>CM077795.1:8156975-9451891 GCA_039737535.1 Lagodon rhomboides | reverse complement strand
ACAGACACAGATTATCAGCGCTTCATCTTGTCGTTGAATAAAAAAACAGAGCTTAAAGGTTAGACTTATTAAAACGCGTTACATGCTGTCAAATGGATTCCGGGTTTTAGAGAAGCTTTTTCTGCTGAAAGCTTTTAAAGAATGCCCTCTGACTGTCCTCTTTTTGAAGCGAGGATGAACAAAACGGCGAGAAAAACAACATGTCTGAGGGAATACTTCAAAGTTACGGTCCTCAGCGGCGCTACCAAAAAACAATTCTCAGCATTCTTTATGTCTGCTTCAGTCCAAACCAGCTGTTTGCATCTCTGCAACTACCAGAACCATGTCACTGTGGGACTTCCCTGCTGGACAACATTTCAAAATCAGCTATATTTCACATGTGATCCAAGTTTAAAATTAGAAAATTCACACCTAACACATATTTTTCTAAGGAAACATTCAGGCGCCTGACAAAAAAAAGCCATTTTGTGACCTTAAAATACCTGCGCCTGAGGCTAACAGGCACAAATACTAATTATAATTCTTTATTTCCTTCTTTACGCTGAATTTATGCATATAAAAACAGCCTGTTCAAAGAGCAGGAACGCATAAAAACAGCATAAACGTGCATGATGTCCGAGTGTATGGCTCCAAAAACTGATCTAAACTATATGTTGCTGGATTTAAAATCTCATCTCATGGCTACATGATGCATCGGTCATCTGGCGGCCGGGCGTGTAAGAGGCTCAACTGAACGAGATGAGGCGATATCACGACACATTCAACAGCCCTGTGGTCAAGAGGGGACCTGAAAAGAACCAACGGACCTGTTTATTTGCAGAAAAACCTCCGTCACATAAGAGATCGACTGCACTGTGCTACAAAGTTGTTACAGGCAGCATTTTGCCGGCGAGGAAATAAGCTCTTAGGATTTTATCTCCGGACGGTGACTTGGCAGTTTATAGAGGATCGCGGTGAGAAGAGACGTGCTTTGAAATGAGCTCTGAGGCCGAGCAGCGGCGCACAGAAAGGCGTGACGTGTTTATAGTGAAGAGAGAGCACTTTATCATGTTTCATCGACCATAGTGGGCATCCAAGAGGTCCAACAGTGTGTCTCCCCATACAGAACTTCAATATGGAGCAGTGGCCTGACGTGTAATCCTGGTTTTGAGTCTTTTCCTGTGTTTAGACGGAGCATAAAGATACCTGGTTATCCCCTCCCATCTGATCATAAGGTGTCTGGGATAAGGTGTTTACATGCCACAGTATCTTGGTTTCTATGGGAGAAAACCAGGATAAGGTCTTATCGAGGTTTCTGAAAACTAGGATATGGTGTTTACATCACAACAGACAGCCGGGATGCTCTCGAGCAGGCCCCCGGTGCACATGTAAACACTCGTTGATTTAAGTGCAATGCAGCTCCGGAGCAGAGTGAGTCACTGCTGTTTTAAACTGATGATGATCATGATGGATGATGGACAGCGATTGGAGTGAAGGTGAAGGTTAAGCCCGTGTGTGCGGATGAAGATTTTTTCTTTTTAGTCGAAGTGGTTTAGAAGGTTCGACTCTGAAATTGAAAATGAAAAAAGTGATTCTTGGAAAAAGCCGTGATAAACAGATCTGTGTAGGCACTCGGCGTGCTCGGAGAGGAGATCATTAAACCTTCTTCTCTCTCAAAGTGTCACCGCGGGTGGCGTTCGCATTTTTCCTCTCTGCCCGTACAGCTGGAAACTTTCCCCCGTCCCAACTCGCTCGCTCTGAATAGCTCTTTAAAAAAGAGGAGCTGATTGCCAACTCAAAAGTTACATTCTGCCGGCAGCTGACTGCCACGCAATCTGCTCCAGGACGGCAAGACTCCACGCTGAACGTTTGCGCGTCTGCTGTTTTTATTTTTGCACGAGACCGGTCCTTTTCTTATCTTTTTTTTTTTTTTGCACATCATCCTGTTGTGTGCGGCGTGGGAAAAAAAACCCAACTTTTCTGGAGTGACAGGCTTCCTCTGAGGATGTGGCAGCGCACTTCAGACCGTAAACACAGCCTGGGAGGAACTGTTGCCATTGTGTGGCCCACCGAACGACACATCAGCTCCGTTTTAATTTGATGTGATGTGATGCAACGTGAGATGATACGCCGTGCCATGCCGCCTTCTGATGGGATGTGATGCGACTTAGAAGTCATGTATCTAGCCCTTCTGATGTGGGGGGTTGGGGAAGGTGCAGCGTTGGGGGGTGGTGATGGGTGGTCGTCCGTATGGATACAGGGCGAGAAAACACGGGGTTGTTTTGTGAAGGCGGTGAAAAACATGGGTGTGGTGGGAGGACGAGAGAGGAAGATGAAAGTGTAAAACATTGTATATATATTATGTGCAAATAATAAAAAAAAAAGACATGTGAATTTGTTTTTGTGTTTTCTTTTTCAATTCCAGGAGCCAGTGGTGTGTGTTTAAGCTCCACAAACATGAAGTGACGGTGTGATGAGATGTGTGTGTGTGTGTGTGCACCAGTGTGATGAAAAATGTAGAGATCACACCCGAGAGAGAGAGTGAGAGTGAGTGAGTGAGAGAGAGAGAGAGAGAGAGAGAGAGAGAGAGAGAGCATCTTGAAAACCCCCACATTGCTTGTGTGTCGTGAACATTTTTTGGAGCCTCTGGAAGAAAAAAAAAAAGGAAAGAAGAGGAAAGAGGAAGTCTGACTTTGATGTGACAGAGATGTGATTTCGGAGAAGAGGGGGGGACAGCGTTTTTTTTTCTGAGATGTCTGCTGCTGCAGCTGATTTTTGGGCCAGTATGCCGGCATTTTTTTCAAACCCGTGCACCGCGAGCTTCTGTCGAATAACGGGAGACCTGCACAGCTGCTGCTGCCGCCGGCACGCGACCGACTTCACGCGCTGAAGGTAATCATTCAAAAACCAAAAACCTCGGCTCGGTGTTTTTTTTTTTTGTTTTTTTTTCTTGCTCTTGAATATCTTCATCTTTTGCTCTCCATCCCTCTCATCTCTGATTCTCCTCTTGCATCAATTTGATGCTGCGTGAGGCTGCTGGGCGATGATGCGTCGCCTGGGTTTGACTGTGTGAATCCTTCTCTAGCCTGCCCGCCCGCTCGGACTGCTCGCCTCGGCGATGTAAAAAAAAAAAAAAAACAATCGAACAATCGGGAGTCTTTGCTGCGATAAAACGAAAAAAAAAAAAAACACACACAAGAGAGAGACAGAAAAATGCCTTATTTCGACGCGAGGTGCGAGGATGCCTGTAGCTGGGAATGTGTCATTGCTGCGGCACGCTCCGGAGCTCCTCGGCTCCAGGCAGACACCACTGACCACAGCTGAAGAGAAGACCTCTCAAGTGCTGCTCCTCCACCACCACCACCACCGACACCACCAACACCACCCCAACATAAGCCATACATGTATGTGAGAGGGGACCAGGCCGAGCTGCTGACACTCTTCTCCAGAGAGCTTTCCCCCCCTCAAGAGCCGCCACATCCACCCAAATCCTGTCTGAGAGGACCGCTGTGAGCTTACAAGCCTCCCCGATGGTTTCTGGAGAGCGGCCCCGATGCATCTTGCGAGCGTGAAAACCCAAAGAGCCCCCTTTTTGCCAGGTTCGCATCGCCAGACGGGAGACGGAGCAGACGGCGACTCTGTGTGTGTCATGTTAGCGGCTGGACGCTCGCCTGCTCCCTCCAGCTCTCGGCCAAAATCTCTGACCTGCCCTTGTCTGAGCCTTTTTGTATGAGCTTTGCCCACACAACAGCACAACAGGGGGAAGGAAAAAAAACACAGTGTCAAGCAGCTCCAACAGTTTACAGACATTATAGCTCGTGCGACTGCCCAAAAAAAGAAAAACACCCCCCCCTTCTTTTATCTCTCTCAAAATAAGAGACACCGGAAACCAGGGTCAGGATGCAGGTGTCTTTCGCCTGCACCGAGCACAACCTCAAGAGTCGCAGTGAGGACCGACTTTGTGGCCTTCGCACCGCTCCACCTCCCGGAGGAAGCAGCGGGGGAGTAGGGGGAGGCGGCGGCGGAGGAGGAGGAGGCGGCGGCGGAGGAGGCGGCGGCGGAGGAGGAGGAGGCGGCGGCGGAGGAGGAGGGAGCGGACAGGGGAGCAATGGCAACTACATGTCCCAGGGCTCGGTCAAGACCAGGGAGGGGTCCGGGTCCCGCCAGGTCCCTCACGGCCATGCCCACATGAAGGAGGCCATCGGGCGCCACACCAGTATGAAGTACAGGTGAGTATGGAGACCAGGTGGCGGGGCGGAGCGGCGGCTTTTCATTTCACTTTCACCCTCCAGGTAGCAGATTATCATAACGAGCGTCATCCCGCGCAGGTCATCACGCGGCTTCACCTGCCGGGCGGCCCTTTTATGTCTATTTCCGTCCATCTGTTTTGGTTGAGATGAGTTGAACTCAAGGTCGGCTTGAATTGTCACCAACATGCGTTCTGTAACGTACCGTGCGGGCTGCCTACGTACCCATTAGCACGTCAGCGAGTGTGCCGACAGCCCTGATTTTACCGACTTTATAAAAACATGACATTTGCTCGCTTACGCTTATATAATCCATACCAAGCGGCCATAATGTTATCGCAGCAGAACAGCCTGTACGCATATAGGAGAGTCTACCACAGGCACATGTGATTAATGCCTCTCCACCCAGCAGATTAATAAAAAGCCTCCAATGAGGGCTTACCCCACATCACCCCAGGACACCCCCGGCCGCTTCTTGGTGGTTTTAAATGCATTTCATTTTCATAATATACTGCTGCAGCGTGCAGACACACACACACACACACACACCAGGTCTGAGTCATAATGTAGGGGGGGTAAACAGACTGGATAAACAGCAAGAAAAGAGGACGAAGAAGAAGTCACAATCTGAGTCTGTTCATCTTGATGGATTAGAGCTTCTTCCTTTGGAGTTGCGACAACGCCGTGCACGCGGTCCGGCTAGGTTCAGGTACAAAACAACACGTGGTCGGGGTTAGGAGAAGATCGCGTTCAGCTCGCGAACAGCTGGAAGTCGTCGCAGCGTCTCATCAAAATAAACCGATCCATTTTGTTGCCAACAGCGAGGCTGGAAATGTCCCGATGTCCTCTTACAAATACCAAATGGTTCCACGCTTGCACGTGATGAATCGTCGTCTCAAACAGTGGTCTCTGGCTTGGCAGCTGCCTCGCCGGGTTAATCTAATCTGAGCGTGTCATGACTTGTTTTGTACAAATAGTGACGCCACACATATGAAACGTACAAGTGTGATATGTCCCTGGTTTGCAGAAACGAGCAATGCCGACATTATATGCTGGCAGTGAAGGGGGTCCTCACAGCAGCGGTGCTCCTCAAAAATAATGCACAAATGTAAATCCGCACATAAAAACACACATTATCCATTATCTATAAGTCTATAACCTCACAGCGCCCGTTTCCTCCATTTAGACGAGGAGGAGAGTTTTAATGACCTGTTTTCCTGGTAATCAGGTTGATTGAATTGCTGCCATTCTCCTCAGTCAATTTAGTTTTCATTTAATAGGATGTTTAAAAAGGGAATGAGGCACAGGACGAAACCTGGATATCTGCACTCCTCTATTTTTTCTCTCCTTGCATACAGTACATACTTGCGATTGGGTTGGATTGTTCTGGTTGCTCTGCTGCCTCAGGAAAAGTGTCACTAATAGGGAGTGCAGCAGCACAATAAGTCTATACAGCATATGGCCAGCTCCAGTTGCCAGGGGCAACACCCCAGGCATTGCCTTTAGTTTTTGTGTGTCTTATTTCCTAATCAGCCAGCACTGCTGTCGCTTATCAGTCCCTTCAGCAACCGCTCAAAGCCCCGCCACCCGGCCGCAGAGCGTGTTTGTGGCAGCACAGTGGTCGCACATTCTCCATTTTACACTGCAGTCACAATCAGACCGTCAGGAGGAAACAGGAATGTACATGAGACGTGTCCGTGTGCCGTATGAATGAGTCTGCAGAGAGTGAATGTCAGAGATTTCTTGACATGACGTTGATTGAGGCCAAAAACAAAAAAAACACGACAGAGCAGAAGTAAAACGCTACGATCTCATCTGTGTTCCATTTTCCAGATGGCACCTATCTGTGCCACTTTTTGCCCTGTTTGACTGCATGTTTTCTCGTCCCTCCTGCTGTCTCGTTAGCCTGAGTGTTCATTACTCATGGACAGGTCGCAGACGATGGCACCTGCTGCCAGATATCACTCCTATGAGCCCCTGCTGACACCCCCTGGCCCAACTCTCTCTCTGTGTTCGACTCTTTGCTTTCTTTGATCGAAGTTTCCTAATTTCTGGTAAATTTTCTTTAAAATACCTGCTGCTACTGCTGCATTTGATAATGTGTGTGTGTGTGTGTGTGTGTGTGTGGTCTGTAAGATTAGGAAACGTGTGATGAAAAGGTGACCAATGTGCAAACTGTGCAATCAACACAGAAATGGCTCGTCATGGATGTTTACTGCTCGTCAGAGAGAAAACCTGACTAATCAATATCAGTATTGAATCATATTTTAATCTGATAATCTGATCGATCATTGTGTGATTACAATAACTGTGAAACCTTTGGACCAACTTCTCCAGGAAAACCAGGCAGCCACATCAGATAATCAGACATCCTGACTTTTTACCCAGCTGAAATAATTTATGTTCATATAACTGTGCTGGAAATCTTAAAATCTTCAGAGAACAGCAGCGATTCGGTGTTTTTTTGGGACCTGTGGAGGGGTGAGTTTACAAGTCACGCAGGAGAACTTCTGTCACTCAGCAAATTGCCCGTCTCTATGGCAACCGGGCGCTCTCTTTTCACCAGCAGCAGGTCAGGTGCATCTCCAGCACAGATTTAGCTGTTGGACATTTCTCCTGGATGTTTGCAATCTAATGGCAGCGGGACACACTGTGTCATTTGCAGGCAGCTGGATGCAACTATCTCAATGCAGTCGCTGTAACTGGCGCACAGGAGAGAGAGTCAAAATTTGGTTTGTAGCTTCTTAAAAAAAATAATAATTTGTCTAATAATTTGTCTAATGAACAGTTTGACACGTTTATTGGCTTTGTGGCAGAGAGAGAGATGAGAAGATCGATACCACTCCCGTGTTTGTACGCTAAATAGGAACCTATAACCAGCTGGTTAGCTTAGCTTAGCACAATGATTGGAAACAGGGCGTGGCTTCCAGGCCGTTTGGTTACCTCCAGGAAGTGACAGCCAAGAAATAGTCCATCATTTTACCTGGTAAAACCACAGTGTGTGATATTTACACTTTAGGTTTTGTACAGAACAAACAGACGAGATATAACATGTTAATTAGCGAGCTTTAGAGTAGCTTGGTAGGTGGATTTTGTCACCATCGGACAGATTCCTGCTTATATCCCGTTTCCAGTCTTAATGCTTAGCTAAACTCATGGGCAGCTAAGCTCGTAGGTCTCCTCTAGTCTTGGCACAGAAGTGATGTAACATGATTTAAATATGCTAAATAAATACATAATGATATGAGTATAATTCCACAGTGTCAGTATGAATATATAACGTGTGTATAATGTAGTATACATATGTGAAAGTGTAACTAACAATGGGCCTACTGTGAGAGTGATGAGACTGGGACTGAATCACTGTCTCATAGCAATAAGCAATTAGGACTCTCAGACTGACGTCTTCTAAATTCTAAACCACGCAACAAACACAAATGTCCTGTAAAGAGAATTACCATGATGATTATAATACCTAATATTCAGTTGCATGATTAGCACACGGCGTCCATGTGTTTGCCTTTGTGTCAGGGTTTGAAGTGTCCTGACATTCAGCCGAGCGGAGAGGTGCTGTTCTCTCGCAGAGTGCTCTTGAACGGCGAGTTTTGAAAGCCGCTGATGAAGCGATGATGGAGTCGTCGGCGCTGATGAACAACCCTGTCAAGTTTTACGGATATATTGTGGTCATTTATGGCTCTGAGACAGTGATCCGGCCTGGCCTTATTACTCTCACAGCACGCCCGGTGTCACAGTTACACTTGTATTCACGCAGAGGGCACGACGACTTCACAGCCTCAGCTAGTCCATTTGATCACAGCCTGTTTCCTGCAAGTGTTAATTTGCTTTTAGAGTTGCCTCGTACGTAGAAACGCTGAAAAGCCGTGGAAAAATGAGCCATCAGACTATTCCCACTTTGATAAAACCCTCTGGACACCACATGTATTTAACTTGTGATGAATCCCAAACAGTGATGAAACACGGACTTCACAGAGTGGACTCATCACGGATGATAATTAAGCGATAATTAAGTGATTTTGCCTCACAGTGTTATCGTGATTAATAATCAGTGGACACAAACGGTTTGTGTAGCGGGGAGGAGAACAACACAGCGCCCGGCAAAACAACCTTGACCTTCAACTCTCCTCCTCTCTGGATTTTTGAGTTTCCAGTTGGCTGAGCAGATTAGTGACATCACCTTTCATCCATTTTTCATTCGACCTTTTTTTAAACATGGAAGTACGTGAAGGAAGAGACCGGCATCGAGGGCCTGCAACAAGTTATGCAAACTCTTCACTGGCACGTAACCAAACTACATCTTAGCCATCATCTGTTTTCGGCTGCTAGATATTAACAATGCTTTTAATATATTTGTGCAAGAGATTTTCAAAAACCTGTGCATATAAAAGTACATCAAGTAGACAACTTCATCTATCCCAAATCTGAAGTGACTGCCGGGTCAGTGTTGTGTAATGAGGCTTACGTTTGTCAATATTTGTCTACGGGATGGAAGCGATGGCGTCGGGGCTTCTTCTGCATCATAATCAGAGCCAGTAAATCCACGTCACGTCCTCCGAATAGGCCGCCCAGTCAAAGTCACAGTCTGGTAATGTCTTCCGGCAGAGACAAAGTCATCATTGCATGTCATTACATAAGAGCAGAAACACAGCCTAATGAAAACGAGTCTACGCTGGTCATGGAAAAGTCTCAATAAATCTTTATATGCACTAAAAAAACAACAAAAAAACAGCAGTGACTTCAGTTATTTTAATTACATGTGCATTTTCCATCTAATTCTATAGCATAACTACAATGAAAAGGTCACATTTAATGCATATTGAGTCAATAAATTAAATTACTAGATGTATTATTTATTACTGGTGACAGACAAAACAATTGAAAATGCATTACTTTCATGCATAATACTTGAATGAATAATTATGACTTGAAAAACACATTAGGTTTGTGTAGAAGTTCTCCTCAACCTTACACGATCTAATGTAATAAAAACAAAGGGTTTATGTATTAATCTGCATTAATTTAATTCAGTCTGACTAAGCCATTTAATTTATTCACAGTGAGTCAACATGGTAGAAAAGCTTTGCATTAAATGTGACACTTTACATTGAACTAATGCAATAAAATGAGATGGAAAATGTACATGTGATTAAAATGCTTAAAGCAACTGTTTCAGGGGAAATATATTTGTGTTTGTAATCAGTGTATATGATCTATACATTTATAAAATATCTCAAAGCCACTATTCTCGAACTTGGGTATACGTACCGGAGGTGGTACACAAGCTCGTTCTAGTGGTACGCGGAGGAATCCATCGGATGTTTTTTAAAATGCAATAAGTTAATTTAAAAACGTATCATAATACTGCAGAAAATTGGTGAATGACTAATTGAGCTAACCAGCTAACAGCAGCTACAGTTAGCAGCAGTTAGCGGTTACCCCGGTGATGTGCTGCCCCCTGTTTGTTTAGAGGGTGAATTCGTCAGGTGGCCAATTCTTACATATTACGTAGCCTCGTCACATTCATACATGTCATACGTAACTGAAAGCTAACCTCAAACTGCGATGGCAAGATAGTGAGTGCAGGTAAAATGTGGCTATTGGGAAGAAATGTGAGGAGCAGGAGGAGAATACTTCAAGCATCGGCGTTGAAACTGGAGATGACGACAAGCAGGAGCGCTAGTGGCTACGTAAGCTGGAGCGTCCAAAGAACCTGCTAACGTAAGCAGCTAATGGCGCTAAATATAGACGGCCTATGCAACTGTATTTTAACTTGGTGGTGAGCCTAATATTTTTTGAGGTGGTACACTAGGTAAAAAGTTTGAGAAATGCTGGCTTAAAGTTATTAAGGCTTTTTGGACTCATAGTTATTTGCAATTATAATGTTGTTTTTTTTGTGTCTGAAAGAAGCATTGCAAAAAATAATTGCATTTCTACACACTTCAATACTTAACTCATTTTCACAAAGTAACAAAATAGTATGTTTTAAATCGAAGAGAAACTTTGCAATCCCTCACTCAAAAACATCTTAGCGACTGCATTTAATCATTTAAATCCACTGAGCTGTCAGAGTCTATATTTAAGAGGCAGCGGACCAAGAAACTGACACGTCGCTCCAATATTCGGCTTCAGCCCTCTCTCAGTCGACATGAAACACGTCGGCAGGGAGCAGCAGAGTGCAGTGACCTTTCCAAACACTGAATTTCATTAATAAAGTCCTTTTGAACACACTGAGACGGCTCGGAGGTTCAAACTGCGTAGACGTCTTTGTATTGTTTCACCTGCAAGTCACGTTCAACACCCAGTTCACGTTCGAGTTCTACGCACCCCCTTAAATACAGCCTCAAACCGTGAAGAGAAAAACAGACGATTCACACAAATATATAAGGGTTCACAATTTTGACATCAGCTGGTGTAGTCTCTCAGCTGTTCCCCTTGATTACATGCAATTTGAGTTAATAGGAGAGTCACAACCGCTAATAAAATGTTAGCAGTGGATACACAACATTAAAGGAGAGCAGCTGAGTTCGAGTGCGTGTGTGTGTGTGTGAGAGTTGGTCTTTTTGCTTCTTTACCCCATTCGTTCGGCTCACAGCATGTGTATTTTATAATTAGGACAGACCTACTTCCCTAACTGTTTTAATATAATGGATTAAGGAACATCACGTTACATGAGAAGTCTGTTGTTTAACCTATTTCATTCGTAACAGCAAGAATTAGAGCGCTGTTGGACTTAAACCGGGCTCTCGTCCCTCAGAGAGTCCTTGGTTCATTGTCCAGTTTGTGAGATGTCGTGTCAACCTCAATACAATGGAAGTGAATAGGATTATGTTTGTGGCGCTCACAGCATTGAATACTTTGTACATGCATACTTTGTTTGATACAAACTCATTTTGTCATACAGTATGAATAAAACAAGGCAAAGAACAGACCACAATGCAAACATCATAAATACATTTGATATCAATAACCTAATGTTACGTATAAATATCGAACACATTAATATTCATTCATATAATAATAATAATATCAGTGAAGAAAAATAAGCAACATAGTAATAACAGATTTCTAAAAAAGTTAAAACAGCAATAGATAAAAGGGACTATAAAGTATGTGATCATTATAGTTTCCTTTACTAAGCCTAAAGGGTAAATCCGGTATTTTTAAACCTATATTTACATGTTTCTGTGTGTAAATAATTCAAACATGCCAAACGTTTCTGAATCGGTCCAGTAGATCGTCTGAACCGGCAGCCCCGACATGGCCGCAACGTAATCCTCTGGGGCACCTTCGACCGTCCACTTCTGAACGACACTTCTGTTTCTGGTTGTCAAAAGGTCTTACTCTTTAACAAAATGTTTAATTATGTAGCAGTTGTTTCTGTAATGTTCTCGGACGACCTCAGGCTGTCAGTGGCAAAAACAAGCTGCCCCCAAGGATTACATCGCAGCCGTTGCAGCCCTGTTGTGGCTACCAGCTGAGGCGATCTACTGGACCGATTCCAGAACTTTTGGCAAGTATTAATCATTTACACGCCAAAACAAGCCCAAGTTTGAAAATACCAGAATTCCCCTTTGACATTAAGACATCCTAAAGTACATAATCAACCCTCCTTTTTTCTAAAATAGATGTAGTGGGACTCAAAGGACTCGAACGTCGTTTTGTTTTTTAAATCCTTGCGGTTCAAAAAATGCCAATAAATGTACCTTGCACTGATGGCCTGTGAGACACCTGTCTCTGAAAGGCCTGCCTCTTCCTCAACACCATGGAAGTGTCAGGTATTTTGTTTGTGCCGCTCACAGCATTGAAGATTCTCTTCTTTTATTCGAGCAGCTGAAACAGCGTCCCTGATACTCTGGATACCCTTCAGATCTCACTTTTCGTAAGACTACTTTCTGCTGAAGAAAGCGTCTCTTTGAAAACTGTTACAGGTCGACGGATTATTCAGAGTAGCAAGGACACTGATTATAGTAGAGAGATGTTGGGGTTGATCATTTAAAAATGTATTTTCTCAGAGATGCGAGCGCCGCACGCAGAAATCCATTCAGCTCTGTTGTGTTGAGGTAGAGGCGGAAATCTCAGCATGAGTAAGAAATGAAAGTTCCTTGTAATTACAGGTGAACTGACCCTTTAAACACTAACACAGTGAATACAGCATCATTACTTTAGCAGAGGAACAGACAGTCCACCATCTCCCCACAGTTTTGCGCTCTGAAAATGTGTGTTTAAGCACACGCAGACGCACACACTGACGTTAGTGTTATTAATATCCAGGTGTGCTTCCCTCCGGAGAAAAGCCTGCTCAGCATGTATGTGGCATTTTACGACAACTGGAGGCAAAAAAACTCCATCATTTGCAGCGAAACCGTCCGTATATAGTGCCTTCCCTCCCGTCTCAGGTGAAAACTAACTGTAAATGTCAGCACAGGTTAAAATGCTGACTACACCGTGACGGAGCACCTGTGCACCTCCGCTCTCTCCTCCATTAATAATGTTCGGGACAGCCAGGCCAAGTCTAATCACCTTGTTTGAGGTTCATGATTTATGGCACAGGAAAAAAATAATAAAAAAAATAAGCAAGGAAACAGAAAACAGCCCTTCTCACAAAGGCCACAGAGAAGCATCTGTGTTTTCTGTGAGCTCACGGGTGCATTCATGCGTGGCCGTATGCAGATCTGTGCCCGTGTCGGAGTGTAATTCCCATCAAGCGTGAATGTGCGCGCGAAAGCATCGACCGGCCCCGCTGTCGCTTGCACTATATAGATCTCGTCAGGTTTGCGCATAATAACCTCGCAAATCCATGTCAGATGAGATATAGGCCGAGCGTCTGCTCACATGCATGTGCGTGTGTGTGTGAAACAGAGAGAGAGAGAGAGTGGGAGAGACTGTCACGAAGGAGATAGTGAGAGGAAAGAGAGCATGTGTCTCTCCAGACTCACTGATAGTAATTTAGCAGACTGCAGCACTGCAGAGAGCGGTGGAGTTGAGAGCAGGGAGGGGGCGGCCAGTTGTCACACAGGGAAACAATGACATCCTCTATTGCCCAGAAACAAAAAGAAATATACAGTTTTTTTCATGTGGCAGCGCATTGATGAAATTCACCCACTTGAAGCAGTCTGGTTCCTCAGTTGCTGCTGATCTAACGCGGTGACAGCTGAACACAGTTATTTTCCATCTTGAAAAGAGCATTTTAAATACAATGTATCACATTGAAACAGAGTGAGTGCATTCGTGGATGCTACTGGACGCTTGACATTCTCCTAATGCTGAGTCATGTTTAGTCGTTCGGCATTTTATTTGTCACCATGGTACAACTTGAAAAAGAAGGTATGAGAGGAACACGAACTCTTGTGTGAAGGTGGTAGACACAGCCGGATTTAGGCTTTATTACTGTGGTGCAAATTAACTAACATTTATTACCAATGCAAAAAATAGCCTCGGGCTCAATAACTGGCTATTCATAAGCAATGCTAAAAATGTAAAACAGAAGACTGAAACTGCAGCAGAGCCTGAACGATACTCAGGTTTTGTGGCCGATACTATGTACTAGGCACTCAGTTTACTTCCTGATATTGGGGAGTAAATACAATTTATTGTCCGAAATGACATTAGTGCAGTGAAACATTCAACTTTACAGGGAATTTAATCATTATAAGTTACCCTAAGCATCTCTTTCTGCATTATGTTTTGTATATGCAGCCTGTATTGGCCAATACGATAAATCTCTGATATATCTGTAGTCTGACTTACGCGACGTAGACGCAACTACGAAGATGTAGTAATTATAAAGCCTGTAATTGGGTGCCTATTCCCCGCCTCCTTCTGCTATCTTAGTGTTACAACAACCCCCAAGCTAGCAACGTACACGTACACCCTGAAACTATGCGAGTTACTCTCACACTGACCTGTTCACTGAGGTGATGTGAACCTGAACATAAACGAGCAAGCAGCTGTTACCTTTTCTTATCTTTTGCAGGGACTTTGCCATTATAATGCCACCGCTCACCTCCCCAAGTCCAAACCAAGTTTCCCCCTGACAATATTTTGCAGGGGGAGAAAAAAGGAGGATTGAATTGGTTTAATGACGTTAGAACAAGCCAGAGCATAGTTTCCCTCCTGCAGTATACCGATGTGATAATGGCTGCAACCAGCACTGACACAATGCTGTGGAGGGCTGGACTCTGCCAGACTAATGTATCTGTGATGGGCCAATATTGGCTGATAAAACTGTCCCGCCTATAAATCTGTTGGGCTATAAAATGTAGATGATATAGTGAAACCCCACAAAACATCCAGTCTGCTGAATATATACCGTTTTAAAAGAAGTTTTACAATATTAATCCTCATTAAGTGTCTCGTTTAGGATGGCACAGAAATGTATTTGTATTCTCTGGGCGTGCAGATACATTTTAGTATTCCTTCAGGTGATGTTGAGACCTAATTGCTGCCATTTCTGATGGATTCCAGGCCTTTTCTTTCTGCTGTGAAGCTGCTGAGTAAAGCTGTTTTTAACTAGCAGGGAGCATTTTGGGGATGCTGTTACCGGTCCAACCTCGTCAAACGTTGTTACACCAAAATTTTCCTTCAACTCCCCCCGACTGAAGTCGAGGCAAATAAAAGGCAAAAATTTGATGGATGTCAGAGAGAGATGCCAGTGAACGAGAACAAACCAACCGAAAAAATATGTATTTGAAAAAAAAAAAAAAAAGTGTGTGAAGTGTGTTTTTCTCCCATGTGCCTCATTTATATTTATGTTTCAAAGTGACTGTCTTGACTGTGTGTGAAAACAGGCAGAGCTGTCGTTGGTTGACAAACAGCCAGATTACCGCACAAGGACTCATCAACATCAAACCCCGCTGACACTCTCTCCCTCCGTATACCCTCCCTGACCCTCCACCTGTGTGCTATTTTGACAGGCTTTTAAAGGAACGACACAAAAAAACAATATGCGCTCCACACCCACATGCAGCGCACGCATGAACACCGACGCCCCCGCACAGCGAACGCTCGCACAGTGGCACAGACACAAACGCTTACATATGCAGGAATCTAAAAATAGCATAAGGTCAGCCATTAAAAATAGACCGGGGAGAATAAAAAGCAGGACTCGTTCGACTGAGTCTAAATGCTCTGACAGTCTGTCTTTCTGCATTTGGCTATTTGTGGCGGACGCAGGCAGGCAGACAGGCAGAAAAGGGGAGAGGCGCTGGAGATGAAAAGACGGCGAGCAGCGAGATGCACTGCAGTTCTGCTGCCTCTCCAGCTGGCTCCCCGGCTAATTAGAATGGGGGAGAGCGCTCACGGAGGAGGAGGAGGAGGAGAGCCGAGGATGGAGCCCACACCATTTTCAGCTGCTCCTGTGGTCAGAAATGCAGCTCTCCGCTCCTCCCCGCACGCCCTTCAAAATTCAGCTGTCTGGATAATCAGATGTGGCGTGTCGGGTAATGGACTCCTCTCTAGCTTATGGAACATTTTGGACCATTTACGCTGCAGTCCCAGGAAGCTTTTTGCTCCGGACTCTGAATCTGAGCCGAGCTCTGTTGCCTCCGGCTGTTTAACTGACCCAGTGTGATACGCTGAACTGTTAACATACGCAGGACGAAAGGTCAATTGTTCAGAAATAATTAGACACAGGCGGTAATTTAAGCACAGGCGAGAAAGACTTTCAGCAGAAACGGAGGCAGGAGTGTTCACGCCCAGAGACTCTACGGAACGTTCAGTGTTTTAGTCTTGTGTTCAGTTTCATGCACCACACCATCATTTTTATTTTTCTGTCTTTGTATGTCTATGGTTCACGTACAACTGAACACATATTTTTAGTGTTTGTAGTTTTTCGTGTATTGAACAAAAACAAAATCATTTAATTGAGTCATAGTAGCACTACCCCAATGGTGAATTAGCGTACTCTGAAATTACGGGGCAATTTGTGAGATATGACTAGAATTTTACCTTAGAAACAAACATTGTCGACGTGTGTGTCAAAGGCATGCTGCGTTGCGGAGATTCCTACTAAAGTTAGCATGCTAACCAGCTAGCCCCGCCTGCCATGTCTCGTAATACCAATTCGTACCGCGTTAATCCGTTACCCCGCGTACTTTTAGCCGCACGACCGGTGAGTTCGCTTCATGGTCTAACAAACAAAATGAGCTCACAAAATGTCAAAAAAGGAAACATTTTTACCTCTTTTCCCTTACTTCACAGAAAAATACAACCATACACCGTCTGAATTGAAGTTACTCCAATATACCGGAGTAAGACTTGCTTAAAAATCCGGATAACTCACTTCAGTCAAATTTGACATAAACAAAACAAAACTCACCGAAAAATTTTAGGTCTGTCTTTCTTCAATCACCACCGGTTTGGTCGAAATAAATCCTCAATTCACAGAGTAAGATGTGAAAATAGTTCAGCTCTAAGGGCTATTTTATCCTCCTGCTAATGCCCTGACACTCTCTCTCTGTCCTCCGTGTTTTCTCGTCCCCTGAGTCGTAGTCTTGGCCAGAGCCACTGTAAATCACTTCCGTACTGTTGTCTAACGTACCTCCGTCGGTCTCGTAGGCTGCGTTCAGTCCCAGTCTTGTGTTCACTTGAAGTTGCTATACGCGGTTGAGCTGAGCCTTGTTGCTCTCCGTAACTTTTACGTAATCTGAGTTCAGCCAGGCAGTGAGTTAGCTAACAGCAGCTAGCTACGGTGACAGATAGCAACGGGCCGGCTAAGAGTATTGTGAGCAGCCCTCTGGTAATATTACCCCCTATGTATTTGGAACAACTTTTGAATTCTGGTCAAATCTAACTAATTACAACTTTGATACTTAAACCACAGCTGTCAAATAAACGTAGCGTATCCGAGTAAAGGATAAAGAAGCAGAAAAGTCTTCTCATCATTCAGGACTGTTCTGCTCTCTGCTTGTCACTCACCCGAACGCACTGTAAGATGTGATCTCACCTGTTATTGTGTGCAAAAGCATTCTAAATACCCACACACCATACCGTCTCCTCCAGTTGTACATTTCTGATCTTCAGTCTTACTTTTTTTCCCTTCACAGGAACCTGGGGAAGTCAGGCCTGCGTGTTTCCTGCCTCGGGTTAGGTGAGTTGTTTTGAAGGCAGTAAAAAATATTAATCTCCGTTTTCAAGCCCCTTCAAACAAACCTAACGTCTCCGTCTCTCCTCCCGTTCAGGCACCTGGGTGACATTCGGATCACAGATCTCTGATGAGGTGAGAACGCCGGTGTCTCTCTGTGTTTGTATGAGAAGTCGATTCCCGAGCACGCTCGCTCATATTGCTTTTGTGGGGGGGAAAAAAACCGCTCTGCGCTGTGAGCGCAAATCACAGGGTTTTCAATTATAGACTTGTTTCAGAGTCCCACAGAACAGATACCTGGAAACTATAGCTGTGTGGAGAGATATTAGATATTATATCTGCTGTGTTATCCTCCCTGCATAGTGCCCTTCACGGACGACCTCCGGGTAATTGGAGTTTATCCATTGTCTCCCTCTCTAAGTCTCAATTTTTGTCCCCCCCGCCCAGATGGCTGAGAACCTGATGGCCATTGCTTACGATAACGGAGTGAACCTGTTTGACACGGCGGAGGTGTACGCCTCTGGAAGGTCAGGCTTTTTCCTGTAAACACTGATTTAAACTTTTGCTGCTGTTAAGCTTCTTGTAGAGGTTTTTTTTTTAATTAGTATTCCTAGGCGTGCTCAATATATCCTCAGTGACCAGCTATTCATTCAGGTTTCTTTAACATGTGACATGTCCACACATTTCCTGTATGATTTCATGTTGTTGCGCTGCGATGTGTTTCTCCACAGAGCGGAAATCACTCTAGGAAACATCATCAAGAAGAAAGCATGGAGGTGATCTTACTCATTTGTCCCAGCTGACTCACATGCATGTGAAAAGCTTTCTGACTCTATTAGGTCATGAATTTTTTATTTTTTTTGAAAGCTTTAATAATCCCTAATAATCCGTTGCTGTGCTGAAAATGCACTGGCTGTCGACATGTTTTTATTACCGTTGGAACGGGCGCAGCATTAAATTATCTCAAGGGAAATTCGTGCGTTTTAGACAAATGAGGAGCTTTAGCTTCAGAAAGACTATAAAAGGATAAATATGTGAGTATAGACTCCCAGATCACAAAGCATGTGGGAAATCCTTGGGATATTTTTAATCTGGAGGAAAATGTTTGGATAAAAGGAAGAAAGAAAGAAAAAAATACATTACAGTCCAAAAATATATTTTTAACGCACCAAAGGTTGCAGGCACAGAGAAAGAAAAACTATGAATGTTATGTTTACATGCCGATCAAAGTACTAGAAGTAGAAATGAGACAATAACCTCTAACCCTCTTGTGTCCCTGCCAGGCGTTCAAGTTTTGTCATCACAACAAAAATCTACTGGGGAGGCCAGTAAGTACAAAACTAAAATGTACAAAACTATGTGCTTGTTTTTAATCAAAATTCTCAAGGTCATTTATCATTTCAACAGAACATCAAAAATATGTAATTTCCTCTCTCCACAGAGCAGAGACAGAGAGAGGACTCTCCAGAAAGCACATTATTGAAGGTAGAGTTTAATCTTTTCTTTTCAGCTAAGTTAAGCAATGTTGTAAAAAGTATTGAGATATATATATATATATATATATATATATATATATATATATATATATATATATATATATATATATATATATATATATATAATGTTCTCTATGGGTTGGCCGATTACCTGTCTGACTGAATATCAGATACGGTTTTTAGCATTTTTCTGATTATTGGAATTAGTGTTTTTTAATCAGATTGTTTTGTTTGCCTCGTTGGCTCTGATACAGTATGGATTCTTGGCAGTACTGGAGTAAATGTACTACATAAATGTATTACATTCCATCACTGCAGTTAAGTGTCTCTAATGACTTCATAAAGAATCATACACAAAAAAGAAGCCTGTCGTTTTACAGCTCAAATATAATCGGAGAGTTAAGGGGAGATTCAAAATTCAAGAACGAGGTCAATTCAGAATGGTGAAAAATGTCTACTTCTACGTTTAGAGATGTATTCAAATGACAAACATGGTCCTTTTTTTTCTCTATAAAACATGTCCAAGAGTGCATTAGTTCGACCTATAAACAGACACCGAGTCGTGATGAATCATTTGATGACACTTTGGAGTGCGAGGACTGTTTGCCTCGCTCAGTTGAAGCCACTCTACATCACATGTCACGTAAATACAACAACGTGCCTCAAATCAATTACTGTGTTTCATAACAGCTCAGGGAAAAAAAAGGGGTATTCCATTGCAGTATTTTGTGAAGATATGTTAGTAAGAGGAATAATGCAAACGCAGAGTTGAGGTTTGACGTTTCGGTGGATTGTCGTCAACCAAACGGAAGTCCGTCTCTTTGTCCGGGACAAAGGAGGACAGGGGTTCAGATGAGGGAGTGTGGAGGACATCTCAGGTTCAGCCCCTTAATCAGCTCCTCCTCCCCAAAAATAATCCTAATGAAAGCTGAGAGGCTGCTGTCCTTTTATATTTTATATTTCCTTTGTATGTTTTGTAAGCAGTATGGCCTTGAGGTGACCAGTCACCGTGGAGCTGAATGGGCTGTTTGACTGTCATTGTCATGAGGCTTTTGATTTGAGTCCATTGCATAAGAAGTGAGCTACGTGCAGGACCGTGTTCATATGTGGACTTAACATTTCACTTCAGTTGTGACTTTAACCTCTACGTCAAATTGCTAACGTAGCCAAGAGTGAAAAGGACACAGGGTACGTCTACCCAAGTAGGTAGGAAACCTTGCAAGAAAAATTCAAGAACAATGTCCGCTCGTTTTAGTCTCCGAAAGAGACGAATTAAAGATTAATTTAGACCAAACCAGAGTTGGGTATTGCTGGGAGATTGGAAAGATGAACTAAGATGGTTTGGGTTAGTTTTTCTTTCTTTTTTTTTTTTTCTGTTGAGTTACGATGAAAGTGTGTTTACAACGATAAAATTACAATTTCTTCAAATGGAGTCTGATGGCGTTAATTTAAAAAAAAATGTGATCCCCTTGAAAAACCATTCCCATCAGCTATAACTGTACTCTGTTCAGCGCTAATCAGCAAACGTTAGCATGTTATAGCACTAAACCATATGGGGTAGCCTACATGGCCAACATTATACCTGCTGAGCATCGGCATGCTGCGGTGGCATTGCCGTTGTGAGCATGTCAGCATTTAGACATTAGCGTTAGGTTGAAAGCACAGCTGTGCGTCAGCGCAGCCTCACAGAGCTGCTGGCACGCTTGCAGATTCTCAGTCTCATTACAAGATGTCAAGAATGAACAAACTGATGAGGATGATGATGATGACTAATCATTTACTATTGTTTACGACAGGTTTAAGAGGATCCTTATCAAGACTGCAGCTAGATTATGTGGACATAGTCTTTGCCAACAGAAACGACGTCAACAGTCCGATGGAAGGTCAGTTACAGATGTTTTTGCTGGTGTTCTCATGCTGATATCATGTTGCAGACGTAGTAGTAGTCAGGTGTGGATGCAAACAACTGCCCCAGAGTGAATTTAAATCTGATGTTATTTTACTGTGGTTCGCAGAGATTGTCCGGGCCATGACATTTGTAATAAACCAGGGTATGGCCATGTACTGGGGAACCTCGCGCTGGAGTGCCATGGAAATCATGGTGAATGCCGAGCTCCCATTCAGAAAGGCTCACTCTTCACAAATTTAACGCTGTCAGCTCGTGGCACAAACGCTGATGGGTGACATCTTGTTTCTGTCTGTTTGGCACCAGGAGGCGTACTCGGTGGCGCGCCAGTTCAACCTGATCCCGCCTGTGTGTGAGCAGGCAGAGTATCACTATTTCCAGAGGGATAAAGTCGAGGTGCAGCTTCCTGAGCTCTACCACAAGATCGGTCAGACATTCTCAGCTTCGCAGCTCTATTTATCATATTTTTCTAATTTAATTTGAATGTCTTCTCAGTCCAACGTCTATCCTCGTTCCACTCTCTCAGGTGTCGGAGCAATGACCTGGTCTCCACTTGCCTGTGGATTAATCACAGGGAAGTACAGTGATGGTGTACCGGAGTGCTCCAGAGCTGCAATGAAGGTCAGTTTGATCTGGCCGGCCCTCCTCTGGGCTTTCTCTTACTGAAAATCAGCCTCGGCGTAATTCTCTCCCCGATTAGTGGGGCATAGCAGTGTGAACTCAGCACTGTACCAATGCTTTTCTCCATTTTGCTCCTGGTGAAGGGATACCAGTGGCTGAAGGAGCGAGTGAACAGCGAGGAGGGCCGCAGGCAGCTCGCTAAAATCAAGGAGCTCCATCTACTGGCGGACAGAATGGGCTGCACCGCTGCACAGTTAGCCATAGGTACAGTATGAACAAGGCAAACAACATGATGGCACAGTGAAGACATGCAGAGACTTAGTTGATTTATCGCTGTGTGACTGGAGGTTAAGACTGAACCATTTCTAAATTTGCATTTTTGTGAAAATGCCAATGTTTTGGTGGTAGAGCCGTAAAACTACTGATTCAAAATGTTTCACACATAAGATAAAAGTGGCTCGTTTGACCGTGCAAAGAGAAAATTTGGCAACAGATCTGAGGATGATGCAGTGGTTGGTGCTCGTCTGCCAGTGTGTAACCACTTCATATATATATTCAATATAATTCTCATTTTCAGTTTCATAATTTTATGTTGGGTTACTACAAGAATAGCTTTACATGCTTTAATGCAAAAAAAAAAAATACATAATTTTTTCTCATTCTGATCAGTGAAGCAGGACTGTATTCCTCCTCTGTCTCTGTATAAGCTCCCGTCTCTTTAAGGTCCACGTCCTGAATACCCAGTCTGCTCTGATTGGTCGGCTCATACACGCCTGAGCCAGCACCGCTCACCATGTCTCTGGTCGGCTTTGTCGTGTCTTCAGCTTCCATTTAGAGTCACTTCTGCCGTGCAAATAGGTGTAAAGTATGCAAATGTGTCACATGGCGATGTAGTGTGATGTCACAAAGTCAGGGAATTAAAGGCAGGACTACTGATGAGGCGCTTCAGGAGCAGTGTTTTCCGTGGGAGAGAGGAGCTCCTGTTTGTGTTGCCTTTGGGCTTTTTAACTTTCAAGACCTTTTATATGCACAAGAACGCTGAAGGAGACGAAATACTGAAAAAGCATAATAGGTCTCCTTTAAAATTCCTCGTCAAAACTTGTTTATTTTTGGCGATTAGATGCTGCTTAATTCAAAACAGCGGCATGTGATCTGATTTCTGAACAAAGTAAGTAAGAAGTCGGACTTTTCTTTGGTTCTCACTGTTATCTCTCTTTCCCCTCTTACAGCCTGGTGTCTGCGCAGTGAGGGAGTCAGCTCAGTACTTCTGGGTGTTTCTACTTCAGACCAGCTGCTTGAGAACCTGGGTGCCCTCCGGGTAGACTTTCCTTTTTTACCTTCTTTCCTCCCACATCAATAATCCCCCGATAGAGCCGTAGTTGTTAGAACCAATAGATAAGCTACTTTTGCGTGCCATACAAAGTGTCAAAAGTGACAGATCGCATTTTAAACTGACTGCCGTCCTTCCTTCCTCCTTGCAGATTTTATCCCAAATGACCCCTCAGATGATTACTGAGATCGATGCCCTGCTGGGAAACAAGCCACACTCGAAGAAAGAGTTGCGCGCTTGAAGGATGCAAATCTGAGTGACAGATGATGTTTTTCGTGAAGACGAGGAAGACAATGACATTGGGAAACATTGCTTTTTGCTCCGCAGCTGTATACTCAACAACTTGCATGTCCTCAGCAACATTATGCTTCCAGTATGTGCGCATAATCCATTTTGCGCAGTACATTGTATCATGTATGAAAAAAAAAAGAAGAAGATCTCTCAATTGTGAAAAAAACAAACAACAGGTCATATATTGCTCACTGCCGATTGTTCACAGACTAATTATTTCAGCAGAGGGGGAGGCCAATGCGGTCGGAGCGACACGTCTCTGCCAATCACAGAGCAGTTGAAAGATATTCAACCGCTTGTCAAAGCAGATTTGACTCTTGTTAATCAAAATGTTGAGGAAAAAAAAAAAAAAACCTGCCTCTGTGCTAAAATGCAACCTTACTGTGTGAACGGTGCTTTCATCGGGACGTCTGAGTCTCCTCCCCTCGCAGCTGCCTGTTATTCTGTATGATGTTTAGTACCCAGCAGCCAGAGAGCCAAAGGTTAGTACTCATGTGTCTAGCCTAACATTTCCCATAGTGTGCATGTGACTGGTCTGCCACGCTCACTGCTTTACAGGGTTGGGAACAATGGATTACTTGTTGGAGTCGTTAACGTGATCTGAAAAAAAAAAAAAAAAGTAATCCAGTCAGGGATAACTTAAAAAAAAAAAAAGAAGAGCAGATCACATGCTTTTTTTTTAAAAAGACAGGCGAATTGATTCACTGACACATTATGACACGTGCTGAAGTATTGATTGATTTTGCCACCGATGATTTGGAACCGGCTTTTTAGTAAAAGTAAAGTGCATTACGTTCGTTACTGCAACATTCACAATCAGGAATCAGCGAAGTAACTTTCCCAACCCTGCTGCTTCTCTCAGCGGTCCTTTTGCCTCCTCTGTTTGTAAACTGTGCGCATGTCCCTTTAAGAGAGAATAGCCCTGACAGGGTGTAAATGTGGCATGGCTTTTATGGCTTATGTAGATTTGCAGTGCCCTTGTAAGCCATTTTTTTTACTCTGGCGGTTTGATCCAGGATCCGTGCTGGTGGGCACTCTTTGCTTTAAAAGACTCTGCAGTCTGAAGACACGGCTGTGTGTCCATCTGACGTATAATCTTTGTATTGTCCTAAACTGTATCAAAAAGATGTTGACGTCACCGCCGCCGCCGGCGTTCTCGTAAAGAGCATCGTTGTTCCTAAATCAGACGTTTTTTGAGGCAGTTGGACTGCGTGGAGGGGGGGGTCACTGAGCATCTGACACAAAGATTTGGACACACTGTGGTGAACTAGTAGTTTTCAAATGATAGGACATAAATGATAAGTCTGAGTTGATCAAATGTGATATTACTCTTGCCACAGGTCACTTGGGGTAAGATTTAGCAAATGTAACTTTTATTTTGTGGAAGCCTACAAATACAGCTTCTCTGCTCATTTCTCTGGGAGTTTCTCTCGCTATCTCTCTCTCTCTCTGTATCATTTGTTCCCTCGACTCTTGCACAACATGCACAACTCATTTTATACTGTGCATTTCATGTCTATTCCCTTTAGTTTTGTATTGATCTAAATACTTTGTAATGTGAAGGGGGGGTGGGGGGGATTTGTTCTTTTTGTGATTTCCCACAAAAACAAAT
This sequence comes from Lagodon rhomboides, assembly GCA_039737535.1. NCBI lineage: Eukaryota > Metazoa > Chordata > Actinopteri > Spariformes > Sparidae > Lagodon > Lagodon rhomboides. The sequence goes on along the minus strand of CM077795.1, from coordinate 9,427,310 downwards.
CTCCAGAGCAGGGGGAGGGTGTGTGTTTTGATACATGACGCTGTCTGAGTTGGTACGAGGTTGCGTTGTACTGTAAATAGGCTTAGCTGTGTGGCAGTGAGATAAACGAGATAAAAGGTGAAATATGTGAATCGTGAAAGAACATCCTGCAGGGGGAGCGGCCGAGACTTCGCTCGCCTCCCGCGACTCTGTGATGATGTACAGTCCGACTGAGTGTAGCTTCCAGTGTACATAGATGCTCCAATCAAACCTTGGAAATGTAACTTTGCCTGCATAACTTATATTTTACTGTCTTGCGAACAAAGAGAAACCAAAAGAGAGAAGAGACTACTCGAGCTGAATGTATCACGTCTGTTGCTCAAACCTATCCAACCTGAAGGGACCAAGCGGCGCAAAATGCGTCGCAAAAGGGGATTTCTTTTGTGTTTTGTGTGTTACATAAAAACCCGCAGAGCCGTCGTGCAAACACGGAACACTGGGATTCGGATGAAAAGTCGTCCACAGACACTCCATGCACACACCCACCACTCAGATTAAAAATGTTGCTTAAAGAAAGTCAGATAAGAACGAACATACAGGCTGTTTGAACGTTAGCTAAAGCTTCGTGCTGATATTTGGAATAAACTGTGTTTATGTTCAGGGATTTTAATACGTGAGCTGCATATGAACAAATAATCCCCCCAAAAAGAGTTCTAGGGTTACGTCTCAACCTTTATTCTGTGCTCCCATGACCTCCTTGTGTTCACGTCACGGTCCGTATTGTCGATGGACGCACGTACTTGTCGTGCACAAACTGTAACAACACAACTACGCTTTTTCATCCCACATTTTAATGCACACAGAGAGGAAAACATGTAGCTGCAGCTCCTTGAAGTACGGCTTTTTTCTTATTGCGGTCGAGCAGTACGGAGGAATGAAACTAAACGAAGAAATGGCTCAGTAAATTAATTAATATGTCATTTAATGCAAAAATAATATTTAAAATAAAAGTAGGCATTTATTATTTTATAAAATGTGACATGCATCGATACTCCTGTTTTCATTTACTACTGTATTTATTTAACTTTGTATTGATTCCACTCCCACTTACTGTCCCATTAAATGTTTCATTCTATTTATTAATTTAAGATACTTTTATTGATTTGTTTTATGTATTCATTTGTTTTTCTTTCAGTATAAGTTATTTATGTATGTAATTTATTTTTGATTTTTTTTGTGCATTAAATGGCATATTAATTGATGTTAATTATTCATTTATTTATTTCTTAAGCCATTTTCGATTTTGGCAGCTTTGGTTCTCCGTAGACGGCCCCCTGAAACACCAGCCAATGAACAGATAGACACCAGCAGAAAACACCCACCCAAAAGTGTGTTCTTCCAAAAGCTTATCAGACGTGGACTCTGAATCGCTGCAGCGATAACAGACCTGCTTCCTGGAGTTTTTTTAGAGGAAGCGGAGTTCTCTTGCGAGTGTGGAAAATGGCAGCAACAGGCACTGAGCGTGGAAACGGTGCCAGGATTTTGAGACTTTTTCCAGACACTCTCCAGATAGATTTGGCACATCAAAAGCTTGATTATCTATGTGACGTAGACCAAACCGTTACTTCCAGTCCTGAGTGTCGAGTGAAATATTATCAGCATTGTAACGGTTGACATTTGTGACGAACGGCTTTGTTTTTGCGGGCTCACTTATTATTCGCCTCACAAAGGCCCGAACCTACTTATTAATCTGTGGCGGCGTTTGGTAATTAAGGCTTGAAAAAAATGTCACTTTTGAGTTATCAACCAGTCACACACACGTATACCATTGTACGTCCAGATACAAAGCACGCCAAGGTGCCAGATTTTGGCTCGTTGCAGTGAGGTTTGGTGAGTAATGACTTGATTTACTGAATCAGAGGGTGATAATGAAAAGAGTAGCTGCTTCACAAAGAACACATCACAATCAAGACGGATGAAAATCACATTTATAACAACCTTAAACTTGATGACGACTCTTTGAGGCTCTAAAAAAGGTAAGAGCTGCCAAGCCATGTCATATTTTCACAGCTTAAAACACCCCCAAAAAAGAACTCAGACTGCAGACTAAGTGGACTCCTGTTTACCTCTCGAAATGTCTGGCAGCTCTTCACCTGCGGGCCCCAGGGTCATTCAAATGGATGGTACACGAACGATGTGACAGCCGTGTGTCCGGCACTGTCTGTGCTGCTAAAAGAGCGGAGCCTGCTGGGACGACACGCATGCTCGCCACAGACAGAAAAAAAAAAAAAACATCTGTGACGCCAACACTGCTAGCCTCTCTGCTGCTGGACTCCACAATGTCATCCGAGTGATAGATGAGACATATGTGCGTGTGTCACAGCATCCCACCCTCCGATAAAGACGATCATATGCGCTGGAGAACGTCGGATGTGTCACCGCCAACGCTGTCGGAGAGAAGCAGGTTTCTCCACATGATTCATCCTTCCTGTGAAGACGCTGGTTGAATAAGGTGATGGAAAAAAACAGACACAGAGGAAGGAGCCGGTCAGCAGATGAGCACATTTGAGATTTACAAGCCTCGCGTCCAATAAAGAGCGCTGTATACCTTTCATGGTTGTTGCTTTTGTAGCAGTTCAGTGATTACATAAATGACCAGTAGCCTGTAGCTGCACCCAAGGGCACAGATGTCAACTGCAATCCCTTTACAGTTGTCGTAATTCAGCGGAGCACGGCCGCCCCTGTCAGTGTGGGTTCAGCTCTTGTGCCATTTAATACATTTGCGTCTGTATTGTGACATTTAAATATGTAAGATTTAGCAAATGATCCTAAAGAATCTTCAATTCCTCAGTCAGTATCAGGGTGTCGAGACGGAGCACGGTGAGTGATTTTATTCACGTCCTCACTTTAAAGGGACAGTTCGCCCGAAAATCAAAACTACATATTGTCTCTCTTGCCCGCAGTGATACTTATCCATCTAGTTCGTTTTAGCGTGGGCTGCAGAGTTTTGGAAATGTCGACCATGAACATGTCTGCCTTCTCTCCAATATGATGGTACCGGAGGGCGCTCGGCTTGTGGAACTCAAAGCGCCAAAACAAATACATTTGAAAAACTCGACCACGATGTCTCTTTACAGAAATATGACCTGGTTATTCCCAATAGTCCACAGAACCTTTTGTAGGAACTATTTTCTTTCTACCAAAATACACAATTGCAGAGGCGATCACGACCCAAAACACCAGCCGTATCAATGCACGGAAGGAAGCGTGCGTCCAATCATGGAGACGACGCTGGCTAACTCAGCCTGCTAACGCTACAGGTCAGCCAAGGAGGACGCGGTTCCGATCTTTCACGAGCACAGGCCTCACATCCATGACTCGATGCATGCTTCCTTTTGCATGGTGATATGTTTGGCAGGTGTGGTTCAGTAGAAAGAAGATAATTCCTACATGACGCTGCTAACAACAAGATTGGAGTACATTTTTTGAAATTATACAAGAAAGAAGGCAGACATCTCTATGGCTGATCTCTGAGCTCTGCAACTCACACCAAAACCAAATCTACATGGATAAATAGCACTTCAGGTAAGAGGAGGAATATGTATTTCTGATTTGGGGGTTAACTGTCCCTCTAAGTGGACATAAATAAAAGACTAGCGCTGCTCTAACAAGGGGTGTGTCTGCAACCAAACCATGATAATATTCCTGTGGTCTACAGGCATCCTGCTATAGATAAACAGCAGCTACTGTGCTGAGATTAGGCCTTGAAAGGTGTTTCTACTTTTTCATTCTTACTTACTCGACTGTGACATGTTGTGGTTTCTTTCTTGTGACAGATGTACTTACTGCAAGTTGCTTTGGACAAAAGCGTCTGCTAAATGCCCTAAATGTAATTGTAAATCCATACAAAATGTATTAAAAACACATCAGTTAGGCACTCCAACTGACAGGATGACGTGTTCTCATCTGTTCTACTGCAGTCCTGCTGCTGTACAACACCAAATGTGTATTCATCCACAGCTGAAAATAGTCCCTAAAACAATGCAGGGTTTACTCCTGTTAGAGTAATGTTTAATAGTCCAGCCATTTTAGAAAACTACAAAGCCTTAAAAAGAAAAGAAAAAAGTTCGACTAACATGTTTGTGACCTTCCTTCAAGAAATCTAAATCTTGAGAAGGAGCTCTTTTGAAGTCTGAAATATGGAGACTGACTAACATGTTGTTGGTTTTTGTCTCCTGACGGAAAATGCTGACGATTAGGAAAAGTTCACGAGTCTGACTGAGCTTTTGCCGAGGATGCAGCATTATTTTTGTTTTTTCTTTCTTTCTTTCTTTTTTTTTCTTTTACCCTAAACAGCTGTCAGGTTGCATTAGTTAATTATTTGCCCGGATACTCAGGCGGCATGGAAGTCGTGTCCCGGCTTGTTTTTTATTTGTTCACTGCGGCTCATCACAGAAACCACCACTGTCATTACAGTAGTGATGTCCTATCATTTGGTAAAAAAACCTGAAAAATACTGCTCAACTAAAATGGCCCTCCCTGTCCTTAATTCATCCCTGCTGTCTGCACATCTGCTGCGTCACACTCAACTCCCCACAGGTCGCTTAACAACAACAGCCCTTCACAACATTTCAACATGCCCTGAGCCCCCCTCGAGCTGCTGGGGGAATAAAATACTCTCCGCAGCTGATAAAGTGTTTTTATTCTTTTATAGCTGCTTTTAAAACCACACCCCATGACCCGTCTGTCCTTCCATCCCTTAACCCTCTGCGACAGATGATTACTGTTTAACTCGTCCTTCCAAATGGACCTCGACAGCAGTAATGACTGTAATTACACTATAGTCAGACAAAGGATGAGTCAGGTGATCACAGGTTACTTTTATTTTCTACTAAAATACATGTTTCATGCAGGTTTTGTCACTTTCCACAACAGTCAACAAAAACACAATGAAACTAGTTTGGAAACCACCTCGAGGCCTCACGACATCAGGCAAAGGAGGATGTTTAGGTCGCTCAGTACAATGTGCAAATTCTCTACCGTCCGTATAAATGGCGAGTCCGTGTCTGCCGTCACATGCTGTCACATGCTTTCGCTTGAGAACCAACAGCCAGCCAATCATATATCTGGTCATAAAGCTGCACCTAATTAATAATGCCAGGAATAGAAGGAGTTAAGGAAATCGTGCAAAGGAAATAAATAATGTGACCGATAAAATATTGCTTTTGAAAAATAAATTAAAATTAGTGTACAGTACAAAGTAGCCAAAATCTCTGATAATCCATCAACTTGTTCTTAAAAACTCAAGACAGTTCGGCTGGTCTCTGCGTTAATTAGCTGGATGTGGCATGTAAAAAGTTAATGCTCATCTTTTCTGCCCCGGTTTTGACGCCAACCTCGCGGTTGCCCGTGACGCGCAGAAAAGGTTGCGCACCGACAGGCTTGTGGCACAGCTTGAGTTCAAACAGTGGAGTAGAAGGCATACGTGAATCAGAGTATACTAAATGTAAAGGAGAGACTGAGCGTGGAGGAAAACTCTCCGCTCCGCTTTACAAGGCCTGCTATGATCGTCGTATGAAAATAAAAAGAGGTAGGCAAATTCTCTCCGCTGGTCAGGAAACACCGACAGTTAAAATAAGATGCAGAAAATGAGTATGAAGAACTTGTCAAACATGCTACACACACAAAGCCTGTTTTAAAGATGACAGTCCAGCACAGCATGCTCGAGATCAACCCCTGACCCTTTGAAAAAATAGCTTCCTTTCCTCACACAGCTGCTTGCATATTGATACTATTAAGACTTCAATTACTTCTTCATGTAAACAAGGAGACAACAAAACACACGACCCATGCATGCATTATCATCTCCAGAATGTAGAACAACAGTAAACACAGACAGATGTTACTGCACAGCATATTTAGTGGCTTTAGCTTGGACTTCTGGGGGCGCAGGAGAATGTAAGGGAGCTTCGCTGATACAGAAATAAAGCGACCGCAAGTCAACGCGTCTTCTTGTCTTTCTTTCCCGTCTGCATGACATCGTTGAGGGTGAACGACATGAACGCAATCTGCTCGAGTTCACTCTCCTTCCCGCACTCCATCAGGCACGAGAACTGATCCTTGTCTCCGTTGTAGGCCAGGTCTGAGTATCCGCTGGGTCCCCTGTGGATGATCCTGGGCCTGTCCCATCCCGACGAGTGCAGGGGGGATCGGTTCAAGTACACGCCCATGTCTCTCCTGCTGGACTTGTTGGTTGGGTGGATGAAGAGGAGCCAGGTTTGCGTGTCGGGAGACAAGAGCGACGTGCCGCAGGCTTTGCTTTCGGTGTCGTCATTTGGTACAAATTCGGGAGCAGGAAAGCCGATGACGCTGCCCTGACAGCCCGAGGGTGGTTCGACGAGCTCCGGAGCGAAGTGGGGTTTGTCGAAGCACATGCCGCTGTTCTCACTCAGGGCCTCACACCTGTGGCCTCCGCTGTGACGAGCATTGCAGTAAAGGTGACTCCTGCCCTCGTGATCTATGATCTCCGCCATCTCACATTCGCACGACTTTTTCCGAAGCATCTTACCAATATGCCACGTCTGGCCCAAGTCCTCGCTGTATATCGACAGTGCACGCGGGTAGACTGTAAAGGGAATGGGGAAGGAACAGCATCTGTAAGGGACATAATAGGCGTACGCTGGGATGATCAACCTGCCGTTCTCCAGCTGAACACCGTGGCCTGGACCCACGGCGAACGTGGCCCACTTATGGATAGTTTCGCCAATCACACTATCGGTTAAGTCTTTCGCTGGACTCCAGGTCTGCCCGTCATCGCTGCTGCTTACACAGCAAAGACGGGTCTTGTTTTTCCCTGTGAAGATCTGCCTCATCTCTGTGGTGTTCCCACAGATGCAGATGAAAAATAAAAACAGCGTTTTGCTGTTTTTTTCATACACAGGGCAAGGATTCATAGTGCGGTGGTCTGGTAGATTTGCTGTTGACAGCTCCTGACTGGACGTCCACTGGAAAAAAAACATGACAAAAGACAGCAATTAAACTGGGTCACTCTGACGGTATCAGTATTGAAGCAAGGGATAATCTGCTGGTTATTGCGTGTGAATAATAACCTGAACAGATCCATCGTCTTTCAGCGCTCCTCTACGCATAACAAGGACTTTGGCATCGTGGTCAGCGGGCGAGGATCTCTTCTCTGCAAAGGCGAGGAAGGTGTGACTGTGCCTCAGATAAATGAGAGCGGGGATTCGGTATGTTATGCCATTTGGCTCCTTCTTAAACAAAGTTGTTTTGACCGGCTCCTCTCCACTGCCACTCTTTGATGGTGTGTTGCCCATGGTGGATTACAGTTCCTGTGAACAGAAGATGAGACAAAATATGACAAGTCGTGGCTTGTTTTTATAGCCTTGTTATTACACTCTTTCAAGCACAGACTAACAGGGAGAGTTCACACTCCAGCAGCTCCTCGTAGACACACATAATTGCACTGTTACAAACAGCATCTAACGTAAACTGTGCATTCATAACAAAGACCCTTACCTTCACTTGTCACTCATCGCATGTGTCGCCCTTGATCTTTGCGTGAACGGCATCATACCGTCTAATTTCACGCCATTCCAGGGAACCTCTGATGTTCACGACTCTGATGCTATGGGTTCATCAGGAAAGACGACTGCGATGTAGCGAGAGATGGACACGCACTCACATCCGTCTTCGTTTAGACGCTTCCTCACTAAAATAGACATCTGGGGTAACTACCTGTGTCAGCCAGATATGCAGAGATTCACTTTGGTCGGACATTACGCATTACACTGTGCTAACATATTAGCTAAATGACAGACGAGGCGGATACTTTTAGTGGGCTTGACTAATCAGAAGCAGTGACTCCGGTATGCAGCCTCACGCGTGCGCAATGCTGTCGATTCAAACTCAAGCTATCTAGCTAACTAGCTTAAACGGACACAAGTCGAGCGTAGATTGGTATTGGAAACTAATTTAATACCTTGTGTTGTTTTACTGAAAATGGTTGCATATCTCTAACAATACATGTTAAATGTCTTTAGGTATCTTCGCTTGGCTGGACGGACTATTATCTTATCATCGAATTCAATCTTTGACCAGCTAGGCTCACCGGTGTCTTCCGCCTTCGCCTGCAGAGTAAATGCCCAGCTAGCTTAGCTCTTAGCGCCCCCCGCTGCACGGGAGGAGCACCTCCCGACCTCCATGCTGTTGCTAGGATACAGAGCACCACAGTGTGGCTCGGGATCAAATGTAGTGTAACAAGTAGTTCGTGGTGCCAGTTCCGTTCGTGAAAAGCGGAACCGACGCTTGCATCAAAAAAAAAAAAAAGGTCTGGTGATAAATGGAGCGCACAGGCAAGGTGACTGCAGCGTCCTGTAAACATGTCGATGGACTGAGCTATCCCACCAAATGTTTCCCAGCCCGGACTTTACTCCGTCGGAGAGAACAAGGTGGGTTAAGTTAAAGCAGTTAGCATGATTAAAAAAAAAAAAAGATTTAGCTAGCTTGTTCAGACCCTTTTTAAAAAAAAAAAAAAAAAAAAATTAACATATATATGTATACATATATAAAGGGCTGCAATTAACAATTTGACTATATATGACTAAAGTAATGACACATACTACCCTATTCATCTGGCTATCTGAAGATACATGTTAATGGTAATATTAGTTTATTATCTGATACATTTACTGTCAAAAATATTAGTCGACCTTAACTAAAGGTTTATACCGTAAAACACTTGCACTAAAGAGTGAAGAGTTTAAATGTTGAAGAGTTGATAGCCAAAACCAAATTATTCTTTGCTTCCTGCTTCTCAAATTTGATGATTTGCTGCGTTTCTCTTGTTTAGGAACCTAATAATCAGCAGATGAATCAATAATCAAAACAATTGTAAGTTGCAGCTTCGATGGACGGTTTCTGCAAACAGTATCCGCAGACATTGTTTGATACAGTTTGACGTTCCTTTCTAGGTGCTGGTCATTGGCTTGCGGCTTACAGAAAGGCTGAGGGGCAGAAATACAGGGATCTGCATCGAAGAATAGAAGAGACTTGTAGAAAACGTGAGAGCGACAGGGAGGCCAGCACTCCTCAGGGTAACACATTAGATGGACCTTTCCTGGTAAGGCACTGACATATGTGAGAGGTGTCTGTTGACTAAAGAAGCCCCAAACAATTTAAACATTTCGTTTTCAGCTCCGTTTGCACCATGTTGATAAGCCGTTCGAGCTCTGCTCTGTTGACATCAGTGAGCAGAAACTGAATGCTGTAAGAATCACTTTTCACATTTTCACCCAAATGATTTGGTTGTTTGTGAATAAAGAACGATTCAGTGCTCTTTCTTTCCTGTGCACAGGTCAAGTTAGAAGACCTCAAGGTGTTTTACAATGTAGCTTACATCGATGCATCTGTTAACTCCCTCTCTTTAGGTGAATATCTAATGTTTCATGCAAATTTACCTTCTATTTGTGTCGGATTTTGTGCCTCTTCCAAAAAACGAAATGTCCGTTGTTCTTCCTCAGGTTCTTTCAGCTGTTTTGTGTCTTTAAGGGAACTCAATCTGTCGTTAAACGGGCTGCGCAACATGACCTTTGAAGCTGCTGACTTCCCTCATCTCCAGGTAAGATGACTGACTATCAGGTGATATGCACTTTCCCTTTTTCTTTTTCTAACCTTTTTCTGTTTTGTCTCTTTGATGCGGTTATTTTAATCTGAAATGATTGAATTTGATCCTCACAGGTTTTAGATTTGTCCTACAACAGTTTGTCAGCTGATGGTATTCTGTCCATCGGTCGACTTCCACATCTAAAGGTCCTTCATCTGACTGGAAATCGGCTGCGTCGACTTCCTCCTAAACTGGGTTCTTCCTACCATGACGCCACTCAACTGTTAGTACCTTGTTGTCCATGAAGCAGCAATGTAAAAGTGACTCGGTACAGCTGTCTGTCTACTCGCATGTAAATTGATGTAGAAATCCACTTCTCTTCCACAACAGTATTCACTCTTTGTTCGAAAAATGACAAAAAGACAAGTACATAATTGACTGAATTAGTGTGAGTGGCTTTTCTTTCCACCCAGGTCAGCTTTGTCAAGCACTGCTTTGTGAGCAGAAAAGCCTCCTTTCCATCTGAACGTTATTACAAAAAACTCTGATATGAGTCATGGAGAAACTGGCAGAATGAAAAAACAACTGATCTGTTTCATCACGTTTTCCACAGTGAAATGCAAATCCATCTCTAACTGCAGTCTGCATCAAGTCTGCTTCTTAAATGATTACTTCAGAAGATATATTCGATGTCCTTGAACAGGCCGCACACATAACGATGCAATATATTTTTCACAAAGTATTAAGACAGCTTAATGGTTACAATTCATGAGTTTTATAGTGATCAAAGCAGGTCTGCAAGTCATCATTTGGTTTGCTAACTTATCCTCTATCAATCAGGCTTGGTGTGATCTCACAACAAAAACGGTGAAGGAAGAAGTATTCAGATACCAAATAACATACCAAAAATACGTCCTGCAAAACCTTTTTTATATAAGTACGGAAGTATGATCAGTAAAATGTACTTAAAGGTGCAATGTGTAAGACCACCTTTCAAATTCATACTCAGAACACATAGGGGGCAGCATATCGCCAGAGTGACCGCTAACTGCTGCTAACAGGAGCTGCGCTTAGCGAGTTAGCTCAGGACCAGCGGAGTGTTGGTGTTTACACCGCTAGCACAGGAGCTTTGGACCAGGACGGGCTGGGGCTAGCTGGTTAGCATGCCGACTGCAGTAGTTATCTCTGCAACACAACACATAGGCATCATAATGTCAAAAGTGCTGTTTATTCACATTCTGTTGATAATTTGAGTTAATCTTTCAATTAGAAGTCTTACACGTTGCTCCTTTAAAGTATCAAAAGTAAACGTAGTTGAGTAAAGTGGTCCCTGTCAGTGTTTTACTATTGTATATAATGTTTTTGGATTAATATGTTTCTGCTGTAGATGTTTAAGGTTGAGCTCATTTTAAATCCTTCATAGTGTTTACTGTTGGGTAATTAATCAACAGCACTGCTTCATACTCATGTCCTCTGTGTCTCTGTAAAGTCTTCATGAGCTCAGAAAAAACAGCCTGTTTTCAGCTTTGTGACAATGTATTTTCCAGCTAGTCCCAGAGGGTTTTGAATAGTTCATTTATTTTAAAAACTTATTACTTTAGTTTATTTCATTTGGAGATGCAGTGTTTTAACTGGGCAGGAAGGGTATGGAAAAACTGTGATTTTGGAGAGTAACTGCTACTAAAGAGCAAGTACCTTGAATTTGTAATTAACGACAGTACTTGAGTAAAGGTATTTACACTGGAGGGCCACAAACTCATGATGCCTTTGTAACACTTTGTAAACTGACCAAGAGGGGGCGCACAAACGTTCCAAATTCACAGTCCTGACTCTGGTGAGGCAGCTGTGGAGACGTTCGGTACACCTGCTCCACTGCCAGGTACAGAGAGCCGAGCAGGAAATGGTGTGCACACAAACTGTATGTTGTAGGTTACCATAACTTTATGGATTGAGCTATAGTATGAAATACAATCAGTATTTATAAAGTTGGATTTTATTAAATTGTTTTGTCTTGTCTTTTGTCCAGGCCGGCTGAAGAAGGCACACAATTTGAAGCTCTTGAAGTCCTGCTGCTCGATGATAACAGACTGTCCTCTGAAGTCTTCAGCTGTCTGACAGACCTCAAGAGGTCGTGATGTGGTTTGAAGTTTGCATATCTAAAACAAAGCAATGCATAAAAATCGGTGGAACCATGAATTAATTGTTTTATAATTGTCAATTACAGGCTGAAGTATTTAAACCTACAGGGGAACCGCATTTCTGAAGTACCATATTTGCGACTGATGGCCAGTTCAGAGCCTTTACAGACTTCTGTTGGAGAGCAAGCTGAGGGAAAAGGACTTGGTAAACGCTCAGCTAATAACTTAACAATGAACGTGCATGTCGACATCCACAGAAAAACATACAGTTATTTACTTTTGACCCCTCGATCCAGCCTCCACTGAGCCAAACCCTCACACCGATGAACGTTTCAAGAGCATCTCAGAGGTAATTCCTTCTGCAGTCGGTGTTTGAGATGTGTCTTCACTGTTTTTCTATTTTAAATCTGCATTATACTTGTGTTTACATTGGTTACTAGGAGCACAGGGAGAAGCACTGCAAAGGATCCAGCTTGCCGCTGCCTGAGCTTCGGCTCCTCAATTTAGCCGAAAATAAGGTGTGTTGAATAATTTGCAGGTAAGTAAGCAAATCAGTGACGAACCATCTCATCAGTGTTTTCTCATCAGATCGCAGAGGAAGAAGCTCTGATGGCTGTCGCGCTTTTCCCAATGCTTCGAGAAATCGATATTCACTCCAACCCTCTGACCACACAGAGAAGTGGTAACCCTTCCTCAGTTTTTTTTCCTTTATGAGGCTGTTTTTAAAGATTGAATGTTCAATGCAGAAATCACCTCCCTGCATTTGTTTGAATGCAGGCGACCCTCCCTTACTGACCCGTTACCTCCACGACATTCTGGGGATAAAAATAAAGCGTAGGAAGACAAGGGAAGTTGTGAAGCTCCCTCTGAAGGCGTCCACTGATCCGAAATGGAAGGTCGGATGTGTTCTGCATTCTCCTTTCAGAATTCACCATATGAAAGTCAAACAGTTCTGTCAATGACTCGTCTTTTATTTTTGGAACATTTTTCGTGCTGCAGGTGGAGGAAAGATTCCCCAAGGTGTCAAAGATGTTGATGGATGCACCCTGTCCTGCCCAGGCTGAGAAAAGTCAGCTGACTGCGGAGAGAACACCAGAATCTGAAAGCAAGAAGAACAGAGACGACGCCCTCCAGGAAAACACACAGCACTTCTTTGTCACTCAGGTACAAACATGTTGGGTTTGTGTGATTCTTATATTCCTGCTGTCCGTCTGGAAATATACCTGTGGTGGAGGAAGTATTCAGATCCTCCTGCTTAGTAAAAATATGAATACCACACTGAAAATACAGGCACAAGTCCTGCATTCAAAATCGTACTTAAGTAAAGTGACGATTTATTAGTATAATGACTAAAAAGGATTATTACTCATGCATTAATATAAAATCAGGATTTTACTGGTTGAGTTGTGTGGAGGATGAAAACTGCCAAAATCAAAACAATTAAAGAATACAAATAGATTAATCAATAAATGAATCAGTATGCTTTGAAATGCATAAAACAAATGAAAAATCAAAATACATGAATAAATAAATTTCAGGAAATAAATAATATTGAAAAATATTTTAAAAGGAATAAGTTAATAAGTTAAATGGAAAATTTAAGCCAAAGTAGATGAATAGAGGAATAAATACAGCTGCAAAGTAAAACAGAAATATCAGTGTCACGTTTTATAAATTTATTAAAGAATACATGTTTTTGTATTTGTTGTATTTAATACAATTTTCATTTATGCAGTGAGACATTTATTTAATATTTTTTAGTTTTTTGTAGTTTAGGTCCTCCACACAGCTGGAGCTCATTCTTGTACAGGAATGCAGCTGAAGGAGTTTTTCATTATAAATTAATCTGAAGATTATTTTCTCCACTAGTCGATCAGTTGATTGTTTGGCTTGTACAAAGTCAGAAAATAGTGAGAAGTGTCATGACACCAAGCCCAAATGTGACAACAATCGAAACTACAAAATAATTTTAAAAATGACTTAAAATAATTTTAAAAATGATTGAATGAAACTACATTTCAAAGCAGCAAATTCTCACATTTGAGAAGCTTGAACTGTGAACTGTTTAGTATCTTTTCATTAAAATTACAAACAATTGTCAAATAATCTTCTATCAATAACTGACTAAACATGTCAGCTGTACTTGTATATACATTTTACTTTATGAGCCTCATTTTGTTTGCAAAAACATTCATTTCTAACTTGTAACTAAAGCTGTCAGATGAATGTAGTGAAGCAAAAAGTCTGTTATTTCCCTCTGGAAGAAATAGAAAGTGGCATGAAAAGAAGACTCCCTCAAATTTGTATTTAAGTATAGTACTTGAGTAAATGTACTTGGTTACATGCCACCTCACAGTTTCTTAGTCTCAACGTCTGAATTGTTTCCTCTTTTTTACCTGAATGTTGCTTCATGTTCAGGTTGCAGACTCTCCTGAACATGAGTTTGGTTGTCAAGCTGATAAGAATCACACTGCAGAGAACGAGGACGACACCATTCCTGAAATCCTCACATGCTACGAAATGTTGATGAACGCAAAACCAAATCATGATGTCACTGGGAACATTGGTGAGGACTGTTTTACCTGCAGCGATATTTTTTTTGTATGTTTTGCTTAAGCCCTTAAAAGCCTTTGGCTACGCGATCGCTTCATAATGAAGAGGAATACATTTGTTTTCTTTTCACAGGGATTCAAACAGCTGTTCAGATGCTGGAACACACACTGAGGAATCTTAATGTTTACAGAGACTCAGAACCAAAACTTGATTGCATCCAGACACCGTACAGAGAAAGACAGAAAAAGGTTTTGTATTTTGCGAATGCAAAATTCACAGAATTCATACTCGATATTACCTTCTGATCATAGTGAATATAGCAAGAAGAACAAGTAGAATGTAATCACCTTCAAACTTCTCTGTGCACAGATTAAAAAACTTCCACCTCTGAGGCCAGCGAAGCAGCGAGCTGAGAGGGTTGATGAGATGATCAAAGAAATCAGAGAGAGCACGACGATACGAGTCGTCCCCTTAAGTATGCGCATTTCTGATCTTTACAAACTCTACTTTTACGGTCTTTATATAACACTCTGTTTTCTGCACAGGCAGCGCCATACGCAGCACAGGGGTTACCAAGCAAGAAGCTCTGTCGCTGCTGATGGATATGAGGACAAAATACAAGATGGTGCATAAGAAAACAATGGAACAGGCAGCCAGCATGGAGTCGGATGGAAACGCCGACCAGAACTGAACCGAAACGACACAGATGCTCTGATCGATATTAAAATGTTTTGCTGTGATTTTCTCCCCGCCTTGAGTAACACCGTGTTGATGTTGGTGAGGCAGTGAAATAGTGGTGCCTGAATCATGCATGCTGATTGACTCGACAAAGCCAACAGGAGACTGCCTACATATATATATATAAAAAAAAACTTTGATATTCAAATATAAGTTGCTCCTGATCACACTGTACACCCGCGACTGCATTCCCAGATATCAAGAGAACTTTATTGTTAAATACGGGGCAACACCACCGACATCCTCCGCCTTACAGACAATGGTGCGAGTTCAAATCTGGAGGAAATTAACAATCTTGCTGGGAACAGTCTGCTGCCCAGCGTCAGCAAAACCAACGAGCTGATTGTTGATTTTAGAAAGAAGGAGGCCGAGACGTTCTACATCAGTGGAGCTGAGGTGGAGCAAGCGAACAGTTTGAGGTTCCTGGGAATCAACGTCACAGAGGACCTGTCATGGCCGTCATCGCCACCCTGGGTGGAAAAATAGATGAAGAAGAAGAAGGCTGTGTTCTCAAGAGACTTAACAAAGATACATTCCAGAGCCAAATTCGTGTCAGCTTTTACAGAGGAACAATAAAAAGCATTTCTGACCGGAAAATCACAAACTGGCATGGTTCGTGCATGGCCCACGGACAGGAAAGCTCCGCAGCGCGTGATTAATAGCGCACATCATTGGCACCCATCGACAGAGCACCAGCGATAAGGGGGAAGTGAAATGTCTGCACAGAGCCCGGAAGACAACAGTCTGTTCGCCGTGCCGCCATACCGCCAGAGCGCAGAGCAGCTGCCTCCTCAACACTCGCTCTCCAACCCCGGTGTTGTCAAATTAACTTTCGTTAAGTGTCGCTTATTCATATTTTGGAGCAATATCCTGTTGAAATAATTGGGAACGTTTAGAATAAATGTTGCTTTACTTGTCAGGTACGAAACAAGTAGCAGAGCTGCAGAGTCCTTCAGCATCATCCAGAGGTGAAGCTGGCTGTGATCACACGTCTTGTTGGAGTAGCAGCCGCTGAACCTCTGCAGTTCAACATGATTTATGGTCCACATACTTAAACACGTTTAGAGTGGAGGTTGTTTCATGTCTTAGTCATGTTTCTATTTCTGTTGTTCATTCCCTGTTTGATTTCATGGTCCTCTCCTTCATATGATTTCAATAATTTTTTTCCCTCGGAGGCAGCTTGCAGATGTGGAATGCACTTTTCAGCCCAGGTGGAATAAATCAATACTCTGGAGATATTTCATGGGATTCCAGGTTGTTACGTTTATGTGCGGACGTTTCAGTGCTTCTGTGTGTCTCGATGAAATATACTGTATGTAAAGCAAAGTGCTTTCCATACACAGCCAGTGGATCCTTTCTGGTGACTCTTTCATTTCACGTTTTTATTTTGTGATTTGTTTCACATTTTTGCTTTTGCTTGAGTAAAATTCATAAGTATGGTTTTGAGCCACTTGTACTTCACTTGAGTGTTTCCATTTTCTGCTACTTTATACTTGATTTTGGAGGTACATTTTGTAGTTTTTCTCTACTACATTTATTTGATAACTTTCAGTTACTAGTTACTTTGCAGATTACATGCTGAGTATCTGATAATCTGAGATCTGATAATCGATCAGGCCAATAATCGGTCGACCCATAGTATACAGTATATACATACATGTAAATATATGTATTTGTTACTTGTACTTTTGATACTTCACTACGTTTATATGGATTTATTTAAAAAATTATTTTTCTATTATTTATATCAGATACTTTAAGACTTTTACTCAAGCACTGTTCGTATGGACGACCTCCACTTTTACCAGAGTAATATTTTGACATGACATCTTTACTTTTACTCAAGAATACTGATAGTATGACACCTTAAAGGAACAAGTTACACTACACATGGTGGGATGTGGTCAGATATTCAATGTGTGAGCAAAGTATAGAATTACAAATATCAACAGTAGTTCACCTTTTTGACCATGTTTTTTGATTTAACACTGAAAGGTGTAAAGCGTTTGTTTGCTCTGGCAAATTATATAAATACATACAGTCAGTAGTCTCCTGGTCCACGTGGTCAGGTGAACACCTGGCCTTCAGTCCGATGGTCTGGTTGGGCCCTTTTCATCTTTAGCGGTATATCTGACAGTAATGAGGCGGTTTGTGCCAAATGGCAGAGACTTGACACGCTGCAGAAATGCTATTTTCCAGTCCGTTGGAGCAGAGCTCGTCAGTGTTGCGAAGATATCTCGCAGTATCACACCAGAGCTGCTACAAATCCTTGATCTCGGTGTAATCGAATCGTATAAAAAATGTGATCATTTTGTTTTACTGGTCCAGGTTTGAGTGCAGCTCAGGTAAAGGCCCTCAGGATTTGTTGTTGGTTTCATAAACAAAGTGGAGTTTTGCTCCTCAGCCAGTGAGACCTGGCATGAGCTCGTGCGTGACCAGAATGTGGTAACACAGTAATTCTGAAGTGATAATGATTAGTGCGTCAAGCATGTACGGTTACATAAGTGCGGTGTTTAACTTCTTTCGTGCTGGAATTCTGTTAAGAAAACAAAATGTACGATTGTGTACAAGGTCATCGAGGCATTCACTGACCTCATCACAGACACGTTTATAAGCTCCTCTGAAACTTTTCATTTGTACATGTGTGCGCTGACAAGAAGGTGAAGTATAGCATGAACGAGTTTGTATTATTACCTTTCAGACTGTAACAATGGTACAATGTCACCTTGTAATAAATACACCTTCCTTTACTTATTTTGCCGCCTACATCTTCCTAAAACCCTCCTCTGCTCCACACGCCATTTTTACACTTTCCACACCATTACACACACACTGACATCAATCAATCAATCGTTGATAAAGGGCAATTTTGTATTGCTTATCGAATGACAGAAAAACTGGATCCTACACTTCCATTAATGCTACTTGATAGCTTCTTTCATCAGAACTGTACCTGACAAAATTACGAGATAGGAGCTCACATACATGATGTTCAGTTGAGGTTACGTAGGGACATGGTTTGGTGAGGTTTAGGCCACAAAACATCTTTGCTAGGTTCGGAAAAGAGACAGGTTTGGTAACAAAGAATGGACAAAGTGTCATGGTTTGGGTTTATTGGTTTGTTGACTTCCTGCTTTATTTTGTAGTTCTATCCTTCTCTGCCTTGTCGTCACTTTCTACTTCCTGCTCACCTGTGTTCCCAGCGTTCTGTTTCCCTCCTTCCCCAGTGTCTCTCCACCTGCACCTCACCCCCTCGTTCCTTCTGTCGTCTGTTTTTAAGCCTGTGTTGTTCCCTCGCTCTTTGTTGGTTCATCTGTTTTCGTCCTTGCGTCTGTGCCTGTCCCCTCAGTCCTTGTGTGTTCCCTTTGTTCCTCATTTGTTCCTTGTGGTTTTCTGGCTTGTCCTCAGTTTCTTGTATTACTTTTGCATTTTCCTTTGCCTGTCTTTTGGATTTTGGGCTTCATTTGGGGATTTAAGGCTCAACTTTTGTCTTGTTCTCACGTTTAGGGTTATTATGTGTACATTGTGACACAACGTCTGCATTATGGCGCGCAGTTGCACCCCCAGAAATATCATGAAATTATATCCTACTGATTTTCTGTAATAAGTAGTACCTGTTGTAAAATATCAGATAAAAGTATATTAGATCCCTTAGAAGATGGCTCAAACATGGGGCAATCATAGGTGACCAAGGTTTTTGTGTCATCTGAAACCAAGTTATTTTAACCGAAAAGAAAATTTCTGCCTCTTTTCTGCAGTTCTTTATCCCGAGATTGTCAGAGGGATATGGAAACATGAAATCTGTCAGGTGTCGAACCGACCACATGGCGAGCTGCTGTCTGGCAAATGCACACATTGTAATCAGACTCCAGGACTCTGTTATCGATTTGAAGCATCACAACCCGAGATACCCCTAACGACAGCAAAGCCACACAGGACACTGGAACAAACAAGTTTGGGAGTTAGCAGTGAATGCGTGAAAAATTGGCGGAGTACTCCTTTAACTCCTCTTTTTCTTTTGTCTGTTTTTTGAGTTGCATCCCAATTTCGAATGCCACATCCAAATGTTTTTTACGCAACAGTGTGGCACTCTGAGGTCGGTGATGCGCACTCGCTGACCTCGTGGACCTCGAGCACGTTAAAGACGTGAAAATGATCTACTAATGTGACGACTCCCTTCGAGACTGAGGATAATTACACAACCCACACATGTCTGTAATTTATGACTCACGAACGAGCGCCGTCATTTCAAAGGTTTCGGTCTTAAAAAGAGCAAAGTTAGTTTGAGTTTGCGCCGCGGAGCGAAGCTGACAGAAACGCACGTCTTCTTTTTTCTTTTCATTGGACTCTTCTTCTTCTTCTTCACGTCAACATCCCCGCAGAACAAACAGACAGACATAAAGGGGGCTCAGCTAAGCTTTTCCTCTGTAACCTCTTTTGTTCTTACCACGAAAAACTGATGAGGTGGGTTATTAACTGAAAACACATTTTCATCCATGCTCTTGGTGATATAACAGAGTCTGGCAGGGGAGAGAGATACTCTGTCCAAATGCAAAAATAACAAAAGACATGGTGGAGAAAGGCATGATGGTCCGTGTCTTTCGGCAGGACGGGGCCTTTGTTTATTCTATCTATATGCGCTCCCTTTGTCTGTGCATTTCCACACGCTGCGCTTCTCACATCTGGAGCGGTCATCGCCGCAATCAAGCCCCTGAGAAATGTTTGGGTAAGGTTTGTTTGACTCTCGAAATTAGGGCCAACAGTTAAGCTTTGAGAATCACCCCGTGGAGACTCAGACACCAGATTTGGCTCGGGAAGAATAGCCCCGAATACCTCATCAACACTCCTCATTACTCATGTGCCAAATGAGTTCACTGCAGACTGGACCTATTCATTAATTCTTTTGATGGACAATTGAACTGTAACACACTTACCATGTAATCCTGGAAGGCTTCGGAGACTCTGGCTGACATCTGAAAAGAGCCCATTATTAATAATTACGGATCATAACCGTAAAGCTGTTGTTGCTCGTCTTTATCCCGCGAAAACAAAAGATCCCGTTGTGGCCCGTCGTTAATAGTTTACAGTCGTTTCAGCTTGGGGTTTTTAAAAATTCTGACCTTTTAAACTGAGCCGCTCAGGGTGAGGGGGGACGACGACCAAAGTGTTCATGACATGTTACGCGGTACCGTCCGCGTTTTCCTGGCCAGAATCCAAACGTCAGCTAAAGCGATCAGGGCCAACTTAATTAATGAGAGGGTAAGGGTGTAAAAAACACAGCCCTTGATAGATTTCGGAAGTATTTTGATGAAGTATAAACTCAGGGGTTTCTGCAGAGCACCTTAATCAGCTATGAAAGCAAACACATCTATCAGACTTAATTAACTTAACACAATTTGGCTCCCTTTGAATCAAAAGGCTGCCTGATTGATTTGCGATGCTTCAGTTCCTCACAAACGCTGCATGCATCGGCGTGGAACTGCTCGCTCGCAGCACATGCGGAAATGTTTTGTTTAATCTTCAGAAATCAGTTCAGCTCAGCTGGGTCTCTTTGCAAGACAGCGTGGCCGTTAAAGCAAATCCTGTGTGAACTTCGAGGATCCCGAAGTCATTTCTGTGACATGCGCGGGCCGATCTTTGCTGACTGTCTCGCAACAGGAAGCGACATTTAAAAAACGACGACGACTGGGGTTTGTTAATGTCACAATAACGGCTCAGGAGTGCCTCCAATCCTGGGCCGAGCCGTGACCCCGGCTCTCACATTTTCCTCACTTCTCGCTGAATCTGGGTTACGTGGACAGCGGGGTGGAGTACACATACACAGAGAGCTGACCGACTGCATGATTTATACCCACTGACTGCCCCCAGCTGTTACAATTGCCAGAGCCAAGGCAAAGCATGCATAGCTGAACGGGCCCGTGAGACGAATCCACAAACATCCGCAGAATGAGGACTGATGGGATTCATCAAAAACGGCGGACAAAGAGATCGAGCCGCGCCGCGCCAGATACAGCGGGTTTTTGTTGTAATTAAAAACTCGTTTTAAACCTGCACTCTATTCACCAGTTAATGACCCGCGTGGCAAGATGGCGACGTGAAAATGTTGATTACTAATTTAAGCTGGCAGCAATAAAGTAGAACACCCCTTTCTCACCCTTTTGACTGGAACAGCCTCTTTGGATAAACCGAGAGAGGGGAGAGCGTTGTGGAGTGCCACGTCTGACAGTTTACACAAAAATATGACGGCCTTTCTGAGGGAGTAATGAAGGCGTACGAGGGAAGTGCGTCTGTTTCAAAATATTGTTTCATGCCTTCAGCGAGAGACAGACAGAGCTGTCTGGCGCAAAGTGTGAAAGAAACACAATGAGTCATTGTGGAAGGGGAGGGGACGGAGAGCGAGCACGTCGGGAGTTCACAGAGAAGGGGAGCAATATTATTCCGAAGCGCCCACTCAGTCTACACAGTCTGCCGCTGCACACGGACTGAGTCATGGGAACCGCGGTGATAATTTGACACCTGTTGATCAAACAGGCCTGCGGACAGACTGCACACAGTGCTGCCGAGCCAGAGGGCCGCTTTCACAGATCATGCTTACGTGGGTTCTACAGGGCTCATTAATTGTCACTGACATTGTCCACAGTGGTGTTAATCCAAAGTATGGCTTCGCTTTCGGCCTGTACTTAAATCAGACAATCGCACTCGTCGGCAAAAGTGGAATCCCCACCGCAGAAGTCTGAACACGCAGATGTCACTCTGTAGTGATCCATGAGGTTAAGGTCTACGGTGGGCCCGAATGAATCTGCAAACGAGGTTACAAGGTTGTAGTATTTGTTAATTTACAACGCTGGTTGCGAAATGAAATGTATCTAAAACAATCTGTGGATTGAATTGGAGTGTGGACGATGAATTGAGGAGTGAAGCTGCTGTCTAGTCTGGCGGCACGGCAGCAGATACTTTTGTATCTTTTGCCAGATGGCAGCAGGGTGATGGGGTGGGTGCTGTCTTTTAGTATCCTGTGGGCTCTGTGCAGACATCTCACTTCACCCATATCACTGATACTGGATGACAATGATGTTCTGGGCAGTTTTAATCACCCGCTGCACTGCTGTCCCGTCCGGGGCCGAGCATGATGAGCCATTTCTTCAAGAAGTAGAGCCCTTTCTGTGTTTTTGTTTTACCGGGGCGTTGATTTGTGAACCATGATTCTCGGTGATGGTGATTCCCAGGAACATAAAACTGCCTCAGCTCCACTGACGTAGACAGGGGTGTGCGTTTTGCTGAGGTTGCGCAGTAGATTGTTCTCTGTATGCTGCTCTACAAGACTGCTGACTTCTTGTAATGTTTCTCTTCACTTAAAGCAACATTATGTCGAAATTGGCATATTGTGCGAGTAGGCAACATACAAGTTTGTTTTGCTTTGACTCATCGTTTTGAAGTGAATGGTTATTGTGTTATATATTGAGAATGACACAATCGGGATTTTACCTCGACGTGCTGTTTTTTGTCTATCAGGCACAAAGTCTCCCAGGAAAAATGAAGGCAATGGTGGCGCCGGTAATAATGACACTCGGGGTGGGGAGTGGGGGATCGTTTAGGGCCACTTCAATCAGAAGAACAGTCATCTTTATTTATCAATACAAGTACAATGTAGTGAAAGTGTTTCTCTGCATTTAACTCTTCCTGGTGGAGCAGTGGACAGCCGACGTACGGAGCCCAGGAACCAGCAACAGATACAAGCCAGGTTACGGTCAAGGCCACAACAACGCCGTGGGAGCGGCTTGATCGAACCATAACAGTGAAGTCTTGGGTAAAATAACCAAAGTGCCAATGAGGGAGCTGCAGAGTCAGGTGATTATTCTCTGTGGATCATCATTATGAGTGTGTTAATATGAAAACATTAACAGTGTACACCTCGCCAACACTTAGTTGGACTTGTTGTTACTGCTTTTCTCATCGAGATCAAGAATCTTTGGCTTTGATTAACTACTCAGAGGAAAGACTCCACATAGAAATGTAAGGATGAGGCCCTTTCCTTCAGTCCAATCCCACATATTAAGTCTTTGATCTTCAAGAAAAAGTCCAGGTTTGACAGACAGAAGCCTCCAGTGTTCACACACTTTGTCTCACCGAAGCACAGTCAGTAATAAAAGGTGTTTTTTTACGAGAACGCTGGCGTTGGGAGTGAATTGCGTGTGCAAGTTTCAGTAGGTAAAGGGGCGTTTGAAACTTCTGCTTTTGATTTTCATGCCTCTGATAACATTTCATCTCCAGCGGGAAAACAGTTTATCCGGCCTTCCGGAGTTCTGTTTAATGGAAGCCTGCAGGCGGTGATCGTGTTTGGACCGCTCTGCAGGGCCCGGCGTGCAGACCAAAAAAAAAAAAAAAATGCATCAGCAAATAGTTCTCAAACAACGCCTTCAGAGACAAGCGTGGGCTCCGGTCTCAAGCCTGTCTCGCGGAGATATTGCTAATCTATCATCATTATTATTTTTGCCTGTTTATTATTAACAGCAGTCCTACTGTGTTCGACTCCGCGCTAATGATTCCATCACTTGTGGGCTACGCATCATTTACAGGCGGACGTTACGGCTAAAAACAAAAGTTTAATGGTGTGAAACACTGATAAAAACAGTGGGCAGAGGTACAGAGTGCATTCAGCTACATCAACTACGACCACTTTCAGATACAAACATTTTTTCGGGTATGTGGAGTATAAAATGTCTTGTGGCTGCAAAAAAAAAAAAAAAAGCTACAGTCGGTCTATAATTTGATATCCGAAACAATAACGAGAAAGCTGTTTACGCATTAATGAACACTCAGTGATGGATCCCTCATGCTACTACATGCAAAAAAAAACATTCATACAGTCAGATGTATATACACAGAAACCATACACTTTAAATAAGGTGTCAAAACCTCCATTTTTATGTACAATAAATATGTTGATGATCATATAACATCCTTAAAAAAAAAAAAAACCCATTCTGAACAGAACATGGCCCCTTTTTCCAACATATTCAAACACAACTGTAATGTGATTACTGTTCAATGGATGTTAACATCAGAGAAGCAACACATCTCCACCCTCCGCCTTCACAGTGACATTACGCTGCATTTTGTGACTTATTTTGCATTTTTTTTTCCTACAGGGATATGACCACGACAGTTTTTGTAACCTAACAGTTCACAAATAAAAAAAAAAAAAGTGTGATGATTAAAAACACGACGGACAACAACGCATCAATCAGGAAACAGTATCATAAATGAGTAATACCACTTGTATCACAGGAACGGCGCGGGGGACATCCGAGTGCAACGTTAACCGTGTGGTTACGGGGATACAAGGAGGCGCTATCAGGGTGAACACAGGTCCTCTATCTGCTTGGGGTTCAGGAAGGTCACCATCTCCCGAATGCCGTCCTCGCAGATGGTGGTCTGAGAGGCTTTACTCAGGTTTTCTCCCTCCTCTTTAAATTTTCTCCACGTCTCTGAAATAAAACAAAAATTTTATTAAATGTTCTATTTTTTTTTTTAAAGTTAACCAAAATCTAAAAAGGTCATTTGAAAAGTCAGCAGGACTTTACAAACCTTCATCAAGCGTTGTGAGTAATGTGTAGTTCTCTGGATGATCCATTATATCTTTTCTTTGAACGTCGCCGATTTCCATCAACTGTAAAACACCTAAAAAAAAAAAAAGAAAAAAAAGCCCAGATGAGAGTCATACAGCGGTGCGGCTATTCCACGCATTTGTCTCTGAAGAAATAGTCGGAAAACACACTCAATCATCTTCTTGTAAACGTAAACAGGTGTTGTTCTAGTCACATTTGTGTGTGTGTGTCTTTAAAGCTGGAATTCTGCATTTTGGCCGACGGTAGGTTGCGGAGGCCTGCGGAGAAGCTGGAGCGTACGCCGCCCAAATCCCAACAGCACAAAGAGCAGACCTGGGCAAAAGGCGATTTTCCGAGCCAAAATCCTGTCTGAAAATGTTTCTCTATGTCTTTCTTCAACGGTTCGGGGCGGACGTTTCAGCGGATCGCTGCCACAAGTGATCATCCAGAACAGAGCAGAATTCCTCCTCAAGGCACGTCATCTTGTTGGAGATCTTATCGTTGTTCTGTCTTTTTACCCCGATACATTTATTCACATTGTCTCGCAGCTCTGATGTTTTGTTTTACCGAGGGGAAAGAGATTTCTATTTCATAATCTCGATGTTTTCTTTACACTTTTGCCTTCTAAATGTAATGATTAAGGACAAAATCTTCGCTAAAAGACTGGGAACAAGGAGGGAACAGTGAGCCAAGCTCTAAAGCTCACTAATGAACATGTTGTACACCGTCTTTTATTCATCCGTACAAAAATTGAGTACAAACGCTCAGTTTGTGTGTGGTGTTTGTGATGTGCGCTAGCGTTGGAGTCTTTATGCTGAAGCTGGGCTGGCTGTAGCAGATGTGACAGATGTGAGCGTGGTATCAATCTTCTTGTCTAATTCGCTGCCAGAATCTGATGAAGTATATCAACCGAAATGTCGAACATTTCCTTTAATAACGTTCCCGGCGGTAGTTACCGTACCTTCGACAGCCTTCCACACTTGCACCTCAACCTCGGCGGTGCTTTGTCTCTCAACAGCAATGATCCTCACTGTGTTGGGCGGGTCGACTTTCAAAGACGAATCCACTTTGTACACCAAGAGGCTGTTTTTATATCCCAGATAACACTGGGTCTGGTTACTTTCAGCTTTACTTTCTAGAGAGAGAGAGAGGAAAAAGCGGACAGAAGTTGTGTGGGTGATGTTTACAGCTAATCAGCGTCATGTCAGCGTAAACAGTTCAGTGTGTTACGAGCCACGTTTTGAGTACCTGGACACGTCTTGCAGCACTTCCCCACGGACTTCAGAGGATGCTGGCACGGGTACTGGCTGGGGCACGTGATGCGCTTGCAGTCCTGCAGGCCGTCGGTGCAAGTGCACAGGATGCATTCCAGGACCTTCCCCAACACTGGGTGCCACATGTCTCCATGAGAGTACGTCTTGCCATTGTATAAACACGCTGCGGAGAAATGGAAAACATCTGAGCGTCGCGCTACATGTGGAAACGATCGCGGCGTTTGGAGAGGAACATCTCCATAAAATCAAACACCTATACAGGATCCCTTTTGTTTGGACAAAGTCTCACCTCGTTGGTGTTTCCGCTGCAGCAGAATCTTCACGGTGGTCTCCGAAGCCCCTTTGAGGTTGAGTTTGCTGAGGCTCAGGCCTCTGGGAGAAGTCCTGACCCTGGGTGGGGTGGCACGGTCGGACCGCGCCCTGCCCTGCTCTCCAGAACACTGGTCCACTGAATGCCTCTTTTGTGGACACAGACATAATAAAACACAGTTATCTGTCTTCTATTGGCTTCACTTTCTATTGGTTTTTTCCCCCCTGAGTGATAGCTGAAGGAGCATCATCATGAATCACTGCCCACATCTTAGATTTTTTAGGCAGTTCAAACGGGCCGACGGCGCAGCTCAGTCTTACTGTCAGGCCGCGTGATCCATGGATCTGGAGGGGGAACGTTTGAAGCTGTTGTCTTTTTATGATCGCAGCAAAATGTCTCGGAGAAAATCCGAGGAATGTGATGCTAAATTGAGCGAATTAGCCTCGATTCTTAAGAGGAAATAAATGATTCGCTCGCACGGAGAGGCCAAAGGTCGGCATCAGCCACGAACGCAGCTCCCCTGAGGCTCGCAGCGATCTCAGTTTCACGTTCGGGGACGCTCGACTTGAACTCAGAGTCTTGTAACTCAAGAGCAGCTGCACGGCTGACGACGCCGCTTTAAAATCATTTTCAAAGAGGTGAGCTTCAAATGAAAGCACTGTCTAAAATAGGTTCATTTCATGATCAATCAGCGAGAACGTACCACGCCTCTGTTCAGCTGCTGGTTCCCATCCTCGGTCGATGAAGACCCACTGGTGCCGTGATCTGAAGGCCGAAGAGAAGGAGAGCAAAAAACATTAAGAGGTGATTGTACACAGAGTTTTTTTGGTGGAATTGTATCATGTTAAAGCTGCACGATGGAGTGAAAAAATCATATAGGGATGATTCTGACAGATTGCGACCGTCATATGATCCATTACAATTTTTATTTTCACCGAAAAAAAAATATTAACATTGTAATGATGTGACATTTGTGGGCGTCTTAACCAAACAAACATCTGGAGAACAGGATTTGTGTGTCAGGTCATCTCTGCAGCACTACAGCGCTTCGTTATGATGCTGGTGTGTCGCACAGTGTTCACACAGTTTCTTTTTTGTGTGTTCTGTCTCATTTAGAGCGAAACAAGATTAACTGCATTGCACATCAGTTTGATTATGTCAATATCGTAACCATCTGCATTCTGTGATCTACCTCAATATATCAATTAATCAGCCACACGCTCAGGCTCATCATACATTTCTAAAAACTGCAGGCTGGAAACGGAGTAAAATCATTTTTGGTTCGTCTACCTTTACACACCAAACAGCAGGTATCTGGAACGGAGACTGGCGAGGCGCAGGTGATTGGCTGGCATGTTTTCAGAGCGCAGAAGATGTTTCCATTCTGGGAAAAAAAAAAGAAAGAAAGGGAGCAGAAAACGTCTTATTCTTTTTATATTTCCAAGTATGCTTCCCAGAGGGTCGACGCTTAAGCGCTCCAAGGTTTCTGCTCGGACTTATAAAAGAATAACATTTAGATGACTCCCAATAGTAAAAACAAACAGCGTAATCATAAAGTCGTTTAAGATACAAAGTTCCAGGAAAATCCCAGCAAAAAAAAAACAAACATGAGAACACATTACTTTTAATTTGGCTTTTGTCCAGAACAAATTGAATTTTCTTTTTCCACACATAGACATTGACATAGACATTTTTTTTAAATTTTAAGATTACATTCCACCCATGCAACGACCCCTTCGCAAGCTGTAATAAGCAGAAGACACCTGAAGTTTCAAGAGAGCACCTGCATGAGACTGTGATTTAAATGAAAGTAGAGATATTTCTGATTGTTCTGTTAACAGTGCAGGATTCTTGTTGTCTGCTGTTTTATTTGTAGTTTTATTCTGGACTTGGACTGTACTTCACAATTCAAATTAGTACTTTTCGTGGCTGAAATGTCAAAAGACGAGCAACTGTGTTGACTGAAACGAAAATATTTTATCATGTTTCCAAAGAAAGGATGTTCGAGAAAGAGGATATACGTTGTAGTAATAAGCAAAGCTGTGAGTGTGTTACACTGAAATCTGACACTGCAATGAGAATGAGGAACATGTTACTATAAACGAGAGAAGCGCATCAGGATAAATCTGATTTTCACTGTTCTGAATTATATACCAGGGTCCACTCTCACAATCAGTATATTGTTATGCGTCGTCTCCTTGGAAACCCAGAAACATCCGTTCACAAACAACACTTAGCAACTAATAAAATTAACTTGTCTCATCATGTGGCCTTTTAGGGGACAACTCAAGGCTGATTTCAATTTAGGCTTCACTTCTGCTTTTCCTCACTCGTTTTTTTTTTTTTTTAAATCGACGCTTTCATCCTCTCTCTTGTGTACTGAGCCGAAATTGAAACCAAAGCGAGGTGATCTCACCAGCTACAGCCGTTCATCGTGTCATTAAGTTACCGTTAGCATCTATACACATTTTGAATTTTTGATCGTGATAAATTGTAACATATGGGCCAGAGCTGTAAGTTGTGGGAGCAATATTTATAATGTAGAGAAGTTCTGTTGAACATGTATTAAGTACTTTTTTTATTTTAAACATCCAATAATTAAAAGCTGATTCTCGATCATTTTTGTTCTCCCTTAATTCTGTGGTGGCGGTGCGTAAATTAGTTGTTTGGCAGAAAGAGAACAATATCCGACGAAGGGGGATGATGAGGAATTCATAAATATACACTGTGAAAAGAACTAATATTGCAAACAAAGTCACCCTGAACAAGGACTGAGGTTTTGCCATATACATTTAAAAATATTAAGGTACATTTGAAAATGTTCCTGTGTTTTCTTTTTTCCATCTCTTTGTATTTTAGTTCACTTGTATTGTCCATCAAACTTTTCTCAAACTTTGAGAATTGGAGTTTGAACAGACATATGAATTATTATCATTAGTAGTAGAAGTAGTTAGAACAATGTTTTCTGGTAACAAAGTCTTTATTATAATGTCACAAAATATTATTTACTGGCAGATATGAAACTTTTTTTATTTTATTTTTTTAAAAAATACAGCAGCAAGGACACTGAAGTCAGTCACAGCTGGCAGTGCTGAGAATTAATCTATGTAATGACATCATAGCAAATAGGGTGACATTATGTTTTGTGTCCTAATTTGAATGGTCAAGATAACTTATATATAATAGTTATCAACAATATTTGAATGTTTTTGCACTACAGCAGACAGCGGACTTGACACCAACATACTGCAGGTCCGGGGAGTCACATTAACTACTGTAAACAGCAAAGAGACGAGGAGGCAGAGACAGTTCCCAGTCTCCCTTTTAAAATCACTCAATTTTGTGAATTGTTGAAGTCAGGTGAAGGTTAATGCATCCTGTGGAACCCTGCCTCTGACGAATTCTAAATCATTTAGGACTTCTTGTAAATTCGGCATCAAATCTGACAAATTAAGTTGCTTCTTTCTTTGTGTGGGAAACATCACGCTCCCTCTTTCTTATCAATCGATGCCTCGTTTCAGGGGGACGCTGCGGCCCCCTGAGCACCCCTACTTCCTCTGCTCATTGTATACAAACACACAGTATCTCCAGAGAATGATAACCCTCTGGTTTCATACCTCACTGCAACCCTACATCTCCCCTGTACGATCATAAGACTGTCCGTTTCAGAATGTGATATTCTTTCCCCAGTTCAATAAAACAACAACCCCAAGTCTGACCGAAACAGAAGTAGTAAATCAGATGTAACTCACAGAGCATGTGCACATCACACACTGGTTGCTTTGCTTGGAGGGGAAGAGGTCGTGCTTGTTGAAGGTCTCCCCCGGCTGATAAATAGTTCCATTATACCTGCAGGATTTCACCGAAGCCCTCAGCCCTGCGGGGATCCTGGGCTCATCTGAGGACGGAGGAGGGGAGGAGGGGAGGGTGGAGGGGGACGACACAGGACAGAAAGAAAGTCACAAGGAGAACAAAGACTCTGACACCAGGTGTTTGGATGAGGAGAGCCTGACATTATTACCTGTGCATCTGGGACAGCACTGCTGAGGCTCGGCCACAGGGTTCTCACAGGGCAGAGCAGGACACTTGATGGTGTTACACTTCACATGGCCAGTCTGAGAGAGAGAGAGAGAGAGAGAGAGAGAGAGAGAGAGAGAGACAATACAGCACAGTTTACAAACACTTTCACAGCACCATGTCAGGTATGTTAGAGCCCCTGGAGACGGTTTTTTGGGTGTAATGTTCCTTTAGATGTCAATGTCGCGTTGAAGGCACCTCTGTGCAGACGCAGCGCATGCAGAACATGAGTCCGAAGGGCTCCAGGTAGGGATGCCAGCTGTCTCCCGGGTTGTACGTCTTGTCTTTGAAAGTACACAGCAGCCCGGAGCCTGGGTGTCAAACATGAGGAGGATGAGCTCCAGCGCGGAGAAGAGACGCATATGGCGCAGAGGAAAAACACAGGAATTTCCATGTGAACTCATGTATAAAATATTTGTCAAAGACTCTTTTTTTTGTTGTGTGTGTCAGCTCCAAACTAGAAGGAAACACGAGAAACTGCAGTGATCCCACCGCAGCCCATAATAAGCATAAAAGACAAACAGAAGTCATGATTTCACTTTTGGTGCTTCTGTGGGCAAAAAAACAAACATTTACAGCAAAACACATAAGTCAAGTTTTGAGCAGGACATGTTGACAGTCTTAAAATTCAGTTCAGTTCAGCTCTGACAAAAGTCCGACAGAACTTTTCCTTTATTTCATGCTTTTTTCTCTCCTTATCTGAAGCCTCCACACGTCTGATCAGGACACAGAAGCATCAGCAGGCTCGGCTCTTACCTTTCCGGGGTTTTAGCTCCGCATCTGCGACCCAAATGATGAACCAGAGCAAAAACGTGGACTTCATTGTTTTACATGTGCGTGACTGAGTCCTCCACGCGCAATAAATGTGTGTTTCTGCGAGACCCAAACTGCAGGACAGTGTGAAACAAGGATTTAAAAAAAAAAAAAAAAAGAAAGAAAAAAAAATCCTACATTTTTTTTCTTGGTTGATGTTTGGCGCCTCCTTCAGGAGACAAGAGGTAGTGTTGGCTCAAGAACAAGGAGGACTGTGGCCTGAGGCATGGCATTAATAAGGATATTATATATATACATACATACAGGAAACAATATATATGACAGGCAACTAGTTTCTTTTCAGCTTGCATACTGGATCAGCTCATTTACATTTTTTTAAAATATATTTTGTTGGCTCTAGATTGAAAAATGAAATAAAATAATTCCGAAAACAGAAAAATGCTACATGCAGCTCAACCCATAGTACACACAGTATATAATTACATGAAAATAAATGTATAGTTCATGTATTTATTGGCAGAAAATTTGATTTGATACTTTAGTTCATTCAGTGTCAGATATCTTTAAAGGTCCAGTTTGTGAGAAAGTTGATTTTTGAGTCTCATTCCCAACTGATCAAATACTGACCCTTTGGAAAAGCCAGCCCCGACCTACAGCCCCATAGCAACTCAAAAATCTACTACCGAAGTCAGATTTTAACACGATATCTTTACTTTTACTCAAGTATGACCTTTGGTTACTTTTCCCAACACTTTAAATCTTAGATATTTTTCTTAAAGCAACAATATGTAACTATTTCACCTTAAAATAACAGCTTCAAAATCATGCTGATGGCACAGTGTCTTGTAACAGGGTGAATGGTGTCTCTGTCACTTGTTTCTGCTCTGTGTAACTTCAGTGAGGGTAGGATGGATTCCAGTGTTACATACGTGTTTACTTCAACCAACAGGTTTTCAACACGTTTTGTTTGTAGTTAGCGCCTACGTTACGTCTGACAAATTGTTACAGACCTGGGATTTGTATTTACGATCGCACTCAGAAACCGTGAAAACGCAAATCTCTACATAATGTTGCTTTAACTATGTGATATACTACTTTAATTTATAACAATGCATCACATTTTGTGAGCCAGTTACTCCTGTTGTCAGATCAATGTAGTGCAATAAAAAGTGAAATGTTTTCCTCTGAAGTACGCAGAAGTAGTAGGGCGAGGTAGCGTTTTCTGCACCCTTTAGTCAACACCAAAACCAGTCGAAAACCATTTTTAAACCAGTCTAAATCCAGTCTCGAAACATGGAAATGCCTAGATTTGGCTATGCAGAAATGAGGGAAACATGCAGACAGTTCTCTGTTTATTAACACACATCAGGGGATAAAACAGTGCAACCATGTTAAAACAGACATCAAGATGCCAAGAAATTGAAGATATGACAAACAAAAGAGATCTGACTAATATCCTTACAATGAGTCTGGTACATCTGCTCCATCCTGTGATGGCTAACGAAAGCCATCAAATGGCTCAATAATAAAACACTTAGCTTGTAGTGACAGTTTGGTTCAGTCGGTGCAGATGCATAGAAACCAAAATGAGACTTGATCACAGACACAGAAAAAACATTATCCTCTAAAATGTGATT
The DNA here is from genome assembly GCA_039737535.1 of Lagodon rhomboides. Lineage (NCBI taxonomy): Eukaryota > Metazoa > Chordata > Actinopteri > Spariformes > Sparidae > Lagodon > Lagodon rhomboides. Next base: position 9,394,600 of record CM077795.1, on the reverse strand, counting down.
CCTCTTGAAACGGAGAAAGTGGCATGTCTCCAACTTCGCCAAGTTCTGAAACAGGCCGAGACTTAAAACAAAAATTTAACGAACCCAATGCTGGTCGACAGACGGGAGGACTCCTGTTTCCCTTTTAAAAAACTGCACTGGATGTTCAGAACACTGTCTGCGGGACTTTTCAGTACACTGTCTAATAACGTGCTTTCAAAATGTCATCAAGCCCGGCTAAAGCTCGAAAGTATCAATATTTTAATGTTAAAAATGTCACCGATGCACATCTGCATCAAAAAAGTCAATCGCTGCCAAAAAATGTCCTTTAAAAATAATGTAAGAAGACACCGGGTGCTCTTAATTAGCTGAACACCCACCGGACATATTTCTTTGTAGTCAAAACTCGTTTCTCATACTGCATGGTACATTATCGTGCATGAGAGGCTTGATAACCGACAGAACATCACATGTAAAGTGACCCAACTCCTGGATCAGACACACCTGAGTACCTCCCACCAAACCCAGATTTCACGATATATCAGAACAATCAGAGTGTGTGGCACACACAGAATAGATTCAACGCCTGCCATATAAGTTATACTTTAAATGTCTGAAGTACAGAGTATTGCATTATAGGATGAATTATACTGCGCACACACGCACATGTACACACACATACGCACCCACACGCATACACACAACAGTAGACGGGAAGCAAAAGAATGGAGGAGACTCAAGAGCTGCTGCCGTGTGCCCCTGAGTCGTCCTCCTGCTTCAGCCGCTTCTTCGCTCTGATTTCATTCATGGCTTCCTCTATGGAGCGAGTGTCCCTCTTGTTGGCCACCGGCACTGAGAAAAAAACAGAAATAAAACAACATTAAGAGTAAATAACGCGGAGCTGTTATTTGAGGCGAAGCGACACAGTGCTGCTATGATGAGACTGATCAGCGTGACAGCGTTTACTCACCACAGCCGTAGGCACTGTTGGCCTCCAGCGTGTGCGCTGCGTCTTTAGCAGCCGAGGTGCCGATCAGGTGACTGTACTTGTCTCTGTAGTTGGAGTTGGGACACGCCTCTGGCTTCTTCGTCTGACTGGATGCTAATTCTTCCAACGCGGCCTGTTCCTGCAGAGAGGAGGAGGGGAAAAGTCAGGATACTGTAATGGATATTCAAGGAGTAGTTTAATAACCTCAAGCTGCAATGTAGAAATGGAAAAATATATAGCCGTTTCTCCTCAACCTGCCTCGCCAGCTTCCACTGCAGGAAATGAATTAACCTATTCCAGCATCCTTCCCCAGAAGGAGTTTAGGTAATTACTTATAAATAACAATCATATTTAATAACAAAAATTATTAAAAAAAGGACAGCTTCAGCTTCCTGTTGATTGCAATGAGACAAATGCACCACAAAAACCAACAAAACACAACCAGAAGAATTGTAAGTTACGCCGTTACTTTTAATTTTCAATGTCACAATGAAACAATAAATAAATGTATTCATCCACGCAGCGGGGCAAGAATGAGAAGTAAAATTATAGGGAGAGATCGGGCTGATTATTACCGTGTTGGTTGTCGCCGCCACACTGCTGGTGGGAAACAGTTTGTATAGACCGAGCTGATATATGAGGATCAATCTAATAAATCTGCAGTAAGACACGCGCCTCCGTGTCTGTCTTGCTGCAACCTTTACATCAATATGACTGCATTCAATTCTGATTTGTGACGCGTTAAAAATTGATCTGTGCGCGTCATAAGGTCCAACCTGGTGTGATTAAGTGAGGGTTATCTCAACAATATGTTCAACTGCCATCAGGTTGATCTAAAAGGGTGCATGTCTGACAGAGGCTCAGTGACATAAGAGGAAAAAGAGCGCTCAGTCTCACTTTTAGTCGGCGCCGTTGCTCCGCCACCTTGGGATCCCACTCCTCTCCTTTGCGATAGGCTTCCAGCTCCTCATCTGACGGAGCAAACTCCTGCCACAGCACGAGACGGAAATAAGTCACACCTCTGCTCATTGTTTTCATATTAATGTTCTATGACGTTCTGATAACAGTGAAGCACTCAAACCTTTTTAAAAAGCATGACATAGCGGCTCTCCTCGTCTTCCCCGAAAGAAAAAGAAGTCAGGCCGGCCACTTCTGCGACATCATGCCTGTGAGATGACAAGGAGGGACGTGAAGTGAAAACAGCTGTGAGCCAATAACAAAACAAGTTTTATACCCTTGGATAAACGGGGCTTATCAAATAAAGCCGAGCAATGACTACTTACAATATACTCCTTTCAATCTTCCCCATGGGGTTGTACTTTCGTTTCTGCTGAGCGCTGTCCTGAATGAAATCCGACACCTCTTTCTCCATCTGAACACGACACAGGGAGTCTGTTATTTTGCATGTGATAATATATATATGATACAGAGCAATCGTCAGTTGTGTGCAGTGAAGTGAGAGTTGGTGGTCGTACTGCTTGTGACACGTGAGCTCTCACCTTTTTCCTGAACGCTGCCTTCTTTTTTTTCTCGTCTTCCTCCATCTTCTTGAGCCTCGCTGCTTGCTCTTAAAAAAAAAAAAGGACAGGAGTTGAAGTTTTTCGTGGAGTTTGTTTGTTTTCCGACGGCGTTTGAAGTTTCCGCTGTAAACGCGGATCGTGCACAGATACAGCTGGCCCTCGTGTACTTTCAAAGACTTAAGTCACAGAGAGGGCTAATCAGGAGACATACTTCCTGTAATCCCCAAACCACATTTCCGGATCATTGAAGGCTGGCCTACAGACTGACTCAAATCTTATTATTCGTTGCATGTGTCTACGCGCACACAGCCTCTGATGTTTTATTAGTGGGCATAGTCATAACAGTTAATGAAACAGATTCGGCCAGTTTTTTTTTTTTTTTATCACCGCAGTCTTGTGGCGACGTCTTCACAACAACTTCTAAGTGGATGGAGTTGTTTTTATAGTGGCGAGGCTCCACTCAGAATCAATTGTTTTTTACATCAGCTCTGCAAACAGGAAACGCTGTGACACAATGTATTCCAAATTGTGCCATGTTCAGCGGGAGACACGTGCCAGCTGTTGGCTCCTGGAGCTATTAGCTGAATTAAATGAGGCCTAAAAGGAAATACATGTGCCTGTGAAAGCTTACAAATACTGTTTATCACAACAACTGAATCAAGCTTAAAAATGATGTATATATCTAACTTTAATTATTCACTTTTATCTACTGTAACTAAGTATAATGCCACAGTCTGAGAGAAAAGCAAAGATTATGGTTTTTAAAATGTGAATTACATGGCAGAGACACATGGAGGCTGAGACTGGTTGTTAAACTGATTAATGGAAACAATGAGAAACGTATGTCCACCGCAGCAGAACAAACCCTGCGGGTTGTTTACACTGATTGTATTAAGGTCACAATTATCCATTCATTTAAATTCGAAACCACAGACTTCGACAGTAGTTAACCCCACTCTGACTGTATGAAATGCTTCGAAAACGGAACCACTTTCAACAGGAAGCTTCGTTACTCCATCACTCGTCCAGTGACCTCCGGTATGCGGCAGTTTGCGGGACATGCGGGACTGCCTGTTCCTTTGAGGCGGTGCTAAACCCGGGCCAACTGCGCTTACTGAAAGCTCAACTGGCCAATGGGAGCACATGAAACGCTCTCCTCGCCTATCCGATTTATTTCTTTTCACACATACCGGTACATATCGATCTCTTGTCATATCACTTTCGGCAGTATCACACGAGCGCAAAGCGCGTCGTTGTTTAGGCAAAACATCAAGTACCTCGAGCCTTTCGTCGGCTCTCCTGGTCGCCGACTGTCGGAGGCTTCTCCATCGAGTTTAAGATTGAACCTAGGAGGTCCGCCATCTTGGAATGAAAGGGCAGATGGACCAGACTGTTGTTGTTGACTGCAGCTGTACGAGCGGCGCATGCGCAGACGGCCAGTGCTCTTCTTCGCTGGGTGAAAACCCGGCTGGTAATATCTCTACCGCCTCCCTCTGTACCAGAACAGTATTACTACTGTGTGATATCTGTTTTCTGTGAGGCCAACATCCTTTTGTTAACAAGATTGAGCTATTACAATGATTTTTTCAATCGATTAGATTGTTAAGCTCCTCCAGGTGACTTTATTAGAGGGCTGACAGACTTAACAGCAACACTAAAACATCCACTGTTTTGCAAATTATAACCTATATATTAAAGGCTTAAGGGATCAGTAACATCTTAAAACCCACTTTTACCGAGCTGCTTTGATGTGATGACACCCTTTTTAAAAAATATTATTTCAGTCCTTCTTTCATTTAATGAATTTTGCTGTTTGCTGTTGTAAATCTAATTTGTTTTTAATTCCCCTCATGTGATGTCGTCCTCTTAACATCTCTTGCTAGTTTGATCAATCTACCCTCCTATTTGATTTGTGTAAATTCCTTTTTGCCTACTCGTTTTAACTTCTCCTTAATCTCGGTTTCCTTGCGTTCGTTAAGCATTTGTCCAGTTCTATTATCGTCCCAAGTGTCCTGCATTTTGACTCTGTTTTTAAAAATGCCCTATAAATAAAGTCATTATTATTACTATTATTATTATTATACCTTTTTCCTTTCCTTCTGTGTTTTAAATAGCTATGTTCTTGTGCATGTAAAAGATCTCAAACATTTGCACAACTTATGCCTAGCGGCTAGTTTGGCACGTAAGAATTGATTCAGCACAGCTGCTCTGTTGTTGTTAGAGGTGCTGGCTCAGGTGTGTGTGAGCTGACCAATCAGAGCAGTGCTATAAAGCTCATCATCTTTCTGCACCACTATGTGATTCAAATATAGAAGTGGTGTACTTTCAGCATGAAATCCAGCCTAACTGTGAATTAACATTCTGTAGATCACTCATGGCCCAGAAAACAATGTAATTTCTCAATTTCTTTTATTGTGGATCCATTTTCTTTTTTTAATCATTTCTAAAACAAAGAAGGATTCAAGCTTTGAGACAGCTACCTAAATACGTTTTTGCTATTTTTGTGGAAAAGTGCTCGGCAGGTTGCTCGTGCCTTGTGCTTTAGTACAGAGAAGACACCAGACCCTTCGTGTTCTGTTGTTTTCTGAAACAATTCGTGGCAAAAAGATATTTTAAAGATAATTCTTTAGACTGATTATTCACAACTTGTTGCTTTGAGGTGGCGCTCTGTACGCGTGAGCGACAGAGAATAAACAAGCAAACAACCATCCTCACACAGGCACTAGGGGGCACGCTCTACAAGCACATGACTCTGTGTCCGTGCCTTGTGTTGTTATTGTATTGTTAACAATCCTCCCCTGTGTCACTGGAGCAGCATGTTTTGTGCAGTTTGATTGTACTTTCACAGCATCAGCAATAACACATGAACTACTGCCATATTCAGATGTGGGCAGAGCGGTGGCCGAACAGAGGGCAGCGCATTAAAAACACAGCACGACAGACAGAATTGTGCTGCTTACTGTGTCTAAAACAAACAGTTTAGTTAGTGCTTCAAACCTTTGAATAAGCGTTTGGAGGTCTTGTTGTTTTGAAGGAGTCCTTTGTGGTCTGTGTTTACTCCTCTGTCCAGACATAGGGCTGTATGTAAGTACAATACCGAAGAACTGTCCTGTTTCGTTTAGATTTCTGTGTTGCTGAAGGGAATTTGAAGAATAAAGTATTATTTTTGGACATTGAGTGCAGAAAATGACGGTGTTTTTCTTTGTTAAAATGCCTCAAAGTGATCTCAGATTCTCAAGAAGCTGCGGCCGTCGACCGAGCTGAGTAAGCTGATAGTCCTGACCTTCAGCCCTCAGACTGCCGTCATTCAGCGATACTTTGTTATTGTGATTTGGACAGAGCACGACGGACTCCTCCCCCGTGGTTGAAATGCTGTATAAATGCAGCATCAGCCTGTCCACAACAGTGTCTGAAAGGTTATTGGCACCCAAACATGAGGGGACTGAGCTTGGTTCTCCTTGTGCTTCTCCTGATGCTCGCGGTCGGGGAGGGTAAGCAATGGATACGCACATTTTCTTGCCGTGTGAGATCGAATCAAGCCAATCGTGATATGGAAAAAAAGATGCTCAGACTGCATTGTGCTCATACCGAGCCTGTTTGTGTGGCTCCTGGGAGAAGAAAAATCTAATTATGAAATCCCAACTTGTTTTCTTAACCATTGTGATTGCGGTTAATGAGCCAGTCAATATCCATCAGTAATATGGGAACATATTTGTGATTCTTTTGTAACGATCCACAGGCAACGATCCAGAAATGCAGTATTGGACTTGTGGGTATAGAGGACTCTGCAGACGGTTCTGCTATGCTCAGGAGTACATCGTCGGTCATCACGGTTGCCCTCGAAGATACAGGTAGGCCTGCAAAGATCACAAAGTGGGACTTGTACATACATTACAAGACTATGTCAGTTTTGTCAGAACAAAACCAAAAGAAGGAAAGGACAAATGATTGCTGTGTGTGAGGTTGACTTCATTTGTGCTCGGCTCATTTTCAGGTGCTGTGCTACGCGCTCTTAGCACCTGTCCTCCGATGATACCTGGAAGATGTCCCCGCATGAGGGCTGACCTCTTCAGCGCAGGCGGCAGGTATCCTGGGAACTGACGCAGCATCCTTCTGGATAAATCTATTATGACAGTGTCAGTCTTAATCGACCCCCCTTGGACTTGTGGGATCTGACACTGAGTGCTTTTGAAGTGGACTTATTAGTGGTGCAGCTGTAATCCTGTATCCCATATTTAACAGTGTTTCATTATAAAGTATTTGTGAACTCTACTGAAATGCTGTGTTGCCAATAAATACATAAATTTACTCATATCTGGTTTGCTTCTGTGTCATCTGTCGCAAATATAATGCAAAGTAGTTCTTTAAAGGAACAAAATTTTACTTCCTGGAAAAAGATTGTTGATTTTTTGATGATCAAATACTGATGCTTTGGTTTGGCAGCACGTCAGTATTTGCCTACCTGGAGATCAGACTCAACAATCAACTATCTTTCCATCTGAAAAAAACATCTAAAATAAGTGTAAATGCTTCCATGAGCAGCCCGTTCCCCACTTGGCTTGACCTTGGGGGAAATAACAGCATGGAAAGCAGTCTGAGCCGAGTCTGGCATGCTTTTGCTCAGCGCTGATACCGACAGCAGACAATAATGGTCAAGTGACCGACCCAAACAGCGGTGATGGAATGGAGCTTTTGTGAATGAAGTGTTATGTCTGTGTTTATGTTATTTCACCACCCTGTTCGTCTGTCTGGTCAACATTGTCTGGATCAGACGGATAACGTCACAATCCACCATTCACGATTGCAAAGCAAATTCATTGTCATATCTACCGCCTATCTCCGAGTGTAACAAATGTCTGTGTCGGTGACCTTCGGCTTTGTGTTTTCATTGTCTTTTTAGGAAACAGCATGTCTGGCAGCTGAAAAAATATATAATCACCTCGGTTTGAGGCAAGAAAAAGCCTGTTATAATAAATCATACAATACAAACATCCAATGACCAACCAACTGTATGATTCAGACATTCTATCATCCACCTGGTTACTGAACGTTGTTCCAGAGTTAACCGAGCCGGGATCTGAAGATGGTTGATGACCGGCCCGGGTTAGTCGGTGTTAAAGGCATGGATGCTATTTGTAAACAGGAGCCACTGCATTGTGCCCTGCATTGTCATCTGGGTTGAATCTTTGTGCTATTCAGACAGCGCAGCGTGACCAAACTACAAAGGGGTAAACCCCCACGAACCTGTTTACACGAGGCTGTCTGTCTTCACAAAGCCGACAGCGACAGCTTAAAACACACAGTTATGACACTACGGATGCATTGCACAATCTATACCTGTGTTACCGTGGAGAAATGAGGGTTTTGAAGATGCTGCGGATGCTTTTTATCACCTTGAAAACAAAATGAATTACACTGGCTTACTATAAAGCTTAGTAGGAAATGACCACTAACTTTGCAGTCCAATGTTAATGGATTATACTGACCTACAGACGGCTGCTGATACCACTGATCACATCCAATTTTTGCAGACGATCGTATTTATTTGTTCTGGTAATAATTCAAAGGAAGTTTTGTGGCATTGAAACAGAGCTGGAAATCCTTTAAAACTTTGTTAGATAATAATATTAATAATAATGATAATAAAATCATCTCTCGATATTAAGAAAATGTATGTTATGATGGAAATCAAAAAGAAATCAATGGGGATATTAAATAAAAAATCTGATATTAATATTGAAAGAGTAATTGCAACAAAATTCCTCAGGCTTGTAATTGTTTATAAGTGAACAAGGAAACAACATATCGGCTATATCAAATTAAAAAATATACACTTATAATATATTAGAGCAATGTGCCTTTATAACTGGCTGAAGTTATGGTCGTTATAATGTGCTGTGTCACCCAGGACATTTTGTCATGGAGGTGTGAAGCTTTATGAACGCTGAACTTAAAACACATTATGTCCATCACTTACATGATTCTCAATATTCATAGAGTTTTACAACGCCTTATAAATGCATTATAGTGTTTTAAAAGGAGGTTATGATGCAATTATAGACGAGGCCTTCATAGAAAGTATTTTCCTGCAATGATTAAATGAAGAGGAAATCACTGTTCACACAATTGTTGCCAGATTGGGCGGATTTGCGTCTTATTGCGTGAGGTAACGTGGGCTTGAGGCGGGTGGACAGGATGTGGGCTGGGCGGGTTTTTAAATGCATTAAAAATGACAGTATATTAAAAATGCATGCATAAATTGTACACATTAGTTACTCAGCACAAAGGCATCATATTTATTCATTCTGCTAAGAGGACACATGACTTGCCTTCATTATTAACCGCCAGCAGCTTATAAACACTTGAGCTGTGTGTTTGCGAATACGTTTTTCATTTAAAAACAGAAACTATGCGTGTGACACATGACATCACCATCTATTTGTTTTTTGACAACGTGGGTTGCATGCATTCTTTCCCCTTTCTCTTGCTTACTTTATGCATGCGTGCGTGTGCATGTGTGGGGAATTTATGAAACTGCCACAGGCCTGTTGCCTTTTATTTTGGATTTTGAGCAACACTGATACAGACACTGGACTTTAACAATGCATATTTCAATGATGTAAGTGTGTTAACGACTGTGGAAATGCTGATAATCTTTAAACACATGACCTCATCAAGAAGTGTGTGATATAAATGTTGAGTATGTAGAAAAATATCACATTTCAGTATTTACCAATATATATATTTTTAAGAGTCATTCTTAAGACTTAAGTTGTTGTTTTTAATTGAATAAATCTAGGAGAACAATAAAATGCCCTCCACCCCCAACACACGGCACTGTGTACCTTTACAGCCTGACCAAAAACAACTTTTTTTGCAACTTCCAGTTCCTCATGGAGAACAACAACCGGTTCAGATCTGGGCCTCGACTGAGTCACTCCAGCATCGGTCTTGGCTGTGCGATTCTGCCCGTTGTTATGGTAATGTGTGGATCTCTGACCGAGTCAGAGCACTCTAGATAACATTTTCTCGAAGACCGTTTTCTCTGGCCCCGTACATCAATCCCTCGGGCTCAGTCTTTACCAGCGGAGAGGCCTCTGCCACCGCCATTATCCACTAGAGAGATTGTGTTATTATTCGTGATGAGCAATACCTGGACTTCATTTGAAGCAGGCTTTCATTTGAAGTAGTTCTTGACATTCAGGCAACAGTTGAACTTCTGTGTAATCAAACCAGAGAATGGTTTGCCTCGTGCTCTCAGGGTCCATTAAGAGCCATTTTACAAGCTCTTAGTAGAATGTCATAGGTCTTTTACTGTACGACTACAGAGGCCTGATCGATGCAGCGCCGCAGAGAGAGAGTCGTCCTTCTGTCAAGTACTACTGCAAAGGACGTCTGAAGCTCTGACAACGGTGGACCTTTATGTTGAACGTTGCTGAACCCGTCGCTGCATAGTTTGTTTTCGATGCTGGACTAAATCCTCTGAAAGTGAATTTGCTGAAGGAAAGTCATTATGAAGATAAGTCTTAATCAAGGATGCAACAATCTGAATTCAAAATACATAAGATCATTCTGTAAACGAATAAAGCCTATGTGCAGACGCTCGTGGCTAAATAATAATTCAATTTAAAACAAGTATTTTTAGGAACTGCACACAGAAAAGTAGAAAAAATGAAGAGGAATGAATACGCACCGATGCCATAAAACCACACAATAAAAGTAACGCCAAAACAATATGTATAGGATTTACTTTTAACTCACCGGTTCATTTAAAGCAGGTTACTGACTCTTCAAAGATTCTGTGACGACACTCACTAGTTGTTAGTAGGATGGCGGCCGAACAAAACCACATAATAGATCTGTATCAAGGTGCAATGTGTCAGAATTTTTGTTGAAAACATCAAAAGAATGTGAAGAAATAACAGTTCTGACGTTATTACGTGTTATGTTAAGGGGATATCCACAGAAGTTAGCATGCTAACCAGCTAGCCCCAGCCAATCCCAGTCTAAAGCTGCTCCAAGCTCACTGCACGGACCACTAGCTGCATGGCTAACTGAGCTAACTAGCTAATGGCAGGTACAGTTAGCAGCAAATGGCAGTCACTCAGGCGCTATGCTGCCCCCTGTTTGTTTTGAGGCAAGAATTCGACAGGTGACCAGTTCTTACAGACTGCACCTTTAACGTCAGCACCTACACTTCAGTTAAGTAAGCTTATGAGGTGCCGTATGAGCAAATACTGAGCCACCAAATCTGGAACCACTTTTAATCAAAATGTTGAACACAGAGAAACATTCAGATATATCTTGTTGTTCAGAGGCATGGAAATTAAGAGCTTCCCTGACAGACAGGGGATTTTATTCCAACAGTTTTTCCAGAAAACTGATTGTAATAAAGTGAGGGTACATGTAAAACATCAACTTCATCATAAAGAAATGTACTAATTGAATTCCCTCGAGTCATATCAGTGCAAATTGAACATGAAGAGGTGAATTTTAGTGCCATTAGAAATCATACACCCCTTGAGTTTATGCATTTGTTGTGCCACAAAGGATTTTAGCCTTTAACTACAGTTGAAGAACGCTTCTGTATAAATTCACGTTAGAAAACTTCTGAAAATGATGAGAAGCTGTTACACAATGGAAAGTACGACGGTTCATTACTAATTCTATTAAAAGATTTTCTGGGATATTTGAAGTTAACTGTAGAAAATGTGAGCAGTGTTGAATGTGACGTTTCTGTGGCATCCACAGGTCTGTTGCACAAAGCAGGATTAGTCAATTATCTGCATTGTATTGTGAAATAAAACCCAGAGCAGCTCTTTCTCTTAATAGTTCAACTTGCAGATATAAAACATGTGAATACAGAACAATATTTAAAAATAAAAATACAATAGGATGCGCTTTCTCTGCAATGTATCTCATTGTATGTACTTTTTGTTTCTTGTGACATGAAACCTGGACTCTAAAAGCTTTCACATTCAAAACTACACTCAGTTTTTCCTTAAGTTTAATAAGTTGGTCAATTAAAAGGTTATCCAATGAGATAGTACCAATTCTGGCTGGCTAACACGGCACAATTACAATTTTGAAAAGAAAATATTGCACAAAATTGGGTTATACACGACTAGAACATGAATGTGAGATCTGAACATCCTAAATTTGAAATTTTAAGGTTTCTCGATGGCATTAAATCTCATACATCCTATTTTTCAAGTAATAACACTGCCCTCGCACTACTTTGTGCAAAAACCTCAAGGGGAGTACAAAAAGCTTTACAGCACTGTAGATGACAACATGCATTTTCACATCTCCAGCAAAGACATGCTTTAGCTTGGATACCTCAACTTACAAGTCAGGGCTAAAAGCTGTAAGATGCCGCTGCTGAGACAGTAAGGTGCAATCGTTAACATTGGTGATAGAACACAAATGAGCATTTATCAATTTGTTTGCTCATTATGTGACCTGCAGGAAGGAAAAAAAAAACCTTTGTTAATAATGCAAAAAGGAAAATGCCCATGAAATCACAGCAGTGGGCTGATCTAAGCCTGAGAATCCGATTGTCTTAGCTTAGGAGAAAAGGTGGGATTTGGTGCCCTGTGTCTGGAGGGCCAACGGAGGTCGAGGCCAATTCACTTTGAATTCAAAATGTCACCTGAAGCTTCATTTTTTTTAAGGTTAATCAGTGTTCCACTACTTGTTATAAAAAAGTTTGATGGAAAAAGTATTCAAATCGCTGCTATTCTGAAGAGTTTGAAAACACCTAGAACATTTCTAATGAAGTGAAATGAGAGTGCATCGACAACAACACTCCTTTCAAACAGTTTATAAAAAAATAAAGAGCCAATCTAACAATCCATGTGCCTGCCAGGACAGAACAAAGCAAACACATCAGAACTTTGCAATGTACATATTTGTTTGTTGTTACAGAGCTGGATTACCGATCCTTTTTTTAGGACAAAAACTCTGACCTTTGACTCATTCACAACTTGGCAGCAAACATTTGAAAACAAGACAAAACAGAAACCCACTGGAAAATGACAAAAGCAGTTGTGAACTTAATAACAACAACAGTCAAACAAAATTTGCAAACTTATTTACATTGATCACTTACTAAAATAGAAACATATCTCATCTCCATCATCTTTAAACCTAGTATGCCAAATGCTGTAATTGAAACCAGTCGCATAAAAAAAGGAAGATTTTTTTTTTTGTCCCGGCAACGTAGAACGAACGGCTGAAGATGAGCGGCGCTCAGTGCACACCAATGAAGATACAATCACGAAGACTGACTACCTGTTACTCTTAACTGTCCTCATTTCGCCGAAGACTGAGATGATAATGGCATATTTTGTGAAATTCAGAAAGACCCATAAAATACCTTGGCGGCGCTTCAATACAAACAGCATATCAATAGTTCAATTTGGTAAAAAGTCTTATGGATATATTTCAGTGCTTTTAGGAACAATCCATTTTCTACAAATGTCAAACTTTGGCTCAGAAGTTGAGTTTAACTCGGGAGTGATTGTGATGCTGTTTGAATGAATGCCTGCCCAGTAATGATGATCAGACCACACAAAACAACATGTGTCAGATGTGTACAGCAGCGAAGAAGCTGTAGTTACTCTCTAATAACTCATCTCTGCCCTCGATTTTACTCTCCAATTAAACTCTCAGTCCGCACCTCATGAAGGACATTGTAAACAACATATAAGGTAGAGCTATGGCTTAACTGTCATTAGAAAAAGAAAAAATAGATCACTGCATGCTACAGATCTACCTTGCAAAATAGTCCTTGTGGTGTCTGCTGAATTCCTTTGAGCTCAGTCGACACCTGGGTGTCGTCACAGCTCAAACGTGCCCCCTACCATTAGGAGGGAGCATCAGAAAGGCTTCAAGAAACCATAAAGTGATTTGTTGCTTCCTTAATGGTTCAAACGTTCAAGTAAATAACACAGGCCTGAAGGTTTGGAGAAGGTTTACATTCAAAACAGCCAAAACTCTTATTTTTTTATTTAAGTTCTTAACATTTAAGATGATGTCAGAACTGAGGTGACATAAAACATCAATCAGCCACAGTATTAAAACCACTGACCATCTTGTTCTAATGCAATGTTCTGCTGGGAAACCATGTGGATGTTACCTTGCACCCCCCACTCAAACACTATAGCAGACCAAACACACCCCCTCATGGCGTTGGCACTCCCCCAGCAGGACAATGCTCCATACCACACTGTGAAAACTAAATCAGGAATGGCTCAAGCAATGTAAAAAAAGAGCCAAAAGTATCAACCTGGCCTCCAAATTCCCCAGATCCCTAGCCAATCCAGCATCCGTGGGATGCACCAGAAATGCCTGATCCACAGAGGCCCCACCTCACAACCCAGAGGACCCAAAGGATCCTCCCAAGGTCCTGTGGTCATGGCCGGATGGGTCAGAAATGTTTAGGCTGGACAAGGGGGACCTAAACAATATTAGGCAGATGGTTTAAATGTTGTGGCTGATGGGTGAAGGTACTTTTTCCAGTGACAGAACCTAAAATATGATGGCTACATTGTCCTTCATCATGACCGTTTCAAAGAATTGAAAAAAGAGAAAGCATCTTGCAATCGTGTTGGCAACACACACTGTAGTGATGTTTGTTGCTTGGCTGTTTTGAATGCACCTCTCATTGTGCATCATTGTCTTTATCACTTAGACAAGCCACTTTCACTTTATAGGCTCTTAGGTTTGTGCAATTTAGGAGCTTTTAAAAATGTGGACTTCATCATCACAGCTCTGTAATACATTAAAGTAAATTCAGATCTTAGGCCTATTTTGCAAAATAACGACGAAACAAACGGTATATCAGGGTTGGGATATAGGAAAAAAACAAAACTCAGCTCTTAGTGGCAGACTAATTCTGGATGATAACATATGTTTGGCCGTTTTTAATTCACCACCATGTGTGTTTTATACGTGTCGCAGCAGGATTCAAGGCTTCAAACATGATGCAAATATTGAACCACTAAGAGCTCAATTTCTTTGCCATCAGTAGTTGCACTGGGGTTGGCAACATGATGCTTTTTTAAACTGATAGCTTACACACGGCATAAAACAGATTACCTGCACTCCGGTGTGGCTTTTTCAGGCGAGATCATGTCAGTTTGATCTGATAATGGCTTTGTGATCCAGGGGTATACGGCAGCTTTGCAGATGCAACACACACACTGTGGTGAATATACCATGAATCGCCAGGAAAATGGGTGATGGTGTCCGACTCTGTCTGCCTATTGCCCAACCCTGATATGTATAATATATGTATGGTGATGCGGTGGCACGAAACAAAGTAATGAAAGTAAGATATATGGCCAAATATATTTGAACACATGTTATGGCCTTGCATCAAACTGAGGCATCGTTAGCACTAGGATAGTCCAAAGAAATCACATGAGCACCTCTTCCACCCAACAGTGATGTTTGGAGTCCTATCTGAGTTCACTCTATGCTTTTTAAGAATTTGCAGTCCCAGAGGATTCCGATAGGCGCCTCTTCTCAACATATCTCATCTTTAAGAAAGTAAATCCACTTTTGGTCCTGTTCTCCTTCCTGAATTTCATCTTCAGCGTTGCTGAGTAGCTGGAGTAGCTGTTAAGGATCCAGAGGATTCCTTGCAGTCCAGGGCGGCTGGCTGGCTTGTATGTGTGGTGGTGGTTCAGGCTACTCACATTCAAAGATCTTCAAGGCAGGAGTGGTCATTTGTGAAATAAGTAGATTGGCCTCTGAAAACCTGCGGTGATGGAAAGAAAGATTGAAAATGACATCAAGCTACAGCGGTGAGTAACGTGTAATGCATTCATTTGTTCTGTCGAATAAGTGAATTACCTCTTATTGAACACTTGGGGGCCCCAAGGTACTCAAAACTGGTGAAGCCCACCTCCATTGTAAGGTATGATGAGAACTGGTCAGGTTTGAGGCGGATGCTGTGATAATTCCTGCTGATATTATCCTGTTAAGTGAAAGGGAATATTAAAAATGTTTTGTGTTTCAGCCAATCAAATCAACTTTAAAATAATTAATTACACCTAGTATATACGCAAGGCATTTTTTTCATTGCTACAAAAGTCATGGTTTGCATCCTAACAGTCCTCTCCTCTCAGTCTCTTACCGTGAGCTTCTTCCTCCTCACGTAGGACTCCCAGGGCTGCGGCTCCAGGATGAACATGCCTCCAGGACGGAGATGTCTGTAGACTCTCTTGAAGAGCCGCTTGAGGCCACTGTCTCCCCAGTTCAGGTGAACCCATTTGGTAACGCTCATGCACATGATCACGTCGTACTCTGGCCGCTGAGTCAACAGAAGATTATCGCTCTCCAGTACGTAATTGGCCTAAAGGAGAGAAGAGGTGCAGTGAGAAAAACATGGTTTGACAGGTGAGTGCAGATTGGCCCAAACATCCACAAATCATCACTTGCATATGAGGCAAGTTTCAGGGTTGAAACCTTGTTGTTGTTGAGCAGCAAAGGGAATGATTCTTTCAGGGTGCTGGACAGAGGATGCATACAAAAACTGTGACCATAACATGTGCAACACTGAAGATTTGATTCTAATAAAGATTATATAGGCCATCTTCCAGTTCAGGCTGTTGACAGCGCTATGCAACACACACAAACACAGGAGCTATCAAGGAAGAATAGCCACCAAATTTTACTGCTGTTCTGAGGAACAATTTGACTTACAAATGGTGCAGAATTAATATGGACACCTCCCGACAGAATGCATTTATCAAGTATAAAATGCAAAACTTTAGCTGGCTCTCACTTCTCAAGTGGAGATTTTCTCTGTTTCCCTCGGTTTGTAAAATTAAGTGTTGTTCAGACAGAAAGGAAAACTGAATATGTCACCTCAATTTGCTGTCATTGAGAACTGGTGATGGGCATTCGTCATTATTCTCTGATATTCGAGAGAAAAAAATCAGTCAAAAACTAGTTCAAGACCTTAAATCAGTATTAATAATGACTGTCCATTGTTGCCCTAACGCAGTGCACAATGCTTCATCTGTAATTGTTTTGCAGCAGTGGTGGCAGAAAGAAATTCTAGGTATTTGTACCATGCCCATCCCTCCATGATTCCATGATCTTATTTTAGTTCTAGTGCTATAAGTGGTTGCAGCAGTAATATTGTTCATACCAACTTGATGGTGATTAACGGGCTTCTTCTAAGAACTAGGCCTTGTGTGTGTGTGTGTGTATTCTTTTTGTTATATATCGTCATCTAGATTAAAATGTTCAATTTTCCATTTTATTTAGCTGTGGTGGTAACGATCTCGCTGTGGCGCTGCACCACCCTCGAATGAATGTAGAGGAAGCACTGGAGCTGATAAAGAAGTGAGAGAGCAAATGGTTCACAGCACCCAGGTATTCCTGTTTATGATAAAACTGTCAGGTTTAAGAATAAGAGCCAAGCACGGTATGATACACAGGATGATTGCTGCTGTGCTGAATGGCAACGATGATGTTATTCACAGTAGATGTTTTTGAAATGTTATCAGGAAAAGCACAGTAGTTACCATCAAAATATGGGGTATAACATATCCAAGAAAGGTTTGAAAGGGTCACTGAAATATTATTTGGCAATTTTATCATTTGGAATTTCGCAATAAGGAATAAAATACACCTGCTATAGCTAAAAAAAATGCTTCCCTATAACTTTCTTAACAGTAAGTTCATACTAGTGTAGGTTTTTCAAATATCAGACAGCCTGACATTTCTCTCTCAAATCCACCTTGTATTGTGCAGGCTAAGGGGGCTCAGGCGCTCATCTTGAGGCTTTCCACTCATTAACGGGAAAAGCTCTGTGCTGCACTGCCATTATCTCTAATGCTTATAGCAGGGAGGAGGCAGGCATTGATTTCATTCAGAAACACAACTGTTTCTGCTCCCAACCAATTCATGTAACCGCCTCCAAAAAAGCCTGCGAGGCACAAGGCCAGCGGAGTGGAGATACTTAACGAGGAGCGTTTTAAAAGCTGTTGTAATATTTGTCAGAATCTCAACAAAGGGTGGCACGTGATGGGCTAATGGCTTTAGAAATGCTGCCAGCCAAATCAATCTGGTAAAGACTGCTTCCTCTTTGCCGCTTCCATCTTGCGGTTTGCAACTTCTCTGGCAGCTTGCGAGAATAGTGAGCCTCTGATTGGAAAACACACAATGAGGTGTGCAAAACATAAGGGTGGACAAATGAGCGGGAATTCCCTCCATTCACACAGTATGAATCCCTGAAAATAAACTCAAGACAACTGAAGAGACAAAGAGAATGAAACTGGTGCAGATGCTTCCTTATCAAAGGATTGAACCATAAAAGATTCTGGACATGATTACTCCATACCCTACATTCATTTGTTAAGGTTTGATATTCTCGAATACATCTTAATATCCCAGAGTTGTAAAGATTTTTTTAATACTGCATCAAATCATGTAAACATGGCCCAACGTCCTGAAAGATCAACTCTACATGTTTTGATCTATTCACCATTTTGGGTCTGACGATTTTAAATCTGACTGCAATTCAAAGCTGCCGTTCTTTTTCTGGGTAAGTTAATACCACGACTGTCCAGATAAGCTCCATGGTGCAACCTGCAGGCTGTAATGGAAGTGACTGTGCTGTGACAAAGCTATCCCTAATTTAGAGACAGGACAATTATCATTATCAGTTTCCAGGGAGAACAAGTGGGCGCATAATACAGATGAAGTCCTCTTGGGAGATCAGTCAGACCTCAGAGTGCTTCAGTAGCAAGCAGCCTTTCTCCTTTTAAGTGTTTCAGGAGGCGTTTTAAAATGTTCTACGGTGGATAAAGGCTTTTTTTCCTTTACATCAAGCTGTTCATACATGTCTACATAAATATATCAGGTGCCCACGGTGTCCAAATGTGAAATATAGATGTAAATTTGATCTTAATCTGCTGTAGATCCCTCATGCATGCCACCACCACTAAATGTTTGAGAGTGCCATCTTACCTTGATGAAGGACACATTTGAGGGGAACTCCCCAGGCCGTGTGGTGGATGTTTCTGTTAGTGGGGGAGCAGCGATGGGCCCCCTGGAGATCCGTAGGGACACAGGAAAGGAGCAGCTTCCAGAGTGATCAGCGGGGGGTGAATCGCAACCTTCCTGGTCCATTTCCTCAGTTTTGCCGCCCTGCCTCTGGGTCTCTGTCTCACGTGTGTGATAGGAGTCATTGTCATTTATAGCCTCCGCAGGGCCACCTTCTCCTTTCACTGGCTTCCCGTTTTCATCCCAGCTCTCGGCTGCATTATGCTTCTCGTCTGTGCCTGTGTGACGCTCACTTCCATTCCTCTCCTCCTGTTTGGTGCTCTGCATTGCGCGCCTGGCCTCTTGGGTCTGCAGTTCAGACAGATAGTGTCTGATGTTCTTACGGGCCGCATGTACCAGACCGCTGTCGATATCCAGGCCCAGTATGCGGGCGGGTCTTAGCATCTTGGCAATATAGAGTGTAAGGTGGCCTGAGTTGCACCCCAAATCTAGAACGTCTTTACCTTCAAACCATTCTGGGCGAAGCACACGTACCCGTGGGTCTTCGCTGCAGCCTGGATTGCGGTAGCCGTAATACTTGTTGTAGTTTCCATACTGGAACTTCTTCTTCTGTTGCTCCTTTGCCTGGTTGTGGGTCTGCTGGTGTTGGCGACCTCCTGGCCTCATTGTGGGCCCGCTCCTTGGTGTGTGGAAGGAGGACTGAGAATTTCTCTGCCCCCCACAACTCCTGTCTCCAGATCCTGACTTTCCAATCGGCGTAGAATGAGTCACAGGAGGCTCCACTTTGCCAGAGTTGCGCCTACGCTTGCGTCTGCTTGTGTGCTGGTTTGGTGCCCCTGATACGGAGGAAGTGGAATCCTCCATAGATACAGATGCCATCTCCTCCTTGAAGCTGGATGAATTGTCAGCTGTGTGCTCATGGGAATCATCTGTGACACTGGAGAAACTGTTGGACTCTTTGGAGACATTTAGTGCAGAGCGTGAGGCTAACATACCTGGAAGCGGTGCGGAGGCGCCCGTTTTGACCTCACTTTTTCCTGATTCTGAGAGGTTGATCTGTGCTGTTGAAATCCCACTACCAGTACCACCACCAACCCCACCTCCTCCTCCATGGTGTCTGTTGCGGTGTCTCTTCCTGCCACCACTCTTGAAGGGGGACACCAAAAAGCTGCTGTCCGCTATGCCGCTGTTCAGGTTCAGCGGATCTGTGATGTCTCTGGGGATGAGGATCTCCACGGGGTCTCGACTCTTTGCCGGCAGAGGGGAGGATTTGGGCGTCTCTGCGTTCAGCGCCTTGTTGACCTCCTCATCCAGCAGGCTGTTGAGATTTAGGGGGTCAAAAATGTTCCCACCCAGTAGGAAGTTGGTCGGCAGGACGGAGTCACTCTCAGAGTTCGCCCTTCGTCTCCTCTTGCCAGATGTTGGATGCTTGAAACTAAAGTTAGCTGTGTTGCGGCGCTTTGACAGCTTCGTTTGTTGCTGTTGTTTGGAATGATGAAAGCTGTTCCTGCGATTGATGTTATTCTCGTTCCCTCTGGCTCTCTGTCCGCCGTCGTCTGAGTGGGCGAGTGTGTCAGTTGTGCTGGTGTGTTTTGGTGATGCCGTCGTGCCCGGGACAGGACAAGCAGCTGCAAAATCAGGAGTGGCGGCGGTGCCTTCCACCATCATTGATATAGTGCTGTAACCTCCAGTGCACTCCGACAGCTGCAGAGATGATGTTGAGCAGGCCTGTGGACTGCCAGTTTTTACAGTATCCTCATCAACAGACATCTCTTTTGGTTTCCGGAGCTGATGTAGACATGGAAATACTTCTGGATCTGAAAGTCACAAAATAATATCAGTGAAAAGAAAAACTTGGAAACAGAGCTGCAAGGGTTAGTCTTTTTAAGCCCACTATTTTGACCATTGATTAGTTGTTTCAGTCGTTTTCCAAGGAAAAATGTCAAACATTTGCTGGTTCAAGCTTCTTAAATTTAAGGATTTGCTGCTTTGCTAACTTGGGTTGACTGGTGTACTCAGGGGAGATGTGATGCACCGATGTTTTATAAGAGGCTGTGAAACTCTGCTCCCTCTTGGATGCTCCTATAGATAAAACATGATAAAGTGCCCTTCCAGTGGACAAAACGTTGGCGAAGTGTCCAGTCTTCACTATAAAAATGTCCCGACTCTCAGTGCACACAGTTCACAGCGTACCCTTTAAAAAAAAAAATAAAAAAGATTCTTGCCCCTGCCCCTCAAACAGCCTTAGCCCTCCACTGCTGGGGTTGCTTCCTTAAAAACAACTAATCTCTTTGCCATCTATGATAGAAAATGAATGAGTCTTTGGGTTGTGGACAGTTGGATAAACAAAAGAAGTCATTTTAGGATGTCACTTTGGGCTTCTGGGATAATGGGATAAGCATTCCCCAGAGTTTCTTTTTTTTTTTTTTTGACTATTTCAAGACTATGGGATTAATGGATGAAACGTGAGAATGACCCGCAGATTTATAGATAATGTAAATAATCATTAGCTGCAGCGATATTTGGAAATAATCTGCTAAACAGCATGAATCCTTTAAAGTATGATGAGGAATTTAATGTAAAACTATTGATCAGCTGTGTATATGTGTAAATCCAGTGGCCTGCACCTCTAAAATGCATCTTTACAGAATGTGGGTCAGGAGAAGTTCACATCGTGGTCAGTCACTTTGTATCTACGGAGGAGGATGCACCAGATAAACCCCCCACTTCCCACTGTCATCTCCTGACATAGTGTTAATAACAAAAGTCTCCCTTACTAAATGCAGGGTCTCTGGGGCTACACCATCATCAGTCTCGCTATCTGACGTCGGAAGCATGTCTGCTCAGGGGTTACTGACCTGAAAAGTTTAGCAGGCACTGTGTTGGACAGTTTATCTAGTTAGCAAGCTAGCTCCTAGCTTCTCTATCGCGGGCCAGAACACTGAAACGTCGACTCAACGTTCGGCTCCACTCCGGCCAACAACCGTTACCAGACAAACCGTCAAGTACCCACCTCGATACGCTGCCGCCTGGACCCCACAGAAAACCGCGAGTCGCGTTTAGCGAAAGTGCTACAATCTACTACCAGACGGCCACCTATTCGCGCACAGTCAACAGAGTAGTCACCATCAAAGTAACAGTCTCACCTCACAGTTCTCCCCCCGCCTCCGGCCGGACTGTCACTGCCGCGCACTCTCTCTCGACTCGGGCTAACGTTAGCTGCTAGCTCACAAGTGTCCCCACATCAACACAACGGTGGCAAGCGACGCGGGCACGCCAGCAGGCACGGCGCGGTGGTTCCGTGCCGGTCCGTCCGCGACAAAAGGCTCCTCTGTCCTCCGAACTGTCTTGTCGACTTCTTCGGTGAACTCCTAGTCGCCCAGTGTCAGGCAGGTTGGTGAATAAATTATTCCATTCGCTGATAGAGTCGGCATGGCGGCGCATCCGGGCTCCGAGCTGCAGCCCAAGACGACTGGGGCGGGGATCTGTGACTGGGAGGAGGACTCCGTCTTTAGGATATTATAATGAGCCTCACGGATCCTCATTATGATCAGGGCTGGAGCTGGGCCTGCCTTCTGTGGCCATTAATAAACCAGTTGTTTAAATGGATCGATTCATTTTTCAGCTGGGTTGTTTGCTCAGAAGATAGTAAAAAATGAACAGTCAAAAACGTACAGTAGCTACAGGGACAAACACACAAATACAGAACAAACAATACAGAACCACAACAAAAAGGACACAAACAAACAAACAAAAAACATATAAATCTATATATTTGACATGTTTAATTTGGTATATAAAGTGCAGGAAAGATGGCATTGATTCTGACCATTTTTTCTAATAAATATGGAATTTCCCCAAAAAATAACAAATACAAATACTATGCAGCATGTTTTTTTTCCCAATCTTATCTGGATTCTTGACTGTGAATATCAGCACTTTTCCTGATAGATGACTCAGTTTGAATCAAACTTGTTCATAATTAGTTGTATGACGATCAATTTATCGACCGGTCGTTCCAATCCTAACATAATATCCCTTTGTGGTAGGCTATTCATATATTATGTCTTTAACTAAAATGTAGTTTTTTTTACTCGACATATCTATGGCTTTAAACGAGAGGTCGACTGATGAGGCTTTTAGGGGCCAATATCAATACTGATTATTAGAAATCAAGGAGACTGAAAAAAAAAAAGTCAAAAATTAAACTCTTTGTGTCCAAATTTTGAACAAGCAGTAGTGGAATGAACCTAAGTACAATCTACTCAAGTACTGTTCTTAAGTACATTTATTTGATACATTTAGTTACTAGTTACTTTGCAGATTCATATTATTCAGTGTTTAAAGCTAGGGTCTACGATGTTGTTCAGAAACACATTTTGTTATACTGGGTGAAATGGTCCTTCTGTCCAGAGAGTAGTCAATACATTATGTATTGAGAAAAAGGAGCGAAAATAATCAGACCTCTGTGGCAGCTGCATCCCACCTCTGTGGCAGCTGACCAATCCGTGCTATTCGGGCCGAATAGCACGGATTGGTCAGCTTTTTCTCAGTGCCTTCATTGGTCAGATGCCTTCATGTCCCGCCCTCCTCCGCGCGTGCACACGTCCGGTTTCACTGATGCCGGAAATATTCAGCACACTCCTCTGCAGGAATACGGAGTTCATTTGGTTACAATGGCAGAGAAAATGCAGCCACCGTTACTTCTACCAACTCACCCCGCTAAAAAGGCAAGGAAAAGAAAGCCTGAGGCAGAAAAGGGTTCAATGAAAAAGGCTCTGGATAAAGTAAGAAGTCGGACCCGAGTCAACATCGGTGCTGCGTTCATGTTTGTGGGGTTGTGGCTTTGGACGGAGCACTGACGGGATGGGGAGGGGGGGTGGAACTTAGAGGAGATGCCACTTTGAAATCTTGCTAGCTCTCTTGCTAGCTCTCCAGGATTGTAGACCCTAGCTTTAAAGGCTATTAACTGTGACATGTTACCAATCGGATTGTGTTGTGTGCGGGACGTTGTGTGAGAGGATGTTGCATCAGAGCTAAAGTAGCACATTTTTAAATTAATTTATTTTATTGGCAATCTGACAGAAAAATCACAGATGCAGATAATCGGAAAAAATGCAGAATATCTGCCCGATAATTGGCCAGGGCCAATAATCGCTCTACCACCACTATAAACATAGGACTAAAATATATGTTTTCACTTCCGACATGTTTTCCTGAATATTCTAATTAACATATTACACGACCCTCATGTATGGAGCCAAGTCGTTTTGAAAGCAGGTTTGCAAGGTGTGAGATTTTCACTGTACGATATCCATCTCATGGTCCCACGGTACACAATACAACACAATTCTGGTCATTTCTATTACTATCTGTTAAAAATATATAGGATATAATATAATGTTTTGAAGAAGAAATTTCAAGAGAAGAGAAAAATCTGAGCTAAGTGATTTTCTTAACTGAAAATACAAAGTGTCTTCGAAGGACAACATGATTTCACCGCTCATTTATATAGAAATATATCCAAAAACTATCTCTGAATTTGTATTATTACCTTATTAATATTTAAACATACCTTCAAAGTGGCATACCGCTGCAACCCTATTTAAGACCTTTACAAGTATAGATCTTTCAGTCCAAGTGTTGTTGTGGAAAATGTCAAAATTTTGATTATTCAACAAACAAGAATACTTTTCTGAGATGCTCCATGTGACATTTCAAGTGTTCATTGATAAATGCAGTGTTCAGAAGGAATGCTAGAACTTTATGTTTCAGAGTGTTTCGAGCAGCCATAATGAAATGTAACGATTGCAGCCTCTTGCAGTAAGATCATAGGAGTCTTTTTCACACTTTGTCTTCTCTCTGCACAGATGGATGAGTCGCCGATATGATGTGGAGACGATCTGAATGCAACTTCGGTCTCACGGTAAGTTTGCTCACAAAACCACTACCAAATTGATTTGATGTTTCTGTATGTTTTAAACTCAAAGGCATCTTGGTTATTTGGTTTACCGCAGCATCACAACCATGGCTACGATCCACAAACCAGCTGTCGGGGCTGTTGTCGTGATGACACCTTCTCAATCAATTTCAAGGCCACAATCTGCAAGGTACGTGTGTTCCCTCTACCAATGCTCCCCTGACCAGTGTCTAGCGTAAGCCTTAAATTAGAGCTCTGGATGTGATCTAAGAGGAAATTGTGCTGAGGTCGCAGGGCGGCTTTTTGTCACTTCCATTTGCACATAACTGTGGTCATTCAACACTGCAGCCGTTGACGGGGTTTGATAAACGCCTATGTTGAGGCGCCTATATACACAGGGCAGCAGATTGGTGAGTGCTGCTGCCACCAAACAGATTCTCTAGATGACTTAGAGCTTTTATTTGACCCACCTTGTCTTTGTGATCTGAGTCTTAAATTGAGTTTTACACCTTAATGGTACAGATAAAGATCATTGCATACACATATGTTACATATTTCATGCAGAGTTACTGATTGTACCACAATGTGTGTCCTTGTGTGTGACATTCTGTCGGTCAGATACATAACAGAATGAGGTTTTACAAGGAGATCTGTTGAAGGTCTTTTGTAAGCGTTAGGCAATTTTGTTAATTTTTAACAGAGGGGGATGATCCGCGTTCATTTCATTAACCTTTGACTGGCAGACTGACTCTTTGTTTTTTTGTGTTTCTGCCACTAGGGGATGGACTGGGAGGATGGCAAGTCAACAAGTGGGGATGCCTTTTTGCCATTTTGCTAATAAAGGGGTTGGTATCCTCCCCCCGGATCCCACCTCAAATCCCCTGGTTGTAAGGTATGATATGTCCAACTGAATTATGTTTAGTTCAATGAAATACGTTTCTTTCTACACACACAATGTGATGCAGAGCAGTATGACCTTTCATAAAAGTTCACTGAAATACAACAAATCACCCAACTCATCTCCAACAGACCGAGGACCCCTCAGCTGAGTCTAGATATTGTAAACAATTCTGTTAAATATTAAAATGGACCTACAATAACATGCAGTCTGACCTTTGGTGCCACGTATAAACAGGTTGGCAGCAGTTGTTGCGTGGCTGATGTTCAATGCGTTAGCCTCACCTTCTGAAATTTCCTCTTGTGGTATCAGAGGTCACAAGAATATCCGTACACTTGGGATGATAATACAGATAACCAGTTTGTTACAGTTAGGTTTGCTTGCTCACATAATTGCACAAGACTGTCATCAGTATTGTGTAAATTAAATGCTAATAATATGTTGGATTATTGTCAATGTGTATTTTGATACATATTTAAATAATAATAATAAAAAAAACCTCAAACAATAGTTTGGCGCCCCTGTTGAAAACCCAGACTTTAAAATATGACATGAGGATAGTTCATTGTGATGAAAGCCAAATTGATGGAAATATTTTGGGAACATAGAATATCATGACTTGTAGAAAAGACATTTTTTTGAATAAACCAAAGGCTTAAAGCACTTTATTTAATAAAGTAAACATTCGAAACAGATTTATGGCTATACCCATTTGAGCACGAAATTAACATGCACAGCATTTGCTCCGGTGATTCCTGCACTTATTCCTTAAAGTGCAGCAAAGAGAAAGGGGCGAGGGCGTGAACACACGTTTCCCCGACTCTCTGCAATCAAGAAATCAAGTTTTTCGCTTGTGGCACACAGTTATGTAAAAAGACATTGTGCTGAAGGTTAACGTCTGAATTTACTGAGAACTTGCTGTCCTCCAAGTTGCCACTAGGGGGAGACACAATATGAGTTTATCAATGTGCTGCACACCATAGGCCCAGTGTATACCTTAGCAGTATCTCAGTTCACTCGCACTCTTTCTCTCTAGTCTCTTCTTTTATTGGTTGGTAATCGTAATGATTTTATTATTGTATCAGAATAAAATGTTGCTGTTCAGCCTTCCCAATAAGTCGGCCTATTATGAAATAAAAGAGGAAAGGGAAGACGTCCCTTTTCTCAATAGTGATATTGTGCTCATGAGAAATTCATGAACATTGTGGCTGGTATGATTCACGAGTTTAAACAATGGCCTCAGTCCACCCAGAGAGAGGCTCCAGCATCTGCAGCTGTGGCAACAGGAGTGTTTGTGTTTTTAGGTAAGAAATGCCTCTAGTGCAGAGGTCACTAACAGGCGGACCGCGGTCCGAGTCCGGACCCAGACGCCGTCCTATGCGGACCCAGACCTATAATCAATAAATTACTGAGGGATTCTACATTTTGACGGGGCACTTCTATTTTAACCAGCACAGCTTTCCTAGTCTTTACGGCATTTGTTAAGCAGACCTTACAGACCAATTGCATGCGAGTTAAGCCATCCCACGTGATGCTGCTCAGCCAATCAAATCTGTGTAAACAACAGCACGACTCTGAACACAGAGATGAGAGAGATGAGAGGCGGGTGACAGGTGGAAAGGTTAGTTAGCGATAGAGGGAGATGACACGGAGAGAAAAGTGAGCCGGAGACAGGAAGAGAGGACAGAGAGACGAGTGAGCGGGAGACAGGGAGAGGACAGGGAGACGAGTGAGCGGGAGACAGGAAGAGAGGACAGGGAGAGACGAGTGAGCGGACACGGAGAGACGAGTGAGCAGGGAAGACAGGGAGAGACGAGTGAGCGGGAGACAGGGAGAGGACACGGAGAGACGAGTGAGCGGGAGACAGGGAGAGAAGACAGAGAGACGAGTGAGCGGGAGACAGGGAGAGAAGACAGAGAGACGAGTGAGCGGGAGACAGGGAGAGAAGACAGAGAGACGAGTGAGCGGGAGACAGGGAGAAAAGACGGAGGGGGCATAAGATATAAGAGGGGAAGAAAGAAAAACTGTAAAACTGTTCAATTGTTAAGATGTGTTTATAATCATTTATTGTAAACATTTGTTGAGACAGTTAACAAAGAAAAAGGGAAACTCAAGCTGCTGGTACACTTTATTTTATTTTTCCAAAATGAATCACTTTATTTTAAGATGCACAATTTTTCAAATGCTATTTTATTTATTTTCTCTATTTTATTTTTAATTGCAGTCCTTCTTTAACCTAATAAAAAAAAACATTATTATTATTACTATATGTGTAGTTCAATGTACACATGTATACTTACATACATTGTATACATTGTACTTTGTTTAATTTAACAGTCAGATGCAGATGTTGATACAACTATGAGGCTATACTTCATTACTTCATATATATATATATATATATATATATATATATATATATATATATATATATATATATATATATATATATATATATATATAATGTTTGACATTATGATGTTCTGGACCTTCGCTTGAGGAAATTGTCTCTAACTGGACCTCTTAAAATTTTAGTTGAATACCCCTGCTCTAGTGGAAAGAAAGGAAAACACTACCAGCCCTCAAGGAATCTGGCAAGCTTTTGTTTTGAAAAGCTAGTGGAATCTGTAACAAGAGTTTATTCTTTATTGATACTAAAGGCTGGAATTTCTCGGTTTACCGCCACTCTCCAAATTATAACACAAGGTTTCATGATGATGAGGAATAGCTTGACCAAGTCCGCAAACATCCAGGAAAATCAATTTTTTTTTTAACGTTGGTGATAAATTGTGTTGATTTTTATCACACACACATATATTCTCAAATCTGGCAGCTTTATGTCTAGCTCTCACTTGAGTTGCCATGGCCCGCTGCAGATTTCTCTTAGCAACATGACAACACCGTATGTACGTCCACTTACATCAGAGATTTATGCAGATTTATGCAGAACGTTTTTTTTTTACTGATTTAACCACATGCTGGCATTTAAACTTCAGGGTATAACTGAATAAAAGAGCTATCGTGTGACTTCTTATTCACGAAACAATTACAGCAGTCCTTGTGACATCTTTTAAACACTGCGTGAGCCTTAGCCACACATAAAAATATACTGTTTGTAATAAAACAGCTCAAATATTATGTCCTAATAAAAAGATTGTCTCGAGTCCTGGAAGCTAATATGGTGGAGAAAAATGAAATATCCTAAATAAGTGATGATCTCGAACTCTTAAATATGGATAAGAAAAACTGCATTTTTTATGCAACCATAGATAGAGAGCGTTTTTTTTTTTCCAGACAGGATCCTCGCACTCGATATTCTCTGCTGTTGAGTTGACAGCAGGTTCCTAATTGGGTTCCAGTGCCACAGACTCTGTTGGGTAAATGAGTCACCCCCTCTTTAATCTCTATAGAAGGGGAAAATAGGGAGAGAGGGTACCTGTTCCCCCGCCTCTGTCCCTCTCTTTTCTCATGTTAATGGGGGTGCGGTCCTCGATCCCGGGCACCATCTGCCCTTCCTCGGGGTTTGGGCCCCAAGCACTCCAGACGTGTCCCATTGTTTGCGTGTGTCCAAGCAGAAAGTGGTGAGTAGGGATGGTTCTTGTGGCCCGAAAGGCTCCTCCGTCAACAGCACGAGCCTGCTGTTCATTAGCCTACATGTGACGGAGGGAGGGAGGCGGGGTGGGAGGGGGCTGCTCGCGTGCCCTGTGTGCAGCAACATCAGGGCCCTCCGCCGTTTGTTCTGCTGCGAGCGCTGCACAGATTTTACGTGCGATGTCCTTGTCGAGTAACCGTTGGCTGAGGGGATGAATCCACAGGTCAGCATGCTCTCTAAAGCAGATTACAGCAGAGATATCGTGGCAACAGATGATCTTTTAACTGATCTATTGTGCTCCGAACGTGATGCATAATTTATTCAAGTTTTGTCAAAAATCTAACAATGATGTGTGGTGGGCTGGTGAAACGAACAAATGAATAGACTTAAAGCAGTGATGATGCAAACTCCCAGACACCATAACCTGCAAAAAATAAAAGATATTATTACTTTTCCACTCAAGGGCTGTCACAATATCAGATTTTCACCGCACGATTATTGTGGCCGAACAAATTCACAATGACGATATCATTGCGATATCTATGCGCATTTAAAAAAAAAAAAAGCAATCAAATCTCTCTTTAACTTTGTTCAGTGTGTGTTTTGTCTCTTTTTTTTGGCAAAAAAATTACCCTCAAAATACAACATCTGGCTCATCATCAGTACGTGCCAACAAAGGCTTTAAGGTTGAATATTCGCATCAGCCTGAAAATGTACATTCCTGCTGATAAAATGACAATCAAACCCATAATATGAATTTTCTGCTGCCTTCTAAAGAAAAAAAACCAACAACAAATGCTGTACGTAGCGTGGGATTATGACAGCTGCTGTCTTCTTTGTTAAATAACCACTGTTGCTGATGAAGGTAATGTAATAAAGTTCTATTAAGGTGATGTTTAATCACTGTAGCTCTCTTTCTCTCTCTAAGAAGCCAGCAACAGGTGACCAAAGAAGCCCAACCTTACCTTGAGTAAAACACAAAGCGGATGAAATAATAAAAAGCAATAAAACAGAATACACAAAAGAGAGAAAAACACACAATAATAAAGCAGATAAAATCACTGAGAGGCAATTTTAAACAAGTGGATTTTCACAAGTGATTCAAAAGACGAGCCTGAGTTTGCAGCCCTCATCTCCCCAGGCGGGTCTCGGAGCTCACCCCTGTGAATTAATCTAGACCTCGGAACAACAAGAAGAGATCCATCTGAGGATCTCGGTGTCAGAATCTGCAATTGGACAAACTGCGTTGGAAAATGTCAGCAAAATTCCAAAATTATGCATCCCTACTGAACTTAAAATAGATAGCACATCACAAAATAAAATCATGAAGCACATAAACAATAGAAAGGTTTCTGTTAATGTAATAAGACAGAGGGGTTCCCACTTAATGCTTTTCAGGGTAACAGATGCTGCATACATTGAACCAAAAGGACTGGATGGGTATCTTACTTGAGCTAATTATTATAGCTTGGTTGACACGCGTCATCCCCGCTGAGCTCCGTCAAAATTGGGTTTTCCCGAGGTTTGACAGATGGATGAATGAACCAAAGGGCGGAGACCAAACCGGAGTTGCCCTTTCTCAATTTCATTATTGTGGGGAGGACGACGAAATGACAGATCAAAATGTCATTGGCAATCTCGGGTTGAAATGTGCTGCGATAACCTTTGGTGTTACTAATTAGATCGCACAGCAAATTATTCCGTGGAAATCGAAAGAAAGGTTTTTAATTAAATCAAGCAAATATTGAAAGTTAGATTAAGCAGAAATAGGTTAAAACTATGCTCCCTGTATAGTTTTAATAACTAAAAGGAAAGGTGCTGAACACCCAGGTTAACCCGTTTGGTGGCGGTCGTACTGCGCAGCCAGGTGTGTGCACTGCTCATGACCCACCTACCAATCCTCATGTGAACTGACAAGATAACCCCCCAGTTGCCCGACACAACACTGACAAGCAGATTACGACTTTCCATCGGTCCTGCCCTCCTCATTTTCAAAGCTACACGCTGCTGGCTGCATTCAGATTAGTTATTGAACTGTCCGAGCGGAGGGAAACAAGGCCGCTTCAGAGGCACAGCACACAATAAGCCAGCTGTCAGTGGGAGGGGCTTGTTTGGACCGGGGTTGTCATGGATAGGACTGTTTGTGGTGTGTTGCTGCTGTGTGAGGCCGGCCCGCCATGCACTGATTAGTATTGACACAAGGCTCCTTTGGGGACAGGCGAGTGAGGAGGGGTAAAGAATTATTTATATTTAAGTATTCAACATGTCAGCAAAGGTGAAGTGAATATGGACACACTGGTTTGTGGATGAGGGAAGGTGGTGTGCAGCTGTTGCGTATTGAGATGATGATGAAGAAAACCAGTAGTTTTATTCTGAACATTGTTTGAGACACTGTGCTGAAGGAGATGTTGAATTTTTTTTTGGGATTGCGCTAATAGCTGCTTCACCACTGGTGTAACAACTGAATTATACCTGACCTTTATAAGCGCTCCCACAAACTCCTCCCTCTATCCCCCAGAGGCCACCCGTTTTCCACCCCCACACCTGTTTTACATTCAAAGGTGTGTCCCTGTGCCTCCTCACATCATCGCCGGGTGTCCTTGCAAAAGGTTTCAAAATTACCTAACAATGTGGTTCCACTCAGCTACACTGAATGATGTGTCGTTACGCTGAAATGATACAGAACGAGAGTTGCCTGGTTGTATGATTTAGACTGTTTTCATAACACAACACCTTCTGGCAGGTCTGACAGGAATATAATCAGATCCACATAATTTGTTATTGTCAAATCAAGTCATTTTTATGTTTTATTTTATTATTAGTTGTGCACATTTTGGTTCATCCCCGGATTGGCACATTCAGCTGTTTGGTAAATACTGGTAGTTTTGAATTTATTGAAGGATAATCTCACCCCAAAAATGAAATTTCAGTCATTATCTACTCACCTCCATGATGATGGAGAGTCAGATGTTCTGAACATTTCGTGAGCTTGACAGCAAAACAGCGCTGCAGCGGTCCCCTGAACAACTGAAGCAGATGGTGACTTAAAACAGAAAAGAAACAACCAAAAACCCCCCAACAAAATGTAATCCAAGCCTCTGGAAGCCCTGAGATCCCGAACTGATGTGAAAAGACATTATTTACACCACTGATGCACGGTCAAGCTCATGCACTCAGTTCATATGGGGTGTGGAGCCAATTTATATTCTTTTTTCTGTTGTTCTTTTACGTCTTCGAACAAGTCAATAACTTCACCCGACTTTTCACTGACATGGGGATGACAATAGCAGATATTTTATTTTTATCCTTTAAGAGATAAATATTGAATCATATATTTAATACCTAACATATGTGCTGTTTGGAATGTATAATGCCCCCTGCACTCTTCACCTTTGTTTACCCCGATTATAACATCAGCCTTCCGCTGCCTCTTTTTATAGCCCAAGATAATTTCAGTGTAAGATGGATTTGTACATAGTAGATTCCACTGTCGCACAAATGTCATAATAAAAATCCCCTGATCCCTCTTAAGAACGGATTTACCAGACTGTGTTACAACCCAGAGGTTATGGCGCGTTGAATGGGAAAAGTCGCATTGTGGTGGTCAGAACACTAAAGCGGGATGAGACCTCACGTCACTTTAAGAATGGAAACGAAAAAGGGAGTTATGTAATATTGTTGTAGTACAACAGCAGCGCATTTAGACTGAATAATTTCCCTGGGCGGCTCTGTGATAAGAAAGATTTCACTGGAAAATGAATGGCTCGCTTCTTCCTCAATGCAAATAAAATTGTTTTGACATCGTCGTATTTTATCGGCACGGATCTTTCAAACTGGTTTAGCGTCACACGCATTCATGCAATAGATTTACAAGGAAAACTACGACTCAACACGTCACACCGGCCCCACAGCAATCAGACACGGATGACTATGATACTGCAAAATGTCAATAAGAGCCCTTCCGTAAGCACCGTCCCCATCGAGGGTAACCACAGATTAACAGCGTGTTGGTAAAGGCACAAACTGCGCTCGTGAATCCAAAACATGGGGCCGCGAGAGTTGGATGGACTGCTCCCTCTTAGCCTCAGCATCCTCTTTTGAGTAAGCAGGTTGAAACGTGAAATGTAGCCTACATTTAAAATCTTGGCAAAACAGCCAAGGTGCTAAGTGCACAACATTAAACCGCGCTGTAATCTGTAATTACTGCGCTCAGCTGTCAGCGCTTACATCGCCGTTGAGCATTTTTTTGCGCTGTGAAAAATGGGGAACAGACTTAATGAGCTCTCGCATCACGGTGGGTAACCTATCAATACCATAATCAGCGGGATAGAGGCCTACTAACCTCAATTATGTTCCTTTGGGGGTATTCTCTGCCGTGCCAGCGCACACAAAAAGTCATTTTTCTGTTTGTGAATGAGGCGGTGGCGTGGGCGAGCGTGACCTATCATCTTTTAACATGCCAAGTTACCAGTGGAGGGGCTTACAGAAGTTAATCTGATGTGGTAAAATGAAGAGCATTTAATACACTGTCTCAGTCCGTACCAGCCCTCTCGCCTCCGTTTTATCCACTCGCACGAGCACACTTAGACAAATGTGCGACGCTCCATCTGCTTTTTCTTTGAGGATTATCTGTGCGATGTATTGTCACGTCATTTTATCAATCAACAGAGCGTTAAAAAAGTGGGAAATCAGCACGAAAGATGCAATTTTTTTAGATTAATTTATTTTATTTGCAATTGGGGGGAAAATAACACAGATTCTAACTCTTGGGAAAATGCTGAATACGATCTAATAGTCAGCCATCATCGTCTATCCCTAAATGACTTGATTTAAGATGTGCTTGATTTTGTGAATATCACTACTATTGTCATTGTCAATGTCCCGGTGATATAAAACAATATAACTTGAAATCATAGTGTTCACAGCAGTATCAAAAGTCTCATTATAAACAGATCATAGCTATTTGAATGTGTCAGACAATCTGTTTCTTTCATTCCTTAATTTAGTGTCTAACTGTACTACAGCTTCGATATATGAAATCAACGTTACCTGATGTCTGTATAACTAAAGGGAAATCGCACAGTTGTTATAACAAGATGTCTTTTCCCGCACGGGCGAGAGGTGAGAGATTTTTATTGATCTCAGTTGCGGAAACTGAAGTTTAGATCGGCCGGATTCACCTGCACACTTCCTCTCTTCTCATATATCATCATTTCCTGCGAGGCTTGCCTGTCTCTCTGAAGCATCCCTCTGCCTCTGCTCCTGTGGCACATTGAACTCTACCATAATATGATAATCTCAAACCATAATTTGATATGGTTCATACAGTAGTGATCATCATCAGATTTCCAGATTTCCTCCTCCATTTTGCAGAATGAGACGTTCTTCTTGGACTGATGAGGGATCTTCCTGGAAATTCTGCTACATACCAGCAGTGATGACATTTCAGATTCATATTCAAACAAAAAATCTGTGATGTTTCTGTTGGTAGGATTTATGGCTGTCCTTGCCGAGTTGGTAAACCAAAGGGATTCTGTAGCACATGAAAGACTGAACTGGATTTCAGAACCTCACTGTTATGACATGAAGGCAAAACTTTTCCTAAGAACCAATAAGTACTTGGGCAACTTCAAGCATCAACATTAACATATTAATACTGACAATGCTAATAGGACTTATTAGCAGGTGTAATGTTTACCGAGTTCTTGATCCAATTTACCATGTTAGGATTCTATCATTTGCTAAAACAACCCAATCCCCACAATAAATGTTGACCTGTACATTTTTGCAAACCAAAATATGCTAAAAACATTACATTTCTTTGCATTTCAACTTTTCAACAGTGCCATGCTGGAGTCTGGTCAGGTTTTGGAAAAACAACATGTTCTCAAGTCCAACTCTTCAAATATGGCAGCTTGGTCGGTGACCTTTAAACTATGATGCTCTAGCTAGCTCTCTAGTGTTAATTCGGCGTGCAAAGGGCTCTGCGGTCAAGTTAGCCAAATAGGATCACTTACTAGGCAGATGTATTTGACGTGTTGGGAATGAGAACCGGCTGGAAAAGATCATGCTTTGGCTGAAATACCCAGTTCTGTTGCCCCATACGCGACAAGACTAAACCATGAATATCTGTACCCAGTTTTACTGGCCTATCTATCAAGTACTTGTGGTGATATGTCACTGGCTCTAGAGGAAAAGTTGGGCATTACCAAAGTCAACAGGATTCATCCTGTGGGCACAGTGAATGTACTGTGTGTACAAAATTCCACCGCAATCCATTGGAAAGGTGTCATATTTAAGTCTGCACTATGGTGGCCCTGAGGGTCAAAATTCAATAACATTTCACAAAACACAACAACATTTCAGAATGTCGCTGTGTTTTCTGACATGTTTCTGTTTTCTGACCCTCAGGGCCACCGTACTGGACCAAAGGTGTGGACCAACACACTGACACACTGTCATCCATAAAGCAACACCTCTAGCATGGCGGAAAAGCCACTTGTAATTGACTAGATTGGCTTTTTTCTACTTTTCATTTGCAATTATCGCATCACAATGATTTAGGTGCTATATTAAACAATTATAACAGTGTTTGTTAGAAACCTACTTAATTATTTTACTGATTGGATTATTATTTAGGACATATGTATATAATAAAGATGTGTAGGTTATAAATATTATATTTAGAAAGCAGTTTTCCCAACTCTGCTCCCAACACTAATAAATTCCAGACGGGGCTTATTACAAAATGTCACCACAGAGATGTGCTCTGCCTGTGAGGATATTTATAGGATTCATTATATAAACCTGATCACTGACAGCAGCCTATGGGTACTAGTAAATCATGCTCCTCCTCAGTGCAGCTGCAGGTTGTTCAGTCAGCTACTGATCTGAGCTTTAGGAAAGTATTTGCCTGGAGTTATACTCGGCTGAGTGTATGTGTAAACATGACATATTTAAGAGACTGTGGAATAGAAGAAATAGTGCATCAGTCGGTGCAGCTGCTGGAGCAGACAGTCAGACCAGATACGGATACAGATACGGATACAGATACTGTGTGTAAATGAGAGATTTTGTTCCAGTTTCTGGCCCCAGAAGTATTAGGACCGATCCAACAGATTACAGGGTTGTAACAGGGTTACAGTTAGTGAACTGACAGCCCTTTATAACTGGAAGAAAACTGATTATACCATGAAACTATCCCTGTAATGGATGTGTGTGGTTGCTATGGTCCAAATAACAAAAAACATAGAATATGAGAGTGCAAAAGACATGAATTGATCAACCCTAGTTTACAACAAGTGAAGCTGACCAAGGCCAAAATAGCCAACAAAACCTGAACTCCCAGTTAAAACAACCTAAGCCCCAAAAGGAAAAGGAAATATATAAAAAGTAATTCACTAAACTTAAAGGAGACACACTTTGTTCATTTTTAGGTTCATAATATTATTTTGGGTTACTACTAGAATAAGCTCACAGGCTTAAGTGCTCAAAAAGGGTTAGGGTTAGGGTTTTCTCATACTGTCCAGTGATGCAGCACTGTATTCCCCCTCTGTCTGAGGGGAAACACTCTGTTTCCGCTCCTGTCTCTTTAAGACCCCCCTCCTGAATATCAAGCCTACTCTGATTGGTCAGCTCACACACGCCTGACCCAGCACTACTAACAACAACAGAGCAGCTGCGCTAAATCAGTTCTTATACAGGTACTGTGACTTTATGAAGTCACAGAACTAAATGTCAGATTAATGACGAGGCGTTTCAGGAGCACTGTTTTCTGTGGGAGAGAGGAGCTCTCGTTGGTGTGGACTTTGACCTTTTTAACTTTCAAGACCTTTTACAGGCACAAGAACCTACGCACCCCTCCTCTGCATGCAATCTATCTGGAATGTGATAACCATTTACAATATGTACAAGGTCTGTAAGTGTTTACAGCAATACGCTAATATGCTAACATGAACAAACACGCTCTTCTGTTTGATACACATCTGCAGTAACAGAAGATTAGGTTAGTGTTGACCATCAAACGGTCATGTGTTTGAGTGTTTGTCCCCGTGTTGGACCAATAATGGGCAGCTGATCTGTCCAGGGTATTTCCTCTCTATCAGCCAAATGTCTGCTCGAGCAGCCCCGCTGTGACAGAGACTATTCATAATTACAGTCACATGTGCGGAGGTCATAAGCACAGAAAATTAATGAATGAGTTATTACTCATGTCTTAGACTCATGGGAGGATGAGATTGAAAAATCAAATAAAAAAGGGGTCTGAGTAGATTATAGAGTAGAAAATATAACATCAAAGAGGCCGATATTATTAAAATGATGATTTTTTTGCTGTACTTTAAAGGCTTTGTCAAGCTTGTTGTGTCATTTTGACACTTTTCTGTAGTAATGGTGCCTGGCTGCCTTGGCGTAAGTGTACAGTGATCCTCTGTGTCTGCTGTCAGGAGTCAGAGCAAAACCTCTTCTCTGCTTTCAGATATTTGCGTGACACTGCTGAACCGAATTCACATTTGCATTTCTCTTTTCCTGGCAGGGTTTAATCAGGTCGTGCTGTTGCAACACTTTTCCAAAGCTGTAGAAGAAATGCATACTGTCAAAAAAAAAAGATGTACACTGGATTCTTAATGATTCAATCCGATTGAAATCCGCAAGACTTAAGGAAGTCTCATATGATTGTTAGAATTCAATCTTTTTTCGGACAGGTATTACATTCTAAAATCCCATTTATTCCAAAACGGCATTTTTTTTTTTTTTAGAGTTTCTCAGAAAATATGACAGATGTTTCTAAACATCACAAAGACCACCTCCTGACGCGAATAAAGGACCATAAGGCACATTGTGTTCTCGTGATCATCAGGTTCTCCATTTGAGTGAACGCTGTCACAGAACAGCCATATTACTCTCCGACAAGGAATCGACATTACAGGGGTTGTCAGGACAACCAGCCATGATTCACAGAGCCTCAGATAGGCCTCCACCTTGGGCTAGAAGCACTAGCCATGAGACTGAGCAGATGCTGTGCCAGTCAGCCAATCACAGGTGAGATAGAGGAAAAAGATGACATCATAGGCAAATTAGGGCAAATGCAGGGAGTTTTTTGGTTGTCGTCTCCGCCTGCTTTTCAAGCCGGCATCACTGTTATGCTCAGAAAAAAAGAAATCTGTAGTCGTTTGGCAGATAATTCTAAACACGAGGGAAAAGATTTAATTTTACATCTTCGTATAATTTACAAATGTGAAAACCAGCCCTGTAATATTTAAAATGAATAAATTAATGCAATTACTGTATATCAGGAAATCTTCTTTGACATAAATATTTAGTGGTAAACATGAGTATAATTAGAATTTCAATAATTTGAATAATTAAAGCCTGTTGTAATGTCATAAACTAGTTATGTTGCTGTGGTGTGTGAGATCTTGTACAGCCAAAGAATTACGTGAGATGTAGAAGCAGCTTTCACCTGTTTAAAAGAAAACTCTCCATCCATTGGCAGTTTTTTATTTCTATTTATTATGTTTTTATTATTCATACAAAATAAAAATGTACAATTCCATTTACCACTGATGATTATGACTATGAATATGTCAGTGATTTATAGTTAATTTAAACTATGCAACATGTACTCTTTCATGCTGCACATGCATACACATTGTGAAAATGTAAAGGTTTAGAGCGAACTGGTGCATCAAATCCAGTCTGTTAAAGACCTTTGCACAAAAAAATACACATTTGTCATTACCTATTACCAAGGAGGTTATGTTTTCACCTGTGTGCGTTGGTGTGGTTGGTTTGTTACCAGGATTACACAAAAACTAACAAACGGATTTCCATGAAACTTGAATAGAGGATGCGTCTTGGCCCAGAATAGACCCCACTAACTTTGGGTGTACATCCGGATAAATGGATGGATACAGGACAGTTTTTCTTAAGGAATAATGCACGATGGGCATTGGTGGAGGTATGCACTCTACTGAGTGTCATTCTAGTTCAATTTGTAGGGCCAAGTTTTACCAGCCTCCCTGTTGTATTAAGCGGTTAGAAACACAGATCTTGCCTTACAAGTCTGCAAAAGAAAGACCTTGAGCTGGACATGTAATCCCTCCCTCCTGGCCCTCTCACTCAGCAGGTTTGGTCTGTCAAACAGAAAACCAAGTGTGTCTGCCCGTTGGCTGCCTCCTCCCCCAGACCTGCTGCCTGCATTAATATTCAGCCTCTCAGCCAATAGGCAGAGCAGGGTGGATGACATCATGGGCTAGGGAACAGTGAGCAGCCAGTGAAGCATCCAGCCTGCCGAACAAGCTTGCTTTTAGGGTCAGGAACTGGTCTAACAAGAGAATGGCACTCCTGCCTTTAAACTGTCGTTAGGACTGTACGGCTGACGATGAACCTACCAGAGCTCCGGGCTCCAAGGCGAAACACTGAGCAAGAGAATGTGAAGACATATTTCAGGTAATTCCCTCTCTGTGTATGCAATATGGGATGTGGAGGGGGGGGAGGCAGAGGAGGGAGGAGAGGAGAAGAGGAGGAGGAGGGGGAGGCTGTGTATGTAGGGGTGCTTTGTAGCCTTTTTTTTTTTCCTCCTCTTCTTCTTCCACTCTGCATTCTGCCCTGCTAAGGAGGCAGCTGTTTTATCAGCAGTCTGTGCGTTTAGGCCGAGATGGAAATGGATGCCCGCATCAGATGGGCTGGACGTGTTGTGTATGATCATATACCCCCCCCTCTGCATCACATCATCTCTGTATGCACTCCCTTGTGCCTCGCAAATAGCATCTTTATTGATGGGGAGGTGTTAGAATCAATGGTGGCGTTTGTATGGGCCTTGTGTGTGTGTATCTGTGTGTGTGTGCGCGTGCGTGTGTGTGTGTGTGTTAGTCCTAGAGAAATGCAGCAGCTGCAGTGGCAACACTGGAACAAAAAAGAAGCAATGCTATTTTGGGTCTGTGCACCCGAGGCTGACGGATGGATCAGAGCTGTATATGCTGTGGATGAGGGGGTGATGGATGGTTAATATGCTGATGGATGCTCTTTTGTTATCTCTGCACTGCCTCACTTATGGCCTTTCAAGGGAGGGTTTCACCAAGAAATGCCTTTCATTTCCAATGCTGTCTTTCAATAATGACCACACACACACACACACACACACATGCACGCGGAGCAGAGACGTGCCTCCGTCTCCTGCCGCTAACATGGATGTGTGTGTAGCGGCTTCATGGCGGCTGTGGTGACAGGGAGATATACAACATCTGGTCACCTGACTTCATTGGGGATCGGAGTGGGGGCGGGGGCCGGCTCCTCTGAAAGCTGAGCTATTCTGCCTCGGATCTCCCACAGCCGACGCCGCCGGAGAAAGGTTGAAGCTCAATTTGCGCCTCCCCATCACCTCTGCTCACTCGGATGTTGGTGTCAGAGCTAACGTGGAGGATGGGAGGAAGGGAGGGAGAGATGCCTTAACCCAGGAAGCGCAGTCATCCTCCGGTTTGTGAGGAGCAGGGCCTGATGGGAGACCTGTTGTCTGGCTGCCGTGCGAAAGAGGGATGTTAGGGAGTCATGTCAGTGATCGAGGGAGGGCGAGATGATTGTGGAGGAGAATTGGGGGATGGGAAGCTGAAGGTGCTACTCCCTCTGAACATTGGCCCGTGATATTGATATAGCTGCGATGCGTGCCCTTCCATCCTTCACTCATCTATCTGTCCCGACATCCAGCACCATGACTGCACTCTTCTTCCGTCACTGTGTTCATCCAACCGCTCGAGTCCACAGAAAAGACACCAGGCCTCACAGTAGTAATCGAATGCAGTGTCACAGTCAGACAGAGATGCTGCGATAGAGTAGAAAGTGTTCGGTATGTATACATCCTGCTGTTCCACAAATCTGTGAAACCGTTGCCGGGTAATTGGTCGCCGTTCACGGATCTTAAGACCGCCATGCTCCACATGCCACAAGCATTACATATTCATCACACCTTTATCTCTGTCACATGCAAATGGTCAGTTAATATGTGTGTGTTTGTCACGTCTGTATGAGTGTGGGTAGAACAGACCAGTTTGTCTGTTTAGGTTGCAGGCACCTCATGAAATCTGTTACACTTGCAAAGAAAGAAAACCGGTCAAAAGACGGTAAAGTGTCAGATGTGTTGTACTGTACATGTGAGTTCTGTAATACTGCAAGTGA
The DNA here is from genome assembly GCA_039737535.1 of Lagodon rhomboides. Lineage (NCBI taxonomy): Eukaryota > Metazoa > Chordata > Actinopteri > Spariformes > Sparidae > Lagodon > Lagodon rhomboides. Next base: position 9,353,506 of record CM077795.1, on the reverse strand, counting down.
AAATGAAACTTCAACCTTTTGCACCGTTTGTTGTGTAAACGTGAATTGTGCGGGCATTAATCAAGCTCATCGTGGCTCGGCATTTTTATTAAAGTGTTGTCACAACTGGCCTCTGTGATCAACCAGCACAACCGGAGCCACCATTACTTTTATCTTTGTTTATTTCACTCCATGCCCTATATGTTTCCCTCATGGCAATGCATAGCTGTAGCACGCAAATAAATAAAGCGATTCACATTCAAAATATGACACCCTTTGCCCGGCCCGTGAAGGAAAAGGAGCTTATTTTTACCTGCCCATCGCTCAATAAATACATGAGGAATAAGCGCAGACGGTCTATCAATCAAAGATGCCTAATTTGTACTTGCATCGGAAAAAAAGAATCAAAAAACAGACACAGTAATTCACCTAAATAAGAAAACACTTTACCTGTCAACTTCCTATGTAACCTAATTATTCTTTTCTTGGTCTGAAAGATATTTAAACAACCCTTTTTGACACCAACCGCTCAAATGCACATCTTCTTTAAGTTTATACTGATGCTTAAAAGTGAAATTTCCTTTTATGGTCTGTGAACTAAAAAAAACTAAACAATTCTTGTAAAAAACTGAGGTAATACTCTGTATTCTAATCTATGACATGATAATGTATATATATCATGATAATCTCTAACAATGTCAGCAACAGAAAAAGTCTAGTATCTACTGGTTTCTTTAGTCCTTCGTGACAGTAAGATGAATATCTTTGGGCTGTGGACAAATCAAGACATTTAAGGGCATCATCAACCTTATCGATTAAAAAAGGAAAATAATTGACACTGGACAAGGAAAATAACAGTTAGCCGCAGCCCTGACCTCAACTAAATCTTTGAGTTTCAACAGTCCTGACTTAATGAACAGTCTTGTTGGTGCGTTCTCTAGAATCCACTTCATGAATGACTATTAGTCCTCTTCTCTGAAATATAAACAACAGATTTATGTTGCATATTTAGAGTATTACTGCACATACTTTGCTTCGTTCAAGACAAATATTCTCTATCGTAGCATTTCCGTGAACCCCTGGTATCAGAGTTACCCTGCAGGATTGACGGGAGGGAGGAATCTTTTTCTAAACCATCACAGGAAAGAGATTGAAATTCAACATTTAATTTGTTAGATTTTAAGCATCTGTGTTCACACTGTAATAAAGGAGGGTTTGCGAGGGACTGACTTAATTTGCAGCCTCTTTGATAAACGAACAAAGTACATATTTCTTTTTTCCTTCATTGAAATTATATTTTTTATGCGTCTTCCCAAACCTGTGTCGGCGAAATTAAAGTGATCGAATCAGTCTGCGCGTCTAAACATTAACTCTCCTGCACTGTTATTTAACACATCGAATGCGAGCGAGGCTGAGCTTCATTTGCACACCGAAGCAATGTGAAACCTATCCTTTTTCCAGTGTGTCTGCCTGCATGTCTCCATGGCTTAGCGTGCAGTTCTGGGCTTCCCCATGTTTTCCACTGGCCAGTGTAACCCAACACACACAGCTTCTCTTACCTCACCTCAGCTAACAAAAGCAGTGGACACAGAACCTCGTCTTGGCCTGTAGCCTGCTAACTGGGCTGCCTGAAATATGATAGTAGAGACACAAGTCGGCCTCCATCTGTTGAGGACTTAGTCTGGATGAGTTATGCCGCTATTGTCCGCCGTAGTTATCGTTTCGGACGCCTGCTGACAGTTTATAAATGTGCGGCGGCCTCGTGCCGGGGTGTTGGTGTGTGTTTAAGGACATAGCTGTCCAAAGCGGAGCAGTAGTCTTGTGGTAGGTGTGTCAGGGCTACAGTCTGTGTGTTGCTGGATTAGCATGTAGGATTGGAAGCCATCTGGCCATTTTGTCCCAGAAAGGGGAGGGGGAGTAAGTGAGAGAGATGGATGGAGAGAGACAGGGAGAGAGAGTAACAGAGGAAACACTCACACACTGACACATTGACACAGCTCTCCCTCCGTAATCTCCCTACTTGATGTCTGTTGCTACTTAGAATAGGGCGGCTCGTCTGCGTGTGTTTGTTTGTGCGCGTCTCCGTGCGCTCTCCGTTTGGGACGAAGACTTCTGTGACTTAGACTGTTTCTGATGCATCAAACGCAAACTGCAAATTTGTCTTCAAGAGAGTCGGAGGAGTGTCTTGTGAGGAATCGAGACTCCAGAAAATCAAGAGGCATTAAAGCCTTTACAGTGCGATAAGTGCGCAGGGACGAGATGCCCCGGATGGTTGGAGGCTGCGGAGAATGAAAGAGTGAAATGTTGTGGAGGAGGAAAAAGGGGTTCAGGTGGTTAAAGAGATGAACAGGTTTCACTGGGTCAAGAGATTGCAGAGAGTTGCAGAGGGGCACCTGAACTTGAATCTGTTTGAGAGGAAGAAGCTGCAGAATGTAAAATGTTGAAGGCCAGTCGAGTTTTCAGAGAATGAAAAGACTGCTGGTGACCTCGGATGTGGTTCAGAAAGGGGACTGTTTCTTCTATTAGGAAGTGATAGCCCTCTTGTGGATCTCCTGGCTGTGTTTCCAGAGGTGAGACCTTCACATACAGTCCAGCAGCTACAGTGTATTAAACAGCTGGGGAGACGTCAACTTCAGCTGAAGTTTGATGAAGATTGTCATTTACATTAAATAAAAATGTCCACATTAAAATGTCCACAAATGACCAGACCTTTGTTATCTATTTTCTTGAGTCGTTTAATCATATTATGCTAAATATTTCCAACAATGGAAAAGGAGACATATTATGCTCATTTTCAGGTTCATAATTTAACTTCTTGCTTTTACTTGAATAGGTTAACATGCTCGTACGCTGATTAAAACACACCAGTTTTCCTGTCCTGAATACCCAGTCTCCTCTGATTGGTCAGCTCACACATGCCTGAGCCACCACTGCTCAATGTGTCTCTTGTCGGCTCTGTCCTGTTTTCTGCTTCCAGTTAGCTTCACTCCTACCGTGATGCATGATGTCAGGAAATTAAAGGCGGGACTACTGACAAGGTTGTTCAGGAGCAAGTTTTCGGTGGGAGAGAGGAGCTTCTGTTGGTGTGGACTTTAGTCTTTTTAACTTTCAAGACCTTTTACATGCACAAGAACCTATATAACGCACTGGAGGAAAGGAAAAAAACCCACAAAAGCATAATATGTCTCCTTTGAAACCAGAAGAATCTATCATTTTGTTTCATTCGGTTGCCTGTTGCCGTCACTTCCGAGGTAACGTCAGATGACGAGTCAGAGAGTGAGGAAGGATGTCGGCGAACACTAGTGAACGCAATGTGAACGCAATGTGAATAAAATTTAATTGAGACACCCCTAGTATCATAAATTACAGACATTCTAGCACAAATAAACGACACCTTTACAGTGAAGGTAATCTGTAGCAGTGTTGTAACACAGATTCGTTACCTCCAAATAAACTGTAAGGAATTCAGTTTCTTCTCTTGGCTGCGTGGAGGTGTAACTTCTGTGTGTGGCACCACGCTGCCTCTCAGTTCATTCACTTGTCGACACTAATATTAGTCTCATGGTAGTATTTGTTTGTGCAAAATCATACCGCTACTATATACATGTAGCAGGGGAGGGCTCATCAAGATTAAATGCGCGGCTCGTTGTAGTAATGACAAAAGCTCGACTATTATAATTATGTGCAGTAGAGCTGTAGACTGAGCCAAGGCTGTTTGGATGAACAGACACAATGGAGACACACATCCCTTCCCATACATGAAGGGTTTTACACTTACATAGCCTCAAAACAACCCACAAGTGATTTTGCATTTATGCAAAGTATACAGTGCTGGATGTGTGGACACTGACAGCATGTACATATCTTACAATGGGGGAGTTTTAACCGTTTCAACTTGACTCTGAGCAGGTGCACCAGCTGGCATTGCAGGAGGGAATCCACTCCCCTCTCTGCCTCCAGCTGGCATTCAAATATGCCCACCCATGCCACACTAATGCAAAAAACACACAAAAAAACCCAAATAGAGAACAACCCTCCCGGTGTCTCAAAGTGGACGGTACAACATGAGCAGCCTTACCTGTTCTCGGCGCTCACACGTTGGTGAGACACAAGCTTAAACTGTAACCCAAGGAGCCGGAGTATAGTTGGATTCAAGAGGCGCTACAGTAATAGGATCTGTTTGTCGCAGTGGGTTTTGCTTAGTTTTTGATAACCAACATTAGGCATGTCTCACACGTCTCCATGCAATGCTTTTACAAGCTCGGAATTCCAAGATCTGGACTTAAAACTGACCAAATTCAGTATGAGAGAATAATATTTGAATCTCAGAGATATGAACAGTGACGGTTGGACAGTGTGAAGGACAGTCGAATCGCCTCCAGGGATCCATTGCTGTCTCTTTCTTGTCATGTCGAAGACTGATATATTGTATGGCTTGGTACGGTGTATTCACTCTATTCATGTATTCATGGGTTGCAGCCACAAACACGGAGCCTATATGAGGGTTACATGGAATGTCAAAAATGGTATGAAGTATTCAAGGTTTTGGGCACCTCCTGTGGCCTAGTAGTCCAGAATGCATAATTAATGACTGCAGTGTTTTTTGTTTGATTCTGCCAGTGTTTCCCGTAAGCCTCCATGAACTCCCAACCTTCGCATAAAAGCAAAAGAAGGCATTCAATCTGTTGAGTTTGGTGGCTTTAGCCAGACCAGGCCAACAGCAGCCGCACATTTCTGCCTCCGTCATGTTCACGTTGTTGAGTCAAGGTTAAGAGTTGAATATTAACGCAAAAAAAAAAAAAATCATTCCAAGTGCTTCATATTTAAAGATGGACCATGAAATGCGATTGAAAAAGAGACACGTCTTTCTCTGAGGTAAGGTACAGTAGGTCGTTCTGTCAGGGAGAATAGAAAAGCCATCACAATGCGTTAGTATAACAAATAGTCTGTCAGAATAAACTTTGCAGTTACAGAAATGGGCATTGAATAAAATCAAACTTTTCTGTCAGGAATGAATATTCATCAAAACAGACACAGTACTGTCGGTGAGCTTAGAAATAATAGTGTTTGTCCGCTCGTCAGAATGAGCCTCCGTGTTTTGAAGCGCTGTTCCGCCGCTGCTGGTCCATTTTGATAGACTTTTTCCACCTGACAGACGAAACTGCTCCACTGTCGAGTACTCTAATTCGACTGGTAGCTCATCCCGAGAGGGCAACTCAAACCGTCAGAACACAGCGTTTCACAGATTTGTCAGCTGCGTCTGTTCAATAGTTTTATTGCACGCTTTTAATTGAATGTTGTTTACCTCTGCTGCCGGCGTCAAGAAAAGCCTCGCGCACACAGCTTATTACACTTTTCGACGAAACACCTAGCAAAACTATTATTTTGAGACGCCGAAAAGGGAAAAACTAACGTGACAGGTTGAGGACGTGTAGCCGGAGTGTGTGTGTCTGTTTGCCTGTGCGTACACGCTCGTGTGCGGATATGAGAGCGCAGCACTGGAGGGGGGAGTTCACCCGAACTAAATATTAAATGACACAGCGTGCTCTGAAGCCGCCCCAGCAGGGGAGGTTGGGAAAGGATCCTGCCTGGTAAAATGAGAGTCACGGTGAATTGTGGGCCGTGGTGTGTGTAGAATAACCAGTTTTTCACCCCTTTGTTTGGGACATGAGGAGTGTTTGTCCCACAACATGTGAGCAGACAGTTAGTTAATAGTAACCGAGTCCTTTTTTTAAAATTATTTTTCATCATCATGCTTTTTCAGTCTCGTTAGTGCTGTTGCTGATCAGCACTGGGACAAGATCGATGTAGAGTGAACGAAGCAGACAAACAGAAAGTGCATTTCAGTAATCCAATTTAGATTGAAATGAGTATTGCATCAAAAAGTGATGTGTGAGCTTTACAGATTCCTGGAAAAACAGCATCAAAACTGCTCAACCTGAGATAAGTGGTGGATTTCATGCTGTGTAATTTTAAGGTACTCTATGCAATTAGTTCAAATTTTCTGCAACTTAAGATTTTTACTCTTACTTATTAAACTAATAACTCACTTTGCAGATTCAGATTAGTAGTGCAAATAAATGTATTCTTATTATATGAACAGTGTAGCAGCATTCTCCCAAACAACTGAAGCAGATGGGTTTTAAAACGTTAAAAAAAACAACCAAAACAAAAACGTTAATGGGTCCATACAGCCTGAGTCTCAAGAAGCCCAGAGATCCCAAATTGATTTGAAAAAGACGTTATTTACATCCTTTTTTAAAGCCAAAATCTTCACTGTAGCTGCTAAGTCAGAAGTGTTAGCGAGCACCCCGTCTGAAGTGGTTGCGCAAGCTTGACCGCACATCAAGGATGTAAATAACATCTTTTTCAAATCAGTTTGGGATCTCAGGGCTCCCAGAGACTCGGATTACGCTGGACCAGCTGTGTGGAGCCATTTTCATGTTTTATTCGGCTGCTTTGGAAATGTTTAGAAACAAGTACCCGATCTACTTCAGTTGTTCAGGAGAGTGCTGCTGCAACGCTGTTTTGCTGTGAAGCTCCAGAAATGTGCTGCAGACTAAGAATCTTCACCCTGCCTTCCATCGGCACGGAGGTGAATACGTAGGCAGTGCCTGAATTTTCATTTTTAGGTGAACTGTTCCTTTAAGTGGTATATCTTAATACTTCTTCCATGCCTGGTTCTGTGGACTTGATTTTTCTTTCATCTTTATATCCACAAAAGAAAACTACTGTGTGACCCAGTTTCACTGCTGTGTCATTTTTTGTCTAACTAGAGTTTTTTTTTAGTGAATCTGTAAAAAAAAAAAAAAACACCACGACCACACAGACATCTGGCTGCCGGCTAATAACAGATGACCGGTTACTGATTAGAGATGTTTATGCACTTTGCTGTGTGTGAAATAGGATTGCATAACACCAAAATCGCTTAAAGAAATCAAAATTTTGTTGTCATTTTCTGGCTTAGTAAAAAATAATCTTGGTAAGACAGCAAGCTGAATGTGAATCGACAGTTCTTCAGACCTCAGACGGTTGTAACAGGTCAGTGTGAATAAGCCATTTAAAGCAGTGTGCCTTTGATACTGTGTAATCATGCTCTAGTTAGCATATTATGAACGGGTATAAGCCTTTTATACCAACATGATTAAAAGATGTCCATGCTCAACATTTTCACGGTTTTTCACCCAAGGCAGGAGTATCGGCTAAAAATAGAAGTTGGAAAGAAGAAGTTTGATTTTGGCATATTTATCTCGTAGTGAAATTCTCCTGCTGCAAAAAACGCAATTAACACACGGTGAAAGAAATGACTTCACACTTCCTGGAAGGCGACGACAACTGAATCAATGTTACAAATTTGTAATGAAGCTTTAATCGAGCTCAGGCATCATTAATATATTACTGAGTTTATATTAATTGTTGCTCTAGATGTTTACCGCTGCTCTTTTTACGATCGGTGAAATATTTTTTTAAAAAAAGAAACATTTGTACTTAAACTGAACTCAATAAGATTTAGTTCATGAGTTGTGAATAGACTCACACCCCTGTCTCACCTGCCACCTGTTATAAGCAGACTGATGAGGTAACTGTGACTTGTCCCTTTCATGAACCAGACGTTGGCAGCTGTATGCAAAGCAGAGTTACAGAGTCTGGTTGGGGGGGGGGGGCATACCACAGAGGTGGAGGCTCAACAGACAATAGCTGATATGTCAGAAATTATTATTGCCAGCTGTATTGTTATGTTCAGGAAATGTCTGGTTCAGTGTGTGTTTATGTTTTGCCGTCACAATGTTTCGGCTCTTTTAGTTACCGAACTGCTGATTGTTCTTGGATTCTTACACCTGCACAAATCAGGTTAGACAAGATGTCAATGAATGAGATTTAGAGATGCTTGAAGACAGATTTGGTGAACCATCGGACAGAGCACAAGCTGTTTTCTCATGTTTCCAGTTCTCGTGCTAAGCTACTGTAAGCCAAGCTGAGCAAGGCTGCTGGCAGTAGTTTATACCAATGCCGATATAAGAATGATATCAATTTTTACATGTAACTCTCTGTAAGTTTGTGTTTTTCGGCCAGAATCTTAGCTAATATTATCAACAGAATGTGATTAATCATGTGCCTAATGTTATGTCGAAAATGTTTATGTATTGTGTTGAATAGTTGTCTATTGAAATTAACATGCTAACCAGCTAGCCCCAGCCCACGCTGTCTCTTAACGACACCTTGTACCGTAAGAGGCGAGGTGTCCCCGCCCACCTTGTCTTCCGTCTACCGTGTCCCCTGTAATCAAACTGGCATCTGTTGGTCCAAGAGACAGTGTTCAGACTTCCGTCAGCTCATAAGGCCACTTAGCTCCACAGCTCGCTGAGCTACATGCTAACGGCAGCTAGAGAAACCTTAGAAACACTTACAACCCAAACTCTTTCCGTGATATCTGCCCTACAGCTATGGTTTAGTTCAGGTTGGTTACTGTCTGTATACGCCCTCTGACACGCCCAGTCAGAGGGAGACTGCAATCTACAGAAGCAGAAAGAATGGATCTTTAGGAAAATGTCCCAACTGTATTGAATTAGAGAAATAGATAAAACCAGAATTAGATTAGACGATTTCCTTTCAGATGCCGTGGCATGTTTGACCACATGCAGTTTTGATCTCGTGACCATAAATTCTGCTCATGTCCCTTTCAAGAGGAGTCCCAACCACAGCGCCAAACTCCTCCCCCTCATCCTCCCCCAACCTGTATTTGAAATTAAAGGGAGATGGCGTCTACACAGTGACTGTGTGTGTTTAATTGTGACCTTCAGAGGCCAACCATGTGAGAGAGGAGCAGTAACATGATGACATCTGTCTACGTCTGGGTGAAGAGTCTGCTTTTTGTTGAGTCTTTCAGGTTTTCTTTGTGTTGGTTGGAATAGGCCAACTTTCTCTGACTCTAGATGTACTGTATGGACGGTGCAAAGATACAGAAGATAACAATGCTAAAACTGCGGCTCTGGAGTGTCCCCCCTCCTTCCTCCTTATCCTTTGAATGTCCTCTAACTGTCCATCCCATCCAAGTAATCAGCATCCTTCAAAGAAGCACAGCCAAAGCCAAAGCCAAGTCAAACAGAGAGAGCGTGTCCTAATCAGGGGCATGAAGAGCCGGGCTTATGGAGCCCTCCCCCCACTGCGGGGGCCATTACTGGGCCGCCATGGGCTCAAGATTAGAGCCTCTTCCTGTGTTAGCCATTCAAATTCAGCATTAATGTTTGAAAGAGCAGAGAAAATGCCTGCTCTTCGTGGATAGATTAATATTTCATGGGGAGAAATGTGAAAACATCCCCAGTAATGTCTGAGTCGAGGTGGTGTGTCTGTGGTGGTTCTCTGTGTGTGTGTGTGTGTGTTTTTTAGACGCTCATATATCGCTGTCAAAACGTCACGTCCCATCAAAGCAGGCCGCGCAGAAACGAGGTTGCGGTTGTGTAATATTTTGACGAATTAGCATATGTGCATCAGTGTTGCGGCCGCATTTTTGCTGTCTAACATTTTGACAAAAATGTACGCCGTCATGATATTTCCTTGAGTTCAGCCTCATGAAAGGCTATGTTCAGCATCGGGCAAAACGCAGGCGTCGAGTTGATGTATCACGTTAAGAGACTAGCCCGTGTGTGTTCCAGGAATAGGAGCTGCTTGTTTCAGGGACAGTGGCTCACTGACTGCTTGCCTGCCTGCCTGCCTGTCAGTCTGCACAGTAAATAGGTCAGTGTTTTATGTGAGTGAAGAATCAGTAATGTCTGGGCCTCCACGAAACTGCCGTCTTTAGCGCTCTGGCCGTGCGGCCGAGCCGCTGCGGCAGCCGCCAGTCAAGTCAGCTGATCAGACAAATAGCCGCACAGCAGCGATGAGTTAATTCCTAATGTATAAAATTGGTTTCTTGTGGTTTGCCGTTGTGGCTCAGAACCTCGCCGCTGCCTGATGCGGAAATGACCAAAGTCGGACGTGTTTTTCAGCCACATAATTCATCCACCCTGCTCTCCAATGGCAGTTTTACTGAAATTATCATATTTATGAGCGTGCACTATACCTCCACTGTTTTATGTAAGCGTAGTCTGTGTCGCATCAGTATCGATGAGGCAGGGGGGCGTACAGTATGACTCACCCAATAAACCCTAAGAAAATGTCCTGCCCTGTGTTTAAAGGGTTTAGAACCTCCTGTCACATCGTCATTATTTGATGTTGCAGCCATTGATTTTCCTCCTCTGTATTTGCTGACCAGATAGCGACCTGATTGATTGGATCCCGGTCGCTGCTGTCAGGTCTGGCTTGTGCACATCCAGTCCTGTGCATGCCCGTAAAAGCTCTATGACATACTGTAGTATGTGTTCAGAAGATTATGTTAATGGATTAACAGTCCCAGCTGCATGAGTCCCAGCAGGACAGAGGCACATGTGTGTGTTTTTGTGGTGGAAAGTGGAAGTCTAGACGGGGTGGATGTACAGTATGTGAGGGATTATCTGCAACACTGTGTCAGATTTGAATCTTTTTTTGATGCAGATGAAACAGCTACAGTACAAGTTATGATACGCTGCGACCAACAGTCCTAATATTCATTCGTCTGGAGCCCTGCTCAGTTGGGTTTCCTCCTCCTCCCTTGATGATAAATTCAGGCTCGCTGTGCCAAGTGGCACGAACCGTGCGACTTCAGCGCGTCTTTCCCTTTTGTCCCGGCAACTTCCTGTTTGCTTTTTTCCCTGACAGGTGTTGTGATAGCCACGTCGTCTGCGACTCCAGTGCCGCTGTCGCATGTCAACATTGTGACATTCCTCTGTAAACAAGAGTTTTAGTGGGTTATGTTGTCAGTGACACGCCTTATCCTCCGACCTGAGAGAACACGTTTGCAGCTGTTGCCTGGACTCACCCAGCATGGCAGAAACTGCCACCACCAGTATATCCTGGAGGTACACCAGCAAAATACTTAAAAATAAAACACGTACTGGTATAGTAAGATCACAGAGAGTTTCTCTGTAGCTGTCTGGTTATTCACAGAAAGCAAAGTGGATCAACATGCAACCTTTATTTGAACAGTTAACCAATCGGTCAGGAATTACCTGTTTTGGGAGGTAAGGGTAACTGAGTCGGTTCTCATAGATACAATCAGTGTCACCTAGATCAGACGGAAGCTGCAGTGTATTTTTTAATCCTAACTGACGTTCGACCATTTGCTGCTTCTGCGCTCGGATGACAGTTCATCTACAGCGAGCTCTGGCACTGAAAGGGTCAGCAAGGTACGCACTGCTATCCATCTACCAACTGATTTCCTGCGGTGATCACAGAGAGGTTTGTTAATTGGAGGGATCACAATGCGGCTGAAAAAGAAAAATCTTCTTATTCTCATCACATCGCAAGCAGAGGGGAACAGAGGAAAAAACGCAATCCAGTTTATTAGGAAATATCAAGACTGTGTTTGCAGTCTTTTATCTCCATCAGTGTTTGATCTTAAAGACTTCTCCACATAATAGGCATTGGCAAATATTTTGTCGTCTAGTTTATATGAATAAAACATCAGAATCGGCCTAATTACTTATTAATGTTTAATGCTATTCAAGGAAAGACGAACTGTTAGATTAGATGAGAGACTGTTCCTCTCTTATGGAGATAAAGTTAAAGTACGCTGACTTAATCGAGTTCATTGTTTACATACACTTGTGCTTAATCCAGTAGTGGTGGGGAGATGAAGAGACTCTAAATTGACGTGTTATGAGCTTTGAAAATATCAAGGCAGACGACTGTGCTAACAGAACCCATCAGTTCATAATCCCGGTGTTTAGCGGGTTGGCTATTTAGTTTTCATCAGACATCTGCATAACCGTTAAAGAGTCCCTCTGCATTAGTTAAAGGAGCAGTATGTAAGGATTGGCCACCTGTCTAAATTATACTCCGAACAAATAGGGGGCAGCATATCACCAGAGTAACTGCTTACTGTTACTAACTTAAGTTGTCGTTTGCCAGTTAGCTCAGTTAGCCGTGCAGCTAGCGGTCCGAGCTTGGAGCTGGGAGCACCAGGGAAGTGTTTGTGTCTACACCTCTAGCACAGGAGCTTTGGACCCGAATGGGAAGGGGCTAGCTGGTTAGCATGCTAACCTCAATAGAGGTACATTAGATATAAAGACGATGTAATGTACCTAAATGTAAAGACCGTCATTTATTTACATTCTATTGATCATTTTAGGTAATATTGGAATGTTTTTAACTAAAATTCTTACATTATGCTCCTTTAAAAAGACAATAAACACATACTGTGAGATTATAGTCAGCTCTGGCTGTCCTGTTCAAATTAGTTTCTCAGGAAAGCAAAGAGCCCTTCTGTAATAATGTTGTTACTGTTCACATAACTAGAGCTTCCTACCATCGCATCAGTGTAATTCAGTTCCTTCTCTCATAATCAATTCTTATGGGGAGTTAACAAAGCGTAGGGTGTAACACGCCTGATTTCGTCTTGTGCAGGAGATGGTTACATAAAATTGTAAAGGCCACTCGGAAGGCACATGTGTCATTTGTCAGAGGCAGCGAGCGCCGTCTAAGAGCCGCGGTGGTCTTTGTTGTTGTTAATGTAGGTCTCCACTGAGGGGGCGGCCTGGAATGGCCCGCTTTTCTGGGACGCTCGTGCCGCACATCACATGATGGGCTTGGCCTCGGGGTGAGGCAGTGAAGGAGTTTAAGACGGCAGTGGGGAAGTGGGTAGATGAACGATGAGAGGATGAGCGATGGGAACGTTTACCCTCGCCAGTTTCTCTTAGAATCAACTCCTGGTTACTGGTTTTCACAGCTGAACGGATCCACTGGGCTCCACCTCGCCTCCGAATAAACCTCCATTCAAACAAAAAGGGAATAAGATTCATATAATGATTTTTTTTATTAAGATTACAATCACAGTTTTAGATGCTGTGTCTAAATAATCTCTGAAGTATGGCAACTGTTAGAAAATAAACAAGATTTCCTGAGAGTTTTTACAGACCTGCAGCCAGTGTCGCTGTAACAGGATTCCTCATGCTAAAACAGGCCATCACTCTGAAAACACACTTTTGAGTGTTAAATCTGTCTGAATGCAGTTTTCAAGTCTATCAAGATATTTTGTCACATTCATGTTACCAGCCACCGAGGAAAGAGGTTCACGTTAGCCTCTGCAACACCTACTTTACATCTCTGCGCTAATAACTGTTATCTGTGCAAAACTCCTTAATGCCAGATGTTTATCAAATAGAGTTGAGTCACAGGTACAAAGTCGTGTCGCTGTAGTGATGTTGAAAAAATTAGTCGATTAAGAAATGTACATTTAAGGTCAATCAAGAAGTTTTTAATAGATATATTGCAGTGCCAATTTCTTTTGGCAGCAATAATAACTATAAACCATGATAATAGGAAAATGTCGGACCATGTAAAGCTCTGAAGATGCTTTATTCCAGTTGTTTAGATGTACTGCTAAGCTAATTATTTGAATTACTGAAGCGATCCTACAATTTTTTTGTGTCTTTGTTATTTACTTTTCCTTCTCATCAAGTTGTTTTGGGTTTTTTTTATATTTGTGAGTCTATATTGATGTGTGTCATGTGTATTACATGTCTGTATTAACCCCCAAAACCTGTGGACAAGTTTAAAAGGCATGTTTTCTTCTGCTTTTATCAGTAAATGTGAGCAAATTTAAGCTCAATAGTGTGGTTTCACCAACAATCACTTTATTCTACACGTCTCATTTAAAAAATTCGACCCAAAACAAACTGTTTGAAAATAATAAAAGAATTAAACGATTCTGCCTCTGATCTACACACAGACCTTTAACCACCGACCTTCTCTCTCCTCCCCTCTCTTTCTCTCTCTCGCAGGACATTGTGAGTGCTACTAAAGATGTCTGATAGTGTTGATATTGAAGAGAAACCACCAGCCCCCCCCTTGAGAATGAACAGTAGTTCCCGAGACTCTTCATCGTTGAATCACGCCTCTAAACCGCTTCCAATGGCTCCTGAAGAGAAAAACAAGAAGGTCCGCCTGCGCTCCATCTTCCCAGGGGGAGACAAGAGTGAGTATCCCTCTCCCCACGTGTCACCTTCACGCTCGGCGCCGCACTGATGCACTTTATTTACTATCGTCCTGTCTGTAAAAGCGCTAGAAATCAGGCTGTAATCAGGTCCTGTTTATCGTCTCTTGCAGCAAACAAGAAGAAGGAGAAGGAACGTCCTGAGATATCCCTACCCTCAGACTTTGAACACACCATTCATGTTGGCTTTGATGCCGTAACGGGAGAATTCACGGTGAGTTCCTCTTCCACCTGACAGTCGGGAGTATAAACAGGGACAGGTGTGCTTCGAAAAAGAGTCTCAGGCACACGTTTCTAAAAAATCACAATTCCCCGAGGTGATTGAGTCAAATAATAATACATTTTCCTCCACATAAAGTTGGTATTGCGAGCGACTTGAATGACAATCACTCCATCTCCCCTGTCGGCTGAAACCTGCTCTGGAATCCTTTAGCGTTTCTTGGTAAATTACATTTACAACCTGCGGTTTCATTTCGCAGTAGGTATTTTATTCAAACACAAGTCTAGATGACATGACATTTTCTTCTTTTATTTTATCCGTTAATGTTCTTTACGATTGAGTGGTCCAGTACAACGGCAACAAATCAAAAGCTTATTAAGGTTTAATGATCAGTTTTTGATCCCACGGAGATGTTTGTAGCTCCTTTTCGAGGACCCAGTCAGTGGTGAGGCTTCATTGTGTTGTATTATGAATCTTTAAAGATGCGCTGCACCTTAAATTTCTTGTCTATTCATCTTTGTTTTGGCTTTGTCATCCATTACTTCATTAAATAATGGATGAGCAGGCCGAGACTTATCATCATTCCCTTTAAACCACTCATACTCAGGAACACTGAGTGTATTCGGGTCTATTTGACTTCCAAATGAACAGCACTCGGTCCCCGACATCAGTAACAAATACTGTAGTTCCTTGTTCGTTTGATAAGCTGTGCGCCTGTGTGACACACAGAGCCCCATTAAGACAAGATTAAACCAAAACCACTTTGATTTCACTTCTTTCATGGTTCCTCTGGGAGGATACAGTATATAACTGTTGATTTGACCCTTGATCCCCATCCACGGTGCCTATAACACCAACAGAACAGCAGACTATTCACCACAGACAGTTGCTTTAAGTGTAAAAATAACCACAAGTTTACAAGATGGCATGAATGAAACCCTTTGTTGATTGACATTCAGCTTCTGTTAAAGGCTCACTGTCTGTTAATGCACATTAAAACATGCTGAACAAGCGTGGCAATGCCTTGATGGAATATTTCGACATATTGTGAAATAAACGTATTCACTGTTCACAATACCACTTTCATATACATGCATTAAATGTTATAGAAAAGCTGCAGCAGCCAGTTAGCCAGGTAGCTTAGCACAAAGGCTGGAAGTAGGGGGAAACAGCTAGCTCGGCTTGTTTTGCATAATCTTGCAGAAGCTGAAATGTGAAATCAACAAGTAATTATTAAGCTGGATGTTTCCCCACTGTCTTTTGGTCTTTATGCTCAGAAGAGAGCAAATGTCTTGGATTCCCAAAATGTTGGACAATACACAGAAATTTCCCCATTTGCGGGACAAAAGAACGAATTCTGATTCTGATGTAGTTATTTCAATGACTTCAAGATAGTAACTCCAAATGAAATTATTTATATTACAGTTGAACTTATATGCCCGCTTAGCTGACCCTTGTCTTTAACTCTTGACCATTCAGCTTTAGCAATCACTTGTCCACCCCCGCGTGCCACAACTGAAACACCACATCTGCATTTTTCAGCAGTTTCTAGTTGCGGTTGAAGGACTATTAACAACCCACGCTCTTGTCCTCAAGCCAAAATGTTTGAACACTTGACCTCTGTCTATTCACGCAGGGTATCCCAGAGCAGTGGGCACGACTCCTACAGACCTCGAACATCACCAAGCTGGAGCAGAAGAAGAACCCACAGGCCGTGCTGGACGTCTTAAAGTTCTACGACTCCAAAGAGACCGTCAACAACCAGAAGTACATGAGCTTCACCTCGGGAGGTAAGCACCAACAAAATACTGTTAAAACATTAATATTATATTTAAAACATTTTTTATCTTATATCTAATAAAAATATTTGTAATATGCTGCTCAAGAAAAACGTTCCTTTCTGTTTCAGACAAATCAGCACATGGGTACATAGCAGCAAACACTCTGGTGAGTACTTCTTCCTCTAAACTTACTTGGATGGTGTTTTTAAGCCTAAACAATACATTTGATGACTTATGAGAATATTTGTTAACGGAAAAATCCATAAAATGATAATCTGACAAATGATGTGTCAGTTATTAATACCCAACTACTATCTGATACTGAGTTTAAAGGAGACCTATTATACTTTTATCTTTTTTTTTTCTTCAGTGTTTTATATACAGTAGGTTCTTGTGCACGTAAGACATCTTGAAAGTTAAAAAGGTCAAAGTCCGCAAGCTCCTCTCTCCCAGAGAAAACACTGCTCCTGAAACGCCTCGTCAGTAGCCCCGCCTTTAATTCCGTTACTTTGCGACATCACACTACGTCACCATGTCACACCTTTGCATGATTTATGCCTAGAAGCTACTTGGCACGTAAGAATTGATTTAGCGCAGCTACTCTGTTGCTGTTAGTGGTGCTGGCTCAGGCATGTTTGAGCTGACCAATCACGGTAGACCTGGTATTCAGGAGGCGGGACTTAAAGAGACAGGAGCTAAAACAGAGTGTTTCAGACAGAGGGGGAATACAGAGCTGCGTCACTGGACAGCATGAGAAAAGTGATTTGTTTATTGAAGACTAAAGCCTGTAAACCTATGATCAATCCGAAAATCAGCATAAAAATGTCTCCTTTAAACAAACAAGGATGTTGTTAATTAAACATGGCCCTTCTTGTTGGGAGGAGTGTATTGCTCAGCTGCATATCTTGACCTCCCACTGTCTGGTTATTATAGTGAAAATATTTGATCTACAAATCAACACAATCTCTGGTCCTGAGCCGTGTCGCTACCTTATACAGTAATATGTGGAGGGAAAACATTTCTTCATGATTTATATACACGTATCAGTGCAGTTACCTAACAGGTAAGTTACAGCATTATGTGGCTTTATTTGATCGTCTCGAACCTCTCAGACTACGCCGCAGTAAATCCTTCTCACTTTACTCTCTAACTCCATCTGGGGATATCTGGGATAGACTCCGACTACGTTCACAGGCAAATTGTGTACGATCTCCTCTGGAGGCTTACTGCCCTCACTCTGCGACATAATGCCCTGATTTTTGCGCACACGCCAATCAGTTCACAGCTCCTGCACAGAAACTGTGACTGCTGTGAGGGCCACTGCTGCTCATTGTTTATTTTTCCAATCGACTTAACCAGATTTTGAAATACCCATAGACAAGCTTTACTGGAGGCTCAACTGCATCTAGAAGGACTCCTGCTGGGCTGACCTCATTCCTGGCTTTGACCAGAGTAATCTATGCTTTGAATGCCTTGGCCTGTGCACGCTCAGCCGGGTGAAAAAGTGGAATCCAAGTCTGTTCAGCGGGATTCGCCGCCCCAGGCGAACTACAATAGCATCACTTAATTCAAGGCTATTGCTTGAAAGAGCTCTTCGCCAGTGAAGGGCAGGCGGGTGTGGCAGTGTGTCTAAAAGGTTGTGCAAACCCAGCGGAGGTGTTTGCGAGCATCTCAGCCTTGGACTGTCACAGTGGTCCACGTTCTGCAGAGGTGAGTCAGCTATTGGCTACGGTGCCACAGATTTCATTTTAGAATTGGGCCGCAGGCAAGCAGAACTACAGGAGAGGTGCCAATACTCGGTCTGTCGGAGCAAACCCTCTTTTGTCAGAGTGATACTGAAACCCACTATGACCTACCTGATGCTCTCTGACAGATTATTTTGAACGGCAACTTCTTCTAACCTGCAATGCAGGTAAATATTTGAGAGCTGGTGTGTTGCTTTCCTTGAGCAACTCGCTTTATATTCTTATCACTTGCTACAGTCCTCATCCACCGTGCAGTTTTCTTGTCAGGTTCAATAAGTATTAAAGATGAAAAAGAACTGTTTTCGTAATGATTAGTCAGATGGAAAGATGGTCGTATTGTAAGATCACTCTGTCTCTCTCTCTCAGCCTAATCAAAGCTTTGGTCAGACCAAAAAGTCTTAATTAAATTTGGGACCTCTGAAAGAAAATATCTTTACTTCCTGTGCATGCTGTCGACTCTAATGTGCTAAATACTGCTGTCAGCGTCCGCCTCTACTGGACAATAGATCCACCTAAGACCTTTATCTGGCAGGAAACAAACACACACTTATACCGGAAATTAAGATTAAACTCATGGGAAAAAAAAGGCACTGGCAGTGTGCTGGGATCACTTTTGCTGTTGCTGCTGCTGCTTTAAAGGATAAATTATCCCCAAAAACTAAGATTTAGTGATTTATCTACTCACCCTCATGCCCATGGAAAGTTGGAGGAAGTTTTGTTGTCCACAAAACATTTCTGCAGCATCACAGCAGAACAGCGTAGCAGCGTTCTCCTTAACAGCTGAAGTAGATGGGGACTTGTTTTAAAACGTAAAAAAACAACCGAAAACGGGCATAAAATGACTCCGTATAGCTTGTCTGGCGTAATCCAAGTCCTCCAAAGCCCCAAATTGATTTAAAAAAGATGTTATTTACACCCTCGGTGCACCCTAGCTCGTGAGGAGGTGTGAGTAGATGATGACTAAATTGTCAGACCGCAGGACTCATCTGTCAGCCAACACAGACAGCTGGACCACTGTTCACATAGCTATGATACATTCACGGCATTGACTATTTATCAGAGAAAGTGTGCTTTTCCGCGCTGCAACTCAAGAAAACTCGTCACACAAGCTTCAATATGTATTCATTACATTTTCCGTTCAAATCTTCATTCATGATTTGACTGAAAAATGTTCAGTAGTATGCTGGGAAATACCATTTATCCATACAGATGACCGAGAGCAGCCACTTCAGTCAGTGACCTCTTTCTCTTCGACCGACAACCGTTTTCCTGTCTGAGTGACAGTGATGATCAAGTATCCAACACAGCTCCAAACAGCAAACGTTCATCATGAGAAATCGTGCAGTAATAACTAGCACGTCTTCTTTTCAAATGTTTACCTCGCTGTCAAAGTGAATCCACCCACATTTGTTTCATTAACAATACTTTCCTTCCAGATAATGCAAGGTGACATTGAAAACTGTCAAATATGAACTCAACGATGTCAGGTTTCTAACTTCTCGTCCTCTCACTTTCGCAACAAAAAGGAAATGCTTCAAAAAAACCACAAACAGATATAATGGAAAAAGAGAGTTTATCCTACAGTAGATTTGAACACATCTGTCTGTATGTGTGTGCTTTTGTGTATTCTACAATACATGACAATAAGTTAGGTGTAATCTCGTAGTTTATTGGATTGCATCTTTGGAAATTTTGAAATCAGGCATCGATCAACATTCTGTGTGCATAAACAGAAATGGAAGTTATTGTGTATGTTGTTGCATCCAAATGACGGTGATTAAAATAACATTTTATACAAGAAATCTGAAGAGAACTCGTGAGGTGGACAGGAAGACGTATTCTAGGCTCGGGCGAGGACAGTCCTCAGTTGGCATGATTACTCTCTATCATGTCCCCCGCTCATGCTGGGTGTTAGGAGGACAATCTATGGACCTAACGTCCATCCCTCAGTAGCGTACCCCTGCCCTCCCCCTCCTTCCCCTGAACTCCACTTACTCTTAAACGTTGTGTGGGTTTGTTTTGAGTAAATCCTCCCATTCTCAACCTTCACATTCAGAACCGACTGCTGTCATCTGGGCCTCCTGTCAGCCTTAGAACCTGCAGCGCATTATTTGACAAGGTAACTCCTCCATATTACTTTCCACATGATGTATCTCTGCACTGGCTTTGAAGCCAAATCTGGTCTCTTAACTATGACTCTGCCAACTGGCTCATGCAAAATGCGTACAGGTACTTGATTTTAGACGCATCATCACTCTCTGTATTGAAATTTCCAGGGGGGGGGGGAATGATTGGATCTGTTCCTTTATGATGTTATAGGTGTTTTTTATTATCTTCCACGAGAGCACCTCTTATCTTCTTTCAAACAGAGCGTCTCTGAAATGGCAGGGCGGGGGCGCATGCCACAGAGGGTTGTGATGACTGTCAAGCTGCATGTATGAGCTCATATTCCTTAAAATTAGATCCACATTGCCAATAATGTGCCTGTAACTTCATCTCCATTGTAGACATTACCGCATGGCTCTGTAAGACAAAAACACATGGCACTGCTTACAGTGAGCTAGACACTCATTTCTGCACTGCAGTCTTGGCCCAGCCCTCCTTGGAGCAGGTCAGAGGCCCAGTACGACTGAATGAAGGACTGGGACTTTCCTTCAGCCAGACCCTTTCCCTTTAATCACTAGAACTAAGCTGCACTGCTTCATTTATGCATGACGGGACTGGAAATGGATGAAATGTTTCCATTCCATAAGAGGAAGATGATCCAAGGCTAGCAGAGTGTTGGATGGGGGGGAAAGAAAGGCTTAGCATCAGGCATAATAAATATGCCTGAGGCTTATTAATCACACGTGTTAAAAGGTATCTTCCCGATCAGGAGGATGTCTACCGCACAGTTCATCGCCATATTGCACATCACTGCAGTGTGGCAGCATGTTGTCTCCTGTAGCACAGTTAAATATGTAACACGTTCTTACTTAAAAACCTGCACTGAATGGCACATCACTCTTTTAACAATGGTCTCTATAGCTCTCACCGGACTCATAATACTTCGCTCCGCTATTAACAGAACTGCTCTCAACAATTTAACCCATTCATTTCTTTTATTTATTTATTTTTTTACACAAAATGTCAGCTGTACTGTTACAGGGTAGAGTATCACAACAGATTTAAAGGTCCAGTATGTAGGATTTAGGGGCGTCAAGCAGTGAGGTTTGTAGATTGCAACCAACTGAACACCCCTCGTCTAGTCACCACTACCTTACATTGGCTGCTGAAATCAGAAAAACACGAAAGGCTCTCTCAAGAGCCAGTGTTTGGTTTGTCCATTCTGGGATACCATAGAAACATGGCGGTACAACATGGCAGACCCATGAAAAAAAATTTAAGCCTGCTCCCAGCTCTTAGAGGCCAAACTGTGTAATTACAATGTCAGGTGATGCACAGGAGCCAAAAAGACTCTTCCCCAAGCTTACATTGCAAAAGAAGCAGTTGTAATGTGGTGGACACATGATTTAAATTTTTCAACCAAAAGAACAGCTGAACAATGATCATATCGGCCCCATCAAGTTAGCCAAGGGCTGAGCCAGAAGTTGGCCAACTTGGCAGGTAGCAGTCCCTTGTGAAAATCAGGGTCATTTTCTATCCGGACACCAATCTCTTGGGGTTCCATGCACCACTGAGCAGCTTTTTATAGGAAGTAACAGCACCCCACTTTGTACACTGGGGGGTGGCTCATTCTAGGGTAACAAACACACGATACTTAGCTTCAGGTGAGTACATATCTGCCAGTAGAGCCCCCTAAATCCAACACACTGGACCTTTTACTGTATTTTCGTTTATGATGTTTGCTCATTTTTCTCACCACTCCTGAACAACATGTTTGATGATATGTTCTGAATCTCTCATATGTTTTTATACAATTATAAAATTATTTCTCCATCACTCCGACTTGTATGTTATTTAGTTCATTTGAAACTCAGCTGGCCAGAACTCAAACTGTGCACATGGCTGGTTTAGGGGTTTTCAGGCCGCTCACTGTGGTAACAAATAATCAAAAGACGAAAAAATAACAATACAAATTTTTTGTTTAATTGGGGAAAGATTGGAGGATCTGCACACGCACTTCCATCCCGTGCTGCTCCATGGCTCGTGCATCCGCGCTCACTTACACCTTTTACCCCGCAGGCTGCCAAAACATCATCGTCAGAGCCCCCGATCGCTCCACCTGTGTCAGAAGAGGAGGATGAGGAAGAAGAAGAGGAGGAGGAGGAGGAGGAAGAGGAGGACGATGACGACGAACTGCCGCCGGTCATCGCGCCTCGGCCAGAGCACACCAAATCTGTGAGTTCACACGGCGCGACTGGTGAAATGGTTCTGTTGCGATTGTGGTCCTCTCCGCACGTCGTTGACTCTTTCCTCCCCGCAGATCTACACGCGCTCCGTCATGGACCCACCAAAGCCTCCCACCCCTGTGAAAGAAGTGGTGACTCCTCCAGAATCGCAGGTCCAGCCGGAGAACACGTCCAACACAATGTACCGGCACACTGACCGCCAGAGGAAGAAGTCCAAAATGACGGATGAGGAGATTCTGGAGAGACTCAGTATGTGTCTGTGCATAATTTTTTACATGTATGGGGGCAGAGTTTTTTAACTAGCCACCAAAATAATAAAAACATTTCTGATGATTAAAAATCTTTTCACAGTTTAGTCATGAACATAATTTCTCAGTTTTAATTCCTGTAAATAAATCGTAGTAAATGGTTATGAAAGCCCACATCTATAATGCATTACAACGCATTCTGAACACACATGTGTTATAATGCACCTATAGCATTGTATAATCATTGTTATAAGCAATCATAAATATTCAGAATGCATTATAACAATAATCATAGCACATTATAAAGTATATAATAATGACTTATAAGGTCAAGTATCAATACCTCATAATTGCAACACACTATTTTTGCAAAGATCATTGTTTAATCACATTTTTATAGTTGTAACACATTATAATCACTATCACAATGCTTCATAATGTGATTATAAGTTACTTTAAGTGGCCACTGGGGGCTTTAAATAAAGTAAGGAATGTCCTGAGGGGTATAGGTAGATATAATACTTCACAGGCCGGTTATAAATGACTATAAGTGGTCACTGTTGCTTTGAGTAAAGTGAAAAAATAAGACTAATTCAATGCGAGAGCAGGCCCAAAACAAGTTTGTTGTGTAAAGTCAGAGTAATCCGTTGCACTAATGTTCATAATGCAGAAGAAAGTGTGAAAATATCTTGATTCATTAATGTTTAATTGCCTAAAAATAGTTACATTTATAGCTTTGAAGTCTTTAAAGAACATCATAATCATCCAGAATTGTCCTAACGTCAGAGTCCACACATTCCCAGAAACAATACCAAGGACATGTCTAATAATTCCCTGTGTGGTGATTCAGAGGCGGCTGTGTTCTGCATATAACTTGTAGTGCACAAAACAATATGCAAAGGAACAGGGAGCATTAATCTAACTAAATTTGGATCTAGACGTACTTTGTGGCCTTCGCTACACTAGTCCAAATTATCAGAGTGCATCAAAAAGTGGAGCTGTTAAGGGTATGGTCTGAAATAGAAAGTTTGAACCTCTCTGCCTTTTCTATTTCAGCGATGTTTCCTGTGTGTTTGTGTGAAAGGCCGTCACGGCTGTTCGCGCCCACACACATCGCTCATCATATATCTGCTTTCTCTCCGACTCAGGGAGTATTGTGAGCGTGGGGGATCCCAAAAAGAAGTACACGCGCTTCGAGAAAATAGGACAAGGGTAAGTCCATAAACCAGTCATCCCAGTTATTGAAATGGAGCAATTTCAAGAGCAGTCACTCTCACCAGGAGGGAGACGGAGCTGTGGCGACCACTTCAGTGAGACAGAGGCAGAGGGAGGGTCAGGTTGAAGGGCTGGGAGAAAACTAAGTAGAGAGGAAATGAGAACTGTATCCTGAAATGGCCTTGGGCTAGATTAGCTCAGCCATCTCCCTCTCTCCTCGCCGCCGCTGCTGTTCTGTCACTCTCTCCCCTCTTCACATCTGAGCAGATAGAAACTGTGTGGTCGCTGTTATCTGCTCCTGCTCACTATTTCCATATTTGATCAGGAAGCTCCTATCTTGAGCAGCAGATAACAGTCTATTTACTCTCTGTTGGGTTATCTGTAACTTATTAGGGCCGGGAACTGTGCTTCATTATTCATAGCTCCTGACAGTGTGCACAGGTGTAGTTGGCAACGAGAGAAAAGGGAGAAAGGTTTTCAGTATCGCGAGTTACACCTCCAAATAGGGACAGAGTGGCTGCATTCCATTCGTCTGACCAACTATTGTAAAACCATAAATTCCGTGTGGATGCAGCGCCTGAGCTCATCACTGCTGAGGTCATTTTAATGGCAGTTTCGTTTCTGTGGTCAAATTAGCACGTACAAGCTAAAACGTCTTTATCTCAGCTGGTTTATGCACACAAGTTCAATGATGATGTTCCAGACCCTCTACAAGGAACGTTTATACACCGCATGTGGGAATAAAACAAGATTGTTTTATGGTTCATATGGTTTATAATTCTTCCTCAAAGAAGAAATGAATTCAAAGTCATTTATGTTGGCATGCAAGCAAAACATACGGCTGATAGGCCTTAAATGTAAGACAACAAAACGACCGAGTATGTTCTAACCTAGTAAGAATATTGCTCAGTAATCTCTATGTTATAAATTACATAAACACTCAAAGGTGAACTGAATTTGTATGAAAAGATCGGAGGATTTGTTATGCATGTTAAGGAACATGGTGCTCTGGGGAATTTACTGACACCTTACTGAGACCTTTTGGATGATTTATGACAGATTTTGAACTTATTTCACTGTATTACATAATTGTTAAAGTGTATGTATGTTTTATTTATGTGGATAGGTATATATTTCTTCTTTTCTGCAATGTATATTGTCGGTGAAGAGGTTAGGAGGGAGTAAAGAAGGGAAAAGCCACATGTTACTGTTTATGTAGTGCATTTATTATATGCGTTTATTTTTGATTGGAAATGTAGCTGTTGAATTGTGAATTTGACAAAGTTCAGACAAATTAAATGACCGTAAGTGTCTTTAATGTCACAACATTAATGTGACGATGATCTTTTTGTTCCACCAGAGCGTCCGGCACTGTTTACACTGCCATCGACATAGCAACCGGCCAAGAGGTGAGTCAGACCCTTACGTTGATGAAACAACATGCGGACACTGTCTATCATTTCTTCGTCCTCGCTCATCACGCTGACTCTTTCTCCTCAGGTGGCCATCAAGCAGATGAACCTGCAGCAGCAGCCCAAGAAAGAGCTGATCATCAATGAGATCCTGGTGATGAGGGAAAACAAAAACTCCAATATAGTGAACTACCTAGACAGGTCAGGCTCACACACACATATAAATATATAAGATGAATCACAGCCCAAGGTGATGCCTCCGAATTGTTAGAGATATTCAATTTCCTGTTGAAAAATAGAGGGGCAAGCAGTAAATCCTCACGTTTGAGAAGCTGAAAGCAGCAAATGTTTGGCATGTTTGCCTGCTAAAGGACTGATAAAGGACTATTAACGGTCCATTACAGTTATTATAACTGTGTTGCACATGTAAAGCATTTTTTTGCTTTTGTAAGATGGTCCAAGTTTCTAATATAAACGAGTTCATGCAGCAGTCTCAATGTATCTGACGTTAATTTGCAAACAGAATCTGATTTATGTTCAGATCTTGGACAAGGTCGCTGCATGTCGTTACCGTAATGACATTGAGGGATCCTCCGAGCCTACGTTTCAGATCCTTTTTCTTCTTCTTCAGCTCCTTCTTCTTCCTCCTTTTGCCTTTTAATGGTAGTCAGCATTCATCTTAAGGTGCATTACTGCCCCCTACTGTTTTAAAAGAATAACTACACAATTCATTTTCTCTCAGAAGAAAGATTTGTTCTCATTCTCTGCGTGTGTGTCCTTATCAACCTCGAGCAACGACTGAAGTGAAAACCTCTAAACGGATGTCAAAATAAAACCACAATAAATGTTGCATGTTTCTTTTTCTCTCTTTTTAGTTATTTAGTAGGAGATGAGCTATGGGTGGTGATGGAGTACTTGGCCGGTGGCTCGTTGACAGATGTAGTGACAGAGACCTGCATGGACGAGGGCCAGATTGCTGCCGTCTGCAGAGAGGTAAGAAGCCAAGTTTAGACATCAGCAACACCGCCCACTGCTTTTGTGGCTTGACTATCTGACACGTAACACTTCGCCCAGCCAAGAGAAAAAGACTGTGCAAATGTGTGTTTAGCACAGGCTTCCCTTTTTTTTATGAACGTGTGTCTGTCAGGTATATTTTTAAGCTTTTTTTCCTCTCTCTTCAGTGTCTCCAAGCCCTAGACTTCCTACACTCCAACCAGGTGATCCATAGAGATATAAAGAGTGACAACATCCTCTTGGGCATGGACGGATCTGTCAAGCTCAGTAAGTCTTCATTTAAAGTTGGCCCTTGTCTTTTATGAGGTAGAATTAAAGTTTAAAACAAAGCACCAGACTGCTGAAATTGAACTGGAGTAAAATACAAAGTAAAAACCGTGTGTTTTATGCGCTAAAGCAGAATGCAAACTCACGATCTAACCCACCGCCACTCCTCTCTCCCTCCGTCTCCCTCTGCAGCCGACTTTGGCTTCTGTGCCCAGATCACTCCAGAGCAGAACAAGCGCAGCACGATGGTGGGAACGCCCTACTGGATGGCACCAGAGGTGGTGACTCGGAAGGCTTATGGCCCGAAAGTGGATATCTGGTCTCTGGGAATCATGGCGATAGAGATGGTGGAGGGAGAACCGCCCTACCTGAATGAGAATCCACTCAGGGTAAGACAGGAAGCGCAGCCAGGACGGTTGACTCGTGATGTTAATCCGCTAGTGGTCGTACAGTATGCGGGCAGATTTTTTGCGGCGCCCTCACGCGGCGGTCTGTTTTATCCATATTTCCAGGCGCTGTACCTGATAGCGACCAACGGGACTCCAGAGCTGCAAAACCCAGAGAGGCTGTCATCTGTGTTCAGAGACTTCCTCAACCGCTGTCTGGAGATGGACGTGGACCGCAGAGGCTCCGCCAAGGAGCTGCTCCAGGTAGAACCGAGACTCACTCCTCAGTACACATACACACACTTTTGCAACATGTTATATCTTGTTCATCTAAATGTAGGAATATGTTGTAACCGTGAGGGTGATGTAGCATCAACCAAGCAGTGCTGTGAGTTAAAATGAAATGTAGAACCAAATGGACAAAACATGTAGTGGCAGGTCTTGCCCTCTGCAGGATTTCTTTGCATATTTCGGTGTTCACGCTGTTCGCCGTGTCATTGCCGTGCAGACCTAACGACAGTGGTGTTGCCATTTTTGGAAGTAATTTTAGATTTAGGGCCGGATCTGTTCTATCCTAAGGAACTTAGGAAATGATTCAGTTGGGACGTCCTGTAGCCTAATATCCTTTTCCTTGATAAGATATTCTCCTGAATGCAGTGCGGAAACACTTTTCTAAAATACCAGAAATCCTAAATGTCATCCTAAACTGAGATAAAAATGGATTTTCAGACTTCTGTAACGGGACACCCCCGCTCCTCACACCCTTGAGTTGTCACCAGATCATCACTAAATCTGCACTCATCTCTCTTTGGCTCCATATCTAAAAATGTTTTATCCTCCCTGTCCTCTGCAGCATTCCTTCCTCAAGCTGGCGAAGCCTCTATCCAGCCTGACGCCTCTGATTGTAGCCGCGAAGGAAGCCATAAAGAACAGCAGTCGCTAGGGTGTGCCCTAGGTGTCCCCACCCGAGGCTGGAGCCCTGCCCGTGATGTGTGCGTTCATGGGGGCAGGGGCTTGGGTGTATGGGTGGTGGGTGACGTGACGGCGACAGCACAAGGAGGAGGGTGGGGGTTTTGTGTGACTTACAGTGACAGCACAAGGACAAAAGACCCCCAGGCCTCATATGTAGGACGGACATCTGGCCTTGCAGCCTCTCGGCCCAATGCTGCTGAACAGACCTTTGCCTCCTCGTTTACTTCTCCAGCACTCTGTACATGTAGAGCAGTCCATCACAAGTGTGTGTGTGTGTGTGTGTGTGTGCGTGCGTGTGCGTGTGTACAAACTGTGCACATCTCTTTGTGTCATATGTCTTGTTCGGCAGCAGTCGCTCCCTAAAACGGAGAAAAAACAAAAACGGAAAAGAAAACGTGCTCGTATTGAAGAAGAAACCTGAGGAGGAGGAGAAACTGACAAAAACTAAAGAGCCTGTGAATCCTTCCCTGTCCAGCCGCTACAGGGTTAGTTCCCCTCCTCTAGTCCCTCCGTGGAGCACAATCAGGCCACACTTGCACCCGCAGTGACCAGCTGATGTGAGAGAGTGACTCTGGGACCCACCCAACCTTTTGCCTGCATGACTATGGCTCTGTGGAGAAACACTGCTACTCCTCTGCAGATTGTCACACCTCGAGGTGGCATATTTGTGTGTGTGCGTGTGTGTGTGTGTGTGAATGTGTGCAGGGGCGCAGCTACAGGGGAAACAGTCGAGAATGATTCCACACGACCTATGCCAGCTTTAAACATCCCTCGTTAATCCGCCTCATATCGGTGAAGAGATACGGGTCTCGTGTGGCAGTTGAACCCGCCTCGCTCAGACAGTCTGGAGCTCAGGTCAGCTGCGGTTCATTTGCTGATCTTTCTCTCTAGAATCGGCTACATATTATCAGCTCTGACATTATAAACGTTTGATGTATTGAAACACCGTCGGTGCACAATTTGCCTGCATTAAAAATCAAATCTAACCAGAATTACGACAGCATCTAGAATTATAGTGACTATGCTTTGGTCGACCTTGCAAATTGTAAACTTGTACATTTTAGGTATAATGTAGGAATGTGTGACATGTTAAGTTATTGGGGTTGACATTTTTTGTGATGATAAATCAACATTTGGTGCTGAACACTCTGCAGAAACTGTTAGAATGACTGAAAAAATGGTGAATTGTGCAATGTTCAAATTCAAGCAGTCGCTGCGAATAAGCATCTGAAACAGGATCATCCAGAGGTATTCTGTTTTTTTTTATTTTCATGTTGTAAATGAATCAGAATTTGGTAAATCCATCACCTATTTTAGTTCACGCCAATCTCTTCTTTTCATTACATCGGACAATTGAAGGTGCAGTACGTAAGAACTTTCAGTGAGCTAACATTATCAACAGAGTGTGAAGAAACAACAGTCTATAGATGATTGTGTTGCAGAGATATCTACTGAAGTTAGCATGCTAAGCAGCTAGCCCCAGCCTCCCGAGCTCACAGTCCGGACCGCTAACTGACAACTGAGTGGTGACTCTGGTGACATGCTGCCTCTTATTTGTTTGGAGTATGAATTCAAGAGGTGGCCAATTCTTACATACTGCACCTTTAAGTATGAATTAGAAGGAAAGACATACTGATTCAAAAACTCAGAAATGTAAATATTTTCATTGAAATATTTATATTTGGTGTTGGGTTGTTCCTTTTAAGTTGGACAACATTCCAACCTTAACACTGGCGAACAGGAGGCCATGATATTATTAACCCACAGCGTGCTAGAAGGTCTCATGCCACACACTGTTAGAGATTCACATCCCTGTGACCTTAAATAATGAGCAGGAAAGATGCACCTTGACTTAACATCATTTCCCCAAAGAACAGAGAGACATCTAAACTTTAAAGTCTGAAGAGAAATGTAGAATACAGACAAAAGAAGTTTTCTAAGGATTAGATGCCAACCGAAACCCTTCCTGTTCAGACTGAATATAAAACATTCACATCTACCACGACACCGGGCAACCGACCGTCCTCCTCGCCCACCTTGCACCCCTCCCGGTCTTCTCCTTCGGTGTCGAAGATGCTGCTCATTCATGCTTCAGTGTCCTTTTTGTCTTTAAACCGTGTCTTATGTGAGTTTTTTTTTGTTCCATACGTCTTGTGGTGGTGTCTTCGAAACGTGTGGCAGATTAAAAGAAGGGGGAATGTTATCCACTGAGCGAAGCGCTGAGTGCCATTTTTTTATATGATTGTACCTTTGTCCCGACGACGAGCACCGAAAAACAGAATCCGCAGTGAGGGGGTTCGCTTTGTTCGCTGACATTCCCTCCATACACACCCGGTCAGCGTTCAAACTCCTGTACAGACGTGTCAGTGTTCGGTAGCTTCGTCTGGCATTTTCCCGTGTAGCATCCCTCCGCGTGTGAGTGTGTGTGTGTGTCTGTGTGTGTGTTAGGGGGCTACCTCAATCTGCACTAGAAGATGCCTCACTCGTGTTGTCCACCTTGACTCTGAGGTGCAGGGTAGCTGCTTAGTCATATTGTACCTCCATTGTACAGCAAATGTACAGAAGATGAAGGAGTGACGTTTAGACAGGAGGACGCAACAGAATCCATGCATGTAAAACAAACTATACACTGTATCTCATCTTCAAATAGGTTAAGATTGTTAGGATATGTATGTATGTATGTAAATATGGCGGGACAACCCCTCCCCCCCCCCCTCTTTTTTCAGAATTATGTAACTTAAAATGACAATAT
The DNA here is from genome assembly GCA_039737535.1 of Lagodon rhomboides. Lineage (NCBI taxonomy): Eukaryota > Metazoa > Chordata > Actinopteri > Spariformes > Sparidae > Lagodon > Lagodon rhomboides. The sequence goes on along the minus strand of CM077795.1, from coordinate 9,323,095 downwards.
TCAGGTTGCTCTATGTATCAATAAATGTTTTGCACCCTGGGGAATCAAAAAAAAGAGAAAAAGCAAACACACACTCCCGGAAAACCAGCTCTGCTGTTTTTCGGGGCTTTGTCGGACACTCCTTCATCTGGACAGAGAGCCGGTTTTGGATGCAGCACTCTGTGTGCGGGCCCACACAGTCTGTCCCGAGTAGCACTGCTGAGTGTTAGTACATGTGTGTGTGCGTGCGGTAGGTGTGGGTGGCCTGTCAGGAAGCTCCGCCGGCCCCCCCCCTCGCCCCGGGACGTTTGGCCTCTGTCTCATGTACAGGTCGGAACTATGAGCACAAAAAAGGTGAATTTCTGTTCGGGACGAGAGACACCGCTGACGTGCCCCTTCTCTGTGGTTGCTCCTGTACATTCCTATCTTCTGAATGTGTAAACCTGTACACGTGGTGTGAAAATTCCTCTATTAATGTGTATCAAGAGAATGGAACAAAGACAAAAAATGTTACTTTTTAAATTATTATTATCATTATTATTATTATTACTCTTATTATTGTCTAGCTTTGTAAAACTGCTGATCCATCCGGCATACCTCAGCAGGCCTTTCCCTATCTTTGAAAAAGGACAAACGAGCGACGGGGAAATGAGGTTTTGGATAAACTATTTTTAATTGTGGTTGAAGCAATAGACTTTTTGAACTTTGAATTGTGCATGGCTGTGTCTTGAGTGTAAAAAAATCAAAATATTGCAGTTTGGGAACTGGACTGAAATAAAAAGAGGAAGAAAACCAAAGTTGTTGCAATGCCTGTACGGTTTTTATGATTCTAACATTGAATTTTATTTTTAAATGTTTGTGCTGTTCAGGGTCAAACCTCATTGCCAAAATAAATGTTGGTAATGTGATTTTCTGCAAACCAAGGATATGTTGAAACATACGGTCATGTACTTACAGTACAATTCTTAGGTACTTGAGTATTTCCATGTCCTTCTGCTTTATACCTCCTCCATCACATTCTGGGGGCAGATGTTGTACGTGTACTCCACTACAGTTATTAGATTACTTTAGTTAATAGTTGCTGCTTGCAGATTACATGTTGTGTCGGAGCTAAAGTAGCACATTTTTAAATTAATTTATTTTGCCAACAAGCTGATTAAACAACACTGATTCTGATGATCAGAAAAATGCAGAATATCAGATCTGATCATTGTTAACAGGTCAATAATCAGGCCCACAGAACATGCGTATAAATAAAAGTATAACTTCTTTATTTTTACTTTTGATACGTAAGTACAGGTAATATTTGATACTTGAAGTATTATTCACACGGGTGACTTTCACGTTTACAAAAGTAATATTTTAATACAACATATTTATTTTTTGCTTAAGTGTAACTTTTAAGAACTTCATGCAACACTGTTGGAAACTCTCCGATGTCTGAAAATGAAAATTTCTAGAGGTTACATGAGTACAAATGTTGAAACGCCATCTCCAGCATTGGTCCCAGGTCTGGCAGCTGTCTTACCCAGATGTGCAAATTTGAACATATTTGTGGTTTAGAGACATTTCATTCTGGTGACTGCGACGATAACGAGGATAACACGTGATGATCTGAACTGATCGAGGAGAGGAACAGAACATGAATAAAAGAAGTAGATGATACATGATTTATGTGTGGTACATGCATTAAGGAGACTAATGTATGGTAAGACTCGAATGGCAAATGACCGCCGTCACATCCCTCACAGTATCTGCAGTGTCACATCTGATATCTTTACAAGCAACTTGCAAAACGTCAATATAAATGCATTTCAGAAGTGACACAAATGGGTTTAAATTGTAAAAAAAAAAAAAAAAGTCAAAAGTTTAAACATCTTGATTTAAAAAAAAATTGACATTCAGTCTGTCCAATAGTGCCCTGCTCACCTCTCAACTTTAAAAACAATTCACCAATGTGCAATTAAAAATGTAAATTTCTCCTCAAGCCTGGAAATCCAGCGGCGGTAGTGTTGTTGGTGCTTTGACTGATGCCTCTTCCACCTTATAGTTCAGGAGTGAAAAACACTCAGCTCTCTCTCAGGTCGCCGACGAGGTCACATGTCGGTCAGCTGAGTGGAAGTGACGATCCTCAGACCTATGAGGCCGGGCATCTCGTCCGCCTGCTGCCGGCCACGTTTCCTCAGCTGAAGCCTCTGAGGGGCAGACGGGTCTTTCACCGACCCGGACAACACCACCTGGCCCATGAACTCGTCCTTCACCGCGTTGCTGTTCCACACCTGAAGGAGAGCAGTCAGTTTTACAAGCTGCTATTACATCTGTCAGTCGAGTTATATGGGAGACTTTTCTAGTCCATTAGCTCAGTCTGTTCTTCTTATTATTGGTTACCACAGGTACAGAATATACTGATATTATATTATTCTATAATAATACAGCGAAGAGCTTCTGTTGGTGAGGAGACTTTAACCTTTAAAGATCTTTGACATACACAACAATCTACATAAAACACTGAAGGAAAGGGAAAATACAAAAAAAGCATAATAGGACAACTGAAAAAAAACATGATGGTGGTTTTCTTAATAATCTACATTCCATGTTTTTGTTCTTTCAATAAAAGTCTGTCAGTATCATCAAAATGACTATTTTCAAGCTTTCTTTTTATTATAGGGGTGCTTTGAATACTTTGCCGTGTAAAAATGACCAACAAACCTGCAAAAGCACCATAAATCGTACTTATTAAATATGAGAACACTAAAATCTGCTTTTAACAAGTACATTAGTGGCAGCTTAACAAGTTACTTTTGTATTAATATTTCACTGAGATCGGGGCCTGAGAGCTGCCATCTCACCTCTATGGTTATGGGCTTTCTGGGCTTCTTCCTGTAGAAAATGCCGCTGATTGCAAACTCCGGTTTCAAGGTGTCCTTCTTGATGGTGGATCTTACCGAGCGGCCCTCACAGTGTATGATCACATAGGGGTCTGCACCTGCACGAAAACATGTAACAGACACACCTCAGCAGAGGAACATACTGGGACTACAGGCTGATCACAGTGATTAGCAGGTTTGGAGCGAGGGCCTCTGACCTCCTGAGCTGTCCTGGTTCTGCAGCCCCTCGGCATCATGGACGTAGACGTGAGTCACGGCCTGTGGGTATCCGAGGAATGAACTCCAGCATCTTACTCTCGGTTTGTCCTCCGTCAACTCCCTGTGGGAGCAGAGGAGAGTTTAAAGGGCGGGGAGGTACTCTGTCCTACGTCTCGCTATCAGCAAGATGGAAGACCAGGGGAATGACATTATGTTTCATTAACACAACAGCAGTCGAGCTCGCCAGCTTTGATGACCTGCATGTGAGCAAACATGATTTGGGTCTGTGTTAAGGGTCTGCCAACAAGGCCTGCCTCTAAATCTGGCAAAACAAAATCTTTGGCCAAGAGGAGATTTAATACGAACATAGTTTTAAAGTCTCCGTTCTCCCGAAACTCTCATTTGCTTTTCTTGGATATTTTCCACAAACCAGTGTCTGAAACGAAAAGCCAGAGAACAGCTGTGTTCTCGATATTCCCCTCGGTGTCTCTCAAGACCGATAATTGTATGATTTGTGAACATTGCACTTCTGCCTGACAGCCCTCACTACTGGCTTGACATCGCACCTCCATCACAGTCGTACCTGCAGCCCGAGTCCACGTCTGTGAAAACTCGGAGCATGTAGTCCCCGAGCGTCAGAGGCTCGAAGGTGGTGGGGATGATGACGTAGCGGCCCTGTTGGAGCGTGACTCTCATGAACACTGTGCGCGCGTTGATGTAGGTGGACGTGGCCATGACCTGTTGGGTCAGGAGGTCATGCAGCCGATACTTCCTGTTCAGTTCCACCTGGGAATGAAAAAAGCATTTGGATATAAATGGATATAAATCACTAGCTTTACTCATCAGGTGTACAGTCTGGCAAGTGATTTTAACATCGAGTGCATTAACATGTACCCTCATATCGAGGTTATGTCTTTGCACATGTAAACATTATCCTTGTTTCTGAAACCTGCATAAGGCCTTATCCCGGTTACGTATCCAGGATACAGCGGCATTTTCCGGATCCAGGTCTCTGAGCATTGTTTGTTGGAGCAGAACACAGTAAGAAGAGCATTCTCTCATCATGTTTGTCAAAGGTGGAATAAGCTACCTGACAACAAGAAGGAAATTGCTATGAATAGACTTTTAAAATGCAGTCCATGATAATATATTTCCTTGCATATAGGGTGGGTTTCTGACTGCAGCGCTTCACCGGACTTTCGGAGTACTGTTGGGTGAACTTATCCTTTAATGTTTTAATGTTATTTCATGTGCTGCAAAGCGTCCGCGGCTTATTGTGGCTTTTAAGCGTGAGAGCTAAAAGGGGCTAACATAAAAATTTTGAATCAGATCGAAGACACGGCTAAACACAAACGAACCCTGGATACTGTGAGAATCATGTGAACAGGGATGTGAATAACCATGTTCACAGAAAACATGACAACCTGAATATGATCAGTCACTGGACTTGACTCTAAACCAGGCTGCTGGTCCACATGTGACACCTTTTGTGGTCAGAATACTTCAGGTCAAAACTGTAAATATTATAAGAGGTAATACACATATTCTTCTGCCTCCTGGTGGCAGAATAGTGAATAGACCTTGAATTTAACATGAGTGTGTGTTTTTTTGTTACAGTGTTATTGACAGTACGGACTGATGTCATCCTTGCACTGGTGAGATGACCTGTGCACCAGTTAAACGAGAAAGAAATCCTGTCGGACCGGCCCCTGGATTACACTGCATATCATTCCTGTCTGAGCACAAACAGCCCCAGGTTAGCATAGCAAGTACTGAAAACTCAGACCTTCACTGAGCTGCTGTGATGCCCTCAGATGACAGCTGATACATATTTGAGATGCTGTGTATTTAATCAAAACGATCACAACTGGCAATTTGATAAAAACTTTCTTTCTTCTTTCACCACTGACATACTTCTCAAACAAGAACACATAAAGTGCAGACGGTGACAACATAAAAACTGCGTCTGCAGTCCGTCAGATGGAGGACCCATCACTTGTATGATGATAGTGGTTGACGAGGGTTAAATCCAGGTTCAGGCTCACTGCAGCTCATCAGTGTGCACAGAGCTGCTTTTTTTAATCCCTTGCTCCTTGTGGCCCTAACATTTACTGGTGTCCAGAGAATGCCACTTTGGCAGCACTTCTGTCCGCATGATAAGAGTGAATAGCGTGTGTGTGCCCGCACGTGTGTGTTTAAACTTAGATCTCTGACAAGTTAATCACATTGCGGGAAATAGTGACGTCAGTTTTGCCATGTACGTACGGTAACGTGGCCTAATGTGGCAATCTAATCGCAGCCGGTCGGATAAAATCTCGTTTGGCGAGTTTTTACAGCTGCAGGAGAGGACTGTGTTTACTTTACAATTCGGTTGAGAACTTTATTGAAGCGCATTACTGAGTTTACTGGTTTGTTTCTATAAATGTGGTAGACCAGGGGTTTTTAAACTCTGAGACTGCGGGCCTCCGCTCAACCCCTGTTGTTTACTTGTTCAGTTTCACTCAATTCCTGGACGCCTATGGGATCGTGATTATGTTATTTGATCCCCGAGTCACTAAACAACCGAGCCAAGCCAGTGTTGTCGGACATAACTACAGACTGCACCAAATATATGAAAAAAAGGTCTTTCCTAAAGTATTTATTAGTTTCTAGACTCTGGGAAAGTTGGAGAAACAGTAAAATTTTCCAAAACTACTGCAGCTCTTTAACCAAATCACAGACATGTAGGCTTTTCTATGCCAAGTGAGTGGCCACAGAAACAGTTTGGAGGCTTCTGGGGAGACCCGCCCGTCACGTGAAAACTCTGTTCTAGACACAGTTACCTCTATCGCAAAACTCATACAGTGTTTCGGCTTTTTTGTGAAGTTTTGTTTTCACGTACTGAACATTATGTACATTATATTCTAACGCAGAAGGAATGCAAAGTGCTCGGCTTTCTTCATCTCCAGCAGCCACCACATTTGACCATAATGCATCAGATCATAACAGCAGCAGAAGCTCAGTACCAGAACCCAGACGTCTGAACTCTTTCTGGGAGTTCAGAAAAAAAAAAAAGTGTCTAAATGTGTTTGGCTGCACTTCACATTCTGCGAAAGTATGTGCTTTTGTTTAATCGTGTATGATTTAGTTTCTTGTTGAAATTATCTGTTTTGGTTCCGATAACCCTGTTTAGTAATGTCTGCCTGTCACTACAGTCATCCAAACAGCTGCTCAACAAATGAGTGGAAAAGTCAAACGAAGCCAAAACCTTCATCCAGAATGAGCCAACACGTAATGAAATGACCCTGTTCTCCCCCAAAACTAACTGACCTCTGACTGACGTCCTCGCCTCAGAGACGAACGTCATCTCCTCTGTGATGAGCTCATCTTTAGCCAGTCACGCCTCGATCTTTGCGCAATGTTTCATAATAACGTATTGATGGAAGTGTGATAATATACGTTACCTTGAAGACACCAAAGCCAATGCTTAGATTGTCTCCTCTGCCGACTTTTTTCTGGATCCTAATGTCTTTTTGCTGCAGGGAGATGAGGACCTCATCGGACTCCTTTGTAACATCAAACAGGTACTGTAAAAGAAGATGACAAGAGGTGAATATATATTGATAAATGTGTGTCATGTGACGAAAGAGTCCGTCCAGAGCGTTCAGTACCTGCGGGTTCTGCAGGAATGTCCGCTTGTGGTTGGAGCAGCCACCGCAGCGGTTCAACAGCGGCTCCGCGTTTTTGGTCCAGCTCCCAAAGTGCACGACCTCATTCCATGTCTTGTGTATACTGATCAGCGAGGTGTTGATGAGGCGGCAAACATCTGCGTCTGTGAAGCACTGGCACCAGTCTGAGAACGACATCCTGTGGATGTGAACGGAAAATGCATTATTAAACGTTGAAAGAGGAGATAAACTCCACAGGTGGGCCGCTGTAACCAGAGAAACTCACCAGAACTCCCCGTCATCTTCCACTGTGATGCCAAGGTTGCCTCGCTCTGTGTCACCGACCTTTGACCATTCTTCAGAGCTGATGACAAGCAAGCAAGCAAGGCAAAAGACGATTGTTAACACACTTCTGAGTTAGTGCTTTATACAAATAAATCGCTTAAAAGTTATAATCCACAAAGAAATCCACCTTTGGAGTCCCAAAATGTGGGATTGTCGACTTCTCTGCTGTTCTCTGCTTCTCTGCTGTTACCTCACATGCTCCACATAGTCATGATCATTTTCTCCAAAATATGGCAAATTACTTTCATATTTATTCCTTAACTGGATCCATGTTACTGCCACTACTGTAGCAGCTTTACTCATCCCAGAGTCGATCGACGAGAACACATAACATGTGACAAAAGACGTATAACACATGTGGAAAGTCTCAGTAAGATCAGACTCCAGACTCAAGTAACTGAATCTGAATCACAGCACCAAATTGCATTCCATCATAGTTTTAAACTATGGAAATCTTTTAAAACTTGCCTTAATAGATTATATTCACAGGGTGGCCATTTTTCCTCTGACATCAGGTTGAAAGTTGAGGAAACAGACAGTCTGACAGTTTGTCAGATGTTAATCTTTGATTTAAAAGCAACTGAGAAGACAATGAATAGTGAGGATTCGGAGGGACACTGGGTCATATTTCTAGGTAAAAATGACATATTTGATAACCCATTGGCTTCCGTTAGACAACAGTTAGCGATAGCATTCAAACGCTTTCTAGCCAACATCACGGTTTGATGGTGCTGACAGGATTGTTACATGACAATCTGAGAAGGAAAACAATAATTCTACAATATCAATAATATTATATCCTGGAAGTGAAACACATTGGATGTGACCAAACGGTAACCTTACGCCAACATTAGCTAATGGATTACCAAACATGTACTTTTGCCTTGAAAAAATGGTCATCTTTTTAGCTGCTGATCAATCAATAAGTAGTCAAATGATAACAATTTGTCAGATTCTCTAGTTTATAAGACTTTTAACCTGGAACACAGCTGCGTAACATTAGCCTAGCATTTGAGCCTCCCACCCTGAGGATCACCTCAGAGGAAAATGGCTGCCGTGGGAATATGGCCTATAGGTGCTTTAATGACTTTAGTTGGTGACATTGTGATGACTCTGTAGATCTTCATGCTGCATGAATTCTGGGTTTTTGTTTGAAAGTAAAAAACCTGTTGTAGTCTGCCTGGTGATGTGACTGTGTTGGTCTCTCACATACTCCATGCATGCCCTCAGGTGAGCTTGTGAGCAGGAGTGTTTGTCTGTTTGCACACCTCAGAGCTCCCACATCCTGCTCATGCTGTGGTCCGAACTATATTTTGCAAAAATATGACTATCTGGGACTAACGGAGCATTGGTTTTGAACAGCAGATGGAAGTGGAGAATACCAAAGGAAATGTGTAAGAAGGTGAACACTTCCTCTCAACTGAAAGAGCAGTGAACCACCTTTCATCTTTTAAATCTGCTGGCAGTGAGTGTTACATTTTGAAGCCCTCTGAGAGAATCCGTACGGAGTGTCACCTTTAACAAACGAAACAGGAAAGAAGAATTCCCACCTGTCACTCCAGGCTCTGTTCCACTCAGTCTTGCCCCAGGGGTTCCTCATGCGGATCAGAGGAATGGTTTCGTTCTTGAAGTAGGCCAGCAGCCCGTGACCCAGGCGCACCTTCTTCACCGCAGTCACCGAGTACGCGTGGCCTTTCACCAGCCCGTTCGCCATCTTGAGCTCGATTTCATGAGGATCCGCCTGATGGAATCATAAATAACAACTTGTTTGTTATGGACAGATTCTCTCTGAGGAAAAGAGACAAAGAGGCAATAATTCAAGAAGGGCACGGACCTTAATGGAGCAGCTTATGATCCCTCCACGGTCATAGACCTTCAGTAGATCCTCAAACAGCTGGTCCTGTTTTTCCTGGTCCTTGTAGAAAGCTCCTGCCTCCAGGTTGATGGCTTCGGCCACGGCTCCACTGAAATCCACCACGGCGTCTCCGGTGTTTCCCCCCCTCCAGGGACTCATAGCAGCCGGCGAGCCTGGACACAGAGGGCGAAGGGGAATCACAAGTTTATTTATGTCCTTAAGTATATTAGAATATGAAAACTATATATTTAAGATACAGCTGAACACAAGAATTGACTTATGACATATTTGGATGTTTATCATACATTCTATTAAAACACTTGATATGCTTTGCACAATGTACAGACAACAAAAAATTTTTTTATGATGTCATGCATTGCAAATATATAAATAGCAGCAGTAGTAGTAAGATAAGTAATAATTGTAGTAGTAATATGTTTTATATTTGTAGTAGTAGCAGTTTTTGTTTTCATTAAATTAATTTATTCTCCAGAGTTAGTACTTTATTATTCATTTTAGAATATCAATACGATATTTTAATACTACGTAAAGTGTGGACAGTGTGGTTCAGGTGTACTGACTTGGCGTAGGCCTTCTCCAGCAGGGCACTCCAGAACTCGTTGTTGTTCTTCGAGTGACAGTAGATGAGTTCTCCGTTGATCGTAGGCAGCCGGTCGTCCACCACCACGTCCACCCACTCCCCGAACACCCAGAACTGAAAGTGGAAGATTCCGGCGTAGCTCTCCGGGTGTTTCGGGTCCCACTCTTGATCCTTATGATCAGGAATCACCTGGAAATAACACGCGCAAAAACAGAGCGTCAAATGTGGCCCCTCCTGTGATGTGATTGACAGGCACATTAAAGGGATTTGAGGCAGGATTTGTGAAAAAATAAACATGCATTTTAAGTTTTTTAATGCTAATGGGTGATGAAGCGTTCATGAACAAAAATAATGCGCCCAACCACGTACAGCAACTCGGGCCAGAATTTCCCACGCAGTCCTGCGGACGTGACGTCAGATGACGCTGAATGCGCGTCCTAGACGGCTTGGAAACAGGAAGAAGACAAGCGCGGCGGACCCAAACTAGTGTTTGGGTAGTAATGGCTTCTGCTACGGTCAGAAAACGACCCACCACCACACAAAGTGCCACTGAAAAGTCATACTAAGAAGAAGACGAAAGTTTTATCAGCGGCAAGTCATGAGTTGAAACGAAATTACACCAAAGCGGACCGGCACCAGAGTAAACATCGGATACGCGTTTGACTCATGGAGGCAGCTTCAACTTGAATTGGGACTGAAAACAGACGTGTCTCATTTCCTAGTGACCAGGTAAGAAAACATTACAGGTCATGTTTAGACCTTGATTTAAAAATCATATGAGATCACCGAAGACTCGGAGTGACCTAACGTGCGAAGTAGCGTTAGCTGCTAACATGTAGCTTAGTCCACCGCTGTGTAACTTACTGTGTAGTTACAGACTGCGCATTTTCCACGGTCCTTTAGTCTGAAACCGAATAGTTAGAAATATGTCCCTTTATATGGGACCGAAAGCCCAACCTGTTATCCGGGAGGTGACGTTGGCAGCTGGCTGTAGCCACAGGCTAACGGCGTGTTTGTGTCTGTGTAGTAACGTTAGCCGCTAACACACAGCAGTCCCGTATCAGAGACGATGTTTTTGTCCTCCAATATGCCGTCTTTGCTTTCGCCTGTGACTTAAGACTCGCCGCTTGTGTGTCGTTACACACAGCGAGCCGGCTTCCCGGCTGCTTCATGTGTGTAGGGGATAAGGGTGTCGCTTACACACAGCACAGTTCGCAGTTGTAGGCTACCAACGTCATTCCGCAGAGGCACGCGCGGAGGTCTTGCAGTAAACAGTCACGTGAACAGCGAGTAAAGAAATCACAGCGTCACAGCGTCAGCTGCTCTGCTGTAAAGAGTTCATGCCGCTCTAGCGCCGGCTTGGCTGATGGCTGCAGTTACCCTAACGGCAGTCGTGTCACTATTGAGTCTTATTTCTTGATCCTGCCTTTATGTCCCTTTAAGTACAATCACAATCTTTAGGTGTACCGATATGATTATTTTCAGAATCAAAACATTGTCACTAAATTTAATCTAATCCTGAAGGTATTTCCAGCTTTAACAACTTTTATACTGTTGCTTCTTTAACTAAAGCTTATAGTGTAAACACGTATCGGACGCAGGTTTATTTTTTTATTGAATGAGGATGTTTGCGAACTTTGAACTGGAAAGAATTATTAACAGATAAGAGCGAAAATATGTGACACTGGATGACTTCCAACTGCTTACTCTGTTACATTTTGTTCCGTGAGATTCTTCTGACGAAACTTTCCACACGAAGCTGAACATCCTCCAAGTTCTCCAGTTCCTCCTCCATCATTATTCCATTATTTTAACTGGCCTCCATCCCCAAACTATTGTTTTATATTTAAATGATTTGATTTTGAATCTTAAGTGTGTTTCTTTTTTGTTTAGTTTATTGATCTCACTCGGGTTCAACAGTAATTATTAACTCAAAAATATTAGAATGATGTTAATATTTGACCTGCTCTGTCACCTGGTTTCATGTTTCACCGCTCAGTGCTCAGTTCATAAAGCCTTATGAATGTTTGGTTTTCCAACATTAAATACGCCAGCACCTCGGCTCACACGTTCAGAATAAAGGAAGTTAAGTAACTCACCTTCTTCCAGAGGTCTGGCTTCAAAGCCAGACAGGAGCAGGCGGCGACGAACCAGCAGTTTCCCACAACTCCCTGGTTCAGGTCATGGGCGCTGATGCCCTCCACAAACAGACGGGGCTCATTGCTTATCTCCTGCAATGGAAACAAGTTAACGCAATGGACTTCATACACTTTATACCCCAGACTTTTGTGCAAAAAAAAGAAAAAGAAAAAACAGAAACGTAAAAGTTTAAAAGCCCTTTAGAGTATATCTGTGAGATATGTATTTTACCAAACCAAAAGCATATTTTACATTGTCATATATTTGGCATTTTTAGTTAAATTGTTGTTGTACCTCTATTACCATTTGGCATTTTTTATAATATTCCATCATATTGCTGAATAGTTTATTTTTGACCTTTAAAAATGTGTGTAATGTGTTTGGTGCTAAAGAGAGAAAGTCACTTTGTTATTCTTATTCAAAACACTTCCTTTGTCATTGATTCCCATAATAAGACATTCATAACAATTAAGTAAAGTGCAGTGGTTCAGTCATCTGCTTTACACTTTCAAAATACTGACATTAAATCCCACATTGGACAGTGAAATGTATGTAAAATTCCCTGATTCCTGTAAGTGACAGACCTCCACCTGTGCCTGTGCCACTCACCCCAGGTCGTTTCCACTCCACAAAACCGGGAGGTGGCTTCCTAAAGTACAGCGACGCACTGGTGGCTGGGAACTCTGGATCCTCGAACAGCTTCTTGTCCTTGATGCAGTCGCTCCTCAGCTCGCTGTAGTGCTGGTTCTTGTACGGGGCGGCGGAGGAGAACATGGTCCAGCCGGTGAAGCCTCGCAGCTGCTGATCAATGACAGGAACCAGACGTTTTTTGTGACTTTATAAAGTGTTCAGGAGGACTTTATGTGGGCAGGATCGGCCCCTGACCTCTGATTCTGAGAAGTTTTGGGAGAAATCCTGTAGACGTGCATCCCGTAAATCTCTGCTCTAAATCAGCAGAGTGCCCTGTGACCCCGCAGTCCCTCAGGATCGTCTGGAGTCACTGATGAGCATAGTTACAGCGTTGTAAAAAAACAAAATATTCACCCGCATAAAAATTGGACTGTGACTGAAGGGTAGTTTTTGGTTTATACAGAAAGATCCCTCAGATAAAAAGCTAGATTGAACTTTCTTTTAGCCATAAAGACTGACAGAAAGGAAGATTATTATTATTATTGCATGTCCTTTTATTTTACATTAACAACCTGAAACTGAGGCTTTTGACTGAAACTGTCAAATTCAGTAGTAACGACATGGGTTGCGTTCAAGGCCAGACTCTGGAGAGAGTTACTGTATGAATGGAAGTGATGAACAACACAGCTGTATTCTCTGGGGAGAGATGATGTTCTAACTCTTGATCTTAGCGTCCCCTCGCACTGACCGCTCGAGGCTGCATTTGGACAGCATGTGCCAATGTAATCATTTTGGATAAATCTCTGTATTTCTTTTTTTTTTTAGCCAAGAATAACACATTACAGCAAACCAAATTTAATTTCCTGGAAGCGGCGAGCTCCAAGAGTAATGGGAGAGGTTGTTCTTCACAAAAACATGTATTTAGATACATCTGTATTGTCAGGCAGGCGCAGAGAGAAATAGTAGAGGTGAACTCTGAAGAGAGAAAAGAAATAGAGGGGAAGAATGAACAATAAATGCCTACCGTATCCCTCAGACGGCAGGATTAGTTCCTACTCCACAATAAGGAAGTCCCCAGGTGTAGTACCTGCCTGTGACGCCCGCCCACACACACGTTACCTATTTATGCATGTGCATTGTTGGAGCCACACCCTGTCTGTGTTGCATTACCTCTCACTGCTGTTGTTTAGCTCTAGAATGTGAAATTAGGAAGAAGGAGTGAAATATCTCCACATTCTCTGACTGAAACAAGAAGTAATTCGTCGGGTTAAGGGGGAAAGACACGGCTGCAAGTCTCTTTGTGCTCTGTGTGTTATCTGTTTGAGAGTTCCTGGCCAGTGCGGTCAGGCAGGTTATTTTTGGTTGGCTGTTTGGTCCCTCTTTAATGGGCCGTGAGTGTAATTCAGCGTGCGAAGCGTTTGTTTCCCAACATAAAGAATGTTCGTTTTTCAGCAACAGGCCGTGTGCTCTCCGCTCAATCTCTGTGGTACGTATAAAGGTGACAGCAGTTCACATTCCAGAGATTTCTGTCATACGCGCCAGCACACGGCGGTCGTGTTAGAGGCGCGCTCGGCTCAGAGAATGAACGCATCGCATCAGATAAGACAGCAGATTTCGTCAGGTGTTTGAAAGAGAAGTTCGTCCTGACTTGTACCTGAGAAAACCTTCTCCGAAAGCCTTAAATGCCCTCATAGATGTGCGAAACACTACCTGTAGACTCTCTGACACAAGTCAGCACAGGCCATTTAGTATGAAGGAACAGGTTTAAGTGTTTGAGGCAAGAAAAGAGCTGTAGATGTCAAAATAAAACTCAATACATTTACAGAAATACTGAAAAGTGAAGTGAAAAATAAACAAGAATGTTAAAGGTTAAGTGTAATTGAAGCTAAAAAAGCAACACTCGCCTGTGATGAGATGTCTTATCCTTGCAGTGATGAACTCAAACACATTCAAAGTCCTCTCAGGCTCCTGTGAAACGTTCAAATCAATCCCACATTACTGGCACGAGATCTGATAGATAAAAAGTCACAGTTAAACCTTTCACAGAACCAGATCCAGCTCCTTCAGTTGGAACGTCTGGCTGCGAGGGCTTCCCCCCCAAAAAAATTTACACACAAACACCGGCTGAAAACTGGTCTGACGAGCACCGCTCTGCGGCAGGAGGTGTTATGCAAAGGCTGAAATGATGATGACAAGGAGGCAGGGAAGGGACTGAAACTGAACACCTTCACGCCCACCACTCCCCAACTCACAGGTGAGACAAGTCAATTCTTGTCTTGTTTAGTTTCTGTTCTTTACAGATAACAACAGATGAAGCCCGTTTAATACATCGATTGTCACACTGTTGAATCATTTGTTGTGTAGAATAGAAAGCTGCTCAAGTTAGCCAGAGGTCAGTTAAACTGAACAAACACTGCGAGCTGTAAGTGAACTGTGGTAATAAGACGAGCTGGCAGACGCTCAGTGGCCCGAGCTTAAGGAGCACAAGAGGCGCTCTGACTCCCTCAAACAGACACATCTTGTCTGGATAATTGGGGCTTTGGAACCGAGGGCAAACGAGAGGAAGCCGATGAAAAATGTTCGGTCGGAGCCAACAGCAATAAGGTAAATCCACGCAGGAGCTGAGAAGACAGGCTGAAGAAAATCCCGAATAATTTGGATTAGCGGTGATATTAGAGAGGGACCAATGCGGGGTCTCGGATACGATCACAAGTTCATGAGAAAAAGGGATGTTAGAGAGAAGGGAGGAGAAATATCCTGTCACACGGGGTACTAAAGAAGGAAGCGCTGCTAAATAGAGCAGGCCATTACTGAAGCCCAATTAACCACAGTTGCACTGTCACTGTCAACACTCCTCCGGGTCAATGGCAGACTGAACCAGGGCACCGGGGAAAGTTTCTGACAAGGTCACAAAAGTCAAAAGAGCTCCAGCTTGTTGTGATGTAATGTGATGTTCAGAGTAAATTTCCCTCCAGTTAGAAATACGTTTTTCTTTTATTTTAGATGTTGTCACAAACACAAAAGCAGGTGGGAGGCAGTCACAGAACTTTTTGGGCGACGTAATCATAAACGTTATTGTCAAACAATCAAATGTTCTTAACATTCAAAAAAATCTTTAAAGGTGCAATATGTAAGAATTGGCCACCTGTCGAATTCCCACTCGCATCTCACGGGAGCAACCGCTAACTGCTGCTAACTGCTGTTAGCGGGAGCTCGGAGCGCCGTGGGGAGCATCGGTGTCGTTTGCTATCAGACGATCACCTCTTCAGGTGCACCGAGGCTAGGTGCTAGCTGGTTAGCATGCTGACTTTAACAAATCTACCTGCAACACAAGACATATAGATCTTTGACATTATGCAAACAATATGTCTTCACTTTCTGTTGATAATTTTAGTAATTCTTTAAAGATTTTAAATTTAAAAAATGTACCTGTCCTGTTTTTCCTGGAAAAAGGTAGTTGATCGGTGAGTCTCATCCCGATGTTTGCCTGGGGATGGGATATAACTTCTCCGGGAAGTTATATTTTGATGCTTTTGAGAAAGATTTTTACATTTTGCATCTTTAAATATTTAAATGTTCAATTCAATATGGTGTAAGTTAATCATATATAATTTCCCTCTCAGTTGTGTACCACTTACTTGTTCAATATCAGATAAATAAATCATGAAATGCTGTTTGATTAAACTGTAAAAAAATAAATATATATCAATGAACCAATATTGGTGAAATAACTTAAGAATTGTCATTATTCCCAGCGACACTTGTATTCTGTCAATTTTTATTCCTTGTCATTATTTCTTGACCGGCTAGCTCACATCTACTCGCGTTGAAACTGCCGGTGCGTTCGTACATTGCAATCACTCGGCCGGCTCTGAGGATGATGTTAGTCAGTCTGTCTGTTCTGCCAACAATGTGCTCCAGTAAATCTCATCACATACCGGCCAGATAAACCTTTATAAAAATGAACTGTGGATACTCACACTCCCCAGAGGACGGGCCCTCTCAGCGACTCCCCGAGCTGTCCTGAAAATGTAACACACAGATTTCTATGACACTGCTGAGCACATCCATGGTCCCTTGACACCCCACGAGCTGTCATCCAGGCCAAAAAATATACACAGAATAGTTCGTGAACTGATAAGCACACGGAAATAAACTTGGATTACGCTTCCACAGAGATTTTTATCCTCCAATGCCAGACTTTGCATCTTCGACCCAACTGCTGAGGCTCCACACGTACAATTACTGTATCACTGCGCTGAATCAGTGCTTCAGTATTGTGTGGGATGTAAGGAACATTACAGTCTCTCGGGGCTATTAGCAGAGGTTTTGACCTTTTTTATTGTGCAACAGCTGGTAGCTTTTCAGCTTGTGCTACAGCTGAGATCTGTCCCACGCTGATAGACGTCATAACTCATCTTACTCCCTTCTCATCTTTCTAAACACCCTCCGTCGCCCCCAGAGACACCCTTCGGTGACACTATAACGGATACTGTGTTTGAATTTGATTAGAGCAGGCCAGGTCAAAGAGAAATATCTCGCCCGGCCAATATTTGTGGACATGAGACAATTTTTCTCGACGGCAGACGGCGGTGAACTTTGCCCCTCGACGTCCTCGCGGGAGGATGACGAGTGCGTTAGTTATTTAGAATAAAAGGGAACATTCTCTGGAACAAAATGAATAGCGGGAAACAATTCTGCAATGTCAACTAACCTGGCCACAATCATAATGTCATCAGATAGTATTGTTCACAGAATGGATTGGATTTTGCAGTTCGGAGCCTCAGGAATTACAAATATGGAGTCCGACATTCTCACAAAGCTGTTTATTAAAGCTTTTCTTCTGCTTTAAGCTTGAATTCAACACGTTCTCTGTCGTATTTATCATACAAACACCAAATGCAGAATGGGTTGTAAACTGCATGCTTGCTTGTGTCGAGTGATTTTTAATTTGTAATTTAACCTGAAATAAACAACTGTTTCTGGGTAAGCGACCAGAGAATGAAAGATCCACATGAGCTGCTAAAAATGGGGAATTTCTTGGTTAATCTGCGGTAAAAAGAAAAAAAACTAAACAAACACAAACAAAAACTAGTCAGAAACAGTCAGACATCATGCAGCCTCACTTTTGAACGATTTTCAGACCACATATGACCTCTAATGGTTGGCAACAAAGCCAGACATTCAATCCTCAGTGCCTCTGTCAAACATTTACCCCTTTTTATTGCACATTCACAGAATAAGATAGTGACTGATAATGTTTTCTTTATTCTTCGACCAGATTCCGATCCGAAGATGAGGGTCAGTTTCACTGGAATTTAAATGATGGCCTTTCCTGTTAGGGCCAATTGGCCATTTTCACAGTGTGCAGACATCTCAGCCAGCAGATGGCAGGACGCTCGTCGGGATAAATGTGTCCGTACTTGAAGCCCTGCAGCAGAGGCCGCCAGATCTGACTTCAACATGTCAGATCCGGTGTTATATTAGAGCAGTGTGAGGAGGCGGCAGTAAAAAAAAAAGGTGCAGCCCTGGTCTGAAAAGAAGGTGCAGTAATAAATCGACATCAAAATGTTTGCATATTTAATACATTTGATGGTGTGAATGAGTTGTGCACGTGAATGTGCATTTATTTTTCTTCTGTTTGTTTCCAGTATATCTTAAGTAGGTTGATTGATGACATTAGGTTGAGACTAAGAATATCACTGAATGAATAACTTGCTTATTTCTCCAGATGACGATAAAGCCTTTGAATCCTGCGTAAAGGGATGAGCTGCCTGTACAGCACGGATAAAATATCACCAGATAAATGGTTTTGTACGTGACGTGTGTTCATTACAGATAAAAAAAATGACTCCACATTTTAAGATACATGTAGGGATTATTGGGTGGCTTAAGGAGTAATGAACGTACGCACTGCCCTCAGCATTTGTGACACTGAATATAATTTCAGGCCTCTAGTGGGAAACGTCGCCAAAATTAAAGCAGTTTGGGCGTGTTTTGTACAGCTGTGCCGATTCATACACCATATTTTGTATTTAAGAAAATAAAAGTGGGACACACTAAAACCCACAGACATCTTTGGCACTCCAAGCAGCTTATACATTTAGAAATCGTGAATCGGATCAGCTCGCTAATTTGTAGAAATGTTGATAATGTGTTTGTTTTTCTTTTTATAAAGCTCTACTGTTGGAAGCCCTTTAAACTACCTCACATCTCTTCATCTTGTGTATGCACCAATCAACACAACACATGTCACAGGAAGTAATCAAGTTACATTAGTTTATTATTGTGATTCTTGGATTATGTTACTGACTACATTTTTTTAACAGGTAAATTAGCAGCTGAATCTGAATACATTTTTAAGTCATCCTTCCAACCCTGCGTACAAACTTCCTTCTGCATTTGTGATGTTGACTGTAACTGCAGGACTAAAGTGAGGAACTAGTCGCCTAAATTATTATCTAAAGCAGTGTCGTTGTATTCTGTGGAGCAGTTGTTAATATATATACAGTTCCACCTATACATATATCATATTTTAGGCTTCTTACAACTTATTTAAATCCAGTGAGTACAGAACACAATCCAGTAACTTCACCTTACGACTGTTGTTGGCCGAACTGGCTTCAGGCGCTGCACACCTTTCAAATTGAATGAACTACAAACTGTTCTCAAACTAGAGTCTCGCATTCTTTCTTTACGACTTTAAAGCTTCACTTGCAGATATTTCCTAATGATTCTTGTAACTGTTTTCATTAGTTCCTTGTTTTATTGCGTACTTTATTGCATTGTGTCCGATTGCTGATCGTTTCCTTGTGCTCAGGTCTCTGTTGGAGAAGAGAGCTGGATCTCAAAGACACCGCCGGATTAAATAATAAAAAAAACATAAAAAAAAAAAGAACTGAAGAAAAGAACATTACATGTATTTCAAAGACATCATCAATATTATGCTCCGATTAATTAAAAAGGGAATGTTTAGTCTGGCTGTTGTTTGACATGTTTGGCCAGCGCTGAATATGCGAGACAGACTCGCTGTTCCCATGGTGATGAAGATGGCCGTGCAGTGTAGTGATCTCAACATGAGCACAATACTATTTTTAAACACACGAATCTTTCATCTATTTACGCGTCTCTCGATAGATTCTCAGCGCACGTTGAGTGATGGCCAGCCGTGTTGCAGACATGCAATATGCACACGCTCACACGACTGTACCATTCCTTCATCAGTGAAAGGGAAATGTATTGTTGCAGTGATCTGAGACAAACGATGAGACTCTCAGTGGGCAGCTTCGTTGTAAAAAGAAAAACTCAAGTCCAGAGAGGTGAAATACGACTGTTTTTAATTGCAAAAGGATACCGGTTAATACATTGAATGAAGCACTGAAACAAGCCACTGTGACACTGCAAAATACCACTAAAAAGGACATTGTTAAGTTCCCAAGAAAAAAATGTCATTCATTCAATCAGAAAGGCATACATATGAAAGAGCACAGGAGGGGGAGCGTATTTACACCATGATCAAGTGTCCCGTGACTCCACAAAACAAAGCGTGTCGGCCTCCTCATTCAGGATGTTTAAAAATGCTTTACAAACGAGCTGTTAACAAAGAACGAGCCTTGGACGTCCCATTTCATTTTTCTTTATCAAAAGACGGCAATCTTTAAAAAAAAAGGCACCACTGTAGGTGATGAATTCACACCATCCATCTTACATGGTGGCGGGCCAGGTTAACACAAAGACAACCAACATTTCCTGTTTATGTGTTATATGCTGTAAGAAGCTGTAGAAAAACCGAACGAGAACATTATTAGCGCGTACGGTCACACGGAACCGATGAGGAAAAAACGACAACGAATGGGAGGATTTGTACAAAATGGGTTTGGGTACAGCGAGGCGTCCCTGCTTGTTGGATTAGCTGATATTATTGGCTATTGTTGTGCTGGTGTGACAGCGCTCCCTGCAGGAGAAAGGTGTAAATCACAGCACCGGATAGGTTTGGCGATGGTTTTTGTCTTGTAATGGTAACAGCTATTCAAAGCAAATCCACAGGGCGAGCCACCGTGTCACTCATGAGACATAAAAACTTTCAGACGGTCACATTATCACAATGGAATAACTGCATGGAAATTATCAGTTTTAGTTCATTTCTTATGACGCTATTATATTTATTATTATTATTATTAGGTATAAAAAGGCCATTCCTACAGAAAATAAGATTGAACTATTCTTGAATCCGAATGCATAGATGTTAATTTAAAAAGGAAGCTACATGTGCAACACTCTCTTTTTCAAATGTATTGAGAAAATCAATTGTGGTCACGCATTGCAACGCTGGCGAAGTAGACACCGTTACCGTCATGAATAAGTAGCTCCCTGCTTTTTTGTGCTTCAGTGTCGTTTCCAATTTTAGCGATTCTCAGGCTCGATTCCCTGCAGAAATCTGAGAAAAAAAAACTCCCCTCACGATGCGAGTCGTGACAGTAGAAAAACAGAAAGTGTATGGCCGTAGAAAGTCGCACACAGAGGCTTGAAAAAAGTACTACTGTTAAGAGCTCACGCGAGCGAGTTAAAACTATAAATAAATGTCCTAGATGAGTACCCTTGATATAAATTAATAGACTTTATAAAAATTTTAAAACCCACACATAGATTTAGACAACGTTACGCTTTTCATCTCCCCTGTATCTGAGAACTATGCTGAGCCATGCAAAATAGGAGAAACCCTACTACCGTTTAGCCCCCTGATAAAAACTCTAATCGCCTCAGATGAGCATGATTAAACCTTATTTTGTGTTAAAAGTTAACATGCAGAAACTCTCCAGATGTGCTTCCTCCGGATTTTTTAAAGAATTTTACAGCTGATATAGTTACATCTTCTTTCCGCTTTCTAAAAATCATACTTTGGCTTTTCAGACCTTTTATTCGCTCATCTTTGAATTTCACACCTCATACGATAAAACGTCACCACTCGTCGTGGCCTAAAAAAAAGGGGAATTATTCAGACTTGGTCGATAAAAACTGAAAACTGAGTGTGGGCTGGGTTTTTTTTTTTTTTCTTTTTTAAAATGGCCTAATATTTGTTCCTTTGGTTGTGTTTTTTTTTAAGCAACATTAGGTCCTTCGGCTTTTTTACATGCCCAAAGTTTCATCATCATTCATCAGTATCATGCACTGCAGTTTGTGAAAATCTAAAAACACAGAGGGTATACAGCATGTATGGCCTACTGTCTATGTAGAGGGTCAGAATAGAGGAAACACCAACGTGAAGACTTCACTGAGGGCTCTGCGGGATGCTCTCTCTTACATTTTTCTTGTCCCCGATTAGACAATACGAATGCTAATTGTTGCCGACGGAGGGGTTTTGAGGCCTCCGTGGTGGTTTTGTAATCTTTCATATACGTGTTCACGTGGGAACACGAATTCTCACTGAGGAGGCGTTCGCTTCGGACCAATTATCCTCTTCAGTCGGGAGCTGCGTCCCACACATCCTCACCCTCCGTGGTGGGACTTCGTTTTTTTTTTTGGCTCTTCCTCTACTTTGACCATACCCTGTATCATGTTGAGCGGATGCTAGACGGACGTTGTGGTGACGTTATGGAAGCACAGCAATGGACATTGGGCAGAGATGTCAGGATGGATAGCTATACACAGTATTTACAGCGGGTTAGAAGGACTTTATCTGGCTTAACAGACTTCCTCTGACAAGGACCCATTACCTTTCACACCTTTAACCGTAGAGGGCAGAAGGACAGGAGGACAGAAGAGGAACATCACGAATACAAGTGATACAAAAGTTGAGTCAGCTTTGACTAAACACCCCTAAAAAGATCCCATTTGCTGCTTGGAATTCTGTGGCTGAAATATTAAGTGCAACCTTGAACAAAGTGGTTTGAGGACCAAAGTGAGATTTGTACACCGTGAAACCTGCTGGTCAACGAACTGTGTGCCCTTTTTGAGAAATACATAGAAACATATGTGCGCTGATTGTTACAACGTAGTCGAAACTTGATTATTCTTTCGTTAAAAAAAGGTTTGTGTTATTCTCAAGCAGCAAATGGTGTCGTAGCCCTGGTGGCTAAGGCCTTCAAAAAAAAAAAGAAAAAGAGAGAGAGACAAAGAGTGGTTTCTCCTAAACAACAGGTGGCACTGTGAGTGAAGGTGGAAAGCAGCAGAGGTATAAAAACTTCTGTGTTTCAGGCCATAAAAGGAGGCAGGCTGCAGGAGGAGAGTCTACATCGATTCGCCCAGAGAATCGTCATCATCCAGAGATAAGGGCAAGTAGAGATCCTGCAGACACAGAGGAGCAGAAAATCATGTCATGATTCATCTGGAGACAGAAAAAAAAAGGGGAAAGAGATATCAGGTGAGGAGAGGGAAGAGAGGTCAGGGTACCTTCTGCTTGTTGTTGAGGCCTGGACTGTTTGGGGTGGAGGTGGGGGAATGCTTGGAAATCGGGGTGGAGAGCTGGCTGCTGGAGCCCGTCCCGTTGGCTGAGGGAGGCCGCAGAGGAGGGAAGGGGAGAGGAGGAGGAGGAGGAGGAGGAGGAGGAGTGAAAGAGGAGAAAAAGAGGTAAACAGTAGTGTGGATTAGAGAGTGTGTAACCTCTTTTTTTTGGCTCTGCAGAAAAGTCATTCCTGAACCGTGGCCTCATTTGGCTCCGGCGCCGAGGGACGCTGTTGGTCCAGGTTTAGGTGGCTGACAAGCTCTCCGCGTTTGTTAGATGACATTTTATTCACCGACTCTGCGTCGCGCCGCGTTGCTAGGATTCTCCTCTGTGTGGAACATTGTGTTTATATCTAAGAGCGGTGCGATGTGATGTCGCCGTGTGTGTTAAGTGCTCTAAAAGAGTTTTTTGTCTATAAGAGATGAAAAGGATTCTGAGGACTATGAGCCAGATGGCCGGTGTACATTTGAGCCAACGAGTGTTGGAAACACAACGCGGATAAAGCTTCATTGTTAACCGACTTAATGCCACTGGCTTCATTTAACCACTCAGGCACATAAACAAGACTTACAAATGCGGACTTAAACAAGCTGTTTGGACACTTAAATCACAAGTCTTAGTATCTTGGAATCTTAAAATCTGAACATCTAAACATGGGCAGCTCTGCCGCACGGTTCAGCCGGAGCAGAGGAGGGGGAACCTTTTTTTGTAAAGTGAAGTTTTTACATTCGAGACATTTATCAATCCTTTTGTGGAGAAAAAAAACCTCATTCCAGTGTGGCGATGTATAATTGAAGATCACTGTTTTTCAATTTGGCTCGGACCGTGCCAAACACGCTTTGAGCGCATTCAACTCATTGAACCCAGCGCACCCTGATACAAGCTGTTGTTTTAGATGCCAGAGGCTGAAGAAAGTGCTGGTAGCAGCTCTTTAAATTAGACCAGACTGACTTAACATGTTGGAGAACATGTGTCTGCAAGTCAAGGCGCATAATTCTCTCCAAGAAGCCACCCAATTAGCTGCTAACCAATCAGAGGCAGGAGAATCGTCAGACGTACTTAATTGTACCTTATAGTATTTCACGTTATAATTGCACAGTGAGGAGCTGTGGCTGGGTCAGGTTTAAAGAAGTGCACAGATTTTCCGGCTGCTCTCTGAATCTGTGATACATTATTAGCCGATTAATGGTTAACAGCTATATTCAGTGTGTGAAGGGAGAGCCGCACAAATGTTTCTCTGTCAGAGGTGGAGATTTGCCACAGAAACTGTCAAGACGTGACAAAACTGAATATCTATTTTTATTTTACATATTTATCACGTCTTAACTGGTAGACTTTAAAAAAGCACATACAAAAAAAAAATTTAAAAACAAAACAGAAAAAAATAGAAGAAAGGCAAAAGAAAAGGAAAGACTCATTTTTTTGACTGATTTGAAAAAATGTCAATGGATCTATGCTGAGCTCAGCTTGTACTTTCAGTGCTATGAGGCAAATTATTACACTCCACTGTGGACATTCATGGGTTTAACTAAATTAATGACACTTTTGGGTCATATTGTGCAGGTTTTGTGTCCGTAATCCTTCAAATTCATGCACTTATGGCCGAATAGAGTTAGCTTTATATGGTTGTTGTATGTTTTTTTTTTTTTTTAAATTGATATGTTAAAGTGGCAACAGACCACTTTTCCCCTCGAGCGTTTCCAGGTGGTATTATTGTTGATGCTGCTGTTGAGAAGACAACTCAATTTTTTCCAAATAACAACAAAACATGACAAAACATGAGTTTATTCACTCATTGAGTCAATAACACAGATGGATCGCCAGTTAACCATCCTTTTCCCCGGTGACCCCGAGCCATAACAATCCTCCAATCGTTTGGTTGTAGAGTTTCTGGTAAATATCTCTGAGACGACCGAAAACCCATCAGCATCATTTACATGTGCTAATCCCAGTTAACGCAGTCCAGTCACAACCCCGTTATCAGCCTGCTGACCTCTCAGGTATTACAGAGGTGGTTAATGCTCGACAGTTTGCTGCCTCCCCGGCATGTTGGCCAACCATCTGCCGCCCTTAAAGGCCAGGCATCCCCCATTAGTGATCAATAAAATATTCAAGAGCGCTGAAGGACTGAGGGAACCCCGCAGGGCTGGAGACCCCAACGCTCTCCCCCCACCTATGGCGTGAAACATGAACTGTGGACTACCTGCTGCTACCACACCACGCCAACTCTGAGCATCAACTGTCTGAAGTATGAGTAAGTGACATATCAGGCGATTAGTTAAACCTCCCGTAGGACACAAACAAACAGGCTTAAACAGTGAGTAACCAGCGGGAGACTAAATACACTTTTACAAAACATACAATCCAACACGTGCATGATTTGTTTTTGTTTTCCAGGGACCAGATTTTTATGTGAAAAGCTGTCAAAGAAAAACAGCTTTTCTCTGGTCGTGCCTGCGCCAGATCAGATTTCATTGCACCAACTGTTCAGCCAACTATAAGTGAAGCTATATAAACTCAGATA
Organism: Lagodon rhomboides; assembly: GCA_039737535.1. Lineage (NCBI taxonomy): Eukaryota > Metazoa > Chordata > Actinopteri > Spariformes > Sparidae > Lagodon > Lagodon rhomboides. The sequence continues at coordinate 9,297,848 of CM077795.1, read as the reverse complement.
GCTCTGTAACAAAGAGCTGCGGCACCGTGTTCCAGTGCTGTTAACATTAAAGATTCAAGCATGAGCAGGCACCCCCCCCCTCCCCATGTCTCTATTATGTCCTATTGCCTCCTGGATATTATTAAATGTTAAAATGCCTGATTGTCAAACAAACAGCTAAAGGCTCTTTGCACCCTCTTTGTTTACTTTCCATGTTTTATTCATGACTTTTAAAAAAAGGAATCTGCATCAGCCACATTAAACTAATAATCTCATCAGATTTGGTTCTAAAAACAAAGGCAGGTTTATCAAACAAGGATTTAGTACAATAAACAAAGTCTGGATATTTACTGGCCCTGTTCTCAGTATTCGAGGGTTTTTACGAGGCGCTGCGGTGAGATTGATGAGCCGACGTCATCCGGGACCCCCCAGAAAGAACGGTACTTGGGTGCAGCTCTCAAAACACCAGCACAGACAACACACTCTTCTCTCCCTTTTGTCAAACCCAAATCAGATTATAGTCGAACATAAATGCATCTCTGGATTCTGCTCATTGGACGCTGGGATATCCATATTTATGCCCACCGGTCCCCTCAGAGTAAGGTCAGAGGTCGAGGTCAGATACGGACCAGCAACACAACAACAGGAGCTGATAACTAAATATCACTCTGCTGTCATATCTCACGTTGTATTCAAGCTCATGCCTGGTAACAGAAATGGTTTAATTTTCCACCAGCTCTCTCTCTCTCTCTCTGTTTTGATTTACAGAACAAGGTGAGGTCAGTTTTCTGCTCTCCGTTAAACAGGAAGCTTTACAGTGGAGATGATGAGATAATAATGATAATAATATTAATGGGCTCACTCGACTCAGCAGGAGACTTGCTGCGCTTGATCGGGCCGGGACTCTTTGCCGAACCACGCTGAGCTTTGGCTCCCTTCATCACCCTGCACTCTGTGGAAAGAAGCACAAAGACAACATCACTTTTTCCAAACGTAATGAGTCAGCCGCACGTGTTCACGCTCCGTCCAGCGAATGAGTTCATCAGAACGTCTAGAATCAATGTAAAATTAAGTAGGCAATGCTCTACCCTGGATGAACCACATTTAGATAACACTGGGGGTTATAGATAAAATATGTTAGTTTATTTATTGTAAATTAGGAATAATGCATTTTTTTCAAACAGCAATTCTGACTCTGGTGCCATCCTGATCATGTATACTGTCTTGGATGCATACTGAATGAATGACTGCATGCTGACTTGAGATACTGACTGATTGAAATTAAATGCAATGCAAGTAGACACACGCTCTGGGTCCTTATCACAGCCTCAATGCCCAAGAACAAGTGGGATTTTAGAGAAACAGCACGGCAGCCGCTGTGACCCTGAGCTGACAGGATGTTCATTTGAAGTTCTTGTATTCATTTCTTTGATTTGAACCCGTTCAACACCATTCATTCCTTTTTTTTTTTTGCCTGCCTCATTTTTCTAAGTTGTGTTATTTGTGTAACAGAATCAAAAACATGCCATAAGCACTTTAAAAAGGTGCAATATGTAAGAATTTTAGTTCAAACCATTCACTTACATTATAAACTAACAATAACTGTCAACAGAATGTGAGGAAATAAACAGTTTTGACATCATGTCAAGATGTCTATCTATGGTGCAGAGATATCGGTTGAAGTTAGCATGCTAACCAGCTAGCCCCTAGCCGCTGTCCCTCAGGCAGTGACAGTCCGACTGTAAACAACACCGACAGTCCGGGCGGAGTCGGCTAACATGACAGCTAGCTGCATGTTTTAAAAGAGCCTACTAGCTAACAGCAGCAGCAGCAGTTAGCGGTTACTCCAGAGATGTTTCTTTGGAGTGTGAATTAGACAGGTAGCCAATTCTAACATATTGCACCTTTTAACAGTTTATAGACTGCTTAAGAACATTAATAAAACCTTGTGAGTGTCTTTATAGTTGTTTATAATATTATTACTAACACATTTATTGAGTTTAGCTAACTCACCTGTTATGTCATTGCTAAACCTTTTTACCTTACTCAGATAACACGTACCTTATTTAGCATTTATCAACAGTTAGCTGTGCTTTTTGACAGCTTTCAGATGTAGAATATTATTTACTATTAAAAGCTGGTGTAGCTGATATTTTTTAATTAAAATAAGTAAGTAGTAATGAATATTTGGTCAGTAACCGATGTCTCGTCTCTCCTTTCTCCCCCTCATGCAGCAAAAGAGAAAAGACATTTCCTGGTTAACCTGCCCACTTTATCCGATCAGGACAGAGAACTCCAGAAAGAGGCGTACACACACTCCTGTCTGTGCCTATATCTGTCAATGTGTTAATGTGGTGACACAGGGATGAGGGCGGGGATTGACAGGACGTCGGCTAAAATGACAACAAGGCTCACAGCAGCTTTAAGCATCTTATAAGGATTTATAAAAAGGGCCTTATTACCTTCATGATCTCGACCAACACTCATCGCTGACTGTAACAGCCTGATCTTTAGTTTCCTGGGTTTTACTGGCTGTTATTCAAGAGTAATATCTGTCGTTTGTGAGTTCATGTGGACGTGAAGCAGTGAGCGCTTATATAAATCATACAGAAATGTAGGTAGTATATTCTGGGTCACTGTATTAATCGGCGTAGACAGACTCCAGACACTGCTACCCCTCCCTCTGCATCATCCCCTCTGTTTGTACTGTCAGGCTCTCTCTTTCCTCCCCCCCTCCTCCCCTCTTCCACTTTTGATGCTAATTATACTATCTGTCCTCCCTCCGTCTCCCGGGATCGCACCATGTCTGTCTTCTCTCTCTCTTAACCTTCACACACTACTGGATACACTCCGGTGCTATTGTTTGCTAGGTGTGCCACCGTGCCTTTGACAATGCCTCAGACTGGCAGCTTGTCGAGTCTACTCAGGGCTCTAGAAATAGCCCCTTCGAGTGTATCTAAGGCAGATTCCCTCCGAGCTTCGACTGATGGTGTTGCTGCATAAGCAGAGCTGCAGGTAACACATGTGCGTGCGGCCGTCTTGCGTTTGACACGAGGACTGCGAGAAAATAACCACCAAGGGATTGAAATCCGTTTTTAGTTTTTCTGCCAAACAAAGCTTAAAAGTTCATTTCTGGTAGAGACAACACTATAGATGGAACATTTTATGGCTCTGTTTTTTGTCGATACAGAATATTAACTCCTTGAGAACATCAGGATTTCATTATAAATCATCCAGAGTGATCTGTGCGCTGCTGTAACGTCCATGTGATGCATCACAGACAGCGCTCTCTCTTCCCTACTCCACTGAGGCCGACTCGGCGATGTCTGGATGCTCGTTTTATTTAGTATTGCCCCCGAGGTTATTATAGACTGAATGAAACAATTTAGCTTTGGTTCCATGGGGGGAGTACGCTGAAAGGAACGGACCCAGAACATTATAAATGAGCCGGAATCTCCATCCGACCAAGATCCGACAAGGATCTGGGGGAGAGGAAAGAGAAGGGATGAGGCGAACGTAATGGCAAATCAGCCCTGTATCAGCGCTGCGTTCAGATTAAAAGACATTTATACGATACTGGATGTTTCGAGGAGGGGACATCCGATGGAAGTGGGTTGTTATAAATAGAGTTTTCAGGTCTGCGGGGAGCAGAGAGACTCTGTTAGAGGATCGGTTTTTACATTTTCTCTCCTCCACTTCCCAGCAGTATCAGCAGCAACAGATCAGCTGGCCTAAACCCGTCACCAGACAGATTAATGGCTCTTCTTCTTCTCTACCTTTTTCTATCCCTGCTGCCGGCTGCAGATAACAGACTTCCCTCTCTGACTCCCTTTCTTTCCAGGCCTCCTTCTCACACACATAATTTCTCTTCACACTATAAACAAGCGCACGGCGTCGTATGTGAGAATAACATCTTTTGCAGAAGATATCCAGTAAATTAACCGACACCACAGGAATTACCCAGCTCTCACTGCATGCAGACGTTTTCATTTCAGGCGCTCAAATACAATGTTGGAGAGCAGGGGCAGTATAAGAGGGACTTGTTTTCTTAAAATTGAATTTTTAGGATCTTGCAAAATTGCTCTAGTTTCCTTCTTGAATTATATTATTCAAATGATGTTTACTACATGAAAGGGAGGAGATTTCAGACCAAGGAAGAGTTTAGAATATGAGCAAAACTCGCCCTCCGCAGTTCATTACAATAACATTAAAATATAATTTGCTGCACTGTGCAGTTTACACTTTTAGTGACTCATGAGCCCAATTCTGTGCAAAACAAATTCTGGACGCCCTCCACTCGCTGCTGTCGGACAGTTTAACAGACGTATTTAAATCAAAATGCAGACATAAACAGCGCAAAAGCCCTGTCCTGTGTCTCAATGTGTATGGATACATTTGTGGATGTTATAAATGCCTAGAGACCATTTATGCTTTTATGTTTTGTTTTTTTTAATACTTTCCTTCAGTGTTTTATATAGGTGTTGTGCATGTCAAAGGTCAAAGCCCACACTAACAGAAGCTCCTCTCTCCCACAGAAGACACAGCTCCTGAAACGCCTCGTCAGTAGTCCCGCATTTAATTCAGTGACTTTGTGACATCACACTTTGTCACCATATCACACATTTGCATAATTTATGCCAAGCAGCTAGTTTGGCGTGTAAAAACTGATTTAGCACAGCTGCTCTGTAGTTGTTAGCGGTGTTGGCTCAGGCGTGTGTGAGCTGACCAATCAGAGAAGACTGGGTATTCAGGAGGGGGGCCTTAAAGAGACAGGAGTTAAAATCTAAACAGACACTAGACAGTATGAGAAAACTGATGTTTTTCAACATTAAAGCATGTAAACCTATTCTAGTAGTAACTCAAAATAAAATCCTGAACCTCAAATTGAGCACAATATATCTCCTTTAACCTTTTCATAGCTATCTGATTTTGTCGTCTTGAGGTCGATGTTGCTACATGATCATTACAAAGCCCATACTGTACCATGGTTTTGAAGTAATACTGCATAAGCTTAACTGTTTCACAATCGTGTCTGACAAAATAATATTATGTAGCCTATATATGGCTAGTCCCCTACACTTGATGTTAAACACAGGCTACTACTGTCACACTCACCGTTATCATCCAGAGAGAAGTCGTCCTGGGCATAGCGGAATTTCTCAGGTCCGCATGCAATGAAGACATCGTCTTCACCGAAGAAATCCTGAAGGCAGGTAACCTGGAAAACCAGAAGACAGAAAACTTGAGACCCTAAAAACAGCTGGTATAAGTGAATCAACTGGTATCACAGCCAGACCAAGAGTCTGCAGACATGGCACAGCAGCTCTGTGAGGCTGCACTGAGTAGAGGTGCCCTGAGCTAAATGCTAACATCAGCATGCTAACATGCTCAGATTGACTATGGCAGCAGATGATGCTAGGCAAGTAAGTTTGTCATATTCATAATCATAGTTTTGTTTTTTTAGCATGCTTTCATTTGCTTCAATTAGCAATTAATACAGCAGAGGCTAGTGTTAATGTAATTAGTTTTGCAAGCATTTAGTCAAGAACCAAGTGCTGGACATGACTCAAGTTTTGCTAGAGGAAAGTTAGGGCATCACCAAAGTTATTACAATTCATCCTGATGGGAACATGAATGTAAGTGCCACATTTAATGGCAATCCAATCAACAGTTGTTGTGATATTTCACTAAGAAAACACAGATGTGAACCTGCTGGTGGTGCTGGAGGAAAAGTCATTGGGATTCATCCTCTGTGAACCACGAATGTAAAAAAAAAGAAATGTATAGCAATGCATCCAATAGCCGTTGAGCTTTTTCAGTCTGGAGCAAAGTCCGACCCATCTCCTTAGTGCTGTCAGTGCTGGAGAAAAGTCTGACTTTACCAATTATCATTCTGGTATAGGGGGAAAAAACCCTCTGGCTTGTATGTAATTCTTTAGGTGAACTCGTTTAGCATGTGGGGAGGCGTGCCTTGGCGTTACAACGGCTAAATCCCTGCACAATAAAAGGTAAGAGCTAAGGTTACCAACATGTCCTTTTCAGTGTGTACGTTGCTAGCCCGCAGGGTTCTTGCCGTTTCCTGTAGCGACAGGAATTTTGAAAAACAGTAACACAGAGATGGATGAAGGGAGGAGACCACGGCCTGAAACAGGCACCCTATGGCTGGCTTATACCGACTGTCTATATCCGCTGAGTCAGACTAGGAACCAAGTGTTGGACTGACTGACTGACAGATCCACATCGTCACCAGGGAGACACGCCGCCGCCAGCATGGTAAAAACGTCTTGTTTCGAATGCTCATCAATTCTTTTACTGCTCCTCATGCAAGAGCCACAGAACCAAAGACTACACAACTGCAAAGAGGATTATCTGCTCAGATTCATCTGATTATATCTGTGTTATTATTTATAATTTAATAACGCTCATACAGGCATTTCCAGTATGATGAAGCGTTGCCAACAACCGTGCGGAAGGAGCGCCGTGGACGATGTGCTGACAGATTTGATGACAGAAATAAAACAAGGTTACGTTTTGATAACACTGTAAAAAGGATGAACTGTGTAAACACGCAGCCTTATGTGGATGAATTCTGAGTAAAAAGGAAGGTCTTACTTGTCTGCGAGCCAAAGGATTTAGTCAGCCTCAGATAGCAGTAGGCCGCCTTTGTGCTTTACTTGTCATGTTAACATGCCTTTAGCTACAGTAGGCGCTTGTAACAAAACACACACACACAAAGGCACAAAAAAGCCCAATCAGAGAGTATAATGTTACACCTTTGCTGTAATGTTTAAGTGATTCAACTTCCTTCCCGAGGGACTTTTCACTCTATAGCAGCTGTTGACACAATATGTCCTGAGTGGACAGATGTCTTTGGGCCACACCTTCTCCTCTGCTCTCCATTATACAGCCCCTGTAACCAGCTCAGGCACGCCTATTAAAGCCATTCAAGCTGAAAGCTGTGCTTCCCCCCCCTTGTTGTTGTTGTTTTTTCTTGGTGCAGATGAGATGTGTGACAAAGCATCTCGGCCTCATTTCCACTTTGCCTTTCAACACCAGTTGAAATGAGTTTTTTTTTTTGTCACTTGAATCACTGGATCACAACACATCGACTGATGCTGCGGAAGACTCATTCACTGTCTTTATTTACCAGGCTACTTTTGGGGCTAATAAAAACACAAGACAATCACTGACTCAAGACTCTCTGCTGGTCACTGGTTTGAAAGGTTACCACGTGTTGGGATGACGCCAGGAGGGCCAAGATGCATCATGGTTTCCTTTGTGATACACATCCAAACTATGAGCTGCAGATAAATTTGGGAGCACCCCACCCCAGCAGCTGCCATCTTGATTCTCTGTCCTGCTCGACAAGCTAAAAGCGTGCGGTGGTGACTCGCTGGCGAGGCATCCAACAGCTGTACCCTTCTCCGTGTCCCACAAGATTCCCTGGATACAGGCCTGGCAGATCCCGGCTGGGGTACGGAGATGGCGCTTTGACTCCAGGGATCAAAATCTAATTGGTTTTCCAGCCAGGGCTAATTCACAGGCAGCGAATTTGGGTTTCCTTCTGTGTCCATTATCAAGAGATTAGATACATGTTACTTTCATTAGGTTAAACTGTTGTGTGGCGACGAGGGCACCTGACAGTTAATCATAAGATGGAAGGCATTAAGAGCACTCTTTTTCCCCTACGGCGGCGGGGAGGAGATGGAAATGGGCTGGAATGGGGCGGAAGGGAAGAGGCTAGCCCATGTTTTAATAGCTTTAAAAACAGAGCTGATTAAAGGGATAAAGCGTTCATCCAACAGACTGCTACCTTAATCTCTTTTAGCCGAATCTCCACTTGAAATGAAGACTCAGTCTCCCTGCATGTCTCCGACTGCACGTCTCTGACACGCAGCGCTACTTTATCTGTCCACCCGCAGACCTGAGAGGAGATTCGACGTAAATGTCTCAAAACGAAGATGTTTGACACAACAACATCTCAATCTATTTAAACTGCGATCACGATCCGCGATCTAAATCGTGACCCTTCGTTTAGAAATGCCCTTTAGGCTATAGCAAGACTTCAATAGCCTAAAGATTTATTTTGTCCAATCAGCAAAGAAAAGCTTGACTGGAAATCTGGATTTTCGCACTGGAAGCATGTCCATTATCGGTTTTCAAACCGCACCCTCTCTCTTTCTCCTCAGAACTGGGACTGAACCAGAGGCACAAAGGCCAAAACATTGAATGACACTGCAGGTTACATGCCCGTCGCCCTAGCTTTCACAGCGAATTCCTATTTGCCCAAGAGCTTTGCCAGACACTTGCGGAAGCATTGCTCCTTGCTACTTCAATTCCCTAGATAAGTCCAAAAGCAACACATCTATAAATGTTTTTACCTGACAAAACAGCACGCTGTGAGATAACCTGGGCTTAACCCCATGTATCAGAGAGCACCCACCCTTCTCAAAAACACTGAATCCTTTTAAGCAGTCCCACTAATCCCATTCTCTACAGGGATCACTTAAAAGCCACATTATCTGTCCAGTTACAGTGCAGCTTCCTTGACCGGTCCTCTGCGCATCGTTAAGCACGCAAATAATTCATGTACGTTTTTGGATCAAATGTCCCGCACACACTTCAGCGATCGCCAAAAGCCGGCCTGCAACTCTCTGAGCAAGTCAATCAAAAGTTTCCGTTCCTCTCCTGTTTATTCTGATCTGACATCTGTTGACAGTTGATAGAAAGCCGCTCTGCTTCACACGCGATCAGATCAATTGTGAAATGTCAGAGTCCCTTTGAAACGCGGCTGCAGCGAGGAAAGGGCAGGCCGGCTTGGGAACATTCGGATGTGGGTTAAGAAGCATCCTTCCTCTCTCAGTCTGAAAAGGTCAGTTGACTACGTCGACCGGCTCCACCTGGCAGCAGAATCCAGGAGGAGGAACGACATGACATTCAACTTAAAGATGATCAAATGCTTTGTCTTGTTGCATATTTCACAGGCGACGCACACATCAGAGTCTATATCTATGCATCTATTTGTGTGTTTGTTGGAGGCAGGCGGGTGGGGTTTTCTAAAGAACTGGCTCCTTCCAGACTCCAGGTGCCCACCACCCTCTGTCCCACCAAGCCCATCCCTAATCTCTGCCTCACCAGCTGTCAGGACCACATGACCCCCCAAAAAACCACCAACACCACCAGCAGCAGCAGCTACGCAGGGATCCACCAACTACAACAACTGAATTATTCAGAGTTTCCTAAGCCCGACTCCGGCCAACGGTAGGTAGGTCATGGTAGCTGAGTGGTAAATATAGAAGATGAACTTCCTGGCCCGAAGACAGTGATTATAATCTGGGCCTCGAAGTTTTCTGTCTATGATCTGAAGGCAATCCGTGATAAAGTGCAACTCTTTTTTAACCAACCGGTGCCCACCTATTACACAATCTGGTCTGCAAAACAACATTCAGCATCTCAGGTCAATGGTTCCTTGCCTCAGCTTTTGTGCGAAGCAGCAGGAAACATCTCCAAACAAAGCCCACACATCCTTTGTCTTCTACAAGCAGCTGCTTGTCTTGACTTCGGCTCATCCTTTCAGCAGCGCAGTGCGAGCGACTGATGATTCTTCCTGGTCCCACTATCCGTCTCATCGCTGTGCACAGCCATGTTAATTGATCTCTGTGCGGAAGTAAAGCTGTTCAATGTGGCATTATAACATTCTGACTCGCTGTCGTGACCTGGGTGGCTCATCTAATCAGTACTTGTCTGACACAGTGGAGGCTTACCAGGCGATAATGAGTCAGCAAATGGCCAGTCAGTAGAATCCAATATAACTGATAACAGTAATCTGCTGTGCTCGGAGAGATACCACAGTGGACTGATCTCTGATCAGTTTATGAGCGTTCTGCCGTTATAGAAAGAGTCGCTCCAGGGGAAGGGGGAAGAAACTCATTTTAGTTCATTTCTGAATGTATTAATATAACTTTAATAATTCATTTTGACAGGTAGATACCCCCCAATGTTTAACATTCAGAGGATACTCAACTAAAATCATGCAAGGAAAGAGAAATGTACAAATAATGTCAAATAATCTGGATCAAAAAAGTAAAACCTCTATTAAATATAAATGATCTGGACCATTCTAATTCAAGCAGAAGCCATGAATGACACACATCATTCAGAGCTCTCTAGAATTTATTTTACTTAATGGTTCTCTTACACCGAACTGTAAACACAAATCTGAATTTCAGACATTTGTGTCATGGTTTAGTCATTTCCAGTTCTATTTTGTAGATTATGTCCTCATGTGGTATCATTTACTTTCCACCTCCTGCTTCCTGTCTTTGTCTGTTTTCCAACTTTTGTCTGTGTGCACCCGTGTTTCGTTAGTTAATCAGTTCCTGTGTTTTTCCTCACTCTTTGCCGGCTGGTCTGTGTCTCACATGTATCCCCATTTCTACGTTCACCTCATGTCTCCTTGGTCGATACTGGTTTGTCTTTTGTCTTTTTTTTTTTTTTGCACTCTTTCCTGTTTTGTTGTTGGATTTTTGATTGCCTTCTATTTGCTTTCCAGGACTACAGCTTTGTTTTTTTAAACCTGCCTCCCTCCTTGTCAAGCGTTTGGGTCCTTTTCTGACAATTCATCACAATCTTCTATCTTACTGTGCTTTGATAACGTGAGCAGAGGATGTGATTCTTGGTAAGGCGTAAGGTTACAGAGTCAGAGCATTTAACTAAAAGCTAAAGGGCAAAAAAAAAACATAAATCTGAAAGTGTACAAAGTGCATTTTTATTAAATGCAGTATTGTGTAGTCTCAGGATCACTTCGCTATGTGAGAGCGAAGTGAAGTATAAAAAAAGATAAAGACCTTTCTGTGCAGCCCATGGGGAAACTCCCACACCATCTCCTTCACTGTGAGGCGCACAGACCTGATCAATACCAGCGCCTCTGCACCGACTGGAATATTCCTCCAGAAAACACGCAGCGTCTCCATTTTACCCATCTCTACTGAAGGTCTCTCAGACAATACGAGGTTTTTAAAATCAATCATGGCTTCAAAATCACGTCAGGATGTTTGCTTGAATTACAAAAGCTCAGTTGATTGATATAATTACCGAACATGAATCAAATCCCGTCAATCGGAATATAAAAAGACAGTCGATGTTTTGAGCATTGCAGTGATTCGTCCCACTCTAACGACGATTTTATAACCAGCCGCCCGTCTGACCCGCCTCTGACCTTGGTGAACTGCCACTGTGTCTGTGCGCTGCTGTAGGTGCTCTGGCTGCATTTGGAGCACAGATGAGCCAGTTAGGCAGCGATATCTGCACCGTCATGGGGAGCAGCTGGTGCACGATGTTGTTTTAACCCCACCCCTCCCCAACCCCGAGGAAGCAGGCTTTCCATTTGGCTGACTGATGTGGCCTCAGCGTTATTAAATTGCGCTTCCTCCTCTTCTCCCCACCCCCCCCAGGTCATGCTCACTTGTTGATGTGGTGCTCGCGCAGGAAGCCTGCGAGGGGGATTCGGGCTGCCATGCTGGCTCGGGATGCTTCATCATGGCGACCACGCCCCTCTGTCAGCCTGATTGTCTGCCTCTGTTTAACGATGTGTGTGTGTGTGCGCGTGCGTGCGTGCGTGCGTGCGTGTGTGATTGAAATGTGACTGCAGCAGCGAGCCGGATGGAGGGTTGAGGAGGAGAGAGCAAGCAGGTAAGACCCGATGTAAAGAGCACACTCAGCGTATTACAGCCATTGTCACAAACTGAATCCATCACGGCGGAGCTTATTGCCATGACAACTGCTTCTGCAGCATGGCAAAGAGCGGGCAGACTGCAAGAGCACTGATAACCAAGGAAAAGCAGGCTTTTCTTCCCCATTACTGGATGTATTTTAGTCGTTAAGAAGCCCTGAACCTCTTGCCTTTATCCATATCCTATTCTGTGAATAATTTCCCTCTGCAAGTTATTAACTTTTAAAGCAAAACTGGAATCTTTTGTTCTCTGACAATAACAGTGTGACCTTGTGCCTGAAGCGCGCTCGAAGCATCCATGTCTTTTCTTCTTTGGCTCTTTGTTGACAAATCGATTAAAAAAAAAGAAAAAAAAAAGGGCTTAAAAAGAAAACCTTGACTCCAAATCCAGGTCAGAATAATGGGCACTCAAATCCGTTAAAGAGCTCTCAGCGACGCTGCAGAGCGGTCAAGATCATTTGTAAGGACGAACTGCACACCGACACATTGTTCCTTCACCACATCTCAGGAAATGCCATTTGGAGGTGGCGTGTATTAGGTGAAAACCTTCCCCAAGTGCAATTTAGACAAACACGCAGCTGATCTTCAATGCAAAATCAGACCTTTTTATGCCACACAGACACCTCTATCAAAAGAGGAGTGGATACAAAATGGCTGCCAGCAATCAAATAAACCCTCTTCCGATTTCGTGTAGCCTTTAGAGGCAGCGAGGGCAAATCAAGTGATGTTTTAGGCGCGGCGAATAATTATCAGCCATCAGCGAAAAATAAAACGATCCTAATTTGCTCCGAGAATGGAAAATGAGCCCCGAATCCGCTGGCCCCACCCTTCCCGATTGAAGTGAAAAGCAGCAGCATTTGAGGGGAAAATGGGAGTGATTTTGTTCACAACACTGACAAAAGAGAGGAGGGCAGGCCGTCTTTAGAGTCTGCACAGCACTGGGGTGGGGGGGGGAGAGAGGAAAATCAGGGAGGGAAAGCAGGCGTTTCAGAAATGCTGTAAAACCAAAACCTGATCACCTTTTATCTCCAAGCTGATCCTTTAAAACTGCACGCACACGCCGTAGCCCACCACGCTTCCAATTCACGCCCAATTATGGGACGTACACAGGTAAAAAAAAAAATAAATCAAAAACATGACATGTGATTTTTTTTTTTTTTTTTTTTTAAAGGCTTGCATTGATAGTAAAAACTCTCACACCCGCTACAGGATGTGGTATCTGACAGACCAGTCCACACCAGCTGGGCTCTCTTTGTGCCCGGGATGTGGTCTCCTAGCAACCGGTCCCAGCAGCTATCGCAATGGACTGGGAAGAGGAGGATCGGCGCGAGTCAGGGAGGGGCGGGCACTGCATCAATATTGCTTCTACCATATCACCTCCACCACAGAGCAGCTGCAGTGTGCTGCCTCTGCACACAAAGACGCCGCAATAATGTGTGCGGCGCTTCTCGCCGGCCTGTGCATCGCTATGGGAACCCGGGGAAACCCCGTCGTGATCGGCGATCAATGGGCACTGGTCGTGAACTGATTAATCTATATCTACAGCGGTGACGACAGAATCAATATGCTCGGGTCGGGATGGCTACCATATGGCGAGCTATTAAATTCATTTTGTGGAAACGCAGCATTAAAAATGCATGACGGAACCCAGGCAGGAGAAGAGGATTCAAACCTCACCACAGCCCGAACCACAAGGATAAGAACAATACGATATATAAATGTTCTATATTCCATCATTTCATTACGATATCCAAACGTCTTAGCGGGTGCTTCTGCAGGAAAACCCGTAGAAGACCCGGGGCAGCCAGACTGCACCCCTGGGAGAGAGCATTAAAATCAAATTCCCCCATCTATCATCTCAGTGCTCCTCCCCTCCTCCAAGCCGCATGTGATTCGGGCCTTATTAATACGGAGGGGGGGGGGGGGGAGGAAAAACCTGAAGAAGTACAACACCTAAAAGGAGCTCAGCAGGGCGATGATCCCCCGTCCGTCTGTAATGAATAATACAAGAAAAATGTCCCCACAGGAGAATTTGCGAACATTTAACCGTATCAAAGAGAGGACTGAGGAACAGATGTCCGCCTTCGCATCCACACGTGCTTCCGCCGCTCGCCCCGCGTCCCCGCCTCTGTTAATTAACCGCGATCCGCGATAGTGTGAGAAAGCGCAGGTATTTGATGTACGCCGTCAGTTACAGGTGAGAAAAGAGCGGCAGTCGCGTTCATCCCCAAGACGGTGAATGTTCTTGCCGGCGTGAGGTCACTCCCCTACTGCACAGAAAGATATTGAGGGCCGCATTTTGTCAATCATTTCCTTCATCGCTTTATAAAGAAGTAAATTCTAAAAGGAGCAGTGAGTAGACGGTCCATCTCGCTGACCTTTCCACAGCCTTCCAGGTGGGTGACCCTGCATGGTGGCTGCGGTTGTCCCTCAAAACTGCTCCAATAAAGCGTGAACATGAATAAAACATGACGTCCTTTCAGCCAGCGTCTTGAGTAAACAATAGTCTTCCCCAGGGAGTGACTTTTAGGTAAATCTAAAGCATGTTGTGCGCCTCGTGTGGATCATTTGATCAGCTTTTACAGATGTGTCCCGTTTCCATTTGTATCAATTCCCGGTCAGTAAGCGTTCTGCCAATCTCCGTGGCTTCGACATTAATGCCGAGTAAACTATCTCATGCATTCTGCTGTCACAATCTGCTTTTAATCGTCTTAAAAGTAAAAACATGTGAAAGCATTTTCCGTTCCATTTACGAATGCAAGAAGCGGCAGCTCGACGTCTCGTTGGGAGAGAAATCTCTGAAGTAAAAATGCATTCCACAGGTTGATTTTTAGCGAGAAAGCAATTTAGGTAGCTCCGTTGATGAGCTACTCGTGGTAGCCATAAAACAAATGCATATTCCAATCCTTTATTTGTATATAAAATAAAGGTCTGGTGTCAATGCATGATGTCACTGCCCACCGTCAGCCAGTGGAAACTAAACCTTTTTTTTTTTCTTCTTCTCATGGGGATTGCAGTGCCCTGAATTCAGCTTGGCTCTAACAGCCGAAGGGTCCCTTATACGAGCGCCAGAGAACGGTCAAGGTTACTAAAGACGCCCTCTCTCGCTCTGTGTTCTGTGGCTTCCAATACATGCGACATACAACTAAAGCATCACCTCAAAATGGGAGTCCAAGCTGAGAATCCAGATGTGCCTGCATCTTAGATAAACTGAAGTCCTAACTGTTTGCAGCAGGACTGTCTGATGGCTGGAACCTGATCATCTTCTTCTTCCAAAAAAAATGTCCCCTCCCACCTCAGATGTGTCTCACAAGCTCACTAAAAACGCATCATGTCCAACTTGAATCTCTTGCACATACTCTTTAAAAGACACTACTTTCTTCAGTGTCTCTAGTTGTTACCTTCACATGTTAACACGGGTCTTTTCTAGATCCGTCTAGATCTAGCGTGCACCATCCCAAGTAGAGAAACAACAGGGACAAAATAATCAACAATACAGGGTTTGGCCCTTTGTGTCCGCTGCCATAATAGGTGGACGACAGAATTTCCCAGGACTTTGGAGCTTTTCACTGACAGATCAAGTCAGACATACCAATGGCCTAAAAACTCCGCAACAAAGGCCGGTTGGACACGATACTAATGACCCGAACCACAAGACAGGAGAGTGTGTAGCCTCAGACTGAAAGACTGCAGACAATGGAGGTCAGTGTGTACACAGGTTTGGTCTCATGCTTGCTCGAGGTTCTCATGAACCTGCCGTGTCACTGCCGACAATAACGCTTGTCTTTTTTTTTGCTTTTTACGTGCAAATAGTTTCACTTCCTGCTCTCCTTTGATCCCGATACCTGTCTGGGTGCAGGTGGAGGCATGAATGACAATCTGTCATCCAACCCTGACCACAAATTTTCCTATTGTGTTGCTTTGCTTACATGTACTGTGCCCGCTTCATTCACGTTATTTCTAGAACAGAGGGCTCTGTCCTCTAAACAAATGCAGACATAATAAGCCATCGGAGTTTTTCATTAGCACGGCGTGACCAAATGAACACATGTGATCTGAAGTCTACACCTGAGAGCATGATGTACGCCAGGCTAAAGGTAAAGCATACTGTACCTGCTTGCCGTCCAGTGTGTAGATCCTCTTGACCACGCCACTTTCGAGCTTAATGGCCTCTGTGATGTCGGTGAGCACCTGCTCGAAGGAGTGCGCGGTTTTCTTGTTGAGCAGCACGCGCACGGCCTTGCGTGGCTTCACGCCGCTGCGCATCACCGTCACAAGCTTGGGCCGAACAAAGTCCTTGGTCTCCCTGGACTCGCCGGCAGCTTTGGCCGCCAAGGACTGCATGTTCTTCTGGCTCGCTGAGGCCTTTACATTCACGGACCAGTTGGGGTTGACGTTCTTTGTGTAGTCGACCTTCTTGTAGAAGTTCTCCGATGCACAAACGTAGCTTTCCCCTGTGACAGCAGAGGGAAAAAATTGGGTTAGTGTGTTATAACACACTCCGATGTTCAACGTTGACACCTGAGAGTCCCAGGGGTGTCCGCTGAGAAACATTTAGACCTGCAGGAAGTCAAATTATCACCATCTTAGATTTCATCCCAGATCGATCTAACACAACAGCCAAAATCGTTTTGCTTTGCTGATGTAAACAGCACATGCTGCAGAACGGTGTCAGGTTTGTTCGAGGACCTTTTTAAGAATGAAAACTGTTCACAGGCAGGCTTTGAGTTACCAGATCGTTTCTGCAGACACATTGATCTAAGAGTTCTTAAAAATGTTATTTTTGATCCTTGGATCACCAAAAACCAAATGCCATTAATCCACCATAATGTTATGGGAACTTCTCAGAAATGGAAACACCAAAACTACAGTATAAACGAGAAGCATGTGTTGTTTTTTTGTGATTTGAAAAAATGTGGCTTAAAAGTAGGGCTCCGGAGCTCGGTAATAAAAAACGGCAAATAATCAAAGCTCCGGTTGGAGAAGGAGGGACTGCTGACTTGTGAAGGACATTTCTCTGATCTCGACTGAGATGGACTGCATAGTTTTAAAGGATCCTATTGCCATTTCTATTGTCATTGAATAAAAGGAAAATGCATGTTTGTAATCCTACCGGTTTGTTTAAAGAAGGTATGATAACAGCAATTTTTCGGTTTATTGATTGTCAAAATTGAAAACCAAAGACCTACCCACTGAACAAATACCCAAATAGTCCAAATATTTGGGTCCAACCCTAGTTTAAAGTGATCTAAAATCCCTTTGGGGAAGGAAAAAGAGCTAAGAAATGTGTGCTGATGTTCATGACACTGATTTAATATTGTGCTGTAGCTCGTTAATGCACATCTCTGTCTGCTGTTGAAGGAAAAGAAGAGGAGTTTAAACTACATGAGACCACAGCACGGATCAGTCAAAGAATACAGCAGCAATACAGCAGAGACCCATCGCTTCTTATTAAAGATTCATTGTGTTTGGGTTTTAAAGCGTGTATCTCTTGGTTAATTTACATTAGAGCAACCATCCCTCCAGATGAAGCCCGTTTTGAAAAAAATGACAGACTCCTTGTAGGACATTGGTCACATACGGGCTAGGCGTTATTTTACCATTCGTCAAAATAAAAAAAGTCTGGGAGTTAAAGCAATCTACAGCCTTTCCTAAATTGGCCCATCATTCATCCAGTTCTCTAAATAATCCTCCATTTCCTTCGTCATTATCGACCTCAGTCTTTACAGCAGATTGTGCTGTTCTTGCCCAGACAGGGAGAGGAGTTAAAGACAAAATGCAGCAGGGCGAGAGAGATGGAGAGAAAGAGAAATTTTGACAAAGGTGGTGGTGGTGGTGGTGGTGGGGGGTCGGGCGATCCAGAAGGCAACAATTAGGCCAAATGTGGAGAAATTACGGCAAAGACAAAAGGCACAAAACGGGATTACACAGTGCAGAGGAGATTGAGCAATTAATTATATCCCGCAAGAGGAAGCACAATGAAATGCCCCCCCACCACCACCCACGGTGTGCAGCCCCGTCTTTACTGCAGTCGCCACACACAACCACGCCAGAGTGCACGTAGAGGCGCACACACACACACACTGCCTGTCTTTCCTAAGCAGCTCAAGAAGCGGAGATGATCATCTTATTTTGAACAAATTAAGCTGCAGTTTATCTTCCGAGCTCGACTCCGAGTTCGCTCCTTCCACCTCGTCCCGGTTCTTCTAAAGAATCACATGGAGTAGTGTTTGTCAGCAGGTTGGCCGGGGTCTTGAAATGGTTCTTGACACACATGTGATTACAGAGGATTTGCCAGGTTAAACAGTATTCAACAAATATAGCTGACCGCGAAATACAACTTCAGTATTAATGTTATAGAACTTTTCCTTTTGTAATCCCCGGTCGACTTCTTGAGGAAAAGTCAAAGTAGGAGATTTAATCGAAATATGACTTTCCACATCCAGGCCAAAGCGTGGATCATCTTGTCCGGTGCCAAGCACAGATTTCATTCATTTACCAAAAAAACGGATTCCAAATCATCTTTGGCGACTTTTACTACATGGATCTGTAAGCGCGCCAATCGCATCAGATCAGCCCTCTGACTCCAAATATAGACGACAGCAGACATGACGGCAGCTGCTCGTGAAGCCGGGTATCAGA
This sequence comes from Lagodon rhomboides, assembly GCA_039737535.1. NCBI lineage: Eukaryota > Metazoa > Chordata > Actinopteri > Spariformes > Sparidae > Lagodon > Lagodon rhomboides. Next base: position 9,279,496 of record CM077795.1, on the reverse strand, counting down.
CATCGATCAGACGGAATCAAAAAATGATCAGCAAAAGTGTACAGAACATCTCATTATGTGAAGTATGTCGACTGCTGAATCAGAAAAATAAAACCTCTCTTTCTCCACTATAAAATGCAAAAAGGCGCAGTTTTGATTGAGATTTCCTCCCACTGTTACTACGGATGCCGATGGAGACGTTTGACGGTAAAAAGTCACTTGTGCCTGAAGAATCGGATGCTAATGTCGCCTGTTAATGAACCATTTATCCTGCTGAGCTGTAGAGGGCTGACTTTACAGCTCAGTGTGATCCCCTGCCAGAGTATAAAGCTAAACATGCAAAATCTGAGACCACTGAGGCCCACATAGAAGACCTGCTTTAAGCTTCATACAAAAGGTTCAACGATTCTTTGAAAGCAGAGCCGTGAGCGGGCTCTATTAATATGAGAAATGTGTTGTGTTGGCGTTTTGAGAAGGTGGCTGTTAATTTTAAACAAAGCAGGATTTTGTCTGTTTTTCTAAAAAAGCTCTCGTCTTCATTCTCTCACATTCTTATAACAAAATGTACAGCGTGCAGATAGCTGAGGGGGGGCGGACCGCGTCGCATGTCCGAAGAAACCCTTCAGATTAGAAGTCGATACATCACATGAAGAGATTACAGGAGTCTAGACCGAAAAGATAAGACTTCTAATCTCAGAAGTGGAAATGTTCTGCTTCTAAATCTTCTCAGCACAGACGCTGCAGATCATCTTGAACACGGTGGGCCTGTAACGTCTCAGTTTGGTCTCAGTACAGCAGCTCAGCTGGGGAACAAAGAAACCTGCAATCCAAATGACACCTTGATGCATTTGATCAGATATAACAAGTGATCGCTGCGTTCTACCCAACATTCTTACCTTCCTCTAGCTCATCCAAGGTGGAAATCTTGCGCATGCCATCGATGGTGAAGATGAAGCGGACGCCCTGTGGCAGGTTGATGTGGTCAGACAGCGAGCGCGTGAGGTCGGCCAGCAGCGAGTCGAAGGTGCGAAACCGGTCGCTGGCCACGGCATACACGATGCCCTTGAAGTAGCGGTCTCCGTTGCGGTAGAAGCGCACCTTTTTGGCTTTCTTCTCATTGGTGAGGGCTTGGAGGGTGCGTGTGCGGTAGAAGCTGCAGTGGGCGCTGTGGGTGGGGCTGGGGAGTCCGTTCATGCGCCCGCCCCGCGGGGTGCGGGCCGTCTTGTCCCGCTCGTCAAAATGTCCAAAGTCTAGCTCCATGATGACTGAAAGTTGTGATGGTTGTGACAGATGTGTGGTGGTGGTGACCAGCTCCGGAGAGTCTACGGACAGAAAGAACACGATGGATGTAATCTCAAACACTGCAGTATAATTATAAAGACACTGTGATTTGCCATTTTGGCTTCCAGTAACATGTGACAACCTGTTTTAAAACAGATTAGGGTCATTTTTCTTGCAGTCACCAGTCATAGATTACTTCACGGTAACACCAGGTGAGCTAAACTGTAGGACTGCAACTATTATTTCCATTCTGTCAATCTGTCATTGTCAAGTTGTCGGGTCAACAAAATGTCAGAAAATGGTGAAAAATGACCGTGACTGTTTCCCAGAACCCAAGATGACGTCCTCAAATGTCTTGTTTTGTCCACAACCCAAAGATATTAAGTTAACTGTCACAGAGGAGTAAAGAAAATGAGTGTTCCAATTCCTGGACTGATGGTAATGGTTTCATCTGCATACAGAGAGACAATGAATGAAACCACTGATTATTTAGAGCAAGACTAAAGCACTGGGTCTGAATACTGTCCTGTAGGCTCCAGGCTAACGTGTCCTTCTGACAGCTGCGATTGATAGCCTCGCCTCAAACAGGGACCACATCAAAGAACATCAGCTGTGCCATCAAAAAGGATCCTTCCGTGCAGCTTTTTAATCACTGACCCACTATTGTGCTGAACATTGTGGTGATCATATTATAAAAGTTTGAAAGTCTCCATGAAAGTTCATCTTCACAGATGATCCAGTTCCCCTCCACCTCCTGCTGATTTGATACCCTGTGGCATACAACATATTTTTACCAAGGATCACTGGAGACGATAAATCCTTTCAATTATGTGTTTAAATAATCATAAAGCTACAGTGGGGGATGCTAATGGTGTCGATTTAAGTGTAAAAATAGGATTATACACATGGGTGAGATTAAGATGGCTACCCGACTCACGAAATGGAAAATAATTTGTTTTTTCATTGGCAAAGATTTGATGATTAACAAGTAGAAATATCACTAAAACATTAAAAGACGATCATTTACTAAACTGGAAAGAAACTGCATTTAAAAAAGGTAGATTTGTTGTTGCTTATTCAACACTTTGAGCCAGGATACATCCGTAAATGGAAGTTGCTTTTGTGTTTGGTTATATTTTGCTTAGAGTAAGATTACAATCTAACGTCTCATCTGCTTTGGTTACTGTTGCATGTAGCAGGTTCACATGTGATACGTCTCTGTCTCCTCTAACGCCTACATACACCTGTGAGCAGTTGTCTCACTCGCCCAGATGAATCAGTAACTGGCGCATGGCCAGCAATAAAGTTCAAGGTTTACAGATGCAAAATGATCCTTTGGAAGAACATTTGATAACTTTGTGATTGTTGATTCAGACATCTGAATGTTTCTGTGTCTTTGATGTTGTTCATATATCCAGCTGTTAATATGCTGCCATTTTGTCCTGTGTCAGTGGCACCAAACGGAAGAGGTTTTGGAAAATTCATGTAAAAGGACAGCCCAGACAAGGGCTGGGCGATACAGGCAAAGGAGACCTATTAGGCTGTTTAGTTTTTGTTTTTCATCAGGGTTTTATACATGTTCTTGTGCATCTCCAAAGTAAAAAAGATCCAAGTCCGCACCAACAGAAGCTCCTCTCTCCCACAGAAAACCCTGCTCCTAAACACCTCGCCAGTAGCCCCGCCTTCAATTCTGTGACTTTTTGCCATCACACTTAAGTCGCTGAGTCACACATTTGCATAATTTATGCATAGCGACTGGTTTGGCACGTAAGAATTGATTAAGCTCAGCTGCTCTGTTGTCAATAGTGGTGCTGTCTCAGGCGTGTGTGAGCCGACCAATCAGAGCAGGCAAGTAGCAAAGTAGATTCAATAAGATTCTGGTTATGGGTATATTATTTTGAATTGGAAACTAAGCTGCATGTACAAGATCAGATGTTTAAGTCTTGTGATGTTGCACAATGGTACATCTACACTGTTTAGTAGAAATAATGCACATAAATACTAAACACCAGTCTGAGAATGCATTATCAGTGCATTTCTGCTGAAAGTTCAGGTTCCACCATGCCACGGCTAGATCTGAACCTCAGCTGAAGTGTTCATTATTGAAAAGAAAATGCCAACCCTGTTTTTTTTCCCTGATTCTTCAAATAGTGGACATTTGAATGTTACAGGAGATCCGGTTCCTCCGGCTTCTTGGAAATTATGCAAAGATGCATCTGTCCTGGCAATAAACAATAAACCACTTATGCTACGGCCAAAAGCTTCCCTTTTAAAAAAAAAACAAAACTGTCCTCTTCCCATTTACATGCCACCTGACGAGCTCAGTCCTCTGAACCCAAACAAGATCACTGAACCATGTATTTCAAACTGAACCCTGACACACACCCATAAAAACACCCACATAAAAAAGAGGAAGTTCTCCGTGCAAAGTTTAAAGCCGTGCTCCACTGACTCACTCCATATCATTTCCATATATTGAAAAACCTTCTCGAAGAGGGATCACATTCTCATCAATGTCATATTGTATGTTTTCCGTTTAATAGCCTTGTCAAAAGAAGTTCCATCGCCCAGTTTGACACAGGGTCACGCAGGTTTCTCTTACAGGTCATAGAGAGCCTACAGGACCAGACAATATTGACTATGTGGGTCATTGATCATTCACATCTCGTTTCAGAGTGGCTCGTTGACAACACGTACACTGTATGTCTGTATTTTACTGTATTTTCAAGATGTTTTGGTCACTTTCATCATCTTCATGACATGTAACACCATCACTGTTCGGCATCTTCTGTCACTGAACTTTCAACCAATTTTCAACCAAACCCTCAGTGAGAAGGGCCTCGAGCCAGAAACCACCGACTTTGAGTGGAACTGTATCATCATGATATGAATTTACAGTATTTTGTTATCGTTTAGCTACATTTTGAAAACCAAAACAGAGGTTTTCACTTCATGTTTCGGATGTCTGAAGAGTGTTGTCTGACATATGCAAAGCAGGTGCAACACGGTTCATCGCTTTGAATGGAGCAGCGACTATTTCGAGGATCAACTATCACTGCAGACTGCACTCCAGACTCACATTTTAAACTGGTTGCATTGGTGTGCCTAACTCTTTTCTTTAGGTGCACCCAATAACACATGACCTCAATAACCTCAAAATATCTTTATAGGCTGGTGGTCATTTTTCTTCTTTACATCAGACCTGCAAAATTGTGGGTGCATCGCTGCAACCAATGAAGATTTCTAGTCACATTTTGGGTGAATGTGCGACGAAAACAGTCACATCCTGGAGCTCTGTATCAAAATAGTTGATTCAACTATCAAAATGTGATTATTATTGCTGATATAGTCATTTCGCCGGCTAACATGTCAACCGTCCTCTGGTTTCGGCTTCTCCAACGTGGGGATTTGTCGCTTTTCTCTGCTTTAAATGGATACAAACATCCATCCATCCATCCATCTCTTTTAGACTACTGGTCAGACAAAACAAACCATTTGAGGGTGTCACCTTGGACCTCTTTGACATTTTCTGACGTTCTAATGACTCTGATTGAATGAGATCATCAGCTGCAGCACTGCATCGCTCTACTAATAAATAGTGATATTTATTATAGTGATAGTGATCTCCTCAGAAACCTCTAGAGCCTCTTTAAATCTCGTCAGTCCATGCGTGTAAACCAGTGAAAGAAACATCATCATCATCATGCTCATTTGCTCACAGAGTCTTTAACACTTTGCAATCCTTCATCGTCCTCTGTGGTGCATATAACCTACAGTACTGTATATGAAAAAAAAAAAAGGACCACAATGACAAACAGGCCATTTAGCAGAACAGAAGGAAACATGCTGCCGCCACCCATCCATGTGGCGGGGCCCTCCGATCCCCCTGCTAACCCCTGGCTGTGCTGGGTTTTTTTTTATGACAGGCACACTAGATAGGGGTGGGCCTTCTGTGGAAAATCGGTGCTCCTCAGCTGACAAAGGCCAGGTTTGGAGCCCATCTGCCGCACTAATGGGCAGAGCCAAGAGTGACCCTTCCCCAGTGGAGCATCAACTAGGACAGTCCATTGTCTCCTGCAGGGTGCCTGCCTTCAGAGTGACATCACCATCAGTGCTCCTGAGCGAGCCGGCTCCTTCTCCAGAAAGTCTTAACAGAGGCAGTAAATGCTGTCAAGGCTTTTTAATGTTAAACTGCAGCTTTACATGGTGATTGACACACTGCAGTCTTTAAATCAACAGCTGAATAAAAAAGAAAATGTAAAAAAAAATCCCCACCACAGCAGAGGCCATTCATTCTGAGCATTATAAGCAGCACTGCAGCAATCATTGATATTTCTGGCTGGTTCTGTCTCCCTGCCCGAGCCACCCACACAACACACTCCTGACGAAACCAGCACCGCACCACGACTCTCTCCACTCATCCCCACCGAGAGCTCATCCGTCCACCGGCGAGCATCTGTCTAGAAACACCCAGCTGCTTTTAAAATCAGTCACACTGAGGAGAAAAAAAAAAAGTTTCATGAGCCCACACTTCTCATTTATGCCGGATTGAGTGTGGCCACATGGCAAAGAGCGTCATACAATGTAAGTTTTTTCCTCTAGGAATAAAAAGAAAAGAGGGGGAGGCTGGCTGGGGTGGTGCGCACACCTTATCACCATCCACCTGCTCAAAAAACGCACATGATCTGGGTGGAGGAAAAAAAAGGGCTAAAATCATTAATTCCTCCGCGCGCAAACCCCCTCAAATGTCACCTCAACTTGCCCACTCCCAGAGGCAAAAAAAAAATCACCTAACCTCTCGGTAAAAGTCTGCGGATAAATCCCACCCAAGAAGCGGACTCACCTGCGTCGCTGCTTGCTTGCAGAGTGAAGGGTGTGTGCGCGCCGTGGGGGGAGTGTGTGTGGATGTGTGAGTCTCTGCTGCAGGATAGCGGCACGCCGTCTCTCCCTTCGCCTTTGTCTGCTTCAGTCTGAGAGCCGAGCCGCTGCCTGCCTCCGCTGGAGGAGCCACTGGGTCCTAAAGCCAACGAGCCCCCGGACCCGCCCACTGTGGCAATGCTGCTGGTACCAGCGAGGGTGGAGCTGACGGCAGCCTCAGCGAAAAGGTGCAGGGACAGTAAAGGGCTTAAAAAGAGGCTATTATTAAGAGTAATGTGTGGAGGATGAAAGAGCCTGTGGGAGATGTGACCACATGTGTGCATGGAGCACCCCTGCTTTATGTCAAGAGGTGAAACTAAATGTCCCTTTTCTTGAATTTCTAGGAATTCCTTCTGATTTTAGTTTCTCCTCGCCCTTAAATATTGTGCTCTTTCCGTGTGCGACAGAAGTGCAGATCATCACGAGTGAGACAAACCACAGTTTGATGCTTTCGGTCCGGTGGAGCTCTTTGTTGAGAGAAAACTAAAAAAAAAAAAAGAAGCTGCACCACCACAGTGCTTGTGTTTGACCTCCCTTGCCTTTCTGGTTCTCTTAAAGGAAAAGTCCACCCGAAAAGGAAAGATTTCGGTCATTATCTACTCCGTCGGGTGAAGTTTCGTTACACATCACGACACGTTTCTCGAGCGTCACGGCAAAGAAGCGTTGCAGCGTTCTGCTTAACAACCTGAAGTGGATGGGGACTCGTTTCGAAACGTAAAAATGCAGTTTCTCTGGCTCGATACGAGTTTCCAGAAGCCCGCGAACCTTCCCGCACTGATTTAAAAAGAAGGAATCGTTACTGTCGCTGCTGAGCTAAAAGCGTCGGCGCACGCCACGTCTGAACATGGATGCAGGAGCTCGACTGCTACAGAATAATGGCAGCCGAAAGACCTCACAAGAACAATCTCTCGTCTGTCATCTCCTCTCCAATGCGAGAATGTGAAGAAACAGATTATCTAAGAGGCGCTGGATCGTTTACACAATGTTATCATACACGTGTTATCGTCACAGTATCGATGTTTCGTTTCTAAATATCGTAATTGTTGCCATTATCAGTATATCGTGACACCCCGGGTGTAAATAATGTATTATGGGATCTCTAGGTTTTCGGATACTTGGATTACACCGGTCGAGCTGCATGGAGCCATTTATGTTTTCAGTTTAGTTTTTGTTTTGTTCTTTGTGTTGTGGGCTACAAAATTTACCCCCGACTTCTCATCGGCATCGGGGTGAACAGATGGCGACTGAATTTTCAATTTTTAGGTGACTTTACCCTTTAATATTTCATTACCGTGGGACCATGTATTTATTGTTTTTACTCAGCTAGACAAGAGTGACTCATATATTGCTCATGTACTCATGACACATTATCCGGCCTACTTTCTTGCTTTTGCTTTTTTGGACGGAACACCTCCGCTGTAGTCTGAAAATGTGTCCCACGGCTTCAAAGAAAAGTTGCCGAATTCCTCCTTTACAAAGCGATTTTACATGTTTGCGCTCAATGATACGGAAGAAAAATAAGATACGTGGTGATGGAACTGACAACCGATCCCTATGTACCAGGGGAACTAATGTTTGTGGTTGATTTTGCATGAGCTTTGTGTGAGAGACGCGGATACGTGAGGCTGTCAGGCTCATTTAGAAGGTATCACACAGGGAGAAACTGTCAAACCGTAGAAACCAAAAACACATCGTCACTGTTGAGTCTACATTATTCAGATTACAAGCTCGGGGAAAACTTTTCTGAGCCTCGTGGCCGTGTATCTGATTTCGATAAAAAAGGCTCTGTTCTAGTTATTGTAGTGTGGTATCAGTTTCACTGACAGCTCCGTCAGGTTAGAGGAGACTCCACAGGAAGTGTCACAGATCAGGGTGAAAGGTGAGATGTGGAGGCTTCAGAGGTGTCATACTATACTTCCAACAGGCTCAGATGTGGCAAGAAAAACACAAACGTAACATCACCGAAACAAACGAACCCCGCTGTGATGTTATTACTCGAACAGTAACGACTTCTGGGCCTCAAAACTGGGCCACAGCACAAACGTATAAGGTTCCATAAAGTTCATCTCTGGGGCGAATGCTTCAACAGCACTGACTTCAGGGCAGACGGAGGATGAAAATATGTGTTCGGTCCATCTTTGTGACACTGATATGTAGGTCAGGGAGCTGCGAGGTTTTTGAATGAAGCTTCAAATGTCTTTCATTATAGTTTATGACATCATACCCCCCAAAAAATGTAAAAACCTCAAACAAAATCCTCAGTGCGACTGATGGTAGATCTTGTGGATTGAAATCAGAGACGTAAATCTTATTTATATACTTATACATTCAGAATTAGATTCAATAGTCCTTCGTTAGTAATGTAAAGATGTAATATGTAACATTTCTTTGAGATTTCTATGAACGACCAGACCTGTGTTGTATATTTTCTTGAGATGTATTTCTTGTGTGCTTTTCAACGGTGTGTTTCATTTGGTCGCCTGTTGCTATGAGAAGCAGGGAGGGAGGACGGAAAGTCGGTTAACGTGAACAAGCATGACTAGAATAAAACTTTAAGACAATACCTACATTTAGTAGATGCTTTTGTCCAAAGAGACTTACAATAAGCACATTTGTCACATATTGTTTTTTTCCATTGTCAAGATGATCTTTGTTTGAGTCTCACTACCTTAAATCAGGTTCCACCGAGATTTGAACTCGGATCACTGGATTCAAAGTCCAGAGTGCTAACCATTACACCATGGAACCTCTGATACCTGGTTACTGATAGTCATCAGCAATTTTGGTTGTTAAAAAAATGAAGAGAAGAAGCGATACCATGGTGGTTTGTTTTGTTTTGATTGAGAAGACTGCAGTGGCAGAAATTACACACTGTGCATTTAAGTTAGATAAAAGTGAACAAAACGGAGACGCATTAAGTAGCTCTCTTTTCTATCCATTATTTAGATATTTGCACATTTAAACTGTTGAAGGTGTGAGGATGTCAACAAGTGCCGGCTGTAAAGATGATTTATACCGTGGTGGCCATGTTCATTAATTGACTGATCTTGCTTTGATGCCAGAGACGTCTTTCAGTGGCCCACCGCTTTGAACGAGAAGACCAATGGATAACAGGTTTGTGTTTTTTAAAGAGCCAACAAAAGGAGTTGACTCCTTTCACAGCGGGCTGCGCTCTCTTTGTCGTCTATTCCTCTCCCCTCAGGCGGAAAAGCTTCACTTTAACACTCAGCTGTTGTCACATTCTGGAGCCTCTCCTTTGCATGTCACGCATAACTCTAATTCACTCTGATCACTGGCTGCTCCGCACCTCCCTCGGCGAGCTCCCCGTGGGCCGCTGCCCGCTGCCTGCAGTCTGTCAGAGGGGACGGCGAAGAAAGTGTCAGTGCAGGAGGTGCTTTATTAGGTCGGGGGGGCATATGGGTAGAGGGGCAGATTTGGATATTTGGCTCTCAGTGTGGTGCTGTGTCACACCATGTTTCAGGCCAAAACTGAACGTGGGCTCAGTAACTTTGCAAATCTGGTCACGTAATTCCTTTTTTCAGCCATGAGATCGTCATGAAAGGCTTTGTTAGAGGCACATCTCTGACCGTCTGACTCCCGTATCTTTTGAGTTTGAACGATAATTCCCTAAATGCAATATGGAATACATTGGATAACTTCTTTTCTGTTTTTCTATTCATATTTCACCAATGTTTTGCCTGGATGTGCAAATGGAAAAGAAAAGTGCTAAAATGCCATCCGTGTACGTAAAATCCAATCCTGGGCTGACTGAGGTTTCAGATGCACAGCGCAGACACACGCCGACATCTTTAAATGAGGATTAACGTGAAAAGAGTGAGACGAAAACCTCTGGCACTACAAAGAAGCAGGCTAAAGAATAAAAGTTCCGAAATGATTCAAGATGAGGAAATCAGAATGACCTCAAATGCTTTCATGCATCATTACTGTCACGCACACAGCCTCGTTATAACAGACGATTTGAATTTATTCAAATTCAGCCTCTCAAATGTTAGGACGTGTTGAGTTATGGTGAAGCGGCTCAGTCAAAATTCAGGAGTCTGGCGGATATTTCCTGCAGTATAGTAAACAGAAACACTGGATGTGTTCAAAGCCACATTTGCCTAACTCGCCAACATTTAACCATATGCAAACTTTCCCACATCTAATTTGCTAATTCACCCAGTTTCAGTGTGCGTATTTGTGAATCAACAAGCCAGTACAAACAATAAACACATTGACTGTTTCAGAAAGAGTGCCGTGCCGACTGGGGACATGACAGGGCTGAATGAGGTGGACTGCAGGATAAGCATAAGTGGTTCACAGCTGGTGTCTGGGGGAAACACGAGAGAGGGGTGGAGAAGGCCGGCCGGCGAGTTGAGGCGAGGGGAGGAGAGGGGAGTCTGGTGGCGATGGTGTGGGCGGGTGGGAGGGGGGTTTGCAGCCATGACGACTGATGGAGGAGGAAGTAAACAGATGTCCACAAGCTGGCAGGCAGGCCCGGAGTGGTCGAGCCACTGAGAGACAGGTGGACATCCAGGAACACAGTGGGACTGCAGAGTCACTGTGGAGCCAAGCAGGGCTTTGCATATAGAACGCAAACGCTGCAGTCTAGTATCATATATCATATCTCAGTGCATCGGTCATATCATTTACTTAGTGAAACCCAGATGAAGCCCCTATTACTTTCCTGAATCCAAGTGAGTAGAACTGTATCAGTCGCTGTGGCACCAAATTAAAAGTCTTTGTTGCACTGAGACACAATGTGACTCCATATGGTGTTGTCCACCACATCAAAGTGACAAATGAGACGGTCGCACTTGATATTTTTAATCCAACTCATGATGACCCCCAAAAGTGGCGAAACACAATCATCTTCATGACCCTTATTGTGAACTGCCGTCACTTCCAATTTGTTGTAAGTTGCAATCGGGAAATGATGAGACTTTGATGATTATGCAGTGTGAAAGTCTTCATCTCAGCAGTCCAAATTAATCCATCACTGGCCGGCTTATAACCCACTTCAGCATTTTGCAGAGTCACCGCTGCAGCAGCAGCAGCAGTCTTGAGGTAAGGCTCGAAACTGGAAAGCCATTGGCTTAAATCTCCTTGCAGGCTGCTAAATCAGAGTGCAGGAAATGAAGGAGACGAGCTGTCGCCTCCTTTAACCCGAACTGTCAACGTGACCTTGAGCAAGGCACTTCAAACCCAGCTGCTCCTAGGTGCACTTGTACGCTGGACTGACTTGGAAGACACAACAAAATACTCACCGAAGGGGAAAAAACGCAACTGTCAGGACAACATTTGAGCAGGTTGAGGTTTCAAGGTGACTTTGAGCAAACCCCATGAGCTCTGATGACGTGATGTTCGGGGGAGACAGCAATAAATGTGTGTCCATTACTCAACAACTCTTGGATGGATTGCCATTGAAAATGTGGTGCACAATAATGCAATAATAATGTCCCCCTCGGGATAAATTGAAATAACTTTGATAATTGAAATGAAGATGAAGAGAAATGGATCACCAGTAAACCTTCCTTTTCCTGGAAGACCTCGTGCCCACGGGTAGATCAAATTGTTTAGTGGTAGCGAGGTTTAAAGGGAACCAATGTAAATGCTGATAGTTTCATTATTCTATATCCATTACATTGTGCAATCAACATTTACTCCATAATGAAATGTTGAAACAAAAACACTTGGCTATTACCAGTTTAATTAAATAAAAGTAGCGAAACTAATTTGTAGGAAAAAGTAGAAAAATGTCCATTCAGAATTAAGCAGCCAACAAGTTAGTGAACTAAGTACATAAAAGCACAAATGTCTTAGCAACAACATGTAGCCTACTTATAATGCTAAAAGTACTGTGATGCCCCTTACCCAAGTAAAGTACACCATCAACAGGTTAAGTAACTCCTGCGCCACAGCTAACCTTACATTAACACTAATTAGCCTACGTTAGCATGCTAACATTGTAAACAAAGCTAGTTAACACTGTAAACACTCCAGTACTAAACATTAGCATGTTAGCATGTCGTTAAGAGTGTGTTGATGGTAATGTTCAGCTTATACTAACATACAGTAGCCTAATTGGTTACTAAAGGCTAAATGAAAAAGTGATTACTGAAAGAATTGATCATGAAATTCTAAGATAAAGAATAAAAGCTGTAGCTAAATGTATCTAGGCTACTTTATTTAGCCTACTGCTGGTTAGCTTGTGAACTTCCCTCCAGGGATCAATAAATTAACCTTGCAGCTTCTTATCATAACCTATAATAATATTTATATGTAAATGTACTCAATGACTTTCCATCACTGACCATCAGCAGCTCAAAACAGTAGGCTAATTCCCATCAAACCTCAGCTATACTTTAGCCTAAATGAGCATGCTGACATGGTAAACTAAGATGGCGACCACTGTAAGCATTAGACGTGCCGATCATCACCATGTAAGCATTGTCTGTGGGACATGCTGATGTTAGCTGTCAGCTAGCATTAGCCTGAAAAGTGCAGTTATTGGTTTCTTTGAATAAAAAGTAACCTCGGCATGCTACTTTATATAGCTAGGCCTGGGATGACTAAATGTGGCTTGTATTATCATTATCTATAATAATAATTGTGTAAATGTACTTAATGAGTTTCCAGTGACCTCAACATCAACAGGTCAGAATTGTAATTCATATCAGTCTTAGCTATACTTATAGCATGCTAACATGGTAAATTAAGATGGTAAACACTTAGAAACATTAGATGTGCTACACAGCATGTTAGCATTGTCTCTGGGACATGCTGATGATAGCTAACACTATATAATTTTTTTTTTAGTGGGTGACCTGAAAAGTTTTTGGTTGCTTTAAATAAAAGGTAGCTAAATCTGTTTTACAGAAAATATTGATGATGAAATTCCAAAACATCCTGAAAGAATCAATAAATGAATGAGACAAGAGTAGCTCGGGTTGCCATAATCAATCAGTGGAAAATGTTTTAAAGCAGGTTTGTCTGCTGTCACAGTCTGACCACAGCATGACTCCTGGTGGTGTGATGTCGTTATTGTTACGGTAAAGAGGGAGATGAGCAGGACAGGACCTCTCCAGAAAATGACAGCATCGTTAAACAAGGCCTCATCAGTTACCATGGAAGCTTACTCATAGCCGGAAAACCTTGAGAGGCTTACTGTGAGCCTAATCAGCTGCAGCCACTCCAGGAAGCACACAGTGAGCAACAGAGGGTGACGTCATGTGATGAGTGGTTAGTAAAGAAGCTTTTTCTTCCTCAGACACAATATAACCTTCATCATCATCGTCGTGAATTATGCCGAATCATGGGTGTGAGTCATCCTCATGTGTGTGTGCACTTTTTTTCGTCTCATTCTCCTCACTTCTTTGTTATTTCGGCGTCTTTATCAGAGAGGAAATGTATCAACCAGCCATGTGAGCCCCTGTGTTGGCATGTGGGAGTCTGAATAGTATCACCTGAGTATTTAAAATGGTGGATGAAGCCGAACAAGAGATTTGTAGGTGGGCGGCTCGCTGGAAGAGTCAAAATCAGGGAGAGAGGATCCAAAAAAGTAAAAACATGACCTGGATTTCCTTTATGCTCTTTCGAACCACCATGTGGGGAGTCACTATTGTGCCGTCTGAAGTAGCTTTGTCTGCTCGGCAGATTTTCTAATGAGGGGCTTTTGGAGGAGGATGACAGAGCGCTCTGGCTGTTCTGTCGGGGAGGAGGGGCATTTAAAGGAAATGAGCAATGCTCTGTCCATGGATACGCCTAATACTAGACTCCCCCCTACTCAGATGCCCTGCTGGCAGCTTGGCAGCACCATTAGGACTGAGAAGGGTGGCATTAGTCTGAAACTCTCATTATGTCAGATACTTTGAAAACCCCTAATCTAGGCACCAAATGATAGGGGTAGAATTAAACCAAACTGGGCAAGAAGGCAGCAGAGGTGCAATTCAGAGTGCTCAGATGCCTTCTGTTCGTTCTTTATGCTGGACAACTTTATTTAGAGAGCAAATTCTGTGCTCAGAATATTTACTTGTACCGAACAGCTCCCATTATGCTCCCATGCACACTACCTTTGCCTCTGATTGCTATAATACAACACAAATGTTAGAACAACTCCCACTGTGGACAGAAATGAAGGGATTTTACAGCAGCAATAACAATGTATTCTCTATTTGTAGCATGTTGGAAAAAACTTAATTAACAGGAAATTGATTGAAAATAAAAGAATTACAGGACAGGCCACATTCAGGGTAGAGAACTATAGAAACTCATAGGTAAAAATCAAATATGCCACAGAAATCTAATATAAGTCTTGCAGATTGAGCTTTTTATTTATGCTATATACATTTTTGGTATACATTGAATATTAAAGGTTTTTCTTGTTATTTAATTTTGTTTGCACAAACATAAGATTAGATCAAATCTGATGATCAAGAAAATAATAGATGTGTCAGGAAAGGTCAAGAACCATCAGGCTTATATGATGGACCTCCCCTCCATCACAGAAACAAAATAATAATATAACATAATTACAACAAATTAACTTTAGTTAATGACCACTTGTAGTGACCTATAACCAGCTTGTAATTGATAACATCTGCCTGCAGCATAGGGATTTCATTACTTCACTTAAATCACCACGCACAGCAACTTGTAATCACATTATATTGCATTGTAATAGCAGCACAAGAGTAAGTTTAAAAAAATAGAGCCAATAATAGAGAGGTATTGGAAGAATAAAATAACAATTTGGATAGAAAATATAATAAAAGCTATTAGAATAAAGATAAACATGCTATATATAGTAACTGTCCTTGTATGTACCTAACTTGTGCAATACATAATAAATATTACACCTTATAAGTCATTATACAATGCTTTTTAATGCATAATTATTGTCATAAAGCATTCTGTCTGAGTGCTTAAAAGTATGATTATACAGTGCTACAGGTGAATTATAAGAATGTTCGTAATGTGTTATAATGCATCATAGACATGGGCTTAGTAAAGTGTTACCGGCATCTCAAACAGTTTTAACAGTAACATCCAGAATAACACTTAATGACAACAGTCATCAACAGTCAGAAAGACTCCTTCATGTTTATGACAGTTGTCATGTCAGCGTTGTGCACACATCTGTAAGTGTTACCAGATGTTTTATACATAAGGAGGAAGACATCTTTAAAAAATGAGTTGCCACTCATCACCATGCTATTGTAATGAGGCATAAGCATAACAGCTGGTCAATAAATCACCCAACCAAGCATGTCTTAGAAGAGATGATGTTTTATTTCTGCTATTCTGTTTCTGATAAACGTTCCTTTAATCTTGACGGATGTTAGTTGGTAAAAGTCGAACAATTTTCTCGACATATAGCAGAAATAATACATTCACAGAGCAAAGTCTAGAGCCTAGAGTTCATTACCTGCACTTATTTTGTTCCCCAGAAGATGGTATTTCACAAACATGAGCTGAATGGAGATTAGACTGCATTGTAGTCAAAATCTCGTCTAACTTCATACTTGTCTCATATTTGGGGATTTATTTGGGTCTTATTTTTTTCTTTAAATTCCGTGTCTGTTCGTGGGAGATATTAAACTCAATATAATGTTCGAGCGAGCATCAAAGGGTTATTTCCCAAAAGAGGTAAAAATATCAGCGAGCTCGGCCTACACACTGACTGTGTGAGGAAGCCAAAACAGGATTAAGAGAGAAGACTAACACGCTAATAGACGGATCTATTGTTGTTATGTCATAATGATTTGCAGCAAGCGCTGGATTTTTCTGGTCTTTTGTGGCCAATCCGTCCATTTGAATGCTGCTCCTGTTGCTGCTGCTGCTCATAAAATGTCATCTCCTGCTAATAATTACACAAGCCACAGTGTGTCAGTGGTAGGAAGTAGTTAGAGCAGACAGAGTGCTGCTGTTCTGTGTGCTGAAGCAGCCATAATGTCACATGACTGCCATCTGCTGGACCTTTACTGCATTACAACATTTACTCCATTCTCCTGCTTCAAACTATGACATTAAAGGGACAGTTCAGTGTTTTTTATTGACACAATGTGGTATTATTTCTCTCTTTCCACATGGTCTATAAAGATGGAGGTAATTTCTATACATCAGTGCCACCAACAGTGAGTTATTAATAGTTTGTAGGCTGCTTGCCCTTTAATCCCAGACTGCATTACTGTCTCAACAGAGATAATGGAAATGTTTCTTTGCAATAGTAGTTGTGTCTTATATGTAGAATAGAACATTTTGGTTGCATGTATCTTCATCACTCCCTCCCTCTGAAGGTACACACACAGTGTCGATAACTTCAGGTACAGCAGGGATGCTTTGGGTGAGCGTTTCGTTGTTTACTGGTGTCCTTCCTCTCTGGATCTAATGGTCTGATCCTCTGTATGTGTGTGAGACACTTTTGTTGAATTTAAACCACTTTTCCTTCGACTGACAGCAACTTGCTGACCCTGTGAAGAGATGCTTCTGCCTCCAGAGAGCGTAAACATGTCTGGTTTCCCTAATGCGGCCTTTCAAAATAAAAGCACGGAAAATCGAAGACTGGGTGAGCAGGAATGCTGCTCTTTACATGAGTGTTTTTAAAATAACAGTGAAATGTGTTCAATTCATATGTGAAATTATATGAATTGAAACTGTATGAATTGAAATTGTATGAATTGGAGTCTGTCCCCAGATGATTTTCTTTATATTGACTGAAATCATAACCAACAAATATAACTGAAAATTATTATATATACTGAACTGAAAGAATTCTTGATTTGCATAATGTTTACTTTTTTTTAGTTTGCCATTTATTTATTTATTTATTTCCATCATTTTGTATTTTTTTGTCGTAGGCTACCATGTGAAGTCAAAATGATAATTGATAATAACTTGAAACATAAACTGAATGTTAAGGTTCATGTAACTTTATTTGTAGATAGATTTGATAGATTTGGTTTTCAGTAAACAAGGCATCCATCTTGACAAACATTTCACATACAAAAACAGACGATAATCAAGACTAAAAAGAGAAAAATAACAATAGAAAAACAAAATAAATAGCTACTTGAATAAATAATAATATGAAATTCAGGTAAGGAAAAAATTATCAACAAATATTGGTTCTGTAATTATTATCTTTACTGTTTTTTTTAGCTACATAAAACCACACAAACGTACATTAGTATAGATATAATCAATGAAGAATGATAGATTAATAGCATTATGACAGCAATAATAACACTAAATAATATTAAATTAAATGAGCTTCTAAAATAGATATTAAAATAGTAAAACACTGGTGCTTAAAATAACGGAGTATAACGGACCAGGATAGTTTAAAAAAAAAAAAAAAGAAAAGAAAAAGAAAAAAATAGAAAGAACGACAATCTCTCTCAACCAAACAAACGAGAATTTATTTTGGAAATCCGCTCTAACCGGAAGTCCCCTGCTAAACTTTTCCAGCTGAGCACGCTCCAGCAGGCACAAAGCAGTGAGTGTAAGGGCTATGGTGGGAGAAGACGCGCGCGGACCTCCAGCTCACGAGCCCATCTGACTGACTGACCTGCGGCCGGCGGCGCTTCCTGTTCGGAGAAGATGTCTGTGAACGAGGTGTATGTGTTCAGACCCTTCAAGCTCATCGCGCTGCTCTGCGTCTTCCTGGCGCTCTGTCTGGACGTGGTGGCTCTGCTCAGTCCAGCCTGGGTCACGGCCGACCATTTCTCCCTGTCCCTGTGGGAATCCTGCTCCCAGTCCGACGCACGGCACCCGACGGAGGAGGAGGAGGCTCCGTGGAGCTGCTTCTCCACCCTCACATCTGGTAGGAGCCCGTTTGGTCACCTCGCACCTTTTTGGTTTATTTTCTCGCAGCGCGCTTTGGTGTTTGTAACTTTTCTTCTGTTGGAGGAGGAGGATGCTGGTGTTTTGCCGGAGAGAGGAAAACAACAACTGTGGATTTCAACTTGCTATTGTTGAAAAACAGCGCTGCGTGGTTCAGAAGTCTGTAATCTCGTGCTTGTAATACTTTTAGTTTTTTGCCAATTTTGCCAAACACGTACAGAGGTTTCAGTGCGTAATGCACGTGTAATTGGGTATTTGTGCCATGTGAAGCCGCTCTGTAAGTTGTGAAGATGGTTTTACACCAGCATGTCATTAGTGGCTCTCTCGGGATCTGTTTTTAGGGCTCCACAAAGCTGCACATCCTCAGCTTGAGCAAAACAAAGAGGGGTGTTTTTGTCTGGCAGCTCTGGACATCATCTCCCGGCCAGAGTTTGTTTTAGCTGTTGGTCTGTGTCCAGCAGCTGAGGCATTCGGGACTTCTTGTGCTGCTGATAAATTTCCCCCCTGTTCATACCAGAGCGGTGACGTGGTAGGTGTCACTGTGACAAACACAGCGAGCTTTGCACTGATTCACCCGTGAGCAAGCGTGGAAACATTTGTGTTTTCAGTTGATATTATGAATGGTCGACCGGTCAACAAAGGTGTGATGAGTCACATGTTGACACTGTAAAGCTGTTAACAATATGTCTTGTGCAATCCAGTGTCAGCTCTCATGTTATGGACTTAAAGGGGCACTATGCACTTTTTGGAGAAGAAATTTAATATTTAATATTTTAATGAGGTAAATATTTATTTTTTCTTGACTGAATAAACAAGCTGCTCTCAGGGGAAAATAAGGTCCCCAGAAACAGTGTTTGAAGCTAGAAAGGTGGCAGGGTCCGCCACATATAAACAAAGTTATACACGATGGAACTGTATTGTCCCTTAAGGTCAGTTTGTTTATTTAGTTTGTTTAGGCATAAAAAAAAACAACCTACAAAGTGCACTTTTAAAGTAATACCATAATATTACTAGACCATGTCATGATACAAAATATAAATGGATAAATCAAATGTCACAACAATATTGTCAGGAAGAATTCTTTACTTTCAGAAAATATTACCAGAATGGGATTTTGATAAATAATCATCAGTAATGCGGATATAATGACTAAGTGGGTAAGACAAGTGTTGAAAACAAGAAAATGACATCACTTCACTGTAAATCAGCCTTTAAAGGTGTAAGAATTTTTCTTAAAAACATTCAAACATTAACTGAAACTTTCCAAAAAATGTGAAGAGATAAAAAATTTTTGCCGTCATTTCGAAGACATTGCTGAGATATCTGCCGAAGTTGGCACGGTAACCAGCCAACCCCAGCCCACCCTGTCTCGTCATACCACTAGCTGCACGGCTAACTGAGCTAACTAGCTAAGACAGCTGGAGTTAGCAGTTACTATGGCAAAATGCTTCCCGATATTTGCGAGGAGTGTGAATCCTAAGAAGTGGGCAATTCTTACGTGTTGCACATTTAAAAGAAAAAAAACAAGTTATATCGTATCCGGTCTCACGTCGTGATAATGTTGCGTAGATACATTGCACTGCGAGAGAAAGAACCGGCTAGCTGTAGAAACGTAGATACAATCCCTTTGGCGCGCAAACAGTTAACTCTCTCCACCCACCAGAAGGCTCTTAAGAAACACTTTGAGCATCTTCCCCATCATCCACCTCACCAGGCCCATGGTTGCCTTTTGTCACGTAGAGGTAGCAGAAGGCACATGACCGGAGTGTTTTTTATGCCTCCAGCCTCCCCCCTCCTTTCCTTTTACCCACCGGGAAGGGGGAGGAAATCCGCATTAAACGTACCAGATTTACCAGCATTCGGCTGGCGGCTGGTGCGGCGGGGTCGGCTTGTTATTAACTGGAGCTTTGTCTCCGTTAAACTTTACAGTCGCTGCTTGTTGAGATGGCAATAAAAAAAAGAAATCCTCAAAGAAAACCACACAATTTAATGAACTTTGAGTTGTTTCGGTTGCGGAGAAGTATGTGAAATATGACTTTTGGTGCACCATGACAGGAACACAAACATGCAGAGCTATGTGGAGGGAACACACAGCTATGCTCGGGGGTGACCGACCGCTGATATTGTGGAATGTGTCGGGGTGAATAGGAGGCGGGCTTCTCGCTTTGAGTGTCTGCTGAGCTCATTAAAGCAACAGTGGAGGGGTGTGTTGAGGTTAAAGGGGCAGTTCACCGCAAGGCAAAGCAGATTGGCTATACACGTACCCTCATACCTGATCCCGAGGTTCTTGAGTTTCGTTCTATCTTCGTAGCGACGGACGACGCAGAATAAATTGCGAGAAGACTGAAATAATGCAGATGAGAGTGTGATTGACTTGCAGTCTCGGTGAGCGATAGAAAAATACCCTTGCGGTGTGAGCAGACTGTTTAATATTCTTTGAAGGGAAGGCTTTTTCTTTTTTCATTCAAAACCAAAATTACAACCACATAATGGACAAAAGATGTTCGAGGGCTGAATCAAATCGGGTGCAGATGTGTCTTTGAGCCAAAAGTTTCTTTTCACCATCCTGAAGACAAATGAAACAGGAGCTGAGAGGGACAGAGCGAGAGGGAGACACACCCAGCGGAGATTGTTCGCTGAGCTCCTTGGCATCATCACATGCAAATTCTCCCCTTCGAGTCGAGGCTTTTCTTCTGACGAGCGAGACATCAAAGCGGGCAGGAACGGAAAAATTTGCCTTTTTTTTTCTGAATACATTTGTGAATCAAAGCTTTAAGCTCGGCGCAGGGACGCTTTAAAAAACACGCTGTTTAACAGCCCGGTATTGTGCAGGTCTTTCCAAGGAGGAGGCCTCTGACGCAAAGGAGGCCGCGAGCTTTTTACTTTTCCAACGGGAGCGGCTGGAGTTTGTTTGATATAAACAGAATAAATGTGCTGCTGAAAAAGCCACCGCGGCTGAGCCCACATGGAAAGAGCTCATCAACCTAAAGCTCCGAGGAGGCGCACCAGCTCTGAACACGCTGACGTACACGGGATGTTTAGAGTGCAAGAACGCCACAGTAGTGATTAATGAGCAGTGAGAGTGATTAGGTTCTCAATTCTCATGTGAAAACGTGAAGAAAAATAGACTAAGGAGAACAGGTGTGCAGAAAATGGAAGTGAACAGACGAGCAGTGGACAAAAATACATTCAGCCTTGTGGACTGGTGGAAAACAGAGCTGCAACAATCAAATCTAAATTAATCGCCAACTATTTTGATAACTGATTATTGGTTTGAGTCATTTTTAAAGAAATAACTGTCAGACTTCTCTGATTCCAGCTTCTTAGATGTTAATATTTTCTGGCTTCCTAACTCCTCTATGAGAATAAACTGAATGTCGTTGGGCTGTGGACAAAACCAAGACATCTGAGGACGTCATCTTGGGCTGCGGGAAACGCTGACTGACGTTTTTTTCCACAATTTTTCTGAAATTTTATCGACCGAATTGTCAGGATTTACGGGAAAAGGACCCAAACACAAGAGTTTTATGGATGAGAATGTCAGAAATTACAAAAGCAAACCACAAAAGGCAGGCAGAGGAAAGTCCGTAAAAGCAAAAGGCAGGTGATCCAAACTCCAGCAACAAAACAGTAATCCACTGAGGTGCAAAAACCGAGCAAACCAGGAAGGCACGAGGAAAACACAAGACCAGGAAACAGGTGTGAAACGCAGACGAACCAACCGAGAGCGAGGAGAAAACACGGGCTTAAATACAAAGGAACGATCGACTTAAAAAACAATTAAGCAGGATAAAGGGCAGGAAAACAGACACGGACAGGACGTGGAAAGTGGCACATGGCACACGGGGATGTTGGCGACAAAATAAAACAGGAAATGACAAACCCAAAAACCCCAAACCATGACACAAACAACCGATTGAGTGATGAAGGAAGAGACGGCGAAAATTGTCGTCAGTTGCACCGGTCGTGTTTGTGTTTCAAATTTCAAAGATCTCATTCTAAAAGATATCGACTGTTAATGGGATGAAAAAATTGTGTTTCTTCGCAGTTTCACCCTCTGAACATGCCTGTGATGTAACGATGTAACGACCCTCGCTCTCTGCTGCGCTCCCTTCACTCTGTGGGATTAGCTCTTGCTTTGTGTTTGTCAACACAGCGGTTCAATTCAACCGTGCCGTCCCGTGAATCGTGCTTTTGTTGGGATGCTCCGCTCTAACCTGCCTGTGTGTGTGTGTGTGTGTGTCGTCCTGCAGACTGGCAGATCGCCACCCTGGTGCTGCTGGTGGCCGGCGCTACGTCGACCCTCGTGGCCTTTTTGGTGGCCCTGATTTCCCTCTGCCGGGGGACGCAGAGACGGCACTACCGCACCGTGGCCGTGTTCCTCTTCACCGCAGGTACGTCCGTCTCCTCCCCCTTTTTTTCTGTCACTTTCCAACCCAGACCCCTGAAATCGTCGCACTTTACCCAGTGACACATCACGCTCACGCACGTTTTGGAAACAGAAAGACTCGCACGTACATACACTCCACCGCAACCACAACCATTTCCATATAGACGGGGCGTTTTTTGTTCCAGTGCTGACATTAAATGGAAGGGCGCAGAGGGAAAGAAGCAGCTGAAAAGAGGCTTCTGGTTGAGCTCATATTTTCTGCGGTGTGGAGTCTGGGGAGCTGCCGGCTCGCCGGGCCAAGAAAAAGCAGCCGCAGAATTTGCAGAAGTGAAGTCACTGTGGGGAGAGAGAAAGCCACGGCGGATTCCTCGCACAAGCACTGCCTCATACTTGGACTGCGCTTCTCCTGCATGCTTAGCGAGAAGGCCCAGATTTCGACACCGACGAGGGTGGATCTATCTATGAAACCCATAATTAAAACCAAAGGGTAGAAGTCAGGGTGTATTGTGATAACCGACTCGGAGCCTTGCGCTTATTTTACTTTAAAAACACGAGTGATGAAACACGAACCACTTACTGATACTCACCTCGTGCCCAGTTCCAGTTTATATGAAAAACAGACGCGCTGTTGTGTTTCGCGAGTAGCGTTCCTCCTCCCGACATTGTACATCGTGCCTGCAATCTAAACTGAGAGGAACAGTTTGACAGTGGTCTGACAACTCTGTACACATATCGGCTTTCTCGGTCAGAGTTGTTTCACAATATGAAGCCACAGCTGGCAGCCTGTTAGCTTAGCTTAGCAGGAAATCTTGAAACAGGGGGAAAAAGCCAGCCTAGGTCTGCCCAAAAGGAGAAAAAAAAAACCCGCTGTCGTGCACATAACTCCCTGTAGAACCACTTCTTCACATTTCCACAGTAAGATATTTGTTACAAATTAAACAAACAAGATATAACATTTTGTAACCCATTGGACGGAGCCCAGCTGGTTGTTTCCCTGTGTTTCCAGGTTTTGCGCTATGCTAAGCTAACCGTCTGATGGTTGTAGCTTCACATAATGAACACACGGTAGCGTCGTATCAATCTTCTAATCTAACTCTCGCCAAGAAAGCAAACCAGTTTATTTCCCACAGTGTCAAACTATAGGCCACATTCACACGGCGGCCATTTTCCTCTGACATCACATACAGGGCGGGAAATTCAAACATTGTACGAATGTGTTTCAGGTTGCAAGTCGCGTAATCGTAGGGGAATAGGACAAATAGTTATCATTTCACTGCATCCACATCGATCAACAGAAAGTGAAAATATGGAGGGACATCAGGCGAAACAACCCGTTGAACCCATCGAATATGTCAATGTTAATGACTGCTTTGAGTTGATGGCGAGCAGTAACGAGCAGATAAATAATGATATATAATGTTGACAGACAGTGTGGAAAAATGTTTGAAGGGGAAATGTGAGGGGTTTCTGTCTCGCTCTGTCTCTGAAAACATCTGTCACAAAGGACCAGTGTGCAGTCGGCTTCACGTCTGCGCCCGTGACTGCTAGCCATTTACTGAAAAGCGTGGGAGTGCAGTATTATCCTTTCCTGTTTGTAATTGCTTTAAGAGCCTCGCGAGAATAAGGTCCTCCTAACAGGCGCACAGGGGAACAGTCTTCAGCGCGGCGGCAGCAGCAGCAGCAGCGGCGGCGGAGGGGCTGGACTGTTAAATGCCCCTTGGCAGGACCGCGGCTGTGTGGTATTTATTTTCTGTCCGGAAATATGACCTCAGCGGGCCCGCGAGCTCAGTCTGGGCTCCATCAACACCGCCGCATTCCTGGGCTGCCGTGGTACCTCCTGCACGCCCACTGCTCCGTCCTGTAGGAAGGAAAGGCGGGGTCGCTCTTACACAAAGTGCTTTCCTCAAGAGTCACCTCGCTCAGAGGAACCGGTGGCACAGTGTGCCTTTGATGGCAAACATGGGCGAACGCTCACGGTGACGTCAACACATTTTAACCACCGGTAGCCGAGTGATTAAAGGGGGAAAAGTGATTCACGGTGATGGAGGAGGCGTCAGAGGCATTAAAGTAATATTCCTTCGGGGATTTCAAGGTCAAAAGAAGAAAGAGAGCCGTTGAAAAATTGTTCCACGTTTAATAAGAATAAAGGAACCGCACGGCTTCACTCTGGGGTCCTTAAATGTGATGTTCGAGTCAGTCGGTGTCGAGAGTGAAGAGACAAGAAACCCACAGGGAGGTGTGTCTCACAAAGATGGAGACTGGATGAGACATAGAAATACATTTATTGTTAAAACACATCTTGTTACACTGGAAGGAGCTTTTTATTCCTGTCTTGGAAGCTGTGGAGATTAAATTATTATAACGTACTTGTATCCATTTGTTGCCTCTGTTAGATTCACAATATGTGTTTTATTAGCATCACATTAATCAAGAGTAATAAATCAGTGAACTTACTACTCAAATGTCTCACTGTCTGTTGCATAATACAGGAGCTCTGATTGGTGTGTGCATTTATTTAGAAGTGCAGTAAAGGGACTGATTGGTCGCTTACGTAAGCCTGTTATGACATTCCTGTTTTATCTACAGGCTCCTAAAAACACTGTTAATTGTTTTTCCCATCACGTAAGAATCTTTAAAGGGGCTCATTTTGTCGACGTCTGAAGCAGCAGCAGTAGTTCTCTTTGCAGACACTGAAAGGCCTTAAGTTTATTTATGCCTTTACAGCAGTGCGTTGGCTGTCAGATCTTTCTTTTTTACACGAGCGAGGCCATTAACGTCACATGTTTTTGAGCTGAAGGTTGATGAATGCACAAACATTGTCCCTGTTGAGGTGCGAGACAAAGTGAGTCAGAAGAATCACATCGAATAGATTTTTAAAAGAAAAGGCTTCATCAAAAACAGAAAGATTTAATCCAGAGCTGCACAAACGAGGCGAGGATTTGCTGTTTTTCTTAATCAGTTAATCATGAAAATAATCATCAGAATAATATAGTTGCGGCCCTGTTCCTGATTCATTTTCTGTCAACTGACTGCTTAACTTTTAAACGACAAACTCTAATTTCTGACTCTGTCATGGTTCCAGTGGTCCTGCAGGCCTGCGCTCTGGTCCTCTACCCGATCAAGTTCATCGACGGGACGGTTCTTCAGACCTACCACGAGTTCAACTGGGGCTACGGGCTCGGCTGGGGAGCCACCATCTTCATGCTGGGCGGAGGAATTCTCTTTTGCCTGCGGACGGATGTATACGAGGACGCGATGTACTGAGTCCTTTCTCCGGCCCCCTTGACCGCCGGACATGCACGCACACAAACATGTGTACACAAACACACACACACACACACACACCCACACACACACAGACATGTTCCCATTCGGGAGGCGTGCTACTTTTCTTCACTCTGCACACTCCCCCCCTGTGTACGCGAGCACAGACCCGATCCCTCTCCTTCTCTCGCCGTCTTGCTCTCTCTGTTATTTTTAGACAGGTTGTGAAGGCCTAATTTAGGCCAGCGGCTGTGTGAATAGGACCCCCTCCACCTCCCGCTCCTCCCTAACAGCCAGTGGCTCCGCCGGTGTCGGGGTGGGGAGGGAGGGGCCGAGGCGGCAGTGCCAGAGCACAGAGAGCTTTCTGGACGAGGCCCGAGCCGCCGCCGCCGCTGCTGGACGTTTCCACTGCGCGTTGACCTGGATCTCTATTGTTAGAGAAACAGGACGGTAGATTCTCAGCACAGACCTGAATGTGCAGTGACTGAACATTTTCAAGGGATTGACTTATCTCCTCATTTCTTTTTTTTTTTATTATTCTTTCTGTAGCATATCACAAGGACAAGCTTGTTGTTGATGTATTTATGGCCTCATTTTTCACTTTATAAATACTGAAAAAGCTGAACCTCCTCCCTCTGTGTGTTCTAGCTCAAACATATCTAGTAAAACGCTAAGCCCTCTGATAGCCTCAATTAGACAGCTTTGATAAACGCTAGAGCTCTCGAGTGTTCACGGTTTGCGCGAAGGCTCGCGCTAGTTCCTCTCAAACGAAAAAAATGTAAATGTGTACAAAGTATTTCTACATGAAGGAAAAATCCAGAATAAACTGTAGTTTTGGGAGTATTCGGGCGTGTGAGTTATTGGTGTTTCGTGTTCACGCAGCTTGTGTGTGTCACTCGGCGGGGCCACGCGCCGACCCCCTGGGAGGATTCGAAGAGAGGGAGCGTCAGGGGTGCCCTCGCCGGACAGCAAGAGACAAAAATGCAAAACGGTTTCATTATCCGGAGCGCACATTCCTCAGAGGAAGCCACCCCGTGCCGTTTAAAGAGACATCACCGGGTCAGCAGCCAGCTGATGTGTAAAAATATGACCCGGCAGCGCTAGAGGAAGCATAATGAGCCACATAAAGCATTTTATTGCAGAGCACAAGACATGTTTTGCAGTTAAGCCTGGCAACTTCCTGCAAGATGATACGTTCATTAGTGTGAATGTCTGCCTTTATAAATGTTATACAACACTGACTACACTTAAAGTGACGTCGCTTACAGGTCACAAGTTAACTCTCTTGCCAGTTTGACAGACATACAGGGCTCAGACACCGCTCGTACATTATGACTTTTATTCAGCTTTTAGACACACACACACTGACATAAACATTCACATTGCTGGCTGGCTCAGTGGCCAAACAGGTTCGAGCGTAGAGCTCATGTTCGTACACTGGACCACATGATCAGACAGTGTAAAGCAATTTCTACATCTCCTGCCACGGGCATTACAGCAATTCCAACTGCATTTACTGACTGCATGTAATTATCTTGGACAGCTTACAACACTGCCACATTATTAGCTATTAGAATTATTTATTCGCGGATAAACGTGCCTCACAGGCACAGTTTAATTTACCGCCGACGTTTATTAAGTCAACTAAACTCCTCAATTTGCAGGGCGTTAGTTAGTTTGTTCATGTTTTTCCATCACCTGTGTGATTTCCCCGGGCGTCTCGTGTCAAACAGAAGGCACTGCCACACCTGAGCAGCCCGCTGTGAACCCTCCCTGTGCACACTCGTATCACCCCCACAGAGTTTAAACTGCAACAGCTGGTTAAAGAATCCCAGGACAGGGAACGTCTGCAGATAAACAATTTGCGCAGCTGCAGCGGTGAGAACTTCCCCAGCTGTGGACACCCGAATCAACAGCTCCGAGGGGTGGGGGGGAAAAACACCTCAATGAAAAGTGCCACGTGAACCAGATAGCGAGCTCCCGTGGGTGATGGTGCGATGTGGTGCGTTGTGTGAGGTGTCGGGTCTTATAATAGCGGTGACCTCTGGGGAATCTTCGAAATGTGACCTAACGCGCGAAAGGTGACGTGGTTACAGGACAGGCTGGCGGAGAGGGCACACACCATACGGCCTCTGAAGCCTGACGGGATCGTGTTGCCGCCTCGTCCGACGTGTAAAGCGTTAACTTCAGTTAAACATTAGTGGAGATCACAGAATGAAATATGTTTTGACAGCAAGGTCATCTGACACTTTGACTCAAAATCACTTTAATTTGACTGCAGATGAATATTTTAAAACCTCCACAAACCCCCACAGTTCACCATATGCAAATGTATTTCCGAGGGTACGATCTCTCTGCTTTTATTGTGCAGAAATAGGTTTTTGAATAATGCACTCACTAGTTCTGGCGGCGAAGGTCAAAGGCCAGAATGCCCGTAGGTCTTCGTTCTCAGCATCTCCACCCACACAGATAGCTGCTCCTCTTGCGTTACATGCGCTGAATAGTAAAGAGGACTTAAAGGACCAGTTCGCCCAAAAATACAAATTCGATCATTATCCAGTTTTGGGGTTCACGAAACATTTCTGGAGCCTCGCGGCAAAACAGTGTCGAAGCATTCCCCTAAACAAGCGGAGTAGACGGGGACTTGTTGCTAAACCTTTAAAAAAATAATCCAAGTCTCTGGTAACTGTGGGATCCCAAATTGATTTGAAAAGATGGTTTTACACCATTTTTAAAAGCCAAAATCTTCACAAAGGCTACAAGCTAAATGTGTTAGCAAGCACACCGTGTGAAATTCACGGGCGTAAACGTCGTCTTTTCAAATCAGTTTAAGCCATCTTGGACATTTTAATGTTTTTTTGGTCGATTTTTATACATTTTAAAACAAGTCCCCGTCTAATTCTGTTTTGCTGTGACGCTCCAGAGACGAATTCAAAACTCCGCCAGACCTTTCAGCAGCATATGTTAGTGAGCAGATAATGACTGAATTTTATTTCTTGGGTGAACTGTTTGCCTTCAGGAAATGTCTCAACAAAGGCATTGTTCATGTTTTTTCTTTTGTTTTTTACGGTAAATCTAGGTTCCAGCTGCTCGCATCCCCTGCGATCTGATTCTGTCTTCAGCTTTGACAGCCATCAAAACCACGAGGCGCCGGAGACGGAGCTGCGATTCTTTTCCCTCAGCTGAAGGGGATGCTCAAGCACTGGCATGGTTTCAAGCAGTTTACATTTGATGTGTTTATCTTGAGTCTTTCGCTACGCTGTATGAAAATAAAGAAGCGGAAAGATAGAGACAATTACGACGTAATCTACACGTAAGCTTGTAGATTCCAGTGTTGATGAGACCAAGATTGTTCTGATGCCGGTGGACACAAGAAAGGCACCGGCCTTCAGTCAGACTGATCCGAGACACAACACTGGGATATTCAAGCGCTGGCATGCTTTCAAGCAGTTTACATTAAATGTTTTTGTTTCGATTCTTTCGCTACGCTCTATGAAAATAAAGAAGCGGAAAGATAGAGACAATTATAACGTGAGTAACATGACATGTTGACGAGATCAAGATTGTTCTGATGGCGGTGGGCACAAGAAAAGGCACCGGCCTTCAGTCAGACTGATCTGAGACACAACACTGAATCATCCTGCAGCTGAAGATAATGCAGCTGCTGCTACATGCGCTCATCTCCGAATACTTTGGACCCGAGCGAAGATTTTACTGCAGAGGATTAGCACAACTCTCACTGTACTTCAGCAGAGCGAGAAAAAAAAAAGACAAGAGAACCCTTTAGTCCAGCTGTTTGTTCATACAACACATTCAGTCACATTTCTGTAGCTGTAGTAGAGATAGCGTGGCCTTCTGGAGAGAAGTCTGGCCCCTGGGTGCAGTAACCAGACAGGCCCTGCACTCTTTCACTCTGCAGGGACAGATTCCAGTTACTGAGCCTGGGAGACAGAGACAACGATTGGCGCAGAGACAACGATTGGCTCCGACACCGTCATGCCTGGGGACGGAAAAGGCTGTTTTAAGCGATGAGATTATGCACAGATGCACTTAAAAGTTCAAGAAAATGACACAGTGCAAACCTGAAGGTGACCAGCTCGTCCTCTGATCCTCAGCAGTGGAAGTCGTCCGCAGATAAACGGACTGAAAAGCAGAGCCCGGGCTACACATTACCCCCCCACGACCAATCCTCTGTCAGGCCTGGCTCCGCCAAAATTACATATTAACCTGAAAGAAGTTACTCACTTCCCCTCCACTGTCACACTCACGCTGCCCTGCAAGTCTTCTGGGCCCCATTAAACCCAAGTACAGCAGTCAGATCACTTCAATTACTTCTGTGTGCCTCCTCAGAATCACTCATCGAACTGCGTACCAGCCATTATATTGTGTTATATTGTGTTTTGTCATGCAGCAAGGTTGCTTCATTTGGACGTGACTCACAGCCGTTAAGAGGCCGCGTCCCAAGTGATCTGAGCGGCGTGGCACAAGCATGGGAAACATCAGTGTATGACAGCGTGTGTGTGCGCATACTGTGTCAGAGTTTCTCTCATTTATTCCGTTTTGATTAATCATATAAGGGCTTTTACTACTGAGCAGTGAACTACACAGGAGACAAACAGCTGCCCCAGGGACACGCACACGCACATGGACAGTCAGGTAGGACCCCGGCGTGGGAAGCCGCCAGCTGCCCCGCTGACCTTGTGGACGTCAATGAATGTTGGATGAAACGCTAAAAAGCGAACGTCAGCCTCAAACCACATGCTTACTTTCCCAACATGAGAGAAAAATTATCATGCAGTGGAAATTCCATGTTTAATGAGCATTTTCACCGCATGTTGGAGCTATGTGTGGTGGAATAGTAAATAAAGATAGGGCTTGCACTCTGATTTCCAGCTATTCTTTTATTTTTTGGTTACATCCAGTCTGGTTTCATGCACGGGTCAGTTTTCAGTTTTTGGGCTGTTTTGCTCCAATAACAAGACTTCCTTCCGACTATTGGAGGAAAAAACATCCAAAAGACGCATTTAGGTCTGTCTCTTACTTTAGACCTGTGCTTTTTTATTTATTATTTATGCAAATCAGTGCACATTTATATTACATTCATGAATATTATTATTATTTTTTATATACACACTATATTGCCCAAAGTATTCGCTCACCCGCCTTGACTCCCATATGAACTTAAGTGACATCCCAGTCTTAATCCATAGGGTTTAATATGACGTCGGTCCACCCTTTGCAGCTAGAACAGCTTCAACTCTTTTGGGAAGGCTGTCCACAAGGTTTAGAAGTGTGTTTATGGGAGTTTTTGACCATTCTTCCAGAAGATGTTGATGGGAAGTCCTGGCTCTCAGTCTCATTTACCCCAAAGGTGTACTATCAGGATTCTGTGGGGGCCACTCAAGTTCATCCACACCAAACTCTCTCGTCCATGTCTTTATGGACGTTGCTTTGTGCACTGGTGCACAGTCATGTTTGAACAGGAAGGGGCCATCCGTTAACTGTTCCCACAAAGTTGGGCGCATGGAATTGTCCAACATCTCTTGGTGTGCTGAAGCATTCAGAGTTCCTTTCACTGGAACTAAGGGGCCAAGCCCAGCTCCTGAAAAAACAACCCCACACCATAACCCCCCCTCAATGCAGTCAGACAAGTACCGTTCCCCTGGCAACCGCCAAACCCAGACTCGTCCATCAGATTGCCAGTTGGAGAAGCGACAATACCACTGACAGTTGACTGTGGAATATTTAGGAGCGAGGAAATTTCACGACTGGACTTGTTGCACAGGTGGCATCCTATCACAGTAGCACGCTGGAATCCACTGAGCTCCTGAGAGCGACCCATTCTTTCACAAACGTTCGTAGAAACAGTCTGCATGGTGCTTGCTTTTATACACCTGTGGCCATGGAAGTGATTGGAACACTTGATGTCAATTATTTGGATGTGTGAGTGAATACTTTTGGCAATACAGTGCATATTCTGAAAACAGCCAGCTCAAGCATACACTCACAAGAACTTGCACCTGCACGCTGTAATGCAAAATATAATTAGAACAATGTTCCTAATGTAAGGAATCAACTAGGAAAGTTTCATGGTGACGAAATAAATAATTTGCACCAAGTTCTTTTTCAAAAGAAATTGGCATTTTACAATACATGCCTTTTAAAGCCATTTTTGTCTGTTCATGAGCATATTCATACATCATTCATAGCCTGATTTATCTAACATTGTATTGCTAATAACATGGCCGTGGTTGTTGACAGTATTTTCAGATTTGTGGAGTGAGAAAGAGAACTACTCAAACTTCCCTTTGTTAAAAATCTTTGACTCCAATGTGTCAACAAAACAAAAGAAAAAACATTTTGAGCCTGGTTTTATCCAATATTTAGATTTCTGTTCTGGAAATGTATGGGAACAGGTGCATATTCAACTAGATTAATGCATCGCTGGCGTATTTTAGAAAAATAACTTGTAATGCAAACAAATAACTGTCATGTAACTAATCTACTGTGGAAGTTCCAAGCTGATATTCAGTAGTTTTGTTTTTATTTTTAGCCTTTTCCCCCGCAGTGTCTCCCAAAACTGCATCATAAGCACTAAATCACATTCATTTCGCTAATTTATTCTCATTAATAAAGTGGGTGCTGTATACTATCTGGACGCTAGAGGGCGACAAGAGCCATAGAAAACTGGGAAACAGTGCAGCAGTCCCATTGGTAGTACTTGCTATCTTTTTTTTGTTCTGGGCTGAAATTCCAAATCCCTCTGGACTGATTGCAGTGGATTCAGATCATCTGTGCGCAGGGTGGGGAGACCGGCTCCTAATTAAGAGAGGCCGCCCAGGCTGGACTCTCGTTCCTAATCTGTCCTTGTCACACTGCAGACCTCATCCCCACAGACCGCCAGCCAGAAACTCTGGTCTGTTTTAGACCCCTATTGAGATGAATTTGCTGCTCCATTGCAGTCTAGTTGAGGGAGACTGTGTTTATAGACATTTTCACTGTCAAAGCAGGAGAAGCACAGGTGTGAGCAATAATGTAAACGATGGCTGCATTCCTTTAAGTGACCCGGTAAGCAATGCCGGTGTGTAATTCAATGGAATAAAGCCACCATTAATGTAAGAGCGTGTTTCCTCCTGCAGCAGGTAGGGTGAAGACCAGGGCTTATCAGCAGGCTCTGATTGCTAATCTGCTGCAGGTGTGGGTGTGTCAGCCCCTACACACCTTCAGTTCTCCCCCATTTCGTTTCATTGGAGACGTCACCGGGAAAAACTTTTGCTTATCACCTGAAGAGGTCTTTTTCTTTCTTCATTAGCCAAGTAGTTGACATTTGGCATCATATCTTTATGTAGGTTGGGGCTGGTTTGGAAGCGTTTCAGTGCCATCACCGCCACGATACAAAGGAATGCATCCTGTTTGTCAGAGGCACAGTTGAAAAAAATGCTATTGTACGTGAACAATATTTCCAATTCATGATCTCCGGGTTTTCCCAAATGCTGAGCAGGATATTCACATGTGGACCTGGTGCTGAATGTTGAAAACAAAGGACTGATGTGGCTCTTTACTGTTTGAAATGAGAGAACACATTACATTACATGTATTTACTTTATCTGAAGCAACCTACAATTAGCTTTTAATCATGGAAATAACTCAAAATTTGCAGGAATAATGCAAGTACATGACCTTTATCAACAAACCAAACTACCCTGCTTTATAAAAGAGAAAAAAAAAAAATCCATATACAATTATGTTGGTTACAGATTGTTGTCTCATGACTGGCTTTGAGGCTGCTGAGGCTGATTTATGGGAGAGGTTGTAAAAATATTTTCTGTCTGAAAATGCAATAAGACGGCGACAGAAATATTATCTACAAAATATATCACTGCTTGTCATAATTGTTCCTGTAACACAAATATACTGTGGCTCATTAAGTACAACCAGCTATGGCAGACAGGGCTGAATACTGTAAGTAATACCACATTTCCAGTGAACCATCTTCGTCTTTAGAAGTAAATCACCCACATGTGTTTACTCATGTCAAATCAGATACATTTAATTGGTTCCTTGGGTCATTCTAGTTATTAAATTCACTGGACCGTACCAACTTTATTGTTGGTGTTGAAAGCCATTTCTCCATTAGATTGTTTTGTCTTCCGCAGCTCTGGTGAAGCGAAGAGTTCAGCGAGTTATGGAAATATAGGTTTCAGCCGTGCAGTCTGCCCCTCTGTCCTCAATAACACACTGCTAGCTGATGTGGACACTTAAATCATTAATGGTAGTCACTTAATATCTTAAATTAAACCTTATTCAAGTGGTTTACAATACTACGTATTTGGTTGTTTGGCAGGGCCCGTGCATAGCTTCTTAGATGTACAACAATGCAATAAAATACACAGTTACAACATATTCAAGAAGATTTTGAAATATTAAAACACTACAACAATAACGGGGGTGGAAACAATTAATCAATGGCCTATGTTCCTGAAGGAATACAAAGGCCTAAGTAAGTAAGTAAGTACAACAATAACGGTCAGATTAAATTAGACTAAGTGTTTGCATGTATGCCTGATGAGTACATGACTGGGTTGATGTCCGCCATGATTTCATCTTAAATTTAAAGGACACCCACTATGCTTTGTCACGTTTTTCCTTTCCGTCAGTGTGCTATTTAGGTTCTTAGGTGCACATTGAAGGTCTCGAGAGTTTAAAGACCAAAATCCAGGCCAGCAGAAGCGCCTCTCTCCCACAGAAAACACTGCTCCTGAAATGCCCCATCAGTAGTCCTGCCTAAGCTACCTGGAAGCTGAAAACACGACGGAGCCGACCAGAGGCGTGGTGGCCAGTGCTGGCTCAGGCGTGTGTGAGCTGACCAATCAGAGCAGACTGGGTCTCCGGGGAAGACCGTGCTGCCGCAGTGGACAGCACGAGAAAACTTCTGAGCGCTA
Source organism: Lagodon rhomboides (assembly GCA_039737535.1). Lineage (NCBI taxonomy): Eukaryota > Metazoa > Chordata > Actinopteri > Spariformes > Sparidae > Lagodon > Lagodon rhomboides. Next base: position 9,244,879 of record CM077795.1, on the reverse strand, counting down.
AAGCGTGTAAACCTATTCTAGTAGTAACCCAAAATAAAATTGTGACCCTAAAATTGAGCATATGTCTACTTTAAAATCAGTAGCTGACTGATCACCATTGATCACTTTGTACAAGTGTCAGCAAGACACAAAAAACTTTTAGGAGGTTAGGAGGTCATCAAAATGATGTTACAGTAGACCAACTTGATGCTTTTTTGTCTAGTGCCCTGAGTGTTTGTTTGCAAAGTGATTTCAAAGTACAGTTCGTGGTTTCTTCAGCAATGAGCTTTATTTGAAATAGGCCACCAAATAAAACAGATGTGAGTACTATTGATATCCAGTGTCTTAATAACAAAAACCCAAACGTTTCCTGCATGGAAAGAAAACATAACCAATGTCACTCACGAGATACTGAGGTGACGCAAACCACACACCAAACAGTATCCTGCGTGAAACATGTTCGCGTTTAATATTTCAATTTAAGTCAATGTAACAGTAAATATAAAAGGAGGTAATGGTTCAAAATCCCGTAACTCTCACTGAGAGAGTAGCTGATGAGGATCATTATTAGGCTCGAAAACATTAAATGTGGTTAACATTTCAGGCCCCCATAAACACACACAGAGTTCAAAAGACTCTTGCATGAGAACATAAAGGCTGCAGGTGACTGGAGGTCATTCATTATCTGCATATTAGTCCCTGCTCTGGCCGCTTGTAAAATGTTTATTTCTAAAGTTATTAGGAGCACACAGTCAGCTATCTGTTGTTTGATTACAAAGAAAAAAACACGTTTTATGATGCAAAGAGCTCGTTAAAAAAAGTAATGCTCCGACCAACACATGTCGTGAAATGAAAAGTTCAAAAGTCAAAGGGAAGGGTGGGTTAAATTAGGTGTAACATTTGGCATGTTTCGAACCAAAACGCTTCAACATTTACAGATTGTTCGTTCAAACACTTCAAGACAAAACTGGCAAGACAGATGTGGCATTAAAAATCCCCTGACAAAGGTAATTTCTTCTGTATTCTTCTGTTTAGTAAAAAAAAAAACAAACAACAACAATTGCAAATTCTGCAGGCAATGAAAGACTTCATTTGTTTGAAGTGTGCAATAAAATCCATTTCACAATCGCTGTTTACTTGGTTGAGGCTGGCAAGTCATAGTAAACAACTAAACCAAAAACATATAACTGAATTCAATAAAAAAAAGTCTAATTCCCCCACAGGATTAAGTGGACTGAACTAACTGGCAAGAGATGTGGCAAATAATAAAACATGAAAAACAAATCCTCCTTAATGGACCTAGACCTCGACATCTGCAACGTAACCCCTGTTGACTCCGTCAGCTGGCAGCACATCAGGGACAACATGTGATTCAGTTTGCAACTTGGAGCAGTTAATATACATTCAAGCATTTGTATAAAAATGGAAACTATAAAGGCAAGCGTAACATAATAATACTGAACCTTCACCCTAATGAGTATTATCTTCAGTGATTTGTTAGCAGTGATTACAATCTCAGCTGATGGCTGAGCTCCGTTGCGAGACTTTCAAGTCCGAGACTCTGATTAATGAGAGAAGTGGACAGCAGCAGTCGAAAAACCTGTCAGAGGTGCTCTTTGAGAGCGACGCGGGCGCAGGTTATTCTCATCTTCTCAGGCCTCCCCTGCTGTCCGAAGTGAATTTCGGGCAAAGAGGATAGTGAGCAAAGTCGGGCTCCTTCTCTTGCTTGGATGCCCTCCTACAGTGGAATCACAGGTAACTTTGAGCGCTTTACTCCATCTTATTTCATCACATCTTATTGTGTGCACAATACACTGCACAGTTTAAATGTGTTTACTCACAGCTTCAGCGTTGCTCCCACACACAGCGACAGCACCAGTATGGCGATGACGGCAACAAACATGACACAGACATAGACGGGCACCATGTCCCATCCGGGGTCAGGCGCGACTTCTTTCTTTTCTGAAGCAAAAGCAAACACACAAACATGGGGTCAGGCTCATTACGGTTTAGTGACATGTCACTTCTGCAAAAAAAAAAAAGTGATGAACCTTACAAAGACAAGTCAACTAAAATCTAAACAACAATCAATAAGCATTATCCAGACAAACCAGGAGGTAATAAGTAATCTGGACACCGTGTTACAGCAGTATGTATTACACATTTCAGTAACTTTCAGACTTCAAACCCCCGTCACTGATTGTTTTCAGTGTCCAAAAAATAAGGGAATTGTGCATACATGGAGCTAAATGTTGCACATGCTTCACCCACTGTGGATGCACACACCCAGACATTACTAAAGCTGGTAGTCACAACTTTTGACGTCACTGTAAATGTTTTAAATTAGATGTGCTCGTCTACATAGCACAAACAACTGACACCTGAAACACATTACATCGTATTTTACATTTTTACAGCGTTTCAGTCTAAGATCCCAGATCAAGATGCTGAGAGCATCACAGCACGACATTTCCGTCAAACAAAGCCGTAATAAGAGACACGCGTGCACACTTGAAAGATTCACGTATATATTAACCTATCCTGTGAATCCATGTCATGGTTGTTCACTTTGAACTTCGTACAGTGTACAGAAAATTATCAATAGTTTTCTTGAGTATTTCGAATCAAATAGTCTGGGTAATGGCTTTCAGAGGTTTATGGGCAGTGGCAGCTGCAAAAACACACAAGATATCTCCATAATCCACTTAAGATAGTTTAGGGGATTTGTACACTGTCGTTATTTTTCTCTCTACTCCAATTTGTATTTTTAGTGTTTTAGTGATGTGTTGGATATGAGCTCTAGGAACCAGATTCCTAATTATTTATGATGCTCTACTGTATGGTTGGATTTCCAAGTTTTCAATTAATTAAAAAGGTATGAAGGTCGCCAATAGAAGACTGTAACTGGCAACAGAGCTAACAACAGGAGGCCTAATATTGACCCTTGTGGGACACCATTATCAACCATCTGTAGTGCAAAGAAGGAAACTCACACCAGCACAGTTTGATCAAAACTTTTATTTTATGAATACATCGTGACGCTTCAAAGTAGAATGATACATTCATTTATCAACCTGAAGCTACGGATTTCTTTAATTTTAACAAGAATGAAGTCAGAGAAGTCTAAATGAACTGGCAAGAGTTGTGGCAAGTACTCAACCAGAAAACATGAAAACAAACAGCAAAAGAATAAGTTATTTTAGTATTGGTGGACATAGAAAAGGAGGTGGATTTGTCTGAGGTCAGTTTCGGAAGAAGGTGGTGAAGTAGGCAGTCTGTGTCCAGCAGCCACATTTACCTTCTGGTGGCAAGAATGAGTGACTGGACTCGTAGTGAACCCCCTTTCTTCTACTCTCTGTGCAACATGCATATGCCGATGCCCTCAAGTAACATTAAAGTACAGTGCACATAGCAGAACATAGCTGGCAGCTTCATCACATAAGAACCCAAGAAAACAACCGGCAGCTAAACAGGTTACATCATTACGGTCAGCTCAGTACCGTCAGAAGTACAGTTATGTACCTCGTGTGTCAAAAATGCCCCTTTTATATAAAAAAGAGGCAAAGGAGAAAAGAGACACTGTTTGACATTATTTCTTACAAATCTTAAACTGCGTTCCGTCACACTCATTACCACAAAGGGGTACTCACAAGTAAACAGTGTAAACACACAGTATGAGTCACTGGTGGTGCAACTAAGGCTTGATCTGTGCGTCAAGGTGAAATAACTTCAGTAAGTGTACCTTTAGTGCAGGCCACTCATAGACATTTATAATCTAAACTTTCAATATATATATATAGTATGCTTAATATCAATATATATGCTATATATATATGCTATATATATATATAAATTGTACAATTCAGTCAATCTTCAGTGCAAAAAACAAAAATAACAATCCAAGTAAAAAAAAAATGTAATGCAACATTCAACATGAAGTTAAATAATAAAGATTTTACATAGATAGCCGTCTACAAGACAGGCACTTAAGATAATGCTGGACACCATTTAAGGTGCTTAACTGGTTAATGCCTTTTTTTATTTTAAAGGGGTACACAATCCCCTAAATTCAAAATAATAAAATGAATAAAAACAGATTCAAAAAATATAACTGGACGTCTCTTGAAGATCTTTCATCCTGCCCTCCAAAAGACCGACAAGGCAACATCTGTGGCTGTTAAACAGAAGAGGACACATTAGAAAAGATGGCACAAATGATGATTTTTGTTTGTTGTTTGTTTTCATACAAGGACTATGTTTCAATGCTGTCTGATTTTTTAAAAACAATTAACACATTAGAATGACTGTCAGTATCACAGAATGTCGGTGGATATGTGTCTTAAATAGTTCTCAGTATTTCAAAATGAAAAAGAAAAATTCAAAATGCTGTTGAGCTCTGAAAATGATATGGAGCAAAATAAACTTGAGTTGGAGTTGATTGAGATCACGGAGAAGGACGAACCGTGGCACTAATAAGAATCCAATTAAAATAAAACAGTGATAATAACAAATAATACAAAATTAAACATACCATGTAATGACGACATCGGGGCCTTCCGGCTGGGATTCCACAAAGTTAATGTGATTCAGGAGGACTTGTTGATGTGGCTTTAAACAAAAAAGTTGCTTCACAGCTTAGTTTTTAATCATTGAAAAAAACAAAAACACTTTTAAAAGGTCCCTCACGAATGTGGGATATAATTCAAATCTTTCTTTCACCAGAATGAAACACCCAAACAGACGTGCAACAAAACGATTTAGTGATTGAGGGGAAAATGTAATGGGAACTTCAAGATGGACAGTTGCTGGGAGAGGACTGACGATTGATGGAGCATTCATCATGTCTTTTAAGTTTTTTCCATTATAAAAGCTTGTTTGTCACACTGTTGAACTGATTTTACACTAGAAATTAGATTTATATATTCATATATTAGGTAGAAAAACATTGTATTTACCTGGGTGGCATATCGGAGGACTCCACTCACTCCAAAAGCTTTTTTCTGCACAATACTTGTTCAATTTGGACCGAACCCTGATGCAGCTTCTTGTTTTGTCGTTGGTGGCGGGCAGAGTTAGGCTTGGCTGATTGGCTAAAAACTTCTCCTGTCAACAACAAAGAAAAGTGAAGAAATTAAGTCAGAGCTTGACAGTAATTGTTTATAGCCTGAAACCTAAACTATGTTACAGCTGCATGAATCAACATTTTTGTGTAAGTATGAGTAAATCTAGTGATGCATTTGTACAACCACAGTCTTCCACAGGGCCTGGCAGACAAATTGCTAGAGCTATTAGTGAGCTAGTGGCACAAAATGGCAGGGAAAGTGAAGCTAAAATATCCTAATATCCGGCAGTGACAGACCATCGTTCAGCCGCTAACCAAATACCACAAAGCACACAGCCGCTGAGCCCAATAAAAGAGCCATTGCAGCAGCGACACACTCTTGTAGCGGCTAATGTTAGCACAAAGCACACAGCCCCTGAGCCATGGTGGCAACAGCCGCCTCCTTCTGCTGCTAAGGTTAGCATAAGGCACACACCCACAGTAACTGTCGCGCTGGGTAGCCTGTAAGGACTGGGGGTATGTTTTGGGAGAGCTATTTTGCTTGTGCGAAAATGATTGTGTCATTTTGGCATCTAACAGAGTTGTTTCTTAATCTATTTATTAGTTTAAAAAGCCAAGAGAACGTGTTGAAAGTTGCGAACTTGTTGCTAATACATCCAACAGCTGGCCACCCACAGCCACGGGACAGTTGGTGAAGTCAGACAGTGCGTGTTAAAACTGTAATGAAATGCTGGTTTGATGTGAGTTTGCATGCATGAGAATATTAGAGATTTCTTCTATGTAATCACATCTGCAATGAAGGTGTCGAGAGACATTTAAATGCTTCTCCTCTTTTGTGTAGGTGTTGCGGTCTTTGCAAGACACATCATGCCTAGAATGTATTTTCAATTGCTACATATTTTCAATTGTCTGTTGAATTGGATGTGTCTGATTCACATAACTTGGAATCGGGTATTCTGCCTTGCCAAGGTCGTGCCAAAAGTGTTTTGCGTCAAAAGTCTGCAATTATCAACTGACAAGTACAGTTTTTTTCTTGACACATGTATATAGTATATGTTACTGTAATTCACCCACTTTGGTAAGAGGTGTGCTGATGAATCACATAAAGCTTTGGTTGCCGCAGGTTAGTGATTCAGAATGTATTCCAGATAAACTGGGAACGTTCTTGAATATAAGAGAAAACAAATTGTAAAACACACAAGGTGCACGTGTGTCCACGCCCCTGGATCCACACCCTTTTATATTATTCACGTGTATCAGACATTATGTCAATTAAATTTATTTTTATTATTTTTCTTTTCCTTGTATTCTTAAATGACTAATCCTGTTTTCAGCAGGTGGCTCAGTAATGCTTTCATCACTTTTGCATCAGTGACTCAGAGATTGCAAACACAAAAACCTAAAGAATACATACCGACACAATTTTTCCATCCTGTCCCTCTTGATTGTGTTCCACCTCCCATTCAAGGCAGTGTCCAGGAACCCTGCCAACAGGAGGTTCCCAGCGTAGTTCCAGCTGCTTGTCGGGGCCTGTTTGCAGATACAGCTTCTCTGTGGGTTCAGGCTTCACTGCATGGACATAAAAACACAGTGGAGCAGATTACAGATTGTGACAGAAAGCGGAGAGGAAAACGGTTGACACGGGCTCAAAACATTGGGACAATAACCACATCGCCCACACTCAGTCTGAATGTTATGTCTTAACTGCTGCTACCGGGACGTGCACGCACCGTGGTCTTGGATTTGCAGGGAGATGAATGCTGGTTTAAGGGGCCCCTTGGGAGAGGAGCCATTTACACAGAAGTTGATGTCAGTGAAATCAGGGAGATACGTCTCTGTGAAGTTGCAGCCGCTCCTGACTCCGCTCGATATGAGGTATTTCGGACATTCCTCCATCTTTTCCAGTTCCTTGTGCCTGGGGAAGAGACGACCAGTTTTGTTGAGATCGTAAGGTTCGAAGAGGCACGATGAGGCTCACCATCACCTTAATCCTTCAAGGGGCGGTGGCCAATCATTTGAGGTGGTCAGTCGCATAAAACCTCAACAACACTCATTAAGCAGCTATTCAAGATCATCTAGATTTTTCAATATAATTGAGACAATGTTGCTCCTGATGATAATGACATGGATTCGACACACTGTAAATACAATTCTTTAGGGGGTTACGTGAGACTATCCAATCGCAATCCTCGCTGATATTATAACACCGTGTTTGCATTTGCTTGTCTCGTTCATTGACGCTGGTTTCTCTCTGTGCATGTTCAGGTAATTGCGAGGTGACCATTAAACGAGTCCTGTTATGATTTTTTTTTCCTTTCTTCAAGTGCTTTTAAGGGTTCTTGTACCTCTCTCCACCAGAAAACACTGCTCCTGAAACACCTTGTCACCAGCCTCGCCTTTAGAGGTTGGCCATGTGTTGCACTTTGCTTGTTTCCGCAAAGCAAAGAGCTACTCGTGCATTTTGGCGTGAAGCTTTCGTAATCTTTCTACCAGACTTTTAAGCGCCAGCTGCATGACGCTTACATACAATCTGACTTATTTTCTAAACCAGTGGGGTCGCCCTCTGCTGGCCTTTAGAAAGAATGCATGTTTGCACACTTATGCATTGGCTTCGTCCTTTTTTTAAACAGTCAGTGGCTGGCGTTGCGAAAATCTTTGATGGGATGTGACATACCAGAAATATAGGTTGTGCTGTGAGCTGGCCGGCGTCTTTGGGCTCCTTCCCCAAGTGCACTCAATGTACTTCATGTTATAGTACACGCAGACAAAATCCTGGACTGCGGTGCCCGCAACACCTTTAGGTAGAACAATGAATAAAACCAATCAATGCCAAATCATACACTTGTCTGATTTCATCGATAAAGGCTTTCAGACTGACCTGTGCTGGGAGGTTTCTGGACCAGTTCAGTGTAGTTAGTGCTCTTGGTCAAAGTGCCGTTGGTGCAGGGTCCATTCAGCAAGGTGTACACTCGCACTCTAACATCTTTCATCAGGTCAAACTGGGCGCTATATTTCCTCCGCGGCGTCCTGACAGCCTGCCGATCAGAAACACAACACCATCAATATGATTTATATAGGAGGTGTGGGAAAACTGACAACGTGCGTCCCTGTAAATGCTTTAAACTGAACACTGTTGACAGTCAGTCCCGTCGGACACAAAATACCTCAGCTGTTAAAAAAGATCATGCCCTGAAGGTTTTGAGTGTCTTTTGAGAGGCTCTCACCCTGCCAACAATGAATGCCCTATTGAAACACATGCCACTGAGACAGGGCACGGCTGGGAAAAGATGATATTAATTCTCAGTAAAGTAAATATTTTAAGATTTTTATCTGAATCCCGTTGGTCTGTACGAGATTGCGAAAGAAAGAGATCTCTGCATCGTCAAGGTAGTTTGGACTCAAGATAGGCACACTCATCGTCAAAGGGTGAGATAATCTGTCTTTGTCATCATGCTTGACATCATAGCATGACTTCTTATTGCCCAAGACACCATCAGCAACAATTCCAATGTCTTCATCATTGTTATAGTCCTATTCATTCAACCAGGTACAGGCAGTTAAAATACACACCTGGGAATTTTTATGGTTAGTGCATTCTTGGTAAAACCTGCCATGCTGCAACAATGATGTAAGTTTTGTGTGGAACTATGGCTCAGACATCTGGCTTTTTCAATCCAACCCCCAAAAAACAGGCTAACAAATATTTTACTGAAAGGGTACTTTTGAGGTTCCTTTGCACCTAATTATAATATTTTTTTTATTTCTGTGACTTTGTGGCATCACGTTACGTAACCATGTCACTTTTGCAGAATTCTATGCCCGGCAGCTAGTTTGGCAAATTGAATCAGCACAGCTAATCTGTTGATGTTGGCGGTGTGTTTTGGGGCATCAAAGCATGTCAACCTATTCTAGTAGCAACCCAAAACAAAACTATGAACCTGAAAATAGATGTTTCTAAGTCTTGATCCTATGAGATCATGTTGAAATTATGACACAACAATGCCTCCATCAATCGTCTCATTTGGAAATCGGGTGAAAGAAATCTTAGAATTCTTGTCGGGAGGTTAGGCGCGTTTGCAATGACAGGATTAAATGGTTTGCACTTACACTCCACCTGCCCCTGTATGTGTCGAAGTACTCCAGCTGATACAGTTTGGGGCACTCCGTCTTATTAATGAGACTGGTCGGGAGGCTCCATGTAATGTCAAGATATCCGAGGTGACCAGGGTCTGATATCACAATGTCCGCAGGAGGATCCACTGAAAGTGAAAAGGACATTTATTTACCGACTGTGTGCATTCGAGTGTGATTGTTAGTGTTCAATCTTTGTTTAGAAACCCGCACATAGGTGTCATTTACACTGGGTGCACTTTCTGAAACAGCAGATTTTGTCCCCTACACTTTCTTAAAAAGCGTTATTTGTTAAAAAAATAATTTGCAAAACAGTTGGCACCAAGAAATCTTAACTAACGGAAAGAGAACACTTCGCTGCTGAGTCTAGTCTGAAATCATGACAATATCTTATACATCTTATCAAATGTGTACAATACACTATAAACTGAGGCTGAGCAACAACCTATAACATGTGCAGGGAGAGTGTTATTATTCATTAGAAAATAGGTGTTATCAGAAGTTTTGTCTTCAGAAGATTGTTTCACTAACTTAAAAAAAAAGTACATTTCTGTATGTTGTTTTATTACTTATGTTGGTCAGTATTGTGCGTCATACACCTGAAATCAGTTGTCTAAGCAATCTTTATTTTTCATTGAGCCCCTTCAACGGCTTGAAAGATAATCTAATCACTGCCTGTTGCAGATTATTACAGCGCGTTTATTAGACTTGATTCCATGGAAAAGTGTACGCAAAGACGCAGCCAAGTTGGCAACCATCTCCTGTCCCTGAACGCTTCATTCATTGTCCGCCACATTCACTATCTCGTTTTGACAAGCTTCCACGGCACATTATCTGGGCTTAAAATTAGTATGCGTGAAAAGTTAATGAATAACATTTACGACTGCGCACCAACCTGTGAACCCGTTGCAAAGCGTGCTCTCCCTCCAGCTCATCAGGAGGAGCACCAGCGCGGCTTGATGAGTCAGCCAGGATTTAGCCGCCATCAGCAGCCTGTGTACACACCGACACCCAAAAACTGATTTTAAAAAATCTGGCAAAATAAAAATGAGATGAATTTAAAAGGATAATAATGGCCTAATTGTTTTAAAAATACACATTATATATAAACAAATATATATATATATCTTTTTTTTTTTTTTTACAAATGAAATGGTAGTTAAGATTTCACTGAACGATTTTTATTGTCTTTTTTTTTTTTTTTTTTTTACAAAATGAACCAAAATCCTCACAGAGGGGGAGATCGTGGGTGGATAACTACCACAATAAATTGAAATCTCTGAGGTAAAATAAAAAGACAAGAAAAGAAAAAAAGAAATCAGGTTCGAAGCCGAATCAAACACAAAATACTAAATCATCCATATCCCCATGAAACCAAATGAACACGCAACAGTCGAGGAGGTATCGCCACATGGCTGAAGGCTGTCAGAATGAAAGAGACTGGTACTTACATGAAGGTGTGGGAGCGATGTTCCCTGCGCAGACTGAGTGTGTGAGACTGACACGGCGTGGGTGGACGGAACAATTTATGCTGCTCACGAGAGTGCAGTGTTTGTTTTGTGCAATGAGCAATGATTCGGTGGCTGCATTGATATTGTTTTTGTGTGTGTGTGTGTGTGTGTGTGTGCATGTGTGTGTTTTGTGATTGCTTTTGTAGCTGCTCTGAGGAACAGGAGGTGAGGAAGAGAGGGGAGGGAGAAAAAAAAAACAATTAGGCTCATTAACCCTTTTCTACATGTTGCCTCTCGCCCCCTCACTGAGATTTATGGATAAATAACAGTTCCACCAAAGTTCTCCTTACCTGCCTGACCAAATAAGGCGTCTTTGCAGTGGATGCCAAACATATCCTACTTAGAAATCATAAAAAAAGACTCACTGCAGGTGTGTCATCTGATATTAGTCAACGACTGGCAATTATCCCCATGACAACCAGCCCCATGCAGGAACAAGACACGGTCCCACCCTCTACTTTTGTGTCTGGATACATATCGAATCTCCAGATTGCTGTGATGAGATTTCGACTTGAACTTGAAGAACCTGAGGCTGAACTTTTGCCTCGCATTGCATCACCCAAAACTTCGCCACGGGCCAAGGAGGAGGTCACCGTGGGAACTGGATTTTTGCGGTAAATAAGTTCTTCACGGATGAGCACCACTTTTGTGCTTTTCGAAGCGTAGACAAAATCGCTAGAAGTAAAAAAAAAACTAGCGTTAGGCTATAAACAGGCTACATTGCGGATGGGTGACTTAAATGTCGCCACTACCACACAATTACGATTCACATTTTCTATAATTTGATCCGTCTACAAGTTTTGAAGTTAAGAGTTAGAATAGCTTCTAACTCAAGTCGGCCCGTACAGACGGACTAGTGAGTTGACGAGTCTTCATGTTCGGCGTGAAGACGTTTAACGTCCGTGACAACTTCTGTAGTCTCAATTAGCCGTTTGTTAGTAAGACACCTAAACACTATATAATTAAATTGTGGGACATTCAATGATGTATTTTACGTTGTGGAACAAAACATGTAAATATCTTAAGACAACAACTAAAGATGAATTTGCGCAGCAGACTCACAAAGTAAAAAATCTATACGTACATACTGTATATACGTACATATGTAGTTTATCACCAGGTAATTCCTCTAGTGGGGGACGATTTGGTTTAAATGTCATTAATTCATTCAAACTTTTTTTCAGAGCTTCTCCACTTAGTCTTGTGAATGTCATGCGTTTGTCAACAACTGACAACTGCTTGAAGGAAAATACATGGTCAATTTGTCAAGGCGTCGTGGTATTACTCCACTTTACGAGCTGACTCGTAAAGTGGAGTCTGTCTGTCAGATAGAGAGATAAGATTTGAATACAACTGAATGCAGTTGTGGTGACTTGCAAATCTAGCAAATCTGTTGAGTATGAAAACAGATGTCATCATTGTTTATGGCCAATTCATTTTTGGGTAATCATTTCTTTGTTTATCTTTTTCTTGGAGTCTGGTCTTTTTTTGTAGTTTCTACTTGAGACAATGGTAAAAAAAAAACAAAAAAAAAAAACAGGAAAATGTTGCAGAAATAACCTACAACTTAGCTCAAAATCAATGTATATTCACAGTAAGCCTCACTTTGCAGAATTAGGACTCTCATGGAAACCGCCACAGAATTGTTGATCTTCTCAATCTCAAAGGTGCCGACAAAGCGAGAAGCCAGTTTACGGGAATCCACCTGGAGGGACAAGTCCCGGGAGGAGAGCCAAACCTTCTGTCCGGGCCGGTACTAGGGTGCAGGGGAGCGCCGTAAGTCCACCAGGCTTTGGCTGCGTCGGGACGGGCAGGTCAGGGCAGCATGTTTGGCTTGCTAGACCTCCTTACAATGGGTTAAGTAGGCCACCTCCGCTTACTGTGATGGTAACCAGACATGAGACGAGAGGTAGCCCCCCCAGTGCCCTACAGAAGGTCTGCCACACCTGAGAGGCGAACTGGGGACCATGGTGAGTTGGGTTAGGGTTAGGGTTGGGGATGGAGTTTGGGTCGGTTGGATCCATGTAGGCCAGATTGTTCTGTAACGCTTGAAGTTTAGAACCCAAATGTTGACGCCAAACAGGGAGAGACTTGAAAGGTGCACCTATTGATCACAAAAGGGTTTGCTGGTAGAAGGAGACAGTGAGCTCAAGCACAGGCTGGTGACTCCCAGGGTGGTGTAGGTGGAGACTCATGGTCATGCAGGAGTCTGGCTCAGGTAGTCAGGTTTGTGAGGGGTGGCAGAGGTGTGGGAGGCTGGGTGGCGAGTGGTAGAGGAGCTGGTCCACAGGTATGGCCCGGTCGCACTGGAAGAGGAGGAAAGCAAGATTAAAGCACTGGCGAGTGAACATAAGAAAACTTCCTAAATACATCAACTCTAGAGATGCATAAAAGTGGTCAAGTACCAATCTGAAACACAAAGCACAGAAAACTGACCATAAACAGGCGACCACAAAGTCCAATCATAACATGCACACTGAGTCCAAACCACAAGTCGCTTTACTACAAGGCAAAGTTTTGACGACAACTGCATTGTGGTGAAAATTTGGCAGACCAAACCAAATAAATGGCAGGGTTTGCACATCTTTGTGGTTTTATGGTTTGAAGAGGTTAATCCGTTAGAGATCACTGATGAGATGGTGTTTTTATAATGGTGTATTAGATATTCTGTTTTTTTCCATCGAAGCCAAACAGGAATGTTGACACTGGGGATAAACTATACAAGTATGGTAAAAATAAATCCCATTTCATGCTATCTGCAATTCCTGGAACAAGTCAAATACAGGCTTGGCAGATATGGTTCAGTAGCCATCAGTTGGAAGATGACTGAAAAATCAAACAGGCAATCAGATCCAAATGTGCTGAGGCAGGAAAGATTACACACAGGTGTAATCAGGCTAATCATAGAGGCACCTATCAATCAGATGCATCAAACCAGTCATGCAGGCATTGAGGTGGAACTGGAAAGACTAGCAGCTTAGGAGGTAGACCTGGTGGCAGAAGAGACAGAGATTGGATCAGGAGGAGAAGCTGAGAAGCAGGATACAGTTGGGATTTCGGAAGAACCAAAAGGACCACAGAAAAGTAAAGGAGTAAACCCCAAAGTCTCACTGTAAAACAATCGAAAACCTGGACTCGGAGGGGACTGACGTAAGTTGGGGGCTGAGAGGAGAAACTACAACCCTGAGGCTGAGAAAGAAGAAGAGTTGAATGTAGCCATGAGGCGGACCACAAGAGTTCATAAAAGGCAAGCCGAGGAAGAGGGGGCCACTGTATGGGGGAGAGGGCGGCACACAAGAAGTAGGGGCAAAACAAGACAAAGGAGAGACAAAAGGAAACTGGGGCTGAACACTAGGTGCTTGCACAATATATATCAGAGATACGTTCCAACTTCCTTTTCCCGTGAAAAATACCCACAGAACGTTTAGCATGTGTGCACTTGTGTGGATGCCTACTGAAGACAATCTTGTGTGCTAAAAGAAGAATGTGCTTTTAAACCTTATTAACACTAATTTGCAATGGCTGAAGTCTACTACTTAAGTCCAGCCTAGAAATGCCATAACTGTAGTCATATTATTGGATCGCCTTTTTAGCTGCAATGATTTCTCTGTGCAGTTGTAATTGTAGCAAATCGGTAGCTTGCAGTTATTTTCTTTACTTTCACTTTTCTGTACTCTCAGCTTCATACTTTTATTTATTTTTTTTGTTACTACTAGAATAGGTTTCCATGCTTTAATGTTCATTCTTTGCAGTGCTGCAGTGCAGCGCTCCTTCTGAAACGCTCAGTTTTAGCTCCTGTCCCTTTAAGGCCACCCTCCCGAATATCCAGTCTGCTCTGATTGGTCAGCTCAAACACACCTGAGTCAGCATTACTAACAACAGTGCAGCTGCGCTGAAATAATTCGTATGTGCCAAACTAGCTGCTAGGCACAAATAATAGTGTGTTATGTAACAAAGTCACTGAATTAAAGGCGGGACAACTGACGAGGCATTTCAGGAGCAGTATATTCTCTGGGGGAGAGGAGTTTCTGTTGGTGCAGACTTTGACCTTTTTAACTTATCAAGATCCTGTACAAACACAAGAACCTATATAACACACTGAACTGAAGGAAAAAGGCACACAAAAAAGCATTAAAAACAAGTTTGATCCAAGTGGAATGGGAAATCTGTAAACGTAAACTACACAGGCAGTCCAATAAGTCATTTAATGTCAATAGACACACAGGGATCAGCCAGACGCCCAAAACAGTTTTCATGGTAGCCAAACTTGTAATAACTTGCAATAAGCCTACATTGCGAAAGAAGCGGCTGCAAATCAATGGATACATTTATCGGAGTGTCACACCCCTCGCAAATTTTAATTGTATTCCCTTTAAGGTTATGAAACAGGAAGCTAGCCGGCTCAGTCCATGGATGTCTCTAGTATGAGTGCTCCATGAGCCGTACAACAAGGAACATCCAGGTATTTTCACACCTGGGCCTTTTCGGCTTCATGCGTCGCTGAGCAGCTTTCATAAGAAATGAATGGGGCTCGCCTCTAACACTGTTTCCAGGTTTCCTAATATGTCCATGGCTTCATCCCTAAATCATCGTGCAGAGTGGCCATCAGCAGGCGGAGCGTAGAGTGCATAGCCCTAACAAAATGTCAGAGAACAATGTCTCCATGCCTTAAAACCCCAAACTGGCTGAACGCAATGTCTCTTTCTTTCCTGCCGCAGCACACAGTAATCATGCGCTCATACCGCAAAGACCCTGAGGAGTTGCTCATTAAAGTATAGCATAACCTACAAATATGCCACACAGAATGATAATATGAATCCCTTTTTGATTAATTTATTAGTGAGAAATTATGTTTATCCCGGAAAGTAAAAACATTCATCCAGAAAACATCGGACAAAAACAAATTGAGCTCTGACAGCAAGACAGCGGATTTTGACAGAGGGATGGGACAGATGGGATCAGGGTCGGACGGAGAGAGAAACTGGTTTTGGTTCAGGCAGGGAAAAAAAACAAAACATAAACACACAGAACCTGTTAACCATGTTAAGTTTGACAGGGAGACAGAAACGGGCTGAGGCTGTGGGAAGCAGATTCAGAGAAGCAGAAACAGGAACGGGCTCTGTCTGGGTGACATGAACCAGATCTGACTGGGACAGAAATACGGATGTAAGAGCCGGGCAGCAGAGAGACTGAAAGACTGGAGGAAGATTTTGATGCTGCGGGTGAAGGGGGGGCGTCTCAGGTGTCGCAGCACGAGTTGATACTCATTCATTAAACCTCACGTCCTGCTACACCCTAATGAAGTTCAACTACAGGAAGGGCATTTCCGCAATTTGTCCCATCTTGCACAATGATCTGATTGTACTTCTTAGGAAATCCAAGATAGCCGGGAATTACAGTTATCATGAGTTCGTGCACTTGTGAAACCACAAGTAAAAGGAGTCCACTGCCAACTCGGAGACAGAAACAGTTTATATTTGCCGAAAGGTTTGATGAATTGATAAGCAGTAGGTAAGGTTGATAAATTCCTACACAGACAGGAAAAACGTGAGGTTGAGGTGCCTATTGGAGGAAAAAGGCCGGGTATAAAGACAAACAGGCAAGAGAGGTGAACACATACTAAAGCCTTTGTCTGCGCATATACTGATATTTTTATTGCATATTATAAAACTCACTTGTTTAAATTATATTATGGCTTAAACTTATGCACCTTTAAAGGCGCAGCTGCAAGATGTTTGCCTGTCTTGACCTCGAGTCACCCAGCGTGACCTCTTGGCCACGTTTGTAGCGTTTGTGTCTTTTAGAGAATGTATTATGCAAATATCAGACGAATAAGATGCCTTGCTGAGCGGTTCTTTAGACAGACAACAGACAGCAGTCGAGTGCTGAGTACTGATCGGTGGGGCCACACCCATCTCCAAGCTTCATTTTGATCTCAACTACACACCTGTAAAGTTTCTGTAATACATCTTGCACAGTTTTGATCTTATCATATTGACAATGTCCACAGGCAGACGAGGCAAACAAACAAACACTCAAAACCACTTCTGTGGTACTTCCTCCCACAATAGATGTCTCAAGACTGGTCACAGTTGAGATCCATGTAATAAAGACAAAACAAACCAGCTGCAAAGAATTGGACTTTATTTGATATTGACCACGTTTGTTGGTTCGTTTAAGAAATCCCTGGAATTTATACAGATGATATGTACAGAGGTTCGGCTTCCGCTCGGTATTCTTGCATGCATTTGTCTTTTAAAATACAAAAAGCTTATGTACATAAGTTTGAATGTTCTTGGCAGTGTAGTATTCAGACATGACTCACTGTTTCACTGTTTTCTTTGGATGAGATGACATGTGACATGCGCAACATGCAAAACTCTTGATAGCTGTTGCGACATGTGTACCAACTACAGGCACGGGTATAATTAGTCCAAAAATGCAGAAGACTGTTGCACTCGCACATCACGACATGTAGGTCAGCACCTCCTAAGTATCCTCGATGCAGACGTTCGTTAAGTTCCGCTGCAGGTGTTAAAGGGAGTGTTACTTAAAAGCAACACGCAAACTTGCTCCCAGGCCTCATTAAATACCTTCCACGAAACCTATTTATAGATGGATCTGTTCGACAGAAGAACCCTATTATGAGGAACCGGGTGGGAAATTTCTTGAGGTAAAACAGCACATTCACAGATGAGAACCCACACACAGATCAAATCTAAAGCATGACACTCAGCAACTACTTTTGATCATTAGAATGTTTGCATACGGTATCATTTCCACCAAACTGAGCAAAACATTTTAAAGGATACGCACATTCTTTTCCAGGTCTGTCTTACTCAAATGCCCATATGATGGTTATCGGTCGCTAAAAATCGTTCCTCCAGTCCATACTGGCCCTGAAGAAATCCCTTTTTGACGGGGGACCAAAGTCCACAGTCCTCATTCTGTGTAAGTGATGAGTCTTCAGCAGCCTGGGTTAGATAAAAAATAAAATGGTTCTCTTCCAATGTTCCGAAGTTCAACAGATGAACACTATTCCAGGAAACAAGATGAGCAAGTTTCACACTTCAAAAAATCAAGTAGATCTAAAAAAAAAAAAAAGACCCGATTGAATATTCTGACTCAGACTGCTGAAGCCTCACATTCGCTATGAGAGGGACGAGATTTTGGTATCGGGAAGTGTTTGTAGTCCGAGCAGAACTGACCAATCACGTTTGGGTGGGCTTTAGCGCAACAGGCAACAGTCGTGCCTGTGATGAGCAAAGAGAGGTTCAATGCGCCGGCCGAAATGCATTCTCACAACGCTTTGGCTTTCATCTTAACTTTTGAACGAAAGTGATTTTTAAAATCATTATTTTCAAAATATTATTATTTCTGTATTAACAGGACATCACTTTTTTTTCAACATCGATATATCCTGATATATTAGCCCACATGTATTCTCTAATCTATTTTTGCATCTTGAGTTGCACATCTGACTATATGCGACGACACTCTCACGGAAGAAGAAGTCCTGGCCCAGATATCCGTTTTTACTGGAAGTCCTGAAAAACATGTTGCCCGGGGAGGCTAATTATCATCAAACGAGAGCTTATTGGTTCAACGGTTGCATTTCGGCCAATGCATCCCGTTCTTGGGAACCCATGAAACACCTGGAGCCCTAACCGTAACCCTCTCTATAGGAACCGATCACCTGCTGGCAACCGGCGTAGGCGTCCCGTCTACAATGTTGACATTGGCTGCGATGAAAGGGAGCGCTTCGCCATTTGGCACTCAGAAACACACAGTAAATCAAAGTCAGTGCTCTCGTTAACAGTTCCAGCTCAGCTAACAGGTACGTGTTTCAGAGGGTGTTAGCCGACAAGGAACTGAAGGAACACACAGCTGTTCTGGTAAGGTGCTGGCTGGCGTAAACATCAGAGGAAGGACGAGGAGGCCCCGGAGTTTAACTGCTCTGTGCTGGAGTTATATGAAGGTGTGTACATCACCTCCAGCATTTACACAGTAACACTCAAAAACAAAAAACGCAGGATCAGAAGCAAACAAAGCCGGACGATATTCAAAGTGACAACACACGTTGGGCGACGTTACATGTCCTGGCAAGCAGTGCATGTTAACAGGAAAACGAATAAAATAAAAACTAATAAAATTTTTTTACATAAGCAATAGAATGAAAGACAGTTAACTAGCTGTCTTACAAGGAAAAAGACTTTTCACGGTTGAGTGCTACACCTCACGGAAACGGTGCTTTCCGAAATTACCCAAGATTTTTTATCAGTTTTATCGTGATAATGCCAGCTCCGGAGAAGTTCACAACAGATGGTTATCCTTGTCACAGACGGTTTGACTTCTGTCCTCAGGTGAGAAAATGTCAAGCTGCGTGTGACGGTTCCTCCCCGTCGTAAAAATTTGCGCATGTCCGAAAAATCGCCTTTAATACCAATTTATAAATCCACAGCAGTGACCACGGGTGGTGTTTCAGCCACAAAATAATCCCATTGTGTCTTAACGTCCTGTCCCTTTTTCGTAACACAGTTCAGTGTCAGTTCAAGCTCGGCCCCAAGATGCCTTCCGACCATTTCGCATAAACAGAAAACATAAAGTAACAGTGAGTCATTTGGAAAACTGGCGACATATGAGACAGCAGTGCGTACATACAGTAAGTTACAGTCATTGTTAGCTAAAGTCAGAAAACAGTTTCAGTCATCCAGAACCATTTGTAACTATTGATCGGCACAGTATCCCCGGGCTCCAGACTTACTTTTTATACTGGTTGCACTGGAACCCCCAACGTTTTCATCAAGTTGCACACAACAATACATTTCAGTTTCAATTCAAATGATTGTGAACAGGAATAACCTCAATTGTTCAAAAATATGAAAATGTTCACTTGCACATGATGACAGATTTTTGGGCGCACGTGCGACCAAAAGCCCTGCATGTGAATCGAAACCCCCCCTAACACAAGACGCAGCCATCCTGAGGTAGGTCATGCATCGCTTCGACGTCTTCACTGCCTCTAAACCCGTAACTGTAGACAGACAAAGGTCGCAGGAAGCTACCTTCGGTCCTAATGCTTCTGCTGTGTGACTCTGGTTGCTCAGGTGCAGCCGTCCAGCTTCTGTCATGCTAACATCGTGCTGTGTGCTACAGTTTTCAGTTCATTTTTCAGGTTTCACGTCGCCTCGTGTTTCACCGTTTCACAACAAATGAACGTTTCACACGCTGATAAATGCAGCCAAGACGCTCGTTCTAGGATGCGGCACACTGTTGCACACTTTGAGGTATTATTTTCTTGTGCGTGTGTCTATCCTTTTTTCCAAAAGCTGCTTGTTTGAACCTTATATGGCAGCCAGGAGCACAGAAGATGACCCATCTGCAGCAGCACAAGGATGTGTTATGAATAAGGGTATTTCCAGGGAGAGACTGTGTTTTGGTGATATCTGCAAGAGATCAGGAGACATAATGGCGTTCAAAGAAATTCAGTTGAATTTTTCTGCATAAAGTAGTAACATGAGAAATATCTTACATCCTGGGCCTGATAAACTGGAAGATGTGTGTTATTTTGAATTGCTTTGGAATCAATTCTTGGCACAAACTGAGTCAACGCAGCCCATTCAGAGGAAGCGGAGCTTCTCAGGAACAGTAATCAAAACAGGACATCCGAACACGTTTGTACAGTGACTGAAGCTTATTTATGCTACTCGTGTGAACTAAACCTCAGGTTCAAGTCTGTCAGATTTTGAACGGCCAACCATCAGAGCTTTAGCTTAGTCATCCTCCAGAACGGCGTCCAGTCGAGAGCCGACGCTCATCAGCGGAGAAGCTGCTTATGTTACACCAAGTCTACAGCGTACCCTGGTGAACTGATAAAACAATAAATACCTTATAAAAAAAACATCACAGGTGCATTTCACAAACATAATAGTGTAATTACACGAGATGGCAGAAAAAAACAAAACAAAGAACACCCACCCATTAAGGCACAATATGTCACGTTTTTAGATGTTACAATTCTCTTTAACATGATGATATTTGTGGACTTTCGAGGTGTTGAAGTGGCATTAGGTCGGCCTCCAGCTGTTTTGATCTGATACGTCCTCACTAGACATTAAACTTAGAAAGCTCATTTAACTGATGCCATGTCAGCAGTCACTGATAGACGTCAACACAGCTTCTCTTCAAAGGTGCATTTTCCAAACGCAGTGCACTAGGGTGGAGCGAGTACTCATCTGAAACTGGTATCCAGAGCAGTCGTTTTTATAGAAAAATGTGCCAATGTCTGTACTCGTGATGAAGGAAAATCCTTGTTGGGTCGTTGACTTAAGTTTGCTCACTCGAGTGTAATAAAAAAAAACTTGTTCTGTAATCGGTTTCATCTTGTGAACATTGCGAGTTTGGATACAGAAACAGATAACTGAGCTAGCTGCAGAGGTAGAGATGATGGTGCTCATCCCCACAGTGTTCTGCACTTGCCCACAAATCAATGTAGTGAAGGACCAAATGTCTTTTTATTATCGCCGAGCCAAAATGATGTTCAGTATTTTAACTTATGGTATCTGTGATTGACATATAATGTGCTTTACTTTGATTTCTGCTATCATTTCAGTTATGTTGGAGACATAATTGGAAAATAAATGGTGCAACACAGTTGCCTGAGGGAATTCTCATGATCCAAAGACCAACATTCCAACCACTTGACAAGACATGACTGATATTGCTCCTCAGAAATAATCCATAAATAAGCAGCCAATAAGACAGAATAATACAGGGTGGGACTTGACTTGCCAATTGATAATAGCTCTAAGGTAGGTCTTTGTGCACGTTGAACTCTTGGGTCATGTTTTCTACTGAAACTCTGTATTATGAAGGTGTCTTTATGCTGTCAACACTGCTTTCATGTCTATGAACTGCGGTGAGGATATTTCTTTTTAACTTCCACTCTAGGTGGTTCTCAAATTAGGTTGTGTGACACCCATCTTCCGATCCTAATCCAAAAGGTTTGACAGCTGTGACGTTAATGCATCGTAAACGGCGCTTCTTGTCGGTTTCAGTCATTAAAGGATAAGTTCCCCTAAGAATGAAACTTCAGCTATTATCTACTCGCACACATGCCGACAGAAAAGTCAGGTGGAGCTTCGTAGTCCACGAAACCTTTCTGGAGCTTCACAGCAAAACAGCGTTGCAGCATTCACCTAGACAAAAGTAGATTGGGAGAAAAAAGAAAGAAAGAAAGAAAGAAATTGGCTCCATACGGCTCGTCGAGTGTGATCAAAGTCTCCGGCAGCCCTGACATTCCAAGTTGATTAGTAAAGACATTTTTACATCCTTTCACTCCACCCATTTTCAGAATGGTAACTTGTTAATACTTTTAGCTGAGCAGCTACAGTGAAGATTCCAACTTTAAAACGGATGTAAATGACTTTTTTTTGTTTTTACTCAATTTGGGATCGCAGGGCTTCCGGAGACTTGTATGGCACCAGACAAGCTGTATGAAGACATTTTATGTTTGTTTTTTTTCTTTACTTCAGTTGTTTGGCAGAATGCTGAAACTCTGTTTTGCCGTGAAGCTCCAGAAATGTTTTTTTGGACGACGAAACTTCACCTGACTTCCGGTTGGCGCGAGCCTGAGCAGATAATGACTGAATTTGCGATTTTTGTGTAAACGTTCCTTTTAGGTTAACCAGTATGAATACAGAAAACACAAGTGAAAGAAATTTAAATGTTTCAGCTGCACCGCAACTGTCAGGGCCGAGACGCACAAAGCAATAACACATAAATATCAAACAAATGAATAAATACATAAATAATTTCATTTCCCTGAAATAATGAATTGTATCAGAATCCACAGACAGCGGGGTGGCCTGGCAGTAAGATCCGACCGTGCCACGCGTGGAAGGTTTGCGAAGCAGCGCTGAACCCCCCTTTTGTGATCCGGAGGCCATTCACTCAGAACCGTCCACTCACAAACACACACAAGTATAAACATGTTGTCGTCTGAGGTTATGCAAAGCGATAAACTCCTACCTAACATGGCACAGCCCATGTTCTGAACGCCACGGGGAATGGCAGGTGATAATTGGCAATGACTGGGAAGAAAGTATAAAAGCTTTAGAAAAGTTAGAATACAGAATATTTTTCAAAAAACAGAACCCTCGCACGTACAGTGAAAATATGCTACAAAAACAGGGACCGCCGCGCTCTCAAGCGCGTGTTCTCACAGTGGTCGAGTGTCACATCCCCTGGCGCATGCGGGCTTGTATAGAGAAAGACCTTCGGTATAGAGTTGCAAATGATTTGTACAGTAATTCAAACATGTCAAAACCGCAGAGAGAAAACAGGAGGCTGAACGTCTCCGAGCACGACTTCTCGGAGGCTAGCCTCGTGTTCTCCCCCGAAAAAGCGGTGGAGGTGTGATTGTTCAAATGCAATGCTTCGCAAAAATCAACTCATGGCTACTTTTAAAGTCAGGTTCGGCTGCTGAAAAGAAAGGGTACAGTATACAGTGGGGGACCTGGTGCAAAACCATGTGAATAAAAAAAAAAAAAACAGAACACTATACAATACATTTCCCAAAAATTAACTTTCATGGTAAAAAATAAATTCCACAAAAAGGAAAGAGAAACTCAAGAGTGTTAGAACATCTCGAGGTCAGTCAGCGGTTCGCGGCTGCGAGGCCAGCGTGCAGGATCGGTCTCTTTTAGTGAAAGAACGAGTTACATGTCTGTCATCTCCTCACCGCCAATGTCTCCCAACACCGGCGAGGAAAATGTCGTCAGTACTGCAGCACTTGCAGGCTCAATAATCACTGAGCACGTTGAGAGGGGAAAAAAAAAGGTCATCCTATCGACCTCATTGTCCTGTCTGTCTCTTTCTTGGAAAGTCCGAACTGTGCGGCTCACGCAGGAAACACACAGTCACATTGCTAGTCCGCACACATACAAGGTGACCCCAGTAACTAGGAACAGGATACGAGTGGATATGTGATGGACAGGAAGTGGGTGGCGGCTGACATCATATAAAGAGACAGAGGTATTTCCCCCTCCTGTCTCCCGTTTCAGTCAGGCAGAAGCAGACTCCCAAAGGCCCCCCCCCCCCCGCTCACTGGGTCCTCGCCCCGAGAGGCTCTCTGGTCCCTGGCGGTGGTGGGGTTTGGGCTTGGGGAGAGGGGTCGGCCGGAGGACTGAAGGTCGGACGCAGCATTCAGGCGCGCGTCAAACGGCCGACAGCTGTGTGGGCCTGGACGGAGGCAGATCCAGCAGAGCCTGCACGGTCACGCCCACCTTCACCAGGCCGCGCTCTTCCAGGATGTGATGGGGCAAACACAGCTTGTCCTGGGTTCGCCAAGAGAGGGTTTTTCATCAGTTTCATCAGAGACAGATGCACAAGAAATACACAAACACACCCACTCGCTTACATGTTGTGGTATGTAACCACCAAGCTTTTATGAGCTGAGGTTCTGGCATATTATCATCACGGGTTCTCACAACACATTATGTTTAATCAAAATGAACCATATAAAGCTTGTCAGTAGTTTCACTGGTAATTAGAAGATTAAGTTTCTCCACGGTCGACTGCAGACATTAATGAAATGCAAACAGTTCTTACCACAAGGATTCCTAATTAAATTTGTCAGATACAAGGGAGGGGAGCTGTGGTTTTGGAAACTTCCTGTGAGGTAGGTGCAGCACAGCCACAATTGGATGAAGACATCAAATCTCAGTGACAGCTCCTTCAGTACCTCAGCAAATTTGATCAAAGCTATAGCAGCAAATAAATCCACATGGATATGTGCATGTCATGGGATCGAGTTGCTGTCTGTGAGCTGAACATCGAATTGCACCGAATTTACAGCATTTCATTATTTCACATGTGCAATTTCAAAATCTTGATTCATGTCACAAAAACACATTTGCGTTTTGCATTGTTGATATCCAGGCTTCGGGAACGTGAAAGCTTTTGTGACTGAAAAACGCTAATGAAATCATTTAATGATGATTTCAATCCATTCGTTAAAATATGTCAAAGAAGTACTTTTTTTGTAACGACTCTGAAACTCAGCGCTCACACGTGTCCTTAACGACTCTGCAGGGACACTCCCGCACAGAGTTTAAACGCCCGCAGCTCCCCTCCAGTCAGTCAGAGCTGAAGAAGCCTGAGGTGAAACGTCTTCGAGAAACTGAAACACGGCCAGTTGCTTAAGATACAGCACTTAGAATGATCCCTTGATACCATTTGTGTGGAGGTTATCTCAGTATGTGTTGCAGGCTTAAGAATGTCTCTTATTCAGATTCATTTGATCTATTTCTATATCTAGTGCGGTATAAAACTTTTAAAAGAAATGTCAAAAATCAGGCACACATTTGACAGATCTTTAAAGATCAGATCTACATTATCGATGGGACATTTTTCCGTCAGAGGGAGGCTCGGCTAAGTCAAATTGCACAAGACCGGTGAGTGTGCGTGACAAGACCTTTGTGACTAACGTTATTATGGAGCTTGACTATTTATATTAAGATTGTGAATCTGGCGAAGCGGTGAATGACAATGATGGATTGGTAATATCACCTGTGTGACACCCATCTTCTTACAGGCATCCAAGAAGTTCTCCACATTCCGACGGCATTTGGCCATGCTGAGCTTTGGCTGGAGGCAAGCACATCAATCATGTTAGTCACTTAGGAAGAAACAAAACAATTTAATTAACTGTAAAGGTACATAATTATGCCTTTAACTCATCAAAGCGGCAGACCACATAAAGTGGGAAAAAAAAACATTTGATCTTACGGAGTGTTACTTTCCAAGAATCTACGACTCTTGAGATTTTTGGTGCTTTAATGAGGATAAAAACGATTTCATTCGGAGTGTCGGTGTGCTTACCACTGCGGGGGACGGAACGTGGATGCTGGCGACAGACCGGGGACAGATGTGGTTGGCTAGGTGGCAGAGGACCACCCCGTCCATCAGAGCAGCGCCGACATCGTCTGGGAGCAGCACCTTCAGCCTGGACTCTATGTTCTGCAAACGCACCAACAACGAACACATGAGGCCTCCGTCTCCTCACAAACGAAGGCATACGACGGCTGAACAAGGAGTTCTATTTATTCATTTTCTCTTAAATGATTTGCGGTGAATTCTAGCTCTTCTCCTGACACCCTTCTGTTCTTTGTTTTCCAGGAAAACTCAAGCTTGGCGAGAGTAGGAATGTAGGAGTAGTAGGAGTGAGAATGGGAGTTTGGCCAGACGATTCAATGCTGTGCTCAAAGACGCTCTCCAGCGTTGAATGTGGGTGGCCTGCTTGTTCATTCTCCAGCCCCTCACCGAACCCTCATCTGATTACAGTGTCGCCAAAAAACGTCCCCACCCGGCCTCCTGTGTTGTGAAAGACGTCAGCGGCGGGGTTCGTCAGAATGGGGAATGTCTGCTCTGTTCTTCTCATCACTGAAAAGCATTGTCCGTGCACGTCCTGTGTTCCCCGCCACTCAGAGACTCTTATCTGTTTTTACTTCATTTCATCTTTACATTACTTTCAAAACCACTGCTTTGGAAAACCCTTAAAGATTGTGATTTATGTCTACTTCCACTGACATTATCAGATAGTCTCAACCTTTGAAATTGCATGTAGACGTGTAGTAACAGTGCGAACATCTGTCAGAGGTGTGATGTTATCTGGTTGCTCAGAAATTGGTGGGTAAAGTAAGTTTTTTTTCAGTGTAACTACCTCCCAAAAGGGTCAGGGTTTCAGTTTTTGGTTTCACTCTACCTGTATGGCAGCAGGAAAAGGCACCTGATTTGCATGACGGGGCGTAGCAATGTGGGCCAAGACACAGCCCATTACATTTTGGAGCAGATGTCAAGGGAAGCGGTCGCACTTCTAGATTTGCATATAAATAGAAGATGTTTCTGTGCTCCTGCTCAGCCTCATAGCAACACCTCTGTTTGTATTCAGGTGCGCCAAAGAGTCATTTGTCATTCTGTTCATTCTGCTTATTCACGCTCAATGACGTCATTTTGTCTTTGATCTGTTCTTGTGGGAAAAAGACGGCACCCTGGGCAGCGATTCACAGCCCATTAAGCATCGTTATCTCCATCCATGGCCGCCACTGTCCGTTCCAACCAACACCAATTCCAGCAGAATCTGGATCTTCGTCTACAGGAGATTAAAACCTGTAATCTGTGTGAACGTTGTTCTCGAGCTCTGCCTCTCTATGATTTTCTAGCCTGTCATCTTGTCTTAGCGACGCCCGAAGTTGCTCGACGTCCTCCGGAATCCATCCCCTTCGTATATATCTTTGCAATCTCTCTATAATTTGGTCATTCCACTTGTCCTTGCTGCAAACGCAATATGTTGGTTTATACCGTTCACCCGAGATGTTTTCGAATGTCTCTCTCTCTGTCCTGGGACATTTTTCCGCATGACAGAGCGCTGCAGTTGTAGGGATCGAGCGTGTCATGTGCTGGAAAGACTGCGAAGCTCCTAGAGGCGCATTTGTGGTCATACAGGAGCAACTCTCTGACATTCAAAGCTGCTTCGGTAAACATCCTGTCATTCACATCAAAGGCTAGTTCTGAACCATCTCCTCCTCTACCAGAACGCTTGGCAGCCTGTAAGACTTCTTTGTATTAGTGCTACATCGTGAGTGGCAGATTTTAGACTCTGACTAATGATCATATTTGTTTTGATGACCATGGAGGACAACACCATCATGTTCACGACTACACTGTCATCAGACACCAGAAAGTATTCAACCACATGCCAGCATCACTACGTTTCACATATCCACAATAGAAAAAAAAAAAAGAAAAGGCAGGATCCTGCATAATTTAAGCGATTTCATACGGAGTGATTCTTTTAATGATATGATTTAATGATTAGAGAGGCTGCTTTTAGTATTCTAAACGTCCGTGAGCGCCATCATGTCTCCGCAGCGGCACATTCACGCAGCAAAACTAGCCGGCTGTAGTCATAACCTCGCAAGGACAAAGGAAACTCTCCAGAGAGCACAAAATTAAACTTTCGAAAGTAAATATTGTTAGACGGCTCTGATGGAGCTCTGGATTTATCGGGAGGACGGCTACTTTACGAAGCTCAACTGCGTGCGCGATTTTTTTGGATATATAAAGAAGAACATTATTTACTATTCTTCTGACCGATCCCGTCCGCCTGTCGAGAGACTTAAATAATCCATGAGGTTAAGCTGCTGTGCCTCGTGCGTCAATGCGCACAGGGGACACACTTATCATCTCTGCTTCTGGGGAACGCTTCACGTAGAGTGATAAAAAATGTCCTGATCAGAGATCAATCATTTTACCCTCTCAAATTCCATCCCCAATAAATCACAAGGTTAATTTTTATGACCAAACCACCTGATTCGCATATTACCCTGCGGATAGAGCTGCAGTTCATCACTACACATGAATAATAGGCTAAAGCAGTAAATTTATTGAAGGGTTAGCCGTCCCAAGCCTTCATTACCCGCCGCCCCTGACATAAACTACAACAGCTGCTGAGAAAGTACGACTATCACGACTAAAAAACTACTCGTCTTACTACCAAAAAGTACTAGTGCTAAAATCTATAAATCCTACAAAGCAGTACTACTAAAAGTAAAATACAAACTCTGACAGGAAGTTGGTAGTTTCTCAACTTGAGACGCAACAGCAACATGGTGGCGCGGTGTCATGTTCAGCCGCGAGCAAAAGTTGAGAAAAATGTAACACGAAGCGCAAATACGGTACAGGCCTTTCACAATGAGATGAGTCAGTTCAGTGTGACTCAATTTCTTAGAAAAAGCCAAGTGCCGACGTGACACTTTCATACCTTTAACTGAGGTCCCTTGTTCACATTAAGGTACAAACAATGGAACAAAAGCAGGATCTGGCAGGCTTTGGCTTGTGCTTCGTGCAAGATGCATAAACAGAATGCGAGGCGTCTGACCTGCCGCAAGAGTCCTATCTGCTCCATTTCCTCCCTCAAGTGCTCCATCTTCCTCCTCATGGTGAAACTGGGGTCTGTGGAGGTGTACTCCTGCCGGCTTCCTCTGGTGAAGGCTGGAATAATAAAGGAAAGGAACACTGTCCTCAATTCCAGGTAACAGACAGTGATGGTGACACGAGGAAATGCTTAAAAACAGCAACTACTGACGATCCAAGCAGGTCAACTTCAGGACAGTGTGATAAGAGACAAGAGACACACATTCCACCCCTGCTGTCCAGGAAAGTCTGCCAAGAAACCAAAGCTCCATATCTGATAATATAAACTTGCCAAATTTGAAAAAAAAACTCGTCTTTTGGCGTCATCTTTTATCTTTACACCCCAACCGCAACAAAATATGGGCACGTGAATACGCCACAAGTCCGCTCTCCAGAAGGATGAACATGTGGATCTGTGCACACTATCTTTTTTAAAAAAAAGAAGGTGGCTGGGAACTGTTGTCAGCAAAGTCCTGGTCCTGTTAATTCGAAGTGAATGTATGGACTTGCGGACTTCGTGTAAGTGAGTCCAGTGAATTTAACTTGGTTTATCTAATCATACTTACTCTATATATACACTTTTAATAACTGATAATCCAAATTTAGAAAAAATATCGAACATTGAACTAATTTGCAGTTAACCTGTCACCTTGGTTCCTTGGTTATTCGTAACTGTGATGCCTTTGTCTTTAGTTTCGGCCCTGTTACCCCGTGAGGCAGGTGGATTCCTGGGATCATGTGATCGTGTTATTTTGAGAATCCTCGCCAGGTTTCAAGTTGTGCACTTTTGGCCAAACACAGAGTGGGTGCATCAATGTGGGGCAGTGTTCTATGAGGAACTACTGGCAGCTACAGTTGGGGTTTAAGTCCGACGTCAAGCGACTGTTAAGTTTCGGGAACAACAATGTCGGCTCCTCGAGATGGTTAGCGCAGATTCTGCTACAGCAAAGCACCCGTTATCTCAGAAATAGAGAGTTTGTGCCATTGAAAGAAGAGCAAGAACGGCACTGAAGGCTTTCCTCGATGGGAAAGATGTTTTTCGTTCTTCTCCTGACTGTCACCGGCATGAGCTTGACATACCAACTCGTGGTAGCGCTCTCCTACATTTTAATCTTAAAATGCATAACTTCAGCTTCATTTACGCTGTGCTCGCCACTGGGTTTAGTGCAGTCACAGATAATGGGTTACAGAGCAGTGTGTCTGAATGGGCCTTTAGTGTGGATGTAGCCTGACCAGTAAAGTTAGCCTGTGATACACGGTGTTAGACAGGTGGTTCGACCAATCACCTGCCAGGGTGTGTTTTGAAAAGTGCCCTCCCTTTTCCAGATAAATGCTTGAGTCATAATAATATCATGATAGAACACTGTCACACTGACAAGGCTACTTCTAATTTTTGATACTCTGAGTATATTTTCCTGCTATATTTCAAGTGACTTAAATGTAATGGAGTACTTTCACAGTGCGGTATTAGCACTCCTACCTAAGAACCTGAACACTTCTTACACTACTCGTCATTTCACAAGTAACTCATAACAAGACTATATTTACAAGATGCCTTTGTTGCACTGAAACGAGATTTATTGGTGCACATACATCAAACTTGTCGGCAAAAGACAAAGAGTCATGGGTCATGTTGTGCCTCGACTTGACAGCTAATGGAGTGATATAGAACAGATCAACAGTTCCTCAGAAACCTCCCTCACTTCCAGAGAAAGGAGGACTCCACCTATAAAAAAAATATTTTGGCTCCATTTGAGTGCTCATACCGCGACAGATATGGGTTACAATGAAGCACTGTCTCAGTGTTTATGCAAGCAACTATGAGCCAGCGGCCCCAAAACTAAGTTCTATTCATACTCTTTGCTGTTCTTACTTAAGCTCTTAGTATCTATTTGGTTTTCTCAGAAGAGGTCACGCTTAATGTGAATATCCTCACATACATGGGCGTTGTATCATACATTTCCACCACACCTGTAGAAGATTACAACCCTTTGGCAACATATTTTTATTATCTCTCATTGCTCAGTGAAAAGGACAAAGACGCTGTTCCACGGTAAAGATGTTACCCAACAAGCGCTTGTGGTTTACCTGATCTTGGCTTTAGTCCGAACACTGTCAGAGTGGTGCTGAAGTCAGCGCTGCGTAGGCCCTCCTGCAGACCAAACATTTGTCACAGTCAGAATCAGGCATTGTTAGAGCCCTGAGAGATGCCCTGAGACAACGAGCTCTCTAGATTTCCATCAACACGGGAAGTTCATGTCACACCCACCTCGCAGTCGTCGTTTCCGCTGGAGTTTTTCCGAGCACTCTGACACTTGTACTGTCGGGAGGGAAAAAACACATGCCTTTTAACTATATGACACTAATTATTTGGCTTCGTTCCCGTTCATGATTTCCGCTCAAACAGGTGTTCAGATGAGGATAGAAGTAATGCTCGCACATTCGTTCACTATCTTTAATCAACAAAATAAGGTCTTGAGAAAACCAGCCACCTAATCTGAAGGAAGAATCTCACACATGTTGGATGAACCCCATTGAAAGTGTGTCTGTGGATTTGTCTGGAAACATGTTGCTATAAGAATGTTTGAACGTAACCTTTCGTTTCTGCGAGTACCGCAAACAAAAATCCATTGTTGGCATATACTTGCGTAGCAGCGGGGATTTTACAGACGTCTATCTACAAACCTAACAAAAACAAACACAACTGAGAATTTAATGCCAGCCCATTGGTGAGGTGTGTTCTGCGAAATATCACTTCCAACCAACCATACCTTCAGATAATCCTTTCTCAGGTATTTGTTCCGCCTGCGGTCTTCGTTCTGGTTCAGGACAGGCGGGACCTCGGGCCAATTTGGCTCTGAATCGGACTGATCCGTCTTCAGGCTGCCGTCAAAGGAGCAGGAAGAAGAAGGCTGCAAAGGCAAACATTTTGCATTAGATTATTTTTTTTGCATCCTCCCGAGAGACAACGTGACGCGAGGAACGGGAGGCGCTGCCAGGAACGAAGTTACTGAGAGATGTGAGAAATGTTTTTACCTGTCCGCTAACCACTGACGCTCCGCTACTTCCTTCATCCAGAGAAGCACTGGAATAAAGACATGAGTAGCATCAGATGACTTGTTTTACATTCAGTTTACATTAAAGACACCATAGATGACAGCGAGCGTACGTCCTGTCACCACACGGACAATAGCCCTTTTTGGATGAAAAAGAAAAACGCTGTGAAAACGTAACTTAACAAGTTAAAAAACAGCTAGAAGCACCACGCCAAAAAAGCTGCTGGGTTGCATTTGCATGTCAATCGATAAAAACCACAGTTTATGATGTTATGTTCTTCCCCAAAGAAGAAAGGGACTGGGAGTAGGAGAAGAGTTCTGTGGTTTTGAGCTGTCTGCAGAGAGGATGAAAACGTCAGGGGTCTGTGGGATCCAGTCAGTTTGTTTGTTTCCGTCGGGAGCAGAGGGTGTTAATTAATAAATCAGCTGGCTCATACAAAACAGTTTTATTTGTGTATTCAACACAGACAGATCTGGTTAACCACAGCAATGTAATTGGTTTACAGTAAAGTCGATCCTAATTGCTAAAAAGAAATACGGTATTCTTATTTTATGGTATTCCCTTGGCAGAGACCCTATAATTTGCATTTACCCTCAGTCAAAGGGGCAGGGGCATGACACGAGGGGCAAAGTACACAGATGGACCCCAATATTCAACTAACAATTGGAATAAGAGCCCAGTCAGAATAAAAATGACTCATGTAACTGAGCGACTAATGAGAATCAGAAGTTAAACCCCTCAGAGTTTGTTCTGTGATTACTCTAAACATGGTTTCACAGAGAAAGTGAATCATTCTTCACGCTAAAATGATTTGCCTTTGGCGTCATTTATCTTTACGCTGTATGTTTTGCTATTGGGTCTAGAGCCTGTAATAAAGTTTATATCATCAAGCAGAAATGCTGGACGCTTGGTTGGTTTAAGCAACTAAAATGGAACAATCTTTTGTTCTCTTTATTTTATAACATTTTAAAAATTTCAGTTTTGGACTTTTGGCCGTAAAAAAAATAGTCAACTGATTAGGAAGGAAAATAGAAGTTAATTGGAACCCTATAAAAGATTACAGCTTACTAGCCCTTTTTGGCATGCAGTCTATCACGTCATATTAAAAGGGAAATGTCTGCACACTATTTCCATAAAACCAGCAGGCTGCAGTGGACACACGAGCTTTTCGTAAAACAGCTGGGATCAGCTACGGTAAATAACAACCACAGCAGACTGCATTACTCGGCCGGTGGTCACCATTACCACATGCCCTCTGCATGATACCGCTGTGGATGTGACTGAGCGGCACATACCTACGAGCCGTCTGGGGTGGGGGCCTCTGTTTGCTGCTGGAGCCCCCAGAGTGACTCAGGAACCTGCAGATGGAAGCAGAAGCGGGTTCAGTCACAGAGCGACGCAACAATAACACAAGAGTGTTTGTCCCACGACGTAGGTGTTGTCCCAGTGTTAGTCACCTACGACAGCAGTGACTCATGTTACCTGAAGCGCGTCAAAGACATGCTTACACATATAGATGTTCTGATAAAATAGAGATCCTGTGCTAACTCAGATTTTCTGGAACAGTCCTCAACTGAGCGACAAAGGGCGACGCATCGGCACGGCGAATGGGATGACAAAACATTCTCATTCAGGCATAGAAACAGCTCATCGTGACTCACTGACAAGGACACAAAACCCTGAAAAAAAATGGACGCTGGCATGGCATTGATGTTTGACATATTAAAAGTGCAATGTGCAAGAGTTCAAACGTTCAAAAATTAAATGATCAACAAAATAAGACGGAATAACAGTATCAATGTTATGACGTCCACTGCAGAGATATCCTCTGAAGTTAGCATGCTAACCAGCTAGCCGCGGTCCAAAGTTCCCAGTCCGGACCGCTTGCTGCACGGCTAACTGAGCTAACTAGCCACAGCTGGCAGCAGTAGGAAGGTGCTATGGTGATTTACTGCCCCCTGTTTGTTTTGAGTGTGAATTTGAAAGGTGGCCGATTCTTACATATTGCACCTTTAATATAGCACAGCGACAGCATCGATTGTGTCCTGTGCATGTTGAGATGCACAGAGACACACCAGAGGCCTTCCGTATCCATCAATTTGACCTGATCTGCGGTTATCATGCAAACAGTGTGTAGGTGGTGATAAAGAAAGTCCATCCACCTGTGTGCCCGGCCGGTCACCCTCCGTCGGTGGATAAGACTCTCTGCTCTGCAAATTAAGGACCGTCGTCTAGAGGCCGCACGCCAAAACGTTCAGCCGCAGGGTTGAGGGAGAGAAAGTGGGAAACAAGAGAGAAAGTGATGCGAGGCTGATCAGGATTTGCAGAGGCGAAAGAGGTAAAAAAAAAGGTCACGATGGAGCGATACTTGGGAGGAAAACAGAATGAGAGAGGGTCTTTTCATACGCTCTTCAGTTTCTGCATGCGAAATCGAAAAAAAGCTAATCATGTCAGATCCACACACGGCGAAGAAGAACGAAACGTAAGTAAGAGGAGGATGCAAGCAGTGCAGCGGATGGAAATAAAAAAAAAAACCAACAGGGCAGCGCAGCAGAGTGTTTCGCTTTTCGGGACGTCGCGTGGAGGAAAAAAAGGGGGAAAACCGCGCACCTGTTCTGCTGCTCCTGCTGCAAGAGCTGCACGGCGATCTTCCTCAGATCCAGCACCTCCTTCAGCTCGTCATCCTCTTCCTCCACCAGCTGCTCCTTATCAGAACTGGAAGGAGAAATTGATTGCGGTTAACCGTTGTACACGGTTTACAAGGTGTAAACATTTGCCAGTTATCCATCAACAGTTGCATCGAGCTGAGGCGTGCGGCGACTCTCCGCGGCAGGCGGTGAGAGGATCTGTTCACCGCCTGTCAGCTACCGTGCCCACATGTCAGCACCATTTGTTTGCTCAGACACCTCCCTTTTTTTTTTTTTAATTTATGGTGCTGCAATATATTCAAAATAAAGTTGAATTATAAAATATATAGAAAACGTTTTATATAACGATCAACCCTGCAGAAGAGCAGTTCAGTGCCTCTGTGGACGTTCCTTTTTTGTTGCTTTTTACTGTAACCGCAGCGCCCGGTGAGTCACGGGAACACCTTACTTCCACAGAACTATTCGTGCAGCCTGATTGACTTGCATGCTATTCTGGCGATGAATAAGGCACGGTGAAAAGTGTTAAAGTGTCGGGCCGTGTTGACTGATGAACTCACCCTGACTCCTCTTTCCAGCTGTCTTTATCTTTGCTTTGGTGGGACAAATTAAGAACTTTTTCCAGTTCCTGAAAAACACAGACACACACACACACACACTATGTCAGGAACCAATACCCTGACGCTGATTTAATGTCCTGTCAACCTCCCACCAATTGTCTTTAAATAACTTTCTGTTTTTGGCCCTATTATTAAACAGATGTGATTCATACCTTTATACAAGACACATGGCTGCTCTGCTGCCCTTCACACTCTGACAGAGCAGGATCCTCGTCCGGATTTGGCTCTATAAAGTCATAGAGATCCTGATCTGATAGAGGGAGGAAGCATCCGCGTTCGTCATATAAACTCTCAATATTTTTAGGCACTTCATTCAACAACCCCCGAGTCTCTGCTATTGCTGCCAAGGGGGAATATGTGATACTTATTTTCGGTAACCTTTGCACGAATCCATTTTGGAGAGGAGTGAGAGGGCGTCAGCACGGGCTGTCTCTGAGACCTGAGAGTGCAGGCTGACGGTGTCGTCATCTGAAGGCTGCAGGGGAAGAAAAGAACGAGGAGTGAACTCTCGGTTTGGTTCAAATGAGCTCACGTGCTAGTCTATTAACCTGCTTCGTAGGAGTCTCCTTTTAAATATATAAATAGAAATGTTTCCATGTTAAGTGTTGTTTTCAGTTGAACTAATCCAATACAGGCTGCAGAATAAACTTCCCTCACGCCCTGCTTCTTTTTTCTTTTTTTTTCTGCCTTGTTGCTTTTCAAACTTTGCGGGAGAAGGAATCATTAATCTTAACAGTTTAATCCCTACCTCTCAACGCTTCCATTCTCAGTACGCAGAATAGAGTCTGAGTTTTTAAGGTGTTGCCCTTTGGGGTACGTCTGTGTGCATTTGACTGTGGAAATCTTGGATTAATGGTTTACGCGTCCGATATTGTTCTTCAGTCATGGCAATGCCAATGTATGTGCACTACTCATGCAGTGCTATGACTCAACAGCAGCAGCAGGGAGGTTACTTGTGACCGGGGCGGCGGTGAACGCCCACAAACGTCTGTCGTCAGGGGTTGGTGATTTCCAGGAAAAGAACTCCTGTCAGTACGGACGAAGGTCTCACTAACACTGGGCAAACCGTACCGTGCCCAAGCGCGTTTGACCCCCGAAGTCGGGATCGTTTGACTAGTGTAAGCGCTCCGTTTTCTTGGCCCTGGCACGGTTGGAGGAGGTGTGCTTCGGCGCGGTACGGTTGCTCATGCACCAGCACGGGTGCGCAACCTGGACACATATCTACAAGAGGTAGCCATGCTCAGGCACGGACGGGGCTGGAGCAATGCGAGTGCAGGCCAGCGGGGGGGGGGGACTGGTGAGGAGGGACAGCCGTGCTTCGGCGCGGTACGGAGCAACTAGGCCAAGTGTGAGTGCGTCGAAGAGCGCATCCCGAGCCTCTTACTTTATATTTCCACGCCTCTCGCTTGAACTGGGAAATCGTTCTGACAGGCCGTCTTGCGAGATCCTGTTCTGCTCTGAGGAGAGAGCGCACCAAAGAGCAGCCTTCCCAGAAGACTTTTAGCCGAACGCCATGACTTATAAATATTCTGCCCCTACATGTAAGTATAACAGCCTGTTATTCTCTTCTTTGGAATGAATCCCCGGGGCACACGAATCTCATTAACAGCACGTCCTATCAGCTGCGTGACAGTGTTTTCCAACCCTGGTCCTGGGGGCCTCCCGCTCTGCATATTTTAGGTGTTTCCCCGCTCCAACAAAAACACAATTCAAATGATCAGCCCGTCATCAAGCTCTGCTGAAGTCCGATAACGACCCACTCATTTGAATCAAGTGTGTTAAAGTGGGGAAACACATGGAGGGCAGCGGCCCCAAAGGGACAGGACTGAAAAACACTGGCGCAACACATTCGATCACGCTGCATTCTGGGAGGTCCGGGCTACCATTTGTGTAAGCGTCGATTTAACAGTGAGGACAGGCACTGGTAGATTTAAGCAACCGCTCCATCTATCAAACATCGAAGGGGATGCCTCATTACTCTCGTGACATTCCCTCTTCGCACGCATGTCTCGCTTCTCGGTTGTTGCGTCTCTTTGCATCCGCGATAAGATGGATTAAGAAGCAAGTGCGGCAAATGTTGATGCGATTTAAGATACCTGGGTGGCACTCTATGCTATTTTCCATCTGACGGGCTCTTCCATCAGAGAGCCAATCACCCTTTACGGGGCACCTGTCCGCCCACCTGCTTCCCATAAGCCAATCTTCCCGGTTAGCATTGAAATAAAACAGACATTATAATGCCTAGATGCATACATACCTACCTGACCATTATTTTGCCTTGTCTGCCAACCTCTGCATATGATCCTCAACTCATTTCTACCACGGCCTGCCCACTTTGGCGTCTTAGGATTTGTTGCTACGAGCCTACTTTTCCACTGCAAGGCTTTTTTACCCTCTACTGAAGAGACTTTGTCTGAAGACTGAGTGCTATCGCCATATGTCAGCACCTTGACTTTGCTAAAAGGCCCACTGTGTAGGATTTGGGGGGATCTACTGGCAGAAATACAGCATAATATTCATAATAATGTTTTCATTAGTGTGTAATCACCTGAAACTACGAACGTTTTTTTGCGTTTTAGTCGCCACAGTAGAGGAGGGTGAGGTGAGGGGTTTTTCGGTCGGTTGCGATCTGTAATATCGCCACTAGATGCCACGAAATTCCTACACAGCGGACCTTTAACATCGCGTCACAAAGAAAATTCCACAGAGAGGTCTCAAAGCGCTCTGGCAGGTAGTGAAACACAGAGAACATGCTCATCGCGTGTTTTTTAATGCCATCAGTCGATGTCGTGTTTGAACTCTGACCTCAGTCGTAGATAGCCTCTTGTCGCCATTGTCACTACCAATTCCAGAGTCAGGGCCGTGGTTCTTGCTGGGATAAAAATCTTCCATGCTGTAAACAAACAGGACAAGCTGCTCGTTAGGGATCTGCTTCAGTAACGGGTGATGATCAAATCAAATCTGCAGATTCTGAGTCATTAACAGTGCACCTGAACTACGATCGAAGGAGGGCATGTGTAGATGAAAATTATGCTTTTGAATGCTAGGAACGTATATGATACGTGATAAAGTAGGTGCACTGTGCGTCCTGTCGTCAGTACCTATCTGTGAGTGGCTGTGGGAGGCAGCGCTTGCCGAGGGAGGGGAGGTCCAGGGTGTCCGGCTTCTTGTCCATCCTGCACGCCTGGATGTTCAGGTACTTGAATATGTGCACTTTGCCCTTGAGACAAATCTGAAAACAGACAAACGCACACAAGGTATCTCTTAAGGAGGAGTGTGTTCCTGTGTCCACTAGATGGTGCAGTTGTACCAGGCTGATGGATGACTGATAAAAACAGTTTGTGCATCCATATACATGCATGACGTCTACATTATATGCACAAACATGGCAAAATGAGAGGCACGCGCTTACCTGCGCGGGTGGAGACTGCATAGGATTGTTGTCCAGGATGATGTGCTGCAGCTGCCTGAGTTTCCTGTAAGCTGCAGGAATCTCTGTGATCTTATTGCAGGAGAAGTCAAGTCGGATCAGAGGCAGGTCAGCCAACTCTGCAGGTAGGGACGAGAAGAGGTTCATAAGCAGCGGCTGCTGAATGACGTGAACTGTGGGCTATGTCATGCTGGTGGGTAAGATCTAATCGGGACACCACAACAACCAAGAAACTGAGCCAACTCCACGCTGGTCTTACTTCTGGGTCTGTTGTGTGCAGTAGGATGACATGCCTGTGAATATTCTCATTCATCCAGGTCATAGTTATCTCAAGGAAATTGAATCGAACGCAACTGGATTTGGTTTTTGTCTTGAAGACGTTTCACCTCTCATCCAAGAGGCTTCATCAGTTCCTGCTCGCTTGACTCGGCTGGGACTAGTCCAATTAGCCGGTGTGGAGGTCCAGCTATTTAACCTCTCAGGAGGCGGTCACAAGGCCACTGATGTCTATGGGTCATATGTGCTCCATTATTGCCAACGACAGTCGTTAGTATGGTCGTTGGGGATGGTGGAAAGTTGGTTTCGACTTCGTTAGTGCTCTATTGTGTTGTAACGACAGTCGTTGGAGTCACATGAGGCCCTTTGTGCACAGCCGTTGTTCTTAGAGGCTAAGTTGTTGAATCTCCTGGGAAGACATGAAAGGGCAGCATTGTAAATTGGAGATAGGTGGTGTCGCAGACCCCCTCCTCTGTTTAGAGATGGTTTTTCAATTTTTGCATAGATGGCTTCCTTTACTCCTCTTTCAAACCATCTATCCTCTCTGTCCAAGATGTGAACATTATTGTCATCAAAGGAGTGAGCTTTTTCCTTTAGGTGTCAAATAGACAGCAGAGTCTAGGCCTGAGGAGTTAGCTCTCCTGTGTTGGGCCATGCGTTTGTGTAGCGGTTGTTTTGTTTCACCAATGTAAAGATCTTTGCATTCCTCATTACATTGTACTGCATACACCAGATTGCTTTTGTGGGTGTGTGGTGTTCGGTCCTTAGGATGTACCAGTCTCTGTCTGAGTGTGTTACTGGGTTTGAAATACACAGGGATGCAATGTTTGCTGAAAATCCTCCTGAGTTTCTCTGATACCCCAGACACATACGGGATGACTATGTTATAGAGGTGAAACGTCTTCAAGACAAAAACCAAATCCAGTTGCATTCGATTCAATTTCCTTGAGTAGGATGACATCTTAAAGGAGAACCACGGTGATGTATCTGCAGTTTGATTAAGCTGAGGAACTTAATCACACTTGACTCCAGCAGCCCCTAACACACACGTTTTGGTTGGGCCCTCCGCTAATGTTTAAAGACCCTTTCACTGAATTGACAGACCAATGCGTACTCATCTGTCTTGCCCCACTTGCCCAGGAGAAGGAGGATTCTTCTGCACTGGCAACCTCCTGAGCCACCAAACAACTCCCTATGGATGAGTGACGTTTTGCTCCATTTACGTCTTGCAAAAGACTAAATATATACACCAGGGATCCACGGATGGCTTTTAACCTTTTGAGATTGGGATGCACTGAGATTAGGTGGAATGGGAATGGTAACAAAGTTCTGTGAAAAATGTTTATATTATTATTATATATTAAACTACATATTTTTTATTCAATTCACTGTAGGGTTAGGGGTCAGAGGTTATGGTTGCGAAGCGTTATCTGCAACTTTGGTCCAAACTTGGTGGTCACATGACCGTAACACACTTGAGTTGCTCACAGTCGGGGCGCCACATTCACTTGCCTTTTAACTCCATGGAACAAAAACTAATAAACTTGCATCAAGCGGTTTGAGCAGAACTACTGTCTACATTACAACCGACATAAAACAACACAGTTGTTGTTATTCTTGGCCGTGAGAGGACCGACGTGCCTGCCAAAAGTGTCAACACC
Source organism: Lagodon rhomboides (assembly GCA_039737535.1). Lineage (NCBI taxonomy): Eukaryota > Metazoa > Chordata > Actinopteri > Spariformes > Sparidae > Lagodon > Lagodon rhomboides. The sequence continues at coordinate 9,204,531 of CM077795.1, read as the reverse complement.
AGACAGCAACGAGGCATTTCACAAGAACTCCGTGAATCTGTGAGTAGTGACGGACTGACCCTCAGGCAGCGTGTGAAGACAATTCTTCCTGATGTTGAGTTCCCGTAAGGCTTGAAGCCTCCCCACCTGAGCTGGCAGCGCCTGGATCTCATTACAGCTCACGTCCTGCAAGGGGAGACAAAGCGCAGGAAATGGAACAACACTGTCGGTACGGTCGGCTCGGGTTCATAAGCACCGACACACGCACACGCTGCTCACCAATTCCATCAACTCTTTGGCCCGGCCGATCTCCTCGGGGATGGACACGAGCTTGTTGTTGCTCACGAGCAGAACTTTGAGGGGGAGGCTGAACAGGTATTTTGGCAGAACTGACAGGAGATTTCGGCTGGGGACAAAGATAAAACAGTGACCTACATTGTAAACGGTACACAATAGCATGCAACAGTGAGTATCTGGGCACTGGGAATTGAGTTTCAGCAAAAGAGGAAATGCCTCTCTTTCATGTGAGCATTTTTGCCCTGTTCGTGTTCCGAAATGGGGAACAAGCGCCTCCTGAGAGATGTGAAACGAAACGCACTGATGCATTCCCCAGACTGAAAGTATAGTCTTAGCAATGACCCACCTGATGTCGAGATAAGTCAGCATTTGCAGATTGATGATGGCTTCTGGGATGCACTTGATGCAGTTGTGGTAGAGGTTGAGCGACTCGAGGGGGGCGAACAGACACACTTCTGGAGGGATTTCTGTGAGGCGATTCTTGGACAAATCTGCGAGGCAGAGGAACGGGAGATGATGAATACACACGAAAACATGAGAATCTAGAATCGAGATGTTGGCACCGTCCATTAGGTTTGCTTTAGAGGCTTGAAAGACCAATCAATACGTCTCCGTGACTGAGCGGTGGGCAGAGCGCCTACTCATCGAGCACTGGTCTAAGATTACACCAGAGTCTCGGGCCACAAAGGTTTGAGTGCCACTGGCTGAGTAATATCTCAGTATTTCCAACATCGATCTCGCTGGGAGTGGCACGGTAATGGCTTTAGATTCGTATGAATGGACGGAAAGTGAAAATTCCACATATATCTTTCTTTTTGTTCAAAGATAACCAACAAATGGTGATAAAGACAATTTGTAAAGAACAGTGGTCGGTTTACTATGTCACTGGGATACTGTAAAGAAAAAAAAAGACATATATTCACATTGATATGCAATATACCAAGTGATATTGCGTTATTGCGATAGGCTAAGCTACACTGAGTGTTTGTGTTCTTATGCTCAAAAAAGGGACATTATTGTTCATTATTTTTGTTAAGTAGTTGTTTCATTTTTACATTTTTTTACAAACAACTGCACTTTTTGTTTATTTCTGTTCATTATTTCGTGCTTTATTACTTGGTTACTGTATTATTTCTGTTTCTGAAGGCAAGGTTACTGCTACTGCTTAAATAATGTCGAATTTTATCATTAGAATGGCACAGACGGGCGGACAGACGACCCGATGTGGTGACAAACGTAACATAACCCCTAAATAAACGTGCTCATGGGATTTTATACATCCGCAGTGTTCTGAAATAAATGGATGCATTATAATCATGAAACCAAGAAACAGAGCTTTTTTTTACTCAGACATAATTGCGCCATCAAAATCCATAATCGTGGCATCCCTACATGTTAGCGTGTTAGTGCTAACATTCGCTAATTCACACTAATCTGAAAAAAACAGCTGAGGCTAATGGAAGTGTCAGTGTTATCATATACAGTATTTTCTATGGATATTGAGATACATTTACATTTTAGGGCACTTAGTCAGACGCTTTTGTCCAAAGCGACTTACAGTAATTCTATACATACATTCATGACGATGGCTGCCATGCAAGGTGCCGACCAGCACATCAGGAGGAGTTTGGGGTTCAGTATCTTGCCCAAGGACACTTCGACATGAAGACCAGGGGAATCAAACCAGCGGCCTTCCGTTAACAAGGCCCCGGCTCTACCCCTGAGCCACAGCCTCCCAGATAGATGCCTAGTAAGTATAACTCGGGTATAGTTTTCTGCAATTTGCACTATTCCTGATAAACAATAAACCGTGGCCATATGCTGTAACATGTGGCATCTTATGCATATTCATAGATATTCTTTATATCTTATTTCAACATTTGTTAACACGTTGATCTCTGGTTCCATGAGAAAGGTAGAATTGGTTCGTGCTGATGATCAATAAATAACAAACCTTAATTAAAAGTGTCCGACACAGTTAGTACAGACTGTAACTCATGTGATCTGCTTTACTACCGAGGCCAGCTCGCTGCAAAATCACCGCCCTGCATTAATCAGCCGGCTGCTTCCATTCTGCAACAAGACTATGAGTGAATACCGACACAGCCTCTCATCTGCATCTGCCTCTTACGCTAAAATATTTAGATACTGGCTCTCTCGCCCAGGAATGCCAGAGTAGAGGAGGCACGCTCAGGCAGATACCGATGTGTAAGCTCATCGTCACTCGATGTCTGTCCTCACACGCGTACATCATGTACCAAATCTCAATACACACCATCAGCCAGACCCGTGCTCACGCTGGAGGACTGGATGCCTTTGGATCACGGGCAAAGCCCGAGCGAAGGCGCATTACGCCTCAAGGCTGATGATTCAATCGCTCGGATCAGGACATTTTCACGCACGCGTACACATGCATGCACACAATTCTTTGCAATCTCTCTCCCTTCTCTGTCTCCTATTAAATAAAACATGACGCAAGCAGCCTCCATTTAAACAGGAAACATTAAGATACATGGGGACTTACGAGAATGCACACAAAGACTACCTCGCATTGTGCAGACTTCACCTTCAGACACATATTGATTCAGTAGCTGCAAATTGATGTGTGTGTGTGCGTGTGTGTGTGTGTGTGAACGACTCCTGTCTTCTGAATTATCTCGGGGTGACACGATAATTAGAGACCTGTGCGAGGAGCTGCACAGCCGCAGATAAAAACAGCTTCCAGTGAGTCAGTCCCGCCGAACTGAAGCGCCACATCCACACTGCTGCTGCTGCGCCTCCATCTCCTCGACGCGTGCCAATACATATAGCTACCACCCCTCATCAAACAATTAAGCCACATGAGCTTTACTGAAAGCAAACAACCCCGCTGACCGACCGTTGAGAGGGGCTCTGTTTGCTGTGGATGGATTAGCGCGGAGAGCACACAAAACGGCGTATCAGTAGCTTTCATTCAGCGTGTGGATGTGGCAACCTTTAATCCCTGAGGTTACGAGGCGTCATGAGGGGCTGTGGCTGCGCCTTTAAATAGGCCCTCACTTCTAAGCCTCCTTAAATGAGCAACAACAGACCAGACAGGCCTCGGTCTGTAAGCAGAAGTGAGAGAGGAGACCATGGGACAGTCAGAGGCAGCACAAAGGGGGAAAATAAGCCCAGAGGTTAAGGGACAGAAATTACCACATGGGGACGGACTAAAGCTGAGGTCACAGGGTGTACTTGTTTTCCATTAAGAGTAAATTTCCCCTCTCCCTGAGGCTCGAACCTTGAAGCTGTGACCCAGCTGTACATTGATGACTCCCCCCCCCCCCGACCCCCCTCCCTCCGGCCCCACAGCTGGCTGGGGGATTCTTCTGTAGCAGTGGCATCATGGAGCCAACGATGGTTGGAAGGGGGTGGGTGGGTGCAGTGGAGGCAGTCTTTGTGAGCTCCATCCTCCAATCCAGGCCGCGCACCATCTGCAGCTCACAGTGGGTCTTTCATCCACCTGCTGGTCGCCCAGAGCTCCCGCAGGACGAGGCCCCCGCCGGGCAGACGAGCCCTCCACCCTCCAACAAGGCTCCACTATGCGGCTCCACCCTCGCGCCAAATCGTCAGTCTACTCATTGAAGTTGCTGGTGCAGACGACGTCTGGCTATGTCTTCCCATGACACAGCGAAAAAACAGATATCCCGCTGCGTGCTGGAGTAAACACCAGACCACAGGCCCTCTCTATTTTCAATTCAAAGGTATTATTAGCATGAAAGATCTCTCTCGACTGTGAGCCGCTGCCCTAAACACGAGATATTTTGGGATTACAATTCAAACCTGTGATCGTCTTCATAAGACAACGCCAAAAATCAGTGACGGTCCGCAAGAAATCTGCCACCGGAAACAGACGCCAGAAGTGCTTCATCGGTTCCACGACAAGGTTCAATTAAATGGAGACGTGACAAAAACGTGATTAATTGGGGTTAATTATTTGCGCCTCGCAGCAGACGTGACCACAGTGTGCGGGTGTGGTTTGGACCGATGGCGGGTGTTAAGTTGCAGGCAGGTACCTTCTGTGCAGTGATTCATGTATTTGATGGGCAGTCAGCTGGGTGCCCCTGCTATCAATCTGCTCCTGGAGATGCCCAGATGGGATGAGACCGAGAGGGGCGGAGTCGGGAGTGAGGTCATATTCGACCGTTCACAACCGACACTGGCGCTCAGGATGGCTCGGGACTCGTCACCAAACCGACACTGGCGGTGTTCGGGAGTGGGTCAGTCCAGGGGTGTGTTCCCCTGTGTGGGTGAGCCGGCGGATGGTGACAGAGCGGTTAGGTCACGCAGATTGATGTGTGTGTGAGGTTTGCCCCCGGGGGGATTTGGCATTCACTGGATCAGCTGTATTTGCTCTGAAGGGGGGTTGTTAGTGGGGGGGCTTTATTGTAGTCACATGTCTGGTTCATGCAACATAATCACGGACAATCTACAGCCTACTTTCCTCGCCTCATCGGTCCCCACACAGCAGACATATGCAGACAGATTCATGCATACACAATCGAACGTAAACATATCTGAACGCATTATTATAAGCACTTTAGATATAAAATATTAATGCTCACATAATGCTTTTGTTTTGCCTTTTTTCCAAGGAGGTGATACTCACACAAACACACACACACACACACGTTTGTACAGCTATCCTTGTGGGGACCCTAATTGACAATATGCATTCTCTAGCCCCTTATCCTAACATTAAGCATCAAAACTAACCCCGACACTAACTAAACCCAATTCTAACCTTTAACCTCAAACCAATCCTCACTTTACCAAAATGTCTAAATCTCAAACCGGTTCTCACAAACGTAACACACACACTCATTTTTTCATCATGTTGGGTCATCCGTCCTCTCCAACAGTCAATAGTGGGAAAACTACAAATAATCATGAAAATAAAGTTGTCCTCCAAAGTATAGAGGAGGGTTATTCTGGTACCAGGAATGCCTCTGATACAGCCTAAAATACTGGTTCGGGCATGCACCGCTCCTTCGCAACATGATCTATTAGCCCCAAACACTGGACGCTGCTGGGTAGCAGCAGCGTCCCATACGCCTGTTTGTAGCCAGTATACCTAAACAGCAAGTGACTTGACATAAAATTGATGTCAGCACTCATGTGACACCCAGAGATCAGTAGTGTACAGCTGCAGAGAAAATAACCGAGCAAAATGAAACGAAAAATCTGACTCATGTTCACTCATTCATACTGAAAATGAAGAGGCAGAAGCTGTGGCTGCACACTCGGCTTGACACTGTAACTACCTGCTGATCGACAGAGTCACTTCTGATCCAAACCAGAGCCAGAGCGCGCTTTGAAATATGATTACGTTGAAATAAAGTTTCTCATTTTATCTACAAGTGACTTATTAAGATTATAAGTTACCTGTGAGTTTTGTACGAGCACAAATGCCCAACACAAGCATAGTATTTATATAGATATTACCCTTACTTTACATCATGTACATTAAAACATTGCTTGATTCATCAAAAAAGCTGACTGATATATGATATATATACTGAAAATATCACAAGTCACAGCCCTAAAACTGAGCACTAGCAAGCACACTGAAACCTGTTTTTCAATTATCCATTGACCTAATCTAAAAAATGTTCCTTCACATCTAAGGCTTTTGAGGAACATGCCGTCCAGCTCTTAAAATACCACAGTATCTCCACATCTCATCTTCACTTTATGAGGATCAAAAAGTTATGCAGCGCTCACCAGACGTTTCCTAAAATAAGACTAAAATAAGATCAGTGACGCCTCTGTAAAGAACAATCACCAGTGAGTAATCAGGAGGACATCTTCCTCACGCAGACAGTAAATGTTTAGACATACTGTATGAAACCTGTAATAATGACAGAACTGCTCTCTTTATTTTACAGTATGAAACACAAAAGGCATCATACTTCCATCAGTGGCGTCATTAATGTGATAATAAAGCACTGTGTTCTTCCCTCACAGGTATGCATATGTCTCGTCTAGACACGCAAACACACATCCAGAAGGTGCCCTGAGGGAAGGTGCACCAGTGGGGAATGTGGTTTTTTTTTTACACTCACAGTGATATGATAGAGCAGCCATGACACGAGCACAGACGGGACGCTCTTTCATAAGTAAGCCAGAACGTCCGATGTGATTTCAGAGTCTGAGTCGCACACCGTCCTGCTGTGCGAGCTCGTGTTTTTAACTGCCAGGCCTCTTGGAGCCTTTTGAATGAGCTGGCCGGCATGAGCAGCGACACTTAGGTTACTCATTTACACAAGTGGACGATTAAATCCGAGAATGCCGGCTTGATATGTGTGTCCTTGCGGCGATTGTCCTTCACAGGCTGTCTTGAAGGACTAAAACTCTCAGGAATGTCCCCACAGAGAAGCTCCTTACAGTGAGAGACCGTCCCTGCCACCTGTTTCAACCAGCTCTTCGCCTGTTCACGGCACAAGTCTGGACATGGAGCGCGGCGAATCAGTGCAGATTTTGGTTTTATTCTTGGCTCTCAAATCACTTTTTTTCGGGCGCACCCCTTCAATCGGCGCTTTCGCGGAGGACGCAGGAACGTGCAAATTACCATCGCAGATTTGTCGTGTGATGACAGATTGTGTGCAGCCTCCAGTGTTTCGCGGCGGAGCCATAAAACAAGGGGACGCGAACCAAAACCGCAATCTGCTGCATGACCTACATTCTTAAGCATACTGTAAATAAGTCATTATGTTCTCTTATGAGCCAAACAAAGTGGGTTTAAAAATATATTTGTTTGTCAGGATCTCCCTCGGCTATCACACAAACACTCTACCAATACTGCACAACATGTAAACACTGGAAGCACCTCACTGTCTTAAGCGTGTTTGCGCCCTTGGGGGCAGGGTAATGGCAGGCATGGGGCGTGCCGGCGCACGAACCTGAGCATCTGCCCAGGTTGATGCACTGCTCCCGGGCCCCTCTCTCCAAGGTCAGGGAGGCAGCTCGGAGCTCTCGCACTTTCCCATGGGACAACAAACGGACTGGAGGCAAACTGCCACTAGCACACAGCAAACAGACACCCATGTGTGAGCAGCCGGCCTCCCTCTTCCTCTGTCCGCACACACCGGAGCCTTCAGCTGCTCATTAATCACACGGGGACCTCTTGGGTTAGGCGCTAATCTGCAGAGAAACCCCACTTTAACTCCGAAATATCAGCCGTGGTGGGACGCCACGCTGTCGCATGTCAAAGTAGTTCTCAGAGGAATCGGTTATTTCTTCTATTTACAGGTACATTTAAAAATAAAGATGAGAGGCTGCCATTGTTGACTTCCATTTCAAAACCTTAAAATAAGTACTGAACTAGAAAGCAGAACTAAGAATGCATTGTTTTAGATTATTACCTCCGCCAAGGAGGCGATGTTTTCACCCATGTCCCTTTGTTGGTTGGTTGGATGGTCGGTTGGTTGGTTTGTCAGCAGGATTACACAAAAACTTCAGAAAGGATTTCCACTAAACTTGGATGGAGGACGGGTCTTGACCCAGAATAGACCACGTTAACCTTTGGTGTGGATCCAGATTTTTTTCTCACTTACTTTAACATTGTGAGATAGGGCGTTTTTAACATTTTAGTTAACTTCTCAGGGAATAATGCTTGGATACTGATGAAAACAATCTGGCTCATGTAGGTGGCTGGTATCTATAAGTACATTTTGATGCAGACCAAAATATATATATAATATATAATGTTGGATTAGGCTTGATGGTATCAAGGGTGCTGTTGGGCCTTGGCAGAGGTATGCGCTCTACTGAGCGCCATTGTGGTTGGTTTTGTTTTTATCTCCGCCTTTTTAGATCTGGGTGTGCCGCCTCTTTTCACAACACAGATCCGAGGTGACGTAAACCATCCTTAACTGCGAGGTGTCGATCTCTCTTCGCACATTTGAAAGTGAGACTTCCATCTGGCACGCCTTTCATTTCGAGGCAGCAACATGAAGACGCAGAAGAAATGACTGAAGCCAGCAGCGTGCACACTGACAGGATTAGTCACAGTGTAAGCCAGAGATCACACATTTCACAGGTATATATACATACATATTTATATACTCTCATGTCTCCTCTAATCAGTGTTATATCACCTGAAATCGTTATAACGCCAGTTTTTCAAAAAGCTTGCTCTAGACAGGCTGACCATTATGGCATTAAGTGTTACTGGTAGCAGTGTATCGTGTGTACATTCAGCACAGCAGTCCAGAAATAGTGCATATAACTTCCTGTTGTGGCAGTCAGTCCTTCCCCTGAAAGGCAGCCTGTGCATGACGCTGAGGGATTTTTCACACTGTTCAGGCACAAGAAATTTAAAATGACGTCATTGTATCATGTCAAGACGTTTTCATTTTAGGATAAAATGATGGTTCAGGTCCGGTCTGGGAACCACTGAAAGCACTGAGGTCAATCTCTGCACATCTGGATCACTGACAGAGAAGAGCAACAATCTGTGTTCGTGTCCGGTCAGTGAATCTGTACTCGAGTACAAGAACAGTGATATTACTGAGATGTTACTCAATTACAAGTAATTGTTTTCATGGTCACCTCTCCAAACCTGGGCCTGCTGCAGAGTTTTGTATCTTTTTTGTCTGTATTGTCCGTTTTTTAAACTAACTAGGTAGGTTACACAGTGTGTAAGTACGGGTAAAATTACAGACTTGAAAAAAACAGTCATAAAAGTGTATAAGTACCCAAAAAAAGGACTTAGTAACAGTCATTAGGTGTAATTAGTTACTTCCACCACTGCAGACCTGTTACCCATCCATCCGATCTGTCTCAAGAGGCTGGAACCAAGTTAACCGGCGTCTGTATTGAGTGTATCATGATAGTTTACCTTTGATTCCAGTTTTCGTGTTCGATTGTTTTCTCACCTTACACCTCATCACCTTGCAGTGCTCGGCTGTCGGTTGGCATCATGGCACAATCTGCTTTTCTTCGTGTTTTATGTATTTATCTTATCATTCAAAGTGAATTCTATCGGCCAGGGTAATAATTATTCTTGCACTATTTTTCAGATTTTCACTCCCTTTACTTTTGCAATAACTACAGTTGACCTACATCCACTTGCACAGACTCTATTATACTGAAAGCTCTCAAGATTATCCCGTCTCTGCTGTGTTTTCACTCTCACACTCTTGCTTTAAGTCTAATATTCTTGTTTCTATTTGTATTCTTATATTCTTGTGCGTATTGGGATTTTGCATGCGTGCTACGAGCTGCTGGACGCTTAATCTGCCTTTATCTATCGAACAACAAAAGCATTTTGAAAAAAAAAAAAAAAGGGAGAAAAAAAAAAAAACGTCTGTGCGCGAAGAGGAAGCAAAATCTCGGAAGCAGAAAATTAAAATCCCTCGGGGTTCATGCTTTCCAACAAGGCTCTGCTTGCCATCACGCTGCAACATGACAGAGTAGCACCATATGGGAGGTGGACTCCCTCAGAGGAGGAAGCTATCATTCAGAGGTCCAGCAAAGACAAGGACTGGGAATGACTAATAATAATTCAATTACACTGTTACTCATTCACGTGGTTTTTTTTTATTCTTGCAACCACAAATATTCTCCTCTGCTGCATGGTCTGTCACTGTGTGGATGCGTGTGAGAGGAGCTCACTGCTGAAGCACCATGTGTAATACCAATGAGCGCAGGAGCTGACCCACAGCCTTCAGCAGACGTGAGACTCATACTGACCTACTGACTGACTCCACCACACGAGCACATAATCATCTGCCTCTCGCAGGAAACCCCCCCAAAAAACCGAAAGGAACAAATAAAACATCCATCATCTTCTATGCGAAACCAAAAGCAAACCTCTTCTCTGAGTGATTATTGGCGTACAGTATGCATGCTCCCAGGCAGAAAGGCAGGCAGGCAGGCAGGCAGGCAGGGGGGTGAGGCTGCAAGTACACTGCATCTTTTGTCTGCTTGTGCCGAAAATGAAAAAAAAAAAAAAAAGAAGGAAGAGGAAGAAGGATGTGCGTGGATCACATGCTCGCCACAAATTACATTCAGCGAGGAGCGAGAATTTTTACTACTGGCGCTCCTCGGTTCATTCACATTCTGCTCCGGCGGCCCGGTGCCAGATCATCTGCGGGCTCTGACTTGGGTGCGCCTTGCCCGTCTCATTCATGTGTCTCGAGGGGGGGCTGCTCGCCGAGAGCCGCTGGCGTCGACCACAACACAACCGCCCGGCAGCAGCCGATCGAGCCCCCCCTGCGCCGTACAATGGACGGTAATCACAAGCAGGATGTATAGGACGGCATATCCCTTTAAATACTGTCCCTGGACGCGTTAATGCGCCCCTCTCCAGAACATCAGGCGCAGATCCGCGCACAATGCGGGCACGCTGCCTTCACAAGCGCATAAACCCGCGCGTGTATTTTATTTGTATATTATTTTTCCACGAGGCACATAACGACTGTGGTCTCGTGGTTTTTTTTTCATACACGCACACGAGCGACCCACCTGCTTGCGTAGTGTCGGTCAGATCGTAGCTCATCCCCGGGTACTCCCTCAGCTTCCTCCCGCTCAGGTTCAGGAACCCCGAGCACACGGCATCCTCCAGAGCCCGGTCCAGGCTGCGGGCCGTGTGGTGCTGCTGCTGGTGCTGGTACTGGCTGTTCCCGGGGCTCCAGTGGGGTCCGCTCGAGTAGTGATGGCTTTGAAGAGCACTGACAGCTCCCACACCTCCCTGACCAGACGCCATTTTCGTAAAAAAGAAATTACTCTACAATAATAACAGCGCACAGCGGCAGTTTCTCCGCCCATGCGCATACGGGGTACATACCCGGGACGGACGCTAGGGGATGGGCTTCTGAGGTGGTGCTGCTGCTGCTGCTGCTGCCTGGTGATGATGATGGTGATGGGAAGCAGGGTATGGTGGCCATTTTAGGCTTTTTACCCTTCTTCCACCTGCACATGCCAAACTCCCAGCAGGGCCCCTGATGAGGAGAGAGCAGCAGACAGGGGGGCAGGGGCCCTTCAGGAATCAGACATTCAGATAGCCTTGAATGTGGCTGGAGGGCAGTGGGTGGTCACTGACAAATTATACTTAATTAATATGATGAAATTTCTTTCTTTCTTTTTTTTTTTTTTTTTTAAATCAGATGGGCCTACAGATATTTAAACAATGCTGAGCGTCATGTGGTGCCACGTTCTTCTGAATACTAATACATAACATGACGCATCAGACAATCTTTATAATAAAAAAAATATATAGCAATTACCATGTCAATTATTGAGTCTCCATTACGGATTACTATCATTCTCATTACTGTCAGTCTGGTTAGGGGAAATTACTGATGGACTCAGAGTGGGAGAGAAATAATTAAGCAGGATGCGTCTGAGTCCAAGCGGGGCGTTTTAATTTTCACATGATGTCTCACCAGAGGAGGACTAAAGTAGTCGGCCCCGGGCAGTCCTCCCCAACTCAAACTGTTCTCAGGTCAGGCCAGGTTTGTCCTCTTGGCCCAGCTGACCGACGCAGCTGTCCCTCCAGGCGGCCCTGTGACGACTGATAGATAATATCACATATGGAAATACTGGAAATACCTTTAACTCGATCAGCTTTAGGGCTGTAGTTATACACCGTTTTCAAAGTGTTACGTGGTGTGAAAGTAGACGATTGTCATGCTGTGCACATGTGTTCATACATTATATTGGTTTCTACTGTGTTATCGTGAAATAAAAACAACAATATCTCAAGTTTATATCAAGTTTCATTCTATCAGGAGATTATATATATTATGCAATTATAATAAAGCATTTGTCCAATAAAGGAACTCTTCTGTTTTCATTACTTTAAGGGTAAGTTACTATAACAACTGTGTAATATTGCACACCATAATACCCTGAAACTCTCGCTGTATATGTTTTAATGTTTTCTCTGCCAGTAAAATAATCCCTGAGGTTGAACCACAGCCTGCGCATGTGCTCATTTCACTATAGGGCATAATGTGCACTAATGTAATATCAAAGACATCAGCCAACATTTTGAATTGACCGTAATACATATACATACCTACGGTATATACAGCTCCCCAGGAAACTACCTCTCTACAGATGTCTGTTTATTGATGTTTTTATACTCGCACCTTCATTCATATTTCATGTCAGCACTCTTTCCTACTTTGAACTGCAACCACTGCTCAACTATTTCCCCTCGGGATAAATAAAGCTCCATCTTATCTCATATAATGAGAATGCATTTATCCTACAGCTTATATTTTAACTTACTGTTTTCTTTTTCCAATTCTGTGTATCAGATTATTTAACCAGTGCAAGGCTTCAGCTGGAGATGATATATTTAAAATCCATGAAAGATGTTTCATTTACATTTTAGCAGACACTTTTTGTCCAAAGCGACTTACAGTAATTCATACACTGATGGCGGTGGCTGCCATGCAAGGTGCCGACCAGCACATCAGGAGCAGTTTGGGGGTTCAGTATCTTGCCCAAAGACACATCAACATGCAGACCAGGGGAATCGAACCAGCAACCTCCCAGTAACAAGACGCTGGCACCTACCCCTGAGTCACAGCTGATTATACTGGCAAATCATTTCTACTGAAGCCACAAGTTAACAATTTAGATCTGACTCACAAAATGGATCACAAGAATGTTTTTCTCTGACGTCTCAGGGCTTCTGTGTAGATTAGAAGTCCACACATGAACATAATAGGTGTTTGCTTTTGGCTCATGATCCACCATTAAGTCTCAGATTTTGGATCTAGGAGGAGGAAATGTTGGTGCACCTCTGCTCTGGTCCATTGGATGATGATAATTCATGCAAATAACTAAATCAGACGTGTTCAGGTTGGTGTTGCAGTGTATTATATTGTATAGGTGTTGTGTGTCCACCAGATAGTTTCTGTCATCTGTCAGATGACTGATGATGATTTGAGGAAACATTGAGGCAACATTTAAAGTATCTTCACTCCAGCAGGCATGATGAAGAACCGGATGAAGGTGACTTGTTTAAACCTCACACATGACACTCATCATGTCATGTGGGCTTATTGTCGCATTCGAGGGAAAAGTAAGTGTCCACAGCACACATGGGGGAAATATCAGCATGTAGCACTCCATAAAACTGTCAATAAGCACACATGTGATGAACGTGACTGGACTTCCTGAAGTCACACCACCGTGAGAATGAGTGAAAGTTGTAAATTCATGAATATGTAGCAGCGGCACCGGAGCCGGGCTCATTATTTACAACCGTGCGGAGCGACCACAGCTCACCCAGCTAACCCACAGCCTCACTGCTCAGCTCCAGTCGGGTACCTCGCTCCCTGTTAGCATGTCGTGATACGCTAGTTTCTGTCGTCGCAGCCACAATGGTGGAGCAATAGCATGACACCCATTGTAAGTGACGGGTTTTGAAGCTCAGGTGCGAAAGCTGTGTGCATGCCGTGTGGTTTTGATAGCCTCGTCCTCCCGCGCGGGTTTCAGAGACGAATATAGGAGAGCGCTGTGTTAGCTAGCTTAGGGCTGTCCACTGGTACAGCAGCACCCAGAGCTAGCAGATTGAAAAGCGATTAGAGAGGGGGATTTCTGCATCTGTGGTATAATCGGGATGATGGTTGACGGATGAAATATCAGCCCTGTTCACTGTTAGTCTCGGTGCAGGTCGACGCTTAGCATCTCAGTTTTCAGTCGCGGCTAAGCTGTAACATTAGTGTTAGCTAACGTTAGCAAAGTGGAGTGATGGCTTATATTTAGTTCAGGGCCCTTTTTTAAAAAACAGACAACAGGAGCATTTGCTACCTGTGCAGACACCCAGGATATTCCTTTTGAATGGTATTATTAAGCTGGAACAGCCACAGTGTGTAATGTAACACCTGGCTTGGCTGTACCTCACTTATTTTGGGTCTCCAGTCCAGTTTGCAGTGTAACATGAGATATGAATAGTGCTGCATTTTAGCTCTGTGTTGTTTTTAAATGTGCAAAGTTTCACTTTCGCAACTCTTTCTGTGTGCTCCCCCCTCATACACCCCACACATTGCCTGCATGTTGCATCTGACTAATGCAAGGGGTGCCATAAATTGTACAAATGAAGTGAAGTGACCCAACAGACAACAGATTTATGCTGCTTTCTGCCCTCAGTCTCCCCTGACCCCAGATGACCAGGGGGGTGTCTGACAAGTTATTGTTCTCCGCTGACCCTGAGACTGATGTGCGGTCTGTGAACACAACCCAAAGGATGTCAGACTTCTCTTGAGGCAGGGAAACACTTAATAGGATTAGAGTAATCTGAAAGGGTTTGCTTTAACTGCTTATAATGAGTCTGAGGTTAAAGATGTTGCTGTCATTCTTTGTTATCTCCAGACAAAGTTTACAGATTAATGTGTATGAATTGTTTGTGCATTGACTTGCAGTTTGAGCATGGCAGACCGAAAGGGAAAACCTGTCACTCCGGTTAAAACACTCAGAAAGAAGGAACTAGAAGAGCTCAAGAAAAAGGTAAGGAGAGGAGGGGGCTGTTCGGATTTATAAAGTGGCGCACATGCATTCCCTCCAATGAGAATACGTTTTTTCTGCGTGACTTTCTAGGAGGAAGAAAAAGCGGCAGAGGTTTTTGAGGAGTTCTTGGCGTCATTCGAGAGCAGCAAGAAGGGCCGAGCCAAAACCTTTGTCCGCGGGGGAATCGTGAACGCGACTAAAGGTCAGCATCCAAGACTCCTCAGCTTTCAATCTGACATTACGATTCAGCTCTGTTCCTCTTTGTCTGCGTGGAAAGATGAACCATGAGTTGTCTATTCCCACAATGTTCCACTGAATCACCTAGACATCTTTAGAGAACTGAAAATGATTATTAAAGAAAGTCAGACGGACCTGTGAGTGACACAGTTCCCCATCGTAGATTTTGGGGCCTATTTCTAACGAATGGTTTAAAAATAAGCTTGTCAAATACCTTGCAGTTCTTCAAACTATTGTTACATTCTAAGACAGCCCCTTAATTTAAATGAAACAGCAGACTGAGACTGAAAAAGTCCACATCAGTTTCTTGAAACCACAGCCAGGCTGCCTGCCTCGTTCCACAGGAAGCTGTTCAGATATCCTGCTGACCAACAAAACAACAGCGGGGAGAGGAGAGCCCCGTCCTGTTTTTACAGACCTAAATTACTGTTACCTAATGTTTTGTTGGGAAGTCGGTGGTCAGTGATTGCTATTTTTTGCAGCAGAGGAAGCAGAAGAGGTCAAGAAAAGCAAGCTGTATCAACCCTCTACCAAGTTGTTCTCTGTGGCCCAGCATGTCTCACCAGTGTCTTCTGCTGAAAGCAAAAAGTCTGTAAGTTTGTTTTTGACTCGTTTGTTTAACCGACGACTGAATTCAGTATGAATGCTACGCTTACGCTTAACCTTTGCTCAGCTGTAATAATAACCACAATGACTTCCTGTTTGATTAACAGGCGTTTAAAAGAAGGACAGAAGAAAAGAAGAAGAGTAATCTTGAACTCTTCAAAGAAGAACTTAAGCTGTAAGTCATCTGGCAGATACGCCTGGTTTAGCTCAGTCCTGTGTGGTGTATTTAAGCCTATGTTTGATGTTTGTGCAGAATACAAGAAGAGCGTGAGGAAAGGCATAAAAGAAAGAAAAATGACCCGGGTGGCGGTGGAGCAGGAGGAGGAGGAGGAGGAGGTGGAGCTGTATATGGAGATCTGGACATACCACTGTCGGGACGATCAAGTAAGAGTCAAAATGGCTGTTTAATTAATTGGAAATTTGCTCACTTTTAAATCACGTTAACCTCAATCCTGTTGTTCCCGACAGCGTTGTATGACGACCTAACTGTGCCAACCACCACTAACCTCTACATTAGCTGCATTAGCCCAAAGGTAAAGGAGCGCACTGGCTTTGATTGGCTCGGCACAGAGTAGATGTACATTTCTCAATCTTCATTTGCATCTTTCCTCAGATGAACGAGGAGATGCTCTGCAAAGAGTTTGGCAAGTACGGACCCTTGGCCAGCGTGAAGATCATGTGGCCCCGAACAGACGAGGAGCGCTGCAGGACGTCCAACAGAGCCTTTGTGGCTTTCATGACACGGAAAGACGCAGAGAGGGCCCTGGCTTCGCTCGATGGTACAGTTGACTCTTAGAAACAGCAGGTTTATCTAATACCCATTCCCCCCATCGCTCCTGCTGTGTGGTGACTGCGATTGTGTGCTGATGTTTTGTACGGTAGGTAAAGTTATTATGGGGTTTGAGATGAAGCTGGGCTGGGGCAAACCAGCTCGCATTCCACCTCAGCCCCTCTACACGCCGGTGGGGGTGCGGGCCACGCCGCCACCCCCGTCCGGGCTGCCGTTCAACGCTCAGCCGAGGGATCGCTTCCGTAACGACTTCACCAAGCCACTGGGCATGTCCAAAGGAGATCTCGACAAGGTAAAATTGTCTCCGTCCTCCGGGGTGTCTGGGTGAACACTATTTCTCTGTAATGTTGAGTTCGATAGGGCGCTGCAGGCTGTCAAATTTAAGTGATGAATAATGGTGCGTGCATTCGGAGGGTGGCGCTGGTGTACTAGAACAGTTACAAAATGTGAAAATTGAGATCCTGTATACTCGTGTGGGAGAAGTAGTGTTTCACTCTTTTTTGCCACTTTCTAGAAAATTGCACACACACTCAAAATTTGGCCTTTATGTTAAATTAAAACACAATAACCACAAACTGCAGCTTAGTGCTGAAGTACTGTACTGAAGCTGTGTCAGCCTACACCCATTTCACTGACTGTGAACGCTGTCGTCGTTTTTTATATGCTCACATCCTAAGCGTCCTTTAGTGTGTCATCTAATATTTTCACTATTTGTGTTTGACTTCACAAGCAGACTCTGTCCGAAGCCGTCGTCAAAGTGGTTATCCCAACCGAAAGGTAAGCACACTCTTCTTACTATGCCTGAACCAGCTGCTATAACACAAGTGTCAAAGGACAGAGGGCTGTGGTGCTCTGTTCTTGTGTCTGTATACTGGTGATTGTATGAAGGGAGTTCCAGTTTCAGCAACTGTTTTTCATGCATTCGGGCAATTTTGGCTCAAAAAGATATCACCATCTGTTTAATCGCAATCATGATCCGCAAGCTGCTTTGTGATCTTTTTTTCTCATCCTTATAAAGCCCTGTGGACTTTAGCCAGACTTGAAACAGCCTATGAATTTTCTCCATTCGCACCATTAAAAAAATTAGTAGTGCATGAAAGACATCTCTTTTTCGTACAAGCTCCTCATAGTAGGACATGGTAAACAACCTAAAACTCTTTGGAGTGTTGCAACACTCGCCATAGTCTGTGGATGTTTTGACATCTGCAGGTCCCCACGGCCTCAGATTTGCATACATTAAATGAAATTAGTAAATTTTGTAGGCACTTGTTATTTATCATTCTAGCTTGCTCAAATACTGCAGATAATTCACGTTGTTCCCATCAGAATATTAATATGTGTGTTAATCAGCCGTTGATTTATTTCGACACCTCGAGCCCCGGGCTTCTCGCAGGTTGGCTGAGACGCTGCAGACCGATACAGCTAGGAGGCAGATTTAATTTTCACCAAGTCAGACGATGCCAGGAGTGAATTCATGTCGGTGCCGTAAATCAAAAGAGTTACTGCTTCAGGTTAGACGAGTGAGTGATGTCTTACTCAATAGTTTGTAGCTGCCAGCAGAAATTTCGTCACCCTGGCGCCGACTTAATACCAACCGTGTATTTGAGTTCGTCATAGAGACCAATATTTTTATAACAAAATGACTGAACTCAAACTTTGGATTTGGGCTTTCAGTTCTTAAAAACTAAGTCAGCCTTCCTTTCCCCTCTCATGCACACGGTGACCCAGGTATATTACAAACATGCTGACACAGTGTCTGTCCTGCAGTGACTCTGCAGTTTTGAACAGTGGAATGTCCTATAGGCTGTCACCTTGTTATGTTCATCGATTTTTTAAATAGTAAATGCTTTGACACGCAATGACGCCGTCAGCTGTTAAGCAGTTTGCACAGTTTGCCAGCTAGTTCGGTGTGTGAACAAGTACTGGAGGTCTCTGTGCTCTGAGAGTTTTGACCACACACACCCGTGCTCTGACACACTCTTCTGCCCCCACAGGAATCTATTATTCCTCATCCACAGGATGATAGAGTTTGTGGTGCGTGAAGGCCACGTGTTTGAAGCCGTAATAATGGACAAGGAGAAAAACAATCCGGATTATAGGTGAGTTTCGCTGTGCCCGGTCGTGTGTGGGTGGGTCTTGTAAGTGACCTTGTACTTTGCATGTTTTAATTTGCTTATTCTTTATTGTCTCAGGTTTCTTTTTGACAACAAAAGCCAAGATCACGTGTACTACCGCTGGAAGCTGTTCTCCATCCTGCAGGTATGTTTACACAACATAGCCTTGTTTTTTCCCAGGACTTTATCTGGAAGAGCTTAAAACTGTGCAATACTCGTTAGTTAAGCTCATTTTACGGGGGATAGCCGTCGGAGTCATTATGAATTAAATACCCCAGTTCTTTCCAAATAAACCCTCAGAGCTCCAAGTAGTTTCTGGGCATTTTTTCTTTTGCTCCTGATGCATTTTTACTCACTGTGGAATCACTCACTTAAATCATTAAAGCAAGTTGGATCCATATATACAACCTTTTGGGCCCAAAGGTGTTATGTGTGTTCTGTACCTTGTTTCCTTCTCCACAGGGAGAGTCCCCGACCGAGTGGAGGACAACGGATTTTCGTATGTTCCGGGGAGGCTCCTTATGGAGACCCCCTATCCTAAACAACTACTCTCAGAGAGATGAAGATAAGGCCGAGGTGGAGGAGGATGCCCCCCCTGAGGAGGAGGTGAAGAAAGGGCAGCTCAGATCTGAGTAAGTCTGGCAGGCATGTTTAGATTTATGTGCGTGACTTAGGTTGAATTGAACGCAGCACTCTGTTGTTCTTCTGTAAATCAGGCACAGGCAGAGGCTGGAGACGATCCTTGCAGAGCTCACGCCGAGCAGAGAAGACGTCGCCAACGCCATGCTGTTCTGTCTGGAGCGAGCGGATGCGGCAGAGGAAGTAGTGGGAAACATCACTGAATCTTTTTCCTCGCTTCAGACGCCTCTTCAGAAGAAGGCCAGTTTGCCTTCTTTGAGTGTTTCTTTGTAAACAAATCGAAGCAGAATGTATGTGTAAAGTAAAGGTGATTTCTCTGTCCGTCTCCCCACAGATTGCCAGATTGTATCTCGTGTCGGACATCTTGCACAACTCATGTGCCAAAGTAGCCGGTGCATCATATTATCGTAAATAGTAAGAGACTTTCCCTCAATTTAAGCTCTAGAACTCCACCTATTTTTACTTCTTATCTTCTGACAGTCTGTCTCTGTTCTTCTCAGTTTCGAATCGAAGCTCACGCAGATATTTGAAGACCTTAACGCGGCACACAAAAACATACAAGCCAGGCTGCAGGCTGAGCAGTTTAAGGTAAACAAGTATTTCATTTGCATCGAAAGAGGACATTTTCCAAAAATAGAGCAGCAAAAAGGACATTTGAATTTCTCCACAGCAAAAGGTCATGAGTTGTTTTCGAGCCTGGGAGGACTGGGCCATCTACCCGGAGCCTTATCTCATCCACCTTCAGAACGTCTTTCTGGGCTACGCCAAAGCAGTGGAGGAGCAGACCGAGACGGCAAAGGTGAGCTGAATATCAAGCTGGCTCGTAATGGAATTTCAATAAATTGCGCAGCTGTTAGTGTTGCAAAATATTGGAACGTGAAGAAGAAGATCCAATAGTCTGTGCCCTTTTCTGTCTCCCTGTAGGAAGTGTCCTTTGATCTCGACGGTGCGCCAATGGACAGCATACCTATAGATGGGTTACCTTTGGACAGAGTTCCTGAGGACGACCTGGACGGCTGCCCCCTGGGCTGGGGACCCCTGGATGGAGTCTCTGCTGATGACATAGACGGCGTTCCCTTAGGAGTCGCCGTCGATGACATCGACGGAATGCCCTGTGAGTCCGCCACATAAGCAGAACTTTTAACGTCCAAAGTTTACCGTTTGTGTTGTTCAGTATCTGCCCCACTCCAGTGTCTTTGATCAATACGTTGATCCACCCTCTCTTGGGCTGTTGTCAGATGAGTGTGCACTTTGATCAGAAAAAAATGGTGCTGATCCACATGTGCTCGAAGATCCAAGCCACCAACTTAAAGCATCAATATTTCATTACCTTCGGAAGGAGACTCCACAATCAGCTGTCTCACTTTAGAATTGCGTACTCCACCTTTTATTTATTTATTATTCTATATCATTATTATTTTAAATGTGCTCAGAGGAAATAATTTTCATTCATTGATTTTGACCAAAAGAGATGTCTTTTTTTTTTTTTTTTAAATAAGGTCATCCACATGATTAAAAAGCAAATATACACCATAACCCTCGTATGCCATTTACTCGATGACTTGTCCTTGTTGTGACCCAGCTGTCTCTTTTGTCTCTCAGTGGATGAGAGCAACGTTCCTCTCTCTGGAGTTCCTTTGTCTAAGTGGGAGAAAACAGGTGATATTGGGACATTTTCTCAAGGTAAGTACAAGTCAAGATGCTCTCTGTATCAAATCAATCGCCGCCCCTGTGATCCTGCTCACCTTTCTCCTCCCTCTCTAAGCCAAGACCGAGTCAAAGTGGAACATGGTGGTGCAGCAGGACAGTGAAGATGAGGTGAATGCGAGGTAAGGCCTCTCTGGTTTGTATCAAGACATCATCAGTCTACGTTTGTGAAAAGCGTATCACAGAATACACAGCCGGTCAAATGACTTGGAGATTTATGGCTCTCCTCTTCCTCCTGGCAACAGCATCAAATCACAGGATGGAGGCAAGGACTCGGAGAGCGACAGTAGCGATGACTCCTGCGGTTCGTCCAAATTTGAAAGTGCGGACTTCCAGAGCTCGCTCAGAAGTTTTCAGATGTCTGAGAGCAAAAGGAAAAGGTTGAGAGAGCTGGAGGCAAGTGCATTTCTTTTTTAGAATGACTAGATTTGCCTCCTTTTGAAGAAATATACCATATTTTATTTAGTAAGAAAGACCATAATCTATCATTTATACATGTGGAGAACTGATGGTATTTATCTGACACCACAGGTAAAGGTTATGAAGATCCAGGATGAACTGGAATCTGGCAAGAGGCCGAGGAAGACTGGAATGAGCCTCCAACAACAAGTGGAGCACTACAGGAACAAACTGCTACAGAAGGTGGGCTACTGCACAGAGGCTGCTCTTATGTCATACTGCATGTTAAGATTTACCCACCAATAAACACAGTATTTATTTTGCCCCCCTGAAAAAAAATGCATCCTTAACTGATGTGTAATAGGGATATTTCTTTAAACACAAACACTGTGGGGCAAAATTTACAAGAGCGTTATCAGGACATTGAAATTTAACTATGAAATTGGTCAATTTGCAGAATAAAAACCGTGTTATTAATGCAAAGCACTCAAAACCAGACACAGCCAATGTCACAGGGCTACCAGTTTTAGCTTTCCTTAGATTTAGTCCATCATCTGCAGGGAGGGAAGGTCTGGCTACTGTTTGTGTGTCGTGTTTCTATTTCACAAGAACAGAGTTTACACACTGCTGTACGTATTATCATGTGTCCTTTCCTGATTAGTTTGGAGAATTTCATCCAAAGGAAGAACGGTAGGGTTAGGCCAGAGACATACTTGCTTTTGACCCACGTTTACGCAGACAACCGGCTGCGTAGTGATCCTAGTTGTTCACATACTTGCCTGTATACTACGCATGCTGCTGGAGGACACCACTAGATGGGATGTTAGCTCGCTGTCCCTGCTGTTGATGATGCGTTTACTGACTGCTGACCCTCTCACATCCCCATACTGGCACTATATTGCTCCTACAGTTCATGTGCATACCGTACCTGGACATGCTGTTAAAAGCAAGCATATCTCCAGCCTTAGCTAGGACAGACATTACTACTGCCACACTTTTGACCTCACACAGAGAAAACAGCATCTTTAAAATCAACCTGTAGGTGTCACCTTTAAATATATACATCTGTGGGTCAGAAATGCAATTCTGTTTTCCCCCCCATTACTGTAGGTGGAACAGTTGATCTGGTCTGACGTTGAGCAAACAGCTCCCCCTTGTGGAGAAGAATTAGGCAAATATGAGTGAATTTTTATCAAGCAAGCCGGGTCCATGTGGTGTTTGAATCTGAACAGGCATAGACACAGGAGCCTACGTCTGATTTAGGGGTCTTTTACCTTGCAGGAGTTTGAAAAAGATGACAAGAACGAGACACTGACAACAAAATCTAAAGACAAGTCAAAGGATGACAGAAGGGACAAAGAAAGGAGCAGAAGAAGCGAAGACGGGGACAGAAGACGACGACGGAGCAGAGATCCCGATGACCACCCCAGAAAATCGAGAAGCATCTCTCCTTTGAAGCAAGTGCCACGAGATGTTTTCTGAGTGTACCAATGGATTCATCTTGATTGTTCGCCTTGAAGTTAATCTGTTGTGTTCTGCACATTTAACAGGACAAGGTCTCCCAAGTGGTCCAAACGTTCCCGATCACCATCGCCAAACCGGAAAGCAGGCAAGTCCAGGTCGCGGTCGCCGCATCGCTCCCACAAGAAGGCAAAGAAGAGCAAACATTGACTCTCACCTCTGGACTTTGTCATGCATTGGCCTGCTGGCCTGTCCCAACTCTCCATGCAAGATTCACTACTCTTTTGTATAATAAAAGTTTGGACACTGTAACTAATTATTATATATATTTTTGTTTTAATGTTTGTTTTTAAAAATGATAACCAGAAATGTTGCCGCAAAGCTCTGACACTAAATAAATCACTGCTGGTGATGAGTGTATGTGTGTGTGTGTGTGTGTGTGTGGAGGACATGATGGGTAGAGTCCGATATCAAACTGTTTTTACTGTCACTCTGCTGTTAAAGAAACATTATCATCAAGCATTCTTCAAGTTTGTGGGGATTTTTATTGAGGAAATTAATAGAGCATTTGGTTCTGTTTACAAAAGCAGTAAGTACGCAATGTTAAACACTAGATTTACAGTACTATTATTATAATGAAATGTGCTTTCATTGAACAAAAGTTTATCAAAAGTACTTAAGAGCCAGTATTGTTTCTGAAAAAAATAAAAGATACCCAGCCCATAATCATTAGTAACCATAGACAGATGTCCTACTGAAATGTTTGACAGATTTTGAGAGGAAAGCTTCAGAAGTTGAATTTAGAAAAAGCGGTCTAGATTCTGTAGGCACAAATAACTCGTAGATAACATTTCAAACCACCTCGCTTTCAGGACAAATGGTAACATCTCTTTACACATGACACATTTAAAATCTGTGACTGACATTAGGACAGTGTCTTGCACTACTAAGAGTAAATTCTTCTGAAATGTGGGAGCAAAAGAAACTAGTAAGGTGCTCATACTGTTACAAATAGCCTTCTAGCTATACCCATACAGCTGTAAATTTACAAGAACAGATGTCACTTCTGCTCAAACCACACACACTTGGCATTCTGGCTCTTTTTTTCTCTCAATGCCAAACCGTTCACAGTTGCTTGGTATTAAAGATAAAAAATAGAAATGTGACGGTGAATCACACCTCGTCTGTTTTTACAGTTCTTCCGCCGTTTCCCTCGTCTTCTATTTTAAGGTCCCTGTTCTCCCGAAAAAAAAAAAGCTACAGACGGCTCTTCGTCTCAGAGCGTTAGCCGATAGGTAGCGTTGGATGGCTCTTGACGGGGCTGTCCTTCGTCTGCAGGACTGATCTCCGACAGAAAGGCCTGGATGTGAGGAGATGACAACCTCTCAAGTGCTCAGTACTTTTTTACATTGATGAAAACTTTGATGGCTCCAGTGAAGTCAGCAGAGAGTAGAACCTCTGTGTGATCTGTCTTAAGGGCTCCTGCAAAAACAAAAACAAACTATTATATAGCACTGAAATGACAACCTCCATGTCATGAAATGTGTTCGCGATGAATTAAAACAAACATACCTGAGGGTATAGTTTCCGAGTCTTCGGAGTCCAGGCTCTTGCACTCTGCTTCTGGTTTCTCTGCTCCAGTTTCTTGTGGAACAATAAGGCCGGGGTGGGGTGCAAAGATCGCTGAGGTGACCACTGCGTTGTGTGCTGAAAAATAAGTAGAGCTTTAGTGTCGGTTCATTCAAGGCGGGGGAAATTATTTAGACAGGTATTTCTATTAAAATCATGTTTGTCCTACCTTTAATCCCTTCCCAGAAGTCATTGCGGTCCCGTCGTACTGATGTGAACTTGCTCAGGTCGTGGTAAGTGCTCCAGATGTACACGTACTTATCCTCCGATCCACTGACTATGAAGGAGTAGTCATGACTGTAGGAAGACAATCCCACAGTCAGGTTTTTGTGTTAAAGGGGCAGTGCAACATACCAGGGTGTCTACAGGTATCAGACACTAAAAATGTATGCTTTCTGAGACCTTTTCAAGATACATTTTTACCCAAATCTAAGACTTATTTTGGGACAAATCATCTTTTTCGAGCATTGCATGTAGGTATAAAGGTATGTAGTATATACTGTGTGTGGTTCTGTAAAGAGGTAGGCTTTATGTAGGAATATGGCTATTAGAGCGAGTAAGGTTAATCTACACTTTTGCTAACAGGTAAATGCAAGTATTAAGTAAAGACAGTCAATAGGTTCAGTGGTAGGTTTAAAGATTTATCAGAAATCTGGACTTTCACACAAAATGGAAAAAATGAAATTAGATAAAACGTTTGTCGCAATTAAGACCTCATACATTACATTACATTTAAAGACTATTTCATAACTTTTGAGGCCAAATGCTTTAGAAAACTGAATGTGAGACACTTTAAGGAGCTGCAGGCACCATGCATGAAGAAAAAAAAAGACTGTATGCTGTATGAAAAGAGCCCTGTCCCAAGTTTAAAGCTGATGAGATGCAGAGTTTAGAAGCAGCGGCACTACTTTAAATGCAGTTCACAGACAGGGATTTGTTACTCAGCTGTAACTAATGCCACCTAAAATGCTCAAGTCTACATGAAAGGGAAACATCCTCACCTGAAGCTCGCCTTGATCTGACTGCTGCTGTTGACGTAACCTTTGTATTTCATGGATAGAGACAAGTCCCTCAGGTCATAAAGGCGAATGCGGGAATCATTTGAGGTCACCAGAATCTGTTGTGGAAAGACAGAGTTCCTTATTTAACAAGTCTGACCACCAACCATACAGTGAGTGTATCTGCATTGGAGATCAAGTGATACCTTATTCTCTCCAGGTAAAGGCTCAATGCCAGTGATTTTGCGTCCGACTTTGTTTCTGCCTCTGGTGGACCTCACGTGAATCTGAGTGTGGTATTTCAGGCGCTAACAAACGTACAAACAAAATACATTTGGTTAAACCAGGAATTCATGAATTTGTCATGACAAATATCAATAATAAAGACATAAATAAACGAAAAGACGAAGTAGCTCAGCTGGGTACCTCTGTGTCATAGAAGATGCATCGCCCATCATAAGTGCCGATGACAGCATACTTCCCATTTTGGCAGAAGTTAGCTGCAGTGATGAGGCGCGTCTGGCCGTCCACCTCGTTCCACAGCGCCACCTTCTTGTCCGGAATGTTCCAGAGCCGTAGCTTTCCATCCAGAGAGCCGCTTAGAAAGTATCTGTCATCCTAGGAACACGACGCAAGCGTTGCTATAAATACAGTCTGCGAGCCAAAATGAGTCGATGTGTGATTTGTGCTGAGAGAACTAACACAAGGTGACTCTACTTACTCTGGGATGGAACGCAATGGCTGTGACGAAGTCAATGTGCTGAAAGCAGCAGAGACACTCTCTCCTGGATATGTGCCATAACCGGACTGTTTTATCCATGGAGGAGGAGAGCAGGAAAAAGTTCTACATTGACACAAAAATGGAAAAAGTAAGAGAGGAGATAAAACTAGTAATGACAGCGTCTAAAATGTGTGCAGAGGAGGGTAAAAGGATAAAGAAAGGGCAGTGGAACATCACCTTTGACCAGGATAAGTCCAACAGATCAGCCGTATGACCTTTATACTTGCAGAACGGGACTTGACGAAAAGGGGCATTTCTATCTTCCGTCTCTGGATCTTCTGGAATACAACTTGCCTAGGATGAGAGTGCGATCTGTTAGGAAAACATGGAGTCTCCAGACTGTAAAATATACAAAATACAATACTCTAACAATATTTTCTGGAAGCACAAATGTGTTATTAAGTTCACTTACCCCGGGATCATCGGATTTTGAAGAGCATAAACTTTCCTGAGAAGGAGAAGGTGAAACTCGACCTGGAGAAGCCAAAACAAACAGAATCACACAGCAGCCACAGCTGAGCATCGAAATCAAAAACTCAATCATGACACAATCAAAAATCTGACATGCTCATCAGGTTACCTTCGGTGTTGTATTTTAATCTCATGTTATTGAAGTAGTCGAAGGCCGTCTTTAAGACCCAGATGCGGACCACATTATCTTGGCCGGCAGTTGCCAGCAGCCTCCCGCAGTGAGAGAACTTCATGGTCCAAACGGCACCCTGAGGAGAAGACAAAGATGCTGTAACACAAGCATTCGCCGGTTCTCTTAAATATTAATAACATGAACTAAGACCCTCTCTTACCATGTGCTCCCCACTCAGGTCCTGCACAACCTTAATCTGATCAAAGTCAAAGGGGCCCTTGAAGCTGTGCGCCGCCTTGAATTTAGCCGGCCTCGTGTAAGGCATGCCCTCATCGTCACTCGATGACGGATCGTCCTGATCTGTATGAAACACTGAGCAAAACAAAAAAGCATAACCTCGATTATCAAAACATCTGCAGCGGGAGCCCTCATAATTCATAAGCATGTCCTGCTCGCACTTTAAAATGAATCCAGACTTTTTCAGCAGCTCAACAGTGTTGTTAATATCCACATTATTAATACATGAAGATAAATGGAGACAAAAGTTCACTAATCAAATCTTCATAAATAGCGTTGCAAAGTTTGCTGAGGTTATTGATCTGTGGGTTTTCATGACTCAGCAGGACCTTTACTCGGCTGCTTCTATTTATGGTTATGACAGTGAGAAGCTAGAATTAAGCCATACGTCCTGCAATATCCTCAGCGCCCGCATCCATTTACAGAGAGCAATCTCCTGCCTGCACTTATCTGTGCTCATCATCTTGCTGTACTTTCCCTCATCAAAAGAAATGAGTCACCCTATCGGAAAGAAATTACCTTGAAATGTTTTTGAAGTAGATCTAGAGACTGTATTAAATATAAAAAAACAACAATGGAGTGTATAGTTAATAAAGTGTAATGTTATTTTACCTTCATCACGCACACTTTTCACTTTGTTGACCGCCTTCTCTCCGTACTCCTCGGCGAGATGCTTGGCTTTCTTCACAGACTTGCCGAGGAATTTCTTAAACTGGGTTCTGATGAGGAATGAGGGGACAGCAAATGATAATATTTTATATATTGCAGATATCATGTGGTTAAAACAGGAAAAAAATCAATTCCATTAACAGGCTTCGTGAGTCATGAATCCTTACGTTTTCTGTTTCAGTTTTCCTCCGTCCGTGTCCGTCAGTTGAGGCTGAGACTTGTCATCATCATCTGACTGTGCTGCGTCATTCCTGAGTGGAAAAAAAATAAAACGGATCAACTTCCTCGACAAAATGTACCATCTGTTTTTTTTTTTTATAAGATTAGGCCTTCACAGTGGGAAAATGTTACGAAGAGAAGAACACTTGCTTACAGCAACAAGTATATTCCCTCGGATGGTCGAGTGTGTATGTGTGAGTCTATTCATTACATCTTTGGCTTTTTGTTTGCACACTATATTGCAATACTCAAAGCACAACTTGTATTCAATGTTAGCATGAAGGCCTTCAAAACATGTTGAGTTTCTCACAGACTAGTTAATACACAGGAGAGTGTTGAGAGCAGCCAATACGGGAAATCATTTTCTGCTTACGTGATGTACTCCTTGGTCCTCCTCATTATGTGCAGAGTGAGGGGGTTAATCCCTGCAGGAAGTTTCTCCTCTGCCTGGATTAGAGGGATCTCTTCCCCAGTGTCCAGATTCTTGATCATCACACTGGCCAGGATTTCCTTTTGTAATGAAATAACACACGAGTATACTTTTGGTGTATAAAAGGTTTGTGGGGGGATGCAAGAGGTCGGGTAATGGCTTAGATTCAAGCTGAATAAATGCAATAAAAATACACAGAGGGACTCTTACTTCGTCTGTCAGTTCTCTACCAGAGTTAGAACGAGGACGCTGAGGGCCTGGAGTTTGTCCTCCGCTCTCGGACGAGGCCTGTTCGTCCTCATTTTCCTGAAAAAACACAGCAAGCCATGGTGCAATAGATAAGCAAACTGCTACGTGATACTCAGTTTCATTCTTGTTCAGCCCTATCGGAGCATTAAAGGGAATGTTTGGTCTGCGGCCTCACTCACCTGTGCCGTCACCACCTTGTCCCCGCTGGTGGCGCTGGCGAGATCCAGGGAATGCTGCAGCTCTTTGGTTAGACTCCTCACTGTGCTGCTAGGGGACACCAGGCCGGAGGGCTCCAGAGCATCGCCACTGACCGCAGACACTGGACAATCACAGAACAGTTCATCTGAAAAACGGGTCAGCTTATTCAGTCTGCTTTGCATATGTGTGCAGCTATTTGCCACTGTAGTTGTTACAACCTCAAATATAACAGAGGAGTTGCTATGCACTGTTCTTTCATTCTCTGCAACACACATTTGTGGGAATTCCTACTCATCCTGGTAGCATTGGGCACAATGTTCTTCCCATCTACCTGTTTATTGTCAAAACAGCTATAAAATAGAGGTCGTCTACAAAAAGAAATGAAAAACCGATTGCTCCTGAGGCTGTAACCAATCCAGTGATGTTTCAAAGGGTTAAGTTAAACGTTTCTAAAGATAAACATAACACTTTACTGCCAATAACTGTGCATTGTTTTCCCAACCTTCAAGTCCACTCAGCCTCAGACACTCCTGCGACTTCCTGGAAGGCAGACCCTGCCAAGAGGGCGGAGGCGGTCTCGGTGGAGGACCTCCACTGGGCGGGGGTGGGCGTGAGGGAGGAGGCTTCTTGGTGCTGGCTACAATGTCTGGTTCCACTGTGAACTGACGTGGGGGTTTCGAAGGCCCAGAGGAGTCCGAGTCGGCCTGACCGTCTGTGAGCGGGATCTGATCTAAGATATCTGCAGGCCTTTGCTCCTGACCCTCTTCTGCGACTGCAACAGCCCCACCAGGCTGACTCTGTCCTACAGTGCTAGTGATGTCTGGGGGCTGAACACCTTCTTGTGGCCCAGCTGACGGGCCAGAAGAACCTGTGGGTTCACGGGCAGGTATAGAACACGCACTGTTTGTTGCGGCACTTTCCTCAGGCCTCTCGGCGAGCTGAGGTTCGAGAGCTGGCGCTGCTGACTCCGCAGGAACTTCCTGAGCATTATTATCTTCCTGTGGCTCCGGGTCCGCTCTTACATCAACATGTAGCTGATCTAACAGCTGAGCCACCTCACCAACATCGGCAGCACTTCCCTTCTGACTCTCCTCAATGATGCTATCAATTATCTATGAGGAAGAGAGAACAACAGTTCATTTAGAGATGCAACAGCTATTACCTAGTTCCTGTGTCTAGCTTAACTTCTCACAGATATGTGATTTTCTGTACCCCTTTCTTCCTTCCTCTTTTCACAACAGTTACACAAAACAAACACTCACAGGTAGTGCAACACCCACATAAAAAGGTTTAGCAAAGGAAACAAATGATGTCATTTCTAGAACATATCATCGGTTTTACATCTATGAGATCCACACTGACTTACACATCTCTTCTACAAAATATAGACCTGAGAATATGGTGAAACAGAGCCATCTTGTGTGGGACACACTGTGTGTAATAACAGAAGAATCCATACCAGTAGGGAATCATCTTGCTGAGTCTCTGATGCGGCCACTCCGCAGCTCACTTCTTGTGCAGCGTTTACTGACCTCTGTGAAAGCTGTTCAGAAAACAATAAATAACATAATTTTTCATCCTAGGAAATAACAATCAACAAGTACATTCAAACAGAGGGAAACCTATCTGAATCATGAAATACATGATTAATGAGCACATCTGTCCAACATTTAAAGGGCCTTTTCTAATTGGATCGGATTTCATCAGACTGGGTGACTCAGGGTGAACACTAAGACTGTGACTCTAAGGTCAATTTCAGGTCCTGCAAGCTGATTTTATCCATGCATGAGACCGTGCTCCATAATGCAATTTCCTTTTGCAGCACAATCAATCTTTCAAGTGAAGTTTGTTGATTTAAGCTACGGGGCTAGCGCCGGTCTGTGAGCAAGGTTCAATCCTGGGTCCATTACAATGTATTTTCTTTTTAATCTCTCGTGAGCTGCACGGATAATTAAAATTTCAGCTGTAACCGTCTGTGTGGGAAGAACAGGCAGAGCCAGGCCAGATGATTCATTTCCATTTCATTTCCATTTTCCTAACTGTCAGGAAGGAGGCACCAGATAAACACTGGAAGTCACAGGCATCGTGGCAAAGGGTTGAATATTTGCATTTACTAAACAGGCTGTGTTAATGTTTTCACACACAGCACTAATATCTTACCCTGAAGTCACTTGAGATAGGTGCAACTTCAAGGAGAGCTACTATAAACACTGCAGTCACCTCTAGATAGTCGTGCACTTAATGTTAGAACAGTGTACTCTTTCGGTAGGGCTCAGTTCCTGGTATCTAGTACAAAACTCTCTTTTTAGCTAGCAACGTACAGAACAAACAGAAACTGTTTGCTAAACAACTGCTACAGTCAGATGTAATCCATCTGAGGAAAAACAACAAGTGACATACTATTTCAGTAGATTCAATAAAAGGACTCAACAGGACACCATTACAATAAAAATTTAACTGAACCGTAACCCTATCAGCTACCTCTACTTTATTTCCAAACCTTTGTCACACTGAAGCTATGTTACGACTCAGCAGATACTGCCTTGTTTCAACACTGGCAGGGTTTAGACAAACATACCTTGGGTGAAGGAATGACAAACTTTGCAGGTGACCTAAAAAAACACGAAGGGATACAGTTGAAAAGTGCAAGGACAGTCAACGTCTGAAATGCAACATCAAACAAAACATTTTTTAAAATCTGAAACCAAATGTGTTGTCTTTATATCCTTCCCTTCAGCAAGAAATGTGTGCGAATGAAAACTCATTTTCAGACCTCTTATATCATTAAACAAATCTTTCTGGATGTGGTTGCTAAAAAAACAAACGTTCGAGTCTTAAAGCAAGACATTGAAATGGGTGTTCGTTGAATCAGTGGTGTCCTACGGTAAATGCTGTTTAGTAAACAGAACTTGATCAACTCAGTGACTAATGCACTCCATTCATTTACATGACGGACTCCTCAATTTGTATTTACTGTGAAAAATTCTCTACCAGCAACTTGCCATTATGTGAAACGGACATAGAGGCCAAGAGGCAGTATATGTGGTGCCTTGCTGTAAATTTACTGAAAACTGTCATAAAGCAGTACCATTTCCTGGCATTACTTTGAAACCACAGCACTGTTTCCTAGTCAATCCTGACTTTGGTCGCTGTGCCCAACAGCCAAACCCCCATGTTCCCATAATGACAGCTAATAATTGTGTTTTAGGTGTTATAACAATGTATTTGCATTCAAACTGTCATTTTGATCTTAGGAATAACATCATGTGACTTGGGTGTTGGGGTTGACACTCCCAGCATCAACCAGCTGGTGAAGAGTAATCCTGTATGACACTACACGTCACATTTCAACATTGTAAAAACAAAATCTGCAACCGTCTCGACCCTCTGAAGCAGCTCAGTTAACATGCACAAGAAAGAGCTTTCTGTTCATCTATCGTTAGCTGCCATAGGTAAGTTAGCTAGATGCATATAACTTGTGGCCCAAGAGACAGAACAAGCATAAAAGCGTGTGTTATTAGTCACTCATCAGTCATGTACTATTATCAAAATGTGTTTCCTTACACTTTTGGAGATGGGGTGAAATTAACGTCCTCGGGAGCATCATAGAATTCCTCGGTGTCACTTGTATCTGACGCCATGCTAACACGAATTTAGCTCGCTAGCTCGTCAAAGTTCGTCGCCAGGCAGCTGTCTAAAAGCCTAACCTGCGAGTGGAGGTGTTACACGCATGTGCCCGTCCCTCTCCCAACGCTGCTTTCTCCAGATTTATCTTTTAACGTGAAGTACTTGGCCCAGGTGTCGTCCAACAACCACTTTCCTGCCCAACGTCACGTCATAACGTTACACTACGCTAGCCCAAATGCTAGGCTAACAAATGTAATCTGGTCCCACGACTGACCAACGCCTAATGCTAACTAGCTTTCTGCACTGTTTTAAACCTCTCTCGTTCACGGTGCAGTATCTCCCATGAGAGCGGACATCGAAAAGCGCGTTTTATAACAGCAACATACACTTGGACAACTGTCAAGCTAACGGGGCCAGTGAACCGCGTCATAAACAAACCAGTAACACAAAAAATACATCTTAACGAGGTGAGTCAAAGGGCGGGGCGCAGACAGCCGCTCTTCTTCTAATTCACTGTTATGACAGCTGAAGGCGATGGGGACACTTACTGCCCCCTACTGGACAGATTGAAGAACTGAATTTAAAAACCAGGGGCTGGGCTGTCAGATGATGGGATGCTGAGTGGAGGGGGGGTATCACCAGGGAGATCCATCCAAAGATAACAGTATCCTAAAAAGGCTGGCCAGACACCAGCCAAGGATGGTAGGTATTTGAGAGTGTATGACATCAAATAATCAGAATCAGAATCAGAATTCCTTTATTAGTCCCCCAAACGGGGAAATGTGTGTGACACAGCAGCCAAATGACAAAAAACAAAAATAAACAATATAATAAAAAGGTAAGAAATGGCTCGTATATACATAATATTAACAATGTGTGAGCAATATTTTTTATTTTAACATGAACACATGACTGAAACAAACACTTTGATAAGAATGTCTTAAATTTAGTCAGGCTACTAACAAATGTGGTGAAGACATAGTTTTAAAAAAAAATAAACAGAGTTTACTAATATAAACTCAGTGCTCCCTGGTGGACAAAATATGTCAAATTAGATAAGATAAGATAAGATAAGATAAGATAAGATAAGATAAGATAAGATGTACCTTATTGATATTGACAGCAGCATAATGGGACAAACAGTGTGCAAACTTATTTAAATGTTTTTTTTAATATATTGTATATAGTACCTTATTGTTGATATATAGATAGATCAATTTTGATTGTGTTTGTACTTGAATGTACTGCTTATATGATAACCTAATTTCCCTTAGGGGATTAATAAAGTTATCTATCTATCTATCTATCTATCTATCTATCTATCTATCTATCTATCTATCTATCTATCTATCTATCTATCTTTATTTCTTTCTCAGAATCCTGCTGGATTTCTGCTGATTGGGCCCCACCTGATGTAACTTCCCTCCCTGCCACTCTTCAATTCTTCATTTTACATTAAAAGCTTTTCATATATTTCAGATTTAGCCTGTCCTCTTTAAACACACATGCATACTTAATTCTACAATCCTTATTTTGCCTGTCTGTGCCCCCTTGTGACCTGATAATCATGTAAGAGCCATCCCCAGTGTAAAGAATTTAAAATGATGCAGATATAACTGATTTGGAAATGTAATTATAATGTTCTGTTTATCCGTTGGATTCTTGGCTTGCCTGTGCCTGCGCAACTCACAAGGTGAGAATTGTTTGGTTAGACATGCACATAAATTTACAGCTGCGGGTCCGATTCATTCGCACATGATGAAGACTGGCACTTAGAACTGTAAAAACAGCCAACAGGTCAGTGAAATTACCATTGAATTTGATCTGTTCCAAGGCCCTTTGTTCCAGATCAATGCATCACTTGATTAATAATGCGCTTGCAATTTCACAGTTTATTTGAGAGGACAAAAACGTGGAGGTGGTAGAGGACTGATTATTGAAAGAGCCTCAATGCATCTTAATGGATGCATACATTATTTGTGATTCGGCCGTGTAATTACAGACTGTAGTTGCGTTAATGCTATCAAGCATGGATCAGAATTTTAAATATTTCATTGTCCTCAAACCTGTTAAAAGTTGCTCACTAAACCTAAAGCCCACAGTGTGTTTGGCATCACAGAGTCTTGATCTATCTTTTCCATCTAAAAAAATAAATAAAAATATACTGAGATTTAATGGATGTCAATGGTCTGGAGGTCAAGGATCTTGAAACTTCACAACAACATGATAAGGGTGCTTGTGTGTCCAAGTTGCATGCCTGGTCAATAAACTTTACAAACACAAGTAGTTTAGTTGTAGGTGTTGTTTATCAGGAAAAAAAGCACCAGTAATGTTCTACTTTAGATGCTGACCTGCTCATGTGCAGTCCTTTGAGCTTGAAGATCTTCTACTTGACGTATGAACATCTGCTCCATGACCTGTCGCCCTGCCATGTCCTCAGCCTCTGCCTCCACTTCCTCGGAGACACTGCTGGTTGTCCTCCTGTCGTCCTCTCTGACGTGATGATGTGCTTCGCTCTGGCGTGTCCTACTCATCGGAGTCAACGATGCTCTCATCGTGGAAGCTCTAACATGCAAAACATTGTATTATCATGAGTCCAATACACTATTCACGTTTGTCTAAGTGTCCTTGGCCAAGATACTGAACCCCAAACTGCTCCTTGCATGGCAGCCAACGCCATCAGTGTATGAATGTACGTAAGAATTACTGTAAGTTGCTTTGGACAGAAAGCGTCTGCTAAATGCCCTAAAGGTAAATCTAATTTCTCTGAAAGCCCCAGATCCCAAAATGATTTCAAAAAACGTTATATACATTTTCTTGATATTTTTTCTTTTGTTCTCTTTTTCCACATTTTAAAAGAAGTCCCCATCTACTCCAATTGTTTGGGTGAATGCTGTGATGCTGGTTTGCTGTAAAATCAAAAGTTTTGTGGACTATGAAATTTATTCGACTTTCCATCATAATGAGGGTGAGTAGATGATGACAATTTTTTTTTTCTTTTGGGGGTGAACTAATCCTTTAATTTAAGTTGACTGCAATGTAGCCAGCAATCACATACACTACACCTTTAATAGCCTGCGGTTATATTTCATATTGATGTATATGTTATCAGTGTAAAAACACATAGCTTCTATGTTCAAACAAAGATAGTCTGTCAATACCTCAACCAGAAATTTTACACTCTACACTCTCCCTAATATTCAACCCATAAATCCATACTTCTTTTATTGTAGAAACAATAATAATGCATGCATCAACAACTCTGGGTGAAGTCATTTCTTAGATGAGCCCTTTCAAGTTCAGACTTGGAACAGAGTGCCCATCGTTTTCCTAAAAATGTCAATAATTCATGATTGTAAAAGCAAACATATATAGACTAATGCTCCAGAAGACGGCTCCTCTTCACAACCACTTTATTTAGTAACGGAAGTTTTGAGCCAATGAGAGGAGATTGCCATACCTCTGCCCCAATGGGAAGTGTGGATGTTCCTGCTATCCTAGTAAGCGACGACTGGATTGGATAAAACCAGGAAGGAGGCTCCAGAGGTATAAGTGGATTTGAGGGCTTGGAAGGAAAACAAGGACGTTAGTTAACGTTACCTCGTCGTTGAAGGTAAGAAATCTGCTTTTTAAAAGTTTACAGAGTGTATTTAAGACACATATGGTGATTGGAATATAGTATATAGTATATTAAGCTCAACAAATAGCAGGTTGACAGTTAGACATAGTCATTTGTTGGTGGTGGCAAACCTACCGACCTACCAGACTAACTAATAACTAACCCAACTAACTCATGTTAAGACCCCGGTGGTTTACGCTGTCGGTAGTTAAGCTAACAAAGCGAACAGCCGACAGTCAGCAGTAACCATTTACACAGCCGTACAGTCGACTGTCCTTATCTAATGTTATTCCAAGCTAGCCAGTGTTAACGTTAAAGGGTTATCGTTAGCCTGGCTAGTTAGCCTTAGCCTGTTCCCCACTGCGATGTAAGGACTGTGTTCAGGCAACATGGCCAGAAAATTGGAAGAGTCCCGATGTGACAGCGTTGCCTGTTGTGACATTATCACTGTTTAGTCCGGGTTAGCAGTTTCATTTTGAATTGTGATAGCTACAAGCCTTTGCTAGCAAGCAAGTCAGCTACGTTACCTCGCCGTGGAGTTAGCTGTTAGTTTCCCCCCACATGGATCACACTTAGCTTTAAAAGGACTAACCTCTCCGACTTCGTGCCTGTCTCAGAGCTCAGCGTGTAGCACTTTAGAGGCAAACGGTCAACTCCAACAGTTTTGTGTGACTTTAACGTGTTGAAAGATCAGAAAACCAAGCAGCAACGCTAACTACCAAGGAAACTTTACTGTATCCAAATTGACGTGTGTACAGTTGCTATTCTTTAATGTAATCGAGATCAGTGTCACTACACCCTTTTATTTTGAACACTATGTTGGCTGAATTTCAATACAAGTGGAAGATTGTTCTGTGAAGTCACACACGGCAGATATTTTTAGCTTTAATTAGCCTAGTTCTGTAAAGCAACAGGTTAGAAGTCTGATGCAGCTGTCACATTTCAGCAGTGGAAGAAACGCCCATAAACCTTGTTGTCAACCTCTGTGGGAAGTTTTACATCTAAATTGGACTGAGATTTCCCAGCACTGCTAAGAAGGCCCCAGTCTGTAAATATTTGAAAAGTCTTGATTTAGACTGTTGAACACACAGGTTTGCTTTCAGAATAAACTCTAAAGCTAAGTTTTGTTATTGAAATGTGTTAGTATTATTAGGCTTCTGAGGACATGTATTTCAGTGACCATTGGAATGCAGAAAATATTCATTTAGGTGCACCCAATAAAACATTTTAACTATTGCTGCATGGTACGGTGAAAACGGATATTGCAATATAACTTGTGATCGCATTAATTTACATTTTCACTTAAAAATTTAAGTGATGACAGTTTAAAATGTTTTGGGGTCTGTACCAAAAGAACATGTGTTCTTTAATCTGGAGCGCAAGATTTGTAGACCAGAACATCTTTGCAGCACTACAACAGTACTTGTTATATAACGCTGTTTGTTACACATTTTAGCTGTATCAAAAAAATTGCAGCTTTTGCGATTGCCAACATTGCGGAATCAGTAATACTGCGATGAACTGAGCAGCCTTAAATTTAACTTTAACATAACATAAATGAGAAAGGTGAAAGAAAGGTGCAGATAAATGTTTTTCTTCATTTAAATCACAGCACACCCAAGAAGTAATCATGATCACTGCAACTGATTAGAAAATAAAGTTACACATAAGGGTGTTTACAGTGCTGGACAAACTCAAATGAATCAACCTCAACAATTATTTGGTTATTATCAGAATAATCAATTGCTATCATAGCTGAATATCAGGCGCACCCGATGACCAACTAAAATGATTAGATAATTAGTCGCACTTCACAGATTATTGAATGGCTATGTGACCAAAATAGTCACACCCTGGAGCCCTGGTGTGTAACTTGTAACTGAAAGGCAGTCTTACTTCTGCTTTACAGTATAAGAATGACTTTGTTTGCTGTACATCTGCCAGAAAAGTAATTGCTGCATGACTAATTGAATCTGTATTAAAAAAGAGTGACTTAGTCACAATACTCGGATATGAATTTATAACCGTCAGGCAGTGGATTGTATTTAGAATAGTATGCTGACTATAACACATTAAAAAGTAAGTTCTGTTAGAAATGCTGATGTAAAAATGACCTTCAGTTGCTTTCTTGGCTGATGTTGAATGTTTGTTTTTGGTAGAAAGACTTCACACAAATGTTGAAAGTATTGTTTCTGTTTCAGAGGTGTGGTTTTGGCGAGGGTATGGAGCACCCTGTACACAGAGGGGAGACGATGCCCATCGGACTGCATGACAGGTAATACGCAATGCCTTGCATTCCATTATTTCATTAGCTAAATCGTATATAGTGCAGTGCTCAGGGCCGGCATTATGCCTGGGTAGGAAATGGCTACCATCTGGAATCGTAAGTGTTAATCAGGTAATCCCTGATCAGATTATAGTAAAGAAAAACAGACAGCCTGTGGTGTCAGTGACCAGAATTGAACCCCTGCCTGGAGTCTAACAAGAGATATTACAGCATTTCTGTAATGTTGATTCATCAGTGGCAGCTTACCCACCTAAATGGTGGTTTGTGCATGATATTGGCTAATTGATCACTATTTGCCAGGAGTCATTCTGTCACTTAAACAGTATTGTCACAGCCTCCCTTGTCTTTTTTGCTACACAAAGACTGAAATAGAGGTTTTCAGCTGGGCCTGATGTTGGTGCAGTCAAAGACCTAACGAGAGGGGGCAGTTTAATAGCAACCATCACTATGCAAAAACAGATCTGTGGTGGATCATGTATTTTGTTCTATTACAACAGAATATCTGCAAACAATGCAAAGTAAATGAGTAGCATAAGCATATCAAGATCACTACTAACAGTTTTGTTTTTAAATAGAAAAATCGATCGGAATGAGCTTTCAAATTTCGATCGTTGGAATCAAAAGCAGGATGATACTTCCCAGTATGAGAGAAAAATGACAGATGGGCCGACACATTTGACAAGTTTTTCTTGACTTGGCTACAGATTGATATAAGATTGACCATGAAGATGGTGCAGAAGAGCTGAGAGTAAGACAAATGAAGAACATACAGAAACACCCAAACACATGAATGTGAGGAAGAAATGTGCTTTGGGATTATAACATAATCATTTATAAATCTTCTCTCCACTTCTGGCAGAGGGTCCTTTTTTCTGGGGACTCAACTGTTTCTCATGGACCCAACCTTACCTCTTAAACAGTGACTGGTGTGTCTATCTGCTGATTAATGTGCAATATTTAATAAGAGAAAATGTCACTTGTAACGGTGCTTAGTTTCTGTTGACAGGAACAAGTAAGAGGATGGGAGAGTCTTTCTCACTTTATGTCAGTGTTGTAAATCAATATCTTCCAAGTAGGATCCTGGAACGTTGCTAATGTATTGGGGTGATGACAACCTAAATCTTTTTTCCATAATGCTATTTGTAGTTGAGTTGTTGCCCTGGTAAAACAGTAGAGCTGCAGCTGAAACTTGTTTTGATTTTTTAAAATGAATCTACCAATTACTTTTTTGATTGACTCTTTGGTCAGATGGCATATTTACTGACTTCTACTAATCTCGTGTGTTATATTTCTTATACACTGTAGGTAGTACTAAATAGTAGCATTCAGACTCATCTTGGAGTTAGACCTGTGTGTTAAATACCAGGGAAAAGGAGCTGGCATGATTGTTCCTGTTTGTGTGATCCAATCTGTTGGCAAAAGATTCTCCTTGATTCGTGAACAGAAATGTGACTGACTGTGCGGAGGTGGATGAGACACTACACCAACTGGTTGGGCGGTTATGGAACACAATTTTCAGAGTAAAGGACTGTAATTAATGCAGGCACAGGCAAGAGTGCAGACTGTCCATCCACAACATAAGCTATCAATTAGAGGTACTAGAATAGCTTTGCCTAGTTTGAATGAATGAAAGACGTATGAAACACCATGGCTTCAGTTCTCCCTCAATAAGGTGCTTCCGCATCGTTTGTTGAGTTGTGTACCACATATAACCCTTGATATTCCAAAGGGTATGGTTCCCCAAATTCCTTAATGGACATTTATATGCTCTGTGAAGGTGTGGAATTATTGTAGTGCTTCTACGGGGATTATTTGAAATGAGTGTCTTTAAGAGGGTCGTAATATAGTAGAGCTGAGGGTAACAGGTGTAGTGCTGAGCTCCCAGGCTTTGACAGAAGAGACAGCATGACTGCTGCCCTTACAGTACAGGCAAGGTCATTCTGCCATTTCCAGTGTAAGCTGGGAGGGAGAACGGTCAAGCTGCAAAGTGTGATGACAAGATTGTTATGGGGATGGAGCTGCAGGGGGTAGAAGAAGAGAGGGATCTGATCATGACCTATATGACCTAGATTGGTAATCTTGTGTTTTCTCAATCTCTCCTTTTAATAATCCAACCAATCAAATTAATTTGGTGAGAGGATAAGCAGGAAAACTCTGTTTTCAGTGAGATATGAATGTCTTTCTGATTACCACATTACATACAGTGTTGTGCCCTTTCATCTGCTACAACCTGCTTTCTTTTTTTACAGTTTTTTTTCACAGGCGTTTTAATTAGGGAGTTAATGGGGCACCCTGGTGGCCTTAGGGGTCAAGGCACCAGTGTACTCCAACAGAAGTGCTTATAAAAAAAAGTCTAAAGGTTTCTAAAGCTATTTCTTAGAATCCTCACACCTTTTCTATGTAAGAATTTGGGGGACTGTGTCTGACGATTTTTCATTTTGTCATTTGAGTTCATCTCAAGTGTGCAGAAAACTTGGCTGTGTCAAAGTTACTGACGTCCTCACAACAAAGCAGGTTTGCCCTGTCAGTGATACTGAAGTGGTAAGATATGGTTGGCTTGCTGTTAGCATGCAAATTACCTTAGATTAATAGCTCACTATTTTTGGCTGTTGCCAGGTAGGTTGATCATTATGCTGCCCATTATCGCTACAGGCTAGCTTCTTTGACATGTTGTTGGCTGGTTATTAGTTCGGATGCTGTTAGCTGGGGGTGGGTGGTTCTGTGGGCCAGCCACTGTAGTTCAGCCTACACAGGTACAATGTAGACGGCAGAAGACCTGGGTCAAGCTGCTGAGGATCTGCTCTTCTTTAAGGGGAGAGTAGGATTTAAAGACAGCTTAAAAGTCAGGCCAGGTCAGGGCACGAGAGGTGTTTGCTGTCAGAAGGCCCAGTGGATTGGTGACAGCAAAGCCTGATCAGGGCCTAATGATTAAATGGATTATAAATAATTAAATTAAAGAAAAAAAATGCACCAAAATACATCAGGAATAAGTGGACATCATTGGATGGTTAAAGACTTACAGGTTATATTTTGGATACCACTGACAGAAATTGAATTATGATTAAAAAACACATTTTAAGTCCTAGAGCACAACAAATTTATTTGGTTCAAATGTATGAATTTCATAAGAGTTTTCCCTTTCTCCTACTCCTTTTAATCTCCCTTACAATTCTTTCCATGGCAAGCCCAGAACTGTAATCACAGCTCCTTTAACAAGATGGCACTGTTGCTTAGCTACTGGGCTATTCACAGACCCTGAAAGGGTGATGGGAAGGCAGGGCTTCTCCCCCCCCCCCTCCTACCACGAGACAACTGTGAATGCAGCAGGGCAAGTAGTCGTGGTGGATGCACTCTATTGGCTTCTCAGTGCTGCTGCTAAAGTCACAACCCCGACCGAGCCTGCACTGCCTGTACCAGTGTATTTCTGTAGCTGCTGCCGCTGCTGCTCTCCCTCCCCCTTAAATGGTGTGGGCAGAGTGGGATGGAAGACTGCATTGGAAACCTTTTCATGGAAATGGTCTTTGCTGTTGGTATCGCTATAGCACCATTCTGGTGACAACAACATGCCGTTAAAATGGAAAAGCGGTTCTCCTGTCAGCTGGAAATTCCCAGTGCCAGTCCTTAAGACATCCAGGTCCTCACCCCTTTCGCCTGCCTACATGTGAGTAAGAGTTACATAGCATTCACATTACATATCATTGTGGCAATGTATATGGAGATGGATTTGTTAGCCTTGCAGTTTTGGCAAATTTTTTATTTTTTTTTGTAAATTATTGTGACACCACAATTTTTTGATGCAGCCCTAATTAGGCAGAATGCGATTGAGTCTTGTGGTGTGTCAAGAGATTCGCCTTGTCCAGCATGCATTTTATGGTTCATGGCAGAATGCTTTGCTCTTGGGCAGAAGGACTCGTTTCGCCGCAAGTCTCAACATGGCAAGCACCGCGTCCCCGACTCTTGCCCTCTCCCTGTGGCTATGTTTATTTGGGAACAGGGACTCAGCAGCTTGGGAGGAGCCTGCTTTTGTCAGGATGTCTGGCGTGCCCTGGTTTAGAAGCTATTGTCATCTGCTACTGTTCAGGAGCGGGGGGGAAGGGTAGAATGGAAGTGCTTCTCACAGCCTCTCGCCATCCCCTCTCTTCACCCCTTTTATTCCCGAGCTCTGCTGAAATGGACAAGTGTCTTGTTTGACTTTTGAACGGCGTCATGGCTTTGGCTGACAGAGATTGAGAGCCAAAAACTTGAAAGAAAAAAAAAACAACAACCTAGTTTTCATGGCAAGCTAATAGGCTAGCTCATAGCCTAAGGTAATTTCATAAGCTAACAAAGCTTACTTGGATGTTTTTGTTTATTTGTCTGTTTTTTTTTCCAAATTGGATTTATGCAGACTCCAGTTATCATGAAGCTTTACTTATGAGGCTAAGAGCTTGTTTGAGCTTTTTTTTTTTACAGAAATATTTATTTTGAATATTACTGCATCACAGCAAGAGAAATCTAAGCTCTTACATTGCTTTTTTTGCACATTATTCCTATAAGTGTCTTGAGGGAAATGGTTGTGTCATCTGTGGCATGGCTAATCCTTAATGTACAAAGTATATTTATCATAAAGCTCCTTCTTCACAGTTAACCATAGGAAGTCTTGGCTAAATGGTGTCATTTCATAAGCTCTGTACAAAAGGACATGATGAATGATTCACTATTGGCACTACTGACTTGGTAACTGTGGTTTTAATCTTTATTTCACCAGCGTAGTTTAGCTGGAACGCCCTGCTTCAAGCACAGCCAGACACACACAAACCTGGAAGGTGTCCAGTACAACCACAGTCTTATCTGTTGGCCGCTGAGCAGCTCCTCTGGAGCAGTTGTGGGTTAAGGGCCTTGCTCAAGGGCACCTTAGTGGTTGGAGGAGTTGATGGGCGTGCACTGTTTTTTATCTTCCCCACCCACATTTATTCTGTAGCCTTGCAGTTGTTTTGCATCATTGGTTATACTGTGGCATAGGATATGTAATTGGTCAATGTATGTTTAGTAAATCATTTAGTTGAATTAGTCGCTAAACTGAAACTGCAATTCAAGTGCCCCGTTTGTCCATGAACCATTGACAAATTCCTGCATGTCAACTGATTGTGATTTCAGATTTA
Source organism: Lagodon rhomboides (assembly GCA_039737535.1). Classification (NCBI taxonomy): domain Eukaryota; kingdom Metazoa; phylum Chordata; class Actinopteri; order Spariformes; family Sparidae; genus Lagodon; species Lagodon rhomboides. The sequence continues at coordinate 9,161,085 of CM077795.1, read as the reverse complement.
AACTTGGTTGAAGGATGGGTCTTGGCCCAGAGTAGACCCCATTAACTTTTTGGGATGAGGATAAGGATTACTTTTTTTTTTACTTTTTCACAACATTGCAAGATTTTTTTGTGAATTTCTATTTTGTATCTCAGAATAGTTGATCTTGATATATCCTCTATTTTTGCCAGTAATATTTTGGCTTTGTGGCTGTTTATTTCAGAAGACTTCCTTTTTAATAAATCTTCCTTTCAATTTGTTTAAAACTTACTTATGACTGTGTATTCTCAGTAAGCGTTGGTATCTCCTCCTGTTACAGCATTAATTAAGACCCAGCCAGAGACACTTGACATTGTATAAAAGCAAGAAGAGGTTCTACACACACCAGCATGTCAACATGCCTTTTTAAGGACTATAAAATCTCTCGCTGAAAAAGCAAGGATGTGACTACATCAAGTGGCTGTGGTGGGCGCTTGCATGTCTTCATCTCAGATTGTGTGCACACGCTGGCAAGTGAAGCATATTCAAGCCTTGAGGCTCCACCTTACTCTGCCCAGAGTGGCCCTGCCCCACCAGACAACTTGCTATTTTGAAACGTGTATATTGTAAGCTGTGTTTTTAGGCAGGCTGATATTGGGCCCCCAATTATAGGTTAGTCTGTGGCCAGGGAGAAGTCACTCTTTATAGGCCCATTGAGTAGTGCCTGTGTCCCCATGGCTTTAGAGACATTTTTAACTTGCTGTGCTGCTAGGCTAATCTTTGTATAGGTTCCCAAGCAGCAGAATGATGGAGGACACAGGAGAGAGAGAGAGAGAGAGAGTTCTTGGAATATCTGACATATACGATGTGTAAAGAATTCAGATTTGTTTGCACATTGTGCTTGCCACCCTGACCTATTTATAGACTGCTGAACTGCATGTGGTGCGGATGTCATGCTAGCAAGGAATGGCTAACGTCCACAGCCAGTATGGCCCATGCAATAATCTTCAGCTCAGTAAAATGTCATTGGGTTTATCTTTCATTCCACAAAAAAGTCCTTGAAAAATGAAAAAAAAGAACGGCATGCCTCATCTTACAGTGCTTCAGTACTAAGCACTTAATATGTGTGACTGCTGTCTTTAGTAATCACCTCTCAGAGGCGTCATGGTGAGCCGGCAGCCTTCACAGCCGCAGAGCCGGTACAATTCCAGGCAGGGACCTTTAGAAGATGTCATATCCCCTTTCTCTCTCCCCATGTTCACTGTCACTCTTTGTCAACAGTCATATTAAGGCAAAATGCTAGAAAAAACAATCCTTCTAAGAATAAATGTAAAAAAAATGAGTCACATCTTGCAGATTTAAAATGTATCCTTTTCTTAAGCAGTCCAAAAGTGATATCTGCTGCTGTCTCTTGGTTCTTAGGATTGAAATATATATTTTTTGGTTTGAAGAGCAACCTCCTCTAAACATGCTGGCTGCTCATTAAATTGCTTTAACACAGTCTTTAGAAATGTCTTTCAGTTGAAGCCAGTGTGACCAGATTAAACTCCATACAGATTGTACAGCTAGGGGTAAAATGAAAGCTTTAAAAATCTAACAGATTTTCTTTTCTCCAGCATCGACGCTTCACATGTCTCATGTGGCTGTCAAATACTTCTGCTGCTGCCACTGAATCTCATTTGCGACTGCTATGAGATGATTTTTGCAGTCTTTGAGGTGTATGGTTAATTAGCTAACAGATGTTTTTTGAAACCTATGAAGAACCTGGATTCATTTTGTTCGATCAGTTAAACAGTTCAGCTATTCTAAAATAATCAGAACAAAGATGATGTGACAAATGACATCAAACAAGATAAGAGATGGTTTTCCACTGGAGGATTTTCGTCTAATGACAAAAAAAGACATTTTTCCATGCTTAAAACAGTGGTATTACACTTGAGGGTCTAACCAGATATATCACAGTGTGATCTATGTGTTAATTGGACCCAGTATGGGGATGATGTGCCAGAAGAGATGTTTCAACTACAACGCTGTTCGTAGCCAACATGCTCTATGATTGCATTTTTAAGTGCAACTGCAGTTGGACTGCAAATTCAAACATGAATGTGTAGGTGACAGCACAGCCTTAAAGTGGAAACGGTAGCATACATTATTCAGATGCGTATTTGAATATACAGGATATGTGTCTTTCAGGGCTGTTGTCAGAAACTATTGATGTCACCTGTGTTTTTATTCTGAGATGTTTTGACTTCTCCATTTTGATGCATAGCAGAGACTCCAGAGGTAAACTGAAAGCACCTGCTCTTAAATGAAGATTGAATGAAGAAGTTTCACCGAACATTTTAAAGTGAGCTTACTTAAGATTTTTTTTTCTGCTGTTGGTTTTTCTAACAAGGCTCCCTTTAAGCCCATTTGGGCTATTTTTCCAAGGTGGAGCTTTTAATTTACCTGTCCGACCTTTTAGAATGGACATTAAGTTCTTGCTGACTTGAGGCAATTTTGTACAAAATGCAATAGTCACCCAGGGATCATTTATTTTCATTGAAAGGCCAGAGGGGAGGCACAGGCAGTCTGGCTGGCAGAGCATCAAGTGAGTGCAGTCAGGTGAAACTGTCATGTCTGAGCTCATCTCACACACACACACACACACGCGCACACACCTACTCAAAGCTGAGTTGTGGTGAAGTTTGGTGGAGTCTCACCACAGAGTTGACCAGTCAGTAGATGTCGTTATGACAAAAATAAAACAATAAAACACTTGAACTTTAACTCCCTCCTCAGATGCATCATATCAGATTCACCACGCCCCTGTTTAAGATGTGAGAACACGATGTGCAGTAAGAAAAGACCATTCAGATCCCAAAGATAACTGTGTGACATGTAAATTGAATAATAATACTGCTTGCTGGACAAATCTGGTTGTGTTACTGTCGAGAACGTTTGGCCCAAAAAAGTCTGTTACTGCAGGCATTAAGAGTGGATTGGAAAAGCAGATCTGTATCCAGCCTACAGCACAGGTTCCCCAAACTCCTATTAGAGTAATTCTGAGTCCTGACCCTATCAGCAGGTCAGGTCAGTGCTACCTCATTGGCAGTTGCACCTTGTTCCACTCGGTTGCTTCGCTTTTTCACAGAGGTGCAATGTTTCTCCTACTCCATAGCTGTATATTGTAAGCACAGAAGTTGCAAATAATTGGCCACACAAACTGCAGTATTGCTGACCCATATGATTATGGAAGGATCTGCAATTAATGGTGCACTTGTGTGTAGATGGTGACAGATTAAGCTCCTTTGTATGCAAAGCTTTGTCTACTTCATTTGAGACCATGCAAAATTATGCTGACACTTCTTTTCCCCTATTGCTTTGGCACATTTCTTGCCTTTTTTTTTTTGTTTTGTTTAGAATCTCGATTCATACGCTGAATAATTCCACATATCTTCCGTGACTGTACAGTCCAGCATATTTTGTAGCTATTTCAAAGAAACGATTATGCAAGCCTTCTTAACGAATTAGTATTATTCAGGCTGTCCTTTCGGTTCACACATACTCAGCTGGGTCGTGTTCCTTCTCACAGCATCCTTCAGGTTGATTAAGCATTTGGTACATGTTGACAGATTGTCTGCTCCACCCACACGTTATGAAGCCTGCTTGGTTTAACCACTTGCGGTGCTCGTTGAAGCTCGGTGTTTGAAATTCCCCAACCCTTTTTTGATGAAAAAACCTTGACCTTAAAGTGCTCTTTGCTCATAAAGTGTAATTACAGACTCATTTCGGCGCACACACTACTCAGGTTATTAGCAGCGATTGGAGCCGTTGTGTTGAGATGATAAACAGTTACTCTTGGACAGAGTGAGCAGCAAAATACTTTTTGAAAACATTTTTGATAGTCGTCCTTCACTGGTAAGAATTGTGAGGAGGCTGTGGCAGATGCAACACAGTCAAGCAACTTAATCAGCAAACACGGAGGCCTCATGCAATTCACATATCTGTCAGCATTTACAGTACTTTGTGGCACCCTGGGTGGTTATTTTCTCCCTTTCTGTTTCCCATTTTGCATTTTTCACTGCACTTCTACTGAAGCATATAAAGACATCCTCTCGTGTGTATTCCCATTTTTCAATCCTGTAATTTCTGTATTTTTTCTTCTTCTAATTTTAGAAACCTGTCAAAGTTACCGGTTTCCAAGTTTCCAACAGTTCAATTGAAACCTACAGTTTTCATCATATTCCACTTAATTTCAAAATACCATGAGTGATTTCCAGCTTCTAAGAGAGTATCTTGTAAGTCTGTGAGTAGGAACTATCCATTCAGTTGGTTAAGCTGGAGCATTAATTAGGGAAGTGCCAATTTTCATCAGAATGAGCAGCGCCAACAACATTTGTCAGACACATGGGGCACAGATGTTTGAAATAGTCTGATAAGTGATCGCTTCCTTCTTGCTGGAACTCTATGAATGGAGGAAAAATAAAATCAAGTGTCTCAGCTGAATAGATCATGGCTCATTTATGCATTTCTGTGCATTAAGAACGGCCGCATTCATTACGAGGATGAACATGTCCACATTTTCACATTGCAGTCTATCCGCTGGACCCGTTGTCACATTGTAGATGCACCAAAGTCTGTTTGATGGAATAGAGCTGGTGTGAGAGAAGAATTTTAAGACCACACAACTGCGTTTCCCTGCCCTACTGCTTCTCGCTGCGTGCGTGTGGGGGAACAGGAAACGAGCACAGCACCCAATCCTGTGAAATGTTGAGAGAATTTCTCGTTCGTGCCTCTCGGTTGTTAATTTTTCAGGTGAGTTGAAGTAAGGTGTTGGCGCTGCAGGAAAGGTGGAGAAGCGTGAAAAAATGCGCAGCTGCTGAATTGAGGCATATTTGTATAGTAGAAGATAACCACCCATTGGATACCTTTCACCCTCGCAGGTTTGGTTTTTGAGTTTTATAAAGGTGGAATATATTGGATCAATGGGGGGTTCTGTTTTCTCCGTGTCTACAAACAGCACTTGAGCATTACAGCGTCATAAGAGGTTTTTTCTCCCCGGGAGCAGAGGCTGTTCAGCATGTAGCGTTATTGCATTACTGTGCTCAGTGACTGAGAAGACTCTTCAGTGTAGGTGTCTGTCATTGCTCGGCTTGCTAGGACAAATGGGGATTTCCCTCCTGACTTCACTCGCATCACTTCAGAGGTTTTCAGAGAGTTGCCCTTGTTTTGATTCCGTGCACCTTGTCACCTCTCTTTTGCCTTTCTGTTTTCTGTGTGAGTAGTTTGGATTCAGCTGCCGGAGTGCATGTTTTGAGAACAGCAGCCAGACCTGTAGGAGTCTTGTGATCTCTTTGTCAATAGGGCAGAGGTATCAATTTTTTTGTTTTTTTATGTATACACAGTATAAGATGTTTGTGTTGCTCTTTTCTTGCTGCCCTGCCAATTCCATTGCTGTCTCATTGTCTTTTTTTTTTTACTCTCAGGCTCTTCCTGTGTTCCTGTTAAAACGGTGTCACATTAGTTCACTGTGGCTGCAAGCAACTAGCAAAATTCTATGCATCTTTTAAATGCCCGCGTGATGCATTTTGGGCCAGAATTAGCCCAAGAAAAATTGGCTGCAATCCATTTTTCATTAGCAATGTACACTCTTTGGGCTTTATGGCTTTTTATTTTTTTTCTTTATAGTTTTTTTTAAAGGATATCTCTTAGTTCTAAGATATTTTGCTCCAGAACCCGTGACCTTGGTCTTATAAATGTTCAGAACTTAAAAAAGATTAAATTAGTTTCTATCGATGCATGCAGAGTATGACAAAACCGATGGCCCAGGGCCAGTAAAAGTGTATGTAGGGAAAGCTGATTGACCAGTTACCGTCGATGCTAAATGAAAGTTCAAAACTACTGTAAATCTACTCATACATTATAGCATGTAGACCCAGAATTCCACAACAACACGGGAGCTACTACATATCTGCCATCTCTTGTCTTGCAAACAAATACTCTAATGTTCTTTCTCTCACTCTTCTATCAGTCCCTTCTTGCTGGAATGTTATTATAAATGGATTAATTGTGTAATTTAATTTGTATACGTATACAAAATGGGCAGTAAAACTGATCTAAAGTCAGCCAGTGGTGAAAAATGTTACAGTGGACACCAGCAGAGTTATAGTCCTTTTAGGCTTCCTGGGCCTTTTTCTATTATGTCAGGAAAGGGGGAAGAGAGATGGGGGACGACCTGAAAAACAAGTGTCCACAGGTGGGAATCAAACCTGTGCAGCAACTAAGGACCTGGCTTTAAACATGGGGCGCACGCTCCACCAAGTGAGCTATCAGTGCACTCAGGGTTATACTGTGTTAATCTTTTAAGACCCTTCCAGTTCCCAAGCCAAGCCGACTTCAGCCTCCTGAACTGTCACTGGTGGACGGATGTTTGTAAGCTTTCCACTGATTTGACGCGATTGGATAGACTTGCCATCCTTGTTGCTTTGCTGCTTCTTTTTCAATCCTCCAACTTCCTCCTGTACTTCTTAACATTTTCATTCAACCCCATTCTTTCCTCTTATCCTGTCTAAATTCTTAATGGTGATAAATAAAGGCAGCTTTAACTTCCACTGACTTGAAAATAGAATCTATAGCATCCCTATAATATGTCCTCTGCATTTTATTCAACATTTTTCCTGGTGCTTGTCAGAAGAAAAGACATGAAATGGATGAGGCCCGGAGAGCAAAATGATCTTTAGCGTAAACATGAGACGATGCTTTCTGATCTAATTACAGGTCTAGTTTTTCCCATGGGTGCTAGTTAGATACTGTGAGTACTCGCGTCTCATGCCCATCCCAAGTATGAAGCCGTGTCAGAGGACGGAACAAAGTCATGTCGCGGGCTGAACCATGCCACCTTGTGCAGTGGAATCAAGCAGTTGGATCAAGTATTGGTGTTTTTATTCAATTCAAAGATGGAGTGCTTTTATCTTTTTTCTGTAATCAAGCATTTCAGACCTAACCTGTGGTCTGTGTTTGGTATTTGAACGGTTTGATGAAAAACAGATGAAATTGGAGCTTTTTGTGATGATTTAAATTCCCCCTAATTTAAGGCCTCGGGCCTAAAAGTATATCCTCCCGGAGACGAATTCTATTTATCGTTTGATGTGAGGTTTTATATTTCTTATAAAACGCATCTTGGGCAATGTTTTGTGGTGTTGAATTGTGGTTGCGTCATGTATACCAAATTGGACTCTGACATTTGTGAAACATTAAACTCATAAAGGCTCATTTAATAGTTTGTGTGGACAGAACTGTTTTTATCCATGTTTCTGAAGTTCCATCTTAAATGCACAGTGAATGTAACCTCTGCTGCTGTGGGTCTCTTGGTGAGAAACGATGAAGCTGTGCTTTGATGACATTGTGAAATGGCATGGGATCATGGGAGTTGTTGTCTTCATGATGAAAATCTTTTTGTTGTGACTTTCATTGTGTCTTTCCTCTATCATCTGATGTTTCTCTGAAAGTTATAGCAACATATATAGAATATTTCTGGGTTTGAACATTTAACTCAACAAAATATATGAGAAAGTTATAGTCATTTTTAGGCATTTTAATGAAGAATTGTGCATATTACAACTTTAATTTAAGTGTATTCATCTTCATTTCTTTAGTCATTGTTTTGTTGTTTATAAAGACCAAAAAGTGGACAGAATACAGACCTAAAATAAATGTATAATAATAACATGAGTTTGTCAAATATTCTGTGATGTTTAATCAAATGTTTTTTGGATTGGTCATTGCTGAGCTGCAGTAATGCTTTTGTCATCATTACCTTCAGACATGACACGGATGCAGCTAGAGATTTGCTCTCTCTGTTCTCTGGTGTCTATGGGAAGAGCAGAACTTTTATGTGGGATGCTGTAGCTGTTGTCTTCTTTGTTTCGTTCCGGCAGCCACCAACACTCCTTTGTGGTTTGGACAACCCACTCTCTCCTCGCTGCCTGTCCGACTTACCACCTGACGGGGTAAATGTACCAGTACATTGCCTGTGCTGTGTGTCAGTGTGATCGTGACTACTGTCTAAGCCCTGCCAGTTTCTCAGCGTTTAGTGGTGGTGTACTCAAATTCCTGCTAGACGTGATCCATGACCATCTCCCTGTGAAATGTACCTTTCTCCTAATAACATCCTCTCTCATCGCCATTTTTAAAATGATACTTTAATTATTAATTATATGTATTCAACCTTAAGCATGTGTAGCCAAGCTCATAGAGTTGTACCTACTTTTCTTTCCCTATTGTGGTACCAAAAATCTGTTTCTTGTGCTTATTTTGTCTGTTGTTGGTGTATCGTCATTGCTGCTCCTCAAATCTTGTACAGCATGTGAAAGGAATGATAGTTAGATTCAAGCTAACCCTTTCTTAATTTTTACCCATCATGTCCCTCAAATGTCTTTGGCATAATCATTAAAGTCTTAAAAAAAGACTGCAGTTGACTGTTGGTCGGCTGAAGTCTTTGTTGTGTGTTCAAGTGCAAAGATGTGAGGCAACAGGAAGTGACAAACGTTTGATCAGCCTGCCTTTGTTGGCTTTGGGGTCAGAGTATCAAGTTTTCATCTCGCGCCTTCTCAGATGAAGTGGCAATGTAACCTTCTGCTTTCAGTAAGACTTAAGACTAAAACAAAATTCCTGACTTTCTCTCTGGTTTCTCAAAGCGTTGGCTGACTTGTCTATAGTGTTGGGACTAAATAATACACTTTTTTCACCTCCATGTGACTGTAGCATATTGTGACTCACATCTTTGCACATAAATATAATTATGCATTTTCCAGCATGATTTTCTTTTATTTTTCATACTGCAAGTCAAACAAAAGAGGAAAAACAACCCAGCATTCTCATGCAGTCTGCGAAGTTGATCATCACAGTTATAGTTCCTTTTAAAGATAATAATTAGAAGCTGGACAGTTTTTGGACATGTGGACGGGGGACCTTCCATTCTCTGGTTACAAACAAAGCAGACTAAAGCAACAGGTTGTTTTGCTTTTACGTAACTTCTTTGTTTTGTTTCTCTTCACAAACTAAACCCACAAAACTTGCAGCTTCAGACCGTTATACAGAAATGGCTTTTAAAGGGCCCATACATGCTATAAAATGTTTACATGTTTTAATAAAAAAAAAAAAAAATAGATTCTCTGTTGCACATCTATTCACCGTCTGAACGCTCCGTTTCAGTGCCTGTCTCTTTAAGGCTCCCTATCGAAAAGCCCTGTCGGCCCTTACTGGTCAGATCTCACAGGCCTGAGCAGGCCCTGTCCACTGTATTTCTGCATCAGCACTGCCAGTGGTTTTGAGTTGTTTTTTTACAACTGTGGCTGTGCTGGGGGCATTGCTAAGGGCGGTGGCTTTATAGTTATGACATCACAACCTTAGGCGGCTTGCTTTGAAGGCAGTCTCTGAATACAGGCTGTGTGGAATTCCTCATGGATTCAGAATTTCTTCAATACCTTTGCAGTATTTATGTACACCTAGACCTGCTCTATAATGAAGGGGGAAAAATAAAATCTCACTTTCTACAATGTGGGACTTTTTAATGCTTTGCCTTAACAAAGTTATAGAGGGTTGACTTGGAAATGTTTGCCAGGTCGTGTCACCTTTGGTTGCTGCTGTTGTTTATCTTATGGCTGAATAATAGAGTTTAGCATTTAGGTAGAAATAACGTAAATCCTTAAAATCATTAACCTGGCAGAGTATTGATTTAGTCATTAGTGCGAGTCTTTATGGCCAAATTTTATGACTAGACGTGTCCTGTTTTAATGACACTAATTAAGCATCAATTCTCTTCAATCCATGTTTAAATTTTAGAAGGATCTTCTTCACTTTCCCAATAATCATTTTTCATTATAACATGAAAATGTTAGGTAGACATAAAAGTATGTTTTCTGCCAGATCTGGTCCAATTTCAACTTTACTGATCCTACAAGTCTTTGGAACTATGCTGGAGGGCTGAACCCGATTCTTCCAAAAGATATTCCCTCATCTGGTGATTATTGATGGTCTAATCTTCTATAGGTGCTCTATTGGGTGAAGATCTGGGGACCAAAAATGCATGATTCACATCATTTTCATTCTCATCTTTCAATCTTTCAGTGAGTCCTTGTGCCTTCTGAATTAGAGCTTTGTCACCCTGGAAGAGACTGCTCCTATCAGGATTGAAATGTTTTCATCGTAAGATAAAGGTGGTGACTCAGAACAACTGCGTATTGATTGGCAGTGACCCTTCCCTCTAAGGGACTAAGTGGACTCGAAGCCCCAAACCAAGCCAGCAAAATGCCTCTCGCAGCATAACAGCCATTGGATCTGCTCACTTCAGGGGTCAAGCATTCAGTCTCGTACTGTTCTTTGTGTACAGTCTGATCCCATCCTGCATTGACATTCTCAGTATTTTTATTACTGATAAATCTGCAGATTATTTTCACAATTGAGTGATTCACCGTGCAGTGTGTAAAGAGCTTTTTTCACCATTTTTGACACATCACAGTTTCTCAGGGCCCAAACTGATGTCTTCAGATTGATTCTTTTGTCCAACTAACAGTCAGAAAACCCAAAGATCCTTCATTTGCTATCATAACAGAAAGGCAGCGAGTCCTTACATTGTAGAAACCTAGAAAGTGGAATCAGCAAATGTTTCACCTTATTGTTTGAAAAATTGATTATTTTCTTTTAATGGACTTATCAGTTAACTTGATTAACCATTGCAGCTTTTCCTTTTGCCTTCTTAGAATAAGAAAATACAAATATAACATTTGTTATCATGATGTTTTGTCAGAATCATCCACTCAATAACAAAATGCTGACATCTCTTTCTGATCTGATGTGCCATTGTGTGCTACCTATAAAAGGATAAAAAGGTAGAGCAGATTAATTTCATACGTAAGGAAGAAGTTTGGCTTTAACAGAAGCCTGCCAAACATTTTAAATAGAATCCGAAAAAAGCTATGTTTTATTTAGTGCGTCGTCCCCTCAAAGCACAGGGGACATTCACTTACAAATGGTAAAAACCACTCTACCAAAAATCAAGTGTTCATCCAAGCATTGCTCGATTATATAAAAAGTCCACCCAAAAACGATTAGTCCTCTCAATCTGACAAGCACTGCCTGCTCATGGGCCTGTTTGAAGGCACAAATTTACTGTCATGCTGAGCCAGACATTTTTGTAAAAGAATATTTTATCAAAACCAGGCCAATCTTCATCTGAAAATGAACGGCTTTTAAGTCTTAGATGCTACTTCATTGACTGTTCCTTCATCTCTGTATGTTGCACGGAAATTAGTTGTAATATTTTAAGCTTCGTTTGCGCTGAATGTGCGAAATGCAGATCTTCTGTGGGCCACTTGAAGATTGACACTCTTTTTGGCTCAAAACCACTCCATTATTATCCGTCCTTTTGGTGTTGCGTTAACCTCATCATCTTGCTTTAAAATACTGTTGTGCCCGCCTCAATTCTTGCTGTAAGAGACGGGTTGTTTCATAGTCTTTAAATAAAATTAAAGAGACAAATATATCGTTTGACAGCAGATGACAGATGCTTGGCTGATTTTGTTGATCCACAGACTGTTATAATATTTTATCCGAATGAGCTTAAGTCTCCAATGTCAGTTTTATCAGCACAAAATGTACCCATATCCCCAGAGTATGCCCCGTGGGGCTCTGAGTCACATTTGCCATCCTTCCACGTTCATTCTCTGTGGAGCAGTTAAGGACTTTACGTTTTAGTCAGACTGTCCTGGAGCACGGGAATAGCATAAGAGTTGGACTATACAGATGAGAAACACTCGTATATCAAGTTCCCACAGAGCAGATTTTGTCCTTTAGGCTGGTGAAAGGCTCAATGAACAAAATTTTGTTAAATTGTAGAATCTCTGGATTAGGAATCGATTACAAAACAAAAAGTTTTCTTTTGTTTTTGTTTTGTTTTTTTCTCCCAGGGGGCTGAATACTCAAATATCTGTCCATGTGTTGCAGTTCAACATTTAGGCACAGGTTTTTTAAACTAATGATCTATTTAGTACCGCACAGCCAATTTCTAAATTCTGTACTTTTAATTTCTTGTCCTCCTTTAGCTCCGCAATGTGTTGTATCATCTCTCTGTGTGGTTATTCTCACAACCACTGGGGTCCTGAATGAGTCAGAACACTGAGTATCACCGCATGTAAAATAGCATTATGGGCTATTAATCAATAAGCCTCTGCAATAATATTAGTTTTAATGCACTGTAAAAGTGTCCCAGTAGAGCATCAACTTGAATTGAGTCATTTCAGTTTCACCTTCTTACTTATTTCTGCAGATACTTTGGATTAATAACTGTTCTCTGTGATCCATTATTTATGTCTTGGGTCCTAAAGCCTTGCTGGTGGCCCCTAGAGGCCACAATGTTCATTATAACCTGCAATACAGCTTAGTTGGATGGAACAAATGCTGGTCCTGTGTATGAGGAAAGGCCATTAGGTCATTAAAACATTTTTTAGCTCATCTATTTGCTCCAAAATGGGAATGGTTCATCATCCAAGGAGCATGAATGTGTTCAGAGCATTCTATTGAGAAACTGCTCTTTAAATTTTCATATTTGATATTATAGTGGTAAATGGCTGCATTTATATGCAGCTTTTATCCAGGTTGGAGAGACACACACACACACACACACACACACACACACACACACACACACACACACACACACACACACACACACACACACACACACACACACACACACACACACACACACACACACACAGAGAGAGAGATTGCAGCACAACCTCCTAAATGAAATGGTCTATTGTGGCACTAAACTAAAGGTCAGGGTCTCGCTGAATTACCTGGATTCATTCTGTGGGCACAATGAGATCCAGCAAATAGTTTTTGACCAGACGGTGGCACCAGATTAAAGGTCAGGGGACCACAGATACGATTGGGAACAGTCTTCTTCTGCGTACCGTGAATATTCATGCAAGATTTCACAACACTCTGGCCAGCTGGTGACATATCTTGCTTTAAATGTTAAATGGGCAGACTGACAAATCAACTAACATCCCCATCCTCAGCCCTCACTGGCGGTGTGGCAACACATTTTCAGTGTGTTTATACTTCATCTGCTTAAAATTGGTTTGCACACACACACACACGCGTATATTGGCGCAACACAACTGCAGCTACAAAGCAGTCACTGTAGTTATAACTGAGTGGGTATTTCACAATTTACAGCCTAGGCTTTTGAGAGAGCACAGATAAGAGTCCTATTTATTACTAATGTTTGGGAGTAAAATGTCTGACAGCTAATGTTATCTACCCCGAGCTCCTGTTTCCAAGATGTTACTCAATACAGATATCTCGAGGAATTGCTTAGATTTTATGTGCATGTCTTCCTTTCTGTTTTTTTTTTAACTGATGTAGGAAAATGTTTTTCAGAGTAGATGGAGCTTTACAGTGGCACACAAAATTAAAGCTGAAAGCAGAAACTCATATTTAAGACCACTGGGTGACCTTACTGTAGTAAAGTGGGGGCGGTTAGCAGGGTGGAGTATGCCTTTGTCTCTTTCCTAGCCGCAGTTTTCCCAGCTGTTCCAGGCTCGCAGCCCGGCAACTTTTAGCTGACAATTTGTCTACAATTGGGCTACCACCGCCCAATATGTCCTTAAGTAGTGTCACTTTGAAAACTTCTCTGTCCTACTTTCCATAAAGCTAAAATTGGATTCAAACACGTGTTTTTGCTACCCCTTCTGAAGTAAAAAAACTTCTCTCCTGTTTCCTTAATAGATCCCTCGTGGAGGACGACGACGCTCACATGAAAGTTGCTCTGGGCTACGGTGATATGGGCATTTCTGCTCATCTTCAGGCATCAAAGACAGGCAACACTCGATTTTTCACAAGCAACACACACAGCTCAGTGGTTCTTCAGGTGAGCGCTCAGACACGTAGCGACAATGTCTCATGGAGAAGTGAATGTTGAGTCAAATATCGTCTGATGGCAATTCTTCCCTTACTTGTCTTTTAGAGATGTTGTGAATAATAAATGCTGTGAAGCGCTGATAGCGTTTTGCCGTGACAGTAATTCAGATTTCTTGTCGCTGTTAAAATGAGATGAAGCTCTTCGAAAAATGTGAATTTCATCTCGACCCACTACGAGACTACAAACTGGAAAATGTGTTCTTATTAAATGTCATTGCAGGTAAAAAAAAAAAAAAAAAAGAAAGGAAAAACCAGCTGCACCACAAAATCAAAACTACATGGAAAGAGCTCATGAAGGGAATCAGAGGATGCAATTTGATAGCTCAGATAATATTCCAGTGATTAACCAAAAGCATTTGGGATTTAGTTTCTGCCTAATTTGATATAAAGAGTGAGCACAACAGGATTATTATGAACCTCAACTGATCAAGAATGTAACAGAAAAGCTTTGATAGAAATGAATAAGTTCTTGAAGTGACCCACTTCCTTCCGTGTGTTTAAAGAACAAACTCTTGCATTGTAGCCACATTTCATATCTCATGTTTTTTAAAAAAAAAAAAAAAACAAGAAAACTGCTCCATAGTACAAGAGAACTGAATAATCTATCAGAATTATAAATGGAAAGTGAAGAATTCTTTAGAAAAATGGGTTTAACTACAAGTTATCAATGTCATCTTACATACAGTAGAAGATACTGTATTTCAGCATACATTTCCTGTCTGCACTTGGTGGCTCCTTCAGTATGTCACTGCTGATTTGCATTAAGATCAACCAAAAGTTGCTGTAGTGGGTGTTGGTTTGGCGCTGTTTACTGCTGCCACAGCAATGGCTGCCCTTCGTCACCAGCCCTCATTGTAAATGAATGGCTGTCGGCTGCTCGTGCTGCACATTAATCTTTTGGTGTCAGAGCACAGTAAGGGAATGATAATGAATTTGCTAGGCCATCTGATCTCGTGCCCTGTAGCCTCAGTTAGTTAGTTAGAGTCAGCTCGCTGGTGCTGTTTGAATCCACCCAACTATAACTCGGCCATTGATGGTAACAGCAGTTATTGCTAGTGTTTTTAATAATCGCATGTATTGTATGTTTTCTTCCCTTCGTGCCATTAGGGGAGCTGTTGTGACCATGACAAATAAGTTTCTTGTCATTTTAAAAAACATACATATTTTTGACCAAGTAGTGTACATAAGACAAAAACATTACTGTCTGACCGGCTGGTTTGGGATATCTGTTACATCTCGACCTAGGGCAGATCTCCTTAAATCTATTTACAGAGCCATTACAGAATGGGAATCTTTACCAAATCACATTATTCTAAAAAAAAACATAAATACCAGAGCTGCTTTCAAGAAAACATGAACAGATTACTCGGCACGATTAACTAAAAAAAAAAGGTAGATTGCTGATCTTGCTCGCTGATAAATGACTTACTGATTGATCTAATACACTGTATGTGTTGTCTGAATGTATATAAAGTGTATAATTGTATGTTGATACAATCTAGAATTTGTGTAGTTACAGTTAGAATAGTTTGAAACAAAATTTTGGCCAGTAAAGACGGACTACTGAGTAGATAAGTCTCCATATTTGGCATAATGACCGTTTAATGTCCCCAGACATGTAAGCTCTTTACATTTAATGATGCGTTTTGAGGTCGTAGAA
The DNA here is from genome assembly GCA_039737535.1 of Lagodon rhomboides. Classification (NCBI taxonomy): domain Eukaryota; kingdom Metazoa; phylum Chordata; class Actinopteri; order Spariformes; family Sparidae; genus Lagodon; species Lagodon rhomboides. The sequence continues at coordinate 9,145,499 of CM077795.1, read as the reverse complement.
CAAAATGTTTAAATACCCTAAGCGTGTGGTAACCACAGCCCGTATTCAGACATTTAACTTAAAACCCATTTAAAAATCCCACTGACTTTGAGACGAGGGAACCGTAAGTGCAAACTGATTTCCGGGTTTTAGGACTCATTACTAAAGCACTCCATTGGGCTCTTAATAAACTGAATAATGGGACAGAGATAAGGGATGCATTTAAGCTAACCATTTCCCCCATTTAATGCAGAAAGAATAAGGTGCTAGTCAATGAAATCAGGTGTGCAGATAAGTGAGTAGAGTAGATGTATGAAGAATGTAGTGGAAATGCAGTCAAACTGTAATACAGTGGCTGAGATTTGTAGATTTGTTTGCTTCTGCTCAGAAGACCATGTGACTCCTATAACTCGGAAGTCAATTTCTCTGGAATAAAACCACCTCATAGTTCAGGTCCCAGTAACATACATGTGTCACCTTTTCCCCCTCTTGTGTGTTAGGGATTTGACCAGCTGAGGATAGAAGGTTTACTATGTGACGTCACACTGGTGGCTGGGGACGGTGATGAAGCTTTCCCCGTACACCGCGCCATGATGGCCTCCTCCTCCGACTATTTCAAAGCCATGTTCACAGGTGAGTCCACGAAGCCTGACCAGAACATCTGCTCAATAGTGATTCAACCATTTTACTCGTAGCCATTATGCGGATCTTGCTCTTTGTTCTTGATGTGCTTGTTGTTGCTATGATTCATGCCCTGATTTCTTTATATATTCTTCCCTCTTGCACTGTATGCTGCAGTAAAGCATTTTTTATTCATGAACATATCCATGCTTATCATGTTCTTTTGCCCCCTGAGAAATTATTCAAAATGACCATGTGCCCACATCCTTCCAGTGTTGTGTGTCAGTGTTATTCATTACAACCACAAAGGACATGGACATGAATGCATGTGTCTTATAAGCCCTGTTTCATCTCCTTGGTGCACTATATGCAGAGGCGGAAGAACCTTGAGAACATGTAAATATCTGCAGGTTGTGAAGGGTATTTTCAGGAATAGCAGCTGTAAAAAAAATTCAATTTTTCAAAATGGCAAGGATGCAAAAAGGTAAACGGAAGATTACTGTAATGCAGCAGGTTTGCTATTGCTTTTTAAAGGGAAAAGTTAAGGAATGCTGTTAACATAGATGTTTATTTTTCATGACTCAAGCTTTGATTAGTTATTATGTATGTATGTATACACTGATCAGGCATAACATTATGACCACCTGCCTGATATTGTGAAGGTTCCCCTTGTGCAGCTAAAACAGCTCTGACCTGTCAAGACATGGACTTCAGACCTCTGAGGGTGTCCTGTGGTGTCTGGCACCAGGGCGTTTTACAGTGGATCCTCTGGGTCCTGTATGTTGGGGGGTGGGGCCTCCATGGATCAGACCTGCTCCGGCACGTCTTACAGATGCTGGATCAGATTGGGATCTGGAGAATTTGGAGGCCCGGTCAACACCTTGGGCCCTTTATTGTGTTCCTCGAGCTGTTCCTGAGCAGTGTTTGCGGTGTGTCAGGGCACATTGTCCTGCTGGGGGGCCACTGCCATCGGGTAGTGTTGTTGTGATGAGGGGGTGTACTTGGTCCACAACAGTGTTTGGATGGGTGGTTTGTGTCAAGTGGCATTCATATGAATGCCAGCACCCAAGGTTTCCCAGCAGAACATCGCATTGTGATGAGATGATCAATGTTATTCACGTCACCTGTCAGTGGTTTTAATGTTGTGGCTGATCGGTGTATATGTGCATGCAGTGAAATGAACTGAAATGTTAGAGTTGGTGGGGTTACTGAGTCTCATATCATGACGGCAGTGGAAGTTTGGTGATTTAAAGTATATGATTTAAGATGAAAATGGTCGTGCAATGAGAACAGATGGAGAGCTTGTTAAAGATGGAGTAAGGGAAAACTGGACTGAGTGTGAGGGATAGCTCATTAGTGATAAGTGAGCGTAGATGCTAAGTGATGGGATTCTGACTAAGCCCTTCCATGCTTTCTCTCAACACAAGTCCTCTGAAAATGAAAACAATGCACTGACTTTTACACAATGAGTCATCAAAACAAATAATGCATTTTTGTATTTTCAGCTTAATTGAATATGTTCCATCATTCCAGCTATTACTCTTCGAGATCTTTTTAACAAATCAAAAAAGTCAAATCAAGTCAGTCACTAAGATTAAATATCAGTTGAATCACGTGCAATCATCTGCTTTTTCTTCATCCCCCACTCTCTTCTGATTCAGGTGGAATGAAAGAACAGGATTTAATGTGCATCAAGCTTCACGGAGTCAACCGAATAGGCCTGAAGAAAATCATTGACTTTATCTACACAGCCAAGTTGTCACTCAACATGGAGAATCTGCAGGACACACTCGAGGCAGCAAGCTTCTTACAGATCCTTCCTGTGCTGGACTTTTGCAAAGTTTTTCTCATATCTGGGGTAAGGAAGCACCCAACCTGCACATTACAGTTTCCCTTTAATCTTCAAGGAAGGAGAAATCGATTCTAAGATGCATCTTGATTGTTTCTTAATGTAGACAAGTCAATGATCGGAAATGAAAAACCCATTCTCTACATTATGACCGCCCGTAACATTGCCGGCCAACTGGATCGTGAAACGTAACAGATGTAAACATGTGCGTCGTGTTTACATTCAAAGCAAGGCTAGTGCTTGAGTTTTGCTCAGGATTACTGAGCGTGAGCAAAGATGATGGAAAATGATTTACTTTAAATATGGATTATTACAAGTAGACTGTTTCTAAAAGTGGCATGTAGCCACACAATTCAAGTATGGAAATCAAACACTTTGATGCATCAAGATGTATTGATAACTTTTATAACTGCATCGCATCATAGACTCCCACCCCCCCACTCTTCACCAGTGATAAATCAGCTGTTGAACATGTTTCAGGTCATTGGCTGAAACAACTAGATATTAGTTTCGTTTAAATTTTTTCTTTTTTCTTTTTTTTCCAACTAAAAGTAGTGGTTTGTTCTCATTTCTTTCCCAAAATATTTTGTATTTTAAACTGCCTTAGATGTCCTTTGAGAGTGTCTCTCAGTTAGAGGAGGAGGCAAGCACAGGAATAAAATGATTTTCTTTGTGCTATTTTTAAGTAGAACTTGTCTGTCAGGAGATACAACCTTGCATAATATTAAGTTGCAAGTGCTCTGAAAAAAAATGAAACTGCTCTTTTGTTTTTACTTAACATGATAGATCTGTTTGGTGAGAAGGGCACGAGGTAAAACATTCAAGGCACAGCAGAATGTAGCAGCGGTCTGAGTTCAAGGTTTGATTTTTATAGAGAAAAGTTTAAACAGTACATGTAAAATGGGCGGAATAACCCGTATCAATGTGTATGGACTTAGGTGGATTCAAAGGTGAGTATATTTACTGCTAAAATGTTAGTAAAACTAATTTGTGTGGATGCAAATAACAAATAATTGCTTTCATTATTGACTGATTATTGATTTTACATTACATAAATAATTCCCAGAACTCATATTGATATCTTAGAATTGCTTACTTATCTTGCCACTGTGTTATAGGCGTAGACTGATATTATTTTGACTCTGATTGCAGCGTTCTTCAATGCTAAATTATTGATATTTTATGATTTAAAAATGATTCTGTCTAGGAGGCAAGTTTGTTATACAGGTTGGGGGATATCCTTTCATTCATGTCCTCAGATGTGTTTTTGACTTCCTCCTCCTCCCTGCAGGTTTCTCTTGACAACTGCGTAGAGGTGGGGCGCATTGCCAACACGTATAACCTCACAGAGGTGGACAAATATGTCAACAATTTCATCCTGAAGAACTTCCCCTCGCTTCTGGGCACGGGAGAGTTTGTCAAGCTCCCGTTTGAGCGGCTGGCTTTTGTACTGTCCAGCAACAGCTTAAAACACTGCACTGAGTTAGACCTGTTCAAGGCCGCTTGCCGCTGGCTACGCTACGAAGACGGCCGCATGGACTATGCCCCAAAGCTCATGAAGAACATCCGCTTTCCCCTCATGAACCCACAGGAGCTCATCAATCACGTGCAGACAGTGGACTTTATGCGCACGGACAACACCTGTGTCAACCTTCTCCTGGAGGCTAGCAACTACCAAATGATGCCCTACATGCAGCCAGTTATGCAGTCAGAACGGACAGCCATCCGCTCGGACAGTGCCCACCTGGTCACCCTGGGTGGCGTTCTGCGCCAGCAGCTAGTCGTGAGTAAGGAGCTGCGTCTTTTTGACGAGAAGGCTCATGAGTGGAAGGCGCTGGCACCCATGGACGCGCCCCGCTACCAGCACGGCATTGCAGTCATTGGCAACTTTCTGTACGTGGTGGGCGGCCAAAGCAACTACGACACCAAAGGCAAGACGGCAGTGGACACCGTGTTCCGGTACGACCCTCGCTACAACAAGTGGATGCAGGTGGCATGCCTTAATGAGAAGCGCACCTTCTTCCACCTCAGTGCACTAAAGGGACACCTCTACGCTGTCGGTGGAAGGAACGCTGCCGGGGAGCTCGGTGAGTTTGTTTCCCCGCTTTTTTGTTTTGTTTTATCACTCCTTTTTAAGCAACAACTGGAGCCTTTTAATTAATATTGTATGAGATTATACACCTAAATATCACGGCGCAGTAGAAGAACGAATGTGCAGTTTAATAAGGCTGTAAGCGAACCAACGCCGGTAATAAGTGTTGTGCCTACACATCATTTGCTGTTTCAACACGTCGTGTGCCTAATCTCTGTGTAATTTAATAGAATTCGGAGGGTGTGCACATTATCATTACAACCTTAACAATTGAATGTTTTCCAGTATTTAACATTTCAACGCGTGCAGAATGCTTTGGAATGTTGCTTCATGATTTTTGAAGGTTGTATTACGGTGAGGTGGGTTTTGATGTTTTCCTCTTGTATCATAGTACAGTCCAATACAACAAAGCCACAGCCTTCATCCTAACAGATTTCTGTTGATTTTAACAATTTACTGATAGGGCAGGAGTGGACAGAGAGGATCAAGTGAAAAGTAGTGTACATTTTGTTAGTGGAATTATTTGTAGTGAGTAATCTGATGCCTTTCTTAGTTTTGTTTTGACATTCGGACTCACAGTTCAACCCTTTTTCAAGTGTAGAAACACTTGAATGAGCTAAATTTATATCTGTTCATTGTAGTTTTGTTGTTGATGCTGAGTAACCAATCTGGAAGTCTGTGCAGCTGTAACCGTGGACCACAGAGAGGTGCCACCCAGTACTTAAATCCAGCTCTGTAACTGCAGCGGACAGAGAGAGAGGCCACTGTACGAGCAGCCCTCTCTTCAGGGTTATAATTAGACCAAAGAACACAGCCCCGGTTCACTGCCCGTCTACACAAACTGCCTTTTCTGCTTTACGTTCCACTGCTCTTTCATTGCGTGTGGTTAAGCCTGGATGTGCCCGGCCCCTGCATTATATTTGTTTACCCTGGGCAGGTCACAGGGGTGTGGTTTTATTGTTTGGTCTGAAACGCTCAGATTATAAAGGAAAAGCTTAACGAGATCAACATGGATTTTTCAGGAGGAAGCTTTTAATCTTAACTAGTGTACTTTTGTTATTTGTTACAAAGTCAGACCTTCCTCAGTAGGCTTGGTTTTGTTGTTTTTACAGTGACACAAATATATTTTGGAACAACCTGATGTAACTGAGAGAAATGGCGGTCTCATTTTTGGATGTCGCTCCTCATTATAATATCTTAAGACATGTTGTGTGAAGTGAAGCGGGTGTTTACTTTGATATAGATTTGTCAGACAAATCACTCTTTCAGTCTTGTTTACCTCAGTCATGCCAGTGAGAGAAAAAAACACTTGATCACACAATCATTTGACAATTATTCAGGGTGGTTGTTTTTCTAAATGGTGTGTTTGTATGGTTAGTACCATTATATTGTCTACTGTAAAGGGAAAGCTGCAATTAGAATTGTATAAACTTGTTTTTAATGGTCTTTTAGGCTTAGTTAAGCTCTTTTATGACCTGAGGGGTTAGCGAGGTATGTTGAGCTTCAGAGTCTTTCCAGTCACAAATGTGGCTCTCTTTAACCTGGCTCAAATTGTTTTATTTCTTGCTCTTACTGAGCTACTATTTATTGAGTTTCCTTTATTGGTAAAAAGATATCAATGAAATTGCAAAACAAAGGCTACATTAAAAGTTCATTATATTAAAAAATGTTAAGCTTTAAGAATAAAGCCTTGGTGAATAAAACAAGTTGATAACCAGCGTTGTGGTACCCGTTATCGCTGACTGGGGTTTGAGTTTTTGTCGTGCCAGCTCGCCCAAAAAAAGGCCGGCTATTTCCAGCTTGCTTCAAAGTAAAATGCCCGGCTCTACAGAGGCGACACATACTGGTCAACAAAGATCTCCTTGTCAAATTAACTGATAAATCTAGTTATCAATTCATTTGGATTCAAACTGAGCAGGGCAGCAACTAATGATGATTCCCATAGTTTATTAATCTTCTGATTATTTTCTTAATTCATTAATTAGATGTTTGGTCGGTAAAACGTCCCAAAGTGGTAAAAAATGTCTTCCAGCATGTGTTTCCCAAAACCCATGTCACTGTCTACAGATGTCTTCATTTTATTCAGTTATTTAGTTCAACAAATTTATGTTTTAGAAGCTGTAATCAGAGACTTTTTACTTATTTCTTCTTAATTACTGAAACAGATCATTCGATTGTCAGAGTAGTTGGTGATTAATAAAATGGTTGCCAACCAATTGATTATCGTCGCAGCTCCAAACAAATATCTAAAGCTAAAATTAAAAAGCGAAAAACCAGAGCAGAGTTTTGTGTTGCAGAATGCAGAATTATTGGGACCAATCACAAGCCACAGGTAATTTACCGGATTGTTCTATCCCTTTGCAGAGTCCCAAGTTCCCAATGTTGGGAACAACTGCTCCAGGGCAGAGAAATCTGCGTCACAGTAATTATCACCAGATGTCAGCAGCTCCCAGGCTGACCCGTGGAGTGTCCTATTAAGAATAGCCTTCAGAGGGAGAAATTAACGCTAATTAGGAATGTGACCTTTTCAGCCGATCGTAGGAAAATCTGATTTGCCATTTCAATTTAAATTGGTGTACCTGTAAATTAATTTACTGAAGATATCCTGTGATAGCCTCTGGTCTCTGCATATAAACCCTGACTGCTGCTGATTACCTACCATATATAATTTATTTATTTATTATAACATTTTTAACATTGATGTCTTTTAAGTCAGATCTTGCTCCCCCCTCAGTTCGGCTGTGTTTTAGATCTGCTCAGATCCTAATATGTCTGTACTTCTTCTTCCACTGCAACGTTTTTTGCACTGCTCAAGGTCACTTTGATGATGGTTGTTGAGCAAGCAGAGTGAAGTGTTCGCTCATTTTCCCTGCTGAGGTTTTCCCAACACAGCCAGAGACGGCTGCCTCTCGCTATGTGGTCCTGAGCTTACTGCTGTGTTTTAGAAACCGTTTGAATTTGTTTAAGTCATTAATTGTAAAAGTGTACAGTTTTTTATTTTTGGTGTTCAGCTGATTGTGTCATTATTGTTGCTTTTACTGTCATTGATAATCAACGAGGGTTGGGCCATTGTCCGTCACCACTGGAGTGACAGTCATCGACCACTGAGCCCTCTATCCTGGAAACATCGGGCTGATGTTAAATAAAAATGCTAAAAAGTGCAAATCACACACTCTTGTAATCCTGAATTGTAACACTTTATCAAGACGCACACCCTTCAAGGTGAAGATGCCTAGGTCTACCTCACTCCTCCTGGATGTTCAACTTGCTCTCATACCAATTACCGCCCTTTTTCCAAGCACACGAGCCCACAAGTTGGCAGAAACCTGACTGTCTGTTAAGGCCACCAGTCACTCACCCTGTGTGCCTACTCAGCTTCCTCACAGATCTTGTTGAACCCTCCTCAGGCGCCTTAAGATAAAGGATCTTACAATCTTCCTATTTCCTGTGCAGTCAATGCTGGTGGGGTTGTGGGGATGTGTACTCTGTATTTAAATCCGTGTTTTAGCTCCCACGCTGAGGCCCTCCAAGGCCTCATTTGCTGCTGTTTGTCCTCCTTAGTTGTGTCTTGACCTACTTTCTACTAATACCATCTTTTTTTTCTTCTTCTCTTTCGTCTTTTTTTCTTCAAGCTACCGTGGAGTGCTACAACCCAAGGACAAATGAATGGACATATGTTGCCAAAATGAATGAGCCACATTATGGCCATGCTGGGACGGTGTATGGCGGTTATATGTATATTTCAGGTAAGTGGCTCCAGGGACCTTAAGTAAGTTCATTTGCAATAGATTTAATAATAGATTTCGTGTCTTGCAGTCATAATGGAAATAAATTTCAGTGGATTGTGATTTCTTATTAGATAAATGTTTCTTCTCAGGCATTTAATGGATGAAAACATCTTATTACATTCAAAACCCATCATGTGGTTACCTCATCTGATGCCTCCAAACTCAAAATTGCCACATTCAAACTGATTTTAATTTTCAAGCTACAGTTTGAGATTGACACAACAATAGTCTTGACTGCAGGGGGAGTCACACTGGTGAATTTGGTGTTCAGAGGCGTACATGCAGTACATTTAATTTTTTGAGAGTTGTCGTGAGTCAGTCAAAAGATTTCTGTTTCAAACTGTATGCTTAGGCCTGTTACTATAATTACGTTATTGACTGAACACATTTTATGAACTTATTGACTAGACCCTGACCGATTTGGAGCCAATATTATCATTATGGAGTAAAAAATTCAGCAGTTATTCTTATATACACAGAATATATACATTAGCACAATATTTGCAAAGATCCATCAAACGTGGTTATCGCCTGTAATTTGAGTATGACTTTAACACATTGAAAATTCTTACATATTGCACCTTTTTTAATAATTATAAATTACCAGAAGCAACCCTTTCCACTTAAAAGTTTTCATATCGGCACATATTGGACAACATATACGCCAATAATACAGATTTATCTGTGTAATATTGGCTGACTGACATGTCGGTCAGGCTCTGTTATAGATACATGTACACGACCACCATCGTATTTGTTGACCTCGATGTTTCCCGTTCAGTTTGCATGGAGTTTTTGTTAAGAGTCTGAGAGTCAGTTTTATTTTTTTTGTTTGGTTGTGTGGTTTTATCATATTAATGTTTTATTTATTTAGGATATATTTAATATTTGTTTCATATTTCAATTCAAAAGAAGAAAATGCTTGATGATTCTATTATAACTAAGTCAGTGGCCTGGTAGAAAGTAATTCCTCACACTCTCGATTCATCTCCACCGAGAGGGTGAAGTTTAGCCCAAAGCCCGTGAGGGTACAGTGTTTAGGGAAGAGACTGGACACTTGGATTGGGCCTTTTGGGCAGTTACTACATGCTCCTGGGGTGTCGCCTCGATACTTGTTCACTTCATAGGATTGAAAACAAATCCTGCGTTATGGAGATGAGCCCTAGTTTCTCAGTGTGACTAATCCAGAGCGGCGCTACAAAGGGTAGGGGAAGGGAGGGGTGGAAGAGAAAATTGGGAAGGGGTGAGCGAAGTGGAGGACTGAAGCCTGTGTAGGAGGTGTAACACTGAAGAGCCCGTGTTAATCCCTCCTGGCCGTGGGTACTGTCATCGCTCTACAACGCATCAACACAAACTGTGTTCATGAAAAAATAAGGCGATAACAGGGCATTTTAGCTACAGTTTACGTCTTTAAATATTATAACTGGAAAACTGTTACACAACCGAATTATCTCTCAAAATAAGTACAGTACATGGTTCCATACACACAACATACACCAGTTACAGTGTTCTGTGCAGATCATCATTGGATCAGTTTTAGAAATGTAGCTAAATCAAGTGGAAATCTATGAACACACAACCACCAAAGGAATAAAACCGGCTGTCTGAGTAGTGGAGCAGTTAGAAGAAACAAAGTCAGGGTTTCAGCCAATGCATATGTGTGAACATCTAATTAAGAGGTGGTGCAGTATATTGATATTGAGGATGGACTCCGTCTCCACAGCCTTAATAAATTAACATACATTAACGTCTTCGCACCAGTCACATACTGCAAGCTGGGAGGTTTCGGCAATTGAAGGTAAAATATTGAAGAGCTTTTAAGCAGCGGCTGTATTGAGCTCATTTACAATGTAAGGTGCTGACCAGCAGGCACGCTGTTTTTTTTTATTAGATACACTCTGTGGTTTTGATTACTGTGCACGCAGCCAGTGAATTACATTTTATAATCCACAGATCTCATTATTCCTGCAAATCTTTGTCAAGATCATGTAGTTCTGTAACAAAACACATTAGGTACCATATTAGTTCCAGTTTTACTTTTTATTTTTCAGTTCCACGCAGTAAATTCCACAGCTGAGATGACATGCGTTTACTTGATTCGTTTTTGTTCTTTCTCAGAACGCAGCGAGATCCGTCTCCGTGTGCATGCGTGTGCCAAAATGAACCGTGCTCGCAGCCTCTTTTTTAATTTGATTTCATATTAGCAATCTGTGACTTATTGGAAACAGTCCAGGAACTGATAACCGACTTCATACATGATTACTGTGATTGTTTTATATAAGCAAAAAAAAAAAAAAGCAAAACTTTTCTGACCTCGTTAATTAGTTGGTATTTCACTTGGCGAGCAGCAGAACTGGGGCATGTGTGGGACCACACAGACCACATGAATTGGCATGTCTAATATTACTGAAGGGCGAAGATGAAAGACACATTTTCACTTTTTAAAATAAATAAACTGAAATGATGAATAACATAATAGCCAGGGACCGAGCTAATCTGCTGGTAGCCGGCTGTTCTTCAGTGTTTTTGCCTCTGGCTATACTCTGCACTACACAGTATTTATTGCTCACCCTTTTTGATATTCTAATGGATTCCTTTTATGTTTGTTTCATGTTTTACTGATGCACTCATTAGCAGGCCAATGGCCTGGTAAATTTCACTAACACGCAGTGACACAATGTCATGCTTTGCACCTGCAGCCGCTAAAACGACATGTGGCAGAAAATGAACGCTTGCTTGTTGCAGGATGCAGCTGAGAAGAAAACACGCTTAACAGCTTGTATGAAAACTGTCGGCAGTGCTTTTTAAATGCGAACAGTACAGGTAAACGAGCATTACCCATTAGAGGAATTTGGTTGCATCGAGGCCCCGCTGTAGCGCCCACGGTCTCCGGGGTTACAGTCTCGCTGTGCAAGGTGACCCATGCCGGAGTGCAGTTCTGTGTCCGTCTGTCACAGCGGATCAGGTCACTCTCTCCGGCTGTGCGGCCGCGCTGTCTGAAGGCATCCTGTCAGCTGGATGAACCTGACAAATGCACTCAGCCCACAGACCATCACAGCTCAAGTGGTGTGGCAGAGTTCAGACGCGAGTACTGAACCAGCACTGAGCCTCTGGTTCACCGTCTCACCTGAGAGATTAAGATCTGAGTGGAGGTGGTCTCGCGCTTTAGACCATTTAGTTTAGTTCTTCACTCAGTCATGTATAACAAGGACACCGTGTACCCTCTGAGTTATTTATGGCTTCAGATGTCATGACAGCGGACTGGAGTTGCGATTCTTTTTTAATTATTTCGCAGTGATTAGAGCCTGAATGTTACAGGATTTCTGAATCTGATGTCAACATGGATATTTAGATTTTTATATTTTTCTTTAATTGTGACATGTTACAGCAGAAAAAAACAACTTGTCAGTGCTCTCTGGTGGACAAACAATAGAACCCTGTTTCTGGATGATGTCAAACATACTTGTATGTCCATTTCTTGTTACTTAGTAGCCAACACAACCACAGCTACTGCTGTATGTTCGCAAGAAGTAATTATCTGCTGATATTATGGACTTGGCTGGTTAATTGGCTGTGCTCAAGGACTAATAATTAAAAAATATATAAAGTCAGCAGGGAAGGAAGGTTTTTTTATTATTAATTTCATGCAACACTCTTGGCTAGAGGCAATATATTTTCGGGATTTCTTCAAATTTGGTACAAAGGTCACAGTTCAACGCCACTGTGACCTCACAAGACACATTTTTGGCCGTCACTCAGGAATTCATAGTTGACAGAAGTCTAACAGGATAAAACTGTGAAGTTATGACATTCACTATCCTAAAGGTCAGAGGTTAAATGCACTGTGACATCATCATAATCTGCAAAAAAAATGCTCTGGCCGTTATTCAACACCACAGCGCAGGAACAGCATCCTGACTGGTGCAGTAATTCTATTTTCTTATGATTTCATAAGCATTTATTTTTTAAGCATTTGTTATTGTAGTCATTTATCATATATGACTAACTCCTGCCAGATGTTTGGTGCAGAATGTATAAGACTGTTTAGAGTCGGGGTCAGTGTGACTGGTTTGTGAGCATTACTGCAGTCACCAGCAGAATATCTTTGAACACCAGTTTTTTTAAGGGACCTTTTTCCTTTTTTTTTTTTTTTTCTCCCAGATTATGGACTGTGTGAGCTTCATAGCTTTAGGTTTAAAGTTACAAATTATATGCTAGAGTTTTATTGGTGTTGAGGTTGATGCACTACCAGAGTAAGGGCTGTCTCATGAGCTGACGTGGAAACCAAGTTCATCAGGAATTGAAATGTACTTGCAAGAAAGCTGCTTTCTTACGACAAGTGTTTGAATTTTTTTAGTTGAAACGACCTCATAACATCGGTTCTTAATCGGATTATTCAATGCGGAAAAGAGGGGTGTTCTGTCAGTCACCCACTTGATCACAGTAGTGTCGATGGCATGTACACTACTTTCATCCCACAATGCATAGTGTCGGATTCAATAGATACGGAAATTACCGTTGTGTGACTCACCGTTCGTCAGCAAGTGACCCAACATGGCGATGATTCACAAGCGTCTGAATTTTCAATTTGCTGCTCTCAGTAGAGTAACTGACTGGCTGTTATTGTTTGATTTTGCTGCAGGGACTGATAGCCGGACTGAAATGTCAGAAGGCTGTAACATAAACTCGATAGTACAACTTCCCGTGCGTGGTTGTGGTCAGTTGAGTGACGCGGGAGACTGAACATCTTACCTGAACAGGGACCAGAGATGAGAAGTTTTTAAAGTGTGATGGAGAAAGTAATTTCATTCATAATCGATACAGATCTCCCTGTACGTTAATGTCGATCTATATGCCCTGTGCCCTCCTATAGAAAAATGGATCCATCCACACCGTGGCTCGGTTGTGTCTCGTCCTTGAGGGATTCGCCTGCACATTAGACTGAACAAGCGCAGATCGTTAGTTGATGTTTTCACTGGAGCTCCAAGTCTGCGCACTCTCTATCATTATGGGGTATTTTTGGAATATGCTGAGCCCCCTTTTCACCGCCTTACCTCTGCGACTATTCTCCGTCTTCTTCTCCTCTGGTCCCACTTGTGCCGGCACTGATTCAACCAGCCAAGCAGATCACTGGTTTTACAAGGGGATTCCATTTCATACCTACCTGGCTGAACAGGGGAATGTTTTCATGTGACATGTGTAGCAGACAGTACAAACAACACCCCAGTCGGCCCTGAGCTGTCTGTGGAAGGGCATAACCCTAACCCCGTCTGTCTGTCTGTCTGAGACGGGCTCAATTTGGCGCAACCCGTGTCTCACTAATGGCTGTGATTGGACATTCGTATAGCGGGATGCTGATCAGACATCATTGAATAAGGGAAAGGCCAAAGCTCTTGAACCGAGTGAGAATAGCAGCAGGGCCTCTCGAGAGGAATTATGAGGACCTAACGTCGCCTCCGCCGCCGTTCCCTTTAATAGCAGACTTTCCCCATTGACTACTTGGATAAAGAAAATGGATAGTCAGGCGACTTTGGGTTTGATCAGTTAAGGAGGTGCCGCATCACAGATCTGAGTCATGGCAGCTGAATAGACGGCTTAGGCCTCAACAATAAACCTCGCACACGATCACTGGGCAGCAGCACTAGAGGGATTCTGCCTCTATTCAGCCTGCTCTGCAAATCTTCACTGCATTTGCTCCTAGTCACTCTGCCTACGGGGGGGAGGGGCGGGCTGGCTTCTACCCAAATGCATGCTGGGATTGTGTTCCTCTTTATTTTAAGCCTTCCCTGTAGACATGTCCTGTTTTTTTTTTTTTTCCTTCCTCCCCACTTTCCCTCAGCTTTTTTGTGTCCCGGCGTCTACAGTCTGTTTGTGCGTATGCGCATGAGCGTTTTGTAACGCCGCTTCTCTTTGTGCCGAGCGCTCGGCGTCAACATTATGTAGAAAAGAGGCTTAACAAAGATCAACGTTACTCCAGTTTGTAAAATAGCAGTTCGCTCTTCGTGAGTCGAGGTTTGAGAAATGGGGAGCGAGGAAAGGTGCGATTTTTAAAATGCAAAGCCTCGATGAAGTGTATTTTAAGGATACGACATCGCTCCCAGCGTTGTGGCGGGTCGTGGCCTAGATAGACGAGAATGTAGGTTGACATGGGCGAATGAGTCACAGATCGTTCTGATTGACAGGGCCACAGAGCTGTTTTCCTCCCCCCAAATGATCGGTGACGAGGCTAATTTGCACTCTTTTTTTTTTTTGCTCCTTGCTGCAGGGGGAATCACTCACGACACTTTTCAGAAGGAACTGATGTGCTTTGACCCAGATGCGGACAAATGGACTCAGAAAGCGCCCATGACGACCGTGCGCGGCCTCCACTGCATGTGCACGGTGGGCGACCGCCTCTACGTGATCGGGGGCAACCACTTCCGGGGCACCAGCGACTACGACGACGTGCTGAGCTGCGAGTACTACTCCCCCGCCCTCGACCTGTGGACACCTATCGCCGCCATGTTGCGGGGCCAGAGCGACGTGGGCGTGGCCGTGTTTGAGAATAAGATCTATGTGGTGGGCGGGTACTCGTGGAACAATCGCTGCATGGTGGAAATAGTACAGAAGTACGACCCCGAAAAGGACGAATGGCACAAAGTGTTTGACTTGCCCGAGTCGCTGGGCGGGATCCGAGCCTGCACACTCACAGTTTTCCCCCGAGGATATCTCGGGCTCACCCTCCAGAGAGTCGCCCCTCTCAGCACCTTGATGAGTAAAGGGGGGGAGCCCTGTTTTGCTCACACCCCCACGACCCCTCACCCACCCGACCTTCTCAACAAACACACCTTATAGACAATGTTTGCACTTCCTCTTCGGACAACATCTGTACTGCATCCCCGAATCCCCCTGAAGTCCACCTCCCCCAAAGCTGTGCAGAAAACCCCTCCCCAAGTGATTATACCTACGTACCGACACGGTTTGGCAACCTAATTACATGTTAATGTTGCATACTCGGTATATTTTTGGCAGGAAATACCTTGACTTGAAAAGTGACTTTGCAAATCAACTTTTCTACCTGATGTCTACAGCGTTTTTTTTTCTAATGTCTCGTTTCTGTAGGCGTTCTACCTTGAGATGTTGACTACCACACTGACTCTCTCTTCTAGTCTATGCCAGGTTAGATGCAGGTGACCCCCCCCCCCCCCAGAGAGCAGACGCGTAGGGACGGATGAGCTCCGAAACACAGCCGGTTTTTAACTCAGGGGTTGGCCCAGGCCCCATCTACGTCTTTCTCTCTCTCTCACAGTTTCAGTTCTTTCCTGCTATTGCTATGAAACTGTTAACAAAATGGTGTTTTCTAAATTTAATAAACATGATTTTGAAAGTAAATCAAATGTTGTTGTCATTACTGACTACAGCTGAGTAAAGGCCAGTCCTTAAATGGGAACTTTGCCAATTTTCACCCACTTTTTTAATCACCACAATATTGTTAGTATATGCAAATGAACAAATATTAAACTTGTGTCTATTTTGCCTGCATCCAGAGCCCTGTACTGGTCGCCGCCATATTGTTTGTGCATATTGTTTGTGAAAACAGAGGCTGAAAAACCTCAGTGATGATCACATATGAACCACGATCCTGTTCATTTGTCTATTTCACGTCAGAATATTTAAACTGTTCAGATGTAATACGATATTGTCTGGCCACCTGCCGTTTCCTCCATTACGCCACCCATCAGCAGACTGTCCTGTGCGGCACCATGCGTTCTAGCTGTCGTTTTTTCTAAGCAAAAACGAATACCACAGTCCTCTTTCTCTGTTTTCTCAAGTCACGTAGAGCCAATTATTTAAGTATTTGTGAATTTCTCCTGCACAGACTGCCCAGTTTTATGCAAGGGGGCCATCTTTCCACTTGTGAAATACTTCTTTAAGAACCCTTATGAATGGAATTTTGACCACAGTGACAGGAAAAAATCTGGTAATTTAATGTGATCGATCTTGTAGGCGATCGCGTAGCCTCAGTGACTAGCAAATCAGCGTTGCGTGAACGTACAAATGGAGCGACAGGAGCCGTGTTTCCATAGAATGTCAAGCGAATTCTAAGCAAACTTTTTGAAACGTTCGCCAAAAATCAAAATGCGAAACGGGTGCGCTTCCATAAACTGTTTTGAGCGAATGAAATGGGCTGCGTAAAGCGTAATGTGGGCAGAGGGTGGCGCGGTGTAGGTTATGTCACGCCTGGATGTGTATGTAAATAGAGTTAACTCATCCCGAAGCAGAGAGTGTGTTTTTCTCGTGGTGTATATATGTTTGTGACGGACAGTTAGCACACCGCTTGCTTTCGATTTACTGTACAGAATGTACAGGAGCTGTAGGCGTCATTATTGATCATTTAAGTAAAGTTCACTGGCTTTATCCTAAACTGACCTCACCATTGTACCCAGAGACAATCTGTACATTGTGTAGTTAAATATAGGCTGACTCAGTGTTCAGAGGCCCCGCGTTCTCGTCTCCGCCACAGAAAACCTGTTAAAGCGCCAAACCTTTCTGCCAGAGGTATAAAACATCGTGCCGCTGACCGGCCTCGACTGGAAACTGGCACTTCCGAACGCTGTCGCCCTTCTCCTCCTGGCGCCCAGACAGACGGCAGCGTCGCCCGCAATCTGCCCACCTGCTCCTGGACGATTAGAGCCTTAATGGCAGCATATGGTGTCCGAGACGTCTGCTTCCCGCTGTTACCAGGAACAAAAGGTTTGTGTAACCATCAGGTGAGTTCGGTCGGGAGCTTTAAATCCTCATTATACTCTCATTACAGCCCGC
This sequence comes from Lagodon rhomboides, assembly GCA_039737535.1. NCBI lineage: Eukaryota > Metazoa > Chordata > Actinopteri > Spariformes > Sparidae > Lagodon > Lagodon rhomboides. The sequence continues at coordinate 9,128,368 of CM077795.1, read as the reverse complement.
TAATGAGGCGCTGCAGCGGTGCCTCTGATTTCAGGATTTAATGGCTGCTCCTTTTGTTGTTCGTAACAACAAAGTCTCAGCTGCCATTTTAACTGGCTGTTGCAACTTGTGACCGGAACATCTCGTTCTGGCGCCTTTCAGTGATTCACTTTGAGCTTCCGATACTCCTTTGTGTCCAAGTGTTACTTTCGCACGTTGTCCCGTCCTCCTTTAAAAGTGATTCCAGTTGTTTGTGATGCTCTGTCGCATGTTTTTTTTTGTTTTGAGGAGCGCTACGTCGATACCTTTTCTTTTTTTTCCTTCCCTCCTGACAATTCAAAAGCTTTATTGTGTGTGCGGCAGCTTATTCTTAAGTCCTTTTGATGGAGCTGTTTGCATCATTCTTACAAATTTAAAAATAGGCTGCTTTGTAATCCTTTAATGGGAACGCGCTGAATAAACAGAGGAGCGAAAAAAATGTAACTCAGCTTCTGGCAAAGACGGAGGAGGGGAAGAGGGTAGGAAGCCAATACCCACGTTTCCCCTGGACGTTTCACTGAAAATAAATCGCACACTGCGAAACACCTGCCCTCTGTGACACACTCTGGATCCGGAGGCATGAGACAGAGTCATGAAGGAAGAAAGCGACGCCGCCGATAAATCACCTCTCAAACCACGACAGTGACTCCACCTGGAAAAGCAGGAGGAGAGGGCCACACGGAGCATCTCTAGTTCATTGCTTTCTTCTGATTTATTGGGAAACTACTGCCCATTTTGTTAAAACAGCTTCCAGAAGGCTGAGACTCTAATAATGAAATCGTTGTTGCAGTTTATTTAAAGGGTAACTCCACCAATTTTACAGGCCTTTGGGAGTAGTACCCTGAATTTTTGGCGATACGTGGAGTGTGATTTCTTTCTTTCTTTTTTTTTTTTAAAGAGGTATACTATTACGTTGTTACTCAATAAAATACCACATTAAATCACAGAGGTTTGACTATATACACTGTGATGTAAATTTGCATGCCATCTGATTTTTTTGCCACACTGTTGCATTCATCTCTTCTAATATCTCCGCGTGTATGAGGCATTTGCGAATCAATGCAGGACCGCTTTATTGGATTATTGGATTTTTTTAGCCCATGATAGCCGTACGGCTCGAGGAATGTCGGTGCGAGTCTGTTGGTTTGTTGGCGCGCCACTTCAGTCCTGACTGAAATATCACAAAAACTACTGGATGACTTGCCACATTTTTGTTTTTTGCGCCAACTCACCCAAAATCTGGAACTATCCCCAGCCCGTGTCATGGATTTCCTGGAGAAAACCCCGTAACTTAAAAAAAATTGGAGTACAGCTGTAGGATTTTGCAAGGTCCCGTGATTTAAAAAGAAGTTTCAACAAGAAAATCCATGATGTGAACTTGGACGTGTTTGCATACCGAGTATAAATGTGCAGTCGAATAAAATGTATAACAGCGTCTGTTACTTCACGTGTCGTTTTCCTCCTCCATTTCAGTTCCATGTGCGAGGAGGCCGCATCAGTTGGTCACGCCATTTTTTATTTTTTTTCCCTTTGGCGTCGTGCACCTGGAATGCTTCGAGGGCGAAAATTGGAAATATCAGCTGGGAAATCTAATCCTCTGACCCTGACGGGATCGCAGCATTAAACGTCCCAAATGCTGTTACGCTAGCGTTATCACCGGCCTGCTGATGTTAGCGTTTAGCTCGGAGCAGCCTCACGAAGCCGCGGGCACGGCTGTAGGGTCTCGTTGCGTGATTTTTCGCGTCGATGCGATGAAGTGCCTCAATTTGTCAGGTTGTAATTCAGTTTCTCCACTTTCTCTCTCATGTACCACAAGGTCAGATAATCACTCTGACCTTATTGGAGGATCTTGTTCATGCCGCCTCCGGAGCGAGCGTTGTTCTACGACAGCTACTCTGCCGCAAAGACACATTTAAAAGCATGAATTGATTTTTTTTTTTTAATGGATTCAAGAGAAGACATTCAGTTACATGCACTGACACCTAAATGCCCTTCAAGATGAATCCTTTTTTTCTTTTTCTGACTGTGCAGAGCATTTTAAGGACAGGTTTGGAAAGAGCTCAAACCATCCACAGTCTGTCTGCAGCGATTCCAGCACATGATGTTCCAGAGCCTGTGTGTGTGTGTGTGTGTGTGTGTGTGATTCCCGCCACATGGTCGCTTTTGTTTCCTGCTTGTTTGTTGCAAGCCAATGTCAATATTACATGACGCAGAGCTTTTGTGTATCCTGAAGACTGAAGGCTTGGTTTTTTAATGAACAATGTGTCCTCGGCACTAAAGCAAAGAGAAGTGAAGCGAGAGATTATACACGCCTTCACCACTCCTCCTCCTCCCTCCTCCTCCTCCCCGCCTTCTGCTTCACTACCTGTGTTTCTCAGCAGATTTCATCACCACTGGAGGCACGTTCTCTTGATCCGTGAAGTAGATAAAAAAAAAAAGAAAGGACGTGCGTGCGGATTACGGCCTCGGACTCTTGACACATGAACACGCCGCACGTTTGCGGCTCGCCTGCGCCTCCAGACGGCTCCTCCTCTCCTCTCCTCTCCTCTCATCTCGTCTCATCCCAGCCAGAAAATGACCTAGATTCTCCAGGCTGCTGGATGTGTTTACATACACGGCGCACTGATGACATTGTCAGTCAGAAAGCATCGCTCTCAGCGGCGAGGAAGAAGGGGATGCTCTGACTGTAACTAAAGCTCCGATCCGCCTCCCATCATGATGAAACGCTCGGCGGAGCCACAGATCCCTGCCGTCCTCTGACTGCATGCATGATGGTGTTAATGGCTATTGATCCCTCCGCCTGGCACACGGCCAAGACGTCCTGATGTTACTCCTGCCAGATGTTTTTTTTTTTTTTTTTTGCCCTGAATCACGAGCTTTCGGACCATTATTAGGCTCCGCAAAGGTTCCCGGTCTCAGGAAAGGTTTACATCTCTCTCATCTCTCTCTCTCTCTCTTTCTCTTCATGAATATTCAGAAAAAGGTCAAGTCCTTGTTCTCCTCTGGAGCTCTCGATCCCCCGTGACTGTGTCCTGAATAATCTGTCCCTGATTCATCTCTTGTTCCAGTGCTTGTTCCTGCCCCGGCTGCACTGTTTTTTGTGTGTGTGTGTGTGTGTGTTTTTTTTCTTTTTTTTTGGTAAAGCAGAGGCGGGAGGGGTAATTGGGATTTGTTTTGCTCAACATCTGGCCGTGCACCAGTCCTAGATTTTTAGTTCATGCCTCAGTTGTAAAGGTATTCTGTGTGCAAATTGCATCTGTGCGTCCTCACACAGCCCCGGATTAAAGCTCCCGAAACTTTATTGGACAGAGAATTCCTCCGGTTTATCCTCCACCTGGCCTACTTATCTCTCTGCATCTCTTTATTTTAAAGGGCGAGTTCACCCAGAAATGAAAAATCCAGTTGTTATGCACGCACGCCTCGTGCTGGTGGGTGCGTCAGTTTGAAGTTTTGTAGTTCGCCAAACCTTTTCTGGAGCTCGGACAACTGAAAAAGAACAATAAAATGTTTCCGAACAGTTTATAATGCGTTACCGAAGTATCCAGAAGCCCCCAAGATCCCAAATTGATTTTGAAAAGACATTAATTACACCTTTTACGCGCAGTCAAAGATTGTACACCAGCTTCAGATGACTGGTGTGTGCTAACGCTTTTAGCTTAGCAGCTACAGCGAAAAAATTCAGCTCAAATAATGTCTTTTTCAATCAGCTGGGATCTCGGTGCTTCCTGACACTTGGATCACGCCGAAGAGCAATTCTTTGTTTTATTTTTTTGTGCTGTTTTTATCCCATCTACTTCAGTTGTGTGACGCTGTTTCGCTGTGAAGCTCTAGAAATATTCTGTGAACAACGAAACGTCACCTGACTTTCCATCGTTAAGACTGAGTAGATGATAATTCAATTTAAATTTTTGGGTGAACTTTTCCTTTAAAATGCTCATTTCCACAGCCGTATGGAGTTCTCGGTCTGCTCCCGCGTTCAGTTTTTGCGTGTCCTTCCCCTTCCTTCGCGCAGCTCCCTCCCTCCCGTAGTTCAGAGTGGATCGGAGCATGTGTGATAGACTGGCAGCCTGTCCAAGCTGTCTCCCCCTCCTTCAATCCAGTGCATGCTGGGATATGCTCCAGTGCTCCCTTGACAATGAAGAGAAGAAAAGCAGGTAAAGAATATAAATGGGTAGGAGGGCGCGAGCGCGGAGGGAACGGCGCAGTTTGCACACTGAGAGCAACAAAGGACACGTCGTTTCACAAAGTGCACGACGAGCCTCCTCCTCTTCCTCCGGGCCGGCTGAGCGAGAGCGGTGGAAGCTGGAACGGCGCTGCCGCTCTGGGAGAGCCACTTAACCTCGCAGGGTTAAATACAGCTCCGGCTCAGCGTCCCTCCAGGTTTCCTGCGCTCTTAAGAGATTCAGCCGACAGCACCTGAGCAGGAACCGAAGCCTCTCGGAGAATCAAAACAAGTCCGGGGCTCACGTATACAGAACGTACGCGCACTGATTCTGATACTTTCAAACAAGAATTTGAAATACAGATTAAAGGACCCACCCAATTTGAAAATTCAGTCAGTATCCACCACCCTCCGTGGAAATCTGTCTTGGAAAGTCTAAGTTTTCCTCATCGACAACACAGTTCTGGAGCTTCACAACAAGACGGCGCTGCAGCGTTCTCTGAAACAACTGAAGTGGATGGGGACTTGTTTTAAAATGTAAAAAATAACCTACAATGGCTCCATACAGCTCATCTTGCGTGATACGAGTCCCCGGAAGCCCCAGGATCCCAAATTGATTTAAAAAGATGTTGTTCACTCCCTTTTTTTAAGCTGGAATCTTCCTGCTAAGCTAAAAGGGTTCGCGCACACCCCGTCTGAAGTGAGTGCACGAGCCTGATCGTGCACGAGGGAGCAAATATCGTCGTTTCAAATCAGTTCGGGATCTCATCTGGAGACGATGAAGATTATTTTGTCACTTTGAAACGAGTCCCCATCTGCTCCAGCTGTTCAGGAGAACGCTGCCGCACTGTTTTGCTCCAGAAATGTTTCGTGGACTACGAAACTGAGTATTATCAATTTCCTGAAATTACAGGATATGATTTCAAATGAAATGGTTGAGAGTCACACGACCGTCACACTGCATGTTGAAAGGAAGATATATTCTGTCGGTTCCTCTTTGTAATCACGACAACGTCTCTCCGCCTGTTGTGACCTCGATACGTTTGCCGGTTCTTTGTTTGTTTTTGCTCTTAATTCATTCATGTAGTGATTCATTACATCCGTAAGTCTCCGCAGAGACCCTGGATTTCTTCACCAGGTTTTTCAAGTATTGCGCAAAGAATAAAGAGGACGTCTTTCTATTGCAGTTGGAAAAACATGAAAAGATGGTGAAGAGGAAGCGAAACTGAGAAATGATATTCTACGTTTCCAAGGTTTTTTTTTCTTCCTTTCTTTTAAACGAAGGGTGCCTTTTAACACCTTCAAAAACACTTTTTTTCACCTTTTCTGCATTCAGATCCATCCACTGGACACTGGCGCCTGGAAAGGTTTTTTTTTTTTTTCTTCTTTTCCCTCGGATGAAAAGGAAAATGTCATGATCCCTGGCCTGTGAACGCACGTGACGGATGAAAGAGCAGGCGAACCTGTGTGTGTGTGTGTGTGTGTGTGTGTTGTTTGTGTGCGTGTCATAGTGCTGATGTCAAAGTGATTGATAACTCTCCCCTCCAAGCTGAGCTCAGTTTCAACCTCCTCAGCTCCGTCCTGTATAATGCCAAGTTGCCATGGTTACCATTGCTCTTCATACAAGGAAGTGGGGGTGAAAAATAAAGAAAAAGAGATTTTCTCCTCCTCTCCCTTCGTGAAACGCTCTTGCTGATGCTGAGCCATCCCGGGGAGCCGAGAGGAGAGCGCTGACCTGCCCGTCGAGCGGCGACTGAAAATTTTTGGGTAAAAAAAAAAGCCGAGCGCTGACGGAAAAAGCAAACATTTAGCCGCTTCTTCAAAACCTCGGCTCTCCCCTGCGACGTGGAAATGTGGCTGAGCTGATTACTCCCGCAAACTCATTTTCATCCCTATTAGAGCAGCTAATTTCCATTTCCACTACATTATCACCGAGCGCATGCCAGAGGTGGCATCGATTCCTGCGGTGCTCTTTTTTTGCAATAATGACCTCTAGTGGCTCCTGTGAAAAAACCAACAGAAGTAGCTGTGACTCACTCTCGACCTGTTTTTTTTCTTTGAAAGATGTCTGCATGATGAAAGATGTCACACTCTTGTTCTTTCCGATGATGCCAACAGAGGTAATCACAGCGCGCGCCTTGTTGCGTTCACGTGAAATCCCATCATCCTCCCGGTGACTTACTTAAGAGTCACTTAGAGAGACGGAAGTTAATCTTTTTTTTATTTAGAGAGTCAAGGTTGAAGCCAAGACGGAGAGACAGTAAACAGGATGAGACGCCTGCAGGAGGGGATCAGTTTGTACAGCCACCCACGGAGGCCCAGAGTCTCCTCTGATGGGAGGCCTCGGCTTGGCCCAGTGTCCCTTTTTAAAAAACTTCATTTGCCTTCATTTTTAATTAATTGTGCTGTCCACAGATTGCTCAGAATACTAAAGGAGAAAAAACCCTCTCCGCATTTGGATGAAAACCGGTGAGCGTTCAGGACAGTCTCAACTCCCCAGTAATGGCCGCTGATGGATGCCTGACCCACTTTGAGCGTTTTATGCCCTGTAAAAGCTGACCCCAGCGGGCAGAGCAATCAGCCATTAGTGCCCCTGCCGGTGGATCACTACCAATAAAAAAAAAAAAAAAAAAAAGAACGCTCTGCTTCCCCCGGCGCTAAATGCAAATTAATTTCTCAGGAATAATTAATTGCATGGAAGTGAATGACGGTTTTGAGTAGGCTCCAGTATAATGTTATGAGACGAACATAATATTACAGCCTGCGATCGCTCCCGTCGCAGTAAAGCCTCTTAAAGCCTCGACTGCAAGCTGCCGCGAAAGCACACTCGGCGGAAAGGAGATTGTTTTATCTGCGAATGGAACGAGGACAAGGGCTGGACAGAATAATGTAAACCAGATAAAAAAGGGAGTCGGGTAATAATCCCCCTGTGGATTTATCAGTAGATGCAACACCTTTGATTAAACACATGTCATTTGATTGATTGTTAACGTGTAAATCAAGAGCAGTATTTACACTAGTGCCTGACCGATACTGGATTTTCGAGGCTGATACCTCAGTAAAAACGATAAACTGGCCGACATGCACGCTATTTTTGCCGTCAGGCCTCAATTGTGGTCATCAGACACTTGTGACAAAGATTATAAATCCATCCAAGCATCTTTTTCTGCATTAAAATTTCTAAATGAAGATTTCCATGTCAATGCATATTGGACAGCCTATATGCCAAAATCGATATATCTGTGATGGGCCAATATCAGCCGATAATATCAGTCGGACACTAATTTACACCTTCGACACGTGGTCGAGCTCGCACACCGACCTCAGACTCGGTGTGCGCTAACGCTTTTAGCTTAGCAGCTACAGTGAAGATTTCACCCTAAAAAAAAAGGGTGTAAATAACATATTTTCCAATCAATTTGGGCTCTTGGGGCTTCCAGAGACTTGGATTACACCAGTCGAGCTGTATGGAGCAGTTTTAGAGATTTTTTCTTGTTGTTTTCTTACATATTAAAACAAGTCCCCATCTACATCAGTTGTTTAGCAGAATGCTGCCACGCTGTTTTGATGCGAAGCTCCTTGAATGTTATTTGGAATACGAGACTTCATCCCACTTTCTGCCGGCACAAAGGTGAGTAGATGATAATTTAATTTTGATTTCTGGATGTACTGCTCCTTTAATACTTTTCCTGCCTTTGCAGTTTCTGAGCGCAGGCGGCCTCACGCAATCTCATGTTTTGTCTACGTTGCTTTGAAACCTCAAACCTCAAAAACCAAATCTTTGTAGACATTATTACTCGAGTGATTGTTATTATTACCATTTTTGTCATTGTTCTTTTCTGCCCTTGAGTCCAGTCAGGACTGAATGTGACCAGCAGAGGGCAGTGAGGTGACCTCTCGCCTCCTGAGCCTGAGGTCCTGTGACAGCTGCTCTTCTTGCCTCATGACATGTTCTGTGTGTTGCCTCTTCATGGATGTCCGCTGCACTAGAATAGCTTTGTCACTGTTGTGGAAATTGTCTGGGATACTAAAAGACACTGATGAAATGTCCTGGATTACTTAACGGCCCTTTTGAGCGTCTCTTCTGCTTCGTCGTGGCCTACGTGACGTTATCACATTTAGCGAGGCTAAACTGGTGAATCATTTTTCAGTTTAATCGCCCGTAGCCCACTAACATAATGCAACACCTGCTGGTAGAATCCAAAACATCGTAAGAAAAAAATGCAAGTACGTCACGCAGCTATATATGGACCAGACTCCACTCATTCCTACACAAACCAGCCCTTTAGTCAGTGTTAATCACCAATGAGGAAGCAGGCCGAGGCCGGCACCGAGCACTTTGTTGTGAAATCCATTTATCTGCTGATTCACTATTTTACATTTGACCTCCTCACCGCAGAGAGTAACATGAGTCACCGGCTCACCGGATAATCAGATAGCAGTGATTCAACATGTCTCTACTTCAGCTGGATGGACACAGTAGCACATGTTGTGCAGCAGGTCACAGAAAAACAGCCACCAGTAACCACGTCATATCTGAGATTCAACGGGACGAATCACCGAGAAGAGTTTTCTCCCTGCACGGATTCTGGCCCCTCACATCTGCGCTTCATCCACACGATCTTCTTCCTGCTAACATCAAAAGCGGCGTTCAGAGGCGCCCTGTGTGCCTGGGAGGTGCTGCAGATCACTTGGAAAATACTCCACATTTATGCAGCGAAAGATCCTCGGGAGAATCATTTATCAGAGGCAGAAAACATGGAGACAAAAATTAGCGCCAGGAAGATGTTAACAGCTCATGTGATAGTCTCTCATGTGCCGTATGCCCACGAAACCGGTTATTTGTCCTTCAGTTTAATCCACATGTGATTAAAGTCATTAGCCTGCGTTTTTTAGATTAGAAAATGTAAGTAGTAAAATAATCTCAAAACAAATTCACCCGCACATAATGACCTTTTCGACCACTTCAGTCGAGTGATCTCATTAAGAGCAGCGTCAGCGTGAGGAAGCAAAGGGAGGCTGGAATACTTAATAATGGCGCTACATCGCTACCGAACCCCTTAAATGTCATCCAGGGATTTTTCAACCGGTTATTAAACAGTCTCAATTAAACACTGATATGGCGATATGACCTACATAGTCAGAGACCATCAGCAGAAGGACGAGCGGTTTCTACATAGTTATTCTTGATGCCTCTCACTGCGTCCGATTGAGACTCGTCCGGGTTGGATGAACTGAGGAGTCTCACAGCCAGAGGAAAGAAGCTGCTCTGTAGTCTGGTGGCACGGCACTAAAACAACTTTTTTTTTTACAGTTTGTGTTTTATATTGTTCAGTCTGTCTTTTGTGTATTTGTTGAGTTTTATGTACGTTAAAGGCCTATCTAAGGACGGGCTTTGCAAATTAGCTTTGGCTGTAAATGCTGTAGTTGTGTATGTGTGTGCTACGTATACGTGTCCCGATACAAATCAACATTAGATGAAAATAAATACCACAGAATTCATTTTTACCATCTTAAAACCCTGAATTCAAGATGTTGAGATGGTGCAGCCTGAAGTTGCCTTTTTGCGTTTTTGTGGTCAAGCTGAATTGCCCAGTATTGTAAAAAAAACAACTTTATTGCTCAACTTCAATTGGTCACTATCAGCCGCGACAGTGACGCTCTAGAAACTTCACAGATGCGTAGAGTAGAGTAGAGTAGAGTTCAAAATGAGGGCCGAGTTGGAGGACGGGTGCGGTCAGACTCATGAGTACTGATTAATAATGATGTAACGATGTTGTAATGGCCACTAAGTACTGATGAGTTGGAACGTGAACATGTTGAGGGTGTTTAGTCTGGTGTGATCCCATCATGAGACGGTCTCCACTGTTCAGAACTGAGTAAGTTGCTCAAATTATATTGGTGAAATTCAGACACTAAGATTCAAGATAGAAGTATTTTGAGCATTAATGGAGTCAATCTGCCCTCTCGTATGTCTTGTTGTCGGAGAGAGACTGAAACCCAACACGCTTCTCAATTTGTGAGCCCATCAAACCACATTTGTGAAGCAGAAAACATTGAAATCACCTTCTTGTTGAGAGCTCTGTGTCACTCCCTGACACCAACCCCTGGAAGTCGGCCGCTGAGCATCTCCACTGGAGCGGTCGGGGGCGAAAGGGCTTGCTCATGGGCAGCTCTGTGGTGGTAATGAAGGAGGGGCAAGCGCCGCCTTTCACTTCCGCTTACCTCACCCAGATAGTCTGGGGATTTGAACCAGCAACGCTGCGATCATGAGCTCGCCTCTCTAACCTTTAGACCAATACCGACTGAAGCTCCACCACATAAGATCTGACCTGTGGTTTTCAAATTAAAACATTTCAAATGCTGTACATTTAGTGGGATTTAACTGTAGTGTTCAGTAGCGGTTAGAGGCTACAAACAGTAGCTTTTAAATTCAAATGATCACGGATGATTTTTGCTTCCATACCAGTAGATTCTGAGGCCCTCTCAAAGAGAAAGTCGTTGCTCCCTCCAAGTCTCCTCTACATCGTCCCCTCAGCTCTCTAACTTCTTATGTGCCGTATCGGGTTTATAGATCTCCAGGCTCTGCATTCTTCTCGTGAAAGAGCTCGGAAGCATTTAAACACCGAGGGCAGCTGCAGAGGAAGAGTGCACCCAGCTCACGTAACTTATAGCCGCGCGGCTGGACACCGGTTTGCTCATCGAGGCCTGTTTAACTTCATGTCAGAGGCAGACGTTCAAAAAGCATCCACAGTTTCAGAAACAAAACCACATCTTTTTGAAATAAGACACACACATATACAGTATGTTTGTTCATGTGTACGTGCATGTTGTGCACCCCCACCAGAACAGCCCTGCTCCGGCTGGAGCTCTTGTTAAACCTATTCTGCACGGGGTTTAAGTGCATTACGTCTCGGTCCGTTGGAAAAACAGGCTGCTGCTGCCTCTGCCGCCACATGATATTGTTCGCTCGTGTTTTTGCATTCTGCCTCGCGCCGGCCCCCGTTTCGAGAGTGGCTGCACTCTTCTGAATGTGTGTCATAAAAGCAACGTCTCGGGGCCATTCCAGCGATTCTGAAATGAGCAATCTGTTGTGTCTCTAAATTACAGATGTTAGATGACTTCCATACAGCTCCGCGCGGTGTAAGTCGCTCAGTGTGCAGTCGGAGCGGGAAAAAGACGCCCAGGAGCGGTGGAACAACTCGGTGGCAGCGACCGGAGAAAAAAAAGAAGGGAATTATAACATGGCTGCGAGACATGCAGATGGAGTCTTGAACATGAGATAAACTGAAAGGATTTAAATATTGGACTTTCTTCTCTTTAACATCAAGGCAAAAAAAAAAGAAGAGGGAGAGGGCCCGAAGCTTCCCGGCAGCCCCAGTGACAGTCAGAGAGTCTCAGCTGGAATAAGACGAGCCTCACCAAGTCCGTATCCGCCAGAGAGGCTATTGTATGACAGCTGGAAAAACAGCTCTGAACACTTGTGCTCACACAGACACTGACACAATTTCCGAAAATAAGGCAGATGGAAACACACGCCCTTCTGAAAAGCTGCTAAATGGCTACACGTTTTGACACATGGGTGCAATAACAACCGAGGACATGTTTCACTTGAGTTCAGTGGCGCAGCCTTTTAATGTACAAACAGGCACAAACGCGTACAGTCGAGTCTTTTTCAGACTTCAGTCCGTCAAATCATCTACATGGTCTCAGACGGTGATAATCAACTTGTGTTTGGCCTGAAGTGAAGGTGCCAAGTGGCTCCCCGACCGTGTTCTATTTCACGATGAAAGGAACCGATTCACGCTGGGAATTATTTTTGTTTTGTCGATACCAGCTAATAAACGTTCAGTAATGTCCCTCGGCTGGCAGATAGGCCACCCAGCTGGCACTAGACGCCTCCGACGTTGAATAGACGTTAGTGTTTAGTTGAAAATGAAAATCGGGTTAACGTCTGAACTTAACGTTGTTCCGACGTTGGATATCAGTTATGTAGGCTTTCGTAGGTCAAATCAACGTTATTGATAGATGTTGTCCAGACATTAGAATTTTGCCATCAAAAAGGTCATTATTCAACGTCAAAGTTGTGTGAGTACAAGACGTCTGACACACATTTGACGTCAATATTCCTATGTCAAAAGATGTTGAAAGTAGATGTCAATGGACGTTGGGTTTTGGTCACCTGACGTCATGACTTGAATCCAACCAAAGACCAACGTCTATTGACGTCCAGTGCCAGCTGGGCAGTTTCAGTCAGCGACAGAGGGGAAGGTCGATCTTGATGCGGGGGGAAGGCGACTATGAGCTGATTAGCTTGATAAAGAAGACAAGTTGAGGTCATTTTGAAACGATTAAAAACAAATGTATTCGGTCGTACTTAGATCCTTTGGTTTTCATAACTCACCTTTTCAAGTGTTGAATACTCCAGTTGAGTCAAAATAATCTTTTAAATTATGTCAGCTCATTTCAACTATTTTCAAACAGTACATGCTGTGAAGTCTGCTAACGTGCTAATCATTTTTCTTTAGAAACGTGTTTTTACGAGTTAACAGAACTCTGTACTGTGCGTCCATCCAACTCATTTTAAGTCAAAGGAAGAGCTAATCTTCAATAGGGATTTTAAGTTTCATTGAATTGAAATAAATAAAATGATATTTATTTACCTTTCAATAAGTCAATGAGAAAATATGAGTTGGTTCCATGGGACTTTTTTACATGTGTGAGAAACAGATTCAACCAATGAATCATTTTTCTACAGAATCACATTTGCACTGCCTGGTCCGAGCAGTTTCTGTTGATGGATCTTTCAAACGTTTTAGTGATTTCAGGATGGAAAGGTTCCAGCTATGTTAAATGTTGTATAACTCCTTCGACTAAAATCCAGTTGCAGCTGTACAATTCAGTTAAATATCTGGATTTATCTCTCATGTCGGCAAAGTGTAAATCCATGTCAGTTTAGTTAATCAGTCAGATAACTTGAAAATAAAGAATCTCAAAGAAAGATAAGTCAGGTTTTGAATGTTTATTCTTTTCATCGTATAAATACTATAAATGCTTTTTTTGTATTGGCCCCTGAAAGGCCCCTCTCATTTTACAAAACTGTCCCCCAGGGAAAAAGCAAGTTGAGCATCTCTGTCAACATGTTCATAAATAAAGTACAAAATAAAGCACATCGTTCACTTTTGTCCTTAAAAACATCACACATTCGCTCTTTACAAAACATAATGGAGGCTCTCCCAGAGAGTTTCAGTAAACCATCACAAACTTTTCTTCCTTTTTCGGCATGTTTCGACGTGTCTGCTGCCGAGCTCCAATGAAACTATTCCAACATGCCCGTGAATAATACAGCATCATCTGAACTTCCGTGCCCATCCGCTGCCGTCTCTGGTATAAATGTGTTGTTATATCCAAGTTCCGCTTTATGCCATTACATCTCTCAAAAGTCTTGTCGCCTCGTACATTTGATCTGGAATACATAATGCATGAATTGTGTGTCGGCGGCTTTGTCTGATTTTGATTAGTTTCATCTTGTGTTCATCGTGTGACCTACATTCTTAAAAAGGAAACTCAAGTATCTCCAAATTCGATTGTTAGAAGTTTTTCTGACAAACTAAAGGAGGAAGTGTTCCTTTATAGCAAAATAAACCATAAAAAAATGTATTGGATTACTGGGAAAGGCACCGATACAATGACAATTTTTCTGAAATCAAGAAATGAAAAAAAATGCTTAAATCTCTGTCTTGGAGAGCGTTCTGTGATCTGCACTACAATGAGCAGTCGTCAGTACAGCAGTTCCAAGCGTGGGCTGCACGCTGGGCTGCTCGTTTGAAGTCCTGACACCTGACGTTTCAGAGCTCGCTGTTTGAAATGCAAAGAGACCAAATTCACACGATCTGTCCCGCGACATTCTTGTTTGCCAGTTGGCTTCATTTTTTTTTTAGAAAAACAAAGCAAACGAGTGCAAAATTCTCCTTTTTTTTCCCCAAAATAAAACAAGACCTAATCAACCGATTCGAGTCAGATGTACACGTGTGAGATGGCGAGCGCCGTCTCCTCCTGGGCTTCCTCTTCGTACAGTGAACCTCTGATGTTACAGTACATGAAGCAGAGGAGTCTCACGGGAGCGAGTCTGTTTTTCGGCTCACTGCGCCGCTGCTGTCTCGCGCATGGAGATGCTGGCCTGCTGTTTCCTTTCCCGTTGCCTCTTGTGCCTCCAGAGCAGGACGGCCAGCAAGAGGAGCAGCAGGAGGCCCAGAGCTCCTCCGATGAGTCCTGCTTTCAGAGGCAGGCTGCGGTCCCTGGGCCGATACATCATGCAGGACTCTTTGCTCTCTGCGACATCATTCACCGCCGCCACACAGACCTCCGAGACTTCGTCTATGTCGCCCACTCCGCCGTTCCTTCTGTCCTCCCCAAACCTCTGCCTCTCTTTCCCCCCTACTCTCACGATGTAAGCTGTGACGTATGAATAAGGTTCACACCAGTGAACCACGACCTCTGACCCATTCCAGGACACTGATCTCAGGTCGGGAGACTCTGGAGCCTCTCTCTGTGAAGTGAACCCTGGACACAAGCAGCCGGTTTCGGCTCTTAGCTCGGCACAGGAGACCTGCGACTCGAGGCAGGGATTGTAGTTGCATCTGATGGGGGCCTCCTCCCCGAGTGGAGGCGGTTTATCGGGTAAAATGGGGGCGACAGTTGTTTTCTCGCTGTAATCGTTGTAATCCTCCGTGGAAAGCGGAGAGTCCTCATCCGCAAACCCTCGTGGCCCGGGAGGTCTCGTGGGATCCATCGCCGCGGCTCCCGATGTCGTAGGCAGGGGAGAGCAACCTCTGATGAGAACCAGGCAGACGATCACCAGGGGAACAGGGAGGCCTCTGCTGGCAGCCATCGTGCTATCTGGAGATCATAGAGAGAAATATTCCATCAGTTTGTTGGCAAATCTGTTGGGTTTTTTTTGTTTTGTTTTTTTGCATAGGAATGATAAGTACCAGCCCCTTGGGTTTACAGCCATGTGTACATACATTGAAAGTCTTTCTGTATTGAGCCTGAACCAGGATTCATTTCCCCCCCTGGTGCTGTGTCTTTTTCAGAAAGGGAACAGAAAGCCTGAGCCCAGTCTCGGCTGGATCACAACAAAAATCTCTCTCACTTCAAAAGATAAACTGTTTTCTCAAAACCAGCGCACACTGCTTTTACCCTTGAGTAAGCAGATGACTAAAATGTGGAAACTTAATTAGTTGAAATTTATTATTCTGTGGCATGTTTGTCAATGATTTATGGTCTCGTACACAGCGCTGCTACGAATAATCCTCCCTTGTTAGACTTCTGGAGGTACTTCACACTAATTCAGCATTCCAGGCGGTATTGCACAACAGGTCCAAGCGCTCACACACCCATGACACGGCTCAGCACTGTTCTGTCAGTAGCCGGGTCCAGTTACAGGAAAGCTGAATGTGCGATTTGCGAAAAACAATCCACGCAAACATACCTGACATGCGGGTCCGTGGTGGACATGCCCGGAGCTTCAACAATGAGGCCCATTCAGAGAAATCTCACAAAATTGAAAACAGAGCCGGAGCCTCCACTGAATACTAATGTACTCTGTGTGCTCCTCTTCAGCTCCACTCGCTTGTGTTAAGAGTGGAAAAAGTGTCCAGTATCAAGAGATGGGAGCTTACCTGCTGTTTGGGAAAAGTCTGTAATCTTGATCAAGATGTGTGAGTGAGCTCCTTTCTCCTCGTCTTCCTTCCTTCCACTTGCCTGCTCTCTCCTCCTTTATATGCTTCCTGTCTCCCCAACAATCACCTCCTTCTTTCTGCCCTCCCACCGTCCCCCCTCTCCCTCGTTCCCGACCCTTCTGCACCAGCTCCACCTCTCTCCTTTAGCAATGTGTGAGCAATGAGTGTGCATGCAGTTAGCTGGTGTCACTATAGTCAGTCGTGAGTTGCATCACTGCTTTTGAAACACTGACCACATGGATTCCTGGTACATTCCAGGTTTTTCAGAGTGTGTCTGACCTGTTAATGAGCTCTTGTTTTCCTTTTAGGGCCAAGAGACACTGAACGGGATTGAGGAGTATCTGTGTCCCTGGGTTTCATTCATCGGAATTTTGTCATGCCTGTCACATGCCAGTGGCTCCAGACAGCATATCCCATCTCTGACCTCTCACCTAAATAAAATGTGTGACTTAACGTCGAATACTGCAGCTAAACCGAAAGAAACTGTTGCGCAGCTGCTCACCAAAAGGCCGGAAATAAACCTGACGGGGCTTGTCCTGGGAATTATTTGAAATGTAGTAAATTTCCATGCTGGTACTTCTCTTTAAAAAAAAACAAAACTGAAATTAATCAAATAAGAGCTAAAATAACAAGTGTTGCTAATCAATTTGAGATGCCACCAACATCCCAACAAGAAAAGACGGCTCAGCGCGTCTCATATCCTGGACAGGACAAGATATTTTTTTTTTGACGTGGCGTGCGGGAAAGGGAACTTTATGTGACAGCTGTGGACTTAAATCCAGCTGCATCCTCGCGTCCCTGCCCTGACTTCGAGCTAAGTCTGCAGATAAAGTGTCAGCACGCGTTGTCCTGTCCCGGGGGAATTCACAAAAACAGATGAACCGACTCGATCAGCGCTGTCGCCTCAGTCAAAGCTCTCCCAGCCGGCTGAGGTTTTTACTATAATGTATGTGTCATATTGTTCCTGTGCTCCGTGGAATTCATTCTGGAGAAACCAGTACACTGACAGAATGAATTTCCCAAAGATAAATGATCTAAGCAGGATTACCAAAAACCACTGAATGGACTTCCACAGAAGCTGGATTGAGGGTGCGTCTCAGCTGAGAACAGACCCCATTAAAGTCGTCATATGTAAAAACTGGCCAACTCTCAAATGAAGCAACCAAGCATAATAGGTAGCAGCATATCACATGAGTAACCTCTAACTGCTGCTAACTGCAGCTACCGCTAGCCAGCCGGCTAAGCTCAGTTAACCAAGCAGCTAGCGGGTGTACTGGCCTACTGACTCTAATAGAGCTCAACAGTGACGTTCCGTAAGTGAAAATGCCATTCATATTCTGAATAGAGGATTTTGATTATCGGCCATAATGTCGTAACCATCCAAAGTAGACTTACGCTGAAACGATGGTATATGATCCTGTAGAAGCCACAAGTCCGTATGATATCAACCTTGTTTTAAGAAAAACATGTTTTATTTGCGATGTCATGGAATAGTACTACACTACCCACAATCCTCAAGAGACATTGCTGTTACATTCGCAATGGTTTATGGGATGAGTAGTTCCTTTACTCTTAAGATAATTATGTACACAGTCTTGTACCTTTGCTTTTTTTCCGTTTTCCGATTTTTTTTTGCTCAGAATTAAATGTTTTATGGTCACGGTTCATCTCGTAGTTTATTGGCTTGGTTCCAGGCTTAAAACTCTTTATATAAGGATTTTATGAAACGTCAGTGGAGTGAATGAATGGGAAATTCACTTCTGGAACCGGAGCCGTTAAAAAAGTGGGCGGTGAGTGTTGAGCTCGATTAGCAGACTTGGAGCTCGGCTGGTGTTGTTTGCTATCACCGCTTCAGATCCAATGTGGGAAGGGGCTAGCTGGTTAGCATCCTAACTTCATTAGACATCTCTTCAACACAATACGTAGACGTTTTGACATGTTGATGTCTATGTGTTGTGTCTACTGAAGTTCGCATGCTAACCAGCTAGCCCCTTCCCACTCTGGTCCAAAGCGCCGATGCTAGTGGTGTGAACACCAACACTCGCCTGGTGCCCGAGCTTCAAGTCTGAAGCGCTGGCTGCATGGACGACTGAGCAAACTAGCTCAAGGCAGCTCCAGTTAGCAGCAGTTAGCGGTCATTCTGGCGATAAACTGCCCTCCTATTTGCCTGGAGGATTCATTTGTCAGGTGGCCGAATCTTACATATCGCATCTTTAAAGGGCACTGTTGTGTCTTGGTGGAGGTATGTGCTCGACCGAATGCCAATCTATACTTGAGTTTTTTTTATTGTATATTTAAAGGTCGTTTATTTTCTTCTTTCTTTCAGTCTTGTGTGAGCATCCCTCTGTGGACGAACGAGTGTTTAGGTTGCCTTACATACAGGAATGAGCGTGGGTGAGGGGGACGCATACATATCATGTAGGGATGTGTGTGTGGGACGGGTGTGTTTACGTGTTGCGTAATACGGGTGGTGTTTATGTATCACACTGAGAAGCATGTCTATGTTTGTCTCATTTCACCATGATTCATGTTTATGGTAAAGCACCTGTTCGGCTCTTTGGTAGCGAGTCAGCTGCAGCTCCATAGGGAGTTTATCTACAGCAGGCCCAAATAAGGAAACTGAGACACACACTTTTTAACGAGGTAACAGGAACAAAGGTTGTGTCACAGGCAAAGTGAGCTACTTAGAAAACAGCGGTGGAGTCGCTACGTCAGAAATACTTCTGTTGTGACTCTGGAAATGACACAAATTCAAGCAGATGGTAACTGTTAGATGGTTTCTTACATAATCCCTCTCTGCCATGCACCACGTCGTCACTCTTTCCACTCAACCACCACCGCCGCTTCGTTGGAATGGGCCTGCTTTCCTAATCAGAAACAAGTCCATGAGGAATTAATTATTTTTATATATGAAATGGGAGCAGCCCAAATGAATACTACAAGGTCCTGTAGTAAGACCTGTAGAATAAATAGCACGAGTGTTTCACAGTCGGCTGTGATCATAGCAACTTATTGGCCACATAATGCTGCCTGCTTTTTTTTTTTTTTTTTTAACACATGTCAAATAAATCACTGTGATTTTTCATTGGCCTAGGGGAAAACAACAACACCCCCATGTGCCAGCTGACTCTTTCCACTTAAATGACGCATAATAGATCCATAAAACTAGAATTAACAAGTCCAAGATTCTTCCTCACTTAGTTGATTTGTGAAGACACGCTTTTATCTTCAAAAACATCCAGCTCGCTCGCTCGCCCCCTCTTAACTAGATGCAGGGATCGGGCACTGCATCACAGATTTTCAGTAATGATGTCATTAATTCCGCAGGCCGCACTCGGTGGACAGTGGCGCCCAATGATTCACTTCGTCTCTCTGAGCAAACAATAACAATGTGAAACCATTCATTTAAATTAAACATGTTCAAATGCTCAGTAGGTGTATGATTGTGAGGAACCACATGGTTCACACAGCTCATTGCCTGACCTCAGTACCATCCATCAATGGAGCAGTCTGCAGTGCCTCCTACAGCCTACAGAAGCCATGACTGGAAGAGCCAGGCGGGGTCTGTGTCTCTTCAGTTACACAACTGGGTGTGGGTGACAGGAATTAGCCCTTCATGATGGATTTACAGTGACCGGTTCATCTGCCAAGCATCCCAAAGTTCATGATACGTTTGGCCAGTTTCCCAAATTAAAATATTCTGGCCCCAACATCCTGTATTAAAAAGCAGGCTGCTGCTGCTGTGAGATAAACTGTTATCTTGTCTGTTTTAGAGTTTGTATAACCCACTGAGAGGTCGCTGGCCTGCGGGTACTTATATTTTTAAACCCTGGAAGTTTAATTTTAGCTTGAAAAGGACAAACTTCAGCTTTTTATCCGCAAATGGCTGCTGCACTGATGCGAAATGGGAGGCACATTTTACCCCGAGTGTTGACTTGCAGGCTGACAGGCAGGACGCGCGCTACTGTTACATGAACCCAACTCCTGGGTCATCAGTCAGTCTGTCAGAATGGGAGTATGCTTGAATAAATGAAACTAGTAGCTACTAGCACTGCACAAAGGGTCAATATACCATACACTAATTAGATTGTTAGCCTATTTAATAAAGTGCTGTGGTAATTTTTGATTAGACTTGCAACAAAAGCCAAAACGTTTCAAAACAGGCATAATAAAATGATAAATAATCAAATGATTCATTGAAGGCTACACGGCAAGTCTATAAAATACCAGATGCTATTAATTAAAACTATTTATTTGGTGGGCTGATAAATATATTTGTACTTTCTTAATGAATCTTTTTTTATTGTCATATAAACAAATGAAAGGCGTAGTAATTTAGTCTGTTTATATTCTGATTAATCAGATAATTAAATCAATATTTTATTCATAGCTGTTTCATTGTCCAAACAGGCTTCAATCAATAGCGTCTTTCATAAATCCACTTACATGATGGTGCTCCTAAACACTGACATGCACTGATTTACAGCAACAAACACTTCTCTTTTACGCCGAGAGGCTGTCAAGTGTCAGTGGCTCTAAATCAAGATGTCCTGTTGTCAACTACATTAATGGGAATGCTTCATTTAATTTGTTATACCTGCTGGAGACAAAAATATTGAAAATGCACACACACATTGATCAGAGTTGGTCATTTTAGATGCAAAGTTAATCTTATTTGTTTTCAAAAAAAAATGCGAAACAGAAGATAATCTAATCGAAGAAAAGGAAAAGCCACATCACTATTTCGTCTTTCTAACGCTTTGCTGATGCTGAGGAGGTGAAACTGCCTTCAAGTCTTCGTCCAGGGCAAATCGAGCCTGCTCACAGCGCTTCTTTGTCGACGTCATTTGTGTGCGACAGGCCTCAGTGTACAGTAAGAAAACAGTTCAGCAGACAGAAGCTGGGAATGGGTGAGTCGCCGCTGAGGGCCATGGTATCAAAGTCTTTGAACAGTAATTTACGGACTTGAATAACGCAGTGAAAGACCGTCGGCTCATTTCTCCTGCAGAGTTTCACCGTTTGCAAGAGTCCGTCTTTGACCGGCTGGTACTGTTAGTGTTGAGCTAGCAGGCTAATGTTAGCGAGCGGAGCCAGGCCCAGCGAACAGTTCATTTACGTTACATTGTTTTTGTCACAGCTAATGGGTCAAATGTAATTGTCGGTACTTCGCCCATTTTTCTCACAAATTTCGGCAACAAAACCCACATAATAAATCCGGTTCGTTTCAAAGTTGGATAGTTTGATTAGCAACTAAACGTAAGCATCGCCTGTAAACGTTAGCTAACTGAATTAAAGCTAGCTAACTACATCAAAATAATGACTTCCAGGCGGACAGGCTATGCTAACATGGATTCATCTCCATCAAATAGCGGCGGCGGCTCGGTCCACAGTGGAAACCGTAAGCAGAGTATCATCAACATTCCCGACAGAACCGGGGTAGAGTCCTGTTATGATAGGAAAGCCGACAAGGCTGGATACGGAGCTTCGCAGGGCAACATGACTGTAACGTCGCTGAAATCACGGCTCGCCCCGACCATTCAGACTGCCATGTCCGCCGCGGTCGACACTCTGCTGGGCGAAGTGGTGCTTGTGCTCAATGAGACGCAACAAGAGTTGCTGCACAAGGAACAAGAGAACGAGAGACTCAAAGTGCGTCTCGAGGTGTCAGAGAGGGAGCTGAAGACTTTACAGGAGTGTCTGTGCAGCGCTCAGAAGCTCATAGATCAGCTTCAGATCTCGTACACAGGCCCTCAGTCAGTGAGTCAGTCAGTTTTTGCACCATCGCTGTCTTCCATGGCTTCACTGACTTCAGGCTTGGACCGGGACCACCAGAACTCCCGAAACGTGAACGGGGCCGGTGTGGACTTGGGGCTCGGAGGCTCTGTGGATGATTCGCTTCATGGGTTTGAGCCAAGAGATGACTACAAAATGTGCCAGCTTTCGATCCAGCCAGACGGCTCTGTGACTAACCACGCTCTGGACTTTGCTTCCAACACATCACATATGTGCTCCGATTCCAGCAGACAAGGTAAATATACAATGTCTTGGTGGTATTCTGTGTATTCTGGCTGAGTGTGAGTTGTAACTAGTCATTCGCTTACTGTAATTTGAGGCACGGATTCATTTGGGTATTCTGTGTGTGTTCTGATCTGTTTTTAGATGAGAGGCAGTCTCAGGGACCCGGTGGAGCATCCAGGTTTGAGATCAAAGAGGAGCAGGTTTCAGGCTCTGGTCAGCCCAGCAGGAAGGATTCTGGGTTGCGCAATGACAGCCGAGTCGGTGATGGAGAGGGATCGTCCCACAACGTGGGTGACCTTGGCTACGTTCAAGTCGGAGGGGACGAAGGTTCCCAGCGTTCCTTTACTCAGCCTCTGCGTCACCAAAGAACTGTGCGAGACTGCAGCGGGGGCCTGCAGCAGGGCGGACTCGATGGACAGAAACAGCTGGCTAGGACTGCTGGAGCCGGGAGAGGAGACAGTCTCTCACCAGGCAGAGCGGAGGACTCAGCAGGACCTTCGGCGCCTGACACAATAGGGGAGCCATCTGGAGATCGGCCTCACCACTGCTTGGAGTGTGGAAAGACCTTCCGCCTGATCTCCAGCCTGAAGAAGCACATCCGCATCCACACCGGAGAGAAGCCCTACCCGTGCGGAGTCTGCGGCCGCCGCTTCCGTGAGTCTGGGGCGCTTAAAACCCACCTGCGCATACACACGGGTGAGAAGCCATACTCTTGCTCCGAGTGTGGCAACTGCTTCCGCCACTTGGACGGTTTGCGCAAGCACAGGCGCACGCACACGGGGGAGAAACCCTACGTGTGCGCCATCTGCGGGAAGCGCCTGAGCCGCCTGCAGCACCTCAAACACCACCAGCTCATTCACACCGGCGAGAGGCCGTGCTGCTGCCCCTTCTGCAACCGCACCTTCAAGGAGCCCGCCGCGCTGCGGAAACACATCCGCACGCACCGGGAGGAGGGCGGTCACATGGGGATCGGTGCCAGCGACGACACGGACGCAGACGCCATGGATGACATAAACAATCTCCACCCGGCAGCTCCGTCCCCTCAGATGAGGTTTGGGGAGTGGGGAGCCGAGGAGGACGACAGCTCAGTTGTGGACTGTGTGTAGATAATGATTAAAGGAGGAACTGTCAGCGTTCTTACCATGAAACCTGCTCCGCATGACAAACATGGGTTGAGGTGTAAACATGATGGATAAAGTAATCTCTGTTCCATGCTGTTCAAGAAGAATCAGGCTACATATAACCCTAGCCTCTGAGTTTATCTCTGACATTTTCATGCTTTACACTCTTAGAATAAAAATAACTTTAAAAATAGCCACTGCACATTCTTCAAAGCCAAGTATTTTTCTAGGACATTCCTCAAGCAGCAGCAGCAGCAGCAGCAGCAGACAGGTTGTTTTTGGCACAGAGTTGTGCAGGTTTGCAGACTGTCCAGCATTAATTTAAAAAGTGGCAGAAGCAGACAAGAGCAGTTTCCTGCCATTAAGTGCCCTGAGCACTCAGTCACACATCGACTGAGTCTCTGCTGCTGCTGCCGCTGCTGTCCAAGATGGTTCCCACCTGCGTTTTAGTCTGGACAAACTCCTACATGAGTTTCTTTTTAGTTTCACACATTAGTCAGAGGTTGAGTTTGCTGTTGAATTATTTTAGGACAAGACACCGAGCTGCGCAAAAAATTCAAATGGATGCCGAGGGCTGGTTCATGCTGCGTGTGTGGACAGACGTGCAGGAGTACAGAGCGTGGACACGATGCAGCCGGACATTATAGATTGATTTATTCAGTTTCTATCTTGATAAAATGATAATATTTGAGAAGATGCGTCGGTGCTTTACACAATATTTGTTAATGCAGATGTGTCCAGCAAATGTTTGACATTTGTGCTTGAAAAACAACTAAAACAATTAATTGATTAACAAAATAGCTGCCAGTAATTTTCTTTCAGTCATCCTAATGGTTAATTAAGCTAGTTGCACCATTGCAGCTCTAGTCAGCTGGAAAAGCTGAATTAAATTGGAGCAAAAATGTATCATCTTTCCTCTCTAATGCATCCTTTAAGAGCAGGAATGCAAATCATTGAATCAAAGGCAGTAGTGACTGAAATCCTAGACAATGTCTGTCCCCTATGATGATATCGATCTCTCAGCTCTGCCTTAGTATCCATCCCCGCTGTACCAGCTTTGATAGTGAAGAATAGGTCAGCTGTAAACTAAATGAATTAATGTGTTTACTTATAGTCATCTGGTTTCTTCAGCTGTTCCATTGAGGAAAATGTCAAATTCTTTTTTCCAACATTTGTCTTGCTACAAGTGGAACTGTGGAATGTTATCGCTAGGGAAGTGCGCCATTGGTCGACTTGCCAGTCCAAGAATAACTAGTCTGTTTATTGAATTTTCATACTTATTCACAGATTTAAAATTCCATGTTAACATAATATATACTGACAAATGTTGCTTTATACAGATGAGCATCCATTAACAACATTACTTTATTGTTCCATCTAAAAATGTACTATTTTCTGACAATGTTTGACCTTTTACACTACAATTTGCTCATTTTCGGAGTGTTTCCTCACTTTGACATCGCTCGACTAGTCCCAAGTTTAACCTTCCCTCTAAACATCAAGGAAATTAGCTGTTGGGAGCATCCCTTTTTACCACAATGTGACCATTATGTGGATTATAACAACAAAAAAAAGCACAAATTACCTAAAGAAATCTCAGTGAGTGGACATAACCTGTTGGGTTTAAGAAGGTAGTGTTCTAATGAGGCCATTTGTAAACTAAAAAGCTTAAAATATCATCCAGACTCCAGTTTTCACCGTCGTGTCCTCACGAAGCATGAACCAGTCTCACTCCCCAGTCGAAGGCGTGTCATTGTGCGCTCCCGCTCCGCTCGCTCTTATCTCTCCCCGTCTCTCCGCAGAGCCCTCATCAGTTACACAATGGTAATGTTTTCATTCGAGCTGAAGTTATCTGTGTCCAGGCTAAGTTTGAAGATATCCCTGCGTACACAAAACACACGGGGGCTGTTTGAAGAGGATACGGGCTCGGCAAGCTGTCATCAGCGCACACCCAGATCAACCAGCTCCAACGCCGTTTCACTGATTATCACGTCTCTCTCTGTCATGGACCATATCTCAGCATTCCTTTTTCTTTTCTTCTTCCTCTTCTTTTTTTTTTTTTTTGTTGAAGCTGCTACTGTACGTCTAGAAAGCCTCTCCTTTTCCGGACTTGTATTGTTGTTACCTGCCGGTTACTCGCATTTACTAGCGGACAGACTTTGGTGCTTGCATGTGCATATCTGTTCCTTCTGCTGGCAACACTTTCTGTATATAAGAATGTAGTTTTAGCCATTTTATCTGGTTGAATGAGGGTTAACGTCGGTGGAAAATGTGCAACGACTTTTTTTTTCTTTTTTTAAAAACTACGTAACGTGCTTTAAAAACATGAGTATGCTAACATTCACTGTAAATATATATATATAATCTTATGAAACTTTTTTTCCCTGATGTGACGCGACTGACGCATCGGGGCTAACAGCAGAGCATTAATCTCCTCGGCTATTTGAGCTGTACTGTAGGTCTCCACCAATACTACTCTTACGATCTCCATGTAACTATTCTGTGTACATTTACAAGTGTAAGTCATTTTAAAGAGGCACTCGAAAGTGTTAAATATCGTTACTGTATACTCAGAAAATGATTTGCAGAGTTGGTCTTCGCCCCCCCAGATAATCATATTTATTGTTTTTGTATGACATACGAGGAGGCCTTTGCATGTAGGTTCAAACTGAAATGGCATTCGTCCTTAAAGAAAAGTCAGTGTTAAATGTGAACTGAATTACTTTTTTTATGCTTCTGTGTTCAGGATATGTTCCCCCCCTCCCACATCACGTTCATCCCGATACCTACTGTAAATGTTACTATATTAAAGGGCCTTGTTTCTACTCCTTTTCTCTACGCGGCTGTTTATTTCATACGTCTGATTAAGAGGGGCTTCCTCTGAACCGGATCGATGACGTGGCGATTTCAGCCCCGGAGCCAGGAGCGTGTCCTAATTTTAGATCGTGTCACTCTCTTTCAATCAGTTCGTTTCAATGTATCACGGCAGGAAAGCCTCAGTCGCCCCGAAGGCGAGTTTTTCCAGCGACTGAAACGCTGCCAAGCATATTGCGGACACGCCTAAAGACGGCTCCCAAATAACACCTTCCTCCTCTCCTGATGCTGAGTAATGACAGCTGTGTTCGTGCACACAAACCGGCTATTTGACGTGGCCTTCGGTGATTACGGAAGCAAAGCAGGTTGGATGCAGCTGAAAAAACATGTGGACGTGTAGCCGCATTTTATCCATATTATCAGTTTGTGTCGTGCTGACGATGTGTTAAATTCAGAGTCCGTATATTGCAGAATGTATCTAAAATTATAAGTTCCTTCAAAGTGTTGAAGGTCAGATGGTGATTACGTCGCTGTAATGTTCAGATCAGGGTTCTCTGACAGCTCAGGGATGTGTTGTTTCATTATTAGACTGTATACAATACTTCATACTGTTAATTGTTTAGGGTGCTCAGATAATATTCAGTTTTCAAAATGCGATTAAAGTCTAATGTCTATCTAAAAGATAGTGGTGTTATTGATATATAGTTAGGTTTAAATAACTCATACTACACTTTAGTACTTTATTTACCACAGTTTGCTTTAGACCATCATTTATTCTGTCCTCATTATCGATGAAGTGTGACATGTTATCTGTTTTCTCAGTGATTACAAAAAAAGTTGTTGGCAAATTAAATGATCAACAATCATTTAGAGGAGCAAACTTTATAGAAATCTGAAGAGGAATCTGGTTTTACTGAGATATTTAAGTCTAAGAAGGGCAAGCACATCCTCATTTCCATGCAAAGTCGCCTCCGTAACGTGTTCTCTAATGACAAACGACTGTATTCCTGTGTATCTGATACAAAAAAAGGATTCAAGAATTCATTTGAAACTTTGGAAAGTTGCTCAAAAGAAAAGAGTTTGCCTCTGCATTGGAAAATGAATGTGCGCAAAGTACTGATGCAGTGTATTAAGATAGCTGAATGTTGCAATAATAATTTATGGTTGCAACAGAATCCCGTGACACGCCCGGACTCGCCTCATGCCACACCAGTGTGCCTCATCACACCATTTGGGAACCACCGGGCTTAAGCAGACGGCGTCTTGATCGTTTAAGTGACCGTGTTTTTGCTTGTGGCACTTTTAACTTTCCAGAAAAACTTTTAATTTGAATAAATCTTTAGAAGCCTGAATTTGGAAAACCATCCAGTGTCTTGTGACCCCTCAGATTCATCTGGTGACCCCTTAAGATGAGTGAAAGACCACAGGTAATAGGTGGTGGCAGTTTACACCTGTTAATCTGTAAGAGCAGAACATGTAGAATAGAAAATAGAAAACACTGTGAGCCACAAACAGCAGGCGAACTTTCTGCATCACTTCTTTAGAAAATGCACCCAATCCGGTGTTGTTTAGACAAGTCCAAGTAATCGTTACAACGCTTGTGAACATCTGATATTTCACAATCGATATAATCTATCTTTATTAAAAAAAAACCTGGATCCTCCCAGGCTAAGGAGGCGTTCGCACTGTCTGGCACATTCCTAAGGGGGCTAACGCCAACTTCAGCCTTGGTTCTGGTCGCTCTGCTCCAGAACAGCGTGAAACGGGGCTGAACCAAACAACGGACTATGAGAACAGTCACGCGTGATTGAAGACTGTAAACATTAGTCATGTTTTACAACAGAAATGTAATCCACGGTGATCAGAAGCACAGCGTGACGCGTACAGCCCCCGGGCGCAGGATAACGCTGGGTTAACAGTGTGTTTGTGAAAGCGGGCTAAGTTATCCCGGGCTCAACTCTCAGCTCGGGGCTGAGTGTGTACGCAGCATCAGAGGCCTTCGTGTATGTTGGGGGGAGGGGGACGAGCAGGAACTGTAACCTTCCAGCTAAATGAAGTAACCTGAAGACGCAAACTTGTTGCAACAAAACAGACCGCAAATGGGATTTATGACATCGAGTTGAAGCAGGTGCTGAGGTAGACACTTAAAGCACGACATATCCCAGAACGCATCAGTGGCGGCTCGCACAGTTCCGTGCTTTTGTATAGTTTAAGAAAAAATCGACCCGGCGAGGCACCTTAGTGATGATAGAAACTGATGGCTTTTATACACGTTTATTGACACGAGTCCAAATGAGCGTGAATAACATGTCATCTTTGAACAAACAGTGAAAGTAACTAATTACATGTAATCAAGTGCTCTGACCTACTTACTTCTACTTTTGTTCAAGTAACATTTTGAGTTTAATTGCGATCGAGTCATTTTTCACAATGACTTATTGGTACTTTCACTTACGAAAAGCATCTAAATACTTCCACTGGACAAAGTTTCCTCTGTTCACATCTGGTTTTATCCTCAGGTTGTGTAATACAGCTGTTATTGTGTGCTGCAGTGCGAAACACTGAGGTTTCAGGTTTCGGGGGGGGGGAAGTAATTATATTGTGCTAATAATAATACTCAGAGATAGTTTATGTGTGACCGACGTGTGTGTGTGTGTGTGTGTGTGTGTGTGTGTTGGCAGCTGATGATGCAGTCAACTGATGGCGAGGGAGAAATGTGAGAGCGGCCTGTGAACTCTCTGCAGGCCCATGCAGTCATTTCCTCAGCGACTGAAGGTAAACACTCGCTTTTTTGGACAGGAAGTGACTCAACTCTCCCTGTTTTCCCTCTCTTCCTGCCTCTTTGTCTCTTTCTCACATTCAGCCCCGGCTCATGTGACCCCCGGACGCCGAAGCTGCCCTCCGCGTGATCCGCACAGTGCCGCACTGTCACACCGTTAATCGTTGCGCGTGGTCGGAGGGGGCTCGTGCTTGTTTGCTCTTTTCATTCCAGTTTGGTTTTTTATTACTTTACGACTTCCAGGAGGACATTTTGCACCTTTTACAGCGTTAAATGTGACGATTACAGTTTCTATCTGTTCTCCAAAACAAACAAGAAGCTCACGGTGTTTTAAACCAACCGACAGTGAGTGGAGTGCCGACATCACCTTCAACAACAGAACTTTTATTTGGCTTATCCTCAGTGGGAAGAAGACCACTTTTCACAATTAAAGGAACAGTTCACCCACAAAAATGAAAGGTCGTTATCTGCTCAGCCTCATGCAGATGGAAAGCGGGCTGAAGCTTCACAGTCGATAAAACGTCGTTGACTGTGAAAACAGCGCTGCAGCGTTGTCCCGAACAACTGAAGTAGATGGGGACTTGTTTTAAAATGTAAAAAAACAAAACATAACATGACTTCTTACAGCTGATCCGGCGTAATCCAACCCCTGGAAACCCCGGGGTCCCGAATTCATTTGAAAAGACGCCATTTATACACAAATACACGGTCGCGATCGTGCACCGGCTTCAGACAGGCTGCAAGCTAACACTTATACTTGGATTGCACCAGATTTTTTTATCATTTAAAAGACAGATAAAGTCCCCATCTGTCAGCTCCAGCAGTATTTACACCATTGCACACTGAGATGCAGAAACTGGACTATGGGATAATGAGATTGCACCGTTTGAAGTCGATTTGGTGTTTGTGTTTGGGGTCTTCTGGGAGGAAGTTTGGACCCGCGATATCGCTCCTTCGCGCACACTTGGGCTGAAGCAGCCGGCTGTCGCTGTATTCTGAAGGAGCTCTCCAGCGAGTGTCCCGCACGGGGTGGGGAGCCGCTCGGCGCCGGGCCCGAGGGGGAGGCATCCCGAGACATAGCTGGCCTCCTAGGTCAGCTCGTCTGGTGTCTTTCTGTCAGCGGCGGTGATGCTGCAGCCCCGTCAGACCGCTCACATGCCACGACCGAGTCAGAAAAACAGCTCTCTCCAGCAGCAGGTGGAGTCTGCTTTTTGACCTTTCCTGCAAAGTGCATTTGTGTTGATGACTGCATGCGTGCGGACGACTGGACGACTGGACGTCCACCAGCTGCTCGCTTACAGCTGATAAAAAAACAGTGACGTCGGCCTGACCCCGATGACCCAGTCTGAGAACGTCTGACACTTTAAGGGACCTTTTGATCACCGGAGACAAAATGATCTCATGTTTTCTTCCAAGCAGACACGACACAGTGTGTGTGACAGCCACTGGCGACCTTCCTTATCGTTTCACGCATCACAAACTCAGAGGAAAACAGGAAGGTGTGCGCGGCAACATGTTGTATGTCAGTATTTTTTTTATTTCCAGAGTGACACACACAGCTGTGCAGCTATGATTTGCACAGTGGGGTCTGTGCGGGGGCAGCAGAGGAGGAGGAGGAGGAGGAGGAGGAGGAGGAGGAGGAGGGTGTGTGTGTGTGTGTGAGGAGAAATGACCAACAAGGAAACCACTTTCAGCTTTGCTTTGCTCCTGCACCGCCTGGCTGGCCCTCAGCCAGGTTTCTCCAGAGAGAGGGCTGGCTCTCACTCTCTCTCTCTCTCTCTCCCTCTCTCTCACCCCCTCTCCTCTCTCCTCCCTCTCCTCCCCTCTTTCTTTCTCTCCGTCTCTCCAAAAACCCACATACGCACTCTCCCCCAGCGCAACAGGCGAGAAGAAGAGGACGAAGGAGGAAGAAGGAGGAGAAGGAGAAGAAGAAGAGCGACGAGGAGGAGAACTTTTTTGAGGGTTTATTTTTTTGGTGTGTGTGTGTGTGTGGAAAGAACAGCGAGGAGGAACTTCTGAAGATGTCCAACGTGTCGGTTTCGCAGACGGATCACTCGGGAACGCGAGGAAAGTGATTTTTTTTTTCTTCTCTCACTCTCTCTCTCCCCTTGAGGAGAAAACAGGAGGGAGGACGCGCTTTTTTCTTTTTTTTTTCCTTTTTCTTTTTTCTCTTTCTCCGCCGTATGAGACGTCAAAAGTGTGCCTCGGCGAACAAAGCGGGCGCCCCTGAGCTGGAGCTTTCTCGCGGAGCTTGCGATTTCGTGTGCCCGGCGGCTCTCTGCGGAGGGCAGCGGAGGATGCCAGGATGCCCCCTCTGATCGCCCGTCTGCTCGTCATCTGGCTGAGCGTCCACCGGCTGGTGTGGTGCACGGAGCGCTCCTCCACGCGGGAGCGCTTCAAGGTGGTGATCGCGCCGCTCATCTGCAAGCGGATCTGCCTGAAGGGACAGTGTCAGGATACCTGCGAGCAGGGCAACAACACCACGCTGATCGCCGAGAACGGGCAGGCGGCCGACACGCTCATCGGACAGGGCTTCAGGGTCGGTGAGTGACAGTGCTGTTTATTTATGAGGGGAGGGGGGCATTAACTAATAGTGCGTCTCTTCTGCCCCCCCTCCTCCCTCCCCCGGGTTTATAGTTGTTCCTCTGTGGAGAGGTGAGGGAGGCCTGCTGCTGCCTCCTCACGAATAGACTTTTTATTGGAGCTGAATATCACATGGTGTAAAAAAAAAAAAAAAAAAAAAAAAAAAAGTTTCATGGGCTCCGACTAACGATTATACTCGCGATGAATCGATTAATCGTTCGTCGGAATGTAAGAGAAAGTGGAAAAAATGCTGGTCGCAAGTTCCCAGAGGCCAAAAGCGACAAGCGACATCCTCAGATTGAGTCTCTTACTCCAACTGTCAGTCCAAAAACCCAAAGACTCTTCAGTTACTCTCAAAAATGACAAAGAGATGTAGGAATTCTTTATATCTAAGACACTGGAATCAGCAAATGTTGATATTTTTGCCTATAAATGAAAAATATTCGGCGTTTAATTGTCTTTGTATCAAATGATCGATTAATCTACTAATCGCTGAAACTTTTCTAACAACTCTCAACATTGCATCCAGCCCAGTTTGGATATAATGTTAGCAGTTATAGTTCCTGCATAGTTACTTTTTTCAGGGCCGATATCGATCATTAGAAAATCAAGGTACTGTTCTTAGTGTTTATAGGCTATTGATTGTGACATGTTACCAATCAGATGTTGTCGTAGGCGGGACGTTAAAGTGAGAGCACATCAGTCTGATCACTAATCGGAGAAAGGCTGAATATCGGCCGGCGCAGGTCACCTAATTTGTACCAGACGTGGCATATCACATTCAGATTATCTGCCTTTCACATCGGGAGGTGGAGAGGTCGGTGGTGGCGTTTTTCCAGCCGACAAGGCTGCCAAACAGCCCGCCGCAGTTCGAGTCACACTGTTGGATATTTTTACGGACACCTGGGGACATTTCGGTGATCGTGGCGACCAAAACAGGTATTTTAAGCCCAAACCTGATTCTTTTCCTAACCCTAACCAAGTGGTCTTTGTGTGTAAACCTAACTGGAGCATGAGCACGGGGTTGTGACAAGAACAGATGTAAAGTTGCGACGTAAAAAACATCCAGTTTGAACTTTTTCATAAACGTACTGGGTTGGGTTGTTGCGCCACGTGGTGATCTCAATTCAGCGATATTACATCATTATTCTGGAACAACAAATACACTGAATGGTGAATTCGGATTACACATTCGCAAATCACCAGTATGAATCTCAAAAAGGCGAATGAGAGATCCCATCTGATGTTATGACAACACAGTGGCGAAAAGAGTATTAAGACCAACTACTTTATTGAATAAAAGTGGTGACCTTTGCTCCATTACAAGGAAAAGTCCTTCCTCCAGTAAAAAAATAGAGAATAGTGTATGTTTCGTGTATAAAACCTTTACCTGCAAAGCCACAAAGAATCTGTCAGATCAGTTAAGTGTAGCTGATTAAATACGACAAATTAGACCTCCAAAGTGTATCGGAGAAAAGTAAAAAGTCTAAAAGTTTAAATAGGCAAAAACATGTACTGTGACCTCCTGTAGGTGCCAAAATATCCACAAATATCAAGTGTAGCTAATCTGTTCAGGCCTTTAATCCCTTAAAAGTCCCTCTCTTCTTTATGACTTACATCGATTAGACACCAGCTTCTCGTATCCACCATGAATTCATGTCGTAAAGATTTATGTCGAGTGGGTCTGAACTATAAGATGAGGTGAGCTGGGTTTGCCCTCCGCTGCGTCGCTGGAAAAAATGTTCCCATGTTACACTTTAATTACCGAGGCATGGCTCATTACATCGCGCATAAATGTACTTTTAACATCTATACTTTCCCCTCAGCCGACTCCAGTGTCAGGCATGAGTGGAGCCTTTCTGCGCTCTATCAGATCAGCTGTGGTGAGACGTGGAGCCGAGAAGTCTACGTCAGGCCCCGGCCCGGGACCGTATCTCACCCGTCCTCTTTTTTCTCTTTACGCTCGTGCGTCGAGAGCGAGATGCTAAGAATGGAAAATGAGATGTTGATTGTTCGGCCGTGATGATGAGAGTTTATTACTGACGAGAAGAGATGAGCCACGTTTTCTGTAGCGTGGTCACCGACGGCCCAAGTCATCAGTCTCTTTGTGTCGGCAGCAGATGTTCATTATTAGTCACGTTATCATTTTTTTCACCAGGATAATTTAACACAGATTGATCTAAACCCTGGATAAAAGCAACAGCTCCATATTTCTGTGGACGTCGCTGACTTAGAGACTCCTGTTTCTATATTCAAAACTCAGGTTTATAACTTTAAACCCCCTGTTTAGGATGTTTATAACTTTAAAACCCTGGTTTCTAAATTAAAAACTCTCGTTTCTATATTTAGAACCCCCCTTTTTCTACCTTCAAACCCCCGGCTCTGTATTTAAAGCTGCTGTTTATAACTTTAAACCCTTGGTTTCGAACTTCAAACCCCATGGTTTATAACTTTAAATCTGTTTCTAACATTCAAACTCCTGTTTCTAACTATAAAACTCTCTTTTCTTACCTTATCACCACTGTTTTTCCCTTAGATTCAAAACGGTGATTTCATCAAGACTTTACCAGCCGCTCTGGATGCTCACACACAAGTTTTTGTGTTTGGATTTTAAAAGGGAAGATGCAGTATTACTGAATCAAAAATGGCTTTTAAGCGATTCATTTTAATCATATGTGGCTGTAGAAAGTCTATATAAAGCCTGTAAATATCCTAAACAAGTTATTGAACATTAGTTACACAGTCAACACGCACGGTTTTGCAGTAGAAAGCAGTTGTAGTTAGTCCTACAGATGTAGCCTCTCCAGCTGTTTTGCCCATGTGGAAGATACATGAAGGATTTAATGGAGGTCAAGTGAATCCTCCATGTTTCTCTGTGACAGTATTCTTCCTCGTCCACACTGTGCAGTTCTGTGGATTCAGAGAGTCCACTTGGTCACCACTCAGTCCTCCCCTGCTCCTGTTTCCTCACCGTGCGTCACCTTTTGGAGCTTCTGTGTCAAATAATTGAAGAGAGGCATCTTAAATTCCTGGAATACCTCCCTCTGCTTCACATTTGGTCTGAATAGCGAAGCCGCTCCACACGGTCACCTGTCCGCGCGCACCAAGCATCTGAAAAGATCCTCGCCGAGTGCACGAGGTTCTGCGGCAGGAAGCCCGCAAGAGGAGCCATGTGTTGTTCAGCGCGAGAGCAGGAATGTGCTGCAGACAAGTGGAAATTTCTCTCTCCCGTGTTAAAAACGGCCGCGGCTATAGCGGCAACAATACGAAGACTTTTTCCATATTTGTCCTGTTGTGACATCAGCGCGGCGCAGCGAGGCCCGAGGCCCAGGCTGAGCAAACGTTCGGAGGAGATGCAGTCCGTGGCGTCGCGTGGAAGTACCTTCAGTACGTGTGCTTCAGCGTGTACAAGGATTTTTGCTGTGAAGGATTTGGCCAGAATCTGGTGGACGGGCAGGCCGAGGGCCAAGAAGCAGCTCTGGATCTGGGATTTCAGCCAATGGATGAATGTCATTTTTATTGCCGTAGCTTTGAAAGCAATCGAGTGAGAAAAGTTCTCTTTTTTGACCTTCATCGGGCTCGACTGACGCGATAAAGCGAAGGGATGAAAAACTCAAAGCGGGGACATCGCTGTTTCTCGGTGTACATCTGCTCCGGAAACGTTTCAGATTTTAGATCCCAAGGAAAATCTTGACCGAAATGGAATTTTAGCTCAACTCGAAGTCGAATGGAATCCTCGGGTTAAACATCCGTAGAAAAAGCTGGAGAACATGTCGGTGTTGGCAGAGGAGTCGTCTCCACATAGTTTACTTTCTCTGACCAGCTGTCCAGAAACCCGACGTGTTCCATTTTCAACGACGCGAAACGGAGAAAAACAAGCGAATCCCAGATTTAAAAAGTGTTGCCGACCAGTGTTCTATGATATTTTTAGTCGTGCTGGCGGTGTGGCTCTGTGGACGGCAGATGTCACAGTCTCTTACGTCCAGACTGAAATATCTCGACAACTCGCCATGAAAATTTGGGAGAAACATTCACACGGGCGTTTTAGCCAATCGGTGTCCTTTGAGGAACTACCTGCGGCTAGTTTAAGTGTGAGGACGAGCGACAGAAGCAGCTGTTTGAAACGACAATGGATTGGATAGACACATGGTTCGTCCAATAACCTGCCAAATATTCTTTAGAAGTGCCTTTTCCAAACAGTTTCCAGGGACGACTTCCCAGATGGTTCCGTGTATCAAACCATCTGGCTCGTCAGGTTATCCGCAAACACCGATCATCTAAATTTGAATCAGGTTACGTATATGTAAACGATGACACTGTTTATCTGAGCAGTGTGTGTTATTGTGCCGTCCCAGACTGGACAGATAGCCACGAGCCGGGTGTTCAGCAGAGCAGATGGTCTCAGTCAGCTCTTTCCTTCTTCTCTGACGGTCAGAGATTATAGAATATCTGCTACGGTTAATAAACTAGAAGTTAGACTCAGTGCTGGTCTACTTGATACACAATCACAGCACAGCAGTCAGTCTACGTAATCATTGTCTTACATGTGTTATCTGATTTGTCTTTTGATTACATACACTGTAATTCGTACTCTACGTACTGCTTGTCTGCATCGCACGAACGCTGCTGCAAAGACAGCTGAAATATGCCGTCAACGTTGTGCTCATTCGTTTCCAGGTAATCCACATTTGTCATTAATGTCGATCTATTATTCACTCTGCACTTCCTAAAACGGACAAAAGCGTTGAAACTTGAAAGCATCCGAGGCATGTTGGCGCGTAGAGAAGACTTTAGAGCCCGTTTTTTCTTGGATTCCACATCGTACAGTGTGTAACTCAGGTATAAAATGTATGTCAAGACTAAAAGAGCGAGCGGGTCTTGGGGGGTTTAGAGATAAGTAAATCACAAAATGATGAAAAACTTGCACGCTCTTTTCCGCCCCTTATCCCTGTGCAACCTGATGTTGAAGACTTTCTGTGTAATTATCTCCATGTGTTTGGCTGACAAAATATCCGACGGCCATCTTAATTTTTTTTTTTTAACCCTCAGCACTTGAAAGCCTGGTGTAAATTGCAGGATAGAGAGAGGAAGAGGAGGTGCAGGGCGCTTTATTTTGCTCCTTGGAGACTGTTTTTGTTTATGTGCGAGTTATGTTTTCAGTAGGCAATCCTTTCAAAATAAAAGTGCTTGCAAAAAACTATCCGTGCCCGAGTTTTTCTCGTTTCTCTGCTAGCACGGAGACATCCCATCTGTCAGCTGCTTGCCCCCCCCTCTTCTGTGTCTCGTCTCTGATCTGCATCTCAGCAGCATCTCCACATCGTCAGGCCTCCCGGCGTCCGGCCCGCTCTGGATTCTCGTCTTGCTTTGGAATAACTTAAAAAGCCCAGGGCCTCATATTTCACAGGAAGTGGTCTTATCACATCTAAGTCCGGGCTTGTCTCCCCTAAAATGGGCATCATGAGAAGTGGATACGGCTATTTCAGGATTTCCCATGTGGTTCTGTATTTAGAGCAAAGTGACAGTAGTAGCCCTGTGGTTTGTTTTGGTTTTCCCTTGGCACGGGTCAGAGGTCCATGGGAGCCTGCGAAACCGAGTCGAGTCAGTCAAGTACAGTACGACAGGGCCGGTTCTGCTTTCTCTCTATTTAGGAGGTGAGTTTATTTTAACTTTTCAAAGCCCTCGGCTCTTCCCCACACGCTCTGCCTCTCCTCTCGTGCCAGGCGCTGGAGGAGAAGGCGGTCTGACACGGGGCGACCAAAAACCGGCGGCACTCCGGGTTTTCGCCACAGGTTGGACTCAACTCAGAGGCAAACGCTGGGCACGGCTCCCGCGCTCACACCCTCGCAAAAACACACGCACGGAGGCGGAGGGGAAGGCCCGTGCACATTCACTCGCAGCTTGTTAATCGTGAAAGCTTCTTACTTTCCGGTGAAATGCGCGTTTGCGGCGTGCGTGCGTGCGTTCGCGGGCTGATCCTCCCTGTCAAGGCCGCGTTTTCGTATTTATGGATGCACATTCTGTCACCTCTCCCTTGTCTATTTATGCATGTTGGGAAAATAATACACGGGGTTATTTGTAGTCCGCCGTCCTCATTAACCTTTTACCACTGTTTCTCAAGTGGGAGCTATCACCATGTAGAACTCTCACGCGCGCTATGATGAGCTGCATGAATATGTGTAACCTGTGTGCAGGTATCGGATTAGACTAGACATCTTTTCGGTCACTTTCAAAAAGAAAGAACGAAGATGAAATACAACCCAGCTGCACTTCACGGGAGACAAGTGAGGCCTCAACAAACTCCGTGCCTCCCTGCCCTTGAATCAGTGTAAAATTCCACCGATGTGATAAATATGTACAAACTCAAAAGGTTTTGAATCCACACTCACTTCATTCCGTGTTTACATTTGTCAGGTTTGCGCCACAACACTCGCTCAGAGAGAAAATCCGCACGATCTGAGCGGGAGTTTCCCGTGAAATCAGACCCCTTCGTCTCATCACTTTGGGCAGAAAAAAACCAGCCAGATCTGCCTGTCAGGTCGAAGGAGAAGAAAAAGCATCGCAGTAAATTAAGTCTGGAAGACAAAAGCAGCAATTAGGTGTGTTTTGGACCGTCACAAGGGAACAGTGTGTGTATTCGCGTGTGCCTAAGTGTGTTTGGTGCTCAGGAGCGGTGTACTGAACCCAGCTCAAACAAACAGCCTTCTTTGCCATCTTTAACACTCTCCTCCCATTTGCTTAGCGAGGGGGGAGAAACGGAGCAGTTATTTAAAGCCGCGCGGAGGAATGCGAGCGCTAGGGACTGCACCCACACCGCGCAGGACCCTGTAGCTGTAGCGATTAGCCAGGGTAAACAGAATAACACGGCCTCTGCCAGTGCTGCCTGCCGCCGCGGCCCGGGCCTGTGCGCGCTCTCCTGCAGACGTTACCTCGCCACGCGCTCCGGCGCTGAGTGCTGAGTCTCCCACAGGGCCAGGTATCTGACATAATCTCAGCAGAGCACTGTCAGCACTCTACCTGCCTGCCCTCCGGCCCCTATAGCCAAGACTTTTCAGGCACTCATTACATGACATCATCCGAATTTCGTGCCAAGATCCTGCCTGAATCTCTGGCTCCCTCTCCACAAACATCTCCGCCGGAGGGGAGTGACGGGCCCGACGCTGGACCGGCGCCCACCCCAACGCGATTGGAAACCGCGCCGCATATTTCCGTGACATGCGAAAACGGCATTGTGCAAGGCAGAGTTTGATTTAGATTTGGGTAATTGCGAACCTCCTCGCTCAGATTTGCCCCTGATCCTCCGGATGATGGCTCAGGGATCTGTGAAATTTTAATCTCGTGTTATTAAGGGTTTTAAAAGTGCTTGGATTGTGGATCAAGTGCTTGAAACTGCTTTAAATTGTAACAGCATTACTTTCGTAATACTTTTTTTACATTGGCTCAGCCAGGTTGCATAGTCTGACACACCGGATGAAGCCTGATGGTGTAACTGATCTCGCCATGTTGGTGTTGTCCCAAGAGCATCATGATTAATGTTGCTCCAGGACCAGGATCAACTGACCAAAAGGCCATGAAGTCCACATCTAGAGAAAGTCCTCGTGGCTGAAAGGGTTAAGTGTTGGATTCTCACTTCCTGTTTGTACCCTGTTAGGGACATGCTGTCATACTATCCACTCAACTATTTTATCTTTCTTTTCATTATTCTGTCACTATTTGATCAGGTTTTGGCATCAAACATGCTCGGTTAGGTTTAGGAAAATATACTTCGGGTCAACATGCACCAATTCACAAACTCTGTGAGTCGTGAAAGCGTGTTTTTAAAGGATAACTTCTCCTTTGTGCGTTTATTTCCCTGCCCACTTTGCAGAGCTATAACATTACCAAAACACGATAGGTGAGTCGCAATGATGGTGTTGGAGAAACATGTATTATCATGTTCCTCGGCATTATCAAATTATGCTAAGCCTGCCATTTTCCCCGTCTCAGTGGTACAACAACAGTGTTCTCCGAGCTAGCAGCCCACACAGTGAAAATTGCAAGTTTCCCTAATGCTTACCTTGTCGCTAACAGTCTGAAACTTAAACACGCGAACAGCAGTTGCTGTTGATTCGCAGGTATGTGGCCATTTTAATGCCAGCGCTCGCTTTCCCTCGTGCAAAATGTTTTGCAGGGGCACTGTCGCTGGGGCTTCGCACCACCCAAGATGATTGTGATTGGTTAAAAGAATGCAAACGAGCCATCGTGTTTCTTTCCTCAAATACTAGAATGACACTTGATCCAGTCCGACCCTTCCTCAGCATTGACACAGTTCTGCCTACTGTGTCTAAAACTCATTACAGTACAGGTGACACATTTTAAAACATGAAGCTTTGTGGTGTTTTTCTTCAATTTTTCACCCTAACTCTAACCCTGGAATGCTATTATGAAAAGAAATGTGTGTTTATGGCACAATAACATCTGATTTCCGAGCGATGAAGTGAAATTATCGCCTTGAAAATGCTTGAAAACTGAATTCAAGTATATGGAAAAGGTTTGGGAACCCTGGTGGCCGCTTCAGAGCCTGCTCACGGTCACCGTCCCGTTTCTGTAGGGTTGACAAACTGTTGTTTTAGGCTGACTGTGAGAGGTAATGAATGCCTTGGGTGACAGCGGTCAGCTCTGGCAAAGGGCAGCATTATTGTTTGGATAGCTGAGGCCGAGGCCGGAGCGCAGAGATTCTCTGCGGAGGGGGGAGGTGGAGGGATGCGTACGCAGGTTTGTGTTTTCAAAAGGCAGTGATTATGTCATTTACTCCCAATGTCTGGCCCGGCTGCCGGAGTCTGACCCACTTCATACGTCGCTCTCTCTCACTCCGTGTGGTATGTGGTCTCGCAGTGCCAGTTGATGGTAGGCGTATTTGGGGATGCGGTTTCCTGCTTTGGAGCTGATGGTGAATGAGAGCACGTCATATGATCGTCCCCTATTCTCTTTTTAAACAGTGGCTCGAGCTGTGTTTACTGTTTTTGGGGCCCTGTGTTGTTTAGTCATGGTGCTCCGAGGTCATGAAAGATGCCGTTGGATTGCAGTGATATGAAATATAGAGGAATGCTCTCTCTAGAAATACTTTTTAAAGATCAACCTTCTGAAAATAACATTTAATCAAATGACTGTGTCGTGTGAAAGGGTCGCTTGTAGTAGAATGAACTCCCAACACCGCAGCTCTATGCAGCTTTTATAGGGTTATTCTGTTGGCGCTGCCGAACCCAACCATTTGATTACCAGTTTAAATTGGGTGAAAGTGCCCTGACCGCCTCCAAGTGGGTTGCAGTGACGTCAGAAAGAGTGCATCTTGGGTGGTGGTGTGAAAGTGGCTAGTGCATGTTCGATATCACCTGCATCCTCATCCCTGTGGAACCTGAACTAAATGTGTTTGTCGGCAGATCAGGACTTTGTAATTGCCTCCATGTGTTGGGCTGACAAAATATCCAACGGCCAATCTTGATTTTTCTGTTTGATCCTCAGCACTTGAAAGCCTGGCGTTCATTGTAGGACAGAGAGAAGCGGACATGACGAACATCCACGAGGGCCAAAAACTATCCTTCAAACGGATACCCACGTTGCATCGGGTGTGTCGCGTACCTGCGAGATTAAAATGCCGATGCCATCCCCATGACGTTGGAGATGGTTAGCTCAGCGTAGCGTAAAGGCCGGAAGCGGAGGGGAAACAGCTGCGTTGGCTCATTCTGAAGCTGACAAAATACCAGAAATCTCCTCAGCTCATTAAGGCGTTATCGTGTTTGTTTGATCTGGGCGATTACGCCAGTGTGAAAACAACATGGTGCAGCGACTTCCTGAAAATCAAAGTCACGGTGATGAAAGGATGTGTGATACATAACGATGATAAGACATCGTGTGCTGAGCAAGTGAAAAGTTTTAAGGGAGAAAGACGTTCGAGTACGTATGTCTGTAAGTTTTATACCAAAGTGAGAATTTCCCCTGTTGGAGCTGTCGTGTGAGTTGCAGTGTGTAGTACAGTAGAGTGAGTGAAACAATAAAACTCCACCAGTGCACTCATTGTGGTGCGGCCATGTGTATTTCTGAATCAGCTGACGTGACAGTGAAAGTGGTCGCCCGCTGACCAGAATGTGTCGGTGGCGGCTGATTCAGACGCTCACCGAACCCCGGTGGAAGTGACTCACGGACTGTCATCACATCTGCGTTCGCTGGTGTTTCTAATCCTTACCAGAACACG
Organism: Lagodon rhomboides; assembly: GCA_039737535.1. Classification (NCBI taxonomy): domain Eukaryota; kingdom Metazoa; phylum Chordata; class Actinopteri; order Spariformes; family Sparidae; genus Lagodon; species Lagodon rhomboides. Next base: position 9,086,904 of record CM077795.1, on the reverse strand, counting down.
ACCGTGCTCAAAGAATGGGGCAGATCGGGCCGCCGCGTCATGCGTATGGTGGGGGATGATGTGAGCAGTAGCTCCCGGTTCAGCGAGCTGAGGAGCTTTTCAACTGTGGTTTTTTAGGGCTGTAATTTGTTGTTTTTGTGTCGGGAGGGTGCGGCTGCGGCTGAAAGGACGCCGTGGAGGGAGGGGGCTGATGGATGCGTCATCTCCAGACAGACAGGAGTGAGTGGGTGGGTGGTCACAGGCCACTCGGAGGACAATTTTTACTTTTATTTTTCTTTCTTTCTTTCTTTCTTTCTTTCTTTCTTTCTTTCTTTCTTTCTTTCTTTCTTTCTTTCTTTCTTTCTAACTTCCTGTCAATGAAAAGCGTGTGTCTCAGTCTGCCTCTGTGTGCTTTCATGGACATGGTTTCTTTTTTAAGCCCGGTCCTGTGAGTTACACCAGGCCTGCTTACTTAACGCTTGAGGAATGTCCAGTATGTTTTTCCTTAAAGTAAAAAAAAAAAAAAAAAAAGTGTCTGGGAATCACAATAATCCCACTGAAACATCACATCATTTTATATTTATTTTTTTTACATCTCTCCTTTTGGCCTCTCTTTGCCTTATTTCCCTTACTTTCACTCGATGTATGATAGGCTATTTACAGTATGACAAAGATATTCTCCTCCTGCCAGCCCGTGCTGCGAGGAGATCTGTCTCCTCTCGGAGTGGCTCGTGACACTATGAAGAAGGAGCTCTCACTCGTATGTCGCATGAAACACTCTGACGAGAAGAGCCTGAAGACAAAGACTTTTTCCCCCCTTCTTTTGTCTTGGATCGAACGCTGCATGGGAAAATGATACGCTTTCCTGGCTGTCCTGGGAGGTATCTGCAGTTTTCAGAGCCATGACAGCACAGGATAAAGTCAACACTGACTGTTCTCCTAGCTGACTGAACCATGGTATAAATGAGGCTTTATATTTTGAACGGCGGGCACGGCGTTGTCTTCGTTCAAACCCCTTAATCACCGTTCCTCCGTTTTCTTTGACGAGCACATGTGGAAAATAAAGCTAATGATAACAAAAACGTGCTAGTCCCCGGCCTGCTCATGCCCCACATTCATTCAGACCACCAAACAACTCTTAGGTGCGTTTGATTTTTAATAACACACCACCTCTAGTCTCAGGAATGCGTTAGATCCACGAAGACAAAGGCGTGGTTACAAAAAAAAAACGAAGGCGTCGGCCTCCGAGACGTCTAAGCTAACAGACGAGGGGAGTCAATGAGCAGAATTCGGATCATAAATTCTGTTAATGAACTCCGACGTGATGATTCAAAGGGAAGGTTTAAAATCCTGGTTATGAACTTTTTAAGGCTTTGCGCTCTTTTCCTTATGCAGCGTGGCGCATGTCACCCAAACCACAGCGGCTCTCCGGGAGACGGTACACCCTCCACTTAATAGCTCTCAAACACACACACACACACACACGAGCACACCCATTCACATATAAGATCTGCTGAAAACATTAGCCAGTGAGGCTCGAGCTTAAATGAAGGAGGCAGATGTGAGGGAGAAAAAGTCGCCGCGTGCGTTATATAACGCATAAAAATGATTCAGTACCTCCTCGAGCTCCGGAGGCAAAAAACGGACAAGAGGCAGCTGATTTGAACAGAATCTAACAATCAGGATAATGAAAGGCAGGAAGCGCGGCTGTAACATCACCTGTTGTTGAGAGCTTTTGTTTGATGCGGGCGAGGAGCCGCGAAAAAGAACCTGGAAACACTCCTCCGCCCTAAATAAGGATGTGTTTCACCGACACTCTGTAAGGGCTGCGGAGGTGTTATTATCAGAAACAATCGCCCCTAAAGGAACCAAAACTGAGGCGTTATTTTGGTCGAACAAACGCTTTATTATATTTTCACATCACCCGATAGACATGAAAGTTGGTAGAAAACTTGAAATGTATCATTTTTATTAACCCAGTGTAGAATTCAATACCCGAGATAAGCAAATTCAGACTATATGATAACCGTCAATTTTCACGCCAAGACATTCCGTGAAGCCTGTATACCAATGCGTCCGCAATAAAGGTCAGGGAGGTTAGGCACTGTTTTTCTGTTTTCTGCATTACTTTCGCTCTGTGTGCAGATTGAAAACACGCAGAACATTATGCGAGGCAAATTACAACAAGTTAAAGTCGGAAAGAAGTAATCTCATGGGGAAGCAGACATAAACAAACTGGGGATTAGCGTGGTGCGAGAGCTTTGCTGTTGTGACGCTTTGCTGTGAGGAGAAAAAACAAAAGCAAAAGGTTAAATGAGTCCGGATGAGGAGGCAGGCAAGGTCAGTACAGGTTTTCAGTTCCTCAGAGAGAACTGGAGGTGAGATTTCACATTTCTGTCAACAGCAGTATGCTAGCTAACGTTAGCCTCTCTAATCGGTTGTTGTGGTCCAACTTTGGAAGTACCGATATAACTTACTTCAAGACAGTAACAAAAACGGATGAAAAAAAAATAGCTTATACAGTATTGTTGAATTTCTGGATGCGTGACGGTCTGCCTGAAAAGCAAAAAAATACACATCTACAAGTAATGTGTTCGTTTCCTTGTCAAACATGCCTTACAACATGCTAGGAACTATGGAAATCTACAGTTTACCTCATCGTGCTTCTCCAGCATGTAAACAGACATTCGATGTTTGATGATCCAAATGAAAATCCCAGACTTTATAAAGACCGTTCCATAGCTTTCAAAGTGTATTTAAGTTAGAGCTGCCAACTCAGTTTGCATAATTCCACGTGTGCCTTTCCCAATCTTTGACGGGTGGTGATAGTGATCCTGCAGACAACCAGTATTTCACTCTTCTGTCCGACAGTGTGTTGAGACCAAATCAAAGCATTCATCCAACATCAAAGTCCGGAAAAACTGACCTGTCACTCATCTTATAAATCAGGACTACATGAAAATTTGATTTATTTATGCAGTGAAGTGCATACTTTTCTGTTTTTCCTTTCGTTGACACAAGAACTGGATTAAACAGCGTGCTTCATGAGTCATAGTCAAACTGACCAGTTACATAACAGCAGCCATGAGCCAGCATGTGAGATTGTTATGCACCTAATTGAATGTCACGAGCACTGTACGTACCAGTAAGCTGCAAAGTATAACTGTGCTCGGAGCTGATGCGAACCTGAATAATCAGAGTGGCTTTGACGTGACGGATCCACATTTAATAAAATTCAGTGTGTCTTTGGCCTCGTGTGACCTAGATAAAAAACTATTTTAATGTCTTCCACATGAGATATGAAGATTTGAAATTTTGGAACAAGAGAGTAATTCAAGATTTGGAAAAGAGGTGTGCCTGCAGTCGCAGCTGTGTATTTGCACTGTGTGTTTCATGGCATCACGCTGGGTTCACTTCACATCTGATCTCATTTCTCACGATCTCCACCCCGAAAAAATCTGCGATCTGATTCCTTTCCCTCTCCTCTGCGTGCGTTTGTGTGGCGCTGACCCGGCCTGCGCTACATCAGAGAGCCTGTCTCATTCAGACACCTCCCCAGCCAGACGGGGGCCTCGGCCCAGACTTTCCCTCCAGTATGTCGTCACTGCGGGTTTAGATTGTGTAATCACATTTGGAAAAGAGGTTCTTTTCCTGGCTTTCTGTGTCTGCAATCCTAATTTTCAGCCCACGCATCTTTCTTAGTTTCCTCTCATTCTAAATCCAGTACTGAGGCGAAATCTGAAGCACGGAAACTGGATCTCTGGGAGAGATTTCTGCCTTCTGCAGTGTGTTCTGCTCTCCTTCTTCTCTTCCTGCCCGGGCCTTCCAGGTGGAGTCTGCATGTTGCTGCCTGCACTCAGTCCTGGTGCTTAAAGACCAGTGTCACATGGTGTGAGGTAGCTGCTTCCGAAGTCTCCACCTTGCTTCAGATTTATGTATTTTACCCCACTGGTTGGTGTTTCCTGAGGTTCCTGATTTTCTTTTTTTCTGCCTGACTTTCACTACGTGAGGATGTCCCTGCTGTGTTTAAAGTGATCTAGTCCCCTAATTACGCTGCAGCCCAGACTCCCTAGAAGTCCACATATAATTACTTCCATGTGTGCACACTTGGCTCGGCAGCAGAAAGAGGCCGCCTTCCCTCTCCTTCCCTCTCCTTCCCTCCCCTTTCCTCTCCTTTCCTCTCCTCCAGGCTAGATTTTACTTTCAGGACGGGGTCGTTCGGGTCTAGAAAGAGTTCAAGCTCAAATGTCGCAGTTTTTTGTGACTCGAAAGGGCAACGAGGTCCGGTCTGTGACGCATTACATTTTAAATTGACAGGTATGCTAAACAGAAAACAGAAACACTTTCTCTCGTAAACTTACACTTGTCATTGAAAAAGTACTGGTCTTAATTGTTGTCTTAATACAAGTTATTATATTTGAAATAGTAGCAGCTGATGAGGTAGAAGTGGCAGTCCACTGTGTCGAAACCAGCATAAAGCATTCAATTAATTGTATTTTATGGTAAATGTAACTTTGGTGTAAACCTCGGCACTAAATTATAGTTTTTAAAGGGTAACTCCACCAATTTACACATTAAAGTGTGTTTACAGGTCTTGGGTCAGTGCTGCTGCTGATGTGAAGAAAGTAGTACAAAGCCTTCTGTGGCTCCAGAGGAAGCTGCATGTAATCTGGTGAATTGCCTCCAGTGATGTCACTCAGTGGCTCAGTTGCATTGTGGGTAACGTATGTAATGTGAACCAGGTTTTTAGAAAGGAAGAAGAATGTGTGAAATAGAAAAAGGCCTCGTCTCTGCTGCTGTCAAAAGTACACTTAAAACTGAAAAAACATACCAAAATGATTAACTTGAAAACAAACCAACAACAGAGAAAAGTTAAAACAGTGCTTTAAATTGACCTATAGGTTCATTTTTGTTATGTTTGTTAAGTTTGTGTGTTGTCAAAATGTTCCAAGTGTGTGTGGCACGAAAAACAAAACCAGTTTTCCCGAATTTAGCGTTTGCATGCAGGACTTTGAGCATCATCCAATCACAAGAACAGGTCAAATATTTATCATGGGACAGGTTTAACAGGGAAGAGATATTATTTTGACTTTATAGAGAAATCTAACCCAGTGCCTGTCACATTTTTCTCTGAGAGATGCCCTGCAAACCTTCCACACTAGATGCTACGCTGAGTAGAACAACTGTCACCAGTGATGAATCCAACTTAATCTCGGGGTTTGAGAGTGGAGGCGGAGGTGTGTCTATAGACAACACCACCATTATCCAAGACAGACAAGAAGACGGCCTCAATAATCCGCTTCCTACGGAGCGTAGGATGATTAGCTCTGTTTCTGTACAAATACCTTCTTCTTTTGGTCTTAGCTCGCTGCCAAGTGTGTCAGTGTGAAAGTTGAGCGTTAGTATTTGATACGACCAGATTCAAAGATCTGTTATACTCCAAAACACTCTCAGTATTGTGTCCATTCAGAGTGTAAAGCACCAGGATTAAAAACTGTCAAGTGCTGGAATTTGACTTAGTCAGTAGTCCCCAAATCGCAGTTATTCAGGAATTTCTCATTAACGATTCATTAATTATCAAGACGTTCCTCATCCATGCCTCATTTTTGTGCACGTTATTGTAAAGAGTTAGCGCAGGTTGCCTGGCAACTGCTTGACTAATTATCTAAAGTGTTGCCAATTTGATTGGCTCATCATTTCATCTTTAACCAGACATTTACATATGAAATACAATGTTTTGGATTTAGTTTTTAACTTTTTCGATGGCTGTTTGGTTTTCTGGAGGTGATTTACGGTTACAGCATTTCACGAGTTTGGCCTCATCCGTTTAAAGAAAAAGAAGAGAATAGAGAATATCCTCGTACAGTACAAACCTGAATATCCATTCAGAATAAGGTAGCTTTTTTTGGCAGTCAGCTGAAACTCAAGGATATTGGCGCAGGACGGCCATCTCGCTGGGTGTCATCCAACATTTTGGAATGACTGAACTTTCACTAATACTTCATCGTCGTCCTGTCTGGTTTGAGATTTGGTTCGGTAGTTTCCCCCCAAAAAAAAGCCCAGCTCTCTCGCTCTCGGTTTCTTTCCTCTGATTGTTCTACCGTGGGAATTTCAAGAACAACTGGACTTAAAATAAACACAATGGGAGACCCAATAAAACCACGCTGAACATCGTATACGCCGTGAACCTTTCTGCGGCCAAGCGGCTTTCCTATGGATCCGTGAGATCTTTCCCACATGTCGGAACGAAGCGGTTAAACAGATCGATGACTTTACCTGCTCTCCTGACTGGCTGGACGGACCTGTTAGTCCGTCAGGCCGATACATTTCAAAGTGAGTATTTTACGCGGTCCCGCTCATGCCGCAGACTTCCCCCGTCTGTCTGCTGTGTTTATGTGATAGAACACTAAATCATCGGGCTTTTTCACGTGATCATTATAAACCTCAGTCTGTCTCGGGAAGGTAAGTGGACTCAGAATGAGCAAATCCAGACTGTGAATAAACGTCTCTGGGGCGACTTTCCCGAGCAACTCTCCCTTTTTAACGTTTTCTTTGTGTTGCTCATGTGTCTGGTGTGATTCATAGCGGTGAACTTTTGACCGATGGGAGTCTCTGACAACTCTCCCCCCTCCCTCCCCCGCCTTTCTCTCTCTCTCTCTCTCTCTCTCTCTCTGCAGTTGTGTGTCCCCTGACGTGTATGAATGGAGGAGTGTGCAGCTCGAGGAAACACTGCCTGTGCCCGCCTGGCTTCACCGGGCGGCTCTGCCAGTTTCCACTCCAGCAGACGCAGCAAGCTCAGGCAGCGCGAGGCAACAAGCAGCCCGTCTACCCCATATCTCTGAAGCCAGACGTCCCCAATCTAGGGGAGCAGTCAGTCATCGGGCGCACCCAGCTGACGCAAACACACTCAATTTTCACCCTACCCTTGACACAAGTAGGGCACCACTCGTCTGAAGGTATCTGCCATTTAATGCTCAAACAATTTGCGACCCTTGGAGTGACGGGGGGAAATGTGTTTGAACGTTTTCCTTTTCTCCTGTTTTCAGTGCAGATAAATTTACGCGTTCACCACACGCCGGACACCCATGTGGTCATCCAGCCCCTCGACCCATCAGATATCAAGCCTCCTCACAAGACGGGGCCGCGCCCGATCCCCTCGAGGCACAAACCGAAGGGGCGCTGCTTCCAGGAGACCACACCCAAGCAGGCCGTGAGTGCCGGCGCACACGCCACAAGCGACGGACAATCCCGACATAAAGTGTTTGTCTTGTCGTTTCCTACTGATAGTGTTTCTCTCTCTTGTCTCGCTTTAGTGCAACAGCACACCGCTTCCTGTCCTGACCAATCAGGAGGACTGCTGTGGCACCGTGGGGAATTCGTGGGGACAGAACAAGTGTTATCAGTGCCCCAAACTGCCGAGTGAGTTACATTTACATCGGGAAATCTCTGCTGCTTTGATTTTTCGAGTTTTTGTTCACAGTTTTCCGGGGATTTTAATTCAGATGTGACGATGCAACGACTTCACACACACATTGTTAACCCCTCCTGGGGCTATACGATACACTCCACCCGTACACTGGCCCCGGGTTACATGTTGGAACACACAACTTATGTTTACATTCTTGGATGACGCTCGACTCCTCTCAACATCCACTGTTTACTTTAACTGTTTTTTTCACACTGGCACCTTTTAGCCCCATGTTTAGTCGATTTTTAGAGGATAATCCCACAAAACGTGAGACGTGGGCCTGCAAGCTCCACCTCACGGCAGGGTTAGCCCGTTTTGTATCGTGCCAGTGTGGACGCTTGTGTGCCCCGGGGCCGAGGCGGTCGTGAGAAGAATGCTTTTAACTCTGCGCTAAGTGCAGCGTGAAAAACCCCTTTAATTGTTTTTCTTAAAATAGCGCTCGTTCGATTTCTATCGGATTCCACGTCTTGTGTGTTCTCGGAGAATAAATTATTGTTTATCGAGCCAAAAGCGTCAAGCCTTTTCCCGACGATTTATACCCTCCCACCTTATGAAATTATGGCCCTGGATTAAAACAATCACGTTGTACCTCTATAAAAGAAATGTGTACATGAAAGTTAGCGGCGAGGCGGGGAGTGTGTGAAGAGTTGGGAAGGAGAAAACGGAAGAAATTACGGGAATTACACACAGAGACAGTGAGGCAGGGAGAGGGAATGTGGAAAATAACCCTCTACTTAAGCATGTTCCTATGGGCCTGCCCAGTGCAGGACTGTCATCACATAGCTGAAGATTGAGTTTCAAGAAAATCTTGGCTACTCACGTTTTTCCACTCTGCTATTATTCCGTCTCCCAGCTCTGACTCAGACAATGCAGCCTTTGACAAACCTGATACTGTACGTCTGGTTAGTCTTTAGATAACTGGATCCCTGCCCAGACTTCTGTCTCTCCTGTTACATCCATATCCATGTATAAGCAACACTTTTTTAAATGAAAAAAAAAGGCCAAGTGAGCTGTGATCTCGCCCCTCGTTTTATTGTGTTTGCGCGTCTCTCTAATAAAACTGCCTTACATGTTTCTGCTCCCTCATAGAGAGAAGAACGTTGTTGTTTGTGTCGGTGGTTCGAGGCTCATTTAGGTTTAAGAATAAGTACAAAGAAAATACGTTGAGTTCAAACCTCATGAAAGACCTTTTCAATCTGTTCTATTACAAGCTCCACTTCATCAGAGGCCTCGTAAAGAATCTGTCATTAAAAAGGAAAAGAAAAACAAAGGAAGAAGAAAAGAAAGTCTTGGGTTTGTCCAAAGAAGTAATTTGAAACTAAGAATATCAATGTCACTCTGATTTAAAACAAATTTATATACTCGCTTTCTTGCTGAAAAACAAAACTTTGTCAGCTGTACTTTCTCTGTTGTGTACAGATTGCACCAATAAAATGCATCATGTTATTAAGTCGGTTTTGGAAGCGCCGGTCGGTGTATTTTTTCATTTCATACAGAGTCAGACTTGCCTCTGTTTCCAATCTTTGTGCTCATCGACGCTAATTGCCTCCTGGCTCCAGATCCAGATTTGCAGCAGCGCGAGCACATGAGGATGGCTGCTGTGTTTCAATAACACTGTCAAAAATGCAGTACTGCCTCTATAACAGCTCTATAAAGCTTAGTGTGTTGTTCTTCTGTGGTGTTAGACTAACAGTTAATGCACATATTAAAGGAATAGTTTAAAAAAATAATAATATTTGCTAGCTTTCTTGCCAGAAACCAAAACTTTTCTTCCGTATACTTTCTTCTGTGTGCAGATTGAACAAAGGCGATATATCGTGTTAGCCTAGCCAGTCGGTTTTAGAAGCGCTGGTAGGTGTGTTTTTAAATGGTGCATGAGCCAGCCATGCCATTTTCCCATATTTCCTAATCTTTATGCTAAGCTAAGCTAATCGCCTCCTGTAAGAATTGATGTAGGACAGCTGCTCTGTCCTTGTCAGCAGTTCTGGGTCAGGTGTTTTTTGAGCTGACCAATCAGAGGGGACTAAAACAGAGCATGAAGAATGAAAAAAAAGAGCTTAGTTGAGAATTCAAAGCATGCTGTCTGTTACACCTCTGCACACCTGGCTGCGTGAGCTGGTGTTGAATTACAAAAGTTGGTGGTTGCGTCTCCAGTGCAGCGAACATCTCGTGTGTGCTTAAAGATAACGGCTGAGCAACCCGTAATGTTTAAATTTCCAGGTGTTGTCTATTGTTATACTAAGCGTTCAAACTGCTGTTACAACTGTTATTGTCGTTTGGAGCGGCTTGTGCAGCTTTTAGTCTGGTTTGTATCATCCCCCGCGGCCTTTCTCATCCCTGAAACACTATTTCAACTACATTTCTCCTCCCTCAGATGCATCGGTCAAGCAGACTATTGTGGAGGACTACGACTCGACCTGTCCACAAGGCTATAAAAGATTCAACGCCACGCACTGTCAAGGTAACACAGGCAGGATGTAGCCCGTAACGAGGACAAATCGGAGCTAAGAGCTCGGTTTGGGAGTCGTCTCTGTCATTTTCGGTTTAAAACTACACTTTCCATGTGAAGAGGCTCCGGTATCTCTTGCTTTTTGAATAGATTTCATCCTTAAAAGTACAAAAAATGATGATAATTCTTTTTTTACACGCCACCTCCCGACCCTGAAGATATCAACGAGTGCTCCCTGCAGGGTGTCTGTCTGAACGGAGACTGTCTGAACACGCTGGGGAGCTTCAAATGTTCCTGCAAGGCCGGTCTGGTGTTAGACAGGAATCGATGTGTGATTGGTGAGTAACAGGCCTACCTGTCTTTTCTTTTTTTTTTTTGTTATCTCTGCTTTCTCTGATTATTCCACTTGAATGATATGTCATTTTTCATTTCAAAATGTGATTCTCATTCCCAAATGAAACCTCTCCTCTGTCTGAGACAGAGTCTGCAAATGACCTGGCTCAGTGCTTCCGGTTAGTGTCTGAGTCCAGGGGCTGCGAGCATCCTCTGAACACGCTCCTCACCCAGGAGGTGTGCTGCTGCACTGTGGGCAAAGCCTGGGGACGCAACTGTGAAAGATGTCCTCAGGTGGGCACAGGTGAGTGGACGGAGACGAAGAGGAGCTGAGTTACTGGCTGAGAAAAAAAAAATGGACATTTTGTGTTGTCATAACGACATCTGTCTGTCTGCATGTGAACACATTACGAACTTTAACAAACACAGCATCACCACGGGTATGTCAACTCTTCGCTGCATAAATGTATGTGTACAGGTCGACTTTTCTATTCTTACTGCTTTTCAAATGTTTTTTTTTTTTTTTTTTTTACCAGAACGCTCGTTAAGGTTGATACATTGTAATGATTAATCCAAGTCATCATTACGCGGCTCAAGTGCATGTTGATGTATCTCACTCCTCTTGACTGATCACACTCTGTAAAATCTGGAAACTGGAGAATGTAAAGGTGTAGCACTGCTGAATATTAGATCTCGCAAGACGTTTTTTATATATCGACCCCATTGTTGCCCCGAGCCATCTCACTAACGTCCTCCACCACTTTTCTTTAAAATGTGTCACATATAAGTATCGGGGAGAGTGCCTTTTTTTTTATGTATTTAGTTTTTATGAGCCGAAGCTTTGGAAGTCACTGCCACTGGATATAAGAATGGTGAGCTCTGTCAATATTCTTAAAAGGAAATTAAAGACATATTCTTTTGATCTGGCTTTTCATTTGGAGTATTGTAATAGCCTTAGTTTTTTTTTTACGTTTTATTTTAATTTTTTTTAATTGACTTTTATATTTTATTTATTGATTTTTAACCTTTTTATTGTTCCATTTGTTGTCATTTTTTAGTCCTGCATAGTGTTGTCCACTGCTGTTCAATATTGGTCTGTGTTGTTTCAACTTTGTGAAGCACTTTTGGCAGCTTGTTTGTATGAAAGGTGCTATATAAATAAAGTTGAGTTGAGTTGAATTGAGTTGGAGATTTAAGATTTGACAGAACTGACCTGCTGCTCATTATGTGTCATTTTTTATTTTATTTTTATTTTTTTCCGCTTTCTGTATTGGATAAAAAGGAAAGGTTCACCCAAAAATGTAAAATTCAGTTATTATCTACTCACCATCATGTCGATGGAAAGGCGGGAGAAGGTTCTCAGTCTACACAACATTCCTGGACCTTCACTAAAGTAGATGGGGACGTAAAAAAACGACAACCTAAAAAAACGGTAGAGACTCCATACAGTGTAATCCAAATCTCCCAAGGCCCAGAAATCCCAAATTTATTTGAAAATAATGTATTTACACCCTCGATGGGCGGTCGAGGTTGTGCTCCAACTTCAAACAGGGTGCGCTAACGCTTTTAGCTTAACGGCTACAGTGAAGATTTCAGCCTAATAAAACGGTGTAAATAACGTCTTTTCATATCCATTTGGTATCTTTGGGCTGTCAGAGCGTTGGATGGAGACATTTTATGTTTTTCTGTCGGTTGCTTTTTTTTTTAAAGTTTTAAAACAAGCCCCCATCTACTTCAGTCGTGCTGTGAAGCTCTGGAAATGTTTTGCGGACGCCAAAACCTAATCCAACTTTTCCATCGGCATGGGGCCGGGAAGATTGTGAATGAATTTTTTTATTTTTGGGTGAACTTAGCCTTTAATATTAAATATTCACTGGGAGCGATACACCAGGTTCCAGCTCCCAGCACTCTCTACTCTTAATCCATGTGTTTGTGAACCCTGTCTGCTGTTCTTCAGTTTTACTAACATATTGCGAAGTGGTTGGATTTCTTTTCAAAGCAAACTTTCACCCTAACTCATCACTTTTTTTTTTTTTTAGGTTTGTTTTTTTTAATGCATTTTTTAATCCCGCTCATGTCGTGTTAGATTCCAGCAAAGTGATCTCTGCTGCTTGCACGTGTCAAAAAGAGTGATTCAGCAAAAAAGCTGGAGTTCCTTTAGTGACTGGAAACATGTGACGTTCCAAGAAAGTGAAATAAAGTAACAGTGAAACCCTCTCCTCTTTCTCAGTGTCCTTCAGTCAGATCTGCCCTGCTGGGAAAGGCTACGTCCTCCAAAACATAAGAGAGACCATCATCTTCCCCCGCAAGCCTGACAAGGAGGGTGAGTCCTCGAGTGCTGTTCGTCAAACATTTCTGCTAAAGTTCCCGTGTGAATTTCTCAGTTTTTAACACACGTCTATCTCTTTTCCTTGCAGAACCAAAGCGGCCGGTGAGAAACTGTTCCAGTTTTTTAATTCATAAATAACGACTGATTTTCCGCTGTTGTGAAACACGATTACCTCTTTCAATCAGGAGAGGCCTCCAGAGACGACGACTGCTGCCCAGCAGGCTCCCACCACCACCAGCGGTCCTCGCGTGCCTGGTAAACTCACCTCTGCCTCCGCCGGTCACATTCAGAGCATGCTGAAATGCCTTTTATGATACTGGGTCCTACTGTAGTGGAGAAAAAATCTGCCCATGTGTGGTGAAGACAATAGCATCTTAAGTTCACCATGTCACATTTCCTCCTGAAGTCTGTCGATTTCATGTCTCCTCTGTTGGTTCCACAGTTGTTAAACCCACCCCTCCGACCATCATCAGGCTGACCCCAGAAAGCGTCCCCTTCGAAACACAGACCAAAGTCTTGCGTGAGTCACCTGCGAACCTCAAACTCACACTCATCTATTCTGCGTTGAGCTCATAGGGAGTTACTTTCTGTGAAGGCTGGTTCATGTTCACAACGCCCGGTCACAAATGGCATGTTGACTTTGTCCACGTGATAAACATCGTTTATGACGGCATGCACACGGTACACTGTGGATGGACGACGAGCCGAGTTTGAAAGTTAAATCCGATCAGATGCACGCTTCTTCTCTGACACTTTACATGTTGTGTGTTTTCACCCATGAAGCATGAGCCGGCCCCGAGGCCGTGTTCACACTCAAAGCAAGTGTTTCCATAACTGCAGTTTGTGCCGATTCTTAAAAAGCAGGTTGCGTAACACACACTTTCACAACCATGTCCATAAAAAGCAAAAGACTTTCAGCCAAAGATATCACTGATAAACACTGAGCCGATAACACGAACAGGGATAATTTAGAAGCGCTTGAAACTAATACTTCCTTCTTTTTCTGCTTTTCAGCTCTCTGACTCAGTCTAACCTGCCTCGTGTTCACTTACGATTGTTTGAAAGCATCTTTCTGTCTCTCTGAGCGACGCCTAAAAAAGTCCAAGGCGTTTTATAAAACCTGAATTGTGTGAACTTGGCCAAAGATTTTGGATTTTAGGTTCAGCATGAACTAAAGCATGAAGCATATTCTGAACCTAAAATCCTAAACCTTTTATATATGACATTAAAGGGACATTTCACCGCAAAGTCAAAAAACATATTTTTTTCCTCTTACCTGCTATGTTATCTAGATTTTTGCCGTGAGTTGCTGAGTTTTGCAGATATCAGCTGTAGACATGTGATATGAATATTTCAATAGTCGTTAAATCAATAAAAAAATGAGTAGTTTTGCACTTTGAGCGTCACCAGTAAGAGGAAAAATCTAGATTTTTCATTCTGAGGTGAACTGTCCCTTTAAGTGATCACCTCTACTGTATGTGTTCTATATATATGCATGTTTATATATATGATGCTGGTCCTCTCTTGTAGCAGAGACAGATGAATGCAAGCTAAGGAACATTTGTGGTCACGGAGAGTGTGAGAACAGCCTCAACGGCCACATCTGTCACTGTCACCCCGGCTACCATCTCAACCCGCAGAGGAACATCTGTGAGGGTAAGAGACGGTGGTTAGAGGAGGTGTAGGGCTGAGCCGCAAGGAGCCACAAGAAATGTTCCCTCGAAGTTATTTATGTGCGAGCGTGCCCCTGGCACACACAAGTCGAGCTGGTTCCAGGAAGTGTTTGTGTTGAAAAATAGCAACTGCAGCTCTTGGATCCAATCACTCTCAGTGTTAGATTAAAAAAAAAAATAGATAAATGACGAGTGACAAATGAAAAGACTGACACACTTTTCTGATCTAAGTCTCAGGAAATATCTGGTTGTTTCTATTCTTGTCTGACCCTGACCTGATCCTTGTCGGGCCTCTTGTGTGTTGACTGCTAAAACCGATTCACCCCTGACATTATAATTAGACGATAGGAAATAGTAATTATATTACAAATTACAGCTATTTTTGGTCCACAATTACCAATAATAATTGGTCCAGTTAAAACAAATTTGAAAAATCAAGGGTCTTCCATTCAACTGTATTAATGACTTTTAGCTTGCGAAACTGATTTTACACACAGTTCACTTGTCATAAGCAGGACAACTTATGTATTACAGTATAATGTGTTTTATATGTTTCTAATGAAAGGTCGTATTCATCATGCATCGTGGGAAATGTAGGATCTAGCACCGGATCTAGAGTCCAGTAGAAAGATGTTTGGACTTTATCAGTTGTCAGTCATATTATAATGAATGAGGTACTTATTATGTGTCCTTGGCTGAACTTCACCATATTAGTGTAATATGACATTAACATTAAACTGATAATTATATTAACAAATAGGAACGCTTTTGCACGCTTGAGATTTTTTATTTATGGTATTATTAAGTCAAAAAAATAGAAGCCCTAAAAGACATTTCTGCTGAAACTTGTGAACCGAACTGCAATGAGGTACCGCGTTTCTCTGAAAACTTGAATGTGAAATCATTTCTCTGCTTTTGAAAATCCCTCAAAAACTGAGCCAAAAATATAATTAGTGTTTTTATTGATTGATTTTAAGGCTTGAACACAAGCATTATGTTTTCTTAGATTTAAATAAGTGGATTTGTAAAGTTATCTGTCTAGTTTTTGGCATGTATGTGAATAGAACTGGTAGAAGGTCACTTCCTGGAATCAGAGTGTTGCGTCCTCTGACCTTAATGACTCTCTGTTATCTGTCTGTAACATTCAGCGCTGTTTCCATCCTGTACAGTCAGTGTATTCTCACTCTTCTCTCCTGTTGTCCAGATAATAATGAGTGTGAGTCAGACCCGTGCGGCCATGGCAGAGGCCTCTGCGTCAACGTAGAGGGAAGTTACAAGTGCCACTGTCGTCAGGGTTATAAACACATGGTGCAGCACGGGAGACTTAAGTGCATAGGTGAGTTAGATTGAGTGATTTCCATCTTAAAGTGTTTCTTCTATAAGTTATCAGATCCTTCACTGGCTCTTTCCTTTTCTGTTGTGCAGATATAAACGAGTGCTCGAAGCAGGACATCTGCGGTGTCGGAGGCCAGTGTGTGAACCTGCCCGGTTCTTATAAATGTGAATGCCACAGCGGGTTTCGGAGCAAGTCGCACCGTCATCCGGTCTGCGAAGGTACAAAGACACTGATGATTATGCCATTATGGAGCTTAGTGTCGCAGCCTTTCCACTCACACAGCGCTCATTATGTCCGTGTCTCTATAATATGCTTGTTTGTCCGCGGAGGCTTGCGGCCGATCCAAACAACAGTATGTGAAACTTGTTCTCACTAATTCCAGACGTGAATGAGTGTCTGAACCCCGACACTTGTCCCAATGAGCAGTGTGAGAACACGCCGGGCTCCTACGAGTGCGTCCCGTGCTTGCCTGGTCACGAGGCCCGAGCTGGCATCTGCTATGGTGAGTGCAACCCTGCTGCACAGCAAGATTCATCACTTATAAACTTTTTACAAATATTTTTTTTGTCAGTGTAATCTGACATAGATCAACCTGCTATGATGTCAAAAAGAAAAACGTTATTTCAAGATACATATAAGACGTGTGTGTACAGCTTGAATTCTAAGTGTCATGAAACTGCTTTGAAATTGTAAATGCGTTACTTTCACGTTACATTGGTTCATATCGGCTCAGCCAGGTTACGTAGGAAGCCAGATCTGCTTACGGATTTTGAAATATGAAACTTTTTCTCCCCTTTGATTTCTCAGCCTTCTGTACCGTGCCATCACGAAACGTACTCTTGGTTGTTGATAGCACAATAAGCTTCGTTTAATCTCTCCTGCATGTTCCTCCAGACATCAATGAGTGTCAGAAGCCCGGCATCTGTCCCAATGGCCGCTGTGAGAACCTCCCTGGTACTTACCGCTGCCTCTGCAACGAGGGCTTCCTCCCATTATCCGACAGCAAAGGCTGCAGTGGTAAGCCCCGCTAACCTCTCCTTAACGTGACATTTTATCGACTACGTTGCTCATTTCGTGCTACAGATTGCTTTTTTTTTTCCTTTTCCCCCGAACAGACATTGATGAGTGCGAGGACGTCAGGCTGTGTGCCTACGGCCGCTGCATCAATACGGAAGGCTCGTTCCAGTGCCAGTGCTACCCGGGGTACCAGCGCACACAGGAAGGCAGCCACTGTGAAGGCATGAATTACCGATATGGAATTATTAATCACCTGAAAACCCAATAGATAAAACTGGACTGTAAAAATTCAGGAGTGACTGGGTTCAGTCTGGCTTTTACCGGTTCGTTAATACAATTCCAAACCGCTCACCGCGTGCTTCGCACTCCAACACCGTTTCTGTTTCCTTCCCTTCAGATATCAATGAGTGTGAGAGGCCGGCGAACTGCCAGAGGGGCCGCTGCATCAACAGCATGGGCTCGTACCACTGCGAGTGCCAGAAGGGCTACATGCTGGTCGGAGGCCGGAGGTGCCACGGTCAGTCTCTTCGTATCATTGAGGTTATAACATTATTAGAAAACAGGATGCTGTCGAACACCTTTCTAGTAACTAGTAGCTAACTCACGTACAGTATCTTTCAGCTCCTGCCGTTCTTTTACCTACATTAGCTTTTGACTTTTATAAAACTTCTTGTATAAATGTAATAGAATCAGAGCTCAGAGTGTTTTAAGTCTCATTTACTCGTTCACTATTTCCTACATGATGGAAACTCAGTCATCAACCCAAAAGTAAACAGTAAACTGTGACTGGTAAAACTTTTGACTCATTATTTATGCATCATCACTGGCAGGTGTCTCTCAAAGACACTGCATTGTGGGATTTTGAGTAAAAAAAAATACATATTTGAAATGTCTGAACAAATGTAATAACATAATACTGTAAAGCACTTTTCTCAACAATGTTACAAAGTGCTTACAAGAGAAAATGAAGCCAGACAAGGCAGTTATGAGGAGAAAAGGACATGAGGGCGGAGGAAGTAAAGAAAATAATGAGTAAGATCAAATAAACAGGAATAGAAACAGTATTAACAAAAAAAAAAATAGATCAAACGGTTCCAAAAGTTTTCACAAAGCGAAAAGTTTTATGGAGAGAATTAAGCTAGAAGCTATAATACAGCTAAATATATCAAATGACTACTATTCTCAAGCTCTTTGGTGTGTGGATTGAAACAAATACTTGTGTGTGAGCGGCATGTGTGATTTCCCTTTCAGACATAGACGAATGCGCCGCAGACAGAAGCCTCTGCCAGCCCTACGGCTCTTGTGAGAACAGACCCGGTTCGTATTTGTGCGTCTGCAATCACGGCTATGTCCTCTCAGAGGACAAGCACAGCTGTGAGGGTAAGCCTGCTCTGATTCCCTCTGCTTTACTGTAGACCCACATTTATCCCGCAGCTTTAACCAGGCCTGAACATTTGATCCCTGCCTGTCTCAAGCCCAAAACATGTCAGTTCAGATTCAAACCAACCATAATTGTTTGGCCTGCGAATCCTCAAAGCCAAACAATTATAATCATTGGTCATAAATCACCAAATCCTGTATTCTATATGAACCGAATTACAGGCTTCAAAGCATTAAAATCCAAAGGGGAAAAAAACGGTCCAGTCCAGCCGCTGGATTTACTAACGCACACGGTTTTTACCCCCGCAGCCGTTCGAGTGCTGATGGACGAGAAGAAGGAGTGTTACCTGAACCTCGATGACACGGTGTTCTGCGACAGCGTCCTGGCCACCAACGTCACCAAGCAGGAGTGCTGCTGCTCCATCGGAGTGGGCTGGGGAGATCACTGCGAGATCTACCCCTGTCCTGTCTCCCAGTCAGGTACATTTTACCAGAGAATAATGCAAGTAAACACGCACTCAACCAAGTCATACATCACTGTAGGCCACACATGCAACGATTATGGGTGGGTCTTTAAGTCAATGTATTGGATGTTTGTTCCAACAACGGTTTGGACAAGTGCATGCCTTGAGAATTGACCTAAGAGGTGAACATTATGTAATATTCTGTATCTGCTCTATATCGTATGGACTGTTTATTCAACTCTGCCTGGTCTTCTCCACTCAGCTGAGTTCCACTCCCTGTGTCCAAACGGGCAAGGCCTCTACCTCGATGAAGGACTGCTGTACAGCCTGCCTGCCTACCATGGTAGATTTTATATCTATATAACTATATTTGCACCAGGTGACAGTGATAAGACATGAATGACTGTGCACAGAGGTTCTGTTTTGATATAAAGAATGATTACAGTAACACTAGTAAAATACCCTTATACATATCCTGGTCCTGATTAGTTGTCAGTTCCTGATGTTTATAGTTGCAGTAACCAAAGCTGGGGAATAGTCAACTACATGTAATTAAATGTCAGTAACAAAGTATTTGTACCTTGTAACTTTCCACCTCTGCTGGCATGTGACTTTTTTGTATCATACTTTGTTAGAATTTCATATTACATTTGTACAATTTATTTATTTTTAAGTCTTTGATCATTTCTTACATGCAGTTTGATATATTTTTTTCTAAATAGCTTTAACGTGCCAAACTAGATTTATTCCTCTGGTAGCTTTGCTGTGGTTTAACTTCTTCCAGTCTGAAGTCATTGGTACCACGCAAAGCTGCGCTTTTTGAAGTAGCTTCCGCAACACTTGTGGTCACATACAAGAACTGTCCTCGTTACATTGAAAAACACTTCCCCTAATTCAGCCTGTCTGCCACTGAGGATGCGCTTCTCCTTCCTCGTCTGCAGATATCGACGAGTGTTCTCTGTTCGCTGAGGAAATCTGCAAGAAGGGTCACTGTGAGAACACGCTGCCGGGCTACGAGTGCTACTGTCAGCAGGGCTTCTACTACGACAGCAACCTTCTTGAGTGCATTGGTGAGTACCTGGATATGAACTGTAATAAATAAAAAAAGGCTTTGTTCACATTTGTAAAGACAGAACAGTTTGTAGATGTTTGGATAGTGTCATGTTGTTCTTCATGGTTGTGTCTTCACCTTCAGATGTGAACGAATGCCACGATGAGTCCATGTGCACTAACGGTCAGTGCGTCAACACCGAAGGCTCCTTCTACTGCAACTGTAACCGGCCCTGGACTCCAAACTTTAACAAGAAGAGGTGTGTGATGACAACTATAGCAGGTGAGTAAACGCGTCCTCGGTGCATCCATGTGGCTACTGGAAGAAAATATCTCGAGCTGTGAGTAAACCCTCTCGTTCTGCAGATGTGAATGAGTGCGAGGACCCGGCCAACTGTAAGAACGGCCACTGTGTGGACACTCCGGGGTCGTACTACTGCATCTGCTCTCCGCCCTGGACGCTGGCCACCGACCGTAACAGCTGTGTGACCCCCGAGGAGCAGGCTGGTGAGTGCAGACACTCAGTAGGAGGGTTATAGAGAGCAGCAAGGCGGTGGTGGGCAACAGCAGTTTATTCTGGGAAAAGCAAAAAAACAAAGTGTTGGCTGTCTGCGCTTGTGGGAAGCAGTATATGTGAGACAAAAGTGATTTCCGCGCCAAGAGCAAAAAAAAAAGGCGACGAAGGAATCTACTAACCTTTTTGTAGGTGTTATTTTACTAACCAGAGGCGAGAACAGACATTGAGCTTTGTAGGTCGTGGAAACGGAGAGGCGTTATCATCATCTGTCTTGAGTTGATTCATGTTATATATATTTATATTATATGAAGGGTTTTTTCATCACGTTTTAGCGGCTGAAGAGCATTTTGTGTAATCTGAGATGCACAATTTTGATTTTTTGGGGGAATACATTACAGAAGAAACAACCCTGAAAGTACCGAAAGTATTTGTTACATATAATGATAGTGGAAGAAGTATTATATAGCCATCCTAAGCTAAACCACATAACGGCACAAATAAAAGTAATGCCATAGGCACACACTTGGATGGAATAAACATATAGCAGTGCTGAAATAAAATAGTGTTTATACCAAAACGAGTATCGCCAGCTTTGTTAAGGCTTACATATTCTATCCTAATATAAATCAAGTGAGAAGTTGTCTTTCGAATCATGATTTACTGTAGTTGTTGTCTGAATTGCTGAAGCATTAGCCACAAATATTACATTTTATATTATATTAAAAATCCTGGTCAATCACCAGATTGGAGAAAATAAAGTAGTTGTTGTTATCACAAGACCTGAAGCTGTTGTTCTGGCATTATTGATGAAGAGGATCTGAACAGATCACCACCTGATACTGAGGTGGACTACATTCACCCAATCATCGAGTCAGGGTTTGCTGATAACATGGACAGGAGTTGGGGACATGCAATTAAAGGAAGGATGGCTGATTTTCAGACGGCTGTGCTGTGACGATTTTTGGAAAATGTGGTCAACTCTGTTCTCGTAACACTCAGGATGGGAGATGTGTTTGCATTCTTGCTTTAAGGCCAAACGTGTTCAAGGTCGGACTCTGAAGTCCAACAAGTGTGTCCTTCAGCTACTCTGTTAGTCATATTCATAGACACACCTGAGCCAGTGTCTGGGAACTTCCGCTTTGTTGACAGTGAGGTGCTGTTGTTTGCGGATGATGCTGTCCTTCTCGCAAGTGGCCATCAATGTTTACTGTAGCTGTTTGCAGCTGAGTGTGGCACTGCTGGGACAATAGTCAGTGCCTCTGAGTTTGAGACTCTGGTTCCCTGTTCATTTATAAAGTTGCCACTGTGCTCTGAGCAACTGGTGTGTTATCCTGGAGGCACCATCTGTTCATATAAAGATCTTTTGACATAGTTATATAGAGATATATTCCTGAGTATGACCCTTTCTTCTTTATATAGACTTTGGTTCCCTCCCACAAAGGAGAGCATTACAGGAGGTGGCAGGGAAGGAATGGCCTAAAGTTAGGTAGTCCAGGAAACCTGTGATCTTATTTATGATCTTGACATTAGCCACTGGTGAGAGACACTGGCTGTAATAACGCAGACTTTCCGTTGGCTGTGATTTTTAAAAACAGAACTCCAATTTGCTGATGAATCCCCCTTTTGAGCCTCGCCTATGGTTGCGCTCTTTGGGTAGTGACTCAAGTGTGGATACGAAAAAGCCAAAACATGGTTTCCCCACAGCTGTGCTGCGATTCAGAGGGGCCTCCATATCAAGCTGCTGCATCTCGGCTTTGAAAGGAGCCACCTGAAGTGGTCCGAGCACCTGGAAGCCTCCTTTTGTTTGTATTCAGACGAACAGAGAAAAGCTGCGAGATAACATCTTAGGTGCGGACGACTCTGGTCTCCCTGTGACCGGGACATGGATATGACTACAAAATGAATGAATGGATGAACACTGATTAGCTTCAAACCAACTTTTGCCATCACCTGTTATTAATTTTAGGGAAGCATTTCGTGAAAATTGATGGTGACTGTGCACTCATCCCGAAGTCTTCTGTACTTCTGCTGGGAACTGAAAAACTAACCCACATGTTCTTTAGTCGCATCAATGAGTTGTTTCAAATTGTGTTCTTGGGACTGAGTGAATGTTGGACTAGAGGAGTTGTAAATCTCTATTTAGATCTTTTTTATTTTTAATACTGAATGCATACTAGACCCTCAGGTTTCCATCTAGTGATATGCTGACGATTGAATCAAGCGAAGAAAAAAAAAACAGAAACAAATAAATACTAGAAACTTGTTGCTCCCACATCACAGTACACACTGGCCCTAAATGTCAGTATCATTTTCTCTGCAAACTGCCTGCAAACATCTTGGCACATAAAAAAGATTCCTCAGTTACAGTGTTGCTGGAACAAGGTTTCCTGTTTTAACCTGCAGCATTTTTGCAGATTTCACAGTGTGGTTGCATGTTTACCAGAGGCCAACTGCAATATTATGCATGACCAAATCTCATTTTGCCATAAGCAGAACCTTGCATGCAACATTCATGGAAGAAAAAAAACCAGACATACAGGGGGTGGACACAATAAACCGCTGCCATATCATTGCAATGAACGCTGCGTCTGAGGCTGAGGATGTTCAGTTTTTGTTGAGATTCAACTCTTCTGCGGCCTGTTAACGTAATCTGGTATTGCTATGTAAATGAGGCTGACCAAAATATGAAGTGCAATATGAAGTGCAATGCAAAAACATTGACAGCCTCAACAGTCAGCACACAGCTGAATCAAAGTATTTGTGAAGCAATCTCAGGAAAAACTGAACATTACAGCGTAGTTTATTGCCGCATTATTGTACCGAATTTCCTTATGTAGCACAGGTTCTTCTCTATTATTGTGTCCACCACCTGCAGACTAAGAGCTGGCCCCAAGCAGATGTTCATACTGTAACCAGTGTCTGTGGTGCCCTTTGCAGATGTGAATGAGTGCCAGGACCCCTCGTACTGTAAGAATGGGAGGTGTGAGAACACGCCCGGCTCCTTTCACTGTTTTTGCGACCCTCCCCTCACCTTCAGTGCAGCGCTGAAACAGTGCGTCTATGACGGTGGGTAAAACGAGCGTCAGCTCTCCCGAGCATGACCGCGAGCATGATCAAAATGAGTTTTGGCTTACATCTGCCGCTCATCTTGCTCCTTGTAATTCCTCCCAGTTTGTGTCCCATCTGGCCTGCACTGCCGTTTTCCCTCTTACCCACTTTATAGAGACAGCTCCCATTCTTGGAGAGATGCCTTATGAAGCATACAAATCGAAAGTACGCATTCATGCACACAAAGCAATATCAGAGTATGTTTCAGTGTGAGAAAAAGTGATTACTTTTATTACTTTGATTGCATTTTCTCTGCATGTCTCTTTGCAAAAAACAATTTGTGTCTCTTTTGTCTGTGTTATTATAGATGATGAAGTTGATTTGCTCTGTTAGAGAAAAGACAAACTCAGCCTTTGAAAAACAAAATATTTAGTACGGAATGGCCTGAGCTCACTGCTGATAATTTTGCATGAAAGATATGCAGTTCACAGTCCGTTATGTGTTGGATGCCAGCGGACTTCATTCATGCTGAGTAATGAATGTCATCAATATGGCTGATTTAACATCTGTTACTGTGACGCATTGTATCCAGCAGACGACAAATAACGCTGAACACCATTATACTCTATCTACACAATTATATTAACCACATAACATATAATTGTGATCCACAAACAGTTGATCTGTAACAATAAGCTGTTCGGCTAATGACAGTAAACTGTCCGTGTATCTTCATCATCAATGCAACAAAAGCAGCCACCACGATTCTTTCATGTCAGCCAAACAGCACTGCAACCCGCCGCACCCATGTTTTACTTGTAAGCACAGAAGACTGTACGTGCATGAAAGATTAGTGTTGAGGAAAATCAGTTCTGATGGTTCTGCCCATCTCATCATCATTATCTTACCCTCAGTGTAATTATATAGCCGTATATTTGACACTTGAAACAGAGACGCCACAAGAATTTCAAGCGACTCCTCACTCCTGATAATTGTTATCAGGTTGCCACATGCACTGTGCATTAATATGCACACATACTCGATGTGTATGTACTATATATTAACACTCATGGGCATGGCGGTGACATTAAGTATGATAGCAATGTGAAGTTGGTTCTCATTTCAAGATATGACATTGTTTTTATTTGAGTTTGGTAACCTTTAAAAAAAAATTCAATATTATTTTTATAGTTTTAAGTATGATGAATAATTTAATGTATGAACTCATTGCCATGGGCCATGACCAGATCTCCATACTGTACAATATACTGTATGGTATTAGGTACACTGTTGAAAGAGTGTTAGCGTCATAGCGACTGTATATAGGCACCCACTGTGTTGGACTGTTTTCTGCTCTTTGGCTAATACACGCTTGTATAGACTCATGACCTCTGCTACCCCGGGCCATGAAAAACGTATCGAAACGTATCAAAAGTTGATACATTTTATACACACTGTTGCAATTTCACTCTGATTTCTAAATATTTTATATATATATACTGTATATATATAAGGCTTTCATAACCTCTACATGTTACATTTGTTTAAATAGTCTAACATGTGACCAACATCCTTCATCTGTACGTAGATTGAGGGTACCAAAAACACACATTGATCCTTTAAAGGTGCAATATGTAAGAATTTTCCACCTGAAATTATGCTGCCGCTGTTAGCTCAGTCAGTTGAAAATTGTTGCACCTCTAGCGCAGGACCTTTGGACCAGGATGGGAAGAGGCTAGCTGGTTAGCATGCTAACTTCAACAGATATCTCTGCAACACAGACGTCATCACATCAAAACGGTTACTTCTTTACATTCTGTTGATCATTTTAGTACGTTTTTAAATGTCTTTAACGAACATTCTGACATATTGCACAAATAAGTTACAAATTTACACACTGTATTTTGTTAATTCGGACGTCTTCCACTGGCTTACATAACACTGCTTTACTGAGGACTGGCTGAATGTGGCTTCCTGTACTGTGATTGAAATGGATAAAAACCCTGTAAGTCCAAATGTGTCCGAATTCTCACGTTGTACCTGTAATTGTTATTTATCCTCCTTTTTGACCCAGATCGTACTGCAGCCCACAAGGACGTGTGTTTCCTGCAGGTTGACGAGGGCTTGATCTGCAGCGAGCCCAGGAACGGCATAGTGGTGACCTACTCAGAGTGCTGCTGTCACTACGGTCGGGGCTGGGGGCCCGAGTGTAACACCTGTCCACCCAGAAACTCAGGTGAGCTAAGGACACTCAGCGACCAGACTCGCCTCTCAACTCCGACCAACGCTGCAGCTTCTCCTCTGTTTTGACCTAAAAAGACGTTCATTTCCTTGTGTTCAGAGATGTTCAGTCGACTGTGTGAGATGCATCTGGAGACTGAGTCTGATGGGGAGCAGGATTTCCTGGCAGCTTTTGCCAACTACAACCCTGGTAAAACCGTCTTCGGTAATGTACAATCTCGTCAGACAAACTCATTAATTAGCCCCGAACCAGCCCCTTATTTTCTGATCTCTTTCTGTCCCACTTTTTCTCTTCTCCCCTGCCTGTTTGTCCATAAAAGGTGACAGTTCAGAGGAGGATTCGGATGAATGCAGCTGTGCAAATGGCCGCTGTGTCCGCTCCTACCTGGGCACCATGTGTGAATGTAACACAGGCTTTAGGCTGGACCACTCCCGCACCCGCTGTATAGGTTTGTACCTGCTAGTTTACATAAATACCTTTTTTTTCCATCATTGACTCATTGCAATTCAAGGAATATACAAAGGGCACTGAATCACATGTCATCAGATTACAAAAAATAAATCTCTAAATCAATCAATGTGCAATTAGTATTTATTTACATCGTCATGGATCACTTGATTACATTTTTGATTTCATCTTTAAGATCAAACAATTTGAAAGTTATGAAACTATTTTTCATGATGGACAATGCTATTAACTCTATTATCATGCTGGGTTTCCTAGACAAGTGCTCCCCTTTGTGGCGAACCTGTTGAGAGTAATATTTGATATAGTTTTTTTAATGATGATTTATGGATAATTGAGTTTTTATTGCTTTTTATTTACCTAAAAAATGGAATGTAATGGAAGTGCTCCCCTTGGGTTTAAAGAGTAAAGTCCTCCATGTGCCCTTATATTGTTTTTGTAAGGGTAATTTGATTTGACCAACTGTAAGTGCTGAATGTTCAAATTGCATTTTATTTTGAAAAATGTTGTATTGTGGCCAACTGTTGTGGCTGCATCCATTTTTTTTTTTTTTGATATTGAAGTAATCTGAGAGTAATCCAAAAGTATTTAGGATGGATTTAATTTTTTGTAATCTGCTGGATTATGTTACTAATTACAAAAAATGCCATATTATTTAGTTAGTAACTGGCTAAATTTCAAAGTAATTGGACCCAACCATGTAGCCAACAGAGGCTTGTGCACTGACTGATATGTGCGGGAGCTTTGTATTGGGCACTGTTGAGTGATGTTTCATTTCCTTTTTTACATCTTACACTACATGTTACTGAGCGCCTGCGTTTGTTTCTTTCAGACATCGATGAGTGTGCAGAACCAGGAGCCCGCACCAGTCCGTGTAGGAACGCTCGCTGCGTCAACACTGTTGGCTCATACAAGTGCTTCTGCAAAAACGGCTTCATGACCACACGCAGGCATAACATATGTGTCCGTCGCAGAGCTCGGTAACCTCTGCGTGTCACTCTGTTTGTCCCTATCGACAGTATGCAACACACACAAACACATGCTGTACATACACTTGTGTCTCACAGTACGAAAAAAGGGGACTGTGTGTGCGCAGTGAACCTAAAGACATGAGATCCCATCAGGAGCCAAATCATAGCTCATTGGCTCATATGAAATGTACAAAAACATATCATTGTCTGCTCCTCTTTCACATCTCACATTTAAAGAAATAATCAGTACTGAAAAGGAAAATGTTTGTTTGTTTGTTAAACATTTTTTGTAATTATTGTTTTTTAAAACTGTTTTTTTTTTTTGTTAAGTTTAAATTGTGCATTTTTGTGATTTTTTTCATTGATCTCCCTGTTGCAGTGATATTTTATTCTTAATTGGACTCTCTGATCCTCAAGCCACCTCTTGTTGAATTAAAGGTATATTATGCAGGATTTGTCGTTGCTGTTTGTAAAACACACATTCAAAGTTGGAAACTGGCTCAGCTGGTGAGAGAGAGCAGCAGTGGTCGAGGGAGCTACTGTAGAGGGTGAATGAAGAGAAAAAAGCGAGAACAAAGCAGTAAATCCGAGAAGTAAAACGTTATTTTTTTTCAGATTTTAAGAAGTACAAATAAACACACCCACATCTCAGCGCAACCCTCCAGATTTTGTATAAATGCAGTCGAAGCAAGCTACATCCTGTACTGTTATGACTATGCTCTGTGTGTGTGTAGCCCCACCCTCAGTCAAACGGACACACAGACCTGCAGCTCTTTATGACTAACAGAGAGCACAGCAGCGAGACGGTGACAGCGATGTAACGTGGTCGCTGTGTTTTTTAGAGTTCCAACCTCACACCCTGCTTCCTGTTATGGGCTGGAGGTTACATACCACTGTCCAAAGGGTGACGCACAGAAACGTCTTGAACGCAGCTAACGACTAAGAGAATGAAAACACAAAGGCAGAGGGCAGGGTCTCTGCAAAAACAGACACTGCCACACAGTTCTAGTAGGTCATTAGCAAGGATTGAGAGGCATTATTTTTTGTATGATCCTATCCAATTTTTAATTATTTTTTTTTTTAAGGAAAATCCTGCGTAGTGTACCTTTAAGGAAATGTGTTTCAAAGATCTCTATCTGGTGTTCCTGGTATCCACGTCAGCCCAGTCAATATTTTACCGTATTCCCCCTTACATTCCCATTTGAGTACACATTCTTTCATGTTTAATTCTAAATCAACATCATCTGACCTGTGTTTTGTAACCACACATTGCTTATTTTGTGTTATTGTACAGTTTGACTGATGGATCAGCAGTTTCTGTAAGAATGGTCCCTGTCCTACCCCTGTTTATTTGTTGATGTAAAATATGAGAAACCTGAAGTTTTTGTATAATTTGACATGTGCACCTAAGTGGACTGTAAGCTAGACAGAAAAAGGTCATGCACTTAGTAATGGACATAGTGGGAATATTTGCTACAAACCAAGAAAGTTTGACATCTTTTGTCATGACTGCTGCAAGTATTTAGGAAACCAAAGACGCCGTTGAGATAAAAAAAAAAAAGAATTTCATTAAAAAAAAGATGTCAACCAGTCATGCATTTGTTTTTCCTTTCGTTTGGGGTCATTGTGCTTTGTTCACGCTTATTAAAAACAACTAATGTAAACAGAAAACTGATCAGACACATTCAGAGTTCATAAATGGCCAGTTTAAGAAGCACGGGGGACGGCACTGTGGATGATTCAGTGTTGCCTTTCAAGCACGCCTAGAAAGCAAATAAAGTGAGCACATGGCGGGGTCTCCATGGGTCTTCCACTGGGTTTACTTCTCTACGCTTTTGCTTCAATGTACAAATCTGTAACATTCATAAACTGAATTCATTTTCAACACATTTTGTTGTTTGCATGTTATTTTGTTTGACATTTAGATCGCTTAAAGTGGGTGTTATTTGCTCTGTCACAAACCGACAACATTGCAGTATTATATTATTTCAAACCAGGCATTTAGCAGAATGAATAAGCATTTTTCGTTTTATTTTAGCAGTCTGCTGTCACCATGAACAGATATGTTTCAAGTATTGCTACATTCTGTGCTTTCGATTGACTTTTCCCAGTCAGGAAATTTGGCTACAGTTAAAACTTGATTGTACAAAGCCATAATTAACTACGGTGTTTCCTGGAAATTACTTAGATACTTGACGGGAATGTAATTTTATGGAGTCAGAACCAGTGTTTAATTGGTAAACTCACAATAACCCAGATTGATTTCAAGTGGAATAAATTAATAATGAATAATTTACTTGGTTTTGGTTGATCTGTTCTTTACCCAGCCCCGATCAAAAGGGCACCAAAGCCAAATAAATAACAATAATAACTGATGATATCAAACTGTAGCTGATGAACCTACATTAAAACGAAATCAGAACTGTTGTTAAAAAAATTTTCTTACATTCTCCAGGTCAAGGTTTGTTCAGGTCAAAGCACCTGCGCTAGGTCCTTTGACCTGAACAAAGGAAGTGAAGAAGAAAGTGAAGAGAATGCTGAGTTGATCTCACTACAGTCTGACACTGAGACATGAGACAATATAAAATAAGTGACATAAGTCAGTGTGGGTGGTTCAACTTTGAGCTAATTAGGTAGTGAATATGGGAGAGTAGACCAAAAAGCCCACAGGTGACATCAGCTACCTAAAGAATAGCACCATCTTGTGGCTTCTTTGTGTTATTATAACTTCTACCAGAAACCACAGGAAACACAGTTCAGTTTAATGCCCATGTGCTGTTCATCAATGAAGATTGCAGAGTGGCCGCACTGTTTGTACAAGTCATGTTGTCCAGACTACAGTGTGTCCCACAAGTGGAGGATTAATTTGTGGTGGCTGACACCTGCCAAGGGAGGGTGGAGCGCTGCATTCACACTCAAAACTAACTTCAAATTACTTCCAATGTATTCCATTTATTTTATTTGCAACCTTTTTAATTTGTTTCTTCTTTTACAGTGACTGTTGTTATCTTAATATTGTTATCCAGCCATATGTGTTTTCTCTGAATTCATTTCCAACATGTTCACAATCATATGATGATTCATTATTTTTATCTTTTATTTTATTTATATTGAATTTTCCCTTGTTGTCATGAAATGAAATTGTTTAAGCAGTGCTGTTATACTGTCATGACCATAAATTGATAAGACATGAACTTGATTTCACACAATTCTCTGTCTTCAGTGGAAAGTACACAGGTAGTGTTGAGTGAAATGCAGTGACTGGATGTGTTTTTACTTTGATTTTGTACAAACATCTTGTCTTTTCTGACATTAGGTCCAAGTACATTACACAAGTATCACCAGTAGGCCTGAATAAAGTAGCATCAGATGGCTAAAAGATATGGAACACGATTTTAAGGGAGGCCTATAGTTCAGCCCGAAATGATTATATTATTATATTAGCTATATGCTATATTAAATGATTTTCCTCATATGTCAAAGTGTATTAACATAACACATCCAAACTAGTCTGCTGTATAGAGACTGAGATTTAAAAATACAACTTTTAGTTTAGGCTTCTTTATACAGGTGGTATCAAGATGCTGTAAGTGTACAATCTGCAGACTGATATGAAGACAAAAAAAACAACACATTTTACTGTATGAAACATTTGATTTCTGAGGTGAAAAGTGACTCTACACACAGATACATAGAGATACGGCCCAGCACGCGACGTGATCACAACGTTCTGTCACGTCATCATTTCGAACATAAACAAACTGACAGTCGAACGCGACGAGCCGCAGCCATTTTAAAAGTTTTAATTCAACGACTTGTGGAGAAACACGACCTCTATCGACGACTGTTTTCACCCTGACACCAACTAAACTGACAACTGAGGAGCACCAGGGCTGTTTCAGCATGGACCATGTGAGAATTTTTTTCCCATATTAAAATGCACCTTGTTTCGCTATGTGTTTCTGCGTTGAGGCATTCTGAAGCGCTTAAATAAAAGAGTGTTAAATGGCGTTTCTGGGGAAAATCATGAAATTTGACAGACTTTTGACATATTTATTTCTATAAAGACCCAAAATGACAGGGCACAGTTTTACAAAAGCTTTGACTGACAGGAATACAATTTTGAGCGAGTGTAAATACATTATGCTACAGCTAGCAAAAAGAGTCACGACGCCGAAATAAACTCAAAACAGAAACACATTTTGAACGATTCATCGGGATCCTCTCTTCTGTTATGATCAATATACATGTGTATTTTGTCAACAGTCAGTCACCAAGCAAGTTACTTGGTGTGGTTTTCTTAAATTTTGTCAAACAGTTATTCTCTCAAGCATTATTATCCTCTAAACACAGAATCAACAAGCTACTGAGGTGATTGATTAAATATCATGTGAATTTGTTGTGAAATATACAGAAATGTTAATGTTTGTAGGCTCTGAAACTTACCTACTGTCTCCATCTTCTCATCTGTTCATTTATTAATCATATTAGCATTAAAAAAAACTAAATATAGCCTATTAGAACTTTGTAAACAGCTTATGAGAGATTTAAAATACATTCATTTTTTTTTTTTTTTTTACCAAATATCTGCTGACTTGAAGCAGAATGAGGTTAATATGCAATCAGTCATTTGGTTCATTCTAAGTTCAGTCTTTATCAGTGTGTGCTCTTTGATTGTGCGACACAAGGAGAAGCACAGTGTCCGAGTTTCTTGCACATTACATTAGCAACGTACAGTTTTTATGGTGTGTTTATGTGACAGAAGATTAAAAGTTGAGTTTGTTTTCTGCCTTAAGATGGAAAAGCGTTTCACTTGGACTTCTGTCTTCTTGCCGAACCCCAACCGGCCCGACTTCCCTAGGCTGGTACTTCGAAGGGTACCTGTATCAGCCCAGTCCAGAAGTTCCTCCCCAGAGTCTACAACCAGGTCCCATCCTAACACACCTCTGGGCTCTCCCTCTAACTCTTTCTATAACTCTTCTGCAACCTCCTCACCTAAACCCTTCTCCTCTTCCTCTTCCTCTGCCTCTTCCTCCACCCCCTTATCTTCCTCCTCCTCTTCCTCCTCCTCTACCTCTTCCTCATCCTCCCCCTCTCCCTCCTACTCTACCTACCCCTCCTCAAGTTCTTCCCCTGGCCAGCACCCTTTAGTGCCAGGGGACAAAACGTGGACTTGTGTGGCACATCATGATCAGAACAGGAAAATCCTAAGAAAGGTGCAGACTTCAGGCTGCCCTCTGAGTATGGAGGCACCCGTTCCGCTGTGTACAACTAGCCCCTGTACAAAACCTCAGGTACTGACCAAGTCCCCGCTGACCCCAGCCCACCCTGTGCCACAGTGGGTGAGGAACCTCCGGTCCATTATAATGGGGAGAAACATGCGGTGTGGCATCAAAGGATCTAAGAGACCCGCTGAAAAGCCAGAAGGAGCCCCTCCAGAAAAGTGCTCCTCTAACAATTAATTTTAATTTTAAGGACCATGTACTGACATGAAAGATCATGTGCATGGGTCCATACTGATGCTCGCGTGATGTGATGTGTTGTGATGTGATGTGCTGTGACGTGATGTGATGTGCTGTGACGTGATGTGCTGTGATGTGATGTGATGTGCTGTGATGTGATGTGCTGTGACGTGATGTCATGTGTTATGACGTGATGTGCTGTGACGTGTTGTGCTGTGACGTGATGTGACGTGATGTGATGTGATGTGATGTGATGTGATGTGATGTGTTATGACGTGACGTGATGTGATGTGTTGTGATGTGATGTGCTGTGACGTGATGTGACATGTTGTGCTGTGAAGTTTTGTGAAGTGCTGTAACATGTTGTGATGTGCTGTGACGTGATGTGTTGTGCTGTGAAGTTTTGTGATGTGCTGTGAAGTGCTATCACATGTTGTGATGTGCTGTGACGTGCTGTGAAGTGCTGTAACATGTTGTGAGGTGAAGTGCTGTGTTGTGTTGTGACGTGATGTGCTGTGACATCATGTCAAAGCCTCCCAGTTACTCTCCAAACAAAGGCAAAACGGTATGTATCAGGTAGGTAAGATTAATCTTCTGTATTTGGAGTCAGCACAGAGTTAGTTATAGGACAGGTTCATTCAGGTAAGAGTGTCACCATGACAGGATTTATTCACCTAGCAACCAAACCAGCAGCTGGAATAATAAAAGGTGAGTTTAATAGCTACACAATGTTTCCTTAAACATACAGAGAAGCAGTTGAGGTTGGCAGTCATTTAAACACCAAAGTAAGGGGAAGGTCTCATCCGTATGAAGGTTTTGGTGCAAGCTGTGTCTTAGTTTATGTTTTTACATTTTTTTTAATGTCTCCCTTAACCATAGTATGGCACCTTATTTTGCAGCACAATTATTAGTTTGTATTAGTAGGTCTGCCACCCTAAAAGATCCAAAAAAATGACCTATTTACAGGCAAATACAGGCTGAGTTCAGACAAACTATATAATATCCTGATAAAAATTTCAAACTGCACCAGTCAGTCCATTTACCCTTTGGTTTGTTTGTTTCAGAAGGAGAGCAAGAAGCAGACAGAGGAGCAGACCAAACACTTCATTCAAAGAAGCTGGAGCAGCAGACAGAGCTCGGAGACAGCAGAAGATTTCTACTTTTTTACATGATCAGACTCAAATAAAATGTCAAAACCTTCTTGATTCAAGATACATTGTTTTAATGTTGTCTGTCGGGAAAATTATTTAACCCTTGAAAAAGGCCTTCCAAAACACATTTTACCAATTCAAAAATGTGTAGCAGTGTAATATCTTTACTCATCAGTGTTTAAGTTATTCAGAAAATGTATCACCTCTCAAACAGCTTGCTGCAGTTATCACACTCAAATAATTTTAGATTACATAATCATGAAATCAGTCTTGCAACTTAAAGTGACGAGTTGACTGGATGACTGAACTGAGACTTGGCACATGACTTTATACATGATCAGTGTCAGTCATGAAAAGAAATGTTATTAGGTACGTTTGTGTTTGACAGGTCAAACTATCTGCTAGAAAATAGGTCTGTTCATCCACGTTTTGAAGGAAATCTGTAGAAAGGTTATGAATGTAGCTGTTTTTTAAATAAAAACAAAATGTTAATCCACTACTCATCCATCTCATATCTTAAGTACTGTCTCATGATTGTCCTCAATTGACTCAAGCAACTTAAGCAACTGTGTTGTGTTGTGCTGTGCTAATGACTCAGTTTGATCAATAAATGAAGCTGGTGTTAAGAAAATAGGGTGTCTCCCCACTGGGCCAGCCTCCAACCTGCAGTTGGACAGCTCATAACTTAAAATACTGCAGTGACAGTGACAATATAGCAGAGAACAATCATTATGCTTTCTTGCACTTAATTAAAAAAAAAATAATCCTCAACTTCTGCCAGTAGAGGGAGCTGCTGGAACATAATGTACAGGACTGAATGTGCTTCCCATCAGTCTAACTGGGTCTTCACTATGAGCATGTCTGCACTGAGGCATCTCTGGTGGCAAAATGGAAAGGGTTTTATGACTGAAGTGTGTGAGATAAATCAAAGGGATACTTGCTGCAATACATTAATGAATAATTTGTGCTTTATTTTCTTTATTTCAAATCTGTGGAGGAAACATACTGTAGATGTTTTATTCATCAATGAAAAATAAATGCCTTTGGGATTTTTGTGTATTTACAGACTGAATGTACACTTCTGAGCAATGCTGGATGAAGTTGTTTATGGACAACATGTGTAATTATTTCCAGGCGTGTACCGAGGTATCTATACGGTCATAGTATAGCAAACTATGTACACAGCTCTCTTCAATTTATGAGCTTCAGTATCACTAAAGAAATTACAATTAAAGTCTGTATCTTTTTATTTCTGTCCATTGACATCAAAAAAGGTCTGACAACTTTCTCGACAATGTTTCTGGCTCTGGCTGCCACACCTGTTGTGTTCTCTGACTATTCTTCTCCCACCGGAAACACTCAAGCAACATGTGAATGAAACCACAATGTTATCATGTGATTCAGAAACGTTAGCTGCATGCAAAACAGCTTGCTCACCAGAGCACGGGTGTAATAACTGCCAGAGCTGTCTGTCTGCCTCTATAGACGTACTTCATCCTGTGGGCTCAGTAAGTCACGTTGCACCAGTGGCACCACAGCTCCTCACTGTCCTGGTTTCATTCTGTCGAATAATTATATAATTTCAAACTGGAACAGCAGGGTGACCTCCAGCAACTAGTTTAGGGAGAAAAGAAAGATAAGAAAAGGGACGGGAGAGAGAAAGAGGATGAGCGAGAACCACAACAGAAATAGCATAGTTGTCCTTGGGAGATGACTCAAAAAAGGGATATAAATATCTTTTAGTAGGTCACACTGACCGGACTTTAACCCGTTGATACTGGTGGCTGTTGACAGCAGTTTACCGAACTTTCTTCTTTGTTGGTCAAATACAGCTTCAGATGGCTTTTAGAAGTCAGGGGACAAACATGATTCTTTTTTGTGAAGACTTGCATATTTAACGTGTGTCACCGGGCAAACACAGACCTGCTGTTTTAGGGTATTTATAGAGCAGACGCACACAGATTGAGTTGACTCTGGAGTTAGAACAGACTCTGAATCTTTAAGTCTGCCAGCCTGTCACTTCAGATCAGTTCAGTCATCAGCATCTCTGTGATTAAAAGAAAAGATGGGAGTCGTCTCGCTTCTCTCCATTCAACAGCTTCGATCCTATTCTTTATATATTATGACCTGCTTGGGGAGAGTTTTTCACTTCTTTTTTTGTGGATACCTTTGTCCACATTGGTTGATTCATGACATGTACTGACAGTTTTTCTAAATAAGCAAATGCTGAACAATGGCAATAAACAATACCGAAGCTGATAACACATCGCATACATTAACACATTTTTCTTTGAGACAAACTGAGAGGTGAAGCTTATCAGTAACAAAGACACATTTCCATGCCTGCCCGAATTTGGAAGAAGAATTGCTATCAGAGCATCAGACGTGTTGCTAATAAGGAAACAAACCCAGCAAGGCAGCCTTATAGGGAGGAAGTACAACTGCTGAAATAAAGTAGCATGTAAGAATGAATTATATTCTTTGAAACACAGTTTAGAACAGGGCTGACCAAGGTGGGGGCCCATGGGCCAAGGCTGCTCCTGGTCACAGAAACACCTAAAACTTCTCTCAGCTTGTGTCTGACTCTGCCTCAGACACTTTATTTAAGGTCAGTACAGAGACCCCCGTCCCATTACCCGGGATTGGAGTCATGTGATTCAGCTTTAAGGTTGGGAATATCAGTCACACATTGTGCTGGGAAAAACAGAATAGAGATCATGTCTACCCAGCTGTGAAGCCACACGGTCACACCAACTTTGCCAAACACGAGCCCCCACAACTCCACCCTGGTCACTGCACGCACTGACGGTGACCCCACCCACCCAGGTCCCGTCTATAGAGAGCAGACAGAGGGGGGGTTTAGCTCAAACTGCTGCAATCTGCAGAAAGCAATGTGCTGGACACACTCTGGCAGCCAGTGGCAGCCTTATATCCTGCACTCAGCTCTTTCCCTTTGTCACGGTGGATTGTGGATGAGCTCTCTGCTGGGGTGTGGGGTCTGCAAGCATGGGTGGGGACAGGGGCCGGGGGCGTAAACAGGTTCTGTGTGTGTGTGTGTGTGTCTGTGTCTGTGTCTGTGTCTGACTGTG
Source organism: Lagodon rhomboides (assembly GCA_039737535.1). Lineage (NCBI taxonomy): Eukaryota > Metazoa > Chordata > Actinopteri > Spariformes > Sparidae > Lagodon > Lagodon rhomboides. The sequence goes on along the minus strand of CM077795.1, from coordinate 9,050,481 downwards.
TGTGTGTGTTATCAATGCTGACACACATATGTACAGCTCAAATGAGTGATTTTTGAAGCCCTGGAGCAGCGTCTGGAGAGTGAGAATGGTGGGTCCATGTATTTCCACCTGACTCGAGTTGTTCCAGTTTTAAAAAAGAAAGGTTGACCAAGACAAATATAAGTCATTGTGCGGCCTTTTGAGGAATATAGATTTTAATTTGCTCAGATGATAATATCAGCTACAAGGGGCTTTTTTACAGTCATGCTGTCAATAAAACACTTTTAGATAAAATGATTAGACAATTAAATGAATAAAAAAGTATGTAAAAATATGTGTAAAAAAAGTCATTTAAAATGTATAAATAGGTACCAGCAACAAACTATAATGTAAAATAAAGCTCAGTCTTGTCAGAATAGCAATACAATGTGTTTATGCTAACATATAATAGTAGCAATAGTTATCTTCCACATTTTGAGTGTGTTCAATGTTTGGATTTAAATGAGCAATTTGTAAGATTTGAGTTATTGTTTTAAAAAAAATGTTCAACAAATAAATTAACATTATCAACAGTGTGAAGAAACAACAATATTATATGACATATCTTATGTGTTGTGTTGCAGAGATGTCTACAGAAGTTAGCATGCAAGACGCGACAGCCTGATAGCCCCCGCACTTTCAGCTGCCAGATATATGCCAACTGTTGGCATAATAAATGAACAAAATGTCCAAAAATTGGGCTTAATTACCTAATTTATCATCCACAAAACACACTTCATTCAAACTCAACATAAACTAAATAAATCTCATCATCAATCTCTTGGTTTGTCTTTTCACAATAACCCCCATTTTCACCCATTGCTGATGCTCAACTCTCTATCGCTTCTCCCCCACTGCACGCCTCTTCTGGTCCTGCATGTCTGCCATGTCTTGTCATCTCTGAACTCATAGTATCGGTCAGAGCTGCTGTAAATCACCTCCATACTGTATCCCCTGTTGTCAAAGTGACTGCTGTTGGTCTTGGAGGCTGTAATGAGTCCCAGTTTGGTGTTCAGTTGTGTACACTCTCACGTCAGGTGGCCAAAGATAGGCCCCGTTACCTGTGGTGACTCCCCCTGTGATCCGATTTATTAACCTTTATTTAACTGGTGTTGTTTGTCTAAAAGCAATTCCCCCTTTTGAGGAAATCACTGGTCACATTTACACACACTATACCTCTACACTATATAACAACCTTATCTAAAAACAACAATCTGATCTGTTTGCCCCCGGATCTCATTACTGCTCTAGACATGGACGACATGATGAGTATGATCTGTGCATGTTTGGAGAACCCAGGGAAGTTTGAGATATATCATGGTGTTACAAACACCCTGGGTACTGAGATCGTCCAAAAGTCTGACCATTACAGGAAGAGACGTATCACGTGCTTATTGTGGAGGGATTCGTGCTTTACATCTACTAGCCTTTGATTGACGTGCTGAACCAACGTTACTTTATTTCCATATGCATCGTTCATATGTGATGGAACGTTGGTTCAGCACGTCAACACAACCTCCAAGATGAGGTGATTTACAGCAGCTCTGACCAATACTATGAGTTGAAGGATGCATACGTGATGGAAATAACACCGGCCTGGTTGCTAGCCACATCTGGACCTTGTATCTGAAACACAAGAACATCAGTTTAACACCCGATTAACAGCCCCACATCAGAGACACTGCCTCATTTTATTTTAAATGACGTTATCAGGCTTATACAATATGTTTTCTTTTATAAATCTAGTTGATATGGCTCAAATAACTACTTAAATCCCCCCAAAATCAGTGTGTTTCAGTCTAAAATCACGACTTTGACTAAGTGTTCTCTATCAGGCACAAAGTCTCTTTTAAAACCATTGAAAACTTCCCTCATGTTAGTTCAACTGTCCAGATACTGACATAACTGAGCTCTGACAAATGTACTCAAATATGTTGATAGTGGAATTCAATTGCAACCGCTGGTGCTTTGGCTGCAGTTGGAAATGTCCGGCCCACTCAGAAAGCTTCAACTACAATAACACATTCACAGCAAAAATGCTAAATACTAGAACCTCACTAACAACACAGCAGAGCTTTTTCATTACCACTAATTGCCTATAATGAGTAGCATGCTATTTTCCAAACTGCTCAGCCCTCCCTACAAGACCCATCATCCCATAAAGCCCTCACCACTACCACTTTGTTGGTTCAGCTACACCCATACTCACATATACACACCCTATGGAGAGACAGACACATTGGGAACACAAAACAAAAATAATTTAGGTGTTGGGTGCCTTCCTCTGTGCCTGTCCGGAGGCCACCAACATAACCGAGGCCGGATCTTTACTAACCGAACCATCAAATCTCTGCTTACGTTATATCTCTTGCATGGAGAAGAACACCCAAGGCAAAACACCTCTCCTGCTCCTGAAGGTCTCTTGCATGAGGATCCTTCCTGGGCTTTATGAATAACCTAGATCTCGATGTCACACCAACCAGGTGCTGCATAGTGTCTCAGGAATAATTTAGTACAAAGGCAGGTCTCAGAGATAAAATGCTAAAACAGATGGATGGAAAGACCTGAAAGGAGAGGACGTCAAAATTTTGGTGTTTAGGAGTTTTGTATTTCTATAAATATGTTTTCCTTTTCAATAAAAAGCGCTGACATGGGCGAGATGTCGACATAGACACTGCAAATGTGAATCCAAGAAGACGTCATCCTATATTGATTCCTTTTTTTAGTCACAGAGAGAAGAATTTGATGCCTGAAGGTGATGCATTCAATGTCATTTTCCTCTGCTCTCATTAGCAGAATGTCTTCATTGAGCTCATTCGCTTGATTTGCAAGGCTGGATGTCATTTTTCCAAACAGCTTTTCCTTGAAACACACAACTGAATGGCTGAAACACACAACTGAATGGCTGGTGTGTGTGTGGAGGCTCCCAGTTTTAGCACCAGGGACAGCACCAGATACAGAGACAGAGCATCTTCTTCTTCTCCCCTCTCACTGTTGTGCAGCTATTGTGGAGAATACTGTAAAAATGTGCACGGTGTTTCCCATGTGACTGTGAAGGGGTCAGCACCCACCCACCCACCCACACATACACACCCACCACCACCACCCACACACCCCCCCACGCATACGTCCACTTTTTCCTTTCTTCTCCCTGTTGAACGGGGAGTACAGTGAGCGGGAGCGAGTGAGGTACGGACGGCCCTTCGGATGCTCGGCCGCGGGGGGGAAGAAGCTGCTGCGGATATCCGTCTCGTACCTGCCTGAAAAACGGTCTCTTCTCGTCGCCGATTTTTTTCCTCCTTCTTCTTCCCCGCTGACCGTTTTGTGTGAAAGCTAGACAGAAAAAAAAGCCTGGTTTGGTTTCATAACGCGCTGCACCGGTAGCAGCGCGGAGGGGAAAGGTCTTTTTTTTCTCCGAGGATGCGGATTTAACGGAAAGACGTGATCGGTGTCACCTGGGATTTTTTTTAACCGTTAACATTCGAATTAGCTTAGTCGCACGCGCCTGTAGCAGAGGGAGACCTCGTTCATGTCTGCTGAAATATCGCTCATAGTGACGCGGTAGCAGTAATATCGACAGCCTCTGTAACAGAAGACAAAATAAGGGGTAAGCTTGTTTATTCTTTTTTTCTTGTCTTTTTTATTCTCCACCACCAGCAGACTACCCACTCATAACAAAGCTAACGAAAGAGGGGAGTCGTTGACGTTCAGGTGACTGCTGCTAGCTTGCCACTGCTATTAGTTAGCTGGTTCCAAACAGATAACGTTTATTCAGTCGTAGCTAATGCCATTTTTGAAACTCTGAAAGAGATGCTGGTTGAAATGGACCCATATTCAGCTGTGTTGTGTTAGCTGCCCGGTTGAGTGGTGTGCACGACAGCAACGCCTTAGTTATTGGGGACCATCTCTCTGTGTGTCTGTGCCTGTCTTCTTGCCTTTGTTTGAATCGATGTCAAACGCAGCCACATTTTATCCTGCGCGTTCAGAAACGAGCAGCCTGTGGATCTTTGATTCAGCATCAGCTTTCAGCTAAACCGACCGAGCATCGTTGCCTCGCCTGCCAGCCAGGTTATTATTTGTCTCACTCACCAAGATGTGGTACAGCGCTGGCATCTGTTAAAGCTGCAGTGTTTTTTGGGGTTTTGTATTCTCGACATTGTGGGCTGTGTGGTTATGTTATGATAGGACTGAGATTTACACTGCGTGCCTGGCCTAGACTGTGAGTCATAGCAGGGATGCATCAGGTAAAAGTATTTTAATGTGTGGGCTTACAAGCACAATATCATTGAAAATAAAGTCGGTGTCAAAACAAGTTTTGGAAACTGAGTTGGCTACATGCCCGACAATACCCCAATTTTGCAGCTATTGAGAGCTGACATTTGCCGGCTACCACGTGTGGAACCATGTTTTATGGCCCGGAGAAATCAGCCCATTGAACAATTGTTATGTGACAGGAAAGATAAACACATTGGCTTGCATTATAATAAAGGGAACTTTTAAATCATTTTTCATAATGAGCAGTTTACAATTCGAGGTTTTATACACTTGATTGAGAATAGCTTTTGTTGATTAATGGGACTATATTTAGGATGGCTGAGTTTATATTTAAATGATTTTCTGAAATATAATGGAGAAATCATAGAAAGAGAGTTGAAAGGAAGGTTTTGTAGGATGAAACTGTACAGTGGTAGAGGTATAGCACTGGCTATCGCCAAGTGGGAAGCCCCTCTTACATCATGTAAAATGAGTGTCTTGTACCAACAAAAACATCTACACAGATGGGATTCAGCTGCTGTTTTTGGCTAGAACACCTAACAGCTGGACAGGAAATGGTTAGGTGTTTTTCAAGGACACTTTGGTAAGAGCCATGACTGTTTTGTGGAATCAAACCAGTAGCCTCTCTATTACAGGATGGCCATTACTATCCTATGCCAGTGGTTCGCAATACAACACATCTCAGGTTTCCAGCCCTCTTTATATTCAGTGACTTATTTGCACATTGAATGACAGCTATCTAGAGGATGGGATAGAAAACAATGAGTTCATTCTGTCACACTTAAAATGCCTCCTCCTTCTCCACCTGCCTCCTCCTTCTCCACCTTCCTCCTCCATTCTTTTTTGGCAAGTGGACTTGTTTATACGGAAGACTAGATTTGACAAAATGATACCAAATAAGTTGTTTTCTAAATATAGATATGCAGCTAACTTAAGTAGATAACTACATACGCAATAGTATAAATTATTAGGTCATAATTTAATGTTATCCCATTTCTATTGCTATCCTTTATTTTTTAATGACTCCTGCCTCACAGTTTCCTTTTTAGTACCCTTTTATTTCCAACGTGGGGTTTGCCTTATACTCTTCCCATTTATTTCATTGTAATTGAGTAGGGAGATGTACTGTATACATTGATATGAAACAACATATTGCCTGGGATTTTAGCTAGTCGCTATGTTATGGTATTCTGTTGCTCAGATGTTTTCTTTTTCTGATGTATTACAGCCTAAACAGTGACATAACTTCTCTTAAGTTATGCTTGCCTCCAACTTCCTGGTCATCATATCCATGCATCATTTGCATGTAGTTTAGACTGAAATTTCACCAATAGCCATTCTCATAATATTGTCACAGTATTCATATGGAGGTACTAAGTTAAAAGTTTATATAGAATTTTTCCAGTTATTTTTCCAGTTATCATCATCCATACTGGTGTTCTCTGAAGTAGATGCCAGTCTATGTATATGTAAACTTGAATTTCCAGTAGATTGAAAGAATTCATAGCTTATCTATCTGGTTACTTTCAAGACAACCAATGAATAATTCTCTATTAATTTTTGCCTTATTAAATACATTTGCACACAATTCCCCACAGAGATGTCAGGCCTCCTCTCAGTAAGGGTGGAATTGTACCACCAGAGGGCGACATGATGACTTCGCTCTTCCCGTTCACCTTGTCAAAATGATGCACATGGAGCATTGTCTGCAGGCAGCAAGCATTATGTGTAAGGTTGAGGCAAGCTACATACAGTATGCTTAATAATTAACAACATCCCTTTGGAGCTGAGGATGAAATCGAGCCGCAGAGGCCTGCTGTGAAATGACTTAATGCCAAATGGGGGGGAAGTACAAGGAAAATAACACAGCGTAATTGTTCATCAAAACCTAAAGTGTACTGGGAATAATTTATCAGCCATTGTGCAGCTCTTGTGGTTATTTGTCTCATTGTGGCCAATCCAGGCTTCTTCTGCAAACATGAGTAGCCTTCCTTCAGATTTTTGTGGACTAACTGCCTCACACACAGACACGTGAAACACAATCTGACTGGAATAGTCTAAATGCATTTAAAGTCTGAACTCCACACACTTGCAGATAATATCTTCAGATTTATCAAATATATCCATATTAAAAGCCAATGGCGCCATCCATGGAAGTGAGTCATGTTGTTCTCTGTTCGCTGTTCTCATGTGCTGGTTGATTTTATTTATTTTTTTAAGGTTAGAAAGTGTCTTTTTTCATATTTATTCGTTGCAGCTTACAAGATGAGCACTTACTTGCAGGATGGATGTTGTGTTGTGTGTGTTGTGATAAAAGTTGTCTTTGTTATTTTATTTTATTAGATAATGCATAGTGTCTAGTTAATTCAAATAATACTGCATAGTATTCCCACGAAGAACATTTACCAAAACAATCTAAATTAAATGTTCATCCTTTTATTTGTCTGTTTGCGTTTTCTGAGAATTCTTGGCTCAAATAATCCTCGTGTGATCATACCTCGTTTAAGTGTGCATGGCCACACTGTAGAGCCCTTTTGATGTGAGACCGACAGGGTCATGGTGATAGATGGATGAGATATGGCTGTTAGCTGGCTGGATGGCTGGCTGGCTAGATGAACAGCATTCAACAATGGAATGGGTCTGTGTGAATGTGGGCCCCCCATAGTGCTGATTCTCAAAATCCCTCTCGAACAAGCTTTTTTTTTCAGTTCCTGCCATTCACACTGTCATTGTGCTGCAGTGAACCATATCACTAACCCAGTGTACTCCTTGTATAATTAGTGCTGCTTACATGTGGGCAATTCCTCATTTGAGATTATTTTTTTTAGGTCTGTATTACAGCACCTTATTGGAAAGTATTAGTAGTTATCGTGGGTGTTTTTCCACGTTATTTATCCAGTCATTTACATGCAGTTGTCTTATATTTAAACCCTCTGAAATCAGTGTTGCTGGCACGTGGCCAGAAAGTGACATTGATGATAACTTGAGGTCGAAATGTTTGTTTTTTAATTTGCTGACCTAAAAATAGATAATTGAAGTTGCATTTTGCACATGGCAGTCATCTTTAACTCTGTGACGGCTTCAAATGGGCTCTATGTAACAATTTGGTGCAATTTACATGTATAAAAAAGGTTTTTTATTTTTTTTTATTTTACATAAATTAATGACTGACTTCCAACACAACACAGAAGTTGATTGTTGAGCAAAAGCTACACACAGCATTTTGGAGGAAAAAAAATATGCACATGAAATTATTTTAAAATGTATGTAGAACTTGTTCCTCTTGTAGGACCAGAAAGTCCTCAGCCTTAAAGTCTTATGAAATATTTTTTTCACAAGTTAGACCAATTCAGGTTTTTAGGGTAAGGCCAATGCTTTTTTAACTTTGCTCATGAAAAGTTGACATTCTGGAGATACATTAGAGGTTTTCACTCATGAGAACATAGACTACCAGTTTATTTTCAGAATTAGGTCATCAGCATGAATATTACAGCATCTTTAAAATGAAGCGATGTCTCTTACATCTATAATTAAACAGTAGGCAATAAGTAAAGTTGATCATAAAGTATTTTAGTGCTGTAATAGCATTTATATTCCAAGGAGAAGCATAGTTGGCATGCACTTTTGTGCCCATACTAAATGCCTGTATACAGCTTTCACTTATAATTATTTTCCAATTCCCTGTATAGAATACACTTTATAGCATGGCTGTTGCAGTGGTCTGCACAAACCTCAAATTGCACTCATATTTGTCTATACTGACTGAAATAAACAATATTCTTATAAATAGTAATTCAAACCCTCCTTCTGCCTGCATAAAATGAGTTTGCTAATATTCATTTGAAAATACTGGCCATGTCTGGTATGAGTCAGACCTCAATTTACTCTACAAACTACTACTACTACTACTACTACTACTACATTATAGATGCTACAAAACCACTGGAGGGTTACAGTATAATTGTAGTACACTGTGTAACACACAAATTTGGAATCCCAAACACAACCAAATGCTTGATAGTTCAGGAAGAGGGCAGCCTACTCATCTCCTCTATTTTTAATAATGTCAGAAAAGTAGAGAGGGTGAAAGAGTAAGGGCATTACAAGGGCACACAAAGCAGCAGCCAGGAGCTGCCACAAATTCATCTGGAAAACATGCTCTGTTTTTTATATTTTCTACATACAGAATGGTACCTCATGTGCTTTTAAAGATCTATTTACAGTATGCTCTTAAAAATCGACGCTTTATAAAGATTAGGTCATTTGAAGGACTTTGTTTTACACTCGGCGCCTCTTGCGGGGGCAGACTTTTCATGCAGAGGCAGAAATTCTGAACAGTTGTTGCACTTGTGCTTCACAGGATCACAAAATGTTGCACACCCCCTCAGGAATCTAAGAGTGCAGTATCTCACTGCCAATTCAATATAGAGATGCCAAGCAGTTCTGCAATATTTCTGATTTCTGGGCAGTAATTTGACTATTCAGATATTATAAAAGAGGAATTCTTTGCGAATAACCAAACACAAGTGAAACCATTCATTCTTTGTGCTCAGCCTGTCTCTCTAACCCTTTTTGGAATATATTACTTTGGAAGTACAGTTAGAAACTAAAGCATCTTATCACTGTGCTGTAAGACTGCCTTTTGAGTAGCGAACAGGTTTTCACCAAAGGTTTCAATTTGCTAAAAGAGTGGTTCACACGTACGATTTCACGCAGCAGCTGTTTTACACCACCACTACGGAGAACAGGCTTGTAAATTAAGTGTGGCATCCAATATTTCTTGTTTTAATTCTGATGTTAATTGATAACCAAATGCATATATCTTATCAATGTTGAAATATTCAAGGAGTCACTGATATTAATAAACTGTATTCACCAGACAAACCCTATGAAGGTAAAGGAAAGTCCAACTCTTGAATATTGTACCTGTTTAAAAGATATAGGAAAAAAATTAACCAATAATATGAAATATTATTTAATATGAAACACCTCAGATACAAAGGTTAAAAACACCTCCTCTGCACATTAAGTGTTAAGGTTTTGGATTAGGAATTGATGGGATCAACAGATGGTTTGAGAAATGTAGGAGTGTTGCTTGGGTCCTATATATAGGCCCATAATTATGTTTATATTGCATAATGTTGTCGGTGTGAGGCCCTGTATGTTGTATTGTCCATGAAGTGGTAAAGCTTCTTGAGATGATATAGGGATTGCTTCTTGTGGGCCTTTCCATCAACCATGCATCAACAACACAAAAACACACACAGGAGCAGGCCTGTGAGCATGCTCTCAGTACTTACACTCGTACGTGGTTTTGTGTGTTTTAAAATGGCAGGAACCAATCCACGTTGGATTAGCTTGATTTGCATGAATGTTTAATTTACTGATGTTTTTTATTTGAATTTCTGGCAGCCCAGGAGATTGATGCTGCCACATCCAGCTGTGACATCCAGCCAAATGTACTTCAAAGCAGAGGCCAAGCTCAGGACTCATTAAGAAACAGAAGGAGCACAGCAGCAGCAACCACTGTAACCTTTACCTTGCTTTGTCCATGCTGTGGTATTTCTAAATCAAAAAGTGATCCGAGTCCTCCTATTATAGACAGAGCAATGCTTTGGGCGAAGCATCTTATTCCTACTGATTGTATATGTATGCCTCTGATTGACAGAGATAAACAAGTGGACCCACTAACCTGAGATGTGTCAATGCTGCTGCTTCACCAAAGAATCGCTGAAAAAGTAAACTGAAAGTATGACTAAGAAGACTATTTTTGCTGAATATTGAAGATGATTTAGGGAATCCAGAATCGTAGCTAAAATTTGAATCACATAAAACAGCACTCATTTGGAAATGAGATGTAGGACAGACATTGTTTCATATAGATTAAGTAGAATCTCAGTATCCTCATTTTCTCATTTCTCATTTGATAAGAAAGTTGTCCAAAATTATTGGGATAAATATGGATAACTGAAGTGAATATCTCTGTGTTTTGCCATAATGGTGAAATTTGATTGATTGATTGATTGATTGAGTGATGTAATTTGAGTACGATTATAATTTCTCGACTGATGAAAGGCAATTTTATTTTCCATTAACAGCAATATAATGCATTTAGATTTACTTATACCGCCTTAAGAATTTGTTATCTGACAAAAATGGCGCTCCAAAAATAAGAAAAAGGGCTGATAAAATATGTGTTATGTACTGTTGTGTTGCATTCAGAGCTTGTGTCCAAAACCTAAGTAAATTGTCTCTGTCCATGTGTGGAGGGCATGCTGGCCGCTTGAGTGTTTGATGAATGTGATGCTACAGGTCAACAAAGGACCTCTGCTGTCCTATTCAGCAGGGCATTCAGGCCAGGATCAGCAGCCTGTGGAGGGGCCTCTGATGCATATGTGCCTCTGGCTGCCTCATCTCTGCAAACAGGAAAGGCTTGAACGGCTGGCCTCAACTCTCTGCTGACTCCTCTATTGTATGGGGCCAGTTTGTCGGGGCAGGCTTTGTGCGTTGCATTTTGGGATCTGCCTCCCCACCCTCCAGGCTCATCTGAGTATCACGGGCAGGCTCATTTGGGCGACACAGTGGTGCCACCTTGGCGTGAAATTGAAATTTATGTGAAGCGCTAAGCTGCATAACAGTCATACATATTTGTTTTTAGTAAAATATTTTAGACTTAATTGTGTATTTTGAATACATTTGTCATACTGTGTATTTTGGTAAGAGCTGTGGTAAGGCTCCTTTGTTTGGCATTACAGGGAGTGGTTGTGTGTGTGTGTGTCTACCCTATTCCCCTGGTGCATGGTGGCAGTGTGGCTGGCTAATGTGCACAGGCCTTATTCCCTGCGGGCGACTGATTGTGAGCTCTATTTCTCTTTTCCTCTCTCCCTGATTAACGAGTGCTGTGACAAACAGACCAGCTGGGCAAAGGGAAGCATCTCTGGGAGGGGAGGAGGGATGACGAAGAGTGAGACAGAAAGAGGTGGTGGCGCTGCCTATCGTGCTGCTGCCTCTGCCCTGCTTTCCTAGCCGGTGTCAGTCTGTTGTGAGCGATAACCCAGCCTGATGTGTGTCTGCCCGGTCAGAAGCTGTTGTTTAGCCTTGAGGCATTCCTTAGTGCCCTACTTTCACTCTCTTCTTTTTTCAGGAGCGCTACTCTTCTGAACAAGCGTTCTTAGGGTACATACTGTATCTCGCTTTCCTATTTTGAGTATAGAGAAAGCTGGTGATCTCATGTTTGAAAAGGTTGGCCTCCATATAGGCCATGCCTTGTTACCCAGCTTGAGGATATTTCATAACGGTATTGAAGACTTGCTATCATTGAATCCGGTTCCACTTATGTTCATGTTTTGTTCAAACAGTCCTGCCATGTTGCCCAGCAATTGCAAAAATAGGCTGATTGTAACAGCAGCAGTATTAGTTTTGTATTATTTATTAGATTTTTTGTATCAAAAGGCACATATCAGTCATATGAAGGATCCATGGCACATCTTAAATCATTCATTACATTAATGTGCGTCTTTTGTGTTTTTATGGATTAGGCCTTGAGGGGATTTTCTTTCATGGGATCTCTTTTATGCCCCCTTTTTGTGGCACATCTGTCTGACTGTCTGCCTGTCTGTGTCTGGGTCTCTGTCTGGAATGAGCAGAAGTTGCTTTGCAGTAGCTTTGTGGCTAACATTTGATGTCTCCAGAAGGTTTGTGTATAGAAACATGGACTTAAAAAGCTAATTTATGCTTTTTAGCTTTGCAGGGTTTTTACAATTTAGGGGTTCTTTCCCGTTTCTGATTTAGTGTTTCTCTGGAATAAGTGGAGACAATTGTACAGCACTAAGTCTAGCATGATTGTAGGTGTTGAAGCGACCCATTTTCTGTGCCGAATACTCGTACACTATATGGTTACATGCTGAGTGGGTGCATTTGTATGTGTGTGGCTTTTTGAAGTGCACTGTGTGTGAGGGGGTTGATGGTGGTGGTGTAATAGGTCAGCTCAACTTGCATGTGTGTTTTCATGCCACACTGTTGTGTGTTTGTGTGTGTGTGCGGGAGGATGTGTGCGGTAGGTTGTATCATAGTAGGTCAGGGGATTGTATGTCTGATCCATTGAGGAGTGATTAGTGCAGACAGTGAGCTGAGCCTCTTCCTACCCACAACAAGGGGGAGGTTTGCCCTCCATTTGCTACAGCCAGACTCTTGTGACCTCACTGGTCCTGCCCCCATCCAGCCCCCACCCTGGTCCACTCCCGCAAACAGACTGTCACGGACTTCATCGCTGCCAGGCCTGTCCTGGATTGTATGTCCTTTGTGGTTCTTGCTTCCATGCTGTGACGTTTTGGTTATTTAAGCCGCATATAAATCTTACCACTTAGCTCTTTGTGAGCAGCACCACACCACTATAAGCTACATGTAGGCCTGACTGGGGTTTTTCTTGATTTCTTTTTTAATTCACCCCATAATTTGACATAATGACAGTGAGGAGGTCATTACTGAAAAGGGTGAGCGTTGTCACAATTGATGTTTATGATCTGACTGTGTGATTATTGTATTTGAGAGAATATCCCACCTATGAATGAGGGACACAGTAATAAACAAACTGACTGCCTACACACATACTCAGTGGACTCGAGGCATGAGCCAACTCCTGGGGTGCCAGTGAGTTGGGAGGTGACAGGTCGGGGGCCAGTGTGGAGGCGTTGTTCTGCCTTCTTCTGTAATCCCTGCATTTAGTTTCTATTCCCAGCCACTTCTTAATCTGCTACTAATAGGATTTGCCAAGCTTTTGTTTTATTTTTTTATAGCTAGAATGACTTGTTTGACTTAACAATAGTAAGGTGTATTTTGGGGTTGGGATGATAGATAGTGCCATGGTCTGTTGATTAAGAAGGTTGATAAAATCATACTAAAATAACACAACCCAATGCTTCTTGATGGCTTAATGGATCTAAACAGCATACCATACAATTGTACAACTGGTTAGACTCTGATTAAGGACTTCTGTTGCATCTCATCTCCCTCTTTCTCTTGCCAGTAAACTATCCAATGAATGCTAAATGGCCAAAATAAAAAATAAACACTAATAATATGGCTCAGTGACACATTAAATTCCCCCCATGCTATACAGCTGCAGATAATTACTGTTACTGAGCTGTCTCCTTGGAGAACACAGTGCTTTCATCAAAAGGATGTCTGAGATAACCGAGCCAAGCATTTTACATTGAAGTTAGGCTTTTTAAACCTCGCCACCTCAATCCCCTCTCTATGATGCTATTGCCTGTCTATTATTGTGGGTTTTTTTTGCACTAATTGATGCAGGGAATGTACACGGGCCCAACCTGGCCGTCCACAGTACACTGGTAGTGCACAGTATTGATAGGTATTGTTTCTGGCAGCTGTCTGTTATTGATTCCAAGGTTTGATTTAGAGGCTGCATTGACTTAGCATGACATGACTCATCCAAGTGTTCTTCAATCACACCTCGAGGAGAAAAACGGAATTAATTAATTACCTCATTAATGTGTGATGTTGTTGCCTGGCTGGCCTGCTTAATCTCCTACAGGACCACCTCGTTTGTTCCCTGGAATCTCTTCTCTCCATCCTCTCACTTATAGACCAAACTAAACTCCCCAGGCCAGACATGAAGGGTAATGTGAGAACTGCAGTTTCAATGCATTAAGTGAATGAGTTGAATCACGACAGATATAGAAGTACATCCTCCAACACCCCAACATTTTTCTACTGCCGTCCCTCTCTCTCATCTATCCTCCACAGCCACTAGACACAACAAAAGATAAACTAACTGGTATTAGCAAACTGACGACTCATCCTTGTCTATTAATCTCTTGTCTATTAATGCTCTTAAACAAATGGCCCTGTTAAGTTAATGGGTCCCTCTGGTGGGGGGTTTAAGCTCCATGTAGGTCCCCCATTGGGTGTCAGAGTGTAATACGGAGCAGAGGATCTGTCTTGTCATGTGCAGTTAGTCCTTTTAAACTGTGAAATCATCAACAAATGAATTGCCATTCCTGAAAAAAAAGACTTTTGAGCTGTGATGTTGCAAATCTAGTCAGAGTTGTTATATTTATGTCAGAGTCTAAGAATCATTTGACAGAATATTACCATGGGCTAAACTGAATTCATTGTGGACGCTGTCTTGCCTGGTTTTTATACCAGCAAATTTATGGATGTTACATACATCCATACAAGAGTTGTACCCAACCCAGAATAATTTTCACTCACAATTAAAATGAATGAAAAAGGACAACATGGATTTGCTTCTGGCTCAAGTTAAATCTCTCTGCAGAGACTCAGCCAGTTGGAGAAAGGGGGTGGGATTGACCTCCTTGTTTATGAAGTATTGATTGTTGCCATATGAGGGGACCTTTGTTATTATAACTGGATGCTGAGTTTGTACAAACATGCAGGATAGGAAGGATGTTGCATGGTTAGCAGTGAGTACAAGGACGGGGAATGAGAATAAACAAAGGGTTTTGTTCTGTGGGTTTCATCATTTGAAACATCATTTGTATCATGTATTCTTTCAGCTAGGGCTGGGCAATATATCAATATTATATCGTTATCGGGAAATGAGAATGGGACTGTCTTTATGCTTAGATTTTGGATATTGTTAAGTCATGATGTGGCATAAGTTTTGTCTTTCCTGGTTTTAAAGGCTGCATAACAATAAAGTGATCTAACTTTCTGAACTTACCAGACTGCTCTACCTGTCTTAACATTTGCCTTAGTCATTATATCTACATTACTGATGATTATTCATCCAATATCTCAATATTCTAACATACGTGATCTATTGTCTGCTTTTTTGGTTATTGTAATGTTGTTAAATAGATTAGATGATCGCCCCCCACTGACCCTATACCAGTTAACAGACAAGCTTTTTGACTGTTTAAGCTGAGTGAGAAAGCCAGCGAATGTCACTTCCTGTTGAGTTATCAACATTCTGTGTCTTGTGTGTGTGGGGGGTAGATTCACAGATTCTGGAACTGTGCACGTTAAGATCTAATCAGTGTAGATTGAGCTCGTTTCTTCCATCAGCACTCAGGCTAAAATGAGATTACAAGACTTGCCCTGGCTTACAGGAGCAGTTATGTTCAATTACTGGTTGGCTAACTTTATGACTTTGTGACAGTTGCTGAACTTATCTCGGACATTTTATCTCATTACACACTCTGGCAGTTGTACTGCCTAAGCTACTATTTGCATATGACTGTCATTTGAGGACATGAAACTCAAGTGTTGCTGTGAGGCTGTGAGCAAAGTGTGGGTGATGTATGTTACAGTGCATCATCTGGCTGCTGATGAAATAGAACGCTCTGTTCCTGGCTGGTCAACATTTTAAGGGTCAGTCTTGGGTGGCTTCTGGTATCACGCAATCTCTGCATGCACTAACTTTGGATGCTTTTGTGTGTCTGTTTCTGAATTGTAGGTTGAATGAGTTTTCCTCTAGCCCGGACACCATGAGCACCATCTCGCCGACAGACTTTGACAGCTTGGAGATCCAGCAGCAGTATAATGATATCAACAACCGCTGGGACCTGGCAGCAGAGACTGACTGGGATAATGAGAACAGTTCAGCACGCCTCTTCGAACGCTCACGCATCAAAGCTCTTGCAGGTATGCTACACTTCAGGCCTTGTCAATGTATATGCTTGCAGGGTGTCAACATGCCACATTGGTACTATCGTGTGTGATAATGATTGTCACACATTTGGTTCAGTTTGAAACATTATTCTTTAGTAACATTTGAAACAGACCTGAGATAATTGAGTTTTGCCTTAATAGTCCCTCATATGCCGAGTTACCAGTATAGAAGGTACGCCTGTACAATCCAATATCCCAAAGAACTATCTTTGAAGCTCTATGGTGATTTTTGAGGCAAATCTTAGTAGTGTTTTTATGTTGAATTGGATTATCTTGAAGGTGTTTATGATTTCAAGACGCACTTTCGCACTTATTCCCTTGATGTTCAGCAGTAATACTTCTGTAGTTGGGTAATTCACAGATTAGGAGTCCCTTTGTAACCATAGAAAAGTATGTTATCAGGTTCATCAGGTGGTGGTCACAGTCCAACCTGCATATCTTACTGTATAAACCCACATCTATGAAATAATTTATTGGAAAAGAAAAGCATGAAAATTGAGGCTATTGTACTTTTTTGCAATAAATACAATGGTATGTGACTGAGTGCAGCAGTCTGCACCACAAAGTTACAGTGAGCTGCAAAATGAAATAAGCTAATAAATAATAAAATAAGCTCATCATCAAACCATTAGTTATAATTGATGGAAAACTTGCACCGCTGGGTTCATTAAATCCTGCTGAGGTGAACAGTGTGATGCTGTTATGATAATTCCAATACAATCAAAAGACTTGAAAGAAATAATCAGCAAAACTCAGTAGTAAGTTTGGACTCCATCAAACAAATTCACATTTCTGTGAGAGCATACTGATTTGAAATGCAATTTTGTGTCATAATATCAACATAGTCTCACATTCAAGATGATGACATTGTGTAGTTTCTTGAGCGCCTGATTAAAATAGATTTTTGGAAATCTTTTCTGCAGTTGTGAATTCTCTAATTGTTAAGAAGAATCCAACACATGCCATTTTTTTCAAATATAATCATCATAGACAACATTGTCTTATATTTAGGCTAATCTGGTAACCCTTTTTAGAATCACAATTTTAAATGCACAATATGAATTTTAGAAATAGTGACATTTAGAGATAAAATCGTAGACTAACAGGAGGTTGCACAAATCTAATTAGACTGTAGACTGAGGAACAAACTTTATTCTTTTCACTCCCAAAAGGCACAATTCTATCTTTATAGGGCAGGACAGAAATACTTCCAAAAGGAGGACAAAGCCAGGCACCTGTGTAGTCAATTCACCAAAGAGCAAAAAGCAGTGATGGAATGAGGTGATGAGACTATGCCTCATTTAAACCATCTAAAATGTGCATAATAGTGATTTATTTTTTAATTTATTATAACCATTACATGACTGTACAGTGTGTATGCAGGTTTAACTTTAGTTATGACGGAGTCCTTTACATTGGCGTCCATGTGGCGCCTAAGCAGTGATCTTACTAAAATGAATGAGGAGGCTGCATTTTCTCTACAGCATGTCCCATTGGATGCTCCCAACTAAATTGACCCAGGTGAAAATCCTGATTGTGTTTGATATTACTAATATGCTAAAAATCAGTACCTGAAATAGGCAAATGCATCAAGTTACGATAATCGTTCGTTTTCATACCACGGTGTACCTTAGAAATGGTTTATTGCTGAACCCTAACATGCTACAGATAAAATCTCTATTGTCATAGTCAAAATAAGTTGCAGTATCATGAAGGACCCAGCAGAGGGGAGCAACAGGCAGTCAGGCACGCACGCACACATGCACGCAGGCAGGTGGGCAGGCAGCAAAAACCGCATGCTCTGCTGATCTTTGAGCACTGCTGTTATCAAAGTATTTCTGAAAGATAAACCCTCATTTCACTTACAAATACAGCCCGACTCATTTCCTCGTGCCAACAGAAACACGTTTGGGTGTCGCCTGTATCCTGGTTTCCACTGTATTTAAAGACATTCTGTATCTGGCTGTCATATAATTACGGTGATGTGTGTGCGCGCTCCCTTGAGAATACCAGTGATACCATCTCCGTCTGACAAGTGTGGGCTTGATGTGCACATTCTTTGACATGCTGCAGCGGCTATTCCCCCCCAGGCGCTGTTCCTGCCCACCTCTTACAACTTATCCCTAAAATGTCAAGACCTTTTGCATAATATAAGCTGCTACTTACTTACGCTCTTATATCTCAGTGAAACTCTCTCTGCTTTTCTCCCTGACACACGATCTCCTCATTTCCTGGTTCACACCTCTTACACCCTTTCCGGTCTGTTAGAAACGTTTTACTCCGGGTGTCACTTGTTTTACTGTGCTAATTTGCTTAAATAACCACTTATCTGCTCTCCTGTACTGTGTGGGGGAAGAAAGACAAGCTGTGAAAATTTGCCTTTTTCTTTTTAAACAACTCAAACAGAGCTTCACGCTCTAACAGTTACATGTATTTACTTGTGCAAACTTCCAGGAAAGAGCATGGCTTTTGCACTTCAAAAAGCATCCATATGTCTTTTATTAAGACTGTTATCCTTCACTACACATCATTATGATAGAAATGACAAAATAATTTAAATCTGGAAACCAACAATTGATATACAGACCATGGGTAATAGAATATCATAGCAAATCACTTTCTCACATTAGACCACATGTAGAGAGATTCGGTTTAATACTTGAGTGACTGTGAGACTCTTGTGAGAAATCACCCTCACTAGCTCCAGGGGGATTCCCCTTCACATTAGATGTTTACTGCCAGCACTTGCAGTATTGTCCAGACTTCAGCCCTCCTCCAGGTCCTCAGAAGGGGTTGTGCTGTAGGATGGATAAAATGTACATGCTCAGCAATGGGCTTCTCCTCTCTCCCTCTGGCAGTGTTAACTCCCCCGGCAGGTTTTATCTTTTTGCTCTTTCTCTTCTGTGTTCTTTCACCATGCCAGACCACCATCAATTATCATTAATTTCAAGTTGCTCAATGCAGCAGTTTTCCCACACCTCCCCTTGGCAAACGTTCTCACTATTTGTTTTCATATTTTACATGATTCAGAAGACAACTGTTAATCCTAGCCTATGTTCATTTATCAGTATATCAAAATGACTGATAGGTTGTGCAGGGAGGAAATTGCCTCAACATGATAGTTGATAACGCATATGCCAGACACACAAAGCTTCAGGGTTTGTGATGTTCCATATGTGACCAATGGTGTTTTAAACAGCTATTACTGAGGTTTACCAGTTTTCTGCCTTTCATTCCACTCTGCATGTGTCCAAAGCATGGCCTCTGTTCCTCAGACGGAAGTGTGTTCTCTTTGGATCTCATTAGTCCAGTCCCCCTCCATAAACACCCAGTCGCAGAAGGCCTGGGGCATTTGGTACCTCTAACGAGACCCATCCAGATGCTCCCTGCTCATCAGGACAAACACAGATCAAAAAAACGACCAGACCTTTTTACCACTGCCCCCTGACCAAACTAAAAAAGGCTGTGACCTTAGTCCTCCCTGTGTTAACAGTCTTGTGTAACTTTTCTACACCCTGGCATTTATTACATCTTTCACTTTGCCTTACTGTTAATTGGCAGCTGCAAGAAAGAGTAAACCTTCCAAAGAATAAGTAATTTCATTCTTTACTTTCAAAATAGATTTATAATTTCCTCAGAATGCTTAGCTCACGCTGATAGTCATCTTGGTGCAAAGAACACAGATTTGAATAAATACTGCTTTATTATTAGTGCTGCATTATGAAGCAGAGCCATGGAAATCATCCACATAAACTAACTTGAATGTCAAGTGTGCCCATAAAGGAAGTAATTACTGTTTCTTTGATATGACGGTGATGGAGGGAAATAATTATTTTGCAACTTTCAAATCACAGCAAGTCCATTCTCCTCCAGTGTTTGCAAACAATCAGTTAATTTGACTGTGGGGGAAAAATCTACCCGATTAGAAAAAAGCCAATATGAAATACTGTGTCCTTAACAAGGATTGTCAGATATTAGTTCTGTATTTCTCCCTGATCTAGTTACACAAAAAATGTGTTGATACAGTGAAGTTCTATAATTATTTTAGACAGGTAATGATTCACATCCACCCCCACAATCACCATACCCATCTGCCAAAACAGTGTGACAAACAGACACACGAGTTCACAATTTCAAATCTTGTTCAGGCAGGAAAGAGCTTGTTGTGTTGCTGAGACTGACTCAACAACTTCCTTCCTGTCTTAACGCCTTATCATACGGCAGACCTGGTGAACAGAAAAAGGGAGATCAAATGTTTTCTCAGAGAGTGATAGAAATAAAAAGCAAGAACCACGCAGCAAGAGAACAGGATAAGAAGATGCAATCTTATGGAGACTTTAGTGATGCACCTTCTTGGCAGGCCACACCCCAGGGCTCCATGGAATTAAGGTGGAGTTGAATAATCCGCCTCAAGCAACACTGAGCAGGGAACTCTAATGGTTTAGTCCACCTCTACACCTCCTCCCACCCTTCATCTCTCCACCATATTCTTCCTTTGTGCTCCTCCCTTAAACACACCTTATGCAAATGACATGATTTTCAGACGGCACAGCAGGCTTTGTTTACACAGCTATCCGACCGCAGCCGGTTAGCTTGCTCTGCTGTGCTCTGCACCAGCAAATGCGCGTTCAGAGTTTGGAGGGAAGGAGTAGCCAGTGTTCCTTTTCCTTTTAGAACCACGAGGGAGTGCAACAAAAAGTTTTCACTTTGCTCAGAGGCCACAAGTGTGGTGAAATTCTTCACAGGAGGAGGTGAAACTAGAGAACATTTTGTTCTTCAGTTTTGTTTGAAATGATTCATTGAAAAAATCCACTACCCATGCTCTCACTGCTGTGTGTTCATTGGACAAGGTGGGACTTACAGTAGATGAAGAAGAGAACAGGCGGCAACATTTTTGAAGCTTGTAGCACAGCATTGAGGAAATCAAGAACAGGAGCATAAACCGAGGCATTTTGGATATACAAAACTTTTTTTCTTCTAAACCTTGTCAAGGATTTGCTACACTTTTTAGTGGGACATTTTCCTCTACTGTGCTATGCAGAAGAACTCCCATTCATTCCGTATCTGAGAGGATTATTTCGACATTAAGAAAATAGACCATGGAATGGGAACACAGGGACAGAGAGCCCTGCTTGTCCCCAGCAGCATTTGTTAATCAGGTGCAATACTCAAACATCCTGGAAGGACGGTTTAAACAGCTGCAAGGTAAGAGTCATACTGACCTGTCGATTTGGTTGGAAGGGAAATTCCATTGATAATATACATTTATTATATGGTTTGTTTTGTAAAAATATATTGGCTTAGCTAAGCAAGTATATTTAAATATACAGCTGTCCTATTGACGTCACAGATTAGAGTTCTTTGGTGTGTGGCTTATGGAAACAGTTGTTAAGGTTAAAAGTTATGGATAAGACCGTCCATTGGACTATTTGGCTATCTCTGGATGTAGTCCTACAGCAGGTGCCTTTGCCTGTAAATGAGTCTCCTATTGCCTCAGCATATCTTCACATAAATGATCACCTGTGAGAGGTTGAAGAGACTCCTCTCAGTCAGTACTATTTCAGAGCTTAATGTGGAGAGAGTCGAGGGAAGCCATAGTAAATGCACGGTAGGCTTCATCTCAGCTCTAAAGCAGAAAGGCGGCCTGGCACCTGATCACTGGGCCACCTGTCCTTTCTTATCTTATTACAATGCACGGCTCTGTCTCTGGCTAAAGCCTGTGAGGTCTGTGAGGTCCTGCAAACAGAAATCACAGTGACCAGTGGTTGTGACATAGGACTCGAGAAATCATGTGGTTCACTCCCCTCCTATAACTTAAATGATTAATTTCATGGGAATCCTAGCACTCCCAAATCTGTCAGTTTCTCCTAACTAACGTCTGTAAATGCTTGTGTCAGTAAAACAGCAGTAAAAAAATATTTAAAAAAAACCCTCTCCTTCGAGGTGTGACTTTCAAATGTTTTTATTCTAGTTTTTGTGTGATCACCACGTGTATCTATTTGAACTCTTGTTTTATCATGCAGCCTTTTCCTGTGAGCTTTAGACCCCTCAGCCACAAGCCACAAGTTCAAGTATTTGCAGTAGCTGAGCATGTATGTGCTGTAGTGAATGAAACTGACATGTTAGTCAGTGGTGTGCATGAAGATCACAGTGTTTTTCTAGCTTCTGGTCCCTCCCTGGTAGTTCTCTGAAATGGAGAGCTGTCATAGAGTGTACTGGAGGAGCATTCTTCTAGTTTTACATGTTTTACATTCTTGTAGTGGACCAACATTATTTCACCAAACATATTGAGCAATATTTTCATTGCCAATGAGGGAGATAAAAACGTGTAGTGTTGGGTGATGTGGCCTTAAAATAGGCTATGTTGAGAAACACTTTATATATATATATGTATTTTGAAATCTCCTCCAAAGCACTTCATAAATGCTAGGACTCAGCAAAAGCATCAAATATCATAATTCTTTTTACCAGATACCTTGAAATATTGTGACAAAATTGTAAGGATGGCTGTTGGTACTTTGACATTAATACAATGACATTATGATAAATAATCATCAGTAATCTGGATATAATGACTAAGTGGGTAAAAGAAAATATTAAAACAAGAACAGTCGGTGTCTCTTGATTGTAATGCAGCTTTTAAAACCAGCGCATATCATAATAACTATGTAACACTTATATATTCCCCAGTCGTACGTTTATCTTTGTGATGTGATGCCTGAATAAAAAAGTGTCTTCACTTTCGCAACTCTGACAGCACCAAAGCTCTAGACTAGAGATACGATCCACAGAAAAGATATGGTCTCAAGTACAAGATTTACAACAATGTGAGATTCAACAGAGCAGCCTCACACACAAAGAAGCAAAGGGTACCTATCTACACGTGGTTTTAAACTTGTCAGGTTAGAAAACCTTTCACTCACTGTGTAAGTTTTGGGGTCAGAGATCAGTCACCAAAATAGTGCTGACAGGAATAATTCACACTTCCCTACAACAAGAATATTGTGAAATGAATTCCGACCAGTACTCCGACCAGAACTCAGTTTCTAAATATATGGAATCAAGGGAATTAGATTACAAACACATTTATTTGTCATACTTTATCATACTACTCCTTATGTTCTTTTTTTGCTTATCTCCTTGCATGGATATGTTCTGGGTGGCGTTTGCTGTAAATATGCTCACATGCACACATGATTAGCTGCACAAACGCATCTTGGCAACACCCACTAGTATTTCCAGTTTGACTACCCTTGAGGCTCATTCCTTGTGTCACTCGCTCCCTCCCTCCCTGTGCTAGACTATGATGTCTGCTGGAATGATGATGAAAAAGATGTGCACATGCATATTTTTGGTGTCATCATACCACCTCTTCACACAAAATGGAAGCATTTCCAACACACTTTTGTACATATACGAAGTAATGTTGTTTTTGTATTACTTTCACATTTTTTGTTAAAGGTCAGTGGTCTCCAGCTTTTATTTTCTGACTAAAATTTGACCTCAACCACACATTTGATGAACAAAAGGACTTGTGGTTGGAAATTGATGAAGACGGATTTTCAGGTCCCATAACAGTCATGAAGGCACTGAACACATCTAGCATTACCTGACTCAGTAGTAAATGATGTCTAACGGCTTAAGTATAAACTGAGTCACTAAATAACTATTGCCGAGGGAGACAGGTTTAATGAAACACTGGGCCACATGGTTAAATTCAAGGGAGTGGAAAAAAAACCTTCATCTTTGCGCCACAGAACAGCCTCTATTGACAGATGGAGAGACTGTTTTTTTAATAGCTTTTCTTTTTTGGCCCGCGTTCACATCATATTTTAACCCATTAAATCATTCATGACCAGTTAAGAGACAAAACAGCTTATTTCTAGCTTTTCTTGTTGCCCAAATCATAGTACTGTATGAACATTATATTACGCAATCTTACTGCGTTTCTTGTGTTAAGAGAAACACAGTGTGAAAGTTCATATTGCATGACACTTATTTATTACTTACTTACTTATTTATCTCGGTGCCAAGATAAATACATTGTAAGTTTGGTTTGTCATCCTGGTTCAGAGATAAATACAGTGTGTTAGGTTAGACTACAGTGTCCTGGTCCAAAGGGTCACTGCCGTGGCTACCTGTGCTAACAACTGCTGTGGACTTTAATTTGCACTGACACTCACCAGGTGTTAGCAGTATGGCTTTATTCAAATAGATGGAAGGTTTTTTACCTTTAGGGCTTTTAAACACCCTTAACATACACAGAAGAAGTGAGAGAATTTTAGATGTTTATTGTACTGACTTATTTCCCATTGTAGTGTTTAGTTACATCAATGTACCTCTACAGATCTTTTTTCTTCAGGTAATTTAGGTCACAGATTTTAGTCTGTCAAGTCAAATCTCAGCAAAGAAGTGACCAAGGCTATTTTTTATTTCCTAACTGTGAATTCTTAGCTATCTTGGTCAGAAGCATTCTTATCCTGATGCTTTATTTAAGCATTTGAATTGAAACTGGAAGAGCAGCATTTGTTGCCTTTTCGGTCAAGTTTCAAGTTTGGTAGCACACCATGAATTGACTCTTGTAACTTAATATTTCTAACACTTTTAGTGAAGGCTCTGACTTCAGTGGCCTCCAGCTGTAACTCAGAGTCACATTACTTTGCTAACACACACACACCCACACACACAGTGCCTTTTTGTTTGTACAGTTTTACTAATATTGACAGTTTTCTTCTTGGAGGGGTAACAACAAGGTGCAGTTTTGGAGGCTTGAGGACAATTATTGTCTTGTTGGCATTTCACACCCTTTTTGTATCCAGATGTTATGGCTGAGAGGTGCCTGTTTCTGTCTCATTTCTCATGGGATTGGCCTTGGCCAGTCCTCCCCTCCCCTCCCCCCTATCTTCCCCATTATCAGCTACAGCTGCGGATGGCGCAGAGGTGCATGACCTGAAGGGCATGCTCAGTGCCTTCACTGCTTTCAGAAAGGAAAAGAGGAGCTCACTGTAGATATCGCCTTCTTATTCACCATGTCACTTTTTGCCATTGTATGAACCAACCTGTTAGTGTTGGGCAAAACACATTGCCTTTCTATACATGTAACCCCAAACTGTTAAAAGAGTAAAAATAACTCATGCCACATGTGGCAAGACGGCGGTTTTACCACAACCCTACTTTCAAAGTCATAAGCAGAGGAAGGGCAGTTCTGCTTTTGCAGGAAGAGAAAAGTCAAAGCATGTGCATCTTTATGTACCAGTTTGCTCACTTAGTTGTGCACACACATCACAGCCCTGTAGACATGTAGCATCAATGCCAGTGGCTAAAACTAATATGGGTATGGGTTTTATACAGAAATATGCCAATAAGGAGTGAACTATTATTCATTTATCACTTCCCCCTCTTTTGCTGAAACATTATTTACAAAGACCTACTCCTCCTACAACTAGTACTCTTAAGATGGGTGGTCCTCGTTGTTTGTATTGCTCATGGTGTCTCTGAAGTATTACATTCTGTTAAACAACTCCTGGTAATATGAGGTGTGTGTTTGTCTCTTGCATTTTGTTGTACATTATACTTGATTTTTGGCGAGAACTTTTTTGTTAAATGTCAGTAACGTCTCCTTTGTTGTGGTTGTATTTGTCTGACAGTTAGTTACAGACACGAAGAGAATCTCTGAAAGGTTTCGAATTGAAACTGAACAGCGCAGCCATAGTTGACTCTAGCTCCACCCACCCACTGGTGTCAATAAACAATAGTAACTACTAACCACATCGCTAACAAGCTGCTTTTGACTGTCTGAGAGGTGGTGATAGAATCTTCATGAAGACAAATTCCTTTAATAAGCACCTTTGGTCTACTCTGTTTTCTCAGACAACAAAACAGTTAGAAGCCAATGGTTGAGAAATTGAATCTTGAGCCTTAGTTTTTGGTTTATTTATACTTATATTTTTGCTTTGTTTGTTTTTTACCTCCCAGCTTAGTAAAAGCGGAGCTGACTCCCACTGATGAGCTTTCTCTGTACCCTTTGGCACAATACCATAATCTTGTCTGTGTGGGAATGTCCAAGAGAAGGTCATTAAAGCAGATTAAAGCAGACAGATTGATGGAAGAAGTTTACTCATTCTTTCTGAGGACGGGGTGACCAGAGGCACTCATTATGCAATCTCAGGGTGGGTGAAGCACAGGATGTCAAAGTTTACTCAGTCAAGGTCATTTCAACCCAGCAAGAAACTGAACCCACAATGGCCTGGGAGGAAGGCATGACCTGGGCAGGACATGAAACGAGATGAAATTGTTAGCAGCACTTAATGATTACCAGCCTGTGCTGAGGCAAGAACTATTGCTTTTTCTGTGCCAGTCAAGAAACGATCACAAGACAATGGTCCAGTGTGTTGGAGCGCAAATGCTCAGGGAAATGAAAAGTGGACAAAATCTGCAGTATGCATTTGTTGCTATTGTGTGAAGTGCTTACTATGGTAAGCTATTTAAGGATGGAGTCACTCCTTGTCCTCTGTGCTGAAGTGACGCCACTGGGAGCCAAAGTGCAGTGTCATGCAACACAGCGGAGGGAAAGCAGGATTCATTGAGAGGACATGACCAGTACAGGGGAAAAAGTTTGATTTTTCAACTGTCTTTGGAGCCATTGACAGCTGAATATGTGATTAGATGCCTCTTTGGCTAGCTGGCATCTAGAAAAGACTAAGATGATAATGCGTGTTGGTGTCTTATTGGCAGACGGACACAAAATGGTATTAAACTTTTCACACTGTGTGCGAGCAGGACGCCTCCCACTCAGTTACATCATGCTTGCTTTTTTTATGAAAGAGTTGCATTATGGTAAGGTATTTTTGACAGCGTAGGGTTTGAATTCATCTGCATATTTTAACAAGAGTGGCACTGAGTAGATTTAAAACGCACTTTTCAAAAATCCAGATTAATATGTCCTTAAACTTGACATATCTATTAATACATTTTAAATCTTTGCTTTACTTACATTTTCTTAACATCAGCTTATCTCTTTTAAAGGAAATTCCTAGCTATGACAGCAGTCTTTACAGACAATTTATCAAACACAACACAATAGGAAATACAGATCCAAACAGCAAAGACCCATAGGCACCCATAGTGGTTTATTCAGATGCATTTCATTGCATTAATTCAGTAAATCAACTCATTGATTTTACTGAACCTTGATGCAACCATCCACTGAACCTTATTGTATATCAAAGTTCTTTGATCAGTTGACGCTTTATCTTAAACTGCGCATAGAGAATGTTCTCATGCAAAGATACGATGTTGTTTTCCATGAACCTTGGCACACAGATTAATTGTACGAGTTATGTACTTGTCTCCAAAAACGATCCAAATCACTTTGAGCAACAAAAACAGGATTATGTCTGGCGGCATATTTGCTCGGATTACCTGCAGATAATCATTGATATCAACGGTGCAAAAGTTTGTTTGGGGGTTAAACAGGAAAAGCAGCAGCAAGCTAAACCCCAGTATCATCAACAGTAGAGAGGGCATTGGCTGTACCGCTCTATTCCCCTGCCCTGACATGTACTTAAAGCCTGCTACCAGAGACAAACATGTTCAGAGTGACTGGACATGCCCAAATATGCGTTTGAAACATTTGATGGTGCCTGTAACCACTAGTTCTGATCTGACATTAGAAAACAATGGAGAAAAACAGGGCATAACAAATTCTTATAACTTGTTTTTCTAGCTCGCACACAAACAGGTTGAAGAAGAGCAGGTAGTGCCTCAGGGAGGTCTTACGAACTTTGAATGCCCTTTTCTATGAAGTTTATGCAAGATTATATTCAATTCTAGTTCCAGATGGATTTTAAGGCATGTACTTAAACTGCAGAAAAAAATATCTCTCAAAAACAAATGAAAAAGATTGAATACACATGAAGACATAGTGTACTGTATATCTGTATATCTTCATATTATTTTCAGAGCAGCCAGTATCTCTTTTGAGCTGGATGGCAGGCAAGTATGGAAGGCAGTTTTATCAAATCTTGTAGCCCCTGACTTTGCACATTGCATTTTAGCGTGGGAGAACTGTTCTTTTGAATTGTCCATGTTACAAGGCTGGTGTGAAAATTCATTTCAGTGGGATTTCTTTTTGGCAGAAAAACTCAGATTATGCATGTTTTAGTAATAGTAGTTATTACTAGGCTTGCTTCCTAAAGCTCATATTTTCCCACTCTTCTCTCTTGTCCTGGGTTGTGTAGTTGTCTAACAATGTTGGCAGGCTCTGCAGGTATTTTGCATGACGTGCGACTTCAGACATCTGACAGCAAACAGTAGATGACACCCAGTTTCCTTGATCTTTTCTCACCTTGAGCCTTCAGGGTACCTTCGTTTTCAAAATAAACAAGCTTCTTGATGTAGACCTTGAGCATTATTAGTAAGAACTAATAAACCATTTCGATTTTGATGTACAAACATTACAGTTGACATATCCCCCTATGCAATAACAGCAATGTCTACAAATGTCACATTGTTAGAGAAAACAGCTGCACCGGTTTTGCTCTTATCTAGCATCGCCGCAGCTGATGACAGGTTTGTGTTTGCTCGCCATAATGAGCAAACACGTCAGAGGCTGATGTCTGTGTTTGTCTGTCTGTGTTCTTGTTCAGTAGCCTTGTTATTAGCAGCGAATCACCAGCCATGGAGAAGCATTTCTTCTTTAGGACCACTGCCCCACTGCTTCCTCCTGAGTGCTGGGTGCTGTCACAACATGACCAAGTGTTAGGAGGAGGAATGTAGACTCCTCCACTCCATCTCACCTGGCACACTAAGAATAGTCTGTGAGTGTGGTGCAGTAGAGATGGCTCTAGTGAGTTATTTCTTTAAAGTTTAAATGAAAGTGTTAAGGCCAGAAAATCTCAAACAACCATTACACCCTATCCCCGTATGCAGAGGACCAAACCAAGGCTAAAGTAAGGCAGGGCTGTTTTGACTAATGGTAGCTAT
The DNA here is from genome assembly GCA_039737535.1 of Lagodon rhomboides. Taxonomy (NCBI): domain Eukaryota; kingdom Metazoa; phylum Chordata; class Actinopteri; order Spariformes; family Sparidae; genus Lagodon; species Lagodon rhomboides. The sequence goes on along the minus strand of CM077795.1, from coordinate 9,021,549 downwards.
TTGAGTGTGATGCCATGACACTCTTTTGTTCTTTTAATATCCATGATTTTAGGTAAACAAGGAAAAGGAACACATATCATGGAGACAAGCGTGCTGATAGCTGGGATAGCAGAAAAATTCCTGCGTCTGCCTCGGCTTCAGCCCTCCAGATACGCCTGTAAATCATGCCTATAGTCAGCCCTGTCGCTGGCTTTGAATTCACATATTTTTGTAAAGCCAACCATTTTTGAATGTTTCTATAATGAAAATTTGAAGTATAAACCTGTTCTGAATCAGGATATTAGAAACACGTATTTGTGCCTTTTCCATAAGACCACTGATTCATGTGTATGTGTACTTTTTCACCTATTACCTGTAATCTCTTTGCGTTTGACCGCATGGTTACAGTAGTGAGTAACATGTCCATCTCACTGTGCTGCTCTTGAACTCTTGTCTAAATTGCATGTGCCCTGCCCAATTGTTGCCAAGCCCTCAAGCAGCGATATAGAAACCTGCTTGTTAAAATGTCACTGTGCAGGGCCACTAAAGGTTAAATACTCCACAGTGTATCTTTAATCCCTGAATTTCAGTTAGGTCAAATACAAAGGTCACGTCTGTACAGGGTTGAGAATTTTAGTTCTAATGTTTTTTTTCTGTTAAAAACATCAATTGTGTCTTTAGTCTGTAATTTTTTTAAATATCAGGTTGCTTTTAATTTATTGTTAGCTTCTTGTGGGGATGTAAATTATCTGTATGACTTATTTCCAAAGAGGACCTTAGTATTAAAGTATATATGTTCTCATGGCACCTTTAGCTCGCAACAGGTCATGTGTAATATTGCGTGGTACATTACTCCATCTTAGAAGGCTTGTGCTAAATTTCAAAATCTGTTCTTGTTTTAGCTGACAGTTGGGGGAGTAATTGATTGCATAACAATGCTGTCTTTGGTGACCTCAAACTGTTCACCTCACAGTGCCTGCTCTTTTTGGAGTTGCTTAGTATTCCCTAATTTGTAAAATACTAACTAAATACACCGTCAGCTCAGTAATGCTTTTTGAAACACTAACAACTATATTGTTTTATTCTTATTCTGTCAGTAATTGACATTGTTTTATTCAATGTCAATTACTGACAGTGCAAACAAAAACAGGTATTCCTCCTCTTACCTGCTGTGCTATCTATCTATCTAGATTGTTTTGGTGTGAGTTGCTTAGTTTTAAAGGTATCAGCAGTAGAGATGTCTGCCTTCTCTTAAATATTGTGGAACTAGATAGCACTCGGCTTGTTGTGCTCAAAGCAGTTTCCTTCAGTAAAACAAGACATTTGGCAACCTGTAAACTGTTGTTGGTGAGCTAATGTTAGTAGTACCAACAAAATAATACAAAGGGTGACACATGAGAGTTTCTATTCAAATTAGTCAATCTTTCACATTACTTGCATGTCTTCCTTTTAATTTGTTTCTGATGCATCTGGAACATCTGAAGCGCATAAGATTGAGTTGGGGGAGTAGGGCTTCAGTTGTTACACCAAGCTGCTTTGAAGTGTAATGTTTAGAGAAGGTGTAGACTTTTGATACCAGTTACCATCAAAGATGATTTTTATCATATTGAGCTATGTGCAATGAACACTTACAATACAGATTTACTCAAACTGCGGCTATAATATGTAAAATAATGAATATAAAAATATGAAAACTCTGCTATTTTGCATTGTTTCAAGACAGACATTTATCTTCCCTGCCACATTTTATTTCATGCTGCTGCAAGTAGGCTTTGTTTTGCTTAACTCGTTATAGCAGAGCAACTCCTCTGATCTATTTGCTGTCTGCCTCAGTGTTGTTATGTGTGTTCGGTGCTTTGCATTAAGTACAAAGCTAGAATAGCGTTTTCAAAAGGCAGGGAGACCTTGTGTCCTAGAAATGAGGTCACCTTGTTAGGTGGCGGAGCAGGATTAGCTTCTTACTCCCCTGGTCCATATGTCTGAGCTGCTGTTACAGCTTAATTTATTGTGATTCTTTTTTTAGTCCTGCTCCAATAAAGAAACAGCAAAAATGCTAACTAGATGACATTGCCTTTATGTTCAAATTTGTATTGTCACTATCTCTTTTAAAGTCACATCGTTAGGCTAATTGGCAATGCACACATGAGCAGAGGCGCCAGTAAACTTCACACTGAAGAGTGAAAACCTCTCACTAAGCTGTCAATACAGTGATCCTCAAGATTTCATGGCGTAGCTTATCTGTGAAATGAACTGCTCAGGACCAGGGCTTATGTCCTTCTGATTTACTGTCCCCTGTCTGCCCTGAGGAGTGATGACAACAATGGAGTGTGTTTAATAGAGGAAAACTGATTCCCTGTAAATATTTATATCCCTGACAGTAATGCTGTTGAACCCAGTTACATCTCATTATGTGAAGTTGATTGTAATCTGTGTAATGTGACTTCAGCCCCTCTCTCTCCTTCTTGCAGATGAGCGTGAAGCAGTACAGAAGAAGACCTTCACCAAATGGGTAAACTCTCACTTAGGCCGAGTGACCTGTCGCATCGGTGACTTGTATACTGACCTGCGCGATGGCCGCATGCTTATCCGTCTTCTGGAAGTGCTCTCAGGAGAACAGCTGGTCAGTATCACATGGAAACCACCCTTCCCTTCCCTAACCCTGACCCAGGCCCCCACAGCATGACCCCCACCCTGCTCCACAAGTCAGGAGGAAGGAGAAATCATGTGCTTCATTTTTCTTTCTTTGTACCAGTATGATGTACTTCTCCTTCTGCCTCTACTTGTTTTTCTCTTTTTAAATTCCTGCCATGGCTTCCTCCTCATGTGTGTTGTGATCACATGGGTGTTGACCATTTTTCTTCTGCTCCCCGCAGCCAAAGCCCACCAAAGGCCGCATGCGTATCCACTGCCTGGAGAATGTTGACAAAGCCCTGCAGTTTCTCAAAGAGCAAAAAGTCCATCTAGAAAATATGGGCTCACATGACATTGTGGATGGGAATCACCGTCTCACTCTGGGTCTCATCTGGACCATCATCCTTCGCTTCCAGGTAACATCCAGAGGAGCTTTGTGGTGCTCTGCCAATTTCCCTTTTAGCGCAGATGCCACATTTCTTACCCCCTTTCAAACTTAATCCCTGAAAATCTCACAGAAATCTTCATGGACTCACATTTTTAACCCTTCCTGAAATTTGGTATAATGTGCCAAAAGATACGAGATTGCAGTCATGATATTGCAAGATCTAATCATCAAAGAATTGTGTAAAATTATCTGGGCACAGTTAAAACTGAGGAAATGTTCTGCTGACAGATCCAGGACATCAGTGTGGAGACGGAGGATAACAAGGAGAAAAAATCAGCTAAAGATGCTCTGCTGCTTTGGTGCCAAATGAAAACTGCTGGGTGAGAAAGGAGCGGGAGAGACCAAGCACTATTAATATGTTGAAGATATGTTTATCCGGTTGTGCTATTCCTGGATTTACTGAAACACTAACTGATGAATCTTGCTTTGTTGAGTTAATGATTAATGACTTCTGATCTGGCCTCTGCAGATACCCCAATGTCAACATCCACAACTTCACAACCAGCTGGAGAGATGGTCTGGCGTTCAATGCCATCGTGCACAAACACAGGTCATTGACTTCCTCCTGTACTTGATGTTACCTACTACAATTAAACTGCCCCCTGTTATGCATATACCTGGCTATAATTAACAGGTCTTTTCTTGTCAGTGAGGATTTTTTACATTTTACAAACCAAAAAGGTGTCTTTTATCTTTCCTTGCCTACCTGTCGCAACGCCATCATCACTTCTCAGGGGTGTTTTCATCCCCCTTTTTCTATTTAGGTCTCCTCATACTCCTCCCATCCTTCAAACAGTCTGCAGTATGGCTAAAAGGATGGAAATAAAACAGGGAGAAAGATGACCTAGATCACAGAAATAATAACCCACTTATTTTCTATGAAGAGCCATGCTTGGCAACTCACTTGCACACCCTGCTGGTAATAGTATCATCAGTACCTTGTGTTCAAAATAATCTGTGATCTTAAAGCCAAAGGTGGGAGCTAAACTCTATTTAACGTACGTTAAATAGAACAAAGTGTTGTTCTTATTATGAAGTGATACTTCACACATGAATGGTAACACTGCTTTCACTGGAGTTACTGAACCATGGGGTATTTATGGGAACCATGACACTGCCTTTTACATGATTAGGATCTTATTCAAATACCACAGAAGGCAATTAGAATATGCATACAGAAAATAACCATGTTGTCCTTATTCCAATATTTTAGAAAAATGTCAGTTCATGCTTATTGCCCCAAAAAAAAAAGTTTTGCACCGCTCTAATGCTTAACTAAGCTCAAAATTAAAACAAGGTTCAGGCAAGAATAAGCAATAATTGGCAGAAGCAGCTTGCCGCATTCATTAATTAAAAGCCTGTTTGCATACAGATGGCTTTACCTAAACCCAGTGGATTATTTAATGTAGCCTGGTCTGTAAATAGAGACATATATTTTAGTGGACTGCAAATCATTTTTCTATACACCACAAGAAGGTGATACTGAATGCCAGCATGAATTATACTGCCATTTGCTTGCACCCTGTTATCCTCTGCTGTCTGTTCCTATTAAAACCATAATTGTCCCTCGGCTTCTGCAGACCCGACGTGATTGAGTTCGACAACCTGAAGAGGTCCAATGCTCACTACAACCTCCAGAATGCTTTCAATGTGGCTGAGAAGGAACTGGGGCTTACCAAGCTGCTGGACCCAGAGGGTGAGTGGTTAAAAGTCACACGGAGGGCCTGACACTGTCCAACAAGGCACTAAGCCAGTGCCTCTCGTCCCAAACAGATTGATGGGTGTTAGAGAATAGAGGATTAATGGAATTAATTGAAGCTTAGACAAGGCTACATCACATGTCAGTTACACTGAAACCACAAAAGGCTGTTTTGAAAGCCAAAGTTTGTGCATGCTGAAGTTTATGTTTAGTAGATTTTTAAAAAAAAGGCGTGGAAGAGGTCAGATACAGATGGATCATGTTGTCTTATTTTCCAGATGTTAATGTTGACCAGCCTGATGAAAAGTCCATCATTACCTATGTGGCGACCTACTACCATTACTTCTCCAAGATGAAAGCCCTCGCAGTGGAGGGCAAACGAATTGGCAAGGTTAGCTGTGTGTGTGTGTGTGTGTGTGTGTGTGTGTGTGTGTGTGTGTGTGTGTGTGTGTGTGTGTGTGTGTGTGTGTGTGTGTGTGTGTGTGTGTGTGTGTGTGTGTGTGTGTGAGTGTGTACACATTCATGTGGGAGGAACACCTGTACATACAGTGTCTTCCCACTAGTTTCATTCACAGAAATCTCTTGGTTGCAGGTACTCGACTATGCTATTGAGGCTGACCAGCTGATAGAGAAATATGAGACACTGGCCTCAGAGCTGCTGCAGTGGATTGAGCAGACCATAGTGACCCTCAATGATCGGCAGCTAGCCAACTCACTGAGTGGTGTGCAGAACCAGCTCCAGGCTTTCAACTCCTACAGGACTGTGGAGAAACCCCCAAAGTGAGCATCAGAAAGCTGGGTTAAAATAACCAAGTGAATGAACCAATGCTTATTAAACACTAGGATCTCATGTGTGTACCTGTACAGTATGTTAAACAGAGGTGGTGTCTGTTTCCACAGATTTACAGAGAAAGGAAATCTGGAGGTTCTTCTCTTCACTATCCAGAGCAAGATGAGAGCAAACAATCAGAAAGTCTACATGCCAAGAGAGGGCAAACTCATCTCTGACATCAATAAGGTATGAGCTACTCTAGAAAGGTTTTCAATATAGAAACATGAAAGCCATGTTTCATAATGTGATGTAATCAATATGTTAAATAAGAAGCTTGTTGCATGCTTTGAGGGGAATTTTTTATCTTAGTTTTAAGGTATTTTAGAACACAAAATTATCATTAACTGTAAGTTAATTGAGTTTCACAAAATGATCATTACTATTTTCCTCTTTTTTCATTTGTGTGTCAGGCCTGGGAGCGCCTGGAAAAGGCAGAGCATGAACGTGAGCTGGCGCTGAGAAATGAGTTGATCCGCCAGGAGAAGCTGGAGATGCTTGCTGCACGTTTCGACCGCAAAGCTGCCATGAGGGAGACGTGGCTGAGTGAGAACCAGAGGCTGGTGTCTCAGGTAATAAAATAAATTGGATTTATTCAAAAAAAGATAAATGTGTGGCTATAGGTGCACTCTTAATTCTGACTTGAGTACACTGAATAGTTTTAGAGTGATAAGCAAATTTTCTTATGTTACTAGGACAACTTTGGAACTGACTTGGGAGCAGTGGAAGCTGCCACACGTAAACACGAGGCCATTGAGACAGACATTGGGGCATATTGGGAGCGTGTGAATGCTGTGGAGGCTGTTGCCAAGGAGCTGGAAGCAGAGAGTTACCATGATGTACGGCGAGTAATCGCAAGAAGGGATAACGTGCTTCGACTCTGGGAATACTTGAAAGAGCTCCTGGCTGCACGCAGAGAGCGGCTGAATTCCCATCGTGACCTACAGAGACTGTTCCAGGAGATGCGCTACATTATGGACTGGATGGGAGACATGAAGGTAACGGGCCACTCAGCACAACACATGCTTTCACCATTCTAAGAGAGCTAACTGACTTTCTGCTTTGCATTCCTACATCCTGTTGGCTTTGTTTTTAATCAACAAGAAGGAATTTCCTAATCCTCTCAATTACGTTAGTTGACGTTCACATATGTTCTCAGCAGCTTTAGTGTCTGAGCTAATCAGAGGACCATTGACGGTAGTATTTAGCTTTTTACAGGCTGCGCCTTAGCTGTGTTGCCTGTCATTACTGGTTTTATCAAGGTAGACTTCAGCATGTGCTTTTCTCCTTTGATGGTTAAATCCGTTGACTCAATTCCCACATGCTGTGATATTAAATTATTTAATTCTGCCAGTCTGAAAATGCTGCTATTGCAAAATGAAATTGCGTGATGGCTCTGAGCACAACATTTTATGTTTTAGCTACCAGTAAAGTAGGCTAATATTCAGGTAACCACCTTCAAATGGTTAAAAAAACAGTCTGCAACATCATTGACTGTACTATGATGGTGCACAAAATAATGGTTTTAGACCTCTAGTAGAGGGCACATAAGTTACCAGTTGTCATAATAGGTCTTTAATTTACTGTTATGTTTCACCAATGAATTGACTTTATAGGTGTCCTAAATATTCAGCTCCTACTAGATTGTGGTTTTAATTATTAATTGTTTGTAACATCTACCTATTGCTTGTCTGTTTTGAAAATTGGCATGCATGCTGCCTCAGATCAAATGTTATGACGGCACAGCACTACCTTGAGTGCTTTGGCCTTATCAGCCACCCACCACCTTAAAACAAACATAGCACTATTTGCTGCCTTTGAGCTTTGACCCGTTTCAAATGGAGCATTTGACTTTTTCTTTATATTTTTCAATTGGGAAAGAGTGTATAAAAGGGTGAGGACTACAGGGAAGGCAATATCATGTGTTTGTGTTTGTTTGTCACAGTGGAGTTGATAAGGACATCAATCTATTTCTTCTCTAAATTTCATTGGTAACTGGAATCACGCTGTTAAAGTCTCTGTGATTCAGTGACCTGTTACAATATAATTAGAATGCTTGTATACAGTTTTTTTTTTTTTTTATTTTATTGTAGCACAATGTCCTGTTGTCACTTAATAGCTTTCTGCTCTAGTGACTCAGATAAGAGGAATTTTCTCTGTTGGCATTTGAGTAAGGCTTCGGTTCCCTGTGTTCAGGTTAATGATCGGAAGCTACGGCTGGTTGAAATTCTGTTTCAATGAGGCCATTCTCCGCTATTATTTTTGGTTTTTGGTCATTTAAATTGTAAAGTGCAAGGCATAGCTCATACAATGGTTATGTCTATGGTTATGAATTTATAAATATATGAATAAATATTTCTCAGAAATGGCCACCCTTCACTCATCCTGTGGGTGGACACGTTATCCATCTTGTGGGTTTTAACATGGTGGTTTATTTTTAAGATGAAGTAACTAAATATTCTACTGGATTGTGTCTGTTTCAGGGTCGTCTGCAGTCTCAGGACAGTGGCAAACATTTGCATGATGTGTTAGACCTGCTGCAGAAACACAATCTGGTAGAAGCCGACATTTCAGCTCAGGCAGAGAGGATCAAGGGAGTGCAGGGAGCTGCACAGCGCTTCACTTCCTACGAACAGGGTGCGTCTTCAAACATGTTCTCGCACATTTTCTGTACAGACTGTGCAGCTTAAGCCTGAGCTGTTTGTGTAAAATATCTAAGTGCAATGTATTCTTTTCTAATTAACAGCCTATAAACCCTGTGAGCCGGGACTAGTTAGTGAGAAGGTTGACCTCCTCGGTCAAGCCTACGATGAACTTGGTCAGCTTGCTGGGACTCGCAGAGAGCGCCTAGAGGACTCGCGCCGCCTGTGGCAGTTCATGTGGGAGCTCGGAGAGGAAGCAGCCTGGATCAGAGAGCAGGAGCAGATCCTGGCCAGTGGAGACTGTGGCCGGGACCTCACTTCTGCCCTTCACCTGCTCAGCAAACACGAGGCTTTCAGGGATGAAATGGCGGCTCGCTATGGCCCTTTGAGTAACAGCATCGCTGCTGGAGAAACTTTGATTCAGGAGGGACACTTTGGAGCTCCGGAGGTCACAGAGAGGATTCATGACATCCGTGCACAGTGGACACATCTGGAGGAGGTGGGTGGTGATCACAGTTCTTTGTAATTGTGTTTGCACGGCATATAGATATTTTCTTTAAATATTTATCTTGTTCTATCTGCTCCCAGGCCACAAAGCTCAGAGAGCAGAGTCTTAAGGAATCGGTGGCCCTGCACCAGTTTCAAACAGATGCCAATGACATGGAGGCATGGATCATGGAGACACTTAGACAGGTGTCCAGTCCGGAGGTGGGCCACGATGAGTTCTCCACCCAGACTCTAGCTCGTAAGCAGAGGGAGATAGAGGAGGAAATCCAGAGCCACCACCCCCTCATCGATTCCCTGCACGAGCAGGCCCAAGCACTGCCACAGGCCTATGTACACTTCCCTGAGGTACGTAAGCTTTGTTTTTCATACTTCTTCAATGATGACATGCTGTTTGTGGTACTAAATTATTGTTTATTGCTGACTGCAGGTGGACGGTCGCTTACCTGCTATTGAGCAGCGCTATGAAGAACTGGAGTCTCTTTCAGCAAATCGGCGCCAGGCTCTGGAGGGTGCCCTGGCTCTCTACCGCATGTTTAGCGAAGCTGATGCCTGCAAGCTTTGGGTGGAGGAAAAGGAACAGTGGTTAGATGGCATGGAGATCCCTACCAAGCTGGAGGACTTAGAGGTGGTGCAGCAGAGGTTAGTCTTGGCGTTAGGGAAGGGAAGAATGATAATAAAAAGGATTTAATTTATAAGATATATGATGATGGCTTAATTCTTATCACTCAGAACCTATTGTATTTAAAGATGTTCCAAAGAAAATTAAAATTGTGACCAAATGAATCCCCAATACATCATTTTATAGCTGTAATCTTGTTCTTAAAAGTATACAAAATGTTGCTTCTTTCTCTTGCATACAGTTTTATTAACTATGAATCTATCTTGCCTGGATTAGATGACGCTTTTCAGAATGAGTGAATTGACGCTGGTCTATTATTTATGGCTACAGATTTGAGACACTGGAACCTGAGATGAACAACCTGGGCACTCGTGTCACTGATGTGAACCAGGTGGCTGAGCAGCTGCTGAGCTCTGACAACTGTAACAAAGACCAGATCCACCACACACGAGACAAACTGAACGACAGGTCAGAGCTAATATATAAGAACTAATAAGACACACTACTTCACACAGAAATACAGTATACTAGTACTAAATGAACACTGTGGTTAGCATTTATAGTAAATTATTGCATTTGGTGTGGTCCCTAGATGGAAAGAGTTCGAGCAACTGGCTGGTCAAAAGAAGCAACGCCTGGAGTCGGCCCTTAACATCCAGAACTACCACTTGGAGTGTAATGAGATCCAAAGTTGGATGAAGGAAAAGACCAAGGTGATTGAATCCACTCAGAGCCTGGGGAACGACCTGGCTGGAGTGATGGCACTGCAACGCAAACTCACTGGCATGGAGAGGGACCTGGAGGCAATTCAGGTATGGAGATTTCACATGGTGACGGATGGGAACAGAACAGACTGTGCATTAAATAATGGGAAATTAATATTGGGCTTATTTGGGGCTTCATGCTGAGGTATCTTGTCATCACTTCTGCGTTTAAATAAATTTATAATGTCTTTGCAGGGCAAACTGGATGACCTGAAAAACGAGGCACAAAAGCTGGCCGAAGAACATCCAGATCAGGCCGGAGAGATCCAAGGACGCCTTGGAGAGATTCAGGAAGTGTGGGAGGAGTTGAACGCCACCATGAAGCGGCGTGAGGAGTCATTGGGCGAAGCCAGCAAGCTGCAGGGCTTCCTCAGGGATCTGGATGACTTCCAGTCCTGGCTGTCCCGAACCCAGACGGCTGTAGCCTCAGAGGACATTCCTACCTCTCTGCCTGAGGCTGAGAGTTTGCTCGCCCAGCATGAGAGTATTAAGAATGAGGTGGATAACTATAAGGAGGACTATGAGAAGATGCGGGCTGTCGGTGACGAAGTGACCCAAGGTCAGACAGATGCCCAGTACATGTTCTTGGCCCAGAGGCTCCAGGCACTGGATACGGGTTGGCATGAGTTGCGTCGCATGTGGGAGAACCGCCACAGTCTTCTGGCCCAAGCATTCGACTTCCAGACATTCTTGAGAGATGCAAAGCAGGCAGAGGCTTTCCTCAACAGCCAGGTTAGGAATACACTCTGAGTTGCAGCCTGTGCCAGTGAACCGTGGCCTCATTGAGACAACAATTATGTTTCAATGGCAGCATTACTGGCAGAGTCTACAGTCCAGCAGTCAGTGCCAAATTCAAAGCCAAATAACTGTGTGTACCTGAAATACTGTATAATACTGTATAATTTAGGTGGATGATTAGGTCTTTTGGGAGAGCATGAGTTAAGTTAACTATGAGTTGGATAGAATCTAATTCAGATTTCTCACCAGACCATCTTGTCTATCCCATTGTTCTCTACATGACTAAAATGTGCTTCATTACATTGCAAAAATCGTCATATTTATGATCTCGATTTTTATTTCAGCTATTTTAATGTAATTGTGTTAATCTGAAATATTTTGACCCTATATTAGATTTTATTATGGTTGTGTGGCTGTTTTTGACAAACATCGGTGCTCAGTTATGTGTCTGAGGTGCAGGCCACTATACTAGGCCAATTTTAATGCCAAAAAATCCTGAGACCTACTGTCATAGTTCTTGGTGGCTCAAAAATAAAATTAAAGGCTATTAAATGCCATCCATGTGTAAAGACTGTGTAGGAATTTAAAGACAGATGGAACAATTAATGTAAATTGTTGATTAAAACAAGAAATTATATTTATAGCCGCTTCTACTTTAGAAAGATAGAAGAAAGAAACAAAGGTCAAGAGAAATCATTGGAATGTTATAATTGCCTGGAAGAAATGTTTAACGAAATTTGTGACATTCCTTTCCCCTCTGTGTAGGAGTATGTGCTGTCTCACACAGAGATGCCCACCAGTCTTCAGGGAGCAGAGGAAGCCATTAAGAAGCATGAGGATTTCCTCACCACCACAGAGGCCAGTGAGGAGAAGATAACTGGTGTGGTGGAGGCTGGACGGCGCCTCATTAATGACTGTAATGCAAACTCTGACAAGATCCAGGAAAAAGTTGACTCCATCCAGGAAAGGTTAGAGCTTTAAAAGTCAAAGATTGGGGGGGCATTTAATGTAAGTTTTTCTTTTTAATTTGATGTTTGAAGAGCTGCTCGTTTAGCTTTCTCCTTCATTTTCTCCAGACATCTCAAGAATAAGGAGGCTGCTAATGAATTGCTGACAAAGCTTAAGGATAACCGTGAACTTCAGCACTTCCTCCAAGACGGACAGGAGGTAAAACCTGATTTTGAATAAAATAAAAGCATGCGATAAAAAGTAAGGATGCTTAAAGATAGCGAGTAATGTCTTTTAATCACTGTAATCAGTGTGCTAATCATTTGTATTTCTCTGTAATATTATAAAAAATAAAGCTTATTCCATAATGCTTTTCTCTTTTCTGTAGCTCACATTGTGGATCAATGAGAAGATGCTGACGGCACAGGACATGTCTTATGATGAGGCCAGAAATCTTCACAGCAAGTGGCAGAAACATCAAGCCTTCATGGCAGAGCTGGCCTCCAACAAAGACTGGCTGGACAAAATTGATAAGGTGCAGCCATTTTTATATTGATGATAACAGTTTTTTTGTTGTTTTTTTCTTACAAACCAACATTATTAAACTATACTTGTACATCCATCCACCTGTCTGGTGATGAGATTGTTAATGGCTAGACTGATCAATAAGCCTAGATAGAATTTCATTAATTAATTAATTTTTCTTCACACTGGGGACAACCTGTCAGCACTAACGTTGCTACGGCAGCTAAATTAACATAATTTCAAACCTTTTTCCTTATTTCTTATCTCCAACAGGAAGGTCAGGCCCTGGTGGCAGAGAAGCCAGAGCTGAAACCTGTTGTTCAGCAAACCCTGGAAGACCTGCAGCATCAATGGGAAGAGCTGGAGGGCACCACCCGCACCAAGGCCCAGTGCTTATTCGATGCTAACCGGGCAGAGCTCTTCACACAGAGCTGCTCCGCTCTCGATGTCTGGTTGAAAAACCTTGAGGGTCAGCTGCATAGCGACGACTATGGCAAAGATTTGACCAGCGTCAATATCCTGCTCAAGAAGCATCAGGTAGACCTCACTGTCAAGAAATACTGTTTTACTACAGAGCTTTGATATAATTTGATCAAGAAAATTCTTGATTTAATAAAGATAAGAACTTTGATTAAAATATACTGAAAAATCACATAAAGACTTTGATCTGCACTTAATTTTGTGAATATTTTATAAATCCTGATCTTGCTTAGCTAAATGCATGTGGTGGAACTGGCCAAATCTATCTATAAATTGCCAAATGTAATATCTTTGTCTTATTTCTTTGTACTGTCTCTGTATAGATGCTTGAGCACCAAATGGAGGTCAGAGAGAAGGAGGTGCAGTCGCTCCAGTCTCAGGCTCTGGCCCTGACCCAGGAGGACGCTGGACTCGCTGAGGTCGACGGTCAGCAAAGGCGCGTCACTGACAACTTCTCCAACCTTCAGGAGCCTCTAAAACTGAGGCGACAGCAACTGCTGGCCTCCAAAGAAGCACATCAGTTCAACAGAGATCTGGAGGATGAAATTGTGAGTCAGATTTCCTGACTGACTGCTGATCACTAAGTGTTGCTGTTAGATGCTGTTTTGCCTGAGGCTATTGATTTATTCATTCTTCTGTTTTTCAGCTCTGGGTGAAGGAGAGGATGCCCCTGGCGGCCTCCACAGACCATGGAAAAGACCTGCCCACCGTACAGCTGCTAATCAAGAAGAACCAGGTACAGTGAAATAAAAACATTTTTAACATGCAGTGCAGAAATGATTAATTGCTAGTACTTTGGTTTAATGTAATGCAGGGTAATTAAAGGAAGATAAAAGCGACTTACACTCATTCAATTATTTATCACCTTCACTGAGTATGGACCAAAAACAAATTCCTTTCTGAATCAGACATTGCAGAAGGAGATCCAGGGCCACCAACCTCGCATCGACGACATCCATAGACGAGGACAAACCCAAAGCCAGGTAGATGGCGAGAGACAGTCTGTCCTAGAGGAGCGCCTTGTTGAGCTGCGTGACCTCTGGGATCAGTTGATCGCTGAGACAGACAAGCGTCATGCCCGTCTAGTAGAAGCCAACCGCGCCCAGCAGTTTTATGCTGATGCAGCAGAGGCTGAGGCCTGGATGGGAGAACAAGAGCTGCATATGATGTCAGAGGAAAAAGCCAAGGTAAGATAAGATGAAATCAAACATAAAATGGCTCTTAGTGCCACTCTCTCAGAATGATCAGTATTGACAAAACCTAATAATTTCCTGTTTGTCTCCCAGGATGAGCAAAGCGCACTTGTGATGGTCAAGAAGCACCAGACTCTGGAACAGGCACTTGAAGACTACGCTCAAACCATTCACCAGTTGGCTAACAGCAGCCGCCTCATGGTCACCAGTGAACACCCAGAAAGGTGAGAGCGCACAAAAAGCTCTAAATGTTGTTGCTCTAAGTGTCAGCCTTGAAACATGCCTTCTTATGAACAATGTTGATCTGTCTTCCTGATCTGTCATTTTTATGTAAACAGCGAGAGAATCACCCTACGGCAAGCCCAAGTTGACAAGCTGTATGCAGGGTTAAAGGACCTCGCTGAGGAGCGTCGTGGGCGGCTTCAGGAGAGGCTGCGGCTGACCCAGCTGAAGCGGGAGGTGGATGACCTGGAACAGTGGATCGCTGAGAGGGAGGTGGTTGCTGGCTCCCATGAACTAGGACAGGACTATGAACATGTCACAGTGAGTTTTTTTTCCCTCAGTCACATGCTTTGGAGACACTGAGACTCAGGGAATTTTAGCTGAATTAATTGTTTCCCACTTCTGCCCTGATTTCCTTCTTTCTACAGATGCTGAGGGACAAGTTCCGGGAATTTGCTCGTGACACCAGCACCATCGGCCAAGAGCGTGTCGATGGTGTAAATGGGCTGGCAGATGACCTGATTGAGTCGGGTCATCCCGAGAACGCCAGTGTGGCTGAGTGGAAGGATGGGTTGAACGAGGCTTGGGCCGATCTGCTGGAACTGATTGACACACGCACACAGATGTTGGCAGCATCCTATGAGCTGCACCGCTTCCATCAGGATGCCATGGAGGTGCTCGGACGTGTTAAGGAGAAGAGAGAAGGGCTGCCTTCCGACCTTGGCCGCGACCTGAACACTGTCCAGCATCTACACAGACAGCACAACACTTTTGAAAATGACATCCAGGCCCTCAGTGGACAGGTCAGCTGTCTTTCAATACAGATTTCTCCTGTTAGACTCCAAGAGAGCCAGATGAAATCTGAACGTCCTTTCTTCCTCTTTGACCTCCTAGGTGAATCAGGTGCAAGATGACGCAGCGCGACTGCAGAAGGCCTACGCTGGGGAGAAAGCTGATGACATTCACAGAAGCGAACATGCTGTTTCTTCTGCCTGGGAGGGCCTGCTCGAGGCTGGTCAGGCCCGCAGGCTCCTCCTGCTGGACACCGTGGAGAAGTTCCGCTTCTTCAACATGGTGCGAGACCTCATGCTCTGGATGGACGGCGTAAACCTGCAGATTGACGCACATGACAGCCCTAGGTAGGTCTCATTTTATGCTTGATTTTTTCCAGTCACTGTAATGAATGCTGTTATAAATGATGTTATAATTTGTCTTCAAGTATTTAATCTCACCTCTCTCTCCTTTCTGTTCTAGGGATGTTTCTTCTGCAGGGTTGGTCATTGCCAATCATCAGGACATAAAGTCAGAGATTGAGACGAGGGCGGACAGCTTTACTGCCTGTATCGAGATGGGAAACGCTCTCATCAACAACAATCACTATGCATCTGACGAGGTATTGCGCAATATGTCACTTTCACTGTTATCTGTAGTCGCATCAATGCATGATTATAGGAAACAGCTCTGGGTATACAGGCTGATTGTGGCTTGTAAATCATTGTCAGTCTTTTCATGTGTGTTCATTACTGAATGTTCCTTGTTTCACAGATCAGAGAGAAACTGGCTCAACTCCAGGAAAAGAGAGATAAGATCAACAAAAAGTGGCAAGACAAGATGGACCACTTACAAATTGGTATGGGTGCTGAACATGTTTAATAGCCTTTATAAAGATGTGTGCATGTATGTTGGTGTGGACATGTTGTTACAGGTTAAAAGATAGTAGATAGGTATTTTTAGTTTGAAAGCCTTAGATGCAAATTTTTTCCTCTGTCAGCCCTTGAGGTAAACATCACGAGGCAAGTCTAATGCCATTTATACCTTGCTTCTTAATGTATTTCTCTCTCTTGCTCTGTTCCTCTCTTCATCTCAGTGCTGGAGGTGCTGCAGTTTGGACGTGATGCCTACGTGGCAGAGTCTTGGTTGGCGGGGCAAGAACCTCTGGTGCGAGCGGCAGAGCTGGGCGCAAATGTGGATGAGGTAGAGAGCCTAATTAAGCGCCATGAAGCCTTTGAGAAACTTGCTGCATCCTGGGAAGAACGGTTTGTGCTTCTGGAGAAACTCACTACAGTAAGTGAAGGGTTGACTTAAAGCACAAAATTATCCAAATATTTGAGAAGGATTTAGTTTTCGATGGCATTACTGAGTTCCCGTTTGTTTTAGCTTGAGGAGCATGAGATGCAGAGGAGGCGAGAGGAAGAGGAGAGAGCACGGCGACCCCCTACACCACCCCCGGTAGAAGTGGCACCATCTGAGACAGAAAGTCATGTACACGATTCTGCAGCCAGGTAAACCAACGGGGGTAGAACAGTGTTGGTGTGCAGTATCAACAGGTAATAGTTTCACATAATTTCACATGCTTTCTCTCGCTCTCAAACGCAGAACCAGTCTGGACCAGACCACACTCAATCAGTCGGTGTCAGTGAATGGAGTACACAGCGATAATGACACATCGCAGGTGAGACATGTTTTATTAGATGCAAGGGCTTTAAATGTATTTCAGTGTTTCTGCTCTGTGATGCAACAGAGTCATTTTTTTACCAGGTTTTCACTGTCATTCTTTTATCATAAGGCTCTAACATGGAATGTCCTCTAGTGTCTTTTCAATGTTGTCTTCCCTCATACAATATTATGACATGGATTTTAAGGAATTACATTTATACTTCCTCTCAGTTTGTGTTTTTAAAAGTTTAATAGAGAAAGACAAATCAAGCAAACCATGAATTTCATGAAAATATACCAGTCCGAAAAGAAATCCAAACCTGTCATACATATGTGACAAATACACAGTGTAACTGTATGTGAGTGTATGTCCCTGTCTCTGTCTGTTCTATTCCAATCCACAGTGTCGTTTTCTGTACATATTCACTCTTCATACAATGACATTGATTACTATTATGCTAATGAAAGAAGTGTCTTCTTCTTTTTTTTTTTAACAAGAGTATTTATAAATGTGGATTACTTACGAAATGTCGATTCAAGCAAAATACCTAGAAGCAATATGCAATAAAAGTTTTGCAAATAGGTTTTATAATGATACTTAAAAAACAAGCCTTTTAGTGTGGAAGCAGTGAAAAGAATCAGTATCGCCCGAGGTCTGCAGAGGAAGAAACTCACCCACCATCTCAGGAACCTTGATTCAGTTGGACATGCACGTAAACTATCCTGTACGTTACACAGTCCCAGTATAAATCCTGATAAAAACATAGGTGGCAGATAAGAAGCACCTGGTGGCTTCTTGTGTTTCAGAGGAGATGATGGCAGTTTACACTGAAAAAAGTTGTCGATGTGTAACCTATTTTCTAACTTTTACGTTTTTGCCAAAGACCTCTTAACAATTTCTCATTGCGTTTTTACCAGCAGTCATTATCGCTATCATTGTCATCGGGAAAGAAATCAGAGCCTAAGCGTGTGTGTAAGCCAAAGCAGACGGAGCGTGTGAGTACCAAGCCATGGTCAGCTTTGTAGCCCCCCACCCGCCCCTGTCACAGCCTCCTCCGCTCAGCTCCTGGTCAACTGCAGCGCCTCACTTCTTCTCTCGAGAAGCCACCGCTCTGTGTCACAGATGCAACCCATTGCTTTATTTATTCATGCACCATAAACGAGTCCCACTGCTTTGTAAAAGCATGATGCAGATTCATGAAAGGGTTGCTTTCATGGATCAGTCTGCTGTTGTTTTTGTGCTCGTATTGACCAGGACAGGAGTGACTGTAAATGTGGCGCCCGGAGTTGTAAATGTGGTGATAATTGTAGCTGTTGAAAGCCAGTTTATATGTAGTTTGTTTTAGTCTTTTCTTTATATGTGTACACTCCCTGTGATGTGTGAGTCACTTGAGTCATTAACAGCTCTTTGTTGAAAAAAAGGCTTATTGAGGAGAAAAAAAACAGACTCGTGTATCTTTGGCTAATAATTTAGAGAGTTGAACGCTACTTTAGTGTGTTCATGTACGTTTTTTTTCTGTGTTTGTGTGTTGTAATGTAGAATATGATATCAGCAAAGTTAGTAACTGAGCATTGAAGATTATATATAATAGTAATAATATTTCTATTCCAAATTTATATTTCCATTGCAAACAATTCTAATATCAGCCTCCCTTATTCTGTTCTCAAAAATGTAGACATTTTAAAAATCCTTGTTTAGCATGCATGTTTTCCATCTCGATGGTTATTTTAATCATAAGCCTTACCCATGTGAATGACGGTAATCGTCCTGTTTAATATGAGTGTACTGTGTGATTATGTTGGACCTTCTGAACCCACGCTATGCTGTTATCTCAGGTAATCATACAGTGCCGTCAAAGCAAGCAAATCATGGCTTTTTATGTATGGCTGTGAATGGCTGCTCTGCTGCTCACTGTGTCCATCCAGCCATGTGTTTTTCTTCCTTCTAATCGCCATCCATGTTCTGGTTTAAACCACAGGGCTCAGAGTCGGAGTCTGTGAACGGGCCAGGTAGGGACAGCGGGCTGGCATCGTCTCGCCTCGAGCCGTCTGCCACGTTACCGAGCAGGGGCGGAGCAGATTCCGAACCAGAAACCATGGAGGGGATGCTCTGTCGAAAGCAGGAGATGGAGTCCCACAGCAAAAAGGCAGCTACCAGGTGAGTGTTGTCATGTGCACCATAATAGATCATCATTCATTGTCTCAATCTGCCTGCCTCTCAGGGCAATATATGATGTAACGTTCTACCTTAGTTTATCATATTTTTAAGAATCTGTTATAACTTTTTAAAGTGTTGTTGTGCTGTGTCACTACCTTGCTACAGTATATATATTGAAAAAAATGTATGTACTTTTTTGTTTGACTGTAACACGTGCTGTTCCTGATACCATTTCTCTGCTCTTGTAGGTCCTGGCAGAACGTGTACTGTGTCTTAAGAAAAGGAAGTCTTGGTTTCTATAAAGACAACAAGAGCGCAAGCAACGGCATTCCATACCACGGAGAGGTACCCATCAGCCTCGGAGAGGCCGTGTGTGAGGTAGCCTCTGACTATAAGAAGAGGAAACACGTATTCAAGCTCAGGTGAGAGTGACTTTGCAACGAAAATCCCATTGACTGTTTTTAAAGATGGACAACATGACAGCACCCCTAGAGTGAAGTCAGAACAGTCGATCGCCCCTTTGGCAGCTGGCTGCAGTGAATCCTGCTCTTTTCATGTTGGTAAATATTTTTTTTCCAAAGATGGTTTGTGTCATGGTCAAGTGTTCCTTATTCTGATAAGATTGGATAATTAGATATTTGAAGTTGTTAAAATGGGGTAAAACATCATGATTGACAGCTGAGCACTGCTTGTCATTGACTCGGTGGGTGTATGTGCGGGACCTCCAACCCTGTTCTTTAATGTGCAGACTCTGGCTCCAAATGACATCATCAGCGCAATATGGCAGTGCTCTTATTCAGGATAATTTGGCTTCATGTTTGTGCAGTGGGAGGGAGTGGAGACTTGTCATCTGTCTTTATATACGTCAATGGAAAAACTTCAGATAGATGTATTAGACTTTATAGTTGATCCCTGACTAATGGTTTACCTTTTCAACTCTGTCTCCAGGCTAGGGGACGGAAAAGAGTACCTGTTCCAAGCAAAGGATGAGGTGAGACATACAAGGCAGAATAACTCTATCAGGATAAATAAAATACAAATGATGTTTGTGTATAAAACAATGTTGGTGTGCTGTGACTCAGCCTGAATAGTGGAGAATAATCAAGTTTTTTGACTTTCTAAAGGCGGAAATGAGCTCCTGGATCCGCTCCATCCACAGCACCATTCCAACCGGAGAAGACTCGCCCGGAGGTCCACGGGCGCTCAGCCGTGCCATGACGATGCCTCCCATCTCCCCCGGCTCAGGTGATGCCGGAGGCGTTACCATGCGCAACAAAGATGGGAAAGATAAGGATCGCGAGAAGAGGTTCAGCTTCTTTGGCAAGAAAAAATAGAACACTTGTAAAACCATCAATGGAAGCTACATTTGTCAAAATTTCAACAAACTGAAGCAGAAAGGCAGGAAGGAAAGTACAAACAGGTCACAAAAACACACTGCTCTCAGCGCAGGCCCCCGAGGAATCTGTCGACAGCTGCTGTACGTGGCTTACAGAGAACTTTGTTTCTTTTCTTTCTCTTTGATTCTCTCCCTCGCCAGTTTTTATCCGTCTTTTACTTTTACCCAATCCATATTTCACATTAAGCTGCACCAAACAATGAAAGCCCTCATCCAACTTCAGGTAATTTCAGCCAACCAGCAGAGCTTATTAGTCAGTTGCAGGTGTGGTTGGCGTTAGCAGGGATCCAGGCCGAGTTCAGTTCCAGTCCACAAAAGCGGCTCCCTCCTTCAGCATGAATCTTTTCTCTTCAGTGAGTCTTGACTAGCTGAGCCGTTTTGACGCTGCGTCACTAATAAAACGATGGATGGTGGCTTTCCACTGTGGTGCACTCTGGTTTTATTTCCTCGCTTTGGAGCGCTCTCTTTTTGGGAAGGATCACATCAGTCTCTTTTTCTGTTCTTGGTATTGATGTTATTAACCTGACCAATATTATTGCTGTTATTATTATGATTATTATTATTATTATTATTTATCTTTTGCTATTGCTGGTTTGAGAAAACAGACTAATTAATTTGACAGTAGATAATCTTGATTCATGTTGTGGAGAGAAACAAATTTGGTTAAACTAGTGGAGAATGTCGGGCTTGCCCTTGTATGTATTATTTTCTTTTTTTTTTTTTTTTTAGGAATGACAGTTTATGAGGTGTTTTGAGAAAAAGATAAAGCTCATTAAATTTTAGCAGTGTGCAGTAAGTGATCACAAGTTTCATTGGGAAAATTATATATATATATTTAATAAGTGGTTTTATTTTTTATTTTATCTCTAATTTTGCCTGTATTTGATTATTTCTTTTGAGTGATCTTTTCTGCTTCATTTTCGACTTAATTTTTTTTTTTTCTGTACAAAGCAGAGAAGATTAGTTTTCTAGTGTGTGTGCGTGGGTGTGTATGCGTGTGCGTGAGTTGTGGTGCCGTGGATTTTTGCACGTTTATGTTATTCCTGATCAGACGTGGCCAGATGAATGCTGCTTTTCAGTCCGCAAAATGTAGACGAAAACCAGACGCAAAATAATCTAACTGGAATGATTTCATAAAAAACGAGCTTTTTTCCCTTTTGCTTTCTTTGGTTTTTACTCTGTGTAAGCTTGACATTACCAATGACGTTCCTCAAGGCGGTTTCATTATTTCTGTTTTAGTCTAATAGTTCTAATATCTGTTTCCGTTCTCTCTCTCTATCTGCTGGTGTGAAGGCATGGGGGCAGTTTGTAGATACAAATAGCTGAAGCACATTTTCTGTGGCAGACCGCAGAAAACGCGAGCAGGACAGACAGACAGACAGACAGACAGCTGAAAGGTCTCATTACAGGTGAAGTGAGGGGTGTGGAAGTGAGATTGGGGGAGGTAGCGAAGAATGGGCTTTACAGAGAGAGGTGTACTGAGCCTTACTTGAACCCACTACAGATACACTGAACCCCTTTATACAAACCCACCCTCCATTCGAACAGTCGTAACGGAAGCTTTCTTAGTACGAAGACGCATATTCAAAATGTGCCCTGTGGCAATGATCTAATGTATGTCAGTGGATTATTTATGCAGGTATATGAATTAACAGTAACCATGGAAAGCTAAATCCTAAATTGTCTCTTTAGACGAGCTTTGCGCTCTCGCGTATGTGGCATGACTTCATGTAGGTTTATACTTGTGTGTGTCTCAGTGTTGCCATCTATTCTCTTCTGTGTCGTGTACTCTGAAAACATGAGCTCACTTCATAATCAGGGTTGGAGAGCAATCAATTATATGTGATTGGCACTTACCTTCGTCTAAAACAAGATAATGGCATTTTTCCAGTTTATCGTGAGATTGTAGGCAGTAGTGCAACTTTATATAAATATCTCCGGATGTTAAATCCAAGTCTTAATTTGCCTTTTCAAACTGCCAAAACGTAACAGGAAGTTACTGGATAACAATTCTGAATTCAAGAGTTTCATGGATTTTCTTACAAGTAGGTTGCAAGTGATTATTTGTGATTTATTACGTCTTGAAAGTAACTCTTCAAAGCTGGTAATTGCCTGGATGCCATGCCGTAGAGGGCTGATTAGACCACAGGAATGTCACGCCAAACTGTTGTGACAACACAAACAGCTGCATTTGGTTGTAGTTTAATCGGGGTTGGCCTTATTTTCCAGTCCAAAATGAATGTGGAGCCGGTGGTCTGTTGCTCAAATCGAAGACCCTCGGGGTCAGGGAAGAGAAATGTGTGAACGCCGCGGGGTTCAGTCGACAGCACCTGGTACAAACTTGATCAAACTGGCTGCCTTGTCTCTGCCAGCGGGACTCTGATGAAGCTCCTAGTTTAAGCAGCCTTAAATGAAGAGCAAAGCTAATGAGGTCATTGCATACATAAGTGAGCCGACGCAGTAATCGTACATCGTGCACAATCTCGAATGGAGGAGTCATTCTTCCCCCTCCCGGTGGACGAGCTGTTTTTAGTGACGATCGCTACCTTTTTTTCTCTGCGCTGTACATCAGACGCAGCATCCGGTCGATGTTAAGGAGTTCCAAGTCGAAAAGGTCACACAGTGTATTTTCTTATCAGCTCATTTGAATGTGAATGATTCAAAAATTAGTTTGGCCAAATTGGTCATGTGAAGCAAAAACATATTTCTCATACTTGACATATATACTGTACACGAGCTCTCTCTCTTTCACACACACACTCACACATCGACACCGTACTGTATATTTAATGCAGAATGACCCTGGCAAATCCAGTCTCGTGGGAAAGGTCCTCAGCTGGCTGTGATTCGATGTTGCATCCTTTTAAAAAAAAATAATATTGTGCTTACTGGTGAGCTTTGACCAGGACATGGGAAGTATGTATTATTGATGTCAAAGAGGTGGGTTTTTTGGTTATGAGAGTACTTGAAACAATGGAGTACTTAATGAAGAAAAAAACAACAACTTTTACTTGTTAAGTATTAGATATGAGTGAATACAGACTGGTGACAATTTGAGCTTCCTTTTTTAGAAGAAGGCAGGATATTTGCTGTCTAGTTGGGAGCTTGTATTTTTTCATCCAGTGGTCTGTCTCGCAGCATTTGATAAGCCTGTCCACCTACCTTCATTTCTCATTACTTTTGACGAATGTCTGTTCCTTCCTCTGTAATTCAGAGTTGTTAATACCACTACTATTATTAATTGCTATTATTACATTATTGCTACTGTTGTTACTATTACTACTACTGTTACTAATGCAACTTATTGCAAAAATTATAACTGCTGTCCATTTTCAGGTACGTGTCTGTGATACCAGACCCTTCCACACGATGTCAGTGTGCTGTGGAGCATTTTCATTACAAATCGAAAAAATACTGTTTGTTGACTTGTGTATCTACATCTAATATTAGGAATAATAAAACATGGTTTAATCAAAAACGTGACGTTGTTGCTGTGTTTTTTTTTTGTGATAATAAAAAAGCTAGCCATTGCTTCATCTTTATTTCTATTAGGTGCACAAGAGAGAACGATAAGATATTTGACAAACCCATAAAATGCTGATTTTTGTCCATGACTCACTGCACTTAATGATGATGACCTCTTAGAGTGCTATCAATGGCATAAATGAGTTCCTCATGCCCAGATACATGGAAATACATCTTTAGTTTACATTTCTGTCACATTTAGATCCTAAGATACACACATTTACAATTTTGTGCATGAAAATGACATATCACAGAGGTCAATGACCTCTAGCTGACCTCAGGGGTCAAACTGAGAATGCCTCCACATCTTAAATTAAAGCTTATGTCCTGAAGAACAAACCGTGAAAGTTTCATGCTTCTTTCATAAAAGGCAAGATTATTGAGCTTAACAGCTCCACTATAAAAGAAACTTCACTGAAACCATGTTTACCTTACTGATCATTCTGCATGCTATTTGTAGATTTAATAACTTGTGGAAGGCTGATTTTCTTTCCTCTACAGCTCAAAGATGACATATCAAAGGAAAACACTGAATGAGGATGAATGTAGGTTCATGAATACAATTATTATAGTTAACTGTTTAACGGTGTGAAATACACAGTTGCTGCAGTGTGTGTGTGTGGAAAGATACCTGCTGCAGTGCTGCCATTAAAAATTAATTAATGATGCACCTGCAGTGAATGAGGTCAAGGATGACAGAGCAATGTGCAGCAGGTAATGATGAATCAGTGGATGCTGGGAAGGATGTCGTCATCCAGAGAGTGAAACCCTGAGTGAGAGCTGCTCAGAGAAACCTGAGCCGGAGTTTCACCACAGTGGCTTTCATCTCCGTACAGGCCTACAAGGCCAAAATGCAACTAGCCTTCATATTTTGTCAAAATTTAGAGAATTAAGTCAAGAAATCAACTTTTTAAAAAAAAAAAAAAGAAATGTTTTATACCCCTTATGCCAGCTGTTTCCCAAAATTGTTATCAACCTGAATCAATTGTATTTAACTGACAACTTGGTTATTTAGTTTGCCATCCTGCATACATAAGTTAGTTGGTATATAGTTAATAAAGAATAAAAGTGGAATTCATGATCTGATGTGGTTAAGCTGCTTTTAAATCACACATTCAAATGTGTTATTGTAAACAAATAGATTATATAGATTTTTCAAGGTAAGTTATTAAAATAGTAAATGAAAAGATGATGGTTTATGTCAACAGTTTTTGTTGTGAATTAATTGGTATAATACGAGATAAAATAAAGGTATTATATCCTATCAGATCTGTTCATGCAGTCGTTAAGACTACTCCAACTTCAGCTTCTCTGGAGTTTCTGCTCTCTGCCTTTGTAGGACACTGTGTACTGGAGGTTGAAAAAATGAGGAGGGGATGACGATGATGGTCAAAGACCTCAGAAAATAATGAGCCAGCAGGATAACAAGTTTATATTGAGGGCAGGGTGTAGGAGGAAGCATCTCCTCCACATATTTGAATGTGGTCTGTGCAGTTTAAATATGAGATGTGAAACTCTGCAGATAAAGTACAACTCGGAGGGCAGCTCCAGGGCAGCTCTACACCTACCCGTCCAGGAGGTGGAGGAAGAAACGGCGATGTCATCCTCCAGAGGACCCTGGGCTTGGATTAACAGGTCAACGTTTAAAGAAAAAAAACTATAGAATGTTAAACTTTCCAGAAAAACTTCTGCAGATAAAGTACAACTAGGAGGAGGTCTAAAGGTCTGTGTGTGTTTGGAGCAGGGGTGTGTAAACATTAAATTGTCTAGTCTTTCTTTCCATTTTTTGTTGCTATTATGTAAAGATTCTGGATATGAAAAGTGCTAAATGAAGTTTTTTATGTTGATGAAGGTTCCCAGTCCATCCAGGTCATGGTAACCCTAAGTGTTGTTGCCTATGATGCAGCACTTAGAATAAATAAAGTTTAAGAATACAATGCAATCAAAGGTGCAGGCATATGCTATGTTAGTGTCTTAGTGTCTTAGTGTCTATATATATATATTCATGCTGTATTCATGCAAATACTCACCTTTATACTCACCTGCAAATCTAGTAAATAATGAATAAAAGGCGGCCAGATAAAATAATTTTAAGGGCTAATTTATGCTACATCTTCATGAGTTGCAGAACAGAGAGGCTTGCAGGCGTCTATGATGAAATATCTAGCAATAGTGCGACACCACCACGAGGGGGCGCCACGTGTCTAGTTCCTGCCCTGTCTGCCTTCAAGTCCTCGCGGAGGGCACACAGGACCCGCAGCTACTTTCCCCGTGTAATAAACCAAGATGGCAGCTGTTGTTGAGAATGTTGTCAAACTGTAAGTGTTGGGACTTTTCTACACACCTTACACCTGGCTACTTGACACACGCAGCGGTCGCTTGACAGCGGCTGTGCGATCACACGCTCGCTGACCGTGTCTGTAGCTAGCTTAGCAACATTTTCCACTGACTTAGTAAGGTTAGCCAACGTTGTCGGACCGTCGTGTGTGTTCACATCCTGGAATGGAAGTCTAACTTAGCAGTCACGCAGATGACGTTTCTGAAACATGAATCACGAGTCTGTGTAATAGAACATGCGTCATTTTAGCGATAAATGTATTTCTACAGATAATATGGTCACTTGTTGTTGTCTTTCTAGCCAAACGGCTACCGCGGCGCTAACGTCAGTGAAGTAGAGCAGCTAGGTGGCTCGCACGCTAACGGGCTAAGGAGAGTGGGGTTGTGGTTGTTAGCGCAGGCTGGCGTGCTGTGGCGACCGGCCAGACATAGTTGAGAATGAATGAAAGACTGGCCTTGAAGACCACTCCTCTCATGTTGGGACCCCGGGGGTCATAGCAGCTGTAGCTATCACATTTCAGCAACTCTTTGTTGAAGTGTGTGGTTAAAAGTTTTAATGAGCTGCACCCGTTTGTACTGAAACGTCCCGCTTCCGTTTGTCACCTTGTGTAGGTGCTCAGGTGGTTGACGTTAGCTGTTTTACGGTAATTACAGGCCCCCAGTAACCATGGTAACACACGGAACAGTTAAACTTACCAGACATCTTGCTAGACATACAAGTTTCTTCTAAACTTTCCTTTTAGGACTTCCCTAATTGCTTATATGAGTCTCTTTTGGCCATCTTAATCTTATTAATTGAATGTTGTCTAAGAAACTTAAAACTATAGTATCTCTGTAGAATGCAGTACCAAGAATAATGTAGAAAATAATAATCATGAAATATTCATATACAATTGAATATTTTAAATCTTTGTTTGGATGTATATTTTGGTTTAGTAGGTTTACAGCATCATGCAGAGTTATTATCTCTGAGTTGTAATATTACAATATCTGTTGTTATAAGTTTAACAGCTGCTTCAAACCTTTATACAACTAGACGGTATACTTGCAGCTCTCTCATTGAGTATCAAATGTGCTGTTGCATCTGATGAAAGACTGTTTGTTGTTATTCCCTCTATTCCTCGCCACTCAGGGATTTAAAGGTCTCTGCCGTGAGTCTGTTAGTCTCAGGAGATGCAGTCCTTAGCGTTCCTAAAAGGCAGCAAGCACCCAGCACTATTTTGAGTGTATTTATGTTGAAAACACAGCACGCTTGTGTCTGTGCTGCTGACTACCGAGCTCTTTTGTTGTTGATGCGCCAACAAAGGAGCACCTGCTGTTGCCCTCGCGCTAATGATTTAGTCTGAAGTACAAAGACTTTGTCTAAGAGTCTGCGTGCTGCTTTTCTGAGGCGGAGGCCCCCGTCGGAGCAAGGCGGCAGGCGCTGAACAAAACTGACAGAGAGGGTTGAAAGTTTGAGGACTAAACACTCTGCGTCTGGCTGTGGTTTTGTTGTGCCAGGTTGGGAGAGCAGTACTACAGGGATGCCATGGAGCAGTGCCACAACTACAACGCCAGGCTGTGTGCTGAGAGGAGCGTTCGTATGCCGTTCATCGACTCTCAGACAGGTGTAGCTCAGAGCAACTGCTACATTTGGATGGAGAAGAGACACAGGGGACCAGGTGAGTCATAGAGTGCACTGTAAGCCTCCTGCCATGATCACTTTTTTAAATGTTTTTGGTGGCTAAGAATCGTTCCAGGAACACAGGGTCTACAGTTGTAATGTATTAGTCTCAAAGTGTTTATTCAGAGTTACTGAATGGATGAAAGATGAGGGATATGTTCACATATTGCATTGCAAAGATGGAGAGTTTTGAGCCTCACTGTAGCTGAAGATGGCTTTTGAGCATCTTTCATATCACCGTCTTCTCTTCCGAGTAGTTTGTAAATTTTGTGAAAGAGCTTAAAAGAACAATATGACGATATAAACACCTCTAAATGAATGCAAAA
The DNA here is from genome assembly GCA_039737535.1 of Lagodon rhomboides. Lineage (NCBI taxonomy): Eukaryota > Metazoa > Chordata > Actinopteri > Spariformes > Sparidae > Lagodon > Lagodon rhomboides. The sequence goes on along the minus strand of CM077795.1, from coordinate 8,993,484 downwards.
AAAGTCAAATACAGCACACAAACTTGTCAATTAACTGAAGTGTAATTTAATCAATCACAGTTAACAGTACCCTCCTGGTTTAAATCGAGGATTGCAATTATGTTAGCAAACAGATGTAGATTTTCTTTCCCATTAGGTTGTCAAAAACCTGTCAAGTTCTGTATTAAAATCGGTTCAGTTTGATGGAGATGGATCTGTTCTGACATCCCTCAGGCATGGCTCCAGGGCAGCTCTACACCTACCCGTCCAGGAGGTGGAGGAAGAAACGGCGATGTCATCCTCCAGAGGACCCTCGGCTCATCTTCCCGCCTGTCAAGTCAGGTACCAGCACATCATCTGGATTACCAGGTCAACGTTTAAAGAAAAAAAACTATAGAATGTTAAACTTTCCAGAAAAACTGCAAGACGTCATCGCTTTTTAACACGTTTTTTTTTTTTTTTTGCTCTTGTCTTAACTACTGTGTGTCGCATTCATAGAGGCAGATATAGGACTGAAGAAAGATGCTCTGTTGTCAGCGGATGGCAGCAGCCTGGAGGCCTTGCTGAAGGGCGACTCGTTGGAAAAGCGGACGCCTGCAGAGATCCGAGGGTCCGAGGACGATTCGAACCAGAGCGACTACACCGGAGGCATCAACCCCGCTGCTCGGATCAGAAAGGTTCTAGTTTAGAGCATAAGGAGTCAAGAAAATGATTCGACTACCAATTATTCGCCTCCTTTTTTCTAATTGCGTCATTGCCTCAACATAGAGAATCGTCGAGCCAGACGACTACCTGGATGACCTGGACGATGAAGACTATGAGGAAGACACGCCTAAAAGAAGAGGCAAAGGGAAGGGGAAGGTAAGCGAAGGGTCCGGCTGCAGGCTTGAAATTAAAAATGTTGTATTTTGTTGTGCTTCCAATGCAGATAATCATCATTCTTTGCCTCATAGTTGCTAAAAAATGATATGTATATGTCTTGGACTGCAAATATCAAATATTTCTATGTCATTTATGACAGTACATGAAAAGTCTTGGGGCTTTGGACTGTTGATTGGACAGAAGAAGCAATTGTAAAGACTTTATTTGGAGCTCTGGGAAATTATGATGAACATTTTTCAAGATTTTGACGTTTTATAGACTAACCAATTGTGACAATAATTGGCAGGCGACAATGACAATAATTGTTAGTTGCAGGCTTTAATCCCAGCTGAGTGAGTGTGTGTGTGTTGACTCGACTGATGTCTCTGCGCTCAGGGTCGAGGAGTGGGCAGCAGCCGGAAGAAGCTGGATACAGCTGCACTGGAGGACCGAGACAAGCCGTACGCCTGTGACAGTGAGTCCTGATGGGGGGGAGCAGAGCGTGACTACAGATGTTAACAGCTGTAGCGATTGTAATCTTATCAGGAGAGTCTTTATCGCTTCCTTTTTCATCCTCTTCCCTTTCTCTTGATGTAAACCATCGTCTCTCTGCTTTCTGTTACAATTCCCCAATACTGATATTTGTAAAGCTAGTCTGTACCTTTTTTTTTTGTTTGTCGTTTGGATATCATACATTTCCTTAATTTCAATCTTTCCATGGGTAGACTGGGGGTGTTCCTTCCACTTCTTGGGTGTTGTCAGACTGTGTATCTGTACTGCTTGATGTGTTTGTTCCTCTTTTGTAAAGCATTTTCACTTTCAGCTGCAGCTCTCAGTAGGGTGGCGCCGGCTGACTGATCCTCTGTCAGTCCATGAGCCTGTTTCTCTGAGCCTCTGCCTGTTCTCTCTTTTGTCCATCTCTCTTTCAGACACTATCAAACAAAAGCATATTTCAAAACCTTCTGAACGAGGTATATTTCTCTCATTCCTTTTTTTACTCCAGTCTGCTTTGTCTTTTGTCCTCACTGCCTGTTGTTGTTTTTTCTGTCGAGTAGATTTGCTCTCTGTGTAGTTCAGTTCATAGGATGACTGTTTTGTTCGGCACAATTTACTTAGATGTGATTAACTAGATGTAGAGTAGGTCGAGATGTTATTCTACACCCCCAGTTCAACGTAATCTGCCAAAGATATGAACTGTTTCGGCTTACAAATATAAGCTGTGGCCAATGAAAAGTAATTTTTCTCCCCTCAGTCTGGCCCTGAACTTCCTCCAGGTTTAGATAAGCTAGACGCCGGAGCCTGCTGCTGTTTTTTTCACTCTGTGCTTCATCTTTTGTCTCGTTACTTAATGTGTGCAATTGGACTGCATTGCAGTTTTCTTTCCTCGTCTTTTTCCCCTTTACTCCTCTCCACCACCTCTGCACCCTGTGAAGTCTCAGTTCATGTTCCTTGTTTTAGAGTGATCAGCCGCTTTGGTTTTGAGTCAGTTTGTTGCCTGTTTAACCTTTTGAGGGAGTATTTTTTAATATCTTTCTGCTACTGCACACAATCACCTGGCATGTGACCATCTGACTTCTGTCTTGCCCTGGAGAAAATTGTCCTTAGCCTTTTGAGGAAGTGAAAAAGGGAGAAAGCATGGAAGTGAAAGAAGAAGTACTTTGTCTTTGGGTGTTATCTTATGACAAACCTCAGACACCCCAGTGGCAAATGACACAGCTGCGTCTTTGTCCTCCTTAAAACCAGTAAATCCTCCTTACACAGTCCCACAGGCTTCTCTTACTGATTAATAGCCTATAAATTCACATCAAAAACAGAGGTCGTGTACACTCAAGTGCATTATTTATTAGTTAATTTCCATGGAGTGTAGTCATGAGTCTAACTCTGCTGTGGCAGCGCTCGTCTTAAATGAAGAAGTGAAAACAGTTGTTGTAAAGGTCACACACCTCTGCAGTTGCCCAGCGTCGCATTAACTAACTGCAGATGTGTGGAATGTACGGTGGCCGACATCTTATCGTAAAAACGTGGCTACCACAGACATCGTTGTGAGGATGCACGTGATTGTCTCATAGCATGTTCTTCATATTCCCAAACGTCTTCATCATTCTTCATATATCATGTCGTGTGTGGTGATCCAGATGTTAAACAAAAAGCAGGAAATCACATGAATGTGTTTGGTCTTTAAACTGATTTTCCTGCTGTTGTGAAATTGTACCAGCATGCCTTAAAGGAGTACACCATAAATTAGACTGTTAAAAAAAGAGATCAAAATGCAGCAGAACCAGAGATGTATATGTCTTTATTTACTTTACACATTCCTCTTCCTCATCAGAATCTGGCACCACATTATCTGCGATGCAACTCGGCTGCTATCAGCTCAGTGGGAGAGAGCTGTGCTAGTAGCAGCCACGGTAGCATCATGCAGAGCCAAGGAGCCGGCTTCAGAGCTGGAAAATTTAAAGCCCCAGATCTAATAATCTGAACATATAAAATAAGATTATCAGCTTTGTCTGTATGGGCTTTGAAGTCTAGGAAAGGTCATTATGGATATCCTGGAGCCTGATCTTGTACAGTATATAAAATCCTATCTGAAGCTAGAAACTGTAGGGCTTTGGTGGACATTTTCAGAGAATTTAGTGAGTCCAACAGCTCCAACTAAAGTCCTTGTGTCATCATAAAAGCCACTAAATACAGAAATCAGGACAATAGATATGACATTCTTATGGTCAGAAGTAAAAAATGCACAATAGCATCAAAAAGATCGAGTCCACCTTTCCATGAGTCCACTCCCTTTACTCTGCACACCCTGGGCTTGACTAATGTATTCTTTGTTTTCATACATATTGTGTTTTCTGGTTTTGGTGGCAGTCTGTGGGAAGCGCTACAAGAACCGTCCCGGCCTGAGCTATCACTACGCCCACTCCCACCTGGCTGAGGAGGAGGGTGAGGAGAAGGAAGAAATAGAGATTCCCGAGCCTGCCCTGCCGCTGCCCGACGAGCCGAAAAGTAAGAGACGATCCACCGTCGCAGAGATTTCACAGTTAAACATAGAAGCTGAAACACTGACATTCTCTGGGTGTTTTTATCTCCTTTCTCAGCTCCAAAGAAAGGCCCAGATGGTCTTGCGTTGCCTAATAATTACTGTGACTTCTGCCTGGGAGACTCCAAAACCAATCACAAGACGGGCCAGTCAGAAGAGCTGGTGTCCTGCTCTGACTGCGGGCGCTCAGGTGCGTTAGAGAAAGATGAATAGATTAGCAATAGGATACAAAAAACTGCTGAGATGTGAAGTAATAAACATCATTCTACCCACAGGCCACCCCTCCTGCCTGCAGTTCACTCCCGTAATGATGGCCGCCGTGAAGACGTACCGCTGGCAGTGCATAGAGTGCAAGTGCTGCAACATGTGCGGCACTTCAGAGAATGATGTGAGTTTACCCACATTCAGATGTTGCATTTATCTTTTTTGCGCTAAAGTCTGAGTCATCAAGTGTTGTTCTTGTCACATTACCCGCAGGATCAGCTTCTGTTCTGCGACGACTGCGATAGAGGCTACCACATGTATTGTCTCAACCCACCCATGTCTGAACCACCAGAGGGTAAGTTCACCACATGTGGGCTACTTAAATGTTAAAAAAAACTGAGAAAAGGAATGTAACGGTAGCAAAATGTGTGATCATTTTGGCTTGTCGTTTGTTTTAAGGCTCAGAGAAAGAGAAAGAAAACCTGCAGCACGAGGCACCAAATAAGCTTTGAGGCAGATAGCTTTGTCCGCTTGTGTTGATTAACAACACTTGATGTATTGGTACCAACTGTTTGTATTGACTCTACATCCTTGGTAGCCTCTTAAACCATTATCTTAATTGAAAGGGATATTCCAGTGTAAATTTATTCCATGGTCTAACTAGGGCTGGGCGATTTGGCCTAAAAATAAAACCTCGATTTTTTCCTGTTTTCTCTAAACAAACTAAAAAGACCAAGGCAAATTTAAATACATATTTTCTTTATTAACACAATAAAAATAAATGAGATTACCAAGTAATCTAGGCCTATGTGAACAAATCAGTTGTTCAAGAATAAAAAAATAAATAAAAATAAAATAAAATCAGCACCACTTGGCTGTCATTATTGTGCAAAGGTTTTTTTTTTAAATAAAAAAAAAAAATTGGTGATTTGTCGTCATTTTCATGACGCATGTAGCATATAATGCACTGTCATTGGTTCAAATACACATGAGGTGGGTCTTGTTGGGTTTTTTAAACTACGTGACCACCCAAATGTCATGTGGTTGGCCGACAATCACTTAATTAAACCATTATCTTCATTTAAAGGGATATTCCGGTGTAAGTTTAATCCATGGTCTAACACACCTTGACACCGAGTAAGACTCCCCCTCGAGAGGTCAAGTTTGCTGACCGCTAGCTTAGCTAGTTTTAGCAACCTCAGAAAAGACCGCATGAAAACAATACACCGTCGCTTATGCCTCCAATTAGAAACCGCCATCAAAAAGCCACTCATAGCCACAAATAATGGTCAGAACAGCACCAAACTTCAGCAACAGTACATGTACAGTCCCAGCACACAGTACGAAGCCTCGAACATCTGCTAGCTCTGCCGGATTTGTATTGAAAACACAGCACAACTCACCCGTCTCCTCCAGCAGCCTGCTCCTTGTGGGGAAGCCCCGACGAGTCGATTACCGAGTGCAGTAGATTTCCGCAGCTCAAGGACGAAAATGTGTGATTATTACTCCATTACTTCCGTTCTTTTCCCTGTCAGCTCTCGATAATATGAACTGAGCATTCCATGGAGTAATAATCATACATTTTCAAAATGAAAATTCTTGATACAAAACTTTTTTGTTCAGGCAGGCATTTTTAGGTTGTCCCTAGATGTTTTTATTATTGTCTCTGCACCTTATCTCCTCTTTTAGCTGTTTTCTTTAATGTACTTTATTACCAGTGTCTTTTTTATCTACTGCTGATTTTAACGTGTCTGATTTTTCTCTTAGTCTTTGTTTCTGGTTTCTGTAGCACTTTAAGATTACTTTATGAAAAGTGCTTTACAAATAAAATGTATTATTATTATTATTATTATTATTATTATTATTATTATTATTACTACTACTACTGTAGCCTGCTGTCGGCTCATGGACAAACAACTTTAAACGACATTAACAGATTTTCTGTTATTTTTCCACTCAGGGAGCTGGAGCTGTCATCTATGTCTGGACCTGTTGAAAGACAAGGCATCCATATACCAGAACCAGAACGCCCCACCATCGTGATGGTCACCACTCCCCTGCACACACTCATCACTCGACCGTCCCGCAGCTGTATGGTTTACCCTTCAAGTCGAGCTGACCGCGGAGGGAGTGTGTTCAGAACTGACAATAAATTGTGAAAAGGGAAGTATCCCTTACCCAACTGGCCTCACTTAGCTTCAGATATGACTGTTGCACAGTTCCAAGCTCAGATTCAGACCGCGTTCGTTTTTATTTTAACCTCTTTGCCACATATTTGAGAAGTTCTAAATTTACAAGTTAAGATATACAGCTTAAAGAGCCACAATCTGACCTGCTGTTCAGGTTTTTTTACACACACGCCTACACAAAGTTGCTAAAACCTTCTCTATCCTGCAATCCACTGATTTTATGACTAGAGCAGAAACAGAGCTTGGAATCAAGTAGCATGTCTATGCTTGCTCATCGTATTAAAAAAGAGACATTTTATAATATTTATATATTTCTATGGTATATAATAGTGTTAAGTATGTACAAATTGGAAAAGAAGATTGGTCATGTAATGGTCTTTTTATAAGTGCCCATCTCATCATTATGGAGAAATCCACAACCACATGTTCTTTTATGGCACTGCTGATATTTGAGTCAAAGGGATCTGAGGGGCTGAGACTCTAAATTAATTTCCAATCTCATCCACTGCCACTGGCCACACACTGGCAAACATGCAACCTTAAAAAAAAAAACAGGAACTATGAATAGAAACCCTGGCGTGCTCGCCAAAGTGGCTCCAAAGGCTGAAGGAGTTCAGGGTCTGCAGGCTAGATGGAGCTGCACAAAGCTCAAGCAGGTGCATAATGTCCATGTTGCATTGAGGCTTTCAGGGCCGCCTTTCACACATCAAGTGTGATGCTGAGACTCGTGCTAATGTTGTGATAATGATTATTCAAGTCAAATTTAAAAACAAATCCTACTTGTGTTATCAGCCAGGTAAAGGGATAAAAAGCCTTCATCGCTGTGTTCTAGCAGTTCGCTGATCATGCACCATATCCAATATCTGTTGATGTTGTGACACCACTAGATTATTATAATGTAATTGAGGACTATGCGACCTTGCAGATGGTCACTCGCTGACAATGTTAAAGCAATACAAGAGCTCCTGTTGGGCGCCGGGATGACGGGGACTGAGTCACTTTAGGCTCTCTTTGCAGAGAATGTGCGATACTGTCAATTTTCTTTCTCGGAAAATGCTAATACAGATAGAGGATTGTGGCAGCAATTATTCACGGATCCATAGTGTAAAAAAATAAAAGAGAGAGATTATAATGTGTAAATGTATTGTCCGGTGGAGGAACAGCTCTTTTTGTTATGGCTTTTGTAGTTTAATTATGTGACGGTTTCCTTCTGTGGCAAGGCTAAAAGAAAAAGTCTGGCTGATTTTACCTCATACAGAAACAGTATTTAAAGGGTTAAAACATGCTGTTGATGGACGGGACAAAGGCAGCGGGATGAATAGTAATGACAGCTGCGGTTTCTGCTTCAATAACTGCGTATTCTACAGGTAAACAAGTGCATGCTCCGTAAGTGTTTGCACTCTCATATGCTACATAGTCGTCTCAGCGTTAGGTCGGCAGAGGTGTTGGGAAGTGGTGTAATATAAGTAACCATGCTTTCATGTCGTTTCAATAGCCAACTAACAATTACTAAAGCATTACAGTATAACTTGGTTTATTTTCTCATCACGTTTAAACTTAGTTAATTAGAGACAGTGGCTACTAGAATATTTTGCTGGTTTTTGTATTCATTGGGAGTGTTTGCGTACCTGATGTGTGGGGACATTTGGGGACTTAAGTGGAGGTTGCCTTCTAGTTAATCCTGCGATCAAGGTGTCACCTGAGCCGATCTCTCCCAAAGCTGGAAAACAAGGAGCAAAGCCCGTAATGTGATTAAGAGGCAAATTCTGGAGCTACACCTTCAACACTGAAGGGTTAAGTAATGATGGAGCCAGTCTACACCTTTCTAGGCTGCACACAGGAAAGCCATGAAGACAAAGGAAGGCCACTTGTTAATATCGGATTATGGATTCCTGGTTTCTGGCTTTGGGAGAGAATTGTTCATGACAGCAAACGTTTAAAACGAGGATCACAGCTTCACATAGCAGGTGAATTCTCTTGGGTTGAACTTTCATTTGGATTGTGATGGAATGTTTTATTGTACGAAATTTGTCTTCAGGAAAATAAAATACTAGGCACTATAACCTGCTGATGTATTTTCTTTTCTTCCTCAATGAGCATTTGAAAAATGAATGATGGTTTGGTATTATAAATAACAAATCTTAAGAGCACACCATCTCTTCAACAACCCTTTTAACTAACTGAATTAATCGCATTTTGCTGCACAATTTTGTGTTGCATGGTACTTACGAGTCCCCCAAGGCTCCGTTCTCAGACCCCTTCTTTTCAACATCTTCATGCCTCCACTAGCTCACATTCTGGAAAACGACATAACCTTTAACCATAATTATGAAGATTCTGCACAAATTTTTATAACAATATCAAACTGACACGCGGAGTACCCCAAGGCCCTATTCTCGGGCCTCTTGTATTCAAAATCTACATGCGCCCACTTACTCACATTATTGTTAACAACAAAATGTTTTCCCATAATTATGCAGACGACACACATTATTTAACATTTACGAACAGTAAAAAGTATTGTCAGGTAGACAATTATAATCATACAGCCATAAAAAAATCTGATCTTCACACTGGCTGTTTGTCAAAGATTTTGCTTTAACTGTTGGATTATACTGTAGCACAAAACGGTTTACAGCTAATAATACATTTCTGATTTGCTGCTCTGATATGAACCGCCAACACCTTTCAGATGACCGGTCTGCTTACTCTCTCACGATCAAAACTAAACATGGAGAGGCAGAATTCAGTTTTTATGCTCTGCATATCTGGAACAAATCACCTTTCTTGTTTCTTGATATTTCCCTTACTTCTGGATTGCCTTTGGAATCACCTTTTACTCTCGTTTTCCAAAAGCACCCGACACAATTCTTGCCTACGCTGTGTCAACTAGAGCAACGAGCCATGTTCTCTTTTTTTAAACCACCAGAAGACTTAACATCTTTGACAAACTCTTTATGCTTTTAGCCCCTATTTAAAATTACTTTTTAGTTTGTATTTAAGGATTCATTTGTTGTACGTACAGTAAAGCGATACAAATGAACTTGCCTACTAACATTCCTAAAGTAAAACATTTGATAACAGTGTAGTTATTAATAAAATAATTTAGTAAACTCATAAAAAGCCAACAACAGTTGTAGAAATCATGCTCAACGATTTGACTTTGACTTTCATTTATAACATTTCTGTATCCAAGAATAAAAAAAAGATTTGCTGCATCAGGGCTGAGTGCAGACAGTCAGATTTGACCATGAATAATAATTGTAATTTATATTATTTATACTTAAAGAATATACTGTATGATGTGGCAGGAAAAAAAATCTATTTAAGATCTGTGTGTTTTTACTGGTTTACTCCATTAGATGGCGGTCACGGACTAAAACCATGTCCCCTCTCAGCTGCTCTGAATGTCTGCAGCGGCACCTCGGTCCGTTCACTATCACTGCCACCTATAGAAAACAACGGGACGACAACAAGACATGAGTTGTTATTGCACAGTTTTTGTTTTTTTTATTGGACTCAAGATACAACAGTCTTCTATGATCCCATGCGACCTCTACGCAATAAATTGAAACCACCTCCAACATCACAGCAGAATAAACAGAACATTCTTCGAGTGCTGTGAAACCACAACAAGTTCAGGAGTTCATCGTTTGGTTTGGTGCTGTTGTGCCTCCGTAGCCGTGACTACCAGCGTATCGAGATTATTACTGGATTAAAACAGACTCGGCAGCGGAGTGACAGAACACATTAGCATTACAAACTGCTGTGAATCATCTTCTGGCAAAAAACAAACAAAAAAAAAAAACACAACTGAGGATGTTAAACAGGGATGAAGATGCTGAGGATACGCAGAGACAGTTTCTACCTCAGAGAATGCTACGAAGAAAAACAAAACAAGATGAATGGCGAGCATGGTACAAACGATTCCTCAATTGATTACATTTCCAAGTGATTAATTAAGATCTGGTTCTTTAAATGGCAGAAAGCAGTGAAAGAATGTCTTGTTTATTTCTCAGGAGGTGGCCGTTTTGTTTACCAAAGACAAAAGCAGGAAGTCCTCACATCTGCGAAACGTTTACTAGTGAGTGTTCAGCATTTTTTTTTGCTTGATCAGAGACTCAATTTATTATCGGAATAGTTTCTTTTGATTAACTACAGGATTATTCAGCTAATCGTTTCAGTAGTAAAAGACCATATTCACATGGCGGCCATTTTCCTCGTACGTCCCTCTCAGGGTGGGAGGCTCGAATGTCAAATTGTTATCATTTCGTCACTTCTCGGCTGATCAACAGCTGAAAAGACAGCAGATAGTGAAAATATATATACCTGAGGGATATCTGGACATATTTCCAGGTAAAACAACATATTTGATCACCCATTAGCTAACGTTAGCATTCCACCCCTTCCTCGCCGACATAACCGTTTCATTAGCTACAGCCAGTGCATTTAACTTCCAGGCTTGAATAAATATGTCCAATATGAAGCTACGTTGATTTTTCAGAAGTACTTCACACCTTTCCTGTTGTATTATGTAACTATCAAACATTACATCTTTGTTAGGAAGTGGCCAAATGCTAACGTCGGCTGTTGTGACTTTCCTTGATCTTTTTTAGTTGTTGATAAATCAGGGAAGTTCAAAATGATAGCAATTAGTTTAGATTCCCTACATTTATACGACTTACAACCTGGAACAAAGCAGAACAACAATGGAGGAAAATGGCCATCGTATGAATATGGTTTACTAAGAGTCCTCTGAACGTGCAGGAAGCACTGGAACGATTTCTATCTGTACTTATTTATTGGGGACACGAGCAGTTAGAGGATGATCATCACATTTTCTTTTTTAGCACTGACATTTTAACAGTGCGTTGAGATGCACTGATGGGATCTGATATCAAACCTCCCGGCATGACATTTGAGCAGATCTGATCAAATACGTTTAAATGCAGTAACACTTTTAACTGCGGCAAAAAGAGAGAGTATGAATAATGGATGAAAAAAAAAAGTTTGAGAGTCAATTTAGTAGGGAAAGACGTACTTTCTGTCATTTAAATTAAGTGGAATTTTTCTCGACATTGGACCCTGAAAAACTAAGAAATTGAGCACATGAACATTGTAAAAGTTAAAAAAGGTGAATAGATTCCAAAGACTTGAAAACTAATTTAACTATTGAAATCAGATTAATTGCTTAGACATTCACAAAGTTAATATTTTATCCATTCTTTAAAAAAGGTGCAATATGTAAGAAGTAGTTCAAAACATTCAAACATAGACTAAAGTGATCAACAGAAGGTAAAGACAAATCGGTTTGACGTTATGTCAGACATCTACGTAGGCCTACTGTGTCGCAGAGATCTTGTTAGCATGCTAACCAGCTAGCTCTGGGCCTGAAAGCGCTCCAGGGCTGCTGTGATAGCGGTATAAAAACCGAGACTCCCCCAGTGTTCCAACTAGCTGCACGGCTAACTGAGCTAACGTGCTAAGGGCAGCTACAGTCGGAATAGAATACAGTTAGCAGCAGTTAGCGGTTACCTTGGTGATACACTTTTTGATGGAGTATGAATTCGGCAGGTGGCCAATTCCTACATATAGCACCTTTAAAACATTTTTTACAATTATTTTGTTTTATAAACTAAATTAAACCTGTAAACGGCAGCTTCACGTTCTGCGGGCCCTTGCATGAAATAAAGGTCGAGTGTGTCGATGAATCAATACTGAAATAAAAAGAACAACTTAGCTCTGAGAAGATTTTAAGACACAACTTCAATTCAATTCACAACAACTCGAGTGCTAGTCTCACATCACAGCCTTCATATTCCACTATACAAACAGTGAGGGTATGCATTCATTCTGCTACAATTACAGTTCACAAGTAGGCTTACATTATAATTTTTAAAAAATATCAAAAACACCACAAAACTAGTCTCTGTCAGACATTCATTATTGTAAAACTATGTAAATTATTTAACATTTACAAACAGTAAAAAGTATTGTCAGATAGACGATTATAATAATCATACAGCCATTTAATAAAAAATAAACAAAGATTGCTCAGATCATTTTGGTGGAATATTTAGTCATTATATCATCTAAATGTGTCCAAATTGCTGTTTTTTAAAAAGGACAGAGGAGCAGCAGGCGTATATAAACATGGAACATGCAGCATTATTTGCCATACAACACACAAATACAGTACATGTATGTGTGAGTATATAATGTGCCGATTCCGTCCCGATCGAAAAGTGTGTGAAAATGTTCCACCAAAGCAAAAATTAATCTCCCTAAAATGTACAGGAAACAATACAAACATCGATTGTCGTACCTAAACGTGAAGTATTACAACTAACCTGCACTCAAAGTCATCAAAGTTTTGTGACACTCATAGAAGAACATTATATATTAGATTTCATAGTAATAAGACCTCTAAAAATACTGTAACACTAAGTTAATCTCTTAACGTACATTAAGATGTACCAATACTTGCTGATGAGCAGTGAGGCAAAAATCTTCAAAATATTGTCACAATAATGTGCATTTTCATATCAGTGTTTCTGTTCCACATACACGGAGTCCTTTACAGTCGGACTCAAGTACCTCACTGTCTGTTCAGAGGTTCTCCTGCGTAATTCAGTGCCGCCTGCTACATTTGAATACATGTAAATATTTCCACACTAAACGGGTGTACATTCAAAACATATTCAAAGCGAAGGCCTACAAACATACTAATCTGAAAGAGGTTTATTATTTTCATCTTGAACAACAACAGGCCACAAGCCTGACGCGAGAACTTCAGAAAAAAGATGTTTTAACCTTTTGACCTAAAGCTGTTTATAAGGATGAGATGGCCACAGAGCATGTGAATTATGTTTATATGTATATCCCTAAATCAGATAACTATTCATTAAACTTTTTCAATTTCCCAGTAGGACTTTTTTAATTAGTAGTCTCATTTTAAAGCTGCTGTAAGTGATATATTTTTCATTATTGTAATAAGTGTTAAACAGCTCTATATTCCAACAGTAATCACTGTAATAGAGTGTTTGGTCAATAACTGTCTCTCCCTCCTTCTGCTCATGCAGTAGAAGAGAAAAGAAATGTTCTGGTATCCCTGCCCACGTTATCCAATCAGGACAGAGAGCTTCATAAAGAGGCGGTCCTGTCTACAGAGCAGGATCCTCCTGTTTGCTGCCAGAGAGGAGGGAGGGGGCTGCGAACTGCAAAACGGACAGGAAGTTAGCTAAAACGACGACGACGGCTGCTGCTTTGACGCATAATTTCCCCTGCTGTAAATCCCAGCTGCAGCTGTCTGCTGCCTGTGTATATCCCACTCAAACTGTTCCATTAGTGTCAGCAGAAACATGCACGGCTGAACTCTCCTCACCAACACAAACTTACGGAGAGACAACATGTGGATACAGCAGCAGAGGCGATGCAGGCTAATAAACTCACTCTCAATGATAAACAACGGCTGTGTGGTTATGAAATCAGTTAGTTTGTGATCCTGTAATCAATTTACCCCGCAGCTGCAGCAGGTTCGAGAACACAGACATTAAAAAAACATAAATAAATAAATTAAACAGTACTGTCAGATGAAAAGAGCCGCAGTGACAGGAAGTCGCTGAAAGGACGAGGACCTTGTGTCATTGGCATGAGATGTGAATGTCTATGTAGAAGTTTGCGTGTGTGCTGCTAGACAATTAAAACTGTACAATTAAAACCGAGCCTCTAAAAGTGCTGTGAATCTAAAGTTCTAATGGCTTATTGCTTTAATGAAACAGTAATGATTCGACGTTTATTAATTATCATCAAGCAGAAGCAGCTAGGATTTGTAGTGTGTCACCCAGTTGACGGGTAAGCTAACGTGGCTATGTTTTGGCGGGAAGTGATTTCTCTCAAAACTGAAGCTTTTGTCAAAGGATGTTAGTAGAAAAGGCCAGGAGATCAACATCGGCATATATTTACGTTAAAATCAGACGTAAAAATAAATGTCATCAAAACATTAGCGAGCCACAACAACGTACAACAACCTAGCTAATAAGGACCAGAACAGTTTGTTTTCTAAATCAGTTTTGTTGTTGTTGATGTCTTTTACTGTTCTATATTGCTACTAATAAAGGCGTCCATCTGCCATGTCATTAAATTTTCTCATAAGTCATGAACAGTCACTACACTGTACGAAAAACAGAAGAAATTGTGCTATTGATAAAAGACTTGAGTGTGTATTTGTGTAGTTGCATGTGTACAGTATCAACCTAGTGAAATCCTACGGAGGTGCACAGAAACTCTCACAGTCAAACACAACAACGCTGTCACTCTCGTTTTTGGCTTCAGGAAAGAGGACGTGTGGTAGAAAGGTAGGTACTCAGCATGTCGTCTACCAGGGGGTGACCTTTGACCTTAAGGCCTCACATCTGCCCGAAGAAGATGGAGCAGAGCAGGAAGATGGCATAGAGAAACAACAGACCCAGACCCAGCCGGCGATCCAGCTTCCAGTGGTTCAGATGAACGCTCATCACCTTCAAGCAGAAAACAGTGGAGAGGAAGCCAAAAATTATTTTACACCACTAAATCTGTGTACACACACTTTTGATAAATAGCCTTCAGAATTGCATTCATTACTTTTTTCATTTTTTACTTTGAACCCTAACCCTGCCCACTTTATCCAATCAGGACAGAGCGCTCCATAAAGGCCGGTACTGTCTGCAGCTTTTATCGACTGATAACAGAGACGAATGCATAATGCCAATCTCGGCTCGCTTCTGCTCCACTGCCTCCGTGACTCAATGCAATCTGTCTGTTCATTAAAGGCCACTTTTTCATGAAGGTTCTCGTCTAATAATAGAGTGAACAACAACACACTATTGATAACGTCTCTGTTTCGAAACAATTGTCTTTCTTCACTTTTGCTCCCTTTATCGACCTGACCGATGTATCAGTTGAGCTCAACATGAAGCATACAGAAACCTGCGTTCTGAGAATATATAACAACAAAAAGAGGATCTGAATCATTTCTAATACCCTTTAAGGCCTCAGATACGAGAGAAATTATTTGAGAAACTATAGAAACCCTTTCAAAGAAATAGTGACCTGGAAAACATGCAGGTAAAGTGTAAGTTTGACAGTCCATGATCGCTTGAACTAAATTCAAAATCCACTTATATTGGCTTATTTCCATACTGACAACAGACATTATAACGACTACAATACACAACATCTGGTACATTTCATTTCCTCACCGTCAGAAACACAGACGCCAGCAGCAGGACGACAGAATACACCAGTCCTTTATTATTTATGGAGACCTGTGGGGGCAGAAAAAAGCAGAAGTCACAATTCTAGGACACATCAACGCTACATTTCAGTTCTGATGAACTCTCACACACATGCAGACAGTTAACAAGTCAAATCACAGGCAGAGGCAAAAAGAGATTGGTATTGTAGAAAGATAAATGTGTATGCATACTGTTGATCCGTGGTCCACCACGAGGGTACGCAAAGCCCAGGGGAAACCCAAACCCAGCAGGATGTCAAAGATATTGCTTCCTATGGAGTTAGACACTGCCATGTCCCCCATGCCTGAAAAGAGATGGGAAGGGTGACAGAGAAATGTGAAACTGAAGCCAACCAAAGTGAGAAAAAAATACTTTTTATGCTTTTCTTTTTTACCTTGTCGAGCTACAATCAGACTTGCCATGCAGTCTGGCACGCTGGTCCCTGCTGCCAGGAAGGTTATCCCCATGATGTAGTCTGGGATGTCTAGTGTGTAGCTGATGATGGTGACCTGAAACAGTGGAAAACATCAGGGTCGAGATTTACTTGAGTTGCACGATGGATGTACGGCTTGTTCTGTATTTCAAAGACAGCAATAACATAATTTATAATCGCTTCAGAACGGGACCTCTCCGTCTGTCTTCCTTCTTACCATCCACACCATGAGGTAGGAGAAGACAGCGATCCACAGGGTGGAGGCCACAAAGGTGACCATGAACCAGCGGTGCCAGCGTGGCAGAATACAGTTAGGCACAGTGCAGTAGAGCAGGAGGCCCAGAGGCCACGTGATGACCCACTTCACCCGCGCACGGCAGCTGCCTGTGGAGAGCAGGAAGTCGATCAGGAGGGACACATGGTAGTATTTAAATAATTAAGTATTTTAAGGACTTCTGTCAACCAGAGATTCACTCTTACACCTAAATAAGCACTAAATAAATGTAATAGTTTACTTAACAGTGCTCCATCTTCCTCACCTGGTATGCGCACAGGACTGAAAATCCCATCTTCATCATCCTCCTCCTCCTCTGGCTGGCCGCCCCCGGCCCCCGGCTTGTCTCCCGGCTCTGCGTCTCCCACGCCGGCTGCCCTGCCTCCGTTCTCCAGACTGCAGGAGCCCGTCCTCTTTAGGCTGTTGGTGGTCGACCCGGGGCCGGCCTCCCCGTCCTTCTGGTTCTTTGAGCTCTGGATCAGCCTCTGTCTCTGCAAGAGGACGACTCCCGTCGGTTTTTGTTGTAGAGCTCAGAGATGTGTGTTAAAATGTGTGACATGTGCGCAAAATACCTCACTGATTAGCATGCGTCCTGCCATAGAGAGCCTGGTGCGGGGGGAGAAGTGCGGGGTGATCATGATGCGCAGGCCGGCGTCAGAAAATGACAGTTTGTGCGGGTTGAGGATGAGAAGCTCGTCCACCATGACGACCGGAGCAGGCTCCTGACCGTGGGCTTGACCTGCCAAAAGATTCTTGTATGTGATTTTCGGGAGCAGCGAACAAACACAAAGCCGCAAAAGACAACAAGACCATCCTCACATCTTCTGACCTTTGTTGAGAAGCACCATGGAGGTGTTGCAAGCAGAGGCATCCTCGCCCATCTTGTCGTCTCTGTGGTCCTCTGATGCGGGGCAGCACGGCTTGCCGCTCCTGAGCTGACGCGTCACAAACGCCAGGAGCTGGGTGTTGAACCTGAGACCAGTAAGATACTGTTTGCTTACATCCATATAAACAATAAATGGGGTTTGTCTGTCATGTGGAGGCACGATGACTGACGAGGAGGTTTGGTCTTTTAATCAACTTACTTCATGATTATAATGTAGACGGCGTACATGGTCATGAGGAGCAAGGACTCCCACCTGAACAGCAAGAGGTAAAGGTGTATTAGTCCGGCGTGACATAGCACAACTTTATAAAGTTGGCGTTGCACTTTAAAAAAGATGCAATATGTAAGACTTTAAGTGGAAAACATTCATTCACATTGTGAAAAAAATAACAGTTTTGACATTATGGTGTCTGTGTATTGTATTGCAGAGCTTGTCTACTGAAGTTAGCATGCTAATCAGCTAGCCCCGACTCAACCCCGTCCACATTTCCTGTACTAGTAAACAACAACGATCTCCCAGTCTGGACCGCTAGATGCATGTATAACTGAGCTAACTAGCTAACGGTAGCTGCAGTCAACAGTAAGAAGTCCTTGTTGCTGATAGTCATGAAAATTAAATCAATGAGAAAAATACCCCCTTTCTAGAGCCCCAAATCCCTGTTTATGAACTGTCTTTAGGAGAGAGCTTGTTCATAATCATCCTCATAAAATACAAATACAGCAGTGAGGGCGCTGGGAAGATGCTGGATGACCACTGCTGCACCTGTGCAGACTCATATCTCAGGTATTCTGAGCATGTTGTGTTTTGGCAAAGTCAGCTGAAACAAAAATCTGACAAAGAGCATCAAGAAGAGTGGTGAGGTGAAATACACCAGGACAGCCTCAGCTTGGCACGGCACGACTTAATAAGCAGCCTCCATATATCACTGTTCAGTCCACCGCTACAGCTCACATTAAGTCCATGAATAAATCCACTCCTTCATTAAAACCACTGACAATAAAGAGCCTTTTTTTTTTTTTTTCCAAGAGGCCTCAGGTCGACAGAACAGAACAGATTCAGGACAGGCACCTCGGCAGCTATGAAGGCATCGGGAAGACAAAATGAGCCTGTTGAGAAAAGAAAAGCTACACAAAGGAAATCAATTGAACAACCCTTTGCAAATCAATTCGACAGCTGAGCTCTGAATCACTGATCATGTGTGAAGTGGCTGCCACACACACACACACACACCTCCTCCGCACAAATTCAACAAATGGAAAGTTATCTTCAAATAGATTTCGAATTGAACCTCGTCACCTCTGACAGACTCTAAAATGAGCCGCGGCTGCCTGGTTTATGAATATGCAGATGTTTTGTTATTTGTCGAGCGCAAATCAGGAACCAGAATCGATTAGACGTGCCTCGCAGTCACTGATTGTTGACCTTGTTGACACCCTCGTCTTCGTGACGATAATAACAGTCATTTGAGGTTGCTGACACCGATCACAGCGTGAGAGCAGAAGGATGAATCATTTGCCGATCTGTTTCGGTATGAATACAGATGTCTTGTACAGAAATGTGATCATGTGAGGAGATGAGCTCACTCTCTGAGCAGCGCAGTGGCAGAAGAAGCACTGAGATCATTTGCTTAAACCTGCAGTGTGGGACTTACTAATGAACATCTGTTGAATTCAAGCCCCTGCCAAACAAGTTCGCACAATGCTGATTAACCCCATCACCGCTAGATAAATCTCTGTATTTCACATGATGACTTCCCGTAATGTTGTCAGACACTTAGCATAGCAACGTCAGCCCTTCTTTTTATGGTCGCAGTTGCCCCAAAGGATTACATTGATTCCACTGCAGTCTGTGTTGTGGCTGCAATCTCTTCAGTCAGTCTGCCAATAACGAGAATGTGGACAGAAAAATCGATCTCCTTTCTGTCGACTGTCAACACATAGTCCAAGTTTAAAGACGTTTCAAAGAAGCTGAGCCCCAAAGATACATCCAAACTCATTCATACAGTTTATATCTGTGAAACTGTGTGAACTGTGTAAAATAGTGTCTTGTGTTCAACACCAACAAGGGATTCGAGCAAATCCTGAACAACCGTTTTTATAGTAGCAGCTTAAAAGTAAAAAAAAAAAAAAACAGAATTGAAGGCCTGTGAACTCACCAGACAACTTTGGCATCATAGATAACCTAAAGAGGGGAAACAAATTGATTCTTCAGAGCACAGTGTGGAAGTTTAAAAGTTTAACACATCAATTGTTTTTGATAAAAAGCAGAACTCACCCCGATGAGAGTCAGCACAGCGAGGATGTAGTAGGAGGAATCTCGGAAAAGGGACCACCATGTCAGAACCACCGTCTGAGGTAAGACGTTATAAATGTTGGAGTTCAGTCACTCAAGAACAATAAATAAGAGGACTAATTATCTGTGAGTGCCGGACGTCTGCCTCGTCTAAATCTTGCCACTTGAGCGCCCAAAGTTGTTCAATTTTAGGAGAAGTGGGCACTTTTATTTTTACGAGTTCTCTCAGGAACAACTGCATGAAAGATGCTGGTAAAAGGTTTTCCATACCTGGCCTGCAAAGATCCCACTCAGGCCGATGATGACCAGTATGTTGAAGACAGCCGAGCCAACAATGGTGCCGACTCCAACGTCTCCTTTAGTGATGAAGACACCTGAGGGTGGGGGACACAGAGGGAGAGGAGGGAGCTAAATGTGTGTATTTACAATCTGGCTTTGTTTGGTTTCAGGGAAGACAAAAAACCCTGCAGTCTGTCATCTCCTGGTGGCTCCTGTGAGCTCTTATTTACACTTTTTCTTTATTGACACACATCATCCATCTGTTTGTCTCTAACCTCCAAGAAAATACCTAAATGGAAATGTTTAGCAAAAATCCCTTTTGAGGACTCTGCTGACATCTCCTGGATGATTCTAGCACTGCAGAAGCTGGGAAGACTTCCAACATTTCTCTGAAGAAATGTTTAGGATAATTGATAAGCATTTTTTTCTCCCTGCCACAACTACTACTTGGTCTTGACTGGCTGATAAACTAACCAATGAGAGAGGTGAAAAGCTCTGGAGCAGAGCTTCCTGCCGCCATAAACGTTGCCCCGGCCACATCTTCACTGAGCTGCAGGTTCTGAAAGATTAGAAAAACACAATCCAGATTAAAATCAGATAAATCACTTAGTGATTTGTTAGATTAAGGAAACTCTACTTGAAGGCTGGTTGATGCCGTTTCCTCACCTCAGATATTTTCTCAAGGGAAGGGACAAAGTAGTCGTCACAAACGATGGCCAGAGCGTAGAACATGTAGATGGCCTGGAGGCAAAGGAAAGTAAATAAGTTGTGTAACTCTTGGCTTGTAATATATGCTGCTTCTAACTCCGTCAGGACCTTAGCGTGATGAGTCAAGGACATGAATACAGAGAGAAACTACTCACACAGAGTGCATGCAGGATCACAGCCCCCTTCTTCCTCTGCTCCTTGGTGAAGATGTCCTCTGGAAACTCATGGATGGCTGCGAGGAGGACAGACATGATGATAAACATGTTCCCTGGGTAAAACACACATTTCATTCCCCCAAGTTAATGATGTTTATAATCCTGCATGCGACTTACAACAAGGTTTAAGAGGTACAAGTGGGTGACGTATTGTATTATGAGCTCTGCGTTCATAATGCTTATAAGACCTTCATGCCAGTGTTTGCACAGCACTTCATAACTACCATAGCTTAGCCAGTTATGCACACATAGAACTGCTCCAGTGTATCATAACTGATTATAAACTCTGACTCTGTGAGCTTTACAGTAAAGTGGCAGCACTATACACGGTTATTACAAATTGTATGATGCCATATTTGCTGGCTGAACACATGAAGACATGAAAAATGATTATCAGAGCCAAAGCTTCATCATTGTTGTAGGTTTTTATGAAAGAATATGAAAATATGGCTATATTGGCTTATCACAAATATATCTGTATGGGCATACATGTTGTCCAATATGTGCCAGTTTTCATATTTTCATAACATCATGCAGAAAAAGATGCTTGGGGAAATTTAAAATTATTAAATTCCCTGTGAAGTTTACTGTAACAGTGCACTGACGTCATTTTGGATGATAAACTTCACTGTTAGGAGGTAAAAGATCCTGTATCTTCGTCACATGTGTCTGATAACCGCAGATCAGCTGATATATTAATATCAGGGTTTTTTTCCTCCCTAATCTCAGTATCGGCCCCAAAAATCCAGTATTGGTCAGGCTCTACTGGAAAATAATCAATGAATCCATTCATTGTTGCAGCTCTAGTGCTACCATCAATCTCTATTCTGCATGCTGCAAAGCATCAACATCAATTTACTGAGGAACATCAAGCTGATACAAAGGGCCTATGAGATACTGATGTGAGTTATGACAGTCTGACAGTAAAGAATATATAATGTTTCCTTACATTTAGGTAACAAACACGACTTAATTTGACCCTGCAGAGGGTCATTAAAACTGCCCAGAACACCATAAACCTACAACTGCCTTCCCTGGACAGCATCTTCACCTCCCGTTGCCTGCAGAACATTCACAACATCCTAAAGGACTCATTCCACCCCGCCCACCACCTGTTTGAACTGTTGCCCTCCGGTAAACGCTACAGGTCCATCAAAACACGTATCACAAGATTCATCAACAGTTTCTAGCCCCAAGGCCATCACCATACTGCACTCAGAACTAAAAACACACACCCCAAACACATGTCACTTTACCGTCATGGAACATGTGTTTTGCATACGTTGGCAAGCTGGCATGAATGAGAGTGTGAGTGAGGAAAATGGGTGATGAATGAAAGCATTATTTATTGTATTTGTTAGGATATATTATCTATTTCATCTACTTTTATTTAAGTATTTTGAGTCCAGTACTTGCACTGGACTCAAAATTGTGCACCTGAAATTTCGTTGTATTTTTGTACAATGACAAAGAAAGTCTCTATTAATTTATATATTGCCCTCTTGCTTATGACTTATTCTGGGTAGACTTTTATAACGATATACTTCGTATCTATTTGATCTTCTTATCTGATTACAGCGCTTCTTTTTCAAATGGCCTCCAATGATTTCAAAATAAACTCAAAGACACAAAGTGGGTGTTGTCATCCTGTGTGTCAGAATATCAGATATCATTTCTTTCAGACGACCACAACAACCAGCAGACACACACACACTCGGCTAAGTCGTGACTAAAGAGCGAGACAGGAAGTGAAACTGGCAGCTGCTTCCTGCCCTTCCTCGAGTGTCAAAGAAAAGAAGAAGAAGAAGAAAAAAAAAAAGCTGTTAATGACAGCTTAGTTTCCCTCCGTTCCCTCGACGTTACCAAAGGGAGCCTCGAGAGTGTGGTGCGGCTCCAATTTACAACTCTGAGCCGCGCTGGATGAATTTAAACTACTGGGGAGCATGGAGCTATTAATAGCTCCTCTGCTGTGTGAGACAACTGTGGGGTCGACAGGCACACAATGAGCACGGTGCAGCCGTCACGATGTACGCTGCACGACGGTGGCTGCATGGAAACTGAGCAACAGACTGCGTGGATTAAGAGAAGGGTCCCTTGTGATCGGGGATATGAGATTTGATCTTTGACACCGATGTGTCAGGGAGAGGAGGAGGAGGAGGAGGAGGAGGAGGCCATATGGTCCTGAGGAGGGGACAGTAATTTGGCTACATTCTGTTAGAAAATGTAAATGTTTGTGCAGCGATGTTTACACATTCTGAGCCTGAGCGCAGCACTGCCTGTCAGGATATGCTTATTGTGCCATAAAGAGCTTCTTGTGCATCTTGTGCGAGTTGAAGCGAGTTCCTGGAGGTTGGCAGGTCCCCGTTTTCTGTTTTCTGTGGGCCAGCTGTTACTGCGCGGCACGGCTCGTCCACTAAGTCATCGAGGCTTAGCATGTAAACTTTCTGTCATCTTTATCGCACGAAATAAAAAGGGAGCCGGGATGCGAAGCTGCACTGTGTGCGTCTTCTCAGGCGGCCCGCCAGGCCGATCAGCTGTTAGACATCTGTGCTCCCACTCTGGCTTAATTTCTTCGTCCCGGAAGCCTCCGTATCTCCTCTCTGCCCAAAAAACACACACTCTCAGGTTGTTCTGTCGGTGGAAACGCTGCAATGTCTAGCTCAGATGGATGCTTTGAGGAGTTGCTCTGGTGAAGGCTGTTGCTATGGCGACCCTCTCCCTGGGGGCTGCTTTTTTTTTTTCATGGGTGGCAGTAGGAAGCCAAAGGCAAGGCAATTGCGTGAACAGTGAGAAAGGGGGAGGTGAATTTGTGTTTCCCATGGTTAGGGTTTATGAAAAATGAAAAAAAAAAAAAAAAGACTTGACAGCAGCTCTGGACCGCAATTTCTAAAAATATTTATTTTTCCTTACAAACCCTCAGGAGAGGTCTGAGAGAGTGAGGGGAGGGGGGGGAAGGACGCCGTAGAAACAGAAACAGTGGACTTGTTCGCTGAAGGCTGCTGGACAGGAATGTGCTTTGCCAGGACTCTTTATGTCTTGGTTTCACAAGACCAGACCACAAACTGAACTGACCCAGTTAAAGATGACCATGCATCTGCATCTTCCCGAATCAGGGATTTAAGCCAGATGTGGCACCGGCTTGACAGAGTCGTAGTTTTGTAATCAGAGGTCAAGCAGTGAGCCTCAGTGAGTCGAGGGAAAGATTTGGGCTGTTGATGTTCGGTTACTCTGACAATACAAAAGTCTCTGTACTCTGACCAATAACGTCACTTCTCTCTGTGCTCGGTGTCAGAATTACAAAATGCTCCCACAACTCTCATCCAGTCGTGTCCGTCACAGTCCTCACAGCAGCTCACATATCTTTGTGCCATTCCTACATAAACTCGAGTACTCGGACTCTTTAATAGATCATCCACAAGTGTGAATATGTTTCATATCCTCAAGCCTCAGACATTTATTGCACACAAACTGTTGCTGTATATCATAAAGGGCAGCACTTCCTGTTCAGCAGGAAGCAGACAGAGGACACATGTAAAGCTTTAATTAACTGGTTGAATCACCACACTAACAATTAGCACACTGGCTCTGTGATCCTTGAGAAGAAGTGTGATCAGAACTGGACTATCGTCTGGGGAAATGTCTTAAAAGGTGCACCGTGTAGCTTTGGTAAGGAAATTCAAACTCAAAAAATAGATACTTACACACAAACTCGGGAAGGTGATAAATGTCCTTAGAGGGGAATAAGGTCCCCAGAGCGCTGTTTGAAATTAGAAAGGTGGATACTTAGAAGACATTGTGTCGTCCTTTTAGACAGTTTGTTTATTCAGTTTATTTGGCCATGAAAATCAATTAAGGATTTTCTGATTAAGATTTCTTCCCCAAAATTACATGGTGCACCTTTAAAACAATCTTCCATTGAAAAGAGGGAAAAACTGCACTTCCGTCTGAACTTTCAAAGAATGATAGAAATGATAGAAATGATAGAAATGATGATACTTAATCTGAAATATTACTGCTGGTAAGCTTCATATGTTTAATACACAAAGTGGATTAAAGTTGAGAGTTGTTTACTTCATACTCTGCCCAACAGTTAACCAAGACAACCAAGACATTGTCTACATGTTTGGCAATTTTATTTTTTCTCAGCCAGGAAGAATGTTCAATAAAACAGTCTATTTGTTTCTTTTTTTTTAATTTAGTTTAATATCTGGAACTTTATGCTGGCTTTACTTCTTGCCCTGTTAATGAGCATATCTGGAAAAATACCAGGCAGATCATCAGTTGCTTGCTTCCTTTGTTGAACTTTTCGAGGAAGAGGAAAAAGACAGTGCTATGTTAGAACAGAAAATAATTGGTGGAAAATCATATTAACTCTGCAGCATCATAAAAGCCAGGAGGCCCCGAGTTAAAATGAGATACTGTTTGTCAAGATGCAAAGCGTAAATTGAGGCTAATGCATCTGCTTCTAGTCCGTACACAGAGCGACTGCTGTGTAAAACTTTATTAGCTTTTAGCCGAGGCCTCTTCAACATTTACAGCAATTATAAAACACCATCACCTGTTTCTTACGACAGCAGGGCATCAACCAGGTATGGGTTGGTTGGTTGGTGTAACTTTTTTTTCAGCTGATGTTGATGACAGACAATTACCTGCTTTTCCTGGCTGATACCAGATGATAACCGATAATTTAACATAAGTTTCTAACCTCTAGTTTATACACACAGCTGTTGCGGCGGGAGCGCGCATGAACTCTTCACAGCAGAGCGGCTGATGCTGTGACTGTTATTCTTTTACTTGCTGTTCACGTGACTGTTTCCTGCAAGACCTCCGCACATGACATTGGTAGCCTACAACTGAGAACCGTGCTGTGTAAGGGATAGCCTTATCCCCTACACACATGAAGCAGCCGGGAAGCCGGCTTGCTGTGTGTAGCGACACACAAGCGGCGAGTCTGAAAGGCACAGGCGAAAGCAAAGACAGCATATTACTGCGGTCAAGCCAGCCGGGGTTCGCGTCTGCTTGGTCAAATCAGCCGCACATTTTTTTCAAGTGTGCGAATCTACTAACATTTACAGTATTCGTGATGAAACCGCTCTGAAGAGCTGCTGACAGTGACTGTGGGGCAGACTGCAGTCTCTCAGTCAGACCCATGAAACATACGATACTTTTACAGTAATTATTCCCGGGAGTGAGCTGAAGGTATCACGATGGTATCCTTCCAGATTTCAAAGTAAAGGATGACGTGACGTGAGAATTCTTTTTTTTTTTTTTCCATAAGTAGTTTTGGATTCATACACTGCTGAACTAAGTACTTCATAGACAATTTGCATGCATAATATGAAGTACTTTTACTGTGTACTTTGAGTAATTCTTTGTCAAAGTCCTGACCAGATCACAAGAATAAGGATATTTCACCCAACTTTGATGTGGGATAAAAAACTTATTTTCCATAAGTAGTCCAAGATTCATATACTACTGAACTAAGTACTTCATAGACTACTTGCATGCATAATATGAAGTACTTTTACTGTGTACTTTTAGAGTAATACTTTGTCAAATCATGACCAGATCACAAGAATAAGGATATTTCGGTCAACTTTGATGTGCAATAAAAAACTTATTTTCCATAAGTAGTCCAAGATTCATGTACTGCTGAACTAAGTACTTCCTTGACTATTCTTGTGATCTGGTAAGGATTTTGACAAAGTATTACTCAAAAGTACACAGTAAGAGTGCTTCATATTATACATGCAAGTAGTCTATGAAGTACTTAGTTCAGCAGTGTATGAATCCAAAACTACCTATAGAAAAAAAAATATTAATAAATTCTCACGTCGTCCTTTACTTTGAAATCCGGAAGGATACCATCGTGATACCTTCAGCTCACTACCGGGAATAATTACTGTAAAAGTAGCGTATGTTTCATGGGTCTGACTGAGAGACTGCAGTCTGCCCCACAGTCACTACCAGCAGCTCCTCAGAGCGGTTTCATCACAAATACCGTAAATGTTAGAAGATTCGCGCACTAGAACAGAATGTGCGGCTGATTTGACCAAGCAAACGCGAACCACCTCTGGCTTGACCGCAGTGGCATATTGGGGGACAAAAACATCGTCTCTGTTAGCAGCTAATGTTGCTACACAGACACAAACACACCTTTAGCCTGTGGCTACAGCCAGCTGCTAACGTCACCTCCCGGATAACAGGTTGGGCTTTCTGTCCCATACATAAAGGGACATATTTCTAACTATTCGGTTTCAGACTAAAGGACCGTGGAAAATGCGCAGTCTGTAACTATTCAGTGTTACACAGCGGTGGACTAAGCTACATGTTAGCAGCTAACGCTACTTTGCACGTTAGGTCACTCCGAGTCCTCGGTGATCTCATATGATTTTCTAATCAAGCTCTAAACATGACCTGTAATGTTTTCTTACCTGGTCACTACGAAATGAGCCACGTCAGCATCTGTTTTCAGTCCCAATTCAAGTTGAAGCTGCCTCCATGAGCCGAACGCATATCCGATGTTTATTCTGGTGCCGGTCCGGCTTTGGTCGTAATTTCGTTTCGACTCACGACTTGCCGCTGATAAAAAAACTTCGTTTTCTTCTTAGTATGAGTTTTTAGTGGACTTTGTGTGGTGGTCGGTCGTTTTCTGGCCGTAGCAGAATCCGTTACTACCCAAACACTAGTTTGGGTTCACCGCGCTTGTCTTCTTCTTGTTTCCAAAGCCGTCGAGGACGCGCATTCAGCTTCATCTGACGTCACGTCTGCAGGACTGCACTGGGAAATTCAGACCCGAATTGCAGTACATTATGCAGCACACAGCCTGTTCAGCTCATTTTTGGTTTTGAACGCTTCATCACCCATTAGCAATAAAAAACTTAAAATGCATGTTTGTGGCATCTGGCTTCGTACTGTCATACATTTTAATTGGCTATAATTTCACTGAGACCAATAAAAATACGATAATATACATTTCCAAATGTCGGTCCGATATACAGTTTATCATGCATCTCTAATAATAATGAAAGTTATTAATTAAAGTCTCAAGTCTAAGATTCAAGATTCAAGAACTGTTAATGTAATTTTCCTGCTTTGAGAGCAACAACACAACAACAACAATGGCACTTCCTGATATTAACGCAACATTATATAGATATTGGCATTTTGTGTGATTTGGTGCCCCCCACAGTCTCTGAGTGCAAAGCCACTGTCGTAAATACAAATCCTAGCTCTGTAACAGTTTGTCAGACGTAATGTAGGTGCTAACTACAAACAAAACTCATCACGTCATAACAATGTTGCGTGTTAAAAACATGTATGTTGAGGTAAACATGTATGTAACGCTGTGGTCATACCCTTACATAGGTACATAGTGCAGAAACAAGTGATGGGGGCGGAGTTGCTGAGACAGACGACATGCACCCTATTACAAGACACTGTACCATCAACATGACTTTGAAGCGGTTATCAAAAAAAGTACAATATAAAAATATTAAATAGGAAAATAAGGTTTGCAAAGTATCAGGAAGTAATTAGCAGCGTAACAAATGCAGCATCAATATCAGTTCTATCAGAAAGGGCCCAGATTTATGAACAGATGAAGATCCTTTCTTATATGTGTATTTTAGCTGAGCCCAGATCAATAAAGCCTTTGCAGCAGATTAGATCTTCAAGTATAAGGTCAGCACCGAGCAAATTCTTTAGAAGGCACTAGAAGTGAAATCTCCACTAAGTGAAACCAGCGCTGATGATGAGAGCAGCTGAGCGCTCTGAGTCGATCTGCTGCGAGGGGGGGAGGGCTTCAGTGTGGCTGAATGAGGGGCAGAGTAATGTTATCGATCTCAGAGTCTGCATGGTGTCCTGAAGTCAAGCTACGCTATCGACTGGCACGCCGAGTAATGTCGTACCATGCACCCACCAAACTGGCCTTACACACACACACACACACACACAGGCCGCTGCAACAAGCCTGCATTTTTCATGAGGAATCAAAAAATAAATATTTCATCCATGTGTGTAATGTAAATTCAATTATGCATTTGCTCTTTGATTCGCTTTCCTTTGAGGCAGTTTGAATACGACGCTCATGAAACGTCGGCAGCCCTTCAAACCATCTCGCCCATCAATAAAAACACTAAACATCACGTTACACTGTGGCGTACGACAACAACAGAAAAAACTTCTTAGGGTGGAAGCTTTGTCTCGCAGCTTGATCATCTCTTTTAAGTATGACAGTCAGCTTTAACCTCTGTGTTTTTATAAATGTGGAGTCATTTTTGCGGACGGAGAGGGAAAGAGCATCGGGAGGATTCACATGGCACTCGCGTTGACTGCTGTTTGCTCTGCGTGGCATCCACAATCCGACCGCCCTGATAAAAAGTCCAAAACAGTTTCTGTCAGATTATCTGCCAGCTTCTCAACGCTTTCCCATAAAAACCCCCAAAAACATGGCTGTGGAAAAATACTATTCTCAGCTGACTGTCGCTTGCCAAAATAAACAACACAACAATCCTCGACGACACACACATAGTATGAGCCATTTACTTCATTTGCATCATTTGGATTCATCCGCCCCCGCCGCCCCGCTCCTCGCCGTCTATTTTTAGTTCCTTGCTTTGCACTTTTAATGCTTGAAAGACAGAATTGTCTGGGCTTCAAAATTTAGCATTCAGTTGCCTAGCAACAACGCTCTCCGAGGCTTGTCGGCTGCAGGCGGGTCGCACCGTCTCCATCCTGTTATAAGCACCGGAGGGATGAGAAGAGGGAAAGAAGAGCCTGGGGCTGGACGTTACTGTGCAATCCCCACGATAATATCCCCCGGGGTCCAGGGCAGGCTTTTTAATCACACCACAGATTATGCAATCACTGTCAGACGGCCTGCTGAGGAAGAGGGCAGCAACCCGAGCCTGGAGCCGCGCTCACTGGTGTGTCTTATTCTAACCTGTCCAGCCTTTTGTTCGACAGCCTGTCTCCAGTGTATTACCACAGCGGAGCGTCCGACTCGCAGTGCGCTTGTGTCTTTGTGAGAGATAATGAGGGGGATCTGTGTGCAAACCAGGAACTCAATGAAGGATAAGTGTGTTTTCAGGTAGCGAAACACAAATGAGGAGCAAATGAGCAGAGAGAGAGAGAGACACTGAGTCTGGGTGGAAAAAAAAACAAACGCCTCTGCTGTAATATAACAGAAGAGGATGTGTGGTGCCTGTGATGTGTCAACTCTGTTTCACTGAGCTGGTTGAACTGTTTTCCCAGATAAGATTATAAGGTTCCGCAAATGTTTTTTATATAAGTCTTAAGATTAAAAATTGAAAAACTGAAATGATTAATAATTTGATATCTTCTCAAAAGCACATAATAAATGCAAGGACCGGGCAATAACGTAAAATATCACAATACTTTTGACCAAATACCTCAATAATGAAATTGCAACAATATTGTAGGGATGACTATTGGCACTTTCACAAAACATTAACACAATGAGATGAGTTGTGGTAGTAGTTGTAAAAGAAGAATAATATGACAACACAATTGGAATAAACATGTTCCACAAGTGCTCAGAGTGAAGGAGAAAAGTCTACAATGTTAAAACAACAAATCCTTTTAGAGCGATGGAATAATAAATCATCCATCTTTGTCACTACATCTGACCCTCTCTCACTAACGGTTTGAACTTCTTAACAATCTGACACTTTTCTGTCATCTTATCGGTAGCGGCCATGGAAAGCAGGTAACTATCAGTTATCCATACTAGCTGGAAAAATCCCAGATGTTGCATGTCTACTTCTCGACTGGGAAAGTTCATGTGGATGACCCATCGAGTTGGAAAAACTCAGAAACTCTGGATGTTGGCAAACGACTTGGAGACAATGATGTCATATACAGAGAAACATGATGGATGAAAGTCAGCAGGAAGTCAAAAGCTTGGTTGATTCATTTCATTCAATTTATTAGGTATTAGGTTGTAACCGTTGGATGGTGTCCATGCAGACTGACCCAGATCAGTGATTCAGCATCACGAACGCCTCGTTTCCCACAGTTTTTTTTTTCGTCTGTCATAACGGATGTGTGGATGTTCACCACATGAAATTAATTTCTTCATGGATGTATAGAAACACCAACACAAACATGGGAGAAGCAAATTCCCTCGTTTTTCATATGGACATGGAGCTTTATCGAGGCAAAAGCAGGACCAATAACCCATGCCAACAAAGACGTGCTGAGGTCGGCCTGCCAGATCTGGAGCCAGTTCCATTAAATATTTTGTTGAAAGAAACATGAACCACTAATGTCAGACATGCACTACGCTTGTTAGCTAAATATGACATCAAACTTTTCACCTCAAAATGCTACATTCATCAAATGGAACATACTCGTACATAGAGCTGTGTGGAAATGAGGCATAACCCTGATGACAAGTCTTGAAAGCAATATTTTAGTGGTTTTAGGGGAAGTAGTGGTGCAACAGCAAGTCTGGGACAAAATCACTGTATTATAAAGCTTTAAAGTTCAAACAGCTTCGAAAGGCTCCGAGCAATGAAATACAACAAATCTGCTTTGTAGCCTTCATGTTGTTTCCACATCGCGACTTAAAAGCTCATGAACGCATCGAAGTCAGAAGAATGACTTTGGACCAGCGGAGAATCCTGTGAATGCAGGATTACAAGTCGAACCTTAGATACGAACGGAGCAGCGAGTGCCAGATGCACATTATGTAAACATTTTGCAAAATAAATTAGGATGCCCTGACATGCTGATCTTTTCCAACTGCTGTGATGAATTAAATATATTCGAAAAGTTCTGGGAAGACGGCAGCATGCAGACATCTTTGCCTGCAGGAGACGTCAGGAAAGCGTGTTTCACATAAATCTATTTTTAAAAGCCTGAAATGATTCCTTGTGTGTGTGTGTATTTTTAGGTCGCGCACGCTTTGTAGACAGAGCGGTATTTATGAGTGCGCTCTGAAAAGGCCATTTGCACGGTATATTATTATCAAAACTTGATTTGCATTTATTTCTGTGACAATAAGCCTGAAATTTTGTACTCTGGCTTCTACAATAGCCGCGCAGTTTGCATACAATACAGCTTTGTGACTGACAGCTTAATACTAGCACAGCCTTAAAAGTCAACGCAAATGATCCAAAGATACAGAATGGTATTCTGTCAGAACGGCAGAAGCTTTATCATATTGCGGGCGTGTTATTTTATCTACTTTGCTCTATTCTCCCCACAGAACAATAAAAGAGATTTCCTCTCCGATCTGAATTTTTAATAATAAAACTGTCAGCTGTGATGAATGCGGCTCATGTCAGCCCGCCAGTTAATCAGCCTGGGAAACCAGAGAAACAGAGGGTCTGATTATGGCTGTCGATTGGCTGCGCGTCTCGGGAACAATTTCATGAAGAGCACTTTGGATCCGTCCAAACTGCTCAGAGAACGACCAGAGCTGGGAGAGCTGGGAGCTGAGGAAAGTAAACTGGCATCTGCTGAAGACAGACCACCTTGGAAAATCGAATCTGACGTTCGCCCGGGCAGCCTCGTCTCACGAGCCCCGTCTTTTCGGTGCGTGAGCTTCGACTTGACTAGTCGCTCCTGACAACTAACGCAACGCTTTGTCCACATGACCTTTCAGATCACCTGCAGGGGAGAGGCAGTAATCTCTCGTACGCTCCGAATTCCTCGTTTACCTGCACAGACACACACCACAACACATGCGCTCCTGAAACCTACATTTTCAAATTCTTGTCGGGCGTTTTTTACTTCCAAATACTATAGAAACCAAATTACGCATGGTCATTATGACAATATTAAGTACTGCCAGGTGTTTCTATTATTTTGTCCACCCCATTTATATCAATCAGGGTGAGCTAAATAACAGGACCAGTTAACTCTTAAATTATTAAGTTGAAACAAAAACTAAACATAACCTTCGTGAAGGACGGCATTTGTTTTAGCTAGGGGTCCCTAATAAAACGGCCGCTGAGTGTAAACCATGACTGATGTATTAATAGCATTACTGCATCGTGTGATGAATCGTCTGCATCCATCACATATTGAACTCACAGGATAGGTTACAAATAAAGATGTTCCTGTCTGTGATATAACATCACACACACTGTGATAGCAGATAGTGTCGATATCGCCCACCCCCACGCTGGACGACGAGGAGGTGCAGCAGACAGTCTGGGGGAGTTCTGCTGCTCTGACCCGGGGGAACAGGCGGCATCTATCCAGGTAGAGACGGAAGAGTGACTCACCTGCTCGGGGCTGATCCAGGCTCTGGTTGTCTGACTTCTCCTGCATCAGCCTGCGAGTCCATCGCAGCGTCCCATCGTTCACGCCTGGCTGAAGCCCAGAAGATTCCGTCTCTGTTAAAAAAAAACAACACGGGAGTCATCTCAGTGCAGAAGCAGCCCGACACACTCACGCTAAAGCTTGGTGATCCACAAACAGTGGTTTTTATCATGTTGATTACTTTAAGTCAAGAAAATGTAGAGCTGAGATGATTACTTGTTCCACATCAACTCTTCTGGTGATCCATTAATCATTTTCAATCTTTATTAAAGCAAAATGCTAAACACTTAAGCACCATTTTCACCTTAAATAACAGCTTTAATTGTAATAGGTTGAATGGTGTCTCCAGCCCCATTCGCACTGCCCCTTAAGTGTGCGAATCATGTGCTGAGAGAGGGGACAGTTTCGCTGCATCCTATCTGATACTCCGGAGGTAGTATCAGAGCCGCAGCAGAGGCGAGCAAGCGCATCAGGGAAGTATCGATCTGATGGTGACAGATCCTTCACTCATCAAATAAAAGAGAAATGACCCACAAAGCAACATTACAGGACCAAACAACAGTAATGTGGTAACTGGCAGTGGCAACTTATGAGGAAAAGAAAGCACTGCAGTTCTGTGTGGATAAGTGTCTGTTATCCTGTCTGCCATCCTGTCTGTCCTACCGACTCTTCGTCACATTTCTGCCCGGAAATCAGCGTCTGTCCCCGGCAGAGAGCCAGGCGGCTCCCCCAGCTGAATGACTGTGATTACGTGACGCAATTCAGAGCACAGACACTTGATCTCAGCATGTCTTTGTCGCCCTCCACTATTGTGTTGTTGTAGTTACTGTCTCTGGCAACTTGTATTGAAAAAAGTCACCACGAGGCTGAGTCTTCAGTGAACTTTCCCCCAGAGAGCAGCATCCCTCCCCTCCAGTGAGAGAGTCAGACAGCGTCTGCTGTTTACTGATGGCGATTATGTAATCATGTAATTTAGAGCAAAAAAACGTAACTCTGACACTTTCCACAATGTATGATGGGTCAGGATCTCAATCACAACACATGATAACAGCATCCATATGATTTTAAACAGTCGGCCGATGCATCATTAGATTAACAAGTGGACTCCGGGGGAAACCTTGAAAAAGAACCACACAGATCTCAACATCATGATGTTTACCATCACGCCTCTTTTGGATCCGCAGCACCAGTTCAGAGTGAAATTGCATTGCGTTGATAATGCGAGGTCTCTGAGTGAAAAGGGCCAATATCTCAGCCACACTGCCCCCCATCCCCTGTTTCTGCACTGTGTAACTTCAGTGAGAGGGTAGGACCACAGCATTACATACATGTTTACAAGTAATGACTTTTGTTTGTAATGAGCACCGACATTATACCTGACAAACTGTTACAGACCTCGGATTTGTATTTACAACAGTGGTGTTGCACTCAGATACTTTTACTGGTTCCAACATCTCAACTGTGAGGATTTGCTAAATTTCTTTGTCTATATAAAAAGGTAAACTGAACATCTTTGGGGTTGGCATTTGGTGCTGACATCAAATAGAGCTTAAGTAAAATGTGAAAGACATTCTTCCCTATTGTCACTTTTTAAGACCAATTAGTCAAGAAAGTAAGATGAAGTTTGATTGGATTGATTAAAATGAAAAAAGCCAAATCCTAGTTTCAAAGAGGCCAATCTTA
Organism: Lagodon rhomboides; assembly: GCA_039737535.1. Taxonomy (NCBI): domain Eukaryota; kingdom Metazoa; phylum Chordata; class Actinopteri; order Spariformes; family Sparidae; genus Lagodon; species Lagodon rhomboides. The sequence continues at coordinate 8,958,874 of CM077795.1, read as the reverse complement.
TGTCTTAAAAATTGCTTGTCTTGTCTAACCAACAGTGTAAAACCTCCAAAACAGCAAATCCTGAACTGTGTGAAGCTAGAAGCGGTGAATTTGTTGGCGTTCTGTTTGATAAAATTGCTTTGAACTATTAATTGGTTCTCAAAAATTGATTCATTTTCTGGTGATCAACTCATTAACTCATCATTTCAGCTCTTCACTGATTTATTGCAGCCATCTGTAGAACTGAAAACTGACCGTCTTTTCACAGAATCTCTTGATAAGACGCTGCCAACATGGTGCTAACACACTTTAAGCCTGTCTCCTAATAGATGTAACCTATTAAATGTATAATATTCACAGTGTTTCCCACACATACGCTTTACTCGGGCGTGCCAATGTATATCGCGCGACCCATTTTAGCATTTTTCTATACTTTTTGTTTTTTAATATGTCCAAGATTGGCGATCAATCAACTAGTGGACAATCAGCCCTCGCTCTTCCCCTCCCGTCACCTGTCAACCACACATGCTCTGCAGAGAGAGAGAGAGAGAGAGAGAGAGAGAGAGAGAGAGAGAGAGAGAGAGAGAGAGAGAGAGAGAGAGAGAGAGGAAGCTATAAACTGTACTGGACTGTATTTTGGAATTTAAAAAGGCACAATATTTAACTTCTGCAGCTAGAGGTCTCTCAATCAAAACAAAACACAAGATATAAGTAGTGTGGGATCATGGGAAATGTTGTCTGATTCAGTCTGAAGTGTTCACGGATGAGGTAACGCTTTAAAGTTTTATTTACGTCGTGTTCCTAGTTATGGCGACAGGGTTTGCACTTAGTTGGAAACATTTGGGATAATGTACGTCGTCAACTGAACAAAATCTAAAACAATCACCTAACGTATTAAATCTTTAAAATCAAAAAAATCTTCCCTCATCCTCAGAAAATCAACCAAGTATTGTTACTGCCACTCTTACTATCCATGCAGTGATTGTCTCCAGAGTTATTTTTAACTCAAGTGAGCACCGAACAGACTATAGTTTCATGTTTCTAGCTCTGGGAGACAGCAGCATGCTCGGTAATTCAGCCCATGCTGCCGTCAGCTGTTCTGAGCCATCACCACTGAAATCTTTATGGTGTGTGTTTCAGCTCCGTATTTCATTCCTCAATCGCTAATCTCTGTGTGGGTTTCAGTTTTTACGGCTTTACTACAGCGACAGCCAAGGGACTCCCCACAGATCTGTCTGTCTCATCATCTCTCCAACAGGAAAAAAAAAAGAAATACAGATATCCTCCACCGCCACCCACGGAGATCTTTCCAACAAGCGGCTAGAAGATAGAGTGGCGGTTATTACACTCTGCACACTCATTTGTGAGGCAGCTTGGTGTCTGCGTGTGATGCGTTTCGTGATTGCCAGGCGCTGTAGTGTCCCTTTGTACCTTACAGCTCAATGAGCCCATTTCGCGAGGGCAGCGGTGGTGGCTGAGAGGAGACGTGGAGGCTTTCATGTCGAGGCATCAAGAGGAACTCGACTCGTATGAAATTCAAATGGGTTTCTGCCACAGATGGCTCTGCAGCCTTTTCACACTCACAGCTAGGAGAAGTCTCTGACACTCAAGACACATCTCGTCTCAGTACAAATAAAAACTACAATGATTACTCAGTTTCTTTTTCCAAATTCGCATGTTATTAAGTCAAGACAATCTTAACTATTATGACTGGGCATTACATTGATCATATATCGAAACTATGCTGTACATCGTCTTAGATTTTAGATGTCATTATATCGTGATGTGGCATAAGTGTTGTCTTAACCTGGTTTTAAAGGCTGAAAGCGATGTCATTTTCCTAACTTACCAGCCTTACCTTACTTGTCTTTTACTAACTATATTCACATTGCTGATGACAATCGATTACAAAATTCATTATGTGAATATTTTGTGTCATCCCCACAATATTGTCACAGGCGTTTGGTCAAAAATATTGTCATATTTGATTCTGTTGTCCACTCAGAACTTATGAAATGCTTTCAGGGAGAAATGTCGAGATGCATGTCATGTATATAGCCTAAAAATATCTAAAAACACAGCTTATGGCCCAGGCCCTTGATTAATCAATCCTTCAGCTGACTGACTAAAATGAACAACATACACAGGCGAATAAGCAGTGTTAACTGATTAATCGGATGTTTGATCGTAGCTGGTTGGGTTTTGGACTGCTTTTAGACACAACATCAAATAGAAGACATCACGGTGGGCTCTGAAAAATGACCTTTACCTTTCAACCGGCTCGGGGAGTAATCGAATACATGTATCGGGATTACATTGTTAGGATATCAATGAAAACAGTAGTTGTATTCTGGTAAATATGCAGAAAAAAAAAGATGTAATTAGATTACAGATACATTCGGTACAAAAAAAGAGGGATTACTGACAGGGATTAGAATTTTAAAATAAAGAATGATACACTAGTCTGTAACCATGACAACGCTTTATGAGTCTCTGACATCACCCTGCGCCTGAGTGAAACCAAATACACGAGGTATTTGCATATATTTGGCATTGAGGTAATCCAAAAGTCACTGAAAGTAATCAAGTTTCATTACATTAATAAAATCTAACAGGCAATTAGTAACTGTATCAGAATACATTTCTAAATAACCCTCACTACCCTGCCTTCAAATGATGAATTAATTCATCTCAAAACTTTCAGATAAATTATCCTTGAGTGTGAATATGGTTGAGTTGAAGCCCTGATAGTGAGAGAGCACCAACTCCCAGCGAGAATGAAGTACGACATAAATTACTTATACAACAGGTAACACATTCTTCAAGAGGGCATCTATTTTATATGTAACCTAAGGCTCGTCTGACAGTAATGACTTAATTAATTCAAACATAAATAGACTCCTTAAATAATACTTTGGCAAGTCCATGCATTCGTAGATCCAGCCTACATGTGTTCCTTGTCTCCCAGAGCTGAATCCCCTCCAGGCCTTCAGTTAGTTTGAGGGTTCTGGTGTTGCTAACGCTAAACAGCGTGTCCCCAGGAAACCGTTCAGCTGAGGTGGTAAACCACACGGATCTTGGCACCTCTCGTCTTGTGATCAATTTAGTTAGTCGATGACAGCCTAAGCGACAGCAAGTATTTGGCATTTGCTGCGTCAGATAACCAGTTTGCTCCTTTTTCCTTAATGTTTCACTTCATAAAAAGTGTTATGGCGTCTTACATGTTTATAACTCCACTGTAAAACTTTCAAACCGGACAAAAATATCACAAAGTCACACACTCTCCGTGCGCTTAGCAACCCTTTCGTCACTCTGACCCTGACCTTCGACCCAGAAGCTGCTTATAACTTTGGTGATCCTCTAACTTTACTGCTGAAGTGATTGTTCCTCTAGATAAGACGGTCTGCAAAAGGCCTCAGATGTAAACATGGAGGGAAAGAGGTTCCAGAAGGATCAGCGATGGAAGCTGATGGAACACGAACTGTGGTGTTTGTATGGAAATATCTTAATCCTGCTGCCACATTCCTCAACATAAACACGCTGGTTGAGTGCGGAAAGGTAAGTGTAAATACTGCGATGTTAAGTGTAAATAACATCATTCATATTTCATCTCTCTACAGTGAAATAATGCAGACAGCGGGGAATCTCCAAGCTGCGTCACATATCTCCTAATGTGTAACGTGGGAGATTTTTATCGTGGTTTTTTTGAGTCAAAAACAAATGAATTCCTCTGAAGATGAACCAAATGATGTTACTTCTTCAAATCCTTAAATAGCATCTATTTGATTTTAACAAGGCCTGAAAGAAGAAATCATGGAAAGCCATACACTATCATCTGTCCCCTTCAGGAAAGACAAACCACTGTTGCCTCGAGTCTTCAGCAGAAACAAGACATTTGATCCCGTCAATCACGCATCGACTGGACAGACCGGCTTCCTCAGGTCTTACCCCAAACAGGTTCACTGCCTCCACAGGGCAGGACGGCAGTCTGTGGTAGTAAATGTCTCTGACTGTGAAAATCCTCAATAGTGGCAATGCAGGTGAGCGCGGCTTCGTCTGAAACCCGAGTCTGTTGATAATACTTTGTAAAACTAATGTTTGGATGTCAGTCCAAAACCCTGAGCTCCGTTTCCACGTAGATAACGGAGCGAGTCCTCCAGAGCTCCACTGACATTCACACTGAACACTTCAGTCAGTGTCAAGTTGCAGTAAACAGAGAGGTGATTCACATTTGATTTGACCTTAAATGAGATCTAAATCACAGTTATATAACACCTGACCGTAGAGAGGACCGCGTTCAAAGCAAAAAAAAACAAACACCTAAACTGCAAAAACTTCAAATGTTGGAATCAGGGTTCTGTCTGAGTGCTATCAGAGTTTTCTCCCCAAAAGAAGCAAAACAATAAAACCTGCAGTTTGTATAGTATAGTATAGTTCAGATGCTTTATCTGAACTATACTATAACTGGTCATCTCTTGCTCCTGCTGCTGTTATTTAGTGTGTAAACTTGTACGGCATGATTCAACTTTAATTTTCAAGGACCAATATAACAATACAACAGTGTGCATGCTGATGGAGCTCTGATATTTAAATTATTTGCTCTCTAAACACTAGTGTGTGCACATTTGTTGAAAAATGAGCCAAGTTTCAGCCCGTCTAACTCTCTGGGCGGATCTCCATTGGAGGGTGTTCTACAAATAGTTAGTTGAAGCAATATGTTTTACATTAACAATGGGTCACTGCTACATGTATATGAAAAAAGGTTGATTGTAAAAAAACAACATATGAACACTGGAGCGTACCAGCGACAGACGTAATGGACCAGTGTCATCCTGTCGGTTAACACTGTGAAATTGGTGCAGTTCAGTTACGTTTCGGAACTAAAACGTCTTGGTTCTGGTTAAAATAAATACATAATCAGTACATTAACTCAACCATATGTTACATACCTGACCAAGTTATGTCTGAATTCACCCACTCATCACTGCCTCCTCCTCACTACCTACAGACATTTACATAGAGGTCGATATAGTGAGCTCACCAGGTTATTTTGTTTCCCTCCAGCGCAATGCATGATGGTATATAATGCTTGGTTAGTGACCATCGGTTGTACACTACTTTTCACGGTGCATTGTGGGATACTTTGAGCCATAAGGTATAACAAATCTCACTCTACATTCGGACAGCACTACGAAAAGGTCGGACTCACTGTACCGTAGAGTCGACCGTACGGTGGGTTGTTAGTGATTTCAGCCACGGTTAACTTTGGACATTTAGCAGCTGAAGACGCTAAAAAGGAGAGTCAATATTAAACTCACATTCATCGGGAAAACAAACATGACAATTTTGCTTCACGTCTGCTGGATGTTTCAATAAGCAACTGTTCAACTTTAGAAAATGATAATATGGAGTCAAATAATATAATACGGTGTGCGAGTCAAAAATCTGTCACGAGGTATCTTATCAGCTGCCTTTTTCTAAAATGTTTAGCATTCTTGGAGATGGAAATGTTGACCGGTATCGTTCGCCAACATGGAACACGGTCACCTTCGACACAGAAACGTGCCGAGCACATCCGTTATCAGCTCTGCGTTGTCGACGTCCGACTGGAGTTTGCTCTTGGAGATTGTTGCCTTTACGGCTCTGTCATAATACCACAAGTCTTTCATCACGCTGTGTTGTTATCGGGACTGTAACTTATATTTCCATTATCTCCGTGCTTTTTTTTTTGCCAGAATCAGACTAATATTGATAGCGAGCGTCCGATCTTTACATCCATAAATGGTTGTAAAAGCAGTGTTATCCAGGATGCCTCGGTATGTGTCATATTTTCCACGTATTGTGAGAGTAGCCGGCCTGTCGACGTTACACACAGCAGACCGCACGCTCTGCCCCCCCTCCACCCCCGGTGCTTTTTATACGGTTTAAGTTGAGCGGCCTTGGTCTCGATTCAAAAAACCTCTTCTGCTCGATGGCACACTCATAATTTAAAGGTGAAGTGTAAATATTAATGACACGGCTCATTCACCGGGACGCTCTTCAACGAAAAGGACGACGCGCAATGCCGCCTAACGCGGAACAAAACCCAAAGTTCACCCGTACGCGTTGTTATCGAGAAGGTTGGTGCTGAAGCAGCTGATGAGTGTGTGTGACAGCCTGTGACCACGACAGCGGAGGTGATGAGAGGATAATGAGCTGAGGGGTGGGAGGTGTGTGCGTGATGCCCTTAGGTGCAATACTGAAGCATCTGACTCAAACTTCACTTATTACCAGGAGAGATAACCGATGGGTTCCGGTGCATTATTTTAGGGAGAAGGTAGACGTGTATGTTCACCTAAATCATACTGAAATGTCCAATGTGACATCCACAACACTACGTTTCATATCACAGGTGTTCTGTATTCACCACGTTTAGGTTTTTTTAACGTTTATTTTGCGGTCAGGGCTGATGGAGGAATTATCCGGCGGGAGAAATCAGCCAACAGTGGTCTGGGAAAAACGCATAAATTGAAAAGGGGCAGGCAGTCTATTTAGAGATTCCACAAAAAGCGTGAAAAATCTGATGTCATATACAGTATTTTCCTCTGAAGATGAGAGATGAAAAACGTCCAACCAACGCCTGGTGGACCTGCAATAACCTACAACTGAACTTATCCCCGGTGATTGGATTTACACACGCCACCATTTGGGTCTGCTTTATGTAATCGGCAGCCTGTCACCTTTCCTGCAGTGTGAACAGGAGGACGGGAGGAGGCTGGGAGGAGGCTGGCAGTCAGTCACGTTAGAGAGAGAGAGAGAAAAAAAAAACAAGATTTGAATATTTTACATTTAATGAGGGTGCTTCAGAGGGTCGGAGAGGTTTGTTACTTTGGAGATGAGGCATCAGGGAACCTACTTAGACAACTGAATGTTTGATCGTGTCTACTAGGACGATGATGGGTGGAGGAGCAGAACCTTTTTTTACAGTAGCATCTGTGCATTTCTGAGCCGGACACAACACACACACACACACACGTATTCATAGATCCAAATGAAGACAAAAGACTTGAAAACATGGATGATGCATCATTTCAATTTTGTTCAATTTTGTTGAGAGCAATAACAGTTTTATCGGTTTCAGATTGTGCAAGGGGGGAAATATTTCTTGCAATTTCATTTCCTTTTGATTGGATCTTCTTCCTCTATGTGCTCCTACACTATCATATCTGATGTTTTTTATTCTAACCCTGGCTCTTTTCATGGCACACACACACACACATCAGTGTCTGTAAATCCATCTAAAATTCAACATGCATGTCATGTGCACACTTTAAACACTCATCAGTAACTGCAGGGTGCTATAGACAAGGCTTGCAGACAAACATCAACATGATATTACAAGTCCTTTGTAATCAGAAGAGTGTCAATAGGATCATAATTATTGTGCACGCACGCGGGCGCGCGCAGCCTCTATGTCTATATTAAGGTCTCACCTGGTGCCTGGATGACCTGAGCGAGCCAAATGACAGCGACCAGCCCGACTCCGCAGCAGCAGAACCGCTGGAAGGGCCGCCGGTGCCTCGCCGCTGCTCTCATTCCTCGGCCGGCCGCATATCGACGAGAAACATCTGTTGCTCTCTTCCTGACACTTGTTTCACACTTTCTCAGCGAGCAGCTCCGAAGCAAAGCGCCGCCAGCACCGCCTCCTCCTCCTTCTTCTCCTCCTCCTCCTTCTTCTCCTCCCGCAGCAGCAGCAGAAGCAAAAGCAGCGAGCGGACTTCTTCTGCCAAGTTGTGTCAAAAAATCCCCGCAAACACGAGCCTGGGGTTTTTTGTGTGTTTGTGTGTGTGTGTCTCTGTGTGTGTGCTCCCCCCTCTCCGGACTCAGAGCAGACGCGGCGCTGCTTCCCTCCGACAAAGCTCCGGGTCGCTCGTAGCGAGCGGACGCGTGAAAAACAAGCTCTCTGCGCTGGTGTGTGACAGCCTGAAAGGTCGACGGCGGATCCCACAGTGAGGCGCAGCAACAGGAGGCGACATGCTCTGAGCTCCGCGCGCGCGTGTGTGTGTGTGTGCTCCACTCTCTCTGTCTCTCTGCTCGCGCCGTGCGTCACTCCCGTCCGGCCACCAGGGGGCGACAAACTCACGGAATAAGTGGGTGACACCTCCACCTTTTTTTGAACCCCGTGCCCTCCCTGCTCACACGCTGACACTAATGTTTCCACTCCCAAGAGTTAAAAAAAAACATACAGTGCACATATTAAAAGCACATTGGTGCAAACTGCCGCCGGTCCAGAGCTGCATCCAATTTTCCATCTCTCCCTGCTCTCCTCGCACCAATTACCTCTGGACTGGCTGCACACACCTGATCCCACTAATTGGGTGTGACTGGGGAAGGAAGGGATGGAAAGTGTGCAGCTGTGGGAACCACTGGAAAAAAAACACTTATTTTAATCAATAATCCATCAAGTCAAGAGAACCTTATGCAAACAACAAAGAGGTTTTAACTGGTTTTGAAAAGTCTCAGTTTAATACGCCTCTTTTAACCCTTTTCCACCGAGTTCCAGTTCTTTGTGTTTCAACAGTTAAAGAAAAACTGGACCACCACCAGTGGTGGACTGGCCATCTTGCACCACATTGTTGAGCCGGTCAGATGCTTTTGCTTGACATTCCTCTTTCTTTCAAAAGATCATCACCATAAATTATCCAGGTTAAAATGTCAATACCGCTTTTGTCCACAGGGGGCGCCAGATACAGCAAAAATTATTTTTTTTTGTAGCTGCTTTAAAGTGGTACTAAAGCAATTTTGTATCGTAATCATACATCTGAATATCTAGTCTGTAATTTGGTTTCAAGCTCCAGAACATTAAGTTCTTTACTTCCCAAAATGCATCCTGATAGTCTTTTCACGACACTCTTGATGCTCATCGTTCAAACTCCACACCTCCAGTCTCTAAAGCAGACTTTATATCAAAGAAGAGGAAGTTTCCAAGCTGAAAGTGAGATAGCCATGGTGGCATCACTATGACATCATCAGGGTTATTTTTTAAGATTTCACAAAGCTCCCTCAAACATTATGCGCCAGATCGATTTGCTTCACAAATCCATCTTAAACCAACGCTTTCAAAATATACTTGGAAGATGATTGGACAAACAATCTGTCTATCACCGTCTATCACGGGCTAACTTCAACCAATCAGATCAATTCATCAGGATCAGCAGAAGGACACCAGCACACACAATATATTCTTCAGTTCTGATGCTGGCAGCATCTACACTAACCTCTTGAGGAGCCGCCATCAAACAGTCATTTATCTCGCTGCCCGTCACATCTAAACTGCCACCGTAGCTGCCGGTGGTTCCTCAAATGTCAACTTGATCTTGCGAATCCAGCCCCCTCACAAGGAAGGAATGCAGCCATGATGACCGGTCCTGATGTGTGCAATTGGTGAAGTTGCCCTTTAAAGAAGTTAAGGGAGATATGTTAAAGATATGTTTACATTCAGTGTTTATCTTTTCATTTCAGCGCTTTTTTCTTTCCTCATTAAACATTTGCAAAGCCGACTGGTTTACAACCAAGTCTTCTTCTTTACTGCCATTGAATGAGTGTTGCTGTGCTATCTTTGGCTGTCATCACCGCCATCTGTCAATCAGTGGGACGCCACGTATGCCGGTGTGCGTCCTCAGTGGTGTCCAGAACACCAACAAAACAGGGACCCACTCTTAAAAATATCCCTACAGCGCTGCCAGTCAGAGCCTCCACAGGGTGCCTTTAGGGTGCAACACTTAAAGCTATTTATAGTTCAGATCGACGACCGGTTTCGACCTCAGAAGATCTTCCTCGGTGAGAGGGCTGGAAATAGGCCTTTTGTGATGTGGAGGCCTTTTTTAAAAATGCTCTTGCGAGAAGTCCTAGGGAGGGGGAACCTGATGATTCCCTCCGCTGTCCTCACTGAAAGGTCTGATTCACAACGCTGTCACTGGCGACAACGTCCTGATTTACAGCGAGGTGGTGAGGATGGGACAGAATGATAAAATGATAGAAATAAAAACCATATAATTCAGCGTGTTACAGTCCCACCAGGCACAATCGAGGTTTTCGTTGAGACTGACTGATCCTTCATGGTGTTAATTATTGCTTTAAATTACAATCTGTGCAGGTGTTGCTTTTCTCGTGTCCACCCCCTTCAATCTGCACCCAGCAGGAGGAGATTTTGAAGCTTCACTACATCTGTGAGCTGGCAGAAAATGTCTTTCCTGAGCATATACTTAAAAACAGACGGACAATCTGCCAGTCGGGTGAGATGGTGTGTTTCCAACGTGACTTTCGATGATATAATTTACTTCAACACACAAAAATTTGGATTCATTTTTTTACTTGCATCGAGAACAATTTGATTTGCACTGTAAATCGTTTTCAGTTGATCGCTACAGATGATTTCTCCTCCGCCAGCTCCTGAATAACTTCTAAATATAAAACGTTAAAAGTCAGAAGGGACGGCCTCACGGTCTGTTTTGAGAAACAAAGGCCACTTGTCACACGGAGACCTTCCAGAAACAGGGTGAAGATTAAGAAACACTGCTGCGGTGCTGTCTGCTAATAATCCACCCCGCTGCCAGTTTCCCAGGAAGAGCAAGAAAGTACACAAACCCTTTTGCGTAAAAGTGAGATGTGCTCTGCAGGAGAAGCAGTCTGGTTAATGTCTTCTACTGAAAATTAAGACCTTAAGAAAGCCACAGTCAAGTTAAAAAAAAAGTAGAAAAACAACATCGGTGAGCTCGTTCTTTAATGTTTAACTGCAGAGTGTGACTCTCTCATTAGTTTATCATTGACTTGCAGGGCTCGTTTTATGAGGTGCATCACTTATTAACAGGTTGCACGCTCTGCAAGTACGGCTGTTGCCTATTGCACATAAACATGTTAAACATGTGTCTTAGTTTGTTGCATTGGCGAACAACAATTGAGGAAGTTTTTTTGTCTTTTAAATACAGTTTTTAAATTTTCTTCCCCGAACAAGTTTGTTAAACGGTCCTGATTGTGTTAAAAAATGCATTGAAGCCAAACTTTTCCCCAACCAGGACATTTAATTCCACAGATAAATGAACCACCGGTTGTATTTTCTAAACATTAGCTGATCTCATAGGTAAAATATGTATCTGTTGTGTGTATCTGTGGATGTGTGATGTTGATCAAACCTGTGAAATCTGACTATAATCTCATTTATGGCAGGAACACAGTGATGTTGCAGGCGAACTCATCTGCTTGTTATGTGTGGCGCAACAGTGGCCTGGCCATTAAAAAATACAATATACAACCTCACGAACTAGGAGTCTAAACACACACACACACACAGCAGCAGCAGCACGTGGCCTCTGTATTTACAGAACACGGGTGAGTCAAACTGGCGTTAAGCCCTTGAGCTGTGTGTGACACACAGCCCCTAGTGAAGACTCCGTCCTGCTGCTCCAACCCCAAATAAAGACATAGGCCGGAGCATTGTTGTCATCAGTCCTCCTCCTGCTGTCAGGGCAGGGAAGATGGAGCGGTTTGCTGCGGCTGGTGTTTAGGGAGAGCCTTCCAGAGAACAGAGTCCTGGGAAATGTTTGTATGATGTTGTCGTGCTGTATTATGATTTGGAAAGAGTATTTGTCTTACCTCAAGCTGCATCCATCCAGGAAGGAGGGAAAAGTGCATCCAATCAAACCGTTTTAAATCTTTGTTATCTCTCTCTGAATCTCCACGCGTGTTTATGCGGAGACAGGCTCGTTTTATTTTTACATCCCGGGGGCCGAATCTCAATCAGAGATGTTTTTATTTAGTGGTTGCGCTGATGGGACACAGCGAGAGGACGATGAATCCTGCTGACACTTCCTCTGAAATGTGTCAGCAACCATCAGACGGGTCGACATCAAAATGTGGTCACACGTTCGCTTTAAACCTCAAGAGGAATTGTGATAACTTTGCTGATCCCTTAACTTTTCATCCAAGTTTTCATCAGCAGTGGAAGTGTTCAGATTATTATTCCTGATGTATTCATATGCCTCTCATACGCCTCACTCTGACCCACACCTACCGACCTGGACATCACTGAACGTCACCGCCTCTCATACAAATGTGCAAACATACTATAACCCAACATCTATTCTACATAATCTCAACTCCTGGACTCTTAATTGTCATCAAATATCATAGCTGATGACAGTAATTGTAATTGTTTATTGTCTATATATTTGCCCATCATGCCTACGTTTGTGTCTTGTTGTCTTTGTGGCAACAAACGGTAAAAAGGTAAGCAGCATTTAAATATCGACACTTGCCAAAGTTTGCCAGTTCATATGTGGTTGAGTAGGTGCTCCTCAGCAATGTAGGGAAGACTGGGGACAATTTGTCATTTCAAAATTGCATTAATTAGAAACAATACGGAACCATGTAACCATTATAAACACGGTCTGTGGTGATTCTTCTCTGGTTTCCAACGAACAGCCAGATGTCTCTTTTTAAACTTTAGGCTTAAACTGGAATTAAGTGTTTCATGGATAATAAATAGTTTGACCTATATCTGTATTGTTGGGAGTTTTGTGGTCCTCTGTATTTACACGAGGGCGTGACATGTGTTGTTACAATCACCCCTGCGTATGGGGGCAGATGTGACGTCTCATGTTTCAGTGAACACTGTGACTCTCAGATTGATTGTAAAGACATCTGATGACTATTAACAAGTAGAACAGAGACAGAATTTACCTACATACAAAGTGTTACCGACTAGTTCTGGAGGATTCTGAGGAATCACATCAGAACCAAAACATTTTATAGTTGCCCCTGGTCTCCCCTATAATTTGTAGTCCACTATGTGACATTTTCAAGGGACAGTGTGTTGTTTTAAGAGAAGAAATTAAAAGTCAGAATATGAATATTTACAATATTAATGAGGTAAATACTACAAACTCATAAACATTTATTTTTTCCCTAAGTGGATGAACAAGATGTTCTCAGAGGAAAATAAGGTCAGAACACTGTTTGAAGCTAGAACAGGTGGCAGGGTCCGCCACATATAAACAATGTAAAACAGTGTGAACTGTGTTGTCCTTTAAGGTCAGTTTGTTTATTCAGTTTATTCAGTTATGAAAATAAAGAGTATGTGAATGTACTTTTTACTCCACTACATTTACTTGATAACTTCAGTTACTTGTTACTTTGCAGATTACTTGCTGCATCAGAGCCACAGTGGCGCATTTTTAAATTGATATGTTTAAATCTGTTGAGCAAAAGTATAAACATACATGTAAATATATGGTATATGTATTTCTACTTTACTACTCTCAGTATTATTCATATGTGTGACTTTCACGTCTACCAAAGTAATATTTTAACACAATATCTTTACTTTTACTCAAATATGACTTCTTCTAACACTGGAGTTATAATATAAGAGTTATAAGGCGGCGAACGGTGTGAGAAAGCAGAATGACAAACATGTTTGTGTGATTAAGGTCTGACAGCATGAACCAGATTAAACTGAGGAGTTTCTACAGTTTCCTCCGTCAGCCTTTTTCAGTTCCCTGTAGGATGTTAAATAACAGAGAATATCTGGACAAACAAAGCTGCGTCGTGCAGCAGATATCGCTGCGGCGTTTTGAAGGGGTCAGGGACAGAGCTCGTCACCACGCCATGCTTGCTCAGCTCATCTCAGAGACAAACAGGAAGTTAAACCGTCTGTTTCTCGGAGACGTTTGTCAGGTTCAGTCCACCCACTGCACTGAGCACACAGTAATCCTCGGCATCAGCAGCTCTGGGTGACGGTGTTTCAGCCTCAGTGACAATAAAATATGAAAGTCAGAGCGTTGTGATTAAATCAGAGCTTCTGACGTCCTGATTCTCAACAGTTACATTTAAATCTTGTTGGAATCAGTGATATTTTTCTGTCTTCAGAGAGATATTATCTGCTCAGGATCAGCGTTAGGCTGCAAATACATTTTTAATTAAAAACCAGCTCAAATGTTTGCTTCTTTTTGTCTGTGTGTGTGTGTGCGTCATGCATCAACCTCAAAAATCAGATTTAGAACACAAGGCAGTTTGATTGTGAAGAGATGAGTGTTTTTTTTTATAATCCTGCTTCTCAAAGCTGCTGCGTTTCATTTCAGCTGTAGGATTGATTTGCACCTGGAACAAAGAACAGACACCCAGCAGCAGTCTGGGTGCAGAAAGCCATTGATTTGGTGTAAATGCAGCGAGGAGAAGATTTTACATAACTTTTTCATTATCTATTAATTCACTATTTGCTTTCCTCCGTCTGTTTAGAGATTTACTTTTACCCTGATGCAGCAAAACAAAATCAAATCAATTTTACAAGTACCTCAAGCACGACACATCCCTTTTATACCAAGAACATTTCTGTGTTTTCCCATACAGGAAGAATACTTTGTGTACTACTTCTCCTTTTTGCTGAGCTCAGTTACAGCAGAAGTCTTGTGTTTTCAGACCCCAGGAGAACACACCTTCCCAAAGTGTCAGTCTATACATGATTCATGATTTCATCCCGTCTTGTCAACTGACTTTCTACTACTTTCAGACAATCAGATTTGGCCCTGACCTCTTTTCTTACGTCAGACCTTCAAACTGTTCCTTCCGCGGCTGCTTCAACCTCCACCACCTGCTGCGTCCACCAGAGTCCAGTCCAGGACGGGAGATCTGGTCCTGGTCCTCTCCATCTCTAGACCTTCACCACCACTTATATATTGACTCCAATGGGGTGGATAATCCTCTGTTAATTAACAATAACGTCTAATTGCTACTCTTTCTATCCCTGCCCGTGGTTTCAAATCAAGCAAGTCGACAAAAAAATACTAATAACTCTCTAATTTAACTGATGTTTACATCTCATGTTGTGCAGTGTCTCTGCCACGGTGCTTTAAATGGAAAACACCAGTTCAACCAATCAAAATGTTAAGTTCTCTCTGCTGTCTGTGTAATTGGTGTTTGTTTACGGAGTGATAAGGGTGTCATACAAATTTAAATTAATATTGAAATTAATAAGAAATATCAGGAGAAATGAATGAAATAATTAATTCAGTAAATAAAATTGAAATTCAAAATGAGTAAGTATAAGGAAAAAATGACAAAATACAAAATAATAATTATAAGCAGTTTCACATTTGCTTGTTTTCTCTCTGCAGTTACATATTTATTTATATATTTTAAAAAATGTTTTATCTGTGCTTATAAATTAAGATTTTTTCTGTTTATTGTTTTACATAATTTGTTTGTTTTTAATATATCTTCATATTTCCGCCCCCTTTTTGTGTCCTAATTCTTTTCCCTGGTGTTTTTTTTTTTTTTTTTTTTTACTATTTCTTGAAGGGCCAGGCTGTCAATCATCCTTCCTGTCCATTGTTTATCCTCTACAAACTACAACAGAATAAAAAACCCACCTCTCATAGTCATCCCATCACATCTTAAAAGTCAGTTAGACACATATCTCCACATTATCTGCCTTTGGGTTATTTGTCACTGTGTTGACAAAACATGTGTATCAGCTGTGTTTGGGTCCAGGCTCAAGATAAGATAACATGTGATGCCCAATATATTCCAGTTGTTTCCCCCCTGTATGTCCCTTTTAGGTCATTCAGTCACAATGATATTTTTTTCTCACATACTCTTGGATTTTCTGAGACAATTTATTTTTTTTAAATATTTAAATACCAAAATAATCATCCCTAAGAGGAAGCATACGCCATTCAACACATTCATATCAACTTCAACTCGGTTTCAATGCATCATCAGTCATTTGAAGCACCTTTTTTTTCCTTTTAATCCGCTTTTTAAAAACCATATATTTGTCGGTTTGCGTCCGTGAAACAATCGG
The DNA here is from genome assembly GCA_039737535.1 of Lagodon rhomboides. Taxonomy (NCBI): domain Eukaryota; kingdom Metazoa; phylum Chordata; class Actinopteri; order Spariformes; family Sparidae; genus Lagodon; species Lagodon rhomboides. Next base: position 8,943,057 of record CM077795.1, on the reverse strand, counting down.
TTGGCGCTCGCTGAGCTTCTAGTGATTCTTCAGACCAACAACAACAACACACATCTATTATTATCATCTGTTCCTTCGCATCATGTGTTACTCAATGACTTTTCCCTGTGAGGCGGATGAAAGACCAGATGTTGCGACGGTCTCTTTAGAAAATCCTTCATCGGCCGATAAAAAAAAAAAAAAAACCTCAGTAAGTGCAACCGAAGACAAAGAAATGAGGTCACTATGCTGGGTTAACATACATTACATTTTTCAGGTAGGCACAAAGTCAGAGAAATAAGCCTTCACGTAACACCAGTATGACCAGTTTGACCATCCATTCTGACAGAGGAGTTTCACTCATTAAGGCGTACCTAATGGTGTTTTAAGACCTTATTAAATATGTACGAGCCATCGCTGAAACAGCTCAACACTAGAGTGATAATAAGAGTCACGTTAAGCAAAGATTCGCAGATAGTAGTTTGTCATATCATTGTTGGTTTCTCTACAAAAAAGAAATTTCATAACCAAGCCCACCTTTCCTTTCTGCCCTATTTCACATTTTTTTCTTTTTTTGTTCCTCCAGTTTAAACAGCTACAAGAAAATCCACATTTGCATGATTAATAAGTTACATTTTTATACATACACACATACAGAGAGGAGGGAGGGAGGGAGGGAGGGGAGGAGGGAGGGGAGCTTGGAAGTTGCTTGGCACATTCTCATGCTTGACCAACCTCCTACAATCTAAATAACTATACAAGACACAGCAGAACAGGTCTTCTCGCGCGGACGTCTCCCTGTTCAGTCGTGAAAAGGCTCCCGGGAGGTGAAACGGGGGGAGCCTGCGGATATTAACACTTTTTGTCTGCATAATCATCCTGCAAAAGGAGGGCGTACACAACCCAATGCACTAAGTAACATGGAACTGTACATACAGTATCTTCACATACTGATAAAGATTCATAATTTAATCTGTATATATCTTAATATGCTGGTACCAGGTATTCACAGTGACTCTAAAATAAAATTACAAGAGGAAGTCTGTACAAGAAAACAAGAGAGTCTGAGTGACCGGTGAACGTTTGGCATCCCTTTTTTTCAGTCAGTTCAGTTTGATTGAATTCGGTGGGATTCAGGAGAGCTGCCTGGGCTTTTTCGTTGGCACTGAGGAGAAGCAGTCCGACTCCTCTAAACACTTTGTTTGTTTGTTTGTCTGTTGGCGCCGTCAGCAGTGGACACAAAAAAAAAAAGGTGAGGTAAGGAAGGTGGTGCCAGGAGAGGGGGTGGGGAGGGGGTGAGATCTTCACCTTCTTCCGTTGAGCGAGGCTAAATGAAAAGTACAGCATGTGCCCTGTCCAGTGCTGATTTTACATAAGAACAAAACCAAAAGGAAAAACAAAACAAAAAGAAAGTGCAAGAACGACACGGAAACATACACAAACACACATCAGGGGCGGACCGGTGAGATTTCACCTGCCGCTCAGAAGCCATACTAAACAATTAACCCCAAAATAGTCACTGTAGACATCCGCCAAAAACACTAAAACATATTTTAAATACAATATTCTGTATTTCACTATGAGTTCAAGGTGTTTTTATTCAGACACCTAAAGCTATTTTGCCAGCTGAAAAAGGAAAAAAAAAAAAAAAAAGCTGCCGTTTTGGCATTGTGTGGTTCAGGCCAGCAGGAGGAGATCTTCTACAGTATGGCTGCTACAAGAGTGAGGTTAGAAGAAAACAGCTACAGGCTATCATGGAAGGAAGCTGAAGCATTTCTTTTTCCTGCCATTGTCTGTGTCTTCGGGAGAGGTACGACCCCTTTAATATTGTTTTCATACGTACTTCCAGGAGGAACAAGCATGCTTAGTTCTTTTTCTGTTTTTTTTTTTTTTTTTCCAGGGGGACATTTCCAGTTTACGTCCCTTTCATTTATGTTTTTTTTTCCCCCCCTCTCCCTACAAACTGTCTGAAATACAGTACTACTGAGAAGTGATGAGGGCAGAGAGTGATGTCCTTACGTAACAGACGCTGCTCTGAGGCCAGTCACTTAGCATCATTACATGTTTTGAAGTAGAAGGCAGCCCTTGCAGGCTCGTCATTGACATGTTCCCTTTTTTTTTTTTTCTCTTTTCTTGTGTTTTTGTCGCGAGGCCTCCCACACCATGAGCACACACACACACACACACACACTCACACATTGCAACTACACGTCCGGCAGAGAGGATAGCAATACTACTGTTCACATATATTACTGGTGATATATATATACACTTTTGGTCATTTCAGATAAGACACCTACCAAACATGCTATACAGTGTCTCTCAGTCTTCATTGCCACTTCTTCTTCTTTTTTTTTTTTATCTTATGTATGCAAGTGCTATTTCAGCCCAGCTTGTCAAGTATTTGAAGCAAGGTACAGTAAGAGATGCACACACACACACATACTGAGGCACACGCGCGCACACATGCGGCACACACACTCACATACTGTAACATACACACCGAGAGAAGCACTCTGGCATAGCACGCCGACGCAGCAGCCCGGGAGCTGCCCATTGGTCAGTCTATGAAGGGATGTGGAGAATGTCTTTTGTATGAGTTGATTTGCATACTCCCTCACCAAACTGGCAGGTCCAGGATTCAGGAATGAGATACACAGTTTGAGGAGGATGTGTGTGTTTTCGTGTGCGTGTGTATGTGTCTGCTTTTGCAAATATGCACAAACAAAATAAGTATACTGAGCGTACAAGCACGCCGCGTGATTTGCATCTTTCCCCCTCTGCTGATTTGTGTGTTTGTGCGTGCCGCGGCGAGGCGAGGTGAGGAGAGGAGAGGTGAGGAGCGGTGAGGAGGGGAGAGGCTAACAGGGCTTGTTGACGTTGCACAGCAGCTCGGTGACTTTGATGAGGCGAGCCACCGTGCTCTGCGACTCCTCCTGCAGCCGCTGGTTGTTCTGCCGGAGGCTCTGCACCTCGGCCTGCAGCACCGCCTTGTCCTCTTTCTCCTGAAAGACATCGGCACACAACAGAAAACAAAAGCCGTCGCTCAGATCGCTGTGGCAGGAACGGGAGGGGAGCGACAGGTACAGCGGTGGCTTTAAGGCAACTAGTGGGCACACATAAACACAGAGCTTGAAATACAACGACACAGGAAGTGTAGAGAGGCACATCTCACCGCAGTGCAGGAAAAAAGACACAATTAGTCCCTGAACGGATCATTTTCTTTGATGGAAAATGAGTTCAGATTCTAAATGAGTGATTCCCAACCTTTTCTGTCAGACGTACCCAACAGTTCAGAACTGAACCGAGTGTTTAGGTCAGTTTGGTCAAGTTTGCATTTGTGCTACAACCACATTTCAACCATGTATCCATTACTTTGAGCTAATTGTTTCACATCCTCTTGCTTGCTAACTAGTTTTCATGCACTCTTAATTGCAATAGCACCTAAATTAATCGTTATAACTGATGCACTTTTTAAAGGAGACATATTATGCTCATTTTCAGGTTCATAATTTTATGTTGGGTTACAACTAGAATAGGTTTACATGCTTTAATGCTCAAAGAACACATCGGTTTTCTCATTCTGTCCACTGCAGCAGCACTGTTTTCTCCCTTTGTCTGAAAACGCTCTGTATTTAGCTCCTGTCTCTTTAAGGCCCCCCCTCCCCAAATACCCATTCTCCTCCGATTGGTCAGCTCACACATGCCTGAGCCAGCACTGCTAACAACAGTGCAGCTGAGCTAAATCAATTCTTGCGTGCCAAACTAGCCGCTAGGCATAAATTATGCAAATGTGTGACATTGTGACGTGTCGTTGTCACAGAGTCACAGAATCAAAGGCGGGACTACTGACGAGGCGTTCAGGAGCAGTGTTTTCTGTGGGAGAGGGGAGCTTCTGTTCGTGTGGACTTTTTAACTTTCAAGATGTTTTTTATATGCAAAAAAAGTATAAATCACACTGAAGGACACAAAACAAAGAGCATAATAGTTCTCCTTTAAATTAAATCATAGATTCTATGTTTTTTAATTAGTTGAGCTACTCTTTAATCTCTCCACGTACAGAAGTAGTCCCTTGGGTAGAAGCACCCCTGGTTGGGAATCACTGCTCTAAATGACATCATTGTCTCAATGCTTTGAGGTTTAAAGAAGCTGGTCAGACTGAGTTAGCAACTTAATACACACACATATATATAAAATGGGTAAAGAGCTGCAATTAATGACTATTTTCATTATTTTTTAATAATTGCTTAACTTTAACATTTAAAAAAATAGTGAAAAATGCCTCTCACAGCTGCCAAGATGACGTCTTTAAATTGCTTGCTCTGTCCGACCAACAGTTCAAAGCCCAAAGCTCTAAAAAAAGAGAAAAGCAGCACATTTTCACATTTTAGAAGATAGACTCAAAGAAGGTTCCATTTTTACTTCATTGAAGACAGACGATTAATCAGTTATCAAACCTGTAGCTGATTAATTTTCTGTTGATATTGGTGTCACCATTATTCTTGAGAGTTCATTGACCAAATGATAAATATTCATCAGGTGAATCAATAATGAAAAGGGTATACTTGCAAGTCCAGATCAAAGAATAAATAGAAAACGTTCCATACAATTGAGAGGAATAATATATTTATATAATATTTTTTGTACACACACAGACACAAACACTATTTATAAAAGAATCCTCAACACAAGGTCCACCTGTCTGCTGACTCCACAGGCTGAGTGAAAGCACAAGTGGACCTTGTACTGAGAACTCCTTTTTTCAAGCAGCTGTTTCTGAGGTGGAGAAGAAGCCTTTGAATTCATCACATACAGCAGTCTTTGACATCTACATGAAAAAAATTAACAAATAAACAAAGCAACACAGATTTGTGGAAAGAGGAAAGTGCTAGAAAATATTTACACCAAAGGAGTTGTAATAAATACATCTTTAAAATAAGTAGGATGTCGGAATAGTCAAAGAATCTGAAAATGTCACTGTACAAATTTACAACAGAGTTATGAATAAATAAATGCTTTTTGAGTGTTTTTTTTGTGTCTTCAGTGAGTCAGCTGAGACTTGAGATGGCCAAAAAACGGACAGGAGGATTTGGACGAGTAAACAAAAGGCAGCATCAGAAAAACACAAATCCTCTCGCTCCAGCGACAGAAGCTGTGACGCTTTAAATACTTTTCTCCTACCTGCTGACACTCCCGTGGAGCTCACTGAAAACATTACAGAGAAAAACATTCATGAAAGTCAAAGCACCTTTTGCAGGTCATCCTGCAGCTTCCTCAGCATGGCTTCCAGCTGCGATACCTTCTCTTCTAGGTGGCCTGGAGAGTCACTGCAACAAAGAGACGCAGTGACACTCGTCAACAGCAATTACAGAATTTTTTGCAGAACACAAATAAATGGAAATCATCAACACGGCGAACGTCTTCACTGCTCCACCACAGCGCCTCCCTTCATCTCATACAGAGCGAACATCGTCCTCGCTGCCTCTAATGAAACCCGTAATACTCAGAGATCAATTTACAGTAATTGCTACTGCTGACACACAGGCCCATTCTGAGCGAGCACGGTCATCCCATGATGCATTTCGTCTGACCGCAGTTAGGCATAATGACGACGCCCAACAGAGCGGAGCACAAAGCCGTCTCCAGGTGACGTGAAAAGCCTGACGATGACTTTAAAGGAAAGAACACGACATTGTGAAAATGACCTAGTGTTGTATTTTTAAGTTTGATAATTAATGATATGGTGTATTTGATCTTCTGTTTGTTTAAAGGAGTCACATTATGCTAATTTTCATTTTCATCATTTTGTTTTGCAGCACTGTATTCCCTCGTTTGTCTGAACGCTCCGTTTCCTGGGTCTCCTTTAAAGCTCATACGTATAAGTTATAAAACAGGTGCCATATGTCGAGTGCAAACCAACCTCTTGTAAGTATCTGTTTCACAAATAGAAGATGAAGAAGAAGTATAGCGTATACTGCACTGGTGTCTTTTTACAGCTTTTAACATGCCAGATGGAGCCAAACTGCGATGGTGAAACAGTCATCAGTGCTGACCTCTACAGTACGTGGGTGGACATGAACTGCTCCTGTAAACACGAGGGACTTGGACCGCAGAGAAGCTTTACGTCGGTGTTTGCTTATTTTCTTATTGACTCATTTTCTGTTTTGCTTTTCGCCAACACTCCTGTCGACTTTGTAATGGCAAATGGTAAATGGACTGTACCTATAGAGCACCTTTCTAGTCTTAGCGACCACTCAGAGCGCTTTACATCACATTGTGCGCTCACACACAGCGTGGAGGAGAAAAAAACAGGGCGACCGAGGAGCACCGAGGAGCTGGGGAAAGTATAAAAGTAAAACAAAATGGATTTCAGTGGGAGTTGATGACAATGACAGTGAGTCAGACATGCTGTGTGTGTGTGTGTGTGAGCATCTGTGTCTGCATGCACACAAGTGCACCACTGAGTCAGCGAGAGGGCTCTCTTTATGGGGGAGAGAAGCCATCGCACTGAGTCAAACTGTTGTATTTGGACGATAAAGTCTGAATAATTGAGAGAGAATAAAGGAGAAGATGAAGACTAAACACAAAAAGAAAAACCAGGAGACTGACTGCAGTGATATTGAACCGTCTGTATGAACTGTAGAGCAACCCACCTCTCCTTTGAGTCTTTCAGCTTGCTATCCGTCTGGTCTCCGGCTTGGGAGGGGTCTCCGGCTTTACGGTCTGTGGTAGGGAACATTATCCACATCATTGGCATTTTAAATATCTTTACATATAATAATCAACAGTAAAGATGAGGGAGGCAAAGGTGGGAGATGTACTATACATCAAAGGGCCAAAATGATTTGGATATGTGAGCATTACACCCATATGTGACTGCTGAACATCTCACTCAACAACTGCCTTCGCGGAGGACTTTTTAGAACCAGTCTGCAGAAAATGGCATCAGTAGCTGCAGTTACACACACAATATTTCTTCAACATGACTGAATTCATTCTTATTAGAGATCCCAACTTAACTGTTTCAAAACAGATCCGATTAGATGTGTTTACGTGCCCTAAAGCATTTGACATAACTCTCTCTGTTCAACGGGGAGCCCACCAAGACAAATGCCTTTTAGAATGATCAGAATTTGATATTTCTTTCCTCATCAGTTGGTAAAAAATGATCATTTGTGAGCTGGGAATTCTTGTTTATTCGGCATATAAACTTTTGACAAAGAGACAATTAATTTTTTGTGCTGTACTAGCTACAGCCCCGTTCCAAGGAACTTAATTTGGTGAAAAGTGCCAACAACGGGATTAATGCTGAACGTATTTATAACTCTAGGTAAGGCCTGTTCACGCCTACTTTTCATTTATGTCTGACTTGTGAAGCTCCAAATTTAGATGTGTTGAATTGATGCACATTGTACATTTTTTTCCTCTACTTTGTGACGATTGAAAAAGAAACATTATACAAAGAGGACAGAGGAAAAAAAAACAAAAAAACAATGCACCTTTTTAATTTCACGAGATTTTCTGTTGGATTATTGGAAATCTCTCTGCTTAAACAGCCTGGATGAAAACTTTTTAATTTATTAAATAAGAGTATTTTTGTGCTTAGCAACCGCAAGCACAAATGTCCAGATCTCATTCGGTATTTCTGATTGAGCTAACAGTGAAGACAGCTTGTTGTAATTATTTGACACGTACATATACAGTGAAAGAGGTGTGAATGTATAAATAGTGTCTCACCCTCTCGTGACAAAGCCTCCAGGATGCTGCGGCAGGCCGTGGCCAGGTCAGCGATGGACTGCCACTCCTCCTCAGTAGAGTCCGTCGTCTCCGAGAGAACTGAGGGAAGATTTGAGATTGAAGATGCTTCCTTATAAAACATGTCTCAGTGCAGCAAACGTATCATAGCGTGGGAAAATAATACAGAAGAACAGTGGGACTGCAGACATTTGAGCAGCCGTTCTACAATAACAAAGAGTCACCACTGGGGGGCGCTGCTGTGTTAATGCTGGTCAGATTCAGGAGCAGAACAGACGGACAAGGAGGAAATGTTATTATTTATGACTGTAGGTTTTAATACAATTATGTTTTTGACTTTGTAAGGTCTTTTCAAACCAGTTAAGATGAGAACAGTGGGTGAAAGTAAAAATGTGCTACATATAATTTTGAATAAACAACGTTTTGGTAAATAATTGAATGCAGATTTGATAAAAACATCTAAATAATTGATTTTAAAATGATGACATTTGTGCCTTCGTAGCTGACTGTTTACTATACACAACAAATAACAACATTGCTGGTTCAATTCCAGCTGGGGATCTCTTCTCTCCCCCGTTTCCTGTCTGTATATAGCAATCAACCTGTGTAATAAAGGCAATAATCTAACAAAAGACGCTATAATCCTTCCTTTTTAAGATCCATTGAGTCCCTGAATTTCATCTTTTAGGCTAAAAAGTTGTGGTACACTTTAACGACCTGCAGACTTCCTGTGAAAGCACGCGACATAAAACAATCGGAGGCTTCAGAGGATCCTCCCCCACAAAAATCAGAAGAATCTGACGAGCGGATGAGCGAGTGTGCTCTTACGGCGCTTAAATGATGAGCCTCATAGTCTCGGCGGAGGCAGAGCAGATGGTGTAAGAGGGGCTCCTTGATTTTGGGGCTGCCTAAAAAAACTCCACCCCTCCCACTACCCATCTGTCCCCCTTTTATCCCCGCCCTGGCAGGGGGTGGCAGCAGAGCAGGGGTGATATTAGATTAGCGGAATAGGGGGCAGCGCGGATGAAAGAGGAGGGACAAAGGGGATGCAGCGGGGAGGAGAGGGAGGATAATGAAGAGAGGGGTTTAAGGCAGAAAAAATCTGGGGAAACGGAATTAAATCAGGCAGGGATGATTTGCAAAACATGTGTAATTGTTCCATTTTGGCATCGCCGGAGCATTCGTGTCAGCTGTTGTGTCTGAGAGGGGGAGCTTTGTTTTGAGTCCGTGTTCAGGGTCACAACATCTCTGCGTGCTCTTTGTCCCTCAATTCATTTTGAAATGATAATTTTTTTTAGTCTACATGCAGCTTCCATTCCTTTATTCAATTTAAAGTACATTTTAATGAAAGAAAATATATTTAGGGGTAAGAACCAGAGGGTCATAAGTGACATTTGATCAAGTCAAAACTAAAAAATGACCAGAATTTGTCCTAAATTTTGACATTTATTGAAAAGAATACTTTTGACAGAGTAAGTGCATTTACGTCCTTTGGACCGCAAATAGTTCAGAGTGTCCAGTGTCAGTTCTCTTGGTTTTTTATCAATAATTCTGGATTGGTTTAAAATTCACATGTGCCCTTTTGGCTGTAGAAAGAGCTCAACAAGAGCTTTCATTTCAGATATATAACTCATAAAACAAGTTTGGTCAAACACACTCCTCTCAACTTTCAGTATTACAATTATATAGCATAAAATGTAGGAAAATTGACGTCCTTACTCTTGGTGATGGAGTTATGAAGACTCAGGGCTCGTGAATTCCTCTCAGCTCGGTCCACGCACGACAGCCGGGACGACGAGTCACTCGCCGAGGCTTTGTCACCGCCGAACTCAGCGGCCATGAACTGAAGACACGGAGACAGAGAGGGGAAACGACACTGTCAGAGAGGAGGACAGAGCGCTGCGGAGAAACCAATCAGATGTCCTCTCGTCTCAGCCTGTCACCTGTTCGTCCTCCAGGGGAACCTTGGGTTTGACGGCAAGGATCAGATCAGGCGTGTCATCCCTCAGCTCGCCGACGTTCTCGTAGATGTGGCGTTCCCCCTTCAGCCCCACGTTGTCGTACACATGCCTGGTGAGGGAAAAAAAAAAAAACCACAAAGCAAATATGTTGTTGATGCTTCCAGACATTTTTTTTTTATCCAATCCAGAGGTCAAAACAGGAACTGGATTACTTAAACAAGTAATCTGCAGGACGGCTTAGAGTTTGGCCTGATTGATGTTTGCTATCACTGCCCTCACAAAATCATCCATCACAAAGATCATATCTGATGGGGTTTTCGGTCAAATTGCTCAGTTCTGCTTCGCATGACATGAAAAAAGTCAAATTCATTTTTGGAGGAGCAGAGTTTAATATCATCCTCATGAATATTTCCTTTACAATCTCCTCTTCGAAGCAGGTTTTTGGAGTTCTCAGCAGGAGGGCGACCAGGCAGTGTGTTTGAAATCATTTGTCAGGCCAATACATACATGTCCTGCCGTGTTTCTCTTTTTCTTTGGAGTTTAACACTTGCGACCCATCATGTAAGTGATTGTTAAATGGAAACAAATGCTTCGTTGTTGTCATTTACTTGACTCGCTGTCAGCTACTAAGGTCTGAAGAGGAAGACAAAGGGTCTTGGAAAGTACCTCTAGTGATGTCACTCAGTGGCAAGTTGCATTGTGGGTTATGTTCCACTGGTCTAGTATTGCACTTCTACAACACTGTTGGACTCTTTATGGACAGTTCAAAAACAAGTGATCAGAATGGATCCATCAGAACCAGAGATGTTACTACATTACCCACAAAGCAGCTGAACGACATCGCTGCAGGATTTTATCAGATTACGTGCAGCTTCCTCTGGAGCCACAGATATAATAATATAATGTTATTGTGAATTCTTCTGGCCACGATAATCATCCAGTGAAAATCTGATATCGTGAGCCATGTCTGACAGCTTAAGCCACCGTGCCTAACAACATATACATGTAACGCAAACACCATTATTTGATTGGCAGCTTTTTGATAATTGTCATAAAAGTACATTTTCATGCCAAAACCATTTCATTGTTCCAGCTCCTCAAATGGATTTGCTGCTACTCCTTGTAATCATTTTAATCAATTTTAAATTGTTAAAACTTTTGGACTATAAGTTCAACACTGTGATGTGTTTTTCTGACATATTATAAACCAAACAAAGAAAATAATCAGTAGATTAATTCATTAGGAGAATAATTTGTTTCAAATTAGCTCCAACTCAACCAACAACAGTAAAATGTATTTTGTATTGTATGTAAAAGTATTAATAATCTAATGGTGTTATTATAATCACATGGGGCATTTTCTGCATTCAGTACTTTTACTTTCAACACTTTAAGTACATGGGTACTTTTACAGTGTGGTATTAGTACTTTTACTTGAGTAAAGGGTCTGGAGTTTGAAAAAAGATTAAAATTGAAAAAGGAACATCTAAATGAGTTTTGTGAGGTGAAACTTTTGCATTAAGTTGACACACTTCAGTGACGCAGAGCGACACACTGCCTGGTGTCCTTTCTCTCTGCCTTGTCCTTTGCAGGAAAAGTGACGCACTGACTCGGAGATTAAATTGTGATGAGTCAGCTCCAGTTTGAGGATATTTTCAGCCATGTTGGATGATGTAAGAGCTCTTTTTACCTGCTGCTCTCCCACTTTGTAGGAGTAGTGAGAACGACTATGATGTCTCGCAGAGCAGCATTTCTCGTCTCTATGATGCCTACAGTAGTATAGTAAACACTCACACATCACACGTGTCGCTGAGGGATGGCCGTCTCTCCAAAGAGCAGCTGCGTGTGAGCTGTGAGCCGCTGCCCTCCTGGCTCTGATTGGCCGGCTGGTCCTGCAGAGAAGTGGCCCGTAGCAGCGGTAAGCTGGGCGGCGTGAGGAGCAAGCCGAGACTTCTCTCGCTTTGCCCTTTATCGCACGGTTGCGCCTCGCCCTCCTCGGCCTCCACCTGCACCTCCATTGTGTCCGGTTCACTGACCCCACCCGCCTTCAGCTTCTCCTCTTCCTCTTTCTCCTCCTCCTCTTCCTCTTCTTCTTCTTCTTCTTCTTCTTCTTCCCTCTCGTCCAGCACCCAGGCCTCTCCAGACCGATCCTCGCCAGGCTTGCACTCCGCATCCTTGATGGCTTTCTGGTAGAGCTCGGAGAAACTTCTGCAGAGCATGAAACAACAACGTACTCAGAAAGAAGACAATTGTTTGTGTCTAGTTTCTCACTGAGCTGGTGAGTCATGAATTAATCCAGAAGACAAAAACAAAGACAGGATGAAAAAAAAAAGGCTATATTTGTCTACACTTCTATTGTATTCCTTTGAAATCGCCGAGCCTCTACTTCCTGTGAGGAATTGTGACATCTTTATGACTATTTGTGCTTTGTTGTCAGAGAACAAGCATTTCAGAAGTGAAATATAAATAAACTAGTTCGGGGTTCTCTGAGGATGCTTCTGCCGCCAGCTCTGAAGTGTTGATCTAAAGTTAAGAGCTCCAGCTTAATGTTGTTTTTCCTTTATTGTGTCCACATCTGCCCTCTGACTTCAGCTGAGTGGTAACACTGTGTCAGAGTGATTACAGATCATTAGAGGGATTGATTGGCTGTTAGCCAGCTGGTGTGACACCGACTGCAGGCCGTCATCAGCAGCAGAGTAGCACCTCTCTTGTCCCACTAACCCCCTCCTTCTTATTTACTGTCAACCTCCCTCTCACCCCCTCACTGGGACTACTCTTCACTTTCTGGAGCACGCTTTATACCCATGAGCCCCTTCTCCAGTCTCACTCTGCGTCTGTTGACCCAAACATGCCCTCGTTAGTGCTCCCACTCCTCCTCCTCCTCCTCCTCTCCTCCTCTCTGCAGCCTCACCCACCTGCGAGGCTTGCCGTTCTCATCCGGTGGGATGACAGTGATGTGGATCTTGTGCGCAGTGCGGAGCAGCCTGGTCCTCTCCTCGGGGCTCAGGTGAACCAGCGAGTGTCCGCACAGCCGCACCACACGAGCCCACAGCTGCAGGCCGCCGCTCTCGGCGTAGCAGAAGCGCTGCAGCTCCGTCACAAAGCCCTCCTCGTTCATCAGGAAGCCGGGCTGGCCGACTCCGTCGCGCAGGGGGGTGACCTCGAAGGCCTCGCAGCCTCGGGTGACCAGCTGCAGGCGAGGACATGAATGAATCAGAAAGATGCAACGTGAACGCTTCGACAAATTTCAAATCTGGACACAATCACCCACCTCTAGCCTCTGCACCACCTCTCGTATGTCCTCTGCCTGGTTCTCCATCACACTGAATGACACTGACTCCCCGCGCTCATAGAAGATATCCAAGCAGGGGCCCCCCTCCTTCGTCTCCGTCACCGCCTTCCAGCCGATGACATCTCTGCAGGAGCAGTTAAACACCACCCTGCGTGTGCACCTCTCGATGAGCACCACCGACTCCGCCGACACCCCCAGCAGACAGGGGAGTCTGAGCTCTCCCGCCTCCCCGTCATCTCCGCAGTTGACCATCACAGCCCACACCAGCGCCCCAGCGCTGTGCAGCTCCGCCCCTTTGGCGCCCTTCAGCTTGTCTTTGCGCTTGCCTCCCAGAGAGAGCAGCGGGAACTTGGTGGAGGAGTCGATGGGAGTGGTGGTCACGTAGTTTTCGGCCAGGTCCTTCAGGTATTCCTGCCGCGTGCGGGTGGCCATGGAGCGAAACTTCTCCGACTTCTCGGCGGCGTTTTCCGCATTCACTGCCTTCGCCAGGAGGAAGTCTCTGAAGGCGGGCGAGCGAGGGAAGCGTGCGCCCTTAGGGAACAGTGGGCCAAATAATGGGATGTCTTTAGAGCGTGTCACAGCCACCCTGCGAGGGAGAGAGGGAAAAAAGGAATGACAGCGTAAGAGAGAGAGAATACTGCAGAGACATTCGATCTACGTCTTGTTTTCAGAGCTCCAGTGTTTCTCCAGAAAGACAAACACTGACACTGAATCCGATACAGAGGCGTACAGATTTAGGTTCACTCCTATTTATAGACACAGATATACACCCATCTTTATATTGATTACACTTCCTATGATACAAAGCACCCACTCACTGGTGAGGAATCTGTTCTCATAAGAGATTTCAGCCTGTGAAATGATGTTTCTTCGAGGGTAGAAAGACGCATTTATTCTGAAAAGAGCGCAGCGTGAAATCAGACCTGTAATAGGTTTTGTCAGTGCAGGGCTCGTGAACCTGGACGATGATGAAGACATGTTGGAAATGGGAGCGGATGGACTTTGGCGTGAAGGGCAGGGCGCCGGGCTCCTGGAACACGATTGTCACGATGTCGTTACCGATGTGTCGCTTCCTCAGCAACTGACGGAGCAAAACAGACAGAGAGAGAGAGAGAGAGAGAGACGTGTTAGACAGAGCAGGCCAGAGACATCACGGTAAACTAAGACGAGACGTATCTCACTGGAGCAATCTGACTGGATTTATATCTAAAGAATAAACAAGAAAGGTTTTAAAAACAGCCAGAAAACATCAACTACATTATTGACTGTATGTAGTTCAAGTGCAAACATCTGTTGAGTGTATGTATTTCCTTTGTATACAGACTGCAGGGGGAGTAGCTGCTGACAATTCAGCCACTACTGGGGATCCAAACAAGTAAATAAATAAAACAAATAAAATCTAAAACTGTAAATAAAAAAACAAATGCTAACTTGTATCTGAAGTCGACTACTTAAAGTCTCCTGGGCACAGACACTGATTTGTAGTTGTTGTGTGGGTTGTTGTTACTTTTGCGTCTCTATTCGGTAATTTCATGTCTCTCGTAGTCATTTCTTGTCTATCAATCTGTGGCATGACCATGCTGTTTCTATCGGTTTACTCACTTAGTACTCAAAAACTAATGTCCAGTATGAGTCTTGTATCTTCAAAATTACTGATTAAGCACTATTAAAACGTTTTATGACTTTGAAGCAAATACCACCTCTTTTGAATTAGTCAAACAGAACTGAAACTAAATTGTAACACTTAATAAAGTCAGAAAAAACATTAAAACTGAAAATCCCAACCCCACTAAACAGTTTAAGGAAGTATCTTTGTTAAACCTCTAATCTACATAGTGTATTATAATAGTACGTCATGTCCAGTGTCTTTGTAGTGACGCCGAACAGGCTTAAACCACAGGCTGCACATAAAGAGCTGACAGTCAGCTGAACAGGCAGGCTGCCTGAGAGGCGACAGTGAATACCTTCATGGTGGGAGTGAACACTGGGGGGCAGGATTTTTATGTCATGCTTGTTGCCGAGTACAGAGGCTTTTTCTAAAGCATTTACCAAAGCATGACCGCCTGAACAGAGATGGGTAATGAAGGTTGTACCAAGACTGATGCAATTTCTTTTAAGGAGAGAGGTGAAACATCTGAGAACGCTGTCAGCGTGAGAACCGCAGGAGATTAACCTGGTATTGGAAAAAAAATGCTGCCGCAAAACAAAAGGCAGGAAATGGAAATTGTGTGTCGCACGTCTGTTTATTTTACCTGTTGTGTGTTGTTGGCTGTGTAGGGCAGCATGGTGGACACATGAAACATAATCTCATAGTCCTGGTAGCGCGTGTAGAGGGAATGCGTCCCCGTTGAGTCCGCTACACAAGCACACAGAAACACACACACACACACACATCACATAAAGAGATTTAGCAAAATCAGTCAGCGTCTCTGAATGAAAGACTAAACTCAGACTGTCACATTCAAAGCGGTTCTTTGCTGCTAACTGAGGGGAGAAAACAGCTCCGAGATAATCAGCAGTGACTATGCTATTTTGCAGGCATTACTCAGATTACATGTGGCCAGATAGCAGTTATCTTAGGCTTTCAGTGCTGCACTGATGCCCTCTGGATAATGGTACTGCGACAAGGTGAGATCCAGCCGATGGATGGGGGGGGTGTGTGTGTGCTGTGTGTGTTTTTCAGCTCACTCTTGTTGTCCAGCTGAGCTCGGTATTTCTCCCAGCCCTTGAGGCGCACGCGCTCCCCCAGCAGGTCCAGAAACTCCTCGAACGCCGGCCCCGAGCTCTCGTTGTTGTACATGTCCTCCTCTGAGCTCTGCCCGGCCCGGCAATACATCACCCCGACCTTTCGCTGGAAATTCAGCTGCATTAGAAGACAGAGAATCACAGAGTTTAGACTGTTACGTATGCATATTTATACCATCCTGTCATTAAACTGCCAGGATGTTTCATCTATATATAGTTTCCTGATCATTTGACATCTTACTTTACAGCAGAAAAAGGTCGTTTGAAACATTTCTGTTGGAAAATATTAATTTTGTTAACCTCAGAGTTCGAGCCAGCGGTGCCCAAACTTTTCACTCTGGGCCTTACTGTACACTTACTGTATTGTATTGTTGAGATGCAAGATGGTACTTGGCTCCTAAGTTCCCTTAATTGACTGAATATCAACTGAAAAGCTGTTGGATAGTGAAAATCTGGAGGGACACTGGACCATATTTCAAGGTAACACAAGATTTTTGACAAACCATTAGCTTTTCGTTAGACGACAGCTAATGATAGCAATCAACCACTTCCTAGCTAACCTTACTGTATGTTAGTGTCACACGATACACTAAGAAAAGCATCAAATACTTCAAAACTATCAAAGCACATCTGGGACACAGTAATTTAAGCTTCGAAGTAAAACATGGATGAAATCAAACGGTGATGTTAGCTGGGAAGTGGTTGAATGATAACGTTAGCTAATAGGTTGTCAAATATGTTGTTGTTGTTGCTTTCCGTCATCTTTTCAGTTGCTGATCAATCAGGAAGTGTTGAAATGATGTCAGTATGTCAGATTGTCTAACAGCGTGGCATCAAAATAAAATAACTGTAAATATGAGCTACGGTGGGCCAACTTTCACCTTCGGGCCCCACCTCGAGCTAGTTGCTATCTGATGAGTCTGAATTTAGATGTTCAGGTTCATGACAGTAAGGTGATGCATGATCAGAAAATCATCATGCGATCAGCATAAGTTAATCAATGATGTTCTCGGTTGCAGTGTCTCAGATTTGAACTTTGCATGCTTTAGTTATTTAGTCTTTTTTATTTGTATCTATCCGATGGCCTTGAAAGCTTTCTGTCTGACACATGCAGCAGTCGTCAGTGCCAGCAGACGTACTCACCCCCTGTTCATCCAGCTTCAGCAGGGTGTCCCGGACCTTCGGGGAGTTTGAGGCCAAGCGGAGGCAGTGCAGGTTCAGCTCAGGCATGATGAACTCCAGCAGCCTCTTGGGAGACAAGCCCCTAGGGGTCGTGTGACGGGCGGCAGAAGGCACTGACTCCTCCAGGATGGAGCCTCGCAGCGTCTTCAACTGAGGAGAAGATTCGCATTTGTCACATCCAGTCGGATCAATTGCACACACGCTGAACTCGAGGAGAGGGAAGTACAGGTTTTACCTCTGTGGTGCGAAAGATGATTCTGCAATTGTACTGAGCTCCGCTGGAGCCTTCTTTCTCCTCTCGACGGAAACTGATGGCCACTGGACCGAGGCGATCGTCCATGCCGAAGAAATTCTGGTGTTCTGTGATGACAATACAGTCACATAGATACAACTGTGAAGAACAGCACTGTGACAGAGTTGTGCTTGAAATATGGTCATCATAAGAGGCTACATTTTTTGCAAAAAAATAAAATAAAAAATTGCGGACCGCTCTCTGTTCTCCTCAAAGTAGCAACTTTCAACAACGCAGGACAAAACATGAGTTTATTACTGCCTTTAGTTTATAACAGAGACATAAAAAGCAGACAGAAATGGTGCCAGGCTGCCAGCCTGACTGGGAAACTAAATTTTCCCCACCCAGTGCCAGACAATGATAACATGAATTTGTGCCCATAAAACATGTTGGAAGAACCCTTCCACACTCATGCAGCCTCCTTCGTGAGAAGCAAATTGTTTAGTCTGAACCTACTCAGGTTTGGTGATAACACAATGGAGATGTTTCACCAAAGAATTACAGTAAAATGGAAGGGAAATAGGAAACGACTAGTTCCCATGAAATGCCATTTGCTTTGCCATAGTTTCCCTTTAAAAACAGGCAGCTAAGGAGAAACTTGTCACAGATGGCAGTAGCCAAAAGCGGGAATACAGTACCGAGATGGTTTTACTGCCAGTTTTGGCTCCTGACACCCCATAACTGAGTTAGCAAATAGGACAGCTAGCTGCCTAACGACAGCTAAATTAACAAAGGTTACAGGTTAACTTAGATACTAAGCTACTGGCATCTGTCCATCAGGACCTCGGTACTGTAACTGGTCTCTATCATTGTCAAAGGCGTGGGCCCCGGTCTGGAGGTGTTCGAGGGGAAGCTGCGATAGTTAGCAGTTACTCGGGCCAACTTTCTGGCCGTAGCAACCTGAAGTGGGAACAGGCTGCGGATTTTGAAGTCAAAGAACGACTTTAATACTTGTGGCACTCACAAAAGCAGATTTTGTGATGTTTACTTAAACAATAAAGTTTCACAAGAAGAAGCTGAAATTAAAAGTCAATCCAGGCTGAAACCTAAAAGAGTTTTCCTGACCTCCCAGATAAGTAACACTTCCCTCCTCTCAGGAAGAAGTCCTTAACCCTCCCCCTTATAATTTCAAGCACAAAATGATACATTTGTACCCTGATGAAGTCTTACTCAGACTTAAAAGGTGATTGTATTGTTTTACATGCAAGGAATCTGTCTCTGTGTTTTGGTGCATGACAATAATATAGTATGCAGGAAAATACAGTAAAAAGAAGGAAAAAATATTATAATAAAAATATGTACAATATGTTATTTAAATTAAAGTACAGTTGTGCAGTGTTGTGCAGGCACCTAGTATCTAAAAGCACCACAGTGTACTTCCACTTTCATTTAAGATGAACAGAAATCGATTTTCATCCCTGGTGTGATATTGTTGCATGAGTTAAAGTTGCCTTGCACTGCACGTACCTTTCATGTAGAAATATTTGCGATAGTAATGTGCTCCCAGATCTGCGTGCTCTATGAAGTAGTTGCTCTTGCCCTGCTGCTGGACGTGACTCTCTCTGGGCTCCTCCAGGACCGAAACTGCATCGTTGGGGGTCCGCAGGCTCGACCAGAGTCCCCGTCTCCCGTGGGATCGACCCAGACCCACCTGCTCCTCTCCCCCCGTCTCGTTGCGGAAGTGTGGGCAGCTGAGCAGGAGCTCGTTATCGTTGCCGTCGCCTTCGTCCAGCAGCAGCGACTGCTCAGGGTCATCTGCGCTGCCACCGTTATTTCCCCCGCCCTGCGCAGGTGAGGACGGGGTGGCTTGGGAGAGTGGGCGCAGCTGGGAGGCGGCTGAAGCCCCTGAGGTGATATTCTTTTTCCGCCCGATGCTGTCTCTGTTTGAAGCCGCCTCGGTGATGTCAAACAAGATGCTCTGAACGTCGTAGTGGGCAAAGTTCCTCACCCACGCTCCGCCCCCGATCATGTCATACGGACCTGGTTGAGGGATCTGAGGGGGCGCAGGTTTGGTCTTCTTGCTTAGACCTTCAGGCTTCGGCGGCTTGGCGGGTTTTGGGGAGTCCCCTGCGGGAAGAGACAGACCCCGAAAGAATCCATCAGGCTCCGGAGGGTTGCCTTGCAGTCCTAAGAGCAGGAAAGGGTCTTTGAAGCGGAGGGCGTTCGGACTCAGGGGCCCCTGGTCGTCTGCGCCCGGCTCCTGGGCTTGACTCTGTCTCTCCAGTGAGGACAGGCTGCCGTATTCCCTGTGAAGCAGCACACCTGAGTCCCCCTGAGAACCCGCGCCCACCTTTTCACCGACTGCCCGAGCTGCTTTGCCCCCTGCCTTTCCGGAGGAGTCCAAGTCTCCCAAGGTCACATCGCTGTTGCTCCTCTGCATGATGTGGCCGCGGCCCACCGACCTCAGGGTTAACCCCGCGCGGCTGGGAGTGAGGCTGTCTCCGTCAACTCCATCGCCCTCCCTTCTGGGCGGCCACTCCACCACACCTGCTTCCCGCTTGGGGTCGAAATTGACGGTGGCGATCGGCGGCCGCATGTTCTGACGGCGAAACTTGCGGATGAAGAGGTCATCTGACTGCATGATGCCTGAGGAACCAGTCTAACTATCTATTCGCCACTCTGGTCCCAGAGCTCTCCGCTCTCCCCAGTTAAATCTCTGTCCTGGTCTCTATGGTGCTGGTGTGAAACTGTGTATGAAGACGACGTGTGAGCGGCAAATACAGTCCTCATTCACACCACTTAAGATGGCTGAACTTTCTCAACCCTTCGGGCTCTCATAGATGCCTCGGTGAGCCGCCACACAAGAGTTCTGAAGTGTGAATGAAGAAGATTGAGGAGAATGTGCAAGCGTGTCTCGCCGCAGGTGCGGCGCGCGTGTGTTTCGGTGGTGGTCCGGTTGCGGGGTGCTCCTTCCTGCGGTGTGAGGATGAGTGGATCATCACTGGAGCCCGACTCTCTGTCCTCTGTGGAGGAGAGGCTCTGCCTTTATCAGCCCTTCTAACATGGCACCCATTCGTCTGCACTCTTCAGCGCCTGCTGCTGCTGCTGCTTCCCTTTTGGTCCACTGGCCACCTGTAGAGAAAAAAAAACCCAGAGGAATAAATAGCTTTTTTCAATCTCATCCTTCCCATCATTCCACAGTGCTATTATCCTAATCGACAGCTTTATATTCGACCACGGCAGCTTGTACGTGAGCGCTCAGACACACTCTGTGGAGGAGAATGGCTCTGATAAACAACTATTGAATTCTAACTATAAAGCAGTGAGCAGCTCTGACGTGTGTCTTATTGTTGAGTAATGCCTCGTACCTCTGTTTTCTGCTTTCTTTCATTATTATTATTTCCTTTACACACTTTCCGTTCCACGGCTTCCCTAAATAGTTCCGCGGCAGACTAAAATGTTCAACACATCCACGCCGCACACGCTCACAATAGACTGTATTAACAGAGAGGAGGGGGGGGGCCTTCCTGACTTACTGACAGTGTGCCAACATACAAGAGAAATAAGTGTAAACTCTCTCTCACCCTCGCATACGTTCACACACAAACAGACACAGTTTGGTTGAGCTCACTCGTGCACCAGTGTTAAAAGAATCTATGAATATAAAACAACAACAGGAGCGTTAGCGGTATAGTATTTTGGATCAGCTGTTTTTCTTTAAGAGTCATTCAAAGGCGACAGAGTACGATACACATTGCTTCCCCTTTTTTTAAGTCCAAACAGACAAATCATCGTTCTAAGTCTCGGCTGCAACTTACCAA
The DNA here is from genome assembly GCA_039737535.1 of Lagodon rhomboides. Taxonomy (NCBI): domain Eukaryota; kingdom Metazoa; phylum Chordata; class Actinopteri; order Spariformes; family Sparidae; genus Lagodon; species Lagodon rhomboides. Next base: position 8,922,090 of record CM077795.1, on the reverse strand, counting down.
TAAAGTTGGTTTTGTTTCAGCTAAAGATCAGTCGGTTTCTGTCATCATCTGCGACTGCTGCCCCGTCTTTGACCAAACTGACGTCAATCAGCTCGAGACGAAACCTTTTGTCGCACTCAATAAGGTACGAGGCTTCTTCCTGTCTAGCTTTTTTGCAAGCATCTCCTCTCGGTCTCTCTCTCTCATGCTTGCAGCCCAAAGAGCAGGTGCAGTGGTGCAGAGCTGCTACCAGAAAAGACACACACACACACACGCGTGCGCGCGCACACACACACTCAACAAAAAAAAAGAAGCTTTAGAGTAAAGAGAGGAAGTCACAAGAAATCTTTGTTTCCCTTCCTTGCCTGCGCTGCTGTCACGATCAGGCGTTATGAGTAGTTTCAATCGCGTGTCCAGATATGCTAATACGTGAAAGTGTTAATATGCACATCTAGAAGACACCCTGTGACACCGAGGGGCTCACCGTCGGCTGGAAATTTGCAGATTCGACCGGTTTTAAAAAAGACCTATTACGTTTTTTCTCCTATTTCTTTCCTTTAATGTTTCATATAGACTCTTGTGCACGTAAAAGGTCTTGAAAGCTAAAGAGGTCAAAGTCCGGGCCTTAAAGGGACAGGAGCTAAAAACAGAGTGTTTCAGATGGAGAGGGAATACAGAGCTGCAGAACTGGACAGAATGAGAAAACTGATGTGTTTTATGAGCGTCAAAGCACGTACACCTATTCAAGTAGTTACCGAAATAAAATGTGAACCTGCAAGTGAGCACTATATGTCTCCTTTCAAGGTTTTTAGTAATAATGAAGTTGATTGTCTTCTGTTCCAGTTTTTCTCATTATAGTCAAATGGTAGAGAACAACAGCCATCAAAGTTTTTGTTTTGAGCACAAAAAAAAATGCTTTTGTTTTACATAGACGCTACTATTCATTACATTTCACTGGTTTTCTTTGGAAAATGTTGGAAGGACACCATGGCTTTGAATTAGGCTAATTTACATCCAGCTACCAGCATCTTCATCCTCGGCAATCAAGTTGAGACTTTACATTAACAATAATATGCAATTATTAGTTTGTTGGTGTTGCTCCGCTAATGCAATGCTTTTGAAACACGCTGACGCAGACGGTCCCTGAGCTCGCAGTCTCCCCCGGCCGAGCTTGAGACACACGGCATTCGATGCAAATGAGCACGTACTGTATTGAAAGAAGCATTCAGCAGCTACATAAATCTAAATGCTAATACGAGAAAGGACCGGGAAGGTGGGGTTAAATTACTGGAAACAGACAGGATGGATGTTTATGTATGTATGGACATAGTCGGGTTATCTCAAATGCTTCAAATGACGCTGCAAAATTAGCACGATGAATTACATGCAAACAGCTAATTATGCGAAATAAAATACACCTCTGACTGGTCAAGGCTTCTCTTCCCCTGATAACCTAAGACATTTCCGCCCATGTGTGGTTCCCCATTTGACGCAGGATCACTGGTTCACATAGAGCAGCCTCTGTGCACTGTCTGCACGGTGCCAGGGCTGCTGACATTAAAACCCCGCTCATGTTTCTTTCTGGGAACCTTCAAATCGTCTCCAGCTCGCCATTACCCACGCGGGGCACCAATGATGTTCATCTATCTGCAATCATTATAGGTTGCAGCATCATCTGCGTGTTTCACAAAGCCGTGAAAAAAGTGAGCGAGCAAACCCATATTCTCCGGTGTCTCTAAAGTGGGAGTGGAGATTGTTGGCAGCAGGTTGTCTTTTTTCGAGAATCACAGATTGCCTTCATGTTGTTCCAACAACAAACTGAACTTCCAGGATCTGCCAGAAGCACTCCTGCTCTCCACCAACACACAGCGAGGGCTGAACTTGGACACTTATCACTCACCACTTTTGTTCAAACCGTGTATTCCTCGGCTTCCGAAGACCCCCGACCCGTGAATCACTCCTTGTTTCCATAGCAACCGGTCTGGTGCCACCCTCTTCCGATGTGTTATCTAGTCCACCAGCGCTCTAAATTATCCCTGTTTACTCGACTCAGAGGGTGAAATAGCTTCACTCTTGTCAAACAAGCCCTCGACTGATAATGACTGTTGTCAGTGAATTTCAGCTACAACGAGACAAAATTTAACTGATCGCCTTCAAAACACTAGATGGTTGACTGAATCTTTGGTTTATTCAAGTTTCACCAAAATAATATTGTCTATCTATAGATCTATATGGGTTTGATAGTTGCAGAAAGAAGGTGGTAAATTAAAATTAGCTATGAGCAAAAATAAAGAAAAATGCAATTGCACTTCACACAATAAATCTGGGTGCTTAGCCTCAAAAACGACAGTATGGCTGCAGCGTGTTCATGTTAGCATACTAACACTCTAAACTACGGCTGTGTCCGAAATCGTTCGCTCGTTCACTACTTCCTACCAACTGTTAGCTGGTCATCTTGAACATGTTAGCATGCTAATGTTGACATTTAGCTAAGTACACCAGTGCAACCAACTGTATAAAGTATGACAGCACTTATCTAACACTATGTATCTCTAACTTCCTTTATTTGACAATTTGAATTACCAGTGACATTAGCCTCATTGTTTGTCTTAAAACCTCATGTGCAATGGAAAACATTTAGTTCGTGTGGCTTCTTAGAGCATTGACCTGTACAGTTCACTTAACGACGGTCTAAATGTTCCCAGTTGTTGCAGTCTTTTCAGTCCTTCACTGATCGGGACCCGATTGAAACCGGCTTTGAAGAAGAACGGCACAGATCAGTCAAGGTATTAACATGATGCACATCTACATAATCTGCCGGGTGCTTCAGCATCTATCTATTCCAGTGTTATTAAGTCATTTTCCATCTGCTGTGTGAGGTTATTAAACACATTCTGTTTGAATCAGAATCAAGGACAGCCTCAGAAAATGGTACATTTTCAAAGCAAAGCAAAGCCATTCTCTCACTATTGCTGATATGTGATGTTTTCGATCAAATCCTCATTAGTCCTGTCCTAAATATCCTTGCCACATAAATAGTGATGTTGAAAAGATACCAAATGACTGACTGTGGTCCTGGTATAGAGAAGTATGTGGTGTACCTAATGTAGTGGAAGTACAAAGTGAAGAGGAACTGAAGTGTTGACCCTGCCCCCAAACGTTTCTGCTCAATTTGTCTGGAAACCAATTGTTTGTATTTTCAGCTGTATGCATTAGACACGGCAATCTAAATATCCTTTTACATCCTCCCAACAGAAAAAAAGCAGGGAAGCTTTGTCATTTAAACAACCGCCTCTTGATCCAAAAAATTGCTACCCTAGAAAAACACATAAATGATTAATAACTCGCTTAATGTTTTCCCAGGATATCTCCGAGCTGAACAGTCTTACGAGCTGTATCAGTCTGCCTTAAACCAAACCCCTAATATGATCACAAATGGATCATTTCGTGATAGTGAGACTGACTGAGTGGCTATAAAAAAGAACTTAAGGATATTATGAAGGCTTGACAATAAACAGCGACGGGAAGCTCTTTTTTTCAAAAGCTTTCATGCAGCTGATTGCAGTCTGACTGTAAATGTGCATCTCAGTGGTTTAAAAACTGTTTCCATAGGTTCTTCTTTGGGGCCGCACGACTAATTGAAATATAATCGAAATCGCAATATGGTCAAGTGCAGTAACATTTGGTAAAACGTGTGACAAAGCAGCATCATAATGAAGCACTGCAGAGCTTCAGAGGTGCCCCTGGCCTACAAATTTTTGTTCTCCAGATGTTAGAAAAGATGTTTGTTTGGTACAGAGCCCAGCGAATGTTACATCATCATGATTTTAAAGGATACTGATTATGCTTTCTTGTTTTTCCCTTTTTTCTTCAGTGTTTTATGTTTCTGTGTAAAGTTAAAAAAGGTCAAAGTCCGCACCAAGAGAAACTCCTCTCTCCCACGGAAAACACTGCTCCTGAAACGCCTCATCAGTAGTCTCGACTTTAGTTCCGTGACTTCATGACATCACACTACGTCACCATGTTACATGATTGCATAATAAATGCCTAATAGTTAGCTTGGAACTTAAAGATTAATTTAGCGAAGCTGCTCTGTTAGCGGTGATGGGTCAGGCGTGTGTGAGCTGACCAATCAGAGGAGACTGTGTATTTGGGAGGCGGGCCTAAAGGAGACAGTAGCTACATTAAAGGGTTTCAGACTGAGAAGGAATTCAGAGCTGCAGCGGTGGACAGACTGAGAGACCTGATGTGTTTTCTGAGCATCATATGTCCCCTTTAATAGTTTTTTCATTCCCACTACTCATGAACCATACTGCAATTGTAATAACTGTCAAAACACTCGCTGTATGATTGCTTCGCCTGTCCTGCAGCCCTGCTCTCCTATGAATACAGCTAAAAACAGCCAGAGAAGATTAGAGAAGATTAAATCTGTTCACATGGTGTAGCACTTTCTAACATTTTCAAACGCCAACAAATAAAACAGTAGGTCACTGTCTGTTCGGAGATTACTGCTTTTGAATTTGCATCAGATATCGGCTCTCTTCTCCCGCGTACAAGCAAATAAATCCTTCATACTGTTACAGTTGCACTCAGCCACTTCAACAGCGCAAACACATTTCGCCGTGTCAGTCAGTGCAGCAGTTGATGGAAACCGTGCGTGACCCCCGATGCTCCCTGAGCCACAACTCGGCTGCCACATCGAGAGAAACCTGACCCCCTCGCTGGACTGGTTAGCAGGAATCACTCAAACGCAATTTATTAAACGGCTTTGAAGAGGAACGGCGCAGAATTTGATTTGCTGACATTTGGCATCACTTAAATCTCAATGATCTGGTCGTTTCGCCTTATAAACTTCACTAATGCTTCCATAAGTCTCGACAATCTAAGGAATAACCTCGTTTAGCCTTTCAACCTCATGTATCCAATAGTGGATTGTAACTCTGACATGCGTTCATATGGTCAGACTGCTGGATAAAAAAAACAGCTCAATATTTTAATATCTTCCAGGCACTGTCCTCTATTCAAGCACTGAATCACTCTGAATAATAAACAGAATAGAAAATGTTTTTTCTCTTCTGCCACAGCATCAGTCCACGAGGGATGACCCAGACATGCTGCTGCTGCTGACACTCTCCAGGTTTTCTTTTTTTTTTTGGAGCATTCACTAACAGCACAGGGAGGATGCTTCCCCCCGCACATCTCCTCACGGTACCAGAGACGGTCTCTCTCTCCAGGAAACTCAATAATGCATGTAGACAGCAGTGTTTAATCCTGCGTCTCAGAGCTTAAAACCTCTGCGAGCAGACAGTGGACAGTACTGATCTCAGCATTGTGCTCACATAGTCTAGAAATTAGCATTTGTTTTAGGGCTAAAAAAAAAAAAATGTATTTCTTTGTGTGCTGAGCTCCTGTGTCCATCAGAAGTGATGACAGCGTCAGGTCAGCCGAGGGCAGAAAGGGAAATGTGAAATTTCACAGTGGAGCGGCATCATATGATCTGCTTTAAAGGATTATGTCTCCACCGTTGCTTTGTTCTTTTGCACCAGATTCACATTGAAGGGTCATTACAGCCCAGGGTAGAAGTTTGGTTTCACTGACGACAGTAAATGAGGTCCACTTCCACATTAAGTCCAGGACAAGGTTAATGGGCCTCTGGTGTACGCTGTCAGGACACGAACCGAAGTCAGAGGAGAGGAGTATTAAACACGTACCATTTTGGGGAAGTCGTGGCAGCTTGACTTATTTTGCACCGGCTCGAGCAAAGTCTGCGTCCTGTGAAACAGGAAGAGATGGCTGACTTTTGAACCCTGAGAGGATGGGTGTCGTCACGATTTCTACTCAACACTTCCACACCTATGGCGAGAGCAGCTGAATCAGTGAAGCATGAATGAGCAGCTTTTTGCTTCCTGCCTGTGACTGAGGAGCTGCTTAAACTTTAGTTTTTATCATATTGAAAGGGACAACTCACCCCGAACTTGAAATTACATATTTTTCCTCTTACCTGTAGTTCTATTTATCCATCTAGATTGTTTTGGAAATATCAACCATGGAGATGTCCGCCTACTGCTTGCGTATAACAGAACTAGCTTGCACTCGGCTTGTGGTTTCCAAGTGGCAAAAAAAAAAAAAATACATTTGAAAAACTCAACCACAGTGTCTATTTGCATAAATCATGACCTGGTTCCTCAAGATAATCCAGAGACTTTGTTGTGAGCAGTTTCATGTAGGAACTACTTTCTTTCGACCGAAATACACCTGCCAAAAGCATCGCCGTGCAGAACGAAAACATGCACCTGCTCACGGAAGGCACAAGATTTAAGCATTAACGGCGTCCTGCTCGGCTGAGCTGTAACGTCAGCTAGCTTAGTTAGCTCGCCTCTCGGCATAAGTAGATACATGCTTCCCTCTGCACAGTGATACGTTGTAATGTGGTGGAAAGAAAGCAGTTCCTACATGGAAATGTCTGTGGATTATCTTGAGTAACCAGGTCATGATTTCTGGTGTGAGACATCGCAGTTGAGTTTTTCAAATGTATTTTGAGCACCACAAGCCGAGTGCTGTTCATTTTCAAGCTAAGACCCACACCTACACAAACTAGATGGATAAATAGCACTACGGGTAAGAGGAAGACGTATGTATTCATTCTGTGGTGAACTGTCCCTTTAAGGCAGACGGCGCAGTCATTTGAAGTGTTTAATGGCAAAAGAAAGATTGCGTCCTGATTCAGGCGATCTCAGATTTGATCTGTTTTCTCCTCAGGTGAAGCTGCTGCAATCGGCTTAGCGGCTTAGCGGCAATTAGATGTGATCAGTGACAAAAGTTGTGCGTTCACTGCAGCCTTATCAACTCCATCACATCACGTTGCCGTTTAGTCGTGCAGCTTGATGTCGTGCTTGTTGTCTTTCTGTCAACACTGAAGGCTGACGTTGTGAAACACACCGCATGCCTCCACACATTAGGCAAGCAGACTGTTTTGACATGTGACATTAAAATGATACGTAAAGACGGGGGAGACCGACACGACGAACGTCCTACAGCGCGCGTGTCGCTGCGCCCGGGCGAGTGTTTAACCAGGCGGGTAAGCGTCCGGCTTCACAGTCTCCAGGTCAGCCGCTGTAGTGTCACAGTCTATCCTTTTAGTTAAAAGCTGCCTTACCGATCCTTAACCACAAGGTCTAAATCAACTCCTAATAGTGATTGATTTGGGGAAATTTAAAACCTGGCAGAGCCTCACTCTCATTATTGATCCCATACAACCCTGTTAGATCCGAGATCAGGTTGCATGCCTGCTTTGCTGCAGAATATGTGACTCTTGGCTGCAAAGCTTTTAATAGGGTAAAACGTGAATTAATGTGGCTGGATCTGATTCAGAAAATGAGTTCACTCTCATGCCCAACACTTGCTTTAGGCATCCTCAATCTTCCCCCCTCCCTCCCTCCCTCCCTCTCCCCCCACCTCACCACACTGCGGACAGTGAACTGGGCCAAGTCCAGAGGCTGCTAAGTGGATGGTACTGCAGCACTCCCTTTTTTGTGTCATGTGCTTTATCTCCCTTTTTCATTCAAACTGTTTGCAAACGTCAGTCGGAGCTATCGGTCCCCGAAGACACATAAGCCTGCTGCATCGCCAGCACCTGGTGCTCGATTTTCGAAAAAGAGGAGGACTGTTAAGGCGGCGTGAGGAGGAGCAGGTTGTTGAGGAATATCAAAGAATGGCAGCCATTACTGTGAGATATACTTTGCAGACTGGCACTTTTGCCGACAAGTACGCCTATGTCATGTCATGTGTATATTACACATGTATCATCACTGCTGGAGTTCATTTTGAGTGTTGCCGTAATGACGTTTTCACACGAGCGTTCAAGGTGACAGATGCGCTGCCAGAAGCGCGGCTGCATCATTTAAAGAAGTTGTTGGTGGTTGTCTCCTTCGCCATTCTCACACATGTCCTCTCATATTTCTCTGCTGTCAGTAACGTCGCGGCATATCAGTGCTAATTGGATCTTTCAGGGTTAGCGTAACAACGTGTTCCCCCTGTGACACTGACATCTACTTTTCCCGTTTCAAAGATCAGCTCCAAAAAGTCTGGAGAGGAAAGTACTTCAATTAGTGTGAATGTTAAAGGGTAACGCCACCAATTTTACACATCAAAGTGTGTTCGCAGGTATTGGGGAGTAATACTGCATTTGTGAAATAGTAGTATGAAGCCTTTGGTGGCTCCAGAGGAAGCTGCATGTAATCTGATTAATTGTCTCCAGTGATGTCAGTCAGTGGCTAAGTTGCATTGTGGGTAATGCATGTACCGGGTTTTGAAATGCCTTTTTTTCCACATATGCTGTAGTGCTCCCCAACACCAGTAAAAATGGCGGAGTTGCCCTTTAAATGCAGCACAAGGAACAACTGGCAACAAGACGGATCTAAGTTGACGTCAAGCCTCTCTCAGTACGATGAAGCATCATCTCCACACAATCAAAAACCTGCCCTCCTTCAAACCTGTCCTTCAAAAAATTGAAAATAAGTCTTCTGGCTTATAAATTATTAATGAGTCTGGGCGAAGGGGGGCGAGGGTTACCAAGATGTTAATTATTCATTGGCTGGTTCTCCTTTGTCCACTCTCCAACCACCGGGGATGCACACTCAGACCAGAGCTGATTTGTTACGATTTATATCTAAGTCTGCGTCTTCTCGTGCAGATGTGCTTCGCGTCTTACTGTAAAGCGGCACGGCTGAGGTCATCCAACGTGACTTCAGAGGCGTCTGCTTTCAGTTTCAGTTCTTTTTTTGGGGCCGTTTTAGCAAAGAGGCGGACTTTGCAAAGAAAACAAGCCGCTCAAATGTCAAAGAGTCACTGGGAGTCAGCGCGGTACATGAAATACATGTATCTAGGGATTGTTTTGTATTACGTTCTGCTCATGATGGGGGCATAATTACTGAACTTCCCCCTTCAGTAAATGCAAAGAGGAAGCATGCTTAGAAAAGCTCCGTCTATAGCATTGTCCATATTAAAAACCCAACTTCCTCTTGTAATAAATAGCACAACTTACAACTGATGCACACTCAAATACAGTCTGCGGTGCTATTGTTTCAGACAAAACCTACGTGCTGTTCAGCCACGGCAGAAGAAAGTACCTAACTCTCGCTATTCTTTGACAAGTGATTTGCCATGACATCGACAGTGCGCGTTGGCAGAGCACTGCCACTTCCTGTGTATCTGAAAATACACCTTGTGTCAGGCCATGTGTGTGAAGGGGGGATGGGGGGGGGGGGGTTTCAGGCCCAAATGTGAGATGGCTCGACTGCATGTGTGTCTTTGTGTGCTTTTGCTGACTCTATAAAAGCCTTATACATGTGGCACACAGTGACAGGAAGAACAGCTGTCCCTCTGTGACTGCCGTGTGTGTGTGTTTGCATGTGTGTGTGGGCGTGTGAGGGAAAGGAACTGACCCTCAGCTTCATGACTGCATCTATTATGTCGAGATACGGTTCACTGTTACTCCTCTGTCATCAGTGGAACCGGCTCTGAGGCAGAGGAAAGGAGATTGCTCAATATTGCTACAATAGCACTCTGAACTGTTAGCCTACCTTTTCTACGCGCAGAGGAAGAGACGCTGACCTCCTCCGCTTCCTCACTGTCCCTATTGTCTGCAGAAATGCAAGCGAGTGCCCATGAAATGGCTGCAGCGCCAACACCAACCACACTTGTACCAATTTCTCGGCTGAAAATATTTGAGAACTGACTGCAGTTTAAAAAAAGTGATGCTTATGACTTGAGGGTGCTGCATTGGGCCACTAAATGTTTGCCATCAAACTTAGAAGCTAAACTGGTTCAGCTTGTGTCCAATATGATCTCAAAGGACACAGTACACACTGCAGGTAAAGGTAAAGTCTCCCATCAGAAAGGCTCTGTATGTTTTTTAGTCCATTTTCTCAAATTATATGTTATAATTTTTGTTTTCTTATTATTATTATTTGAAGTTGGCATCCTTTACTTTGCATTGCTGCCCCCACTGTTATTTTACTAGTCCAGTATTTTGTTCTATTGCAACTTATTTTTGTCTTTCCTATCATCATAAACATAACACATAATGACATTATGCATTTGTTTGCAATAATGCATATGAACAAAAGTGGAGAGGAGATGGGCTGTAGGGCTGCAACAAACAATTATTTTTTGTGTTTCACATTTCTGCACAAGAAATAACTTGAGGGTGCAGTATTTAATAACTCTTGTTTTAAACATTCAAAAGTTAACTAAAAATAATCAACAGAATGTGAAGAAACATAAGTTTTGACTATTGTGTCGCAGTGATCTCTACTGAAGTTAGCATGCTAACCAGCTAGCCCCGAGGCACTTGACGGGAACACTCACACTGATAGTAAACAACACTAGCGCTGATAACAAACAACACTAGCGCTGATAGCAAACAACACTAACACTGACAGTAAACAACGCTAACAATGATAGTAAACAACACTAACACTGACAGTAAACAACACTAACACTGACAGTAAACAACGCTAACAATGACAGTAAACAACACTAACAATGATAGTAAACAACATTAACACTCTCCCAGTGGGGGGTCAACTCCTGGTCCGGACAGAGTAAGCTAATGGGAGCACTAGCTGCAATTAGCTAGCTGAGCTAACTAGCTAATTGCAGCTACAGTGAGCAGTTTGTTTGTGATATGCTGAGTATTAATTCCACACATGGTCAATTTATACATATTGTGCCTTTAAATGATCAACCAATCATCAACCAATTTTCTTCTGATCGACTAACTGGTTATTTGACTAATAGCTGCAGGTCTATTTTTGGATACGCTGATTGTAAAATATTAGCATTTGCAGGAAAACCAGCTCTTTCACCTTCCAGAAATCCTTAATTATTCAAACGTCCTACTAACACACTATTTCTGGGAGGAGCTGACGGTACTTCTGCTCTACAGACGAACACTGGCTGCAGTTTTACAGCCTCTCTTGCCTGGTGGCCTTGTGTCATTCACACCGTGGCTATGCACTTTCTGACCTACTTTAAAAAATGAGCAGCTCGTGCACCAGTATGCTAACTACGACGATGCGCGCAGCGGTCGCTTTACCGGAGCGTCTTCTGCTGATGAGAAGAAACCGCTCCTGTGTGTCTGTGGCTTTACACTCGTGAATGAGAACAAGTCTCATGCGTCACCGGGACGCTGCTGTGCGTCGTGTGAATTATTAGTGTGCGCTAATGCTCGCATGGGATGATTCACTGAACCATTACAGACAGAAACCATTTCTTTTTTTTTCACTAAAGGTATAAAATTGACACATATCCGCTGTGACTGCGAGGCACATATTTGAGTCACATTAATTAAAATGAGCGAGAAGAAGAGAAGTGTGACAGGAATGAATTTCAAAGCGAACGTCCGACACCTCTCTCCTCCCCTCACCCTCACCCTCACCCCCTCCAGCTCTCTTCCCCTCTATGCCACTAAGGTCACATCCGTCAGTCAGTTTCTGGTGTGAGTCGACTGCGTGGCCCTGTAGACAGAAAGCGAGGCAGCACCGAAAGGTGTATGCTCAAACTGCTCTCACTTCTTCATTAGCGCCGCTGCCTTTAGCATGTCTATGAAACAGTTGAGGTTTGCAACTTCCTCCCCGTAGTTGTGACAGAACAAAGAGGCCCTTCAGTCTGAGACAAATACGTTGATGATGTCCAATATTTCACGCAAAAGAATAAAATATTCCCCACGAGGGTATTTTTACACTCCTCTCGGCGTGGAATTTGTTTTTTCTGGCTTTTTGATCTCTATCTGCCGAGTGTGAGGATGGAGTGACGTGGTTTGCGAGCGTGAATGGTCGGGCCTGGTCTGCTTTCAGTGGCTCTGAATACCCTCGAGTGCACTTGTCCTGTAATAGCAACGTGAACAATGAGGAAGGAGCCACTGCACCGCTTAATGGTTTAATGTATGTATGACATAACCGAGAGGGGTGTTGTGATCAAGGACAATAAGCCCAAATGAAGCACATTTTTACAACATGCAAACACGCGGGATTTTTTTTTATACGTGTGGGTTTGTCTAAATTTAAGTGTTATAAACATGAGTGTTCATAGCAGATGCTTACATAAATATGTCTCATGGAGGAAGCCGCAGCTCTCACGTATTTTAGGACTATTACATCAGGGTTTTGTTGTTAGAAACCCCAGGCTCGATTTCTTATTCTCTCCCTGTGGAAAGTACAATAATTATCCAAACTGTTTCATTTATCATAATAGGTCCAAAACATCATTCATCAATAATGATTGTGTTCTTTGTAGTAGAGGCAACCGTCTCTTTGTTCGTCCTTGACTTCACACTCACACAGCCGATGGATTTGAAAGGGATATTAGAGACTTTTATTTCTTTGTGTGGTTTTAAAAATGTATCAGGGAGATTTTACTCCCCAAATATTAAAAATTATTTGTCATACTAACAAATCTCTCCCGTGCTGTCGTGAATATGTAACAGCTAAAGAAAGGAACAACAGCCTCAGACTAACCCAGAGGTCTGATCTTCCATTAAGAACAGCGGCCGACGGGAGGGACAGGTGACACCAAAGAGCACGCGCTAAGAGGATCCACCCATGTGGCGCACGCTGCCAGCATCCTGCCATCCGAAGAGGAAAAAGCTCCGCCTGTCCAACTGCCTTCCCTGCTGAGCCCCCCCACAGGGAGCCTGCCGGGGTGTAGCCATGCAAAATGGCTCCAAATGAGAGGAAAGATATGATGCTGACTCAGACCAGAAGATAATCTGCCTGGTAACCTCGCAACATGTTCGTCTTAACTCGGCGACCGAGTGCAAAAACAGCTCCAAGTAAATTCTCATCTTTCTGTGCAAGAACTATGTTGTTCAAATATCCATAAGCAGACGAACTGAATGTAACTATAAATAACTTTTTTGATACCTGTATTTTGTTCGCATTATCAAATGAAGACTGATTGTTGATCGTCCGGTGCTCTGCGGACGGAGAGTCGTTTTCGGAGCCACGGTGTCGAAGCAGGACAAACAGCGTGAGCTAAAGTTAAAATCCTGGCAGAGAAGCAGCAGCAGGAGACGTCGGCCGGGGTCGAACAGCCCTCACAGTGACTCAATCTTACTGCACAAATGTGTGATGCTGCTAACAGTCATCATCATCATCATCATCATTCCGTGGAACGCAAACAAAGGTTACTCACTTCTCCACCTGCATCCGAACGAGCAACACAAACACGACACTAATCTACAATCCTTTGTGTCTTTTCGTGGTTCGGCTTCAGAACCGCGATGACGCTCTCAAAGGTTACAGTCGGCGCAGACAGACACCGAAGCATTTAGGGATTATTTTAATGGCATTATGTCTCTGCTGAATCTGAATCCACAATATGACACACATACACATATACAGTCAGGCTCTCTTGGCTCTTCTTTGGTGCAGGAAATAAAAGTAGGCCGATCGATTCCAGAGTCTCCTCTGACTCTGCTCCCCTCCTACTCAACCTGGAATAGCAGCACAGAGGAAGCCTCCCAGAGGACAAAAAAGACGCCCCTCGGTTTTAAAATTATCACGCTAAAAAAAAAAAAAAATGAACCCTTGTGCATGTGCGCTATTTTAGGTCATGGACATTTCAGTTTATATCTTGAAGCCTGGACAACAAAAAACTGTCGTAGGAGTCTTTTTTGGATTTGTTCGGAGTTTCATGCATCAAAATAACGCACCTCTCCTCGACTGCTGCTGGGCTAAGGAACAACAGACGAGTCGGAGTCCTAAAACATTCAGGACGACTGTGTCGAATGTGTCAGACCGGATGAGACTCCAAAAGGTGCACATCAAACCGGAGCTGAGACGATTAGGCAACATTTTTGACCACTGATGAACTGTTTAAGTCATCAAACAAAAGTGACAGCGTTCTTTCTCTGGTTCTGTCGTCTTAAATGTGACGACTTCCTCCTATTCCTCTGCTTTCTATGCCAGTGAATTAAATAATAGAGCTCTGATGAAGACAAAGCGGATGAAACATGTTTGATTTTTCAACGCCTGGCCTTTTAATAATTTAGCTACAAACTGGCTCGGGGCTTCTACCACTTCAATAGATGGGCCTCTGTCTCTGCAACACGATACATAGACATCTTCGACATTATGTCGAAACTCTTATTTCTTCACATTCTGATTGCACCTTTAATCGATAATTAACCTGATATGAAATTGTGTCTAATTCAAAGGTGTCTTTTCTACTCGGTCGACACTCACACACAAAGCTGTAACAGACAGATATGTAATTGTCATACGTGTGCTGTAATTGTTGGAGGTGATTCGATTATGGGAAATAATGAAAACCCACTGGCGCTAATTGCTAAACTACCTAACCAGTGGAGTGAATTTCAGTCAGTTTGACCTTAAAAAACATGTCTTCAGGAGACGGGGAAAGGGCTTCAGGTGTTCTGATTCTAGTGTCTGTCAATATAATGAATAAATAATCAAGTTACGAAATTGATCTATTCATGGCAGAGTGTTGCGGATGAGTTCAGGAACCTCACGGCCTTTAGGAAAGAAGCTGCTCTGTAGTCTGGTGGTACGGCAGCGGATACTTCTGTATCTTTTGCCGGGCGGTAACGGGGGGGAACAGACTTTAGCTGCCTATCTGTATCGTATACTGTAATTGCAGCTCCGCGTATGGCAGCAGCAGCCGAGCTGGAAGCATAGGCGGCGTACTGTCAGCACCGTTGTGTCGGTGCACCTCAGACACTTGTCACAGAGAATCACCGTAGGTAGTTAAACAAGGTGGATTTTCACAAACACACACTAACACACACCCCCCTGCATTCAGAGTTGACCCTGATGAAAAACACCACACACCCTCCTGCCAGTCTCGCCAGGAACACAAACACAATGCCACCAAGTCCCATCCAGCCATCGCACATCCTTCCTCCCGTCATGTCAGCCCCAACTGCATTTTATTGTCTCGAGTGCTATCGTGAACCACAGTGAACACCACACTGCATGAGGAGCCATGCGGCTCAATGTAAATTAAATGGCCCGTCCTTTGAGTGCTCTGGCTTATGTAAGCTGCCGCTGCTTGTCCCCCCCCCACCCCCCAACCAACCCCCCTCCCGTCCCCCCTCAGCTCTCCATCCCTGCCTTTCTTTCCCTTCAGCAGCCCTAACCATCCCCTGAAACCCTGATGTCTCGTAAACACACAGCCCCATCCTAAATTAGAGAGTGCAGGGGGCTGGTGGAGGAGGAGGGCGCGGAGGGAGGGAGGAAGAGGAGGAGGGGGGGGGCCTGACTCCTGCATCCCTCATTTTCTCTGCCACCTTGAAAACAACACCCCAATTCCGGTTGTGGCTTCTCCATTCCATCATTGTTTGTGCACGTCACATGCAGCGGTGTTACAACGCTCTCCGTCCACACGCACGCATCCCCCCCTGCATGCCGCACACTCATCTGGCCTTTTGAAAGGACGCATCCAGAAAGAAAAACCTGCTCCCCTTCTTTTTGTTCCTGCATCTTCTTCCTCTGTGTGTCTCTCTCTCTTTCATTCTCTCAGTGTCCCTCCATCCCTCCCCTCCCCTCCTGCCTCCTTCCACCTTGCCCTCATCTCTGAGTCCTGCAGCCACAAGCGCTCTACAGCGAAGGTTTTCGCAGTGGCTTCTTCGCAATGTCATAACACTGTTTTTTTTTTGAGACGATCCTGCCCCTGCACAATGGAGAGAGACAGGAAAGATGATGATGGGGGGTTAGTGTCGGGGAGAGGAGGAGGAGGAGGAGGAGGGGAAGAGAGAGGAAGGAGGGAGGGGGGGGGGGAGGCCGGGGATGAAATGCGACAAAGGTTGCTGGATCCGAACCCACAATGTCGCGTGTAAACGCTGCGTGGAAGGCTCGCCGGGTTGCATTTTTAAAGAGCTGACAGCAACACAATGGGCAGAGAGGCAGAAGGAGGGTAAGCTGGATCATGATGCGATAATGCCGAGCCATTATTTCATATCCTCCGCCGCTCTCATACATTGTCTCTGCTCGGATTGTGCCGAGTGGAACAGCATGCCTGTACAGAGGTATGTGGCACAACACGGTGTGCAGATCCATCCATCTGAATTCATTACCGTCAGAAAGAGGACGCGCACGGGGAGGCTGGAATGTGAATTTCTCCGTAATCTCGACACAGAGAGGAAGAAAGAAAAAAAAGAGAAAAGGCTTACCTCCACATTTCAGCTCCGCTCGACCCTGCCTTGTTTCATCCTGTTTCTCTCTGCCGACTCCCTCCCCTTCTCTCCCCATGACAGCATTTTTCTGCTATCTATCTCCACGGTGAGGCTCTTTTCTCCTCCTCCTCCTCCTCCTCCTCCTTCAGTTCCTCCTGTTCTCTTCCTCTCACCCAAAAATAAAAATAAGGCAGCAGACCGCACACTTCCCCGATCTCTGTGTCTGCCGGCTCCCTTCTATTCTGTTGTTAAAGTCAAGAGGCAGGTTGATTTGCGCCGTCCTCCTCCCTCTTCTCTTTCTCCCTCTCGCGCTGATTCTATTCCATTCACATCACAGTAAAGCCAACCCCCCTCTTTCTCCTCCTCTCTCTCTCTCTCTCTCTCTCTCACACAGCTTTACCCGGCCTCTCTCTCCTCTCCCCCCCACCCCCCATCTCCTTGTCAGAGAGAGGTTGAGGCAGCGACGGACAGCAGCGGCCAAAAGGAGAGCTCTCCGTGTCTTATATATCTAAAATGCGCTGAATCAAGGACGTTACAAGCAGAAATGTGGCGGATTAGACTCTGATGCAATGTCAGATCAAGCGCGTCCCCTCCTACGACCTCTCAATCTCTCCCCCTCTCTGATACATTAATGAAAAGACGCTCATTCTTTCTGTGCCAAAAACGACATTTCTGCGCAAGAGAGATAAAGGCTCCCATGCAGACTCGAGGGCAAAGGTGAAAATGGCAGCGTGTGTGTGTGTGTGTGTCAGTGTGTTTATTTGTACGTAGGCACCTCTGTGTACTCCCCAAACGTACTCAGCGGAGGTTTGAGACCACAACAAACAGTCAACCTGCTTCAGAACAATGAGCGCTCGGGAGTGTAACAACACAGCTCGCCCCGTTCCATCTTCAAAATAAAACAAAACATACCTGTGAGTTCAGATTAACCGTTTTAACGATGCTGACGGGAGGGGAGGGAATCACGCTGCTTAACCTACACTGCAGCACAGCCAAGTGTCCGGCACCATCCCCCTAATTACTGTACGGAGCGTCGTCCCGGCCGCACCATATGGCTCCGTGGGCTACCAGGTCAATGGCTCCGGTCTGGGGTGAGGGGGGGCCGGGGAGGAGCCTGCGTTGTTGGTGACATGTGTCTCTGGGAGATAAGAAAAATAAAAACAGAGGCACCAGTTGAAGGTAGTTTCGCAGTTTTCTTAAAAACAAGCGCACCTCAGAGTGTGTTTATCAGGGGTCGGTTGGTGCTTTCGGGAGTTTGCTACTTCCTTGTTTTAATCTGAACAATAAGACATTGTAAATTATATAAAAGTGGAATTTCACCTCACACCTTACATTTCCACGTGTCAATAAAAGACAAATACGAATGTTCAGACTGATCTAACATGGGTCTAAATTCCCAGATTATATCTCTGATGATTCCATTCGTGCATTTGGTTTGCCGGGATGTTAACAGTAACAGTTTGTACAGTATTCAGAGCTGGAGCATGACTTGTGATGGTGTGAGCTTTTAAAACTGTTAGTCCCACCAGAGGTCATTAAGTAAATGAAATAGCGCCACAACAATCAGTGCTACAGTGACACCGTGTGGAAATGAAGACTCTCAACAAGCTCTGCAGACGAAACAGATGTGTCTTTCTTAAGTATTGTCCTCGTTATGCAGTGTTGTGAGAAGCACCTAAAAGTCACACTTGAGTAAAAGTCTTAAATGTACTTTATCAAAAGTACAAGTAAAGTAAATATTTATCTGTATGTATAAACTGTATACTATGGGTCGACTGATGATCAGATCTGATATTCAGCAATCTTCTGATTATCAGAATCAGTGTTTGTCTGATTACTGATAAAATAAGTTAATTAAAAAATGTGCTACGTTAGCTCTGATGCCACATGTAATCTGCAAAGTATCTAGTAACTAAAGTTATCAAATACATTTTGTGTAATAAAAAGTACAATACTGTATATGCCTCCAAAATGTTCGGGAGTGGAAGTATAAAGTGGCTCAAAATGAAAATGCTCAAGTGAAGTACAAGTACCACAAAATTGTACTTAGAAAAGCAGTAAATCCTAAAATTAAAGGGTAACTCCACCAATCTTACACATTGAAGTGCATTCACAGGTCATTTGGTAGTACTACAGCATATCGTGGTACAAAAAGTAAAGCTGCGATTTGTGGGAGATTTAGTTGAAACATTCGAAAAGCAACTAAGAATATCAATAGAATATTGAGCAATGACAGTTTTGATGTTATAATATCTCTGTAGCCTATTGTGTTGCAGAGATATCTACTGAAGTTAGCATGCTAACCCACTAGCCTCATCTTGTCCTGGTCCTACATTTCTGTGCTAGTTTCCTAGACCAGGGACGTTACATGGAATCTGGACACAGCGTTGGAGGCGGAGACCCACTCACTTCTATGAAAGCTGCTCAGTGGCGTACTGAAGCCAAAATGACTCGACTTTCCGGCTATAAAATTAACTAAATCCTCTGCGTTGTGCGGCCCAGACTTACGCCGACTGAGAACTAACTTCCGTTTCAGCGCCTGGCTAACTCGAATGGGGATAAAATGATTTAATCATGCCGCTCTTCTAGACTTTCCAATTTTTATTGGACCGAATAGCTAAAAATTATCAGAGACAAACGGGTCATTTCGTGGGGGTTGTGACACAAAAAAAAATTTACCCAAATTTTTTAGACTCTTCTTTCACAATGTTAGCTTATGGGAGAAAAAAGTATTTTAGGGCCACAGGGCATCATGTGACATTGTAATTACAGCCCAGCCCACTAACTTAACTGGCTAACGGCAGCTACAGTTAGCATTTAATCTGGTTATACGCTGCCTGCTGTTTGTTTTGAGTATCATTTCGACATATTGCACCTTTAATATGTAAAATTGGTGGAGTTACCCTTTAAGAGGCTGCTGAGAGAGAATCTTTTGTGTTTTTTTTTTTTTTGCTTGAAAAGTAACTCAAACATTAACAACATTAATATTCTGTTAATGAAATCAGTTAACTGACTGTAACAACACCTGTAGCACAAAGATACTCGTATCTCTGAGTGTGTCACCATTCAGGAATCAGGATGAGGAAGCGCGCTCAGTGTCAGGAAGACTTCCCAGATGAGTGATGTGTGCAGGATATTAGATTAGTGTGAAATCCCTCTCAGTCCTCATGGGGGACTGCTGTGCCTCCTACCAGGTGTGATGTGATGCTGGGAGTGAATTCACCAGAGCCAACCATTGTCACCATCATGAGACTGTCTTACTCTGCTCACAACACTGCACAGTATTTGCTTTAAAGTAAAAAAATAATGTGAAAAGAAAAGAGTTAATAGGCTGATAATGCAGCAGCTTCAGGCCTGGTGTAAATAACACTGCAATGATAACACGAAACAACAGATGTGTTCAGCCCCTGCAGGTGAAGCAGCCTGTTTCTAAAGCTTGTATAGAGCATGTGAATTAATTATTTAATGTGTGTGTAATGTAGGACAGCTGACTGTCACTGTCACTCCTGCCTACCTTGTCCTGTCCACATGTGAAGGTGTGGCTCAGCAGCAGCGGCCATTAACTAACCCAGGAAACTCAATTATCTCCCCTCCCGACCTGCAGCTGTGTCTTCAGACTCCTCACTCGGTTTAGCAGCATGTTTAAACAGTTATTACTCATCTACCTGTGCGCGTGGACGACCAGGTTTCTCCAGTCCCTCGCCAGCTCTAACACAGTTACAATGGTGAGGCTGCGGGTTGTATTGAATTTCCTCCGTCGACGAGCATCTCTCCCGCCTAATTTCAGCCTGTGTTTCAACTTTGTAATGAGATTTTGGACACACACACACATACAGAAGGGGATTTGTTACTGCTGCCCCCTGGTGGCCATGACACCAAACAGCATGTGAATATACAGCAACATGTTGTAGATTATATTGCCTGAACCTTGTTCATTTAAAATACTGTATACTGAATAAAACTGCAGTTACAGATCATTCTCATTATCAATTAATCAGGGTTTAATGATTTATGCTTAAGTTTATAAATTAACATTAAAGTAAATTCATCTTCCTTCTTAATAATAATGTGTGCGCTTTAAATTATTATTAATGTAAATAAAACTGCGCCTTATTCTCTTGCACCTTATGTTCCACTTACCTTTACTCCACGATACCTCAGCATTTTTCTTTTATTTACCTCAGTATTGTATTTTAATTTTTTTAACTACTTAAGCATTTTATTGTATATAGTACTTTATTGTTTTATTGATTCTATATCTGCCCTTGTATTTTCACTGTATTTGTACTTGTATGTACCTGCTGCTATGATGACCTAATTAAAAAAGTTATCAATCTATCTTCTTTTGTTTAAATAAGTACAAAACCCAAAGAAAGCTAACAATTAAGAAGCTGAAACCATTAAATGTTTTTTTTTTTTTTTTGCCAAAAATGTCATTTATGCTTGAAAATTACTTATTTGGAAATAGCTGGTGATTAAAGCTGCTGTAGGGGTTATTTTCTTATTAAAATAAGTATTAAATAGCTTTATCTTGGAACAGATATCACTGTTAGTGTCTGGTCAGTAACCCGTGTCTCTCCTCTTCCTGCAATTTATCCAATCAGGACCGACAACTCCAGAGCAGGATCTGGTACCTACAATGGTGGAACGGAATAAGCTTCCAATTCCAGCGCTCCAGCCAAGCGAAGAAAAATGCTTGAAGAAATAAAGAGGCAAAGAGAGCTGCCTCGAAAAAAAAAAAAGGTTGTGCAAGTGTGGTGATGTAGAGCGAAGGGAGGGGACTGCTAACTGCAAAACGGACAGGAATTTATCTAAAATGATGAGAAGGTTTACAGCAGCTTTAATTTCCCTTCAGTTGATTAATTGACTAAATCACTGCAGCTCTACTACAGGACGACAAACTTTTAAAGACACATTAAAAATAAACACGTTTTGGGTTTTTAAACATGTTTTTTTATCAATTCGACAAGCTTTTTTTTATATCAAATGTTCAAATCATACTCTCAACTGTGTTTCACTTAAAGATATGCTAAATCATTTCAACAGGGTAAATCCAACATCCTTTGTGACATGTAAACATAAAAACACAAACTGAACATAAGATATCACTTAACGTCTTTTCCTGTTGATATTGTGCAGCCAGTTAGTTTACATTAAGTAAAAAAGAAAAAGACAACTGTACACAAAATTTACATTCCTCTAACAGTTCAACATGGCTTCTGTCTTCTAAGCTTTTTTTTTCCTTTTTACAATCAGGTTCAGTATGTACAGTTAGGGGGGGGAACATAAGTTTAACTTTGTGGAATTGATTTGTCTCTTTGTGCACTGCACAGATGACGATGACAGGTTATGTGAAAAAGAAGAAATATTCACCTGAATGATCACATAGAGCATAAATACTATTTAAAACACAGGGAAATGAAAAGCAGAGGTAACACTGTGAAAGATAAAAATCCTGAACTGACCATGTTGGTTCTTAAGCAACATTATAACTGTACTGATGTCTAATTTTTATTTTCTTTCTTTCTTTATTTATATTTATTGGAATTTGTAGCATTCAGGCAATCCAACAGAATCCAAATAAACCAAGAAATATTATCTGTGTGTTGAGGTGACAAATCTAACGGGGCAGATACTTTACTCACAAAACAGATCTGAAAACTGGATTCCTTGTACCTTCTCTCTGTTTACATATTCACAAATATATCTCATTGAGTCACTGTTAATACACGAGTGTAAAAGGGGAAGAGAGGTGTTTTTGAAGCCTGCACACTTCATATAAAAATCACTATTCAAAAAGTAGAAAATTGGTGACCAAGTTCTGGAGTGCTGTTTGGACATGAATGAGCTCTACCAGTACGTTTTCCATCAGCTAATGTTTCTCAGCTATGAGTGAAACAAAAACATCATCGTACTGGAAAGAGTCACAAAGAATTCTGTTGACCTGTTTACAAACAAACCTTTCTGGGATACATTAATACTTTTAATGACGTTGTGGCAGAAAGAAAGGACGTAGACGAAAACACACTAAGAAACCCCCTTTGTGGTTTTTACAATAATGTGATGAGACAATTCTTATCTATAAAACCACCATCGTGTTTTCATTAGGTTTGCCACTTTAGGATTGAATTTACACTAACAGACACCAGGTGTCACTTTTAACGCACTGTCGGTCATAAACAGGGTCTTTCACACAGTAGAAGGTGTATTATTTGGTGGTGTCATTATCAACCAGTCTCTGTTTTGTCCCCAAGTTTGAATTCACAATATAGATAATGAATATTCACAATAAAAGTGTGCGCATCTTAAGAAAAAAATGTGTTTGTTATCTGAAGAGGAGTTCCTGGGTTCCAACAGGTTTCAACAGCTTGACAAAAACCTTTATCTGATCCACCGGCTGTTTGGAGTTGCCATGTGGGGAGGGTGTTCAGTGAACTGGGGGGGGGGTATCTACCACTTGCCCCTCTTGCTCCAGTCCTTAGGTGTGAAGTGAAGGCATTTTGGATCTATGCGCAAGTGTCTCTTCTGCATCGCTCTTTCGTGTCCATCCACAATGTCCTCTGAAAGAGTCAGGATGTACTGACCCTGGATTCAACAGACAAGACAAAGCCAACGTCACTAAAATCACATTTCTTTCTGTGCTACGTGATCGGCTATCGACAATTGACATTTAAAAGATTTACAAAGAAAGTTGGGAGCAACAAATGGTTGTCATATTCAAGTACAGCCACAAAAGCATTTTGAATGGTGTATTTATTCCTGTAACACATGCAAAAGGGGACAAATCAACTGTAAACTGTATTAATAATGTGGCTGCTGAGAACAAACGCTTTGGTTCTGAAGGGGATAGCGTCAGAAAATACGACTAGAATACAGACTTTTCTTAACCCGTGTGAATGTGCCACATGAAACACAAACGTGTGGTGGTAATTACTAAATCACACAACGCCCCACGATAATACTACTCCCATGGCGCTTCAGTAGCGTGTGGTTTCGCATATTGAGTTTTGCTAAGTGATAATGCAGTTAGTTATGCAGGAATCGGAAGCACAGGCTATATTAACTGGCACTGAATTGATTAACTAGATTGTTTTAACTACAGGAACATAGATACACACTGATTTGATTGATGTTCTATGTAGTTATTACCTGTGGTTGCAGAGCAAACATTTGTGTTGTGACAGTTGTGTAAAGACTAATGACTAAAGTGCAGAGGGCCAGTGTTTTACAGTGGAGGACATCAAGTTACCAACTTCTGTTGTTTATCAATCTAATATTTAGTTATTTACAAGACAGTTCAGACAGCCTGGCCGTGCCAACTACAGAGATGATAACTCTCTGTGTTAAGATCAGAAAGGGCAGCGTTGAGGATGGTCTCTCACCTTGTAGTAGTTGATGAGGTTGAGGTACTGAAGCGTTGAAATTACGTCTTCTTTCTTTACACTTGTGATCTCGCTGATCTCACTGGAGGTTTAAAAAAAAGGAGTCACATGAAAAGGGAACCAATAAGTTCTGAAACTGATTCTTGCAAGACAATTAAAAGGCTGAGAGATAAAGCCAACAGTCACATACTTGATGGTGATCTGTGGCCTTTCTCCATTGTCAGGTTTGAGGTCCATGAGAATTTCGAGGATGGTCTGGGACCAGTAGGAGCGATAGGACAAGAGGCCGAGGTCAGAAAGTGGCTTCTCAGGAGTTCCGGTCTTCCCTTCTACCTTTGACAGCTCATAACCTGAAAAACAGACGATGAAAAAGCAATTAGCACAGGTGAGGTGGACACAGAAAATTCCCAAAAAGTATCTGAGTTTTATGCCACTTTTTTTTGATCAAACACTTACTGAACTCAATGAGCAGTTTTCCGTAACCTCTCCGCTGGTAGGGAGGCAACGTCAGGATGCAGGCAACGTTATAATCTTCAGTCGACTCTTTTTCCTGCACGCAGAAAACCAAAGTTAAGTTTTCCTTTGAGATCCCCCTGGTTCGATGGGGTACATTTCCAAGATTGATCAACATTGCATCATTTGTGTACCTTAGAGAAGTATCCCACTATGTGGAAGCCTTTGGAGTCATACTCGGTCATAACATAGAACAGGAAAGGGTCCGTGTCGTAATACAAGGTTTTGTGGTCCAGGAAACATTTAGCAAGTAAACACAGGTTCTGGGAATAAGTCTGGAAAAATACAAGAGACATATCAATCAAAATCAAATCAAAACAAATAAATTGTTGTAAAAAATGTTTGGAGATATATATATATCCCATCACTTACTTTGTTTTTCCTGCCGTCAATCTCAAAGAATGAAATGGTGCCTTTGCGGTAGATCTCGTTGCCTGGCGGATGTCTTAGATTACATTTTGTCTGTCAAAGATGATGGACACAATGAGGATGAGAGCAACATTCAGGCGATCTAAGCAACAGGAGATTAAGGGCTTAAGATGGTGACACACTGATTCTTACCAAATGCCTCTGAAGACACTTCAGGCTTTTGAGGTACTTGAGACAGAATTCACAGAGGTAGAGTATGGGCAATGTGGTGAGTTCCTGTGGGTACGGTGAGAAGTACCAGGGCTTTAGTCTGTGACGTCCCAGCTCTATACACTCTATGTTTTTCATCCGGGTGACGATGTCGTCGTGGCTGCGGTCGGACACCAGACTCCCTGTCATGCGGGGCGCTGTAGGGATGCCATCTGAACTGTCCTGGGAGTCCTGGTGGTTAACAATGTCCACATGAGACTGTTGGTGTAGGTATTTCAAAATGAGTTAATGTATTATGAGATTTTCACAGACATATATTTCTTTGAATTAGAAAACATGTATAATCCCAATTGTGGTACATATCACTAAACTTGGGTCTGAGGTAATGTGCACCTCCTTTTTATTGGACCCACTAAAGCACATCTGAATTTTGAAAGCAACAAAAAATAACAGAAATTAAAACAGACCTCTGGTGGTGGTAGAAAGACACTGGCACTTTGGGGGGTGGTGTTATACTGCAAAACCTTTATCATCTAGCAGAAAAAGACACAAAAACAGGCGTTTGGAAACTAAAGAGGGGAATACATTGATTCTTATTTACACTGAACAGTTTGGTGAAGCGGCAGATTGACAGCAGCATTGAACTTCAGTATCATAATTGTAGTTTTAGTACACTCCAGGGTGTGTTCATCAGGAGCCAGATGCCAACGCTCACACTCAGAGGTAGTGATAGAGATGTTAGAGGACAGATGAAGAGTGAGGAAAAGAGCAAACAAAATGTTGAACGTAATCATCTTGTTAACTTATTTGACAAACCCATTGGCCACTGTCATCAAAGATGATGTGAGAACAAGAACTCGAGATGTCAGCTGCAGCAGCAATCTGAACTCAATACTACAGCTGAGCTGCTCCATTCAAGAAGCTTGATGGAGGAAAAAAGAAATCCAGTGGAGGTCTGACCGGACAGGTTTAGTGATTTTTCTGCCTCATTTAGTTACAATACATCTTTTTATAGTGTGTATAACTGCCTCTGCTCTTTTGCTTGGTAAAGCCAAGAAGACAACGAACATAAAGTTGAGATTATTTTGTGAAAGACCACAATTATTTTGAAATACAGAGTTACACATCTAGGCTACTTTTCTTTAGTATTGTAGTATCTGTTCAAATGTCAAAATGTAAATAAATGCTCTTCAGTGTGAAAATAAATCCCACATGACTGGGAATCTTGTGGAAAACAACAATTCAAAAAAAGGATGCTATAATGTAAGAAATTAAAATGTATGAAAGTACTAGATTTGGATCACAATACATGCTGGTTATGTCATTATCTGATTTTAGACTCAGAAACATAAAACAAACCAATATTGTAACATAAAATGTAACACATAAAATCAACAAATTAGAAGAATTAACTAGTAAATATTTTTGGTAAGAAACCTGCATACTTGGGGTTACCAAAAGATGGTTATACAGAAATGAGTAATTCAAAGAGAAACACAAGTAAAGAAAAGAGTAATTAAAGGATGACGAGACATTCGTGTTAGAAATATTTTTTGCCTTTCTCATCTATTAATGTAAAATTTCAGATTTGTCCATTGTAAAACAATATGTACAACTTTAATCCTTCTCACATTAATAAAGGCTGCATTTGTAGTCAAACTGGCTTTAATACTGGAACAGATGATAAAGTAAAGGAGTAACATTAGTGCAGCTTCTAGTGCATCTGTTTCTTGCATGCAGAATCGGAGAATACTCCCGATGTAAACTTACATATTCTGTATATGTTCATTAGTTTGCAGTGCTCAAAATAAGAGGATAAAATCATGCAGTCATAAGGGATACGTCTGAAATGTAAAGATGAATACACTGAAGTTACAAACCTCGTCAGGGCCTCCACAATTAGCTTTTCTCTTCCTCCCGGGCTGTGAGGGGACGAGCCGCCGGGCAGTGCCGTTCTATTGTTACAATGAAATTACGCATTAGCCTATGAGAAAAGACATCAACATAAACAATGAAGAAAGCCAGGTGATGTTCTGTACCGTTGTGAGCGAGGCGAGCTGTTCATGGTCTTCGCGTGACTTGAAGGTGTTGGTTTCCCTCACAGCAGGAAAAACAGATGCCTGAGTGGCTTCAGCTGAACTTGGCAGGGAGGGCACAGGGGTGGCCGGGGATACCTGAGTCGCCAAGGGGACGGCCTCTACTTTCCTCTTCTGCAGCAAACAAACATTGTTAGACATGTGGCTTAAAATGAGTACAGATTAACATTTAACTGAATCAGAATTTTTGTTTCCAATCATGATTTTGAGATTCCTGCCACACCAATGTAATGATTAAAAGCTGGGGACTGTTATGAGCTAAAACTGTTTTAATGGTCACATGACAATTTAAGTTTTAACAATTTCTGCTCGTCTCGAAATGAAAATAGTCCAATGTAAATCACACCGTATTTAAGCCTGGCATTAACATGCAACAGACACAGATCAGCTGCAACTGCTATGGGTTCAGCTGAAATGTGTCTTCAGGATTTTTTTTTGGACTCCTCTAAAATGCCAATTGGTCCTGTATGAACTAGAGATGCATGATTAGTCGATTAAATGTTTTTATCATCACTTGTCAGCACCAGACTATTCAGGTTAATTAATTATTAGCATCAATTACTAACTTTAATAATACCAATTAACTGCTGTGTATAAGATCTACTATAAACAATGTTTTTGGACAATATTTAACATAATAGATTATTGTGATTTCTTACTTTTAGACTAGTTGATCAGTCAAAGTTTAAACGTCAGGAAAATTAGATGTTAGTATCATCCTAAACATCAACAACAGCATTTTTTTTAGCTAGCTTCAGTACATGTGAAAAAAAGATTTTCATTCAACTCATTCAACAATAGAATAATCAATCTTCAGCACTACACAAGAGAGTTCAACACAAACAGAGAATACCAGCTAACCTTGACAGATTTGAAGCTGAAACGTGGCTTGACGTTTCCAGTGCATACACTTGACAAATGTTTGGATACATTGTGTGTTACACCACTTCCAGATGTGATCTGCACAACTTGATCATCATCTTCTTTTTTTGTGTCATGGTTGTTTATTTCTTGATTTCCATGACCCGACAGCTGTATGATCACACAAGATGCATGTTAACACCAGGTTTAAACAAGGATTTTTTGTCATTTTTTTAGAATGGGTAAATTCAACTTGTACCGGTGTGGGGAGGGTTTTGCCTCTGGAAGGAGCTGTGGCAGGTTGTACGTTGAGATCTAGACTCTTCCTCTGAATTGAATAGAAAGGAAGAGAAGTGATGGGGTTAATTGACATTCATATTAACCCTCAGATTAATACTCAAATATTCACTGTGTCTTCAACAATTGACACAGCATTTAAAATCAACAGTACCTGTGGTGGTCAATCAGAATTAAAATCAGATCTGAAGGAGTATGAATTCTAAAATCAAGATTGAATGTGATGATTTCAATATTTCCTTGTGGGTTGAGGCTGGGTTGAATGTATAATTTTGTGGCAATACACATAGCAAACACATCATACATACAGCTGGTAGCCTTTAAGCAGCGTTAGTTTTTCCAGCAGCACTCAATATACTGGAGGCCATCAGTAAAGTGACCATGTAAACAGTTGCTAATAATCACCACTGAAACTGATTAACACAATTAATGCTGACTTATTATTGACCACTGATTACAAACATTAATTTAACTTGTTTAAAATCACTATACAGGTTATTATTTCCAGTTAGTAATATTCATGACATAGGAACTGACATTAACCTTTAAATTCTGTGAGCATCTTGAATCAATATAAAAAGCTGACAGAAATATGACTAGTCTCACTAATCTAACAGAAATAGCATTCACAGGACTTCATTGGAGCCATTTTACAATTAGTAAGATGTAGATTCTAACTAGGACTGAACAATATGCAAAATAATAATATTGGAATAGTCATTTTTTGCTTTTCATTTCCTCAGAAAAAAATACTGCATCTTCGACAGTTTGGATATTGTACTTGGCCAAACTAACATTTTGATAATATTCTGATAATTGTTCAGCCCTAGTTCATACTAAATAATATATTCTCTTAACAATGTTTTGGGGGGCTGACATGAACATTGGGCTGCTCAGCGTACGCTTACCACTTCTCTCTCTGGAGAACTGGGACGGGAGCCTGGAAGACCATTCTTGGTTGGTGTTTTAGCTTCCTTCTTAGGAAACTGAAGCTTCTTCATGTCCAGCCTGTCTCCTGTGACCCACTCATCCAGCCGCTTGTTGACTTTTAACACAAGCAATTTCACACAAACAAGAATACATTTGTTCTGATGCTTCTGTGCATGTAATTCTGTTTAGAAAGTGACTTTATACAGTTAAAATAACAGTTTACATTTCAATAATAGTTCAAATGTCAAAGAAAAAGAAGCAAAAAAAAACTGTACTCACAGTCAATGTAGTGAACATAGTAAAGCTTTCTCAAAGAAACTTCCTTCACACTTAGAATTTCAGCCAATGCTGCAAGAAAGCAAGAGAAAGTCAAACCAAGATTTTAACTGAGCCGTGTTCACATTAAAAGTGATTGTGATGGACATCCTGAAAAAACATTATAGATTTACCACCATGCTCAACAATTGTCAACAAACAGCTGACAGCTGATGAAGCTCTAAGAAATGCTAATGCGAATTTTTCACAATATACTGAAATTGTATAAACAATTAACATCTGATTTAAAATATGTAAGCTGTCATGATAAATTAAAGACTGCAGGAAAATTTACACATTTCGTATCTGAAGAGTGGACTGTTACATCTTCAGACCTCCAACGTGGATTTAAATTATAAATAAGAAAAGATAGGAGCATCTGTTTACTCACTACTCACACAAAAACCTGTGACAAGGTGTGAAGAATGGTTAACTTTTGATCTAGGGTCAAAATTATGCCAAAACGTTCAAAAACAACTGCACAAATCCCACTTGGGTAAAAGGTTACAAATTGTTTTAAAACATATATACTTATGGTGAGATGTCAGAGAATAACACTGCCATAATGAGCCGTTTCAGATTTGTAAACACTGCCGTTAGCCTGATGTCAGATGAATTTCGCCTCGTCTTTCCCAATAAAATATATTTTATTTAAATGTCCCTCACAGTTGGCTACTTAGTTTCCGGTGGGATGTAACAGTAGTTTGAGCAAGCACTTAAATAAAATTATTCACACTGTACAACTGCATGTGCCCCTTGTCAGTGTGGTGTTTACAGTGCTTTAACTGGAGGCCGTGGCGTCTGCTAACAACAGCTGAGGTTCGCAGGTTAGCATTAGCTAGCTTAGCACAGGAAAAACAACCGGACAATACTTACGCCATTCGTCCTCGTGTTCTTGGTTTTTACGAAGAACGGGAAGGCGACAGCCCTCGACAATCTCGACCTGTAGAAAATAATGCGTCAATTAGCACCCTGAAACTGTTAAATGTCTCTAAAATAATATTATATCGCCCGAAAACCTACCGAAGATGAGTTGTCCGCCATTTTCGAAATCTGTGAGAGCAGGAGCAGGGTGTTGTGGGAAAATGCCGGTCTACAGCAAAGATGAAATAAACAGCAAGATGAGCTCGAATGTGTGGAGCGGAAGTCGGAAAACAAACCCGGAAAGTAGAAGTAGTAGTCTTTTTCAAGAGGTAGTAAGCCATCTGAACTTTTCTGTGCTTTTTTTTATTCATTTCTTTTTTAATTAATCCATGTTCTAACAGGTTCACACAGTGGGTAACCTCGGTATAACATTGTTCAAAGCACTTACTAAACATCAATGTTAATGGCAGCATGATCTTTTGAACACATCACCTCTGTTGTTTCTTCACATTCTGTTCATAATGTCAGTTCATAAAGTTTAAAACCTAAAATTCAGGCGATACATGACAAATTGCCCCCGTAACTGCCAATTATAAACATTCATAGCACGACTCTGTTGGTCTGTTGTTTTTGTTTCCCCGGTGACGAAGCATGCAGAGCCTTTGCAAAATAGTGGCACCCTGGAGTAACGCTATCATAATGAGTATGCATCACCTTCTAACTGCATGCCTAACTGGCCCCTTGTTTTCATTATGTTTGCTGAGTTTTATGTGAGCCAAGCGGCAGGCATGCATCACCTGATTGGACAGAGTGCGCTGATGTGTCTCCGGGCGCTGAGGCCTTGGTAAGGTCTAACTAATTAAAGCCCATTCGATTCCAGTGCAGTACTCGTAAACAACCAGGAGAGTGAGTGCACACCCAAAAACCTTACTCTGGACAACCACTATTCTGTTGCAATGTGACACACGTGACCATGTGAGGTTGCAGTATTGTGTGTGTCCTTAAACTGCTGGATTCAGGTTGTAAAACAGTATGGTTGTGAGTAAAGAAAACATATTTGGATGTGACAAATTATGGTGTAAATCAAACCAGGATGTTATGTCGAGATTAAAATCCATTTCACATATTCATGCTGATACATTTTGCAGCACAGAGACATGCAAAAAATACAGATAGCCCATAGTCCAGCATATTTTCAAGGAACAATAGTATCTTTTTTTTTTGCCAGCAGGGGTCCCTCTTGACTACAACCGAATTGAGCCTCAAGGAGAAAAAACATGATCCACACAGAATGTCTGATCCTACTTAACTTTCATTGACAACATTAATTGGGGTTTAACACACAGCTAAATGGAGATTTAGATGTTGCTAGGCTCAGTAAATACAAACATTTGATGTCTTCTTCTTTCCTCACTTACTCTTACACTCCCTCTGCTGCAACGGCCTCATATTTTTATCTCTTTTTATATCATATACTCTATATGCATCGATGTGTAGCTCAAGGCCCGTGTCTGAAATCTAGTTTCTTAGCCTGGCTCAGTCTGTCTTTGCAGATGTTGCACAATGTGAAGGGTGCAGACTGCAGCAGTGTAACTGAAGCAATGAATCCAAGTCCTTGTTAAAGTCTCATTGCCTTTTCTTTTGTCACCCGCTCTCAGCTTTTGTTGAGATGTCTCATGTCGTGATGAACATAACTTATGATTAGCCTGAATGAAGCCATTATGTTCATATATTAAGGCACTTTAATTACTCTCATAATACTGCATTGTGTTTGCCTGCAGTGGCTGCTCTCACAATCATCAGAACAGCGGCGCCATGGGCTGTAAAATCTGTAAGAAAGTGTGGTCATGCTGACTTTTCTGGTTCTTGTTCTCTGTCCATAGGCACTGATGAAGTAAGGTTTAAAATAATTTTGAATTAATTTCAATGGGGGGTTTTGTTAAAAATATACATATGCCTCTTAAGTAAATAATATGAACCAACAACAATAACAGTTTGAGCAAATCCATCCACTGAGAAAAGAGCAAAGGTTATAAATAATCTTTATTATAATCCTTGGAGCAGCGTTCAGTATACAGAACTTGCATTTTTTTCACATGAGAAACCGTTAATTAAACTGTAAATGATAAACAAATGATATCAGACCAAAATGATGGGGAAAAAAAAACAATCCGTGTTAAACAGCCTTAATTCCATTAATGATTTTCAGCCATTTGTAGCTTTCCGTAGGGATATCCTGATTATTATTGTTACCATGCATGACAGGGTGCATTGAAGTCAGGTGGCTTCTCATTACAAGCAGGTGAAATAGTGACCACGCATAAATGAAAGTGTCAAGGAGTGAAAAAACATTTTGATTCAGCTGCATCCTGCACAATCGCTTATTACACATGATTAGATTGTGATTAAGGTTCAATTATTGAGTATCTCCACTGGGGCCAAAGCCTATCTGTTGACCTTGAAGGGGCTGCTGGAAACTTAATCTTAAGGAACATGACTTAAAAATACATAATCAGGACTATCCAGCAGGATTGGAATGTATACAAACATGGTGGATGTCTTTTTCAGAGCTCTTTCTTTGGTCAGATTTGAAAAAATTTGACACCACAATCTCTCGGTAAAGTGCACCCACCATATTTCACATTCTGATGCAGAGGAGGATGATTTGTTTTCTTCTTTGGTACCACGGGCCTTTAAGACCTCAGGCCGAGACTGGCTAATGACTTTGACGCTGCTAATTACCCCTGCTTTGTTCAAGGGTTGGAGCCGTTTCTTTTTCTGCAGTTAGGTTTCTTTTTTCTGTTTTATACCCGCGGGCCTGCTACCAACTCATGGCTTTTGATATGATTTAGGAGAGGTTGCTCTGTTGGCGGTAAAACTGACTTTATGCAATATTTTTCCCCATTGCTACACATCTTCCTGCGTCAACTCGAGGACCAATTATCTTGTCGGGGTCTGACTTTAAAAATGGCAACATCTGCCCAGTGGCTGTGGCTTATCCAGCAGCACCCATCTACAGTACACTTCACTGGTAGTTTTCTGCTTCTGTCCCCTTAATTAGATCTTAAAGAGGGTCACCTCATAAACATGTCCACCGAAGTAGCCTGTGTTACAGAACAGAAGCAGCGACAGAAGATCTAAAATAAAAGATATGTTTTTAAAAAAAGAAAGAAAAGACAGCAGCGTCACATTTTCTCTTCGTTAAAACCTTTGTATGGTTATTGCACATAATCAAACATGAAGACTAAAATCTCAATATAAAACATATAAACTGACTGATAATACAGCAGTGGGAGGTATAACAATTAAACATCACAATGTCGACTATTGCTATTAATGACAGAATCCAAGCCTCCGTCAGTGATTATTGATCTGCCCTCTGATCCACTTTGTTCCTAAAGAGACCGTCGATCTCTTCAGCTACATTATAATAATACATTTGGTTAACTGTTGCCTTCTTCCATTCACGGCACATTTCGCACCTGTTACGCTCTCTCCCTCCTGATCCCTTCTTTTTTTTTTTAAATCTACACCGGTGACGCACTCAGGTTTTTCCAGATCGTCTAAAAATGTTCAGCAGAAAGCGGGAGGATTTGCATCTCCTCAAACACAACCGGATACATACGCTCGGCTCGGATGAGGAAACAAAAATCGCCACGCTTTGCGCCGAAATTGAACATGTCATACATTTTCATTCCTAAAGTGAACATGCAACATTCGGTTGCTGTTTTTTTTTTTTTTTTCCTGTTATACTTTCAGGCAGCGCTCATCACATAGATATAAAAAAAAAAATCAAATCAAATACAAATAAATAAAAAGCGGATAAACATACATTGAAAAGTGCAAATGTACATTTGTTTACAGCATGACATATTCACTGTACAATCGTTGATTATATACTCACATTATTTTATGCATTATAATAAGGATTACTAAGTAGCATAGTTTGAGTAAGAAATATTTCATAGCAAGTCTATTGGAAAATATTTGCATTGCCCTGTGACAAGGAGAGGCTCTTCTATACATTGCCAAGGGGTGAATGTGTGTGTTTGCTCGTGTGTGTGTGTGTGTTTGTGTGCACATGTACCTATATGTGTGTGTGTGTGTGTGTGTGTGTGTGTGCGAACCAGCATTGACATAAGGTGTATGTGCAAACAATTAAGCAGAGGAGAAACTCAAATCATTCTAGTTCAGAGGCACAGAAAAAACTGCCCGGCCTGCAATTTCAAGTATCTAGCATTGTTTTTCGGACAACACACATCTGTCAGACATCAGCGAAAAGCGGAGAGAAAGAGAAGGAGAGAGAGAGAAAAGGGATATTTCCTTTTTCGTAGCTCAGGAGGAGGAGGCGGCTAAAGAGTGGAAACAAGCAGTTCAAAGTGTTGTGTCAAAAGAGCGACACGCCGATTAGACAAACATCCCCCTTTTTTTAACCGCGGAATAGGCTCCGAACACTCTTGTTGCAACCAGGATGATTAAGACAGCCCACCGCGTCGGGCTGTAAACTGCAGTCATGCTTGCTTTAACACCGTGCTCCCTGTTCGCTGAATGCTTCCTCGGTTATGGCAGGAACAAACAGTGTATAATTGGGAGCGGGTTAGGAATCGGAGGCCATCGGTCTCTGGCGCTCTGTTCGATATTTTTACAAACATTTCTTTCTTTTCCGAATGTTCTACCAGCGTCAGTGTTCGGGGGCAGAAGGCCCGCTGGCAGTCGATTCGTTAAGGTCGCATTTCCGTAAAAAGAAAAGCCGTCGTGTTCAGCGTCTTTGTAAGAATACCTCGTGAGATGATCCTACAGGGGGAGCGAGCGCAAAAAAGTTTTCTGCGCTCTTTTCCGATGGAAATAAGAGGGTATCCATCTCGAAATCTTGTTCCTGTGGCATCTTGATGGGCGATGTCCAATTCTGATGTGCACCCTTTTTAAGGCGCCGGACTGAGAAGCTACAAGTTATCGGACGCTCCTGCGCCAAGGTGGTTATCTAGCTCCGCATAACCTCCCGGAGACTTTCTTGGAGTTCTTGGAAATCAGTACACATCCAAAGGTCTCACTTTATAGAAACATGCTTTCTGTTACGTTGTTGGGTATTCTGCTTCTGTTGAGTGCGGATAAACAATCTTGTCGAAGGAAATGGTGATCTGAAAGAAACTACTGACCTGGAGGACAACTGATAACGAGCAGGGGGTGAAACAACCCTCCACAGTCTGAACTTTTTACCCTTTTCGAAGATAATATTATACTGTACAGTTTGAGTAATGGCGCAGCGCAGCTTTCTGATGATTCCATGTGCCGGCCCTTGTGTATGTCTTTGTACATGTGTGTGAGGTGGAGACAGAGGAAGAGAGAGAAAGAGAACGTTTGCTTACGATCTCACACTGCCGGGGATATGTGCGAGCGTCCTGATCCATCAGCCGTTGCCTACGGACATCTTAACGCTCAGACTTGACCTTGTAGCGCAGGACGAGGTAGGTAGCCAGTCTGAGGATCAGGAAGAAAGCGCCCAGCACCATGAAGTCCACGTACAGCTTCGCATCTTCCACGTCCAGCAGCTGCAGGACCTCCTCGGGCTTTTGGAACTTACACACCAGGCCGCTCACGCACTCCAGCTCCGACCGGTTCATCCCGTAGATGGAGAGGATCACCCCC
This sequence comes from Lagodon rhomboides, assembly GCA_039737535.1. Lineage (NCBI taxonomy): Eukaryota > Metazoa > Chordata > Actinopteri > Spariformes > Sparidae > Lagodon > Lagodon rhomboides. Next base: position 8,886,433 of record CM077795.1, on the reverse strand, counting down.
TCGAAGCCGTATCTGAAAAAGGGGACACCTCGTGAACCCAGGCTCGTTTAAAGAGACTCTTTATCAGATCAGAGACGGCCGACAAAGATCAATAGCCAAAGTAAATTTAGCAGAAAGTAGCTGAAAGTACCTGACATAGGAAACGTAAGAGCTCCACTGCAGGTATTTGGGAATGGTGTCAAAGTTGACGAAGAAGCCAGAGAAGAGGAGCACAGGTATGGCTGTGACCGGACCCACGAAGGTTGCCACCTGTGAAACAAATGTACAGTATTCAATGAAAAAAAAAATGAGATGAGAAAAAGTCAAAATAATCACATCTTCTTTTTTATTCATCGTTTTCATCCTCATCCCGGTGCAAACATGACTCTCAATGCAACTCAAACACTACCGGCGTAGCCTTGAGCCGTTAGCTTCACGCCAAATTGAGGAGCACGCTACTGATGTTCTGATAAGTTCCCACCTTTCTTGCACACAAGTGTTGGACAAGTTAGGGTCAGTGAGTGAAAGTAGAATATGACCACTGGGATTAGTAATTGCATTCTAATTACTGATTTAAAAAAAAAAAAAATCCCTCACACTGCTTATTCCTGAAAAATGAATCACATTACTCTCACAAGTTACTAATTCTGCAGTATTTTAAAAACGTGAATGTGTGAAAATAGACGATTCCAATCCTTTGAGTGAAAAGGAGATAGAGATAAGTCTTTTCTTTTCTGTTTTTTCCCTGGTCGGTCCATCGGGAAGGTCGTCTGACATGTTCCCAGACAGAGAGGCTCTGAGTGAGGAGCACACTGGTCTCGCATAACTGCTCTTTATTTAACTTTTTTGAATCCACGTCACACTGATTGGCAGCAAACATCCAACCGGCAGGGCACAGTTTCTCCCCCCCGGCTAACGGCATATAGCGATATATGCCAGCTATCATATAGTGATAGCTGGCTGCGAGCCACCCTCGGACAAGGCAGCAGGGCGCTTGTTCTTAATCTTGTCCAACAGAGCACTAAAGTACGAAACTAAACAGTATGTATTTTGACTTACATTTGACCACAGTGAGCTTCTTCTAGTGTGCTTCACCATTTACCTCAGACTGCTCGAGCAAAGCCGCTAGCAGACAGTGTGTCTATACGCAACTTAACTTATAGACCGACACGCATAACCGGACATCCCCTAGCAGTAACACTTCTTAAACTCAGATTTAGGACGAGCGTAGAGAAACCTTTTCCCTCTTTCAGCAGATGAATGTGAAACCTTCTGCCAACTCTGCACGTACAGAATGGTTTTCAGCACAGTGAAGGTCACACACGTAAGCGAAATATCAAAAAGCAAAACACATTTTTTTTTAGAGGAGGGAGACTTTAAGGTATGCAGGCTTGCCTACCTGCAGAGACGTGGACGCAGCGCCTATAAGCAGACCTAAGGACTGGGCCACCAGAGCCGTGGACGTCGACAAGGCCATGAAGAGCAGGTAGCGACCGGCCTCTGGAGGCTGTTCAGTCATCCAGTACACTATGCTACAATACATGATTGGACAAATCACCTGTAAAAGAGATTTTGATAGGTTTGTTATTCGAATCACACTGCATGCCCAAACCACTGTGTGCCCAATCATTTGCTCAATCGTTTTCGAAACGCCACCTGGAACGGCACATCGGCCATGGTTTTGGCCAAGTAGTAAGCCTTCAGGCTGTACCAGTAGTTGAGATGTTCCCTCATAAACACAGCCATCTCCAGAGGAACTGCGAAACAACTGCAGCGTTAGAAAAACGCTCCACTTCCCCCCCCCCAGAAAAACAACACAGCGTTTCCAGAAACTCTCACTAGACAATCTTACAGGTTAGGATGGTGGGCATCAGGGCGGCAAACATGAGGAACAACATGGAGAAAAAGAGGAAGCCAGTGTTGTTGAAGACTTTGCTGGCGTCGTTTCCAATCTTGAGATAAAGCAGACCGATCAGCACTCCGATGCACAGATGGGACATCACCCTGAGGTGGGTTAGCACCTTGAGAACACACAAAACAAACATCAACACATCTCAAAAGCCATTGATCGCGACCAATGATCAAATGAAACCCAACAGCTGGTGGCCGTCACGGCAGGAATTGTTTCGTTTTTTTACCGTGTCCCTGCATATCGTAATGAAGGTCCTTTTGAAGAGGATGCAGAACTGTGTGGTCGTACTGGTGGCAAAGCTGTGTTTCTCAAGTGTCCCTGTGTCCTGTGGAGACAATCAGCGAGAGCAAGGACTCGGTCACAGATACCAACACAAGACACGCAAAAACAGGAAATCACGACTCTTCCACTGGTCTAAACAGGGATTCAAAAGTGTTTTTGTGTGTGTGTGTTACTTTTGAGTTTATATCATATAATGTGCAAAATTAATTCAAATGTTCTCTGATGCTAAAGAGAACAACAGTGTCAATATAAACACCCACACTGTGCACAAAGTGGAAGATGAGAAGTCAATGCAATAATTACAATAATATCATAAATAATGTCATGGAAGTTGATAAGAGTTAGGAGGCAATATCCAATAATAAAAGCAATGATAATGAAGACGTGGACTTATATAAGAACAGAAAACACCATAATCTCTTTGTCTGTGGTAAAGGTTACTGGCTGATGCCTACACAGATAAACCCAGAAGAGGATAGAAAAAGGGCAACAGAGAAAAATCAATATACTGATAAAATGTTTAAGGAGTATGAAGGGCAGAAACTGCACCGCGTAGGAGTAATGGGTGGAGAGAGAGAGAGAGCGCCCGGTGGTTTACGTTTACAGTTTTAGCATTTAGCCGATGCTCTTATCAACGGCGACTCGCGAGGCCGAGGAAGAGCGAGCGAGAGGAAGCTGAGAAGACGGATCGATCGAGTGGAGGAGAGGAGGAAGAGTTTTTTGGGGGGGGAAAGAAGAAATAACGTGGACACTGGACAGGAAAATTTTGGGATTTTCCAAGTACATTTGCTCAAACTGGACGGAACCAACAACAAGAAGAACATTTCTAGCACACTGTGGCATTGTAGTTGAGAAATATATCCCCCTTTTTTTATGTGAATGAGTAGGTCGCTGGAACCAATGCAGGGAACTGACAAAATGTGCAATTTCTTATCATGTTCTCGTCTATTATGTGTAGCTATGACGTCTATAGGTGCGGTGCTGTAGAGCAGAGAGAGGCTGTTCCCACTCACAGTGTGGCATTGAGAGGGACAGGAAGAGTCACTTTTGTCCCTGGAGTTCTTCTTGCTCTCCTCCGAGCACAGTCCGCCCTGGACGGCGTCGAACAGCACCGGATTCAGATCCCCGTACTCCCCCGACGCCACCTCGATGACTGGGAACAGAGAGGACGAGCTTTCAAGAACAAAAACGCCAGACGCATACACGCATGCATTCGCTTGTGCTAAAAAGGACTCGCTCGACTCACTGAAATCAGCGGGATTGTGATACGTCGGGCAGTGGAGGCCCAGGTTCTTCAGATAAGGGATGAGGTAAGGGACGGTGCCCTTGTATATGCACTGACCCTGACTGAGGATGTACAGCTGGTGGAGGGAACACAGGTACAGAGTAATCAACGTAGTTTCCAACACACCGCCTCTCTGAATTATATATGAACAACTGACAAAACAACAGGCCTGGGGTATCGACATGTCAGCTGGATAAAATGAATCATGCTAACCTGCAGCGTCCTGGCCTGAGCTGCGGCTAATGGAAGGCTGGACGTGTCCAGCACTTTAAGCACTCAAGTTACCTTATCAAACATCTCAAAGAGCTTGGCACTGGGCTGATGAATGGTGCAGATGATTGTCCGTCCTCCCTGAGCCAGAGACTTCATGAGGGAGACGACCTGGAAGCAGGACGCGCTGTCCAGACCGCTGGAACGAGACAAAAAACCAGAGAGACGGACGCACCGTTTAATCCGGGTATCTGTCGGGAATACACAGATTCAATCTAGGCGAGACAGATCGTACCTGGTGGGCTCATCAAAGAACATGACGGGAGGATTGTTGACCAGCTCGAGCGCGATGGCCAGTCTTTTACACTGACCTCCGGAGAGACAGCTGGTGCGCGTCTGAGCACATTCCTGGAGACCCAGAGCCGTCAGGATCTCATCCACCTGAGGGACAAACAGGGACGAATGATGACGCACACCGCTGACGATACAGTTTGGGGACGTGAACCAAATCTTCTATCATGTGTGACTCTAAGCTCTTTTTTTTTAAAATCTCTTTTTCTGTTTTCTTTGTGGTTTAAGTGGAGTGATATTTGGAGCAGACCCTTCCTTCATTTTTTAAGTTCCCTGTATACGGTTAATTCCCTGTGCTGAGGAGATAATTTTTTTGCTAATCCAGTGAAGGTACGTCACTACATGGATGCAAAACTATTCTAAATTCAATATCATCATCTGCTCATTAATATGCAATGCTTACCCACAATGACCCAATATGATTGATAAGATTTTCAAAGGATAATCACTCTGGTCTATTGTAGTACGGAAGTCTCTGATCTATTGTCTTCATCTCAGAATAAATGCAGCACATATAACCGTAATGTCGTCAATATATTCAGACTTACGAGTTCCTTTTTGACCTGAATGCTCTCGTTTAGTTTCAAATTGGCAGAAACCTGAAAGGCAGACAGAAGTCAGCGCGTTATTATCGAACATCAGGATTTAATGAGGTTCTGGGATTTATTTATTTATTTATTTATTTTCTTCTTTTAAAGGTGACCTCACCATCATGGCCTCCCTCGTGGTGAGGTGAGGCAGCAGCATGTCATCCTGCATGATGTAGCAGGACATCTTCCTGAAGGTCCTCAGGTCCCTCGGCCGACCGTTGACCATGATCTGGCCCTTCATGCCCGTCTCCCTGTTTTTTTTCCCAACAGACAAACCAAATCATATTACAGCAAGTGCGTTCTTGCGAATAAGAAAGAGGATATAAGCTCCATACGACACACATCCCACCTGTAACCCGCCAGGATGTTCATCAGAGTGGACTTCCCGGCTCCGGAAGGCCCCATGATGCCGATCAGCTCTTTGCTGTTGAATCTTCCCGACAGACACTTGAGGAGAGCTTTGTAACCTGACAGGGAGACAAAGCCTTTACTTGTGCCGCTGTAATTGGTCTGGAGATGTTTCTTATCGGTCATTCTCATTTTACTGCAAAGTTTACTTCATGAAGGAGCTTTGAATTCATTTATAATGTTCGCTATACTGGCCTGTTTACAAGACTTTCCACTTTCCACTTGTAATAATATTCAGTAACAGTCATCTTCTCATTTTCACACCAAGGAGAGAAAGAGAGGAAATAACTGGTCCAAAGCAAAGTGAAAAAAAGACAGAAACATATCAGCAAAATTTAAAAGATAAAATTAATTTCGGATTTAATCTGACTGACAAACAGATGGTTAAGGGAAGCTTACACATAACAGGGGGAGAACAGGTTGATCAGTTGAGGGATGTTTATTTCTACACTGTGTTATTGCAGGGATTTTTAAACTAATTGCATAAAAAGTCAGACAGAAAAGCTTAATAGGGACTGCGACTAAAACGTGGGCCGACACAGTGTGCTGTATTTTTAGTCCTGATCCGTCTGCCTACCAATTATGATTCTGCTGGCTTGTATCACACCTCTATAAACTCCCGACAGTGAGAAAGAGGAACAGGTTGTACGGCAGTTCTGGCTCACTTTAATTGCCGGTTTCACTGAGCCCCGAAACTCAGTTCACTGACTCTCAAGGTGTTTCTACGGATGGTTATACAGATAAAAAGCCTTATTCCGCTCCAGCAGGGGAAATCAAAGGCGGTGTGTTGGATCAGAAGCGGTCGAGCGGATGTGCTGTTGCATGTATATAGATGATCCTCATTGGCAGGCTTCACTGACCACAGCCTCCATTTTTAAAAAAGAAGTGCTCTAAATGTGAAGACAGACAACGGGTGTAAAACTGTGGTCAGTGTCTAAGGAAAAGAGAGGATTCAAGGTGAAGCAGAAACCAGAGGGCTCGACATCAGGTGTTCGGCAAAACAGAACTTTGAAGAAGAACAAAAGACCTCGGAGAGATCTAAGATCGTGACGCCCTCAGAACCGCAGGCATTACTCCGCTGCAGCAGTTTTAAAAGTGGCCACGGCGGTCTGGCCTGCTAATGAAGATGTCTCAGGTTTTTTTCATGACGCATTCCCTAACCTTTGGAGGCCCAGTGGAAACAGTAAAACAATATCTTTCAGACCTGACGTAGATCCTGAAAGCCTTCCGGTTATGGAAAGTTAAAGAGGTCTGTAAGGTCGCGCCTTGTTGTCAACCGGTCTCCCTCGCCTCACCCATTTCTCCCAGCGTATTCAGGGACGCTAAGTGTGTCAGCAGGGTCTCAGCAGACCCCTCGCTCTAAGAGTAAAGTAGCTTAATGGCAGCGACCCCCTCCTCGCGGCGGCGTTATCGAATCAGACATCCACCACTCAGACAGAGGAGCAGCCTGCTGTCAGTAAAGCAGCCCCGCTCGGCCATGCGGCGCATACTGATGAGCTAACCCGGCGCTGTAGGTCGCGCATAACCACAGTGTTATCTGTGCGAGGCTGCAGGAGGATGTAGCTCACCGGACTGTCCCAAAGACACACTGACTTAAAAGGTTGGTTCTGTGTTTTAGAGTTACTCATCCATGCTCAGTGTATCACACACAGCCGATGGCGGTCAGCTCGTCCCCAGTTTGGAGGAGCAGGCAGGAGGCGATGCACTGCTGTGGATGGGGGTCAGCGGCTACACATGCCGTATTCTAACCATCTAAAACAGGGCCCACCTTAAAAAATCAATATCAGATTAACTGTACGCTATATTTAGAATATTTTACCTCGCCATCTGACAGCCCTCTTCCACAGGGAGCTAAGCTCTCTTCAAAGCCACCAGACTCCTTTCACAAAAACAGTGATTTTACCTCGCAGATCAGAGGAGCTGCTCGACTGCCTCGATCGGCTGGTTTGCCGGCGTTACCGTGCGGCTTTGGTGTTTTAACACACTCAGTTCGGATCTGAGCAAACCCTTTAACAGTATGTGGAGGAATCACTCAGCGATTCCAACCTGATCTCAGAGGTCATTTCAAAGTACTCGTTGAATAAATCATTATGAGTCATGTTTGAGGTGGGGTCATAACACGCCTCAAATCGGAGCCAGTGGTACCAATGACGGCTGTGTTGTGACACCAGGAAACCAGTGTCATCTGAAGAATAGTCCTCACACTTCACACCTCTGTTGTGCCGTACTAAAATCGTATCTTTATTCTCTAATTTCATTCGCAAACTATAGATACAATTTACGTTCAGAAGGGTACTCTACTGATTGAGCATTTCCCTTCTATGACATTGGTAGATGTCATGTGATGTGTCTTTTTTAATCCCTGTATTCATGTTCCTAGTCAAAACCTGGTGCCTGCATTACCCACAATGCAACGTGGCCGCAGACAGTTTGGTAGGAGTTCTGGGTATGTTATGCTACTAGCGGCTAATGTAATCTGAAGCACAGATGAGGAGCGGAACTACAGAGGTCGGGTAAGCTCATTTGTGTCTTACTCCACACCTGCAGATGTTCTTTTTCATTTTTAAACTTGTGCGTCATTAGACGCAACTTCAGCTGACTCAGGTGACATCACTAGATGTAGCACTCAGTAGTCAAGAAGATCTCTAAACGTCCTCCTTGAAGTAAACCAGTTTAAGCTGAATTGGTCCCAGCAAGTTTGACTAATTATGCATTTTATTTACTTGTCAAAATTGACCATGTCAAAAACTGGTTCCTACATTACCCACAATGCAACATGACCACAGACAGGAGCATAAGGAGCATGCTACAGTGGTCAGGTAAACTCACTCCACACCCCCCACATTTTTTTTTATTTTCCCACGTAGATTTCAGACCCAACTGAAATGACGTCACTTGAGGAAATGTATTAGATTTGCTGCCGCCTCTGGGGGCCACAGAAAGTTGTAGACAGACTTTTCAAGTTTATTTGAACTACATAAATCAGCTCTGTTCAAGCTAATTTGAGTTTTTATCGCAAATGTTCCACAGCTTTAAAGAAAGAAACTAGTCTTTCAAACTGTTGGCATATAATTAGGTTAATTTAGCCGAGCTGTGAAGTTGCACACACTGAAAATTTTCAAATAAAGACATGAAGGAAACAAAATGAAGCAATGAGATCTTTTTCTAATGGCCCACTCCCCTCACACCAGGACATTTAGTAGATGACATACTCAGAAACTGCTACCATTCTTCCCATGACAAACATGTAGTGCATCACTCTGTCTGACCATGTAGTCACTCTGGATTTAAAAAAAGGATAAATAATCATATACAAGACTGCTAAACATCAAATAATTTCTTTCTCTGATTGAATCTAATTCTACATTTACGTAACCATTCTGCAAGGAAATGACAAAATGTAACTTTCTATCACAGTCATGATTTTTAAAAGCAGCACAGAGACCATCAAGTAGAGGATGTGATTGTTATCTGTCAGATTACCACTCTCCTCGTTATCCCAACAAACTCGCATCATCGATGCAGGTGCAAAGGCGCCATTGCAGTAAATAACAAAACACGGAGCAGGAAAACACTTAGAGGCGTGTTAACATATCCCTGCTCTCCCTCCCTCCCTCCCTCCCTCTTCCTGTCCTTCCCCCTACGCAGCAGGTCTAGTGTTTCACCAGGAGAATACCTCAACAGGAGGAGAGAATACCCTCGACATGAAAGCAGGCCACAGCAGCATCGTCCGAACAGGGATAAATGTCTGCCCCCGGCCCAGAAGAGCCGACAATAACAAACAGGAGAGCAGCTCGTACATCAGCTCACCCTCCAGAACCCAGCAAACGACTCCACATTTATTGCTTTTGCACTGTCTTCCTCTTAATCTCTTCCTGTTCGTTGCAGACATTTCAAGGAATGACTCATAAGTAGCGTGGCGGTGACTCAAACACTAAAAACACATTAAATTATAAATGACATCATGGGTTCAAGACTCGTGGCTCACGCTGTACATCATCTTTTTTTACCCCCCTCTTTTCCTCTCTACCAGCTGCTTAATTGCATATAATTCGGCGAACGTGACGTGGAATCATGTGCTTTTTCCTGGGGAGAAGTCATCACCGACTGCAAAACCACACATCAGAACAACAGCCCCGAGCTGTGTGCGTGATTACACCTGTTTTTACAGCTTTGATCAGCTGCTAGACTGGGACTGCAGAGAATTAGCTCTTAGCTTAGCTTGTTAAATGAGACACGAGCCCCTCAGCGTTTGTCAAATATGCACTGATACGAATTTAGGTGTGGCTATAGAGTGGCAGAGGCAGAGACGTATACGACGGGGAGGTTCGCTGGGACTGAAATGGCAGGCGAGCAATCCTTCTTGAAAATGCACCGCTTAATTAGCAAAAGCTGAGACACTTCCTGTTCACACATCATCGGCCTGATGAGCCGAGGCAGACACCCTGAAGAGGCAACACACAAACAAAAGGAGATAAACCACGCGTTGATTCTGATGAGGCCACTCAAGGAGAAACGTGGGCATCGCCCGGAGCGGCAAAACTAAAATCTTTCTTCACTGACCGGCCGCTCCTCAAGAACACTCTCCGCGCATTTTCCGACGGAACAACAAACACTTCTCCGCCCGGGCTTTCGTAATGCACATCAATATTACACAAGACAACCTGCAATGCATCACATAGGTCCTCTCCTAAGAATACTGTATGGGGAATGTAAATAAAAGATTCCTCTGTGGTCCCCTGCCCTGCTAAATATAAAGGATATATACAACGGATCGGTTTGCAGAAGGCGGTTGAAGTTGACAAGCACCGGATGACCGATGGTTGGGTTGGAGGCTGATCATTAATAAGGGTTGCTGAGTTTAAACGCCGTCCATATTTCATGAGCGGATCAATCACGGACCTGACTGACTCGCTGCCACCGCCTATCGTCAGACAACACAGGGAAAAGCGAGGCGAGCGGTGTGTGCCAACCTGCGGGTGTAAATTATTTACTATGTCTAAACTCTGCTGAGCGCAGCAAAGCTTACAGTCACACCGCTTCGCTACGACATGGTGGGAGTCTGCAAGTGTGTGTGTGTGTGTGTGTGTGAGGGCCCGGCTCGGCTGGGCCTACATGTGTCAGAACAATGGAGCAAAGCAAAAAAAAGAGGCAGCCTAACGCCGAGGAGAAAAACATTTTCCTGAAATGTCAGCGAAGGCTTCTGAATGCCTCCCTTGAAAATTTCTGCACTCTAGATATTGATCGTCACGGGTGGCGCTGGCTCGCTCAGCCATCGCGGTTACTATGCGAACGGAGCGTGCAGTACCTCTCCTCCTCCACCAGGGGCCCTCGCGGATGGTGTACGAGAGCTCATTGAACTCCAGGTCCACGGCGGAGCGGCGTGGGAGGTGGGAGAAGCGCTGGGCCTCGGTGATGTGGTTCTCCACTTTCTTCAAGTGGGTGAGCAGCGGCGCCTCCGGAGGTGCTCCGCCAGGGAGTTTGGTCTCCTCCATGGGGATGCTGACCGTGCCCTGCTCCAGCGTCCTCTCAGCCATGCTGAAAGGCTGCGGAAAAGGAGGACAGAAATGTTAAGTTGTTCAGGTTCATCTCTTTTCTCTCGCTTCAAAGTGAGAAGGTGGCGTCCTGCCTCGGATCAGTGCATTTTCATACATTATGCAACTTTTCACCTTACAATAACAGCTTGAAAATCATTTTGATGCTACAGTGTCTTGTAATGATGTGATTGATGACTCATCCACTCTGTCACTTGTTTCTGCACCATGTCACTTCAGTAAGAGGGTAGGACCACAGCGTTACATACATGCTTTACTTCATCATATGATAACATTGTTATGAGGTGATGAGTTTGTTTGTAATGAGCGCCTACACATTGTATTTACGACAGTGGTGTTGCACATTGCACAAAATGGCAATTTCTACACAATGTTGCTTTAATTTTCACCTGAAAAAAAAATCCAGGCTAACTTTTCACAGCTGGCAGCACCGGTGTGCCTCACCTTGTCATTGAGGTGCCCCAATAAGCACATAACGCATTAGATGACTGTGAACAGGAAGGTGTACATAAATGTTTTTCTTCATTTAAATCACTGAACGCGCAACAAGAAATTGCAATAACCTCAACTGCTGATTTTAAAAAGTATATGCTTTGTGTTAAGACTGTAGTGTTTCCCCTTGTCTTACTGGGATCTACGTGTAGTACTCGTGGATTTGCCTCCTAATGGCCTCCTTCTGCAGACTACAGATATGTTTCATTTGCCCTCTTCAGATGTTTCATATCAACATCTGTGAGGTGATCAGATTACACGTATCTGAGCTGAGATTCTCATCTGGAGTAGGAGGGGGTGGCGATGGCGATATTACTTAAACGAGATGACAAACCCAGGTACTTTAAGCCAAAACATGATTTTTTTATAACCCAAACCGAGTGTTTTTTGTGCCTGAGCCTCACCAAACCTTAAAGGGTAACTCCGCCAGTTTTACACATAAAAGTGTGTTTAGAGATCTCGGCGAGTGCTGCTGCATATGTGGAGAAAAGTATAAAGCCTTTTGTGGCTCCAGAGGAAGCTGCATGTAATCTGATCAACTGTCTTCAATGAAGTGAAGGCACCAGATTTTAAAAAGGAAGAGGAGATGTCTCTGGTTCTTCTGCACTGATTTGTTTTGTTAACTGTCCACAATGAGACCAACAGTGTTAAAGGCGTACAACGCAGACCAGCGGACTGCTTGTCAAACCTGACGCCATCATTTCCCACAATGCAATTTAGTCACTGAGTGACATCACTGGAGGAAATTTATCAGATTACACACAGCTGCCTCTGGAGCCGAACAGGCTTTATACTATGTTTTTCATACATGCAGTAGTACCAAGACCTGTAAACACACTTTAATGAGTTCAATTATAATTCAGAGTTACCCTTTAACCATCGCATCATCATAACGTACAATTAAAATTTTAAACTTAAGGAAACTTGAAATTGAAACCTACATATTCAACATACGAAACGCGCCAGTGTAACACATCCGTGCCAACACTTACTCAGGCCGTTGGTTGATTCGAGGAGGACTGCCGACACCCTCCTAAAAACTAGGTGCTGCACATGATCCGATTACAGTTTTATTGTATGGAGTGGCTGGTTGAGGGGAATGAGATTCTGAGTGTGAGGAGCCGGGATCTGGTTTCAGTCCTGCAGCGCGCTCATACTGCTGAATCACATAAATTTCCTCCGAGACTCAAGTGTCTGTTAAAACCATGTAGCGGCTGCTGATCCATTAGCTTTTTTTTTTGGATAATGCGAAAGTGAAGCAACACATTGTCTCCCAGGAATGATATCAGCATGCTGGACATGTCGGGACATCTTCAGAGTCATGTTACTGTTTCATTAGTCTGGGGGAGGAAAAAAAGTCAGCAGTTATTTGAGAAAACAGATCTAAATGAAATGAATTAAGAGGATTATGAGATGAGATTCAAATGAGTTTCCATAAATGAATCAGGTGACCTACTTTAGATGCGATAATGAAGAGACGTGTAATTATCAGCTGGTCATGATTAAGTGCTGCAGGAAAACTAACGGAATGTGTGTTTTAGTGTAAAAAAAACAGCTGATTGTGGCGAGAATCTGCTTATTTTGTGTACACGCAGGCCTCAGATTGGCATAAAAACTCACTGGGGGCTGCTCGGGCGAATAAAAAAGATGTAAGCAACACATGGCGACACACAAATATACACGCATAAACAGTCTGTTTGGCTCTCCTTAATCACGAGTGGACACATAGTCCCCGGCATACAAACATCCACTGCAGTCGGCTCACCTACAGAGGATATTTCACTACACACTACAGTGAAATATCCTCATGTGAAGAGGACCAGTGAAGAAAAATTCAGCATGACTTCTATTGACCGTCCTCCCATTAGTGAATTTTCCATTACCAAGCCTGCATATAAGCTCTGTGAAAACACTGACAGGCTTTAATGGCCTCTTAGTCAGATGAAGGCCTGCGTGATCCGTCATAGGCAGGACACGTGAGACACACACACACTCACAGACACACACAGAGAGGTAGTGAAAGTGTCCAGAATGGATGAGATATGGTTTTTGGATGTATTTGATGTGGGCTTTGCAGCGGTGTGCTGGTGATCGGTGCTCTGCAGTGACTTGTTGTCAGTGCCAGCTCTTCCAAAAAAAATACAAATAAAAGCACCTGTTACCAACAAACTGATGACAAGAGTGGAAAATGACAGAGCAGAGGTGAGACATGACCCTTTTTTTTTCTTTTTCTTAAGGTACATGAGTCATAAATGCTCTTGAGGACACATCAACACCAACTCTGTTGTGCTTTCAGTCTGGGTTACACATGCACACGCACACGCACGCATTGCACATACTTTATTACGGTGTGTTGAAACGACCAGGTGAGCAGCTCAGACCTGGTTCTCCTCTCTGAGGGGGTGGGGAGGGGGGGTGAGAGCAACAGTGCTCAGTTGATGCCTTCAGACGAGACAGCGCAAATCCCTCCACATCAGCAGCTTCCCCCAGAAAAAAAAAAAGAAAAAGAAAGAAAGAAAAGAAAAAGAGAGCAAAAAAAACACACAAGATGCTCACTGTGCGCCACAGTCCTGGAAAAATCCGGATCGGTCGAGCCGCTGTGTCCTCCTCATCAATATCTCTCGGGGTGCGGCGCACATCGTCCCGCATCCACAACAGCAGCAACTCCTGAGCTTAAAATCATGTCCGGCCTCAAACTATGACTGCATCCCGGTGAATCGTCAGGGGGACGAGGCGCCTGTCATGGTTTCTTTTTCTGTATTCTATTCTCCCTCCCTCCTCCTCGGTGCGATTATATCCCCTTTACGAAATCCATCCGTCCCCGAGTCGCATCGAAATACTCACACACACATCCTCCTCGACAGTGGTGTCGATGGTAATCGCTCAGTATCAGATGCTGCAGATGCTTCAGCAGCAGCAGCAGCAGCAGCTCGATGTAGCAGCCTCCGCTCCTCTCTCACCGGTTGGTGCGTCTGTGTGGTACGCACGCCGGTCTGGGATGCAGGGCGTTGCTGGAAGGATGCTACTGGAGGAGAAAACAGACCGTTTTGGGCTCTGATTGTTTCCTCCTAATCCTCATCCTGACCTCGTGTTTTGGGATGGATCAAATCTGACATGATTGTAGATCATTTTTTTTGTAAGAGGCGCATTTAAGTCTTCTTTTAAGGCTTATGTGTGCCTAAAAGTTTAAATTGACCTCACAGTTGATTAAATGTATTCGAAGATATCAGATTGACTGCCTACTGTTTCAGTAAATTAGCCAATCAGGTGCCAATTTAAACCTTTTTAAGTATTCCAGTTTCTATTCTGGCTCCTCTGTGTCTCTGGGGGAGTGAGAGAAATGGGAATAACCCGATTAAATTAGGATGACGCTTTCGTGCTCCTCATGATGCCGATACAGGTGATCCATACGGGCATCCACAGCTGCCAGTGCACCTCTGCCTGACCGTGTGTGTGTGTGTGTGTGTGCACGCGCGTAAACATGAGCAGAGAGGTTGTCGGTGAGACTCGAGGCCCCGCTGTCTCTTTAAAGGCCGCACCTGCGCAGCTGCCCGGTGCTGATGCTGCAGTGCCCGGGTTATTTTCGGTAAAACAGCCGGGGTTACTCGCGTTCAAGCGAGGGCCCTACATGCCTTACATCACCCATGAGAGGGAATCGGGACCATTTTTAGCCAATCGCACCTGACTCTTAATCAGACCAATTTAAAACGAGCTCTCTCTTTCTCTCTCTCTCTCTCTGTCTCTCGCGTCGTCTCCACATGAGCGATGATTTCAGCACAGCCACCTACCTACCTCTCTCTTTTCTGCGATCTGCCTCCTTATGGCTGCTAATATTACCAGCAGGGATCGCATTCGTATAGGCGATGATGATCCCAGAAAGCTCACATATGCGATCGGGCCTGCTGATCAGGCTCAGGTTCGCTCTTTGTTGACAAGTCAGCGTCCAAAATAAAAAAAGATGAATGCTGCGTTACGCATGGGGCATTTCTCAAGGCTGCCACAGCGGTGCTGCCTCGATCTGTTATTGTACTTCAAAAGGCCAAATCCTGATTGCATAATGTAATGTCAGCCTCGGGGAAAGAGTGATGACCTTCCTCACATCCCCCTGTAGAATAGTCTCAAGTTTGCACAGGTAGATTGAACAAACCATCTGACCATTCTCACTCGTGCCCTCTGAGAAAAACCAGGAGGGCAGGCCATTAATCAACTAAATGACTATTAAGTCACCCTCAGAGATAACAGTGTTTCTCCATTCATAAACCACACATTAACAAGTGACTGATTGCTGCATGCAAACACTGGTGCTTTGGGTTCAGTGTGTGACTGTGAATATGTTAGGTCAACAAAGACGTCTTTTGCAAAGTGACACGCCGACTGCGGGAGTGAAAGTGTTCAAGGGCTCACAGATGAGGGTCAGGAACACTATAAGTACCGAGCGGACTGATCTGATGGGGGCGCGTTGTACAGGATGGCACGAAGAACAGCTGCTCTCCTCTCTGTGGGCCTTCTTCTGCTGCTGACACAAGGGGCCCTCACAAAGACAGGTGAATATTCGAGCAAAATGTAAATGTGCGAGCTTAAACGGCTCCCTCTTTTTGTCCTTGTATCACGCGCAGCATTATTCTAACCGAATGTATCACGGCGCACAGATCAGGGGACTCTTCCCGTCAGAGTGTCTGTGGAGAATGACCTGACTAACGTGACCCCTGAGTCCTATTCCAGCTCTGTGGTGGAGGGCGGCGTGCTGCTCGGCGCTCTGAGGAGGCTGCAGGAGACACAGCACGACTTCGAGTAAGACCACCCACGACAACCCCAGCTGTGAATTTCTCATTGTTGCTCTTCTGTTCCCTCATACATATTTAAGTTTATGTTATAGCATGTGAAATTTCATGGTCATGGCGACTCAATGTACATGTGATGCTCTCGTTTTGAAGCAGTCGTGAAATTTTCATTCAAATGTGAAAAAAAGAGCCCATTACCTGGGCCAATCACCTGCGAAAATGTCTTGTTTACATGTGACGTTTTCTTTTCACATGTCAAAAATGTCATTCGCATGTCAAATGTCCAGCTGACATGTGAGATTATTTTCTCTTCACATGTTAAAAATTCTAGGTTTTTATGCGAAAATAGCCAAATTCCATCTGAATTGTGTGGAAAATGTGGAATTCACGAGTGGAGAAGCACAAAATGCCATTCGATTGGCTTTATTTCACATGTGGATTAGAATTTCCACGTGTGGGAACAAATTTGTTCCCACACATGGAAATTCTAATCCACATGTGAATCACATGAAAGTATGTAACCCACATGTGAAACTATAATTTCACACGTCAAGTTTTTTAATCGTATGTGGAAAAAGTCCATCACTTGTGAACATGTGACATGTTAAAAGCTTGGTTCACATGTGAAGAAGAAAATCTCACCTGATTCCATGTCGCCTCGTGTATTTTGCACACGTGGCCGGTTTTGATACACAGGTGACGAAAGCCAATCACTTCTAAAAACTTCCACTTCACACATGTTTTTTTTTTTTAAATTCACATGTGACTTTTTTTTCTAACTGGCAGCTTCACGGTGAAGGAGGACCCAGATTTCGGTCTGTTGCTGGAGAGCGTGAATGGAGTCGCCGGAAGTGAGCGCGAACGGACGTACTGGGAGATCCTGTCGAGGCGCTCGGGAGAGTACAGGAGGCTGGATGTGGGTGAGTGTCCTCCCCAGAGGTTCAATGCAGCGTATCTGAGGGAGCCTTAATGAGCTGTAATGAGGCGGGGGAATTGACGGGCCTCTCTCACTTACTGCCTCCGGATGTCCTCTAGTGTGATTATTCTAAAATCCTGTTGTTGTGATGATATTAGTCACTCTTATCTTAATTATATTTGGCGTGATTTCTGCTGCTCATGAGCCTGCTGCTCAAACTACCAGTCAGTCCCTATTAATAGATCCTCATTACCTTCTGATTGCTGTATTAACTGTACCATTGAGCTGTTTCTGATCCAAACTCGTCCCTTTTCACAGGAATCGGCTGCTACAAACCTGAAGCGGATGAACAGATCCTGCTGAGGTTCACCACCTGGCCTCGACAGCGATGAGCAAGAAGCAGCAGTTCTCATGATCAGATGTAGCAGAGCATCAACCTTGATTTTCACTCTTTTTCTGACATGTGCATTTATGGCTGTCTGTGGGGTTTTCAAGTTCATGTGAAGTGCAAAGAAGTGGTGCTGAATGTTGTGACAATAAACAAAACAGCGACATCTAGTGGCTCCAAAGAGAAGTGTCATCTATCAAATCAGAGCTAGTGAGTCTGTGCATCAGATTCTGTCAAACATGTGAGCAAGTAATCACATTGGGGCACTTGTTATGCAACATTTATTTACATGGAGTTAGTTGAAATACAACAAATATGAGATCGTAAGAGAAGAAATGTCACTGCTCATCATGACAGTTTGAATGCAGGGAGACTGAAATAACACTAGGGAGGTGAGCTGCAAAGCTGAGCAGCTCACGACTACTTGAAGACTCAAGTCTGTTTTAAGGAAACTGCTGCATATTCAGGCTTTTAACTGAGCTGGGAATTAAGAATAGAAAATGAAAAAGAAAATGGGTGCAATCTGCAATGAGATTGGAGTGTGGTTCTTATGACTTCAGAGAGGGGCAGCACAATCCTTTTATTTCTCACAAACGCACCAGACATCATAATCACATTAATACAAACCATCTTTGTAGAGATAAAGACTTGATTTTTTACAAGAAAAAGACATTTTGTGCTATTTTTCACAGTAAATGCTGCAAGCTGTCCTGGATGCCCTTCCAGTAGACAAAACGTGGTGGAATGCAGCAGTTATAATCACATAATGCTTAATTTTTAAAAAATTTAAATCGGGGTTTGTAACTAGTTCACTATACATGTTTCACGACTGCCTGCATGCTGGTTCCCATTTGATTTATTTCGCCCCCGACCCCTCAAACATCCCGAGTCAGCCTCTGCAGGATGTGCGCAATTTACTACCTTTAAGAAGAAGCTCTTCGACACTCCTCGTGTTGACTGCGCTCCCTGACCAGAGCTGCTCCCGTTGTAACAAGATTAAGGTTTCATCTCCTTACGGGGACAGATGGACGAGGCAGAGGTGCTAATCTCCGCGGTTTCACTTCCCTCTCTCCTCGTCTTTATCTCGATTTCTTCGGTTCTCTTAGACACACAAAACACGATTACAGACACACAGATGTGAGATACTCCTGGTAGGTGTAGCCTGCGACACGAAAGTCCTTTCAACCTAACAGAGAATGCTGTCTGAGCTTCCAAACACTGCTCACCCAAATTAACCACTTATTAAAAACAGACCTCAACCATCTGAAAATTACTGTTTAACTTTTTATTTGAAGTATTACAAATAATTACTTGACCCGTGTTGACACAGCCTCTCAGGCTGTTTGAACTGAGTGAAATTCACTTTGTTTTTCTTGTTTTCGACCCTCTCACCACATCACACAGACTGACTGAATTTAGCTTTTGCTTGTAATTCACTGCTGACTCAGAGGGATTTGAACCTCAGGCACTGAAATCTTCTTGTCGTTGTGTAAAACCTAAATATAGAAACCAGGAAGACGTTGATTGCTTCAGTGTGCCAGAGAGATTAGATAAATGTCTTCAAACATCCTGATGTTGGTCCTCTGATTCGTCCACACAATTGGATGAGGCTGCAAAAACATGCTGCGGTGCGCCTCCTCTTCATCCTGTGTCTCGCCGCACAGTCCACATTTTCTTCATGCGTTAGACTGCAGATGCTATAAATAAAAAGACAGAAGCGTTCTTTGCATCGGATTCCACAAAGGGAAACGGATAACTCACGTTTGAAGCAATCAATAACCACATTTAAGTGTATTTGCGCTGAGACAACATTGCAACATGCTCACATATCACCAGTTCAAGTCCTTTCTCATTTATTTGTTCTTGCGGGCGCGGCGGGGAAGCGACTCACGACATGATAGAGCGCAGTCACAAATGCAGGGGACACACTGTGAGAAGAACCGCTTCCAGCCGGTGTCCTTCTTCTTACAGTTGTCTATCCGGGAGCAGCCCTGCTTGGGCGGGCCGAAGTAGCTTTTATTTGCGCAGGTGGAGTTGCACGTCCCATTGAGTTCCCTTTCACTGACTTCAATCTGTCCCCGCTGACACATTCCTGAAACACAGGCAGAGAGAAATTGTGTAGATGAGCTTTGAGGGTTCATAAGCGTGGACTGATTATGAGACAACGGGCCCCTGGGCACAGACATCTAAAGGGCCCCAAACCCTCTTTAACAGGAGCAAACCCAAATTAACAGAGACTCCACAAGACTCTTTGTAGCCATTTTGTGTCTCTTTATGGTAGACGTTCGCAGCTTTGTAGTTTTGTGTTTCTTTGTAGTGGCGTGTGCCCCTCTGAACTTGTTTCTTGTCTCTTTGCGGTTGTGTGTGTGTCTATTCGTAGTTGTTTAATGTCTCTTCATGTTGTCTTTGTCTGTTTGTGGTAAGTGTGTGTCCTTGAAGTTTTTTTGTGTCTCTTTGTGGTCAGCGTGTGTCACTTTGTAGTAGTTTTGTTTTTCCGTAGCAATGTATGTCCTTTTGTTGTTGTTTTTGTCTCTTTGTGGTCAGTGTGTGTCCCTTTGTAGTTGTTTTGTATCTCTTTGTGGTATTTTGTCTCTTTGTGGTAGGTGTGTCCCTTTGAAGTTCTCTTGTGTCTCTTTGTGGTAGGTGTGTGTCCCTTTGTAGTTGTTTTGTATCTCTTTGTGGTCGGTGTGTCCCTTTGAAGTTCTCTTGTGTCTCTTCGTGGTAGGTGTGTGTCCCTTTGTAGTCGCTTTGTGTCTCTTTGTACATGTTTTGAATCTCTTTGTAGTTGTTTTGTGTCTCTTTATGCTAGGTGTATGTTCCTTAAAAGTTGTTTTGTCTCTTAGGTGTGTGTCCCTTTGTAGCTGTCTTGCTGTTGTCTTTTTGTGTTGATTTGTAATTAAAAAAAATTGACCTTCACATAGATTTGCTAAAGGTCACTTCAAAACAGACGCTCTGTGCCCGGTAGGCCTGTTTGGTCTGTGCTCATGAGAGATCACCAAACCTTCGTGCAGTCAGCGTTTACTCACGGAGGCAGAAAGGTTTCGGGGTCCAGAGGCCATTCTGCTGGCAAGTCCTGGTCGGGCTTCCCACCAGCATGAAGCCAGGGCGACAGGTGTACCTCACCACAGAGCCCACCCACCAGTCGTTACCGTACACTGCTCCATTATAGTCCGCATCCGGCCTCCCACAGTTCACTGCCATGCAAAGGGAAGAAGATGCAAAGGCAGAGCACGACACAAAGCTGCACAACAGGCTGATCAGACAGGGAGGGTTGAGAAAAATTCTCCTCATTCTTTGAGATAAACTATTCAAAACCCTCTTGGGTTATGCAAGCATATGATGGTCTTATAAAATGTGGCGCATTGCTGTAGATGAAACTCCCCAACACTATACTGAGCAATAAAATGAGCTCAACCTTAAACAGCAGTAAAATGCAAAACACACATTACTGCAGCCCTAATATTAATCCTTAAACATTATAAGTCATCGTAAAACACTGACAGGGACCATTTTACTGCAAAATGAGTACTTTTACTTTTAATTCTAATTCAGGACTGATGCTTGTAGTGACATTTTCACAGTGTGGCATTTATACTTTTACCTAAGTAAAGGATCTAAATACTTCTTCCAGCACTAGTCTTACCTCTGCACAGGGACTTGTAGCCGATCCAGCAGCAGCTCGAATCTCCACAGCGATCCCTCCTCAGCTCCTGG
Organism: Lagodon rhomboides; assembly: GCA_039737535.1. NCBI lineage: Eukaryota > Metazoa > Chordata > Actinopteri > Spariformes > Sparidae > Lagodon > Lagodon rhomboides. The sequence continues at coordinate 8,865,570 of CM077795.1, read as the reverse complement.
TGCCGCGCCCTACAGCCTCCCATGCAAAGGGGCGCTGACCCGGACCAATAGATGTCATCTATGAAGTCTGGTTCAGGAAGCCATTCTGTCTCAACTACAGTGAAACATTGACATGCGTCAGAACCGGACAAATCACTAACATTCATATATAAAGAAACTGGAAATGTTTTCAGGCTTTAAGGCCCAGACTAAGAAAGATGTCGTTGTTATAGGGACCCAAAGAACTGTACCCACTGCAAGTAGAAGAATTTTACAGTTGATGATTGAAAAATAACATTACACTGACATTATACAAGGTCTTACCACTACCTTCCACCTCTTCAAGCCATTCGGGAAACTGGGAAATGGCTCTTTGGAAGCACCCGAACAGCAGCAGCAGCAGCAGCAGCAGCAGTGGATATAACGTCACGGTGCCCATCTTCTGATGCAATCAGTGTCTGTGAGAAACTCCAGATGGACCTGTGAACTGAGTCTTGCAGTCCAGACACATTGCACACGTCATCATATTTGCAACAGACATGAAGCCATTAGAAAGTGTCCCGGCAGAGTTCACTGACTGCAGAGTGAAGAGACAGAGAGCGTTAAGTAACACTTACACTAAGCCGTGTGTGCGCTGCCTTAATCTGCTAGACACAGCTGATGCCACTACGTGCTGTGAGTGGACACACCGCTTTGGCATAGGTGTGTTATGATTAGAGGCGTGAGAGCTTTCTATAAGGTCAAGGCGAAACGTAGGATGGGATCACATTGTATTTTCAGGTGTAGGGTTAAGAGAAGCAGTTACTTGGTTGATAAAATTTACACTCAAAACACAGATAATGTGCCTTTGAGCAGAAGAATCTTTGGGCTTAAGATTATGATTTAATGGAGGAAAGCGTCACTACGTTTATTAGCTGGGATAATGGGGAGGCAATATTTTAGTTTGATCAGCTTATACCAGTTTGTCCCCTTAGAGGTCCATCAACACATTTTGGATGTCTGTTCTAGGAGAGCCTGATATTATAGAGCTGCAGTAGAGCAGTTACGTACAACAGGGGGCGCCATAATGAAAGTACAGATAGCAGGTGCATCCGACAGAGATGAAAATAAAAACATATTTCTCTCTTAATTACTTGTTTATGGTAATGATGTAGAATTCTGTGCAGCATAAAACAAATGTACTGTGCATAAAGACAAAAAAAATACTGTTTTTTGTAAAGATTCAGTCAGTTTGTTTATTCAAGCATCAAAAAATACACACACTCTGAGCTGATGAGGTAGAGCCCTCTTTGCTGGATTTTTCACAAATATAATGATTAGTGACTGTAAATGCTAACACACCATTGTGATGGCTTCATGCTGATGTACTTCTGAAACAGAGAATGATCTTCCTCTCGGCAGTGCAGCATTATTATCTGTCCAGCTGTCTGAAGGTTTTACAGTATGAGATTCAGGGAATTAACTGAAAATGATATAAAAATACTGTCCGACCAGGGCTTCAACACACAAATAAAACACATTAAAAACAGGTTTATTACCTAATATAGGCTCATTACAGATCATGATGGAGTACACATTCCTTCAGTCAGACGGATCGTTTGTAGTGCCTTCATATGTTTGCCGTTAATCTGAAACAGCACAGCTGGTTACGGAATGTCTTGTCATGTGTGATTCTTGCAAGCAGGACTGATGTGGCAGTCAAACCACCTGCTGCTGAGCAGTATCCTGGAGCTGCTGCATGACAGAGTCGTCCCCTGCTTGTGACAAACCTCCAGTGAGAACGTACAACATGCCCTCCTCCTGACTGCCCTCCTCAGCGCCGACGGCGGCCTCCTCCGCCCTCTGCTCCTCCAGCAGCACCCCTCTCAGTTCCACCTGCAGCTCTGAAGGAGTTGCGCCCGGGGACTCTTCCCCCATCTCCTGGCCGTCGGTCTGGTCCTCATCCTCCTCGTCCGCTTGCCTGTTTTGTCGTTCCCTCATCAGCTGCTCCGTCAGTTCCACGCTCTCGTAGCGGATCAGCTGCAGCCGCAAGAAGCCGTCCTCGTGCTCCTTGTACCTGACAGAGTGGTGAGGAGGCCATCAGTGCTGCAGCAAACCCACACATCTCATAACCAGCACCACTAGATTGTTCGAAACTTACCTGAACCTGGGGTGTCCAGAGGGCCATTTGAATTGGTGCTTTTTGTGCAGATGAACAGTGAGGCTGTTGCCCCTGGTGAAGCACTTATCGCACACGTGGCACTTGTAGCGAGCGACAAAATTCCCCTGGTTGTGGAAAGGAAACGTTAGAGAACTATAAATGACGTTAAATGAGCAGTAATTCAAAAAGACTTCCTCTTTCACCTCGTGCTCTTTCTGGTGGTGAATCTTCATGGTGCCGATGGTGCGGGAGGTGAAGCTGCAGCCCGGAGAGTCGCAGTGGAACGCCGGATCTCTGCTGTGGGTATCCAGGTGTTTGCGCAGGTCGATCAGATTCTTACACCTGCGAATAGAAAATCGAATGTGTGAGTATAAAGTAAACAACAACATAAGTCAATGTTTAATCTTATTTCGCACTGGTGTGGCTTCAGAGGATGCAATACCTGTACTCGCAGTATTCACAGCTGTATGGCTTCTCGTTACTGTGGCGAAACTTGATGTGGTTGCGCAGTGAAGACGGCGACGGACAAGTCATGTCACACAGCGGGCATTTGTAGTGGCTCACTGTACCGACAAGACAAAGACAAACCAGTGACAGATTAACTCATCTGATAATAATGCAGAGCTGGAAACCAGAGTGCATCACATGTTCAACTGGTCAAAAATAGACAACTTTATGCTCGTGTCAAGTCAAGAAATCCCGGCGAAATAATTGATTTCAAAGCTCGACACTGTTGCTATAACAACACAGACATCTAGCACAGAGATTTCTTTGCTACACGAGTTGCTCACAGGGATGCAGGGGTCAGAAAGTGAAAGTTTACTAAGGTTTAGTGATGTTTATGGGTACATAAACACACCGCTGCAGAAGCTCAACTGGCAGTGTGTGGAGGTGTGAAGTATTTAAGGATTTAAGGAAAAACAAGCAGATAAAAAAAGAACAACAAAACAAAAAAATGCTGTCTTGGATGGAATTGCTAGTACATCACATGTTTTATGATACCAGCTGTCAGTATTTGAGTGCCATTTTTTTGTACAGGCATGAGCGGAAACCAGCGTAGATTATTTTTTATTGTCGATGAATCTGCTGATTATTTTCCTGACTAATTGATTAAATGTTTGTCTATAAAATATCAAAAGAATGCAAAGTGATGTCATTAGATCCTTTAGCTTCTTTTGTCCAACCAACAGTCCAAAACCAAAAGACTCCTCAATACCATAAATGCCAACAAAAAGCTAGCAAATCCTCACATTTAAGTAGCTGGCACCATCAAATGTTTGACATTTTTACTTGGAATTGACTGAAATGATTAAATTGATTACAATAACAGATAGGGATTATTGCAGCTCTCGTGTCCACCTGGCCGACAGAATCTGAAAATATAAACGCCGTCTTTTGGAAAATGGTTGTTAGTAATACAAACTGTGTCTGGTTTTAACTTATTTGGCTCAAACATGCAAAAAGTGCAGTATGGTCTTTATAGTCCTCCCAGTTAATGGGAATTATGGCTACTAACAGTGATGGCATGATGGCGATGGGACTGACCGTGGGTTCTCATGTGGTCTCTCAGCAGTCTTTCTGTGGCGAAACGTTTGGAGCAGTGGGAACACTGGAACCTCTGACCTACAGCACGCATTCACACAAAGCAAGAATTACTAGGTCATACAACCCGAACTTCACCAACACTGTTAATATCTTTTATGCTTTAACATAATTCCGACAGGGTTTTTACCTTCCATGGCGTTCTGCCGTATGATGTGGTCGAACAGCTTGGTGTTGTTGGCGTACATCCCCCCGCAGCCCGGACACGCCACCACCTTCTCCTGGGTGTGGCTGCGCAGGTGCTCCCGCAGCTTAGGACGCCCTTTAGCTGTGGCTTCACAATCTGCAGAGGGACAGAACCTCGACTCAATAACAATCTTACATTCTTAAGCACGGAACCAGAAATATAATCAGCATTTTAAACTTCTCTGACAATTAATCAGTTGTGTGATCTTTAGTTACGTTGATATTCTGACCTATAAATCTTAAGGAAAATCATGTTAAATGATAACGCACCTTTCCACCCGCAGCGGATTGGGAATTCACAGTCTCCTGCTGGTATGTCCATGCACTGGCTGTGCATCTCCACATGGCGATAAAACCACTCTGGGTTTTCAAAAGGTTGTTGCTTTAACGAATAAAAGAAGAAGCACATTTGGACAAAGACAAAATTTAAATTCTACTTCGCAGACACTCAAAGGAAGAAATCCTCCCGTTTATCTCAACTGTGTGCACGTGAAGGTTTAAGTAGGTGACCCCGTGCCGAGATTACCTCACATTTGTCCCAAAGGCAGATGAAATTGTCAGGGATTTCTGGGATGGTGTTGCGGTTGTGGTCGCCGATGGAGCAGGTGCCCAACTCCGGCTGGGCGTTAAGCACCTGCTGACCCAACTGCTTCAGCTTCGTATGGTAACAGTGAAAGAACAGATGTCTCCGCAACTCCTCAGGACCCTCCACAGAACAGAAACCACAGTCTCTCCAAAGACAGTTTGTCTCCCCTTTGAACAAAAAGGAAAAGAGTTTGCATTAGTAAGGCATCACTGTTTAGAGTTTCACAATGCATTAATATTTCTTGTTTATCATCACTAAATTAAATCAAATTAATTAAATTTTGCCTTCAGTCTGGTGTTCAGCAAATTCAACAGATGCTCTTCTTTACCCTCGGCCATAATTTTAAATAAAACCAATTGAACAAGGCATATTTTTTATTTTTTGTCCACTGGAGCGCGCAGATGTATTTTCAGTCAAGGAAAAACTGTTTAAGAAAAAATGTTTGTAAAATCTGGATATAAGTATTTTGAAACACCTAATCTATTCAACACACACACACACACACACCTCACACCTTCCCTGAGCCATGTTAAATTAATGAAGCCATATCTCAAACAGACATACAAAGACATACAAAGATGATAATCATCTGAGAGTGTGGTCAGGACTTTTGAGGTGTAGTCCTCCTCACCTTCTGCTTCCTCCTCGTCCTCTTCAGCCTTGCTCAGAGCATTAAGGTGACCCTCCGCATGCTTACAAAAGTTCTCCATCCGACTGAACGACTCCTGACACGAACTCCACTCACACTCCAGCTTCAGCGCCTTCTTATGGATCCGTTTGTTCGGCGGCATCTCTCTGCGCTACTGTAGTGTGTTTTTTAGACGGGCTGAAAGGATACACGTCGCCCAGGTGTGACCATCACTGACAAACAGAAGGTGTTAGCTAGCGAAAAACACTCAGCAGCTGTGACAGAGCTTCACCAACATCCTCCTGAAACACTTAATAAATAAAGAAAAAACATGAAAAGCGTCAAAATGTCACACGAAGAGGATATTTAGTGTCAAAACGCGTCTTTTAAAAGCGCTGACACATTGTAAACACAGGTTGTTGCTGTGGCCAGTCACCAGGAACGCGGGCTGTGTGCAGCGCAGATGTCTCCCCAGAAACCACGTACTTCAAGAGTTCCGCGTGTCACATGTTCCGCTTTAAAATTTCATTTTTGCCATTTTCATTTCGGGACAATTAAAGGTGCACTATGCAGTTTTGGGGACGGAATTGTAAACAGAAGAGAAAGATCTTTATTGACTGATTTTAATTATTATTTTTATTTATTATTATGCCTAAACAAACAATATAGACAAACTAAACAAACTAAACAAACTGACCTTAAAGAAAAACACAATTTCATACTGTTTTACTTTGTTCATATGTGGCGGACCCTGCCACCTTTCTAGCTTCAAACAGTGTTCTAGAAACCTTATTTTCCTCTGAGAACAGCTCGTTTGTTCAGTTATCGGAATCTTACATTTTCATTCAGTGTCATTGATATTGTAAATATTCAAATTGGAGTTTGAACACTCAACCTCAAGCTGATGGAAAGTCAGGTGAAGTTTCATAATCTGAAAATAACATTACTGGAGCTTCACAGCAGAACAGTGTTGCAGCATTCTGCTAAACAACGGAAGTAGATGGGGACAAATTGATTTGCTAAGACCTTAATGTACGATTGCTTTTAAGAGTTTGGGTGGAAAAATACTTTTTTTAAAATCAATTTTGGATCTCTGGGCTTCCGGAGATTACACCCGACAAGCTGTATGGAGCCATTTTATGTTGTTTTTAGTTGTCTTTTTTGTATTATTTATTTTAAAACGAGTCCCCATCTACTTCAGTGGTTTAACAGAATGCTACAGTGCTGTTTTGCATTGCAGCTCCAGAAATCTTTTAACACCTTGGTCACATTTGTTTAATAGCCAAAGACAATGAGGATTTTTACCAGAAATTCTTGCTGATATGTTTGTTTATCAAAGAAGAAGATGCTAATTAGATACCTAATACTTCTTAAACCACTGCAAATAATAACAATGGCACATTATTACATTTTAATTAGCTTTTATTTCTCAATTTGAGCCTCTCGTCTCAACAGCAAACAGTTTCCCACTTGTACTTACATTCCTACATAAAATAGTCCAGTGCCTGTTGAGTTTCACATTGTCACATGTCTGCTGAACCCTTGGGAGGGAAAAATGCTTCATAAAAATACAGCTGTGCATCCAATAATACCAAGAAAAGTATTAACTCATCTCATCACCTTCCATAGACCTTAATTAACTTTTACAACAATCCAGAAACTATCATCTCACTTTATCTTTTTTCTAATTTCCCCTCTATTTACCCCGTCGCCACCTAATTCTCTGCGACAGCCTTCAGACTGACGCCAGCCTCCTTTTGTTTTCACTGCTATTCTTCACAATCACCATTCTGTGTGCGTTTGTTCGGCGGTACAAAAAAAACAGAGATTCTAACTTTCCCACCCATGTTGCATGGATTGATTGGTATGGGTGAGGATGACGTGTGAGTGGGTACATTTTTTGCTTGAACAGCTGATTCAAACCACTTTGTGAATGTTTTTAGGGCACTTCTTGATCCTTTAATCTGATATCAAATGGTCACAATTTAGTGGCAGTCAGCGACTGATCAGAAGACTGAAAGTCATTCCCTCTTACTGCATTTTCCTTTAAAAAACCAAGTATAAAAATATACTTTCAGGGTGGACACACGAGAGAATTAAGACTCAGTAACGTTTTCCTGCTTGCAATCACTCGAACCAGGAGAATAACCAACACTACAGCTGTTGACGTCCGATCGTTAGCCATTTAGCCTTGTGTATGAACATGTTTTAAGGTGAATTATAGCTTTAAACCTTGCACCGTGTCTTCACTGCAGATACAGTCAGAGGCAGGAAAGTTACAGTGAGGTAATGGACTCAGATGAAACATGAGCCTGCAGAATAGTTCCATAACAATATCATATTCTCTCTTGTCAGTCGTTCCCTCCTCCGTCCTGGAGAGCTGTCTAGACGTCGTAGAAGAGACGCACCAGATGATAACGAATCCCGAAAGCCACTGCGCTGCCCATCACCTGAGAGAGACGCAGACATGAGCAGTGAGTGAAAAATTCATATTTCCTACATTATTCAGGGTGTTTGGATACAGCAGGTGTTTTTCTTTTATTATACCTGTATGATGAGCATTATGACTGTGAGGTTCCTCTCATGGGTGGGACCGAGCAATTTCAGCACCAGATTTATTAAGGTCATGTTGTTGCATTCAATAAATTCATCATCTCCCTCCTGGCCTCTCCGCACCTCGAGCAGCTTCAATAACTCCGCCACCTGTTGAGGATTAAAGGCGTTATTGTTATCAGCCAATAAACGTAGCTGGAGGCCTGCCACTGGTGTGTTTACCCAGCTCGACCAATCCTCAGCACATGCACTCATTTAATAGCTGACTTGGTACTAGTTGTCTGAAATTGCTGCCATCTATTTGTCTCAGGGATTTAAATAGTAATATAGTGAAGTGAAACAAAATGGCAATTCTGTCTGATTATCAGGATAATTAACATGGGAATTCAAATTCATCAGGTGAGAGACTTGACAGAAAATCAACTCACATCTTAATTTATGTTCAATTTGTTGATCATTTAAAGGTCCCATATTGTAAAAAGTGAGATTTCCACGTCATAAATACAGTGAAAAGTATCAGAATGCTCAATCCGCCCATATTCAGAAGTTGTAACTATAGCAACTCTACAGCCACACCACTAGTACAACTGTGGTTGCAAAAACATGGGCAGAGCCTATGCAGAAAAGCAGCGAGCCTGCCACGCTTGTGATCGCTGACAAATTAGAGCAGACTGGGCTAATCGGCAGGCGGGGCCTTAAAGAGACAGGAGCTAAAGCAGAGGGTGAATAGAGGTGCTGCAGCAGTGGACAGTATGAGAAAAGTAACGTCTTCGTTTTTTCATTATCACTTTATTTTTCAGGTTGCAAACTCTCATGCCAAGTAGATGGTCATTTCCATGTAACATATTTGAAATATCTTTTAAATTAGCCCCAATTGCCACAATAATTACCTCAAAATGTATGAATTTATGAAACATTTCCAGGAAACTTCCAACTAGTTTCTGCCCAACTTCTGCAGGTCAGAAATTTACATGAACAATGGTAAAAAAAAAAAAAAAAAATGTACTTCAATTCACTGACCTGCAAAAGTTAAACACAAAACTGGTCATGGAAATTAAATTAAAGAAATTTGCTATTTATTAACTGCTTGTTGGAAATTATTAAATAATATTGGGCTAATTCTCAGTACACATTAGAGTAGTTATTGTGGTAATTTGGGGGCAATTTTAAAGAAATTTCAGATATTTTGCTTGGTAATAACCACCTACTCACCAGAAAATTTGTGGACCGGCCAAATGTGTTACCACATTTTCTACTGTACACCCAAAATAAAAGTATGAACCTGAGAATGAACATAATATGGAACCTTTAATTGTTTAAGTATAGAAGCAAGTTGAATTGCCAAAATATGTATAGTTCAAGTTTCTCCAATGCTAGGCTTTGCTGCTTTCTCTGTTTTATATCATTTTTAATTCAATATCTTTGAGTTTTTGACTGTTGGTCTGACAGAACAAGAAATCGGAAGACATTCCTCTGGCCTATGGGAAAATGTGACGGGCATATTGAACCATTTCCTTAATCTTTTAAGACAAATTGGTTGAGCAATCAGTAAAAAAAGGAATACACAAGTGTAGGAGCTTTACCGTCAGAATGAGGTGTCCTAATTTCGAGAGGTCCTTTCTTTTGAATTTCGAGTAGCTCATCCCCAGTTTGCCTGTGTCTGGATTCAGCCTTTCATTAGCAGTGACATTGGGACAAAGACAAAAGGAACAAAGATATAAATCACTATAAATGATGAATGAAGGATATCACAAGTCCATCAGCAGAAGGTTACCTGGGGAGCCGGTGTCTGGGACAGGGGATGACGTGAAAAAGCTGAGGCAATGAGTAGATGAAGTTAACCACTTGAGGAATGAAGAACAGCAGCATTGTTTTGCTGAAATGTCCCAGGATGCCGACCACAGCAAACGTCATCCCAGCAAAGTAGCAGAAAGTGTCGCCCACGAACACAGATGAAGGATACCTGTGACAAAACAGGTGGCAAGTTGACAGAATAAAAGGGGGCAATGATATATAATTTTTCCTAAAACTGCCTCAGGTACTGGGCTTAACTTACCAGTTATGGTAAAAAAGTGCTAATGTTGTGAAGAAGAATGGTATCATGAAGTAGAGGGAGAAAACATGGTCATCACGGTAATCTCCTGAAAGATTTGAAAACAAAACAAATCAAATCAGGTGAAACTGCCAGTGTGATACAGTAACTCCAAACCCATGTCCACAACATTCAGGACTTGCGGTGCAGAGGGTGTGATCTGTAGTGCTGATGGTGAGAAAGGAAAACAAAGCACACACCGCTGAGCTCCAGCAGGTTGAAGACGATGATGGAGCCGGAGATAAACAGGGCTTGACCTGACTCGATGCCATTGATGCCCGCTAGGATGTTGATGGCATTTGTGCAGAACACTGCAAGCATTCCCATGTAGACGTAGTAGAGAATACCTGCAGAAGATCATAAATAACAACAGAACGACGGAACATGAATGGAACAGGAGTGCCAATATTTTTTATCTTATTTAAACACACACATACAGCTCCAAAATGATGTTATTCTACATGTGGTCCATGAGGCGTGCATGGTAACTGCCTTTCATTTGTTTTATGTTCATGCATAATGTTTGTTGGTGTGCCTTTCCATGGACAATGTATTTAATTTATTAGGTAGGTAGTAGACTCACCCAGATCCAAGTGCAGACCCAGCAGGACTCTGAAGGGCTTGGGCACCACGATGACCGTGTTGCCAAAGTTGGTGAAATAGACCATGAGCAGCGGCAGGGAAGCCATGGTGGGAAGCAGGAGCTTGTGCCTCCACCGCAGATTCAGAACATCATCAGCAAAGCCCAGGAAGATCATGCAACAGATGGCCAGAAGAGCACCAATCAGCTGTACAAACTGATCCAACAAGAAGACAACAACACAGGGAGTCAGGGCCGCAGATTTGAGAGAAACACACAAGTTAACTTTACAATCAGGGGACCCCACCTCATCATGTGGGAAGCCCTTGCACTGATCTCCCATAAAGCAGCTAAGGAAAGGCACTGGGATGAAGCAGAAGAGGATGATGAGGAAGACCGTCCCACTGATGACTCCCTGGGACTCTGGGCTGCACAGACGGATGACCAGGAAGAGGAACATTAGAGCAGGAAACCAGCAACATTTGACTTCAGAACTGGACATATACCACCTGACATAATATCAAAACCCAAACTGATGAGTGCAATCACTGGGCAGATAAGAAAAGCAACTCACACTTCCTTTTTGGTTGTTTTGTTTAGGTCCATTCCGTACAGTCTGGCTGAGATGAAATGGTCCTTGAAAGCAGGAATGAGTTTCAGTGTGGCCATGCAGCCGAGAGCCGACATGAAGCCGTTGATCACCAGCGGCAGGACGGGAACCGGTGACATGATTTCAGGCAATTTGGTGGCTCCGTGTCAAACAGAGCAAATCAGGTTTCTAGCTAATCTGACGTTGCCCCCCTCAGGCAATCGATGAACGAGCTGTGGCTGTCCTCACCGAGGTAGAAACATGTCATATCGTTGTTTTAGAGCAAAACACACCTCCGAGAGTCGGCTGTCAAAGACGAACGAGTCCACACGTCACAGCGGTAGTCCATATCATGTTTCATTACGGGCTGTTGATGCTATTATCTGTCCACTGCACTGGTTGTCTTAACTCCACGTCTGTTATCAGTTTTAACCGTTAAGTCGCGAGTGCTACGAGAAGGTTATACTTCCGGTTTAACTCTTCAAAATAAAATCTTATTAAAAACGTATGCGCTGCTTTTTTTTTTTTTTTTTTAGCTGGAATCTCTGGTTGAAAAAAAAGGTTTTAAACATTTTTTGCTGCCTTTTACATAATATCAGTAATATTTGCTCTGCTTTCTAGACCGGTCTTTACATCGTTACTTCTCACTTGATACACCTGTAAACAAACATCAGCTTCCGGTTACTGCCAATCCAATCGGCTGATGACACGGAAGTGACATCTTCTTCTGTGGTGCCGCAGCCTGTACAGCCGTACAGCTGCAACTGACTCCACTTTCACTTCAGGGCATTTTAAAACCTAGATAAGACATTTAATAGTTGTAATATAAGAAAGTGTCTCACTGAAAAAATAAAAACAAACAAACAAAACAAAAAACGATTAAATTAGCCTAATAGACTAAGAATTATGTATTCTATATTATATTAAATATTTTAATATTGATGATAATATGGAGCCTGCTCATTTTGTGAAAATGATATTGAAACTATAGCCCATATAATTTGCTCTACAGATAATCTAACATTTAGTAGTGTTTTGCAAAACAAAAATGATGAACTCGTGAGTCATAATGTGATTCTGTGTCTGGCCAAATCTTTTTGAGTCAGATGTGTCCTGATTTGATAATCAATCCTCGTCGAAAAAAAAAAAAAAAAAAAATGATGATGGCGTTTTTTTTGTACGTTTTTAGTTTTCTGCTTTTATTTTGAAAGCCCCACATTTCACTTCCTCCTCGCCGCCGCGGTCCTCCCCTGCAGCGCCCCCTGCAGGTCTCTACTGTTGTTTGTCAGATCATCATCGTAGAGAGAGGTTGCGGAGGCAGCGGGGTCCGAGCAGCGCAGGTTTGAAACCTCTGGGAGTGCGTGAAGCACCGACCGGGAGCGGAGGGCTGACTGTTTGTCGGACGGACGGATGACAGCAGACCGTCGACGCGTCGCATGCGAGGACTCGGAGATGGGACACACTCGTTCGTTGTTGGCACCGCTGCGCATCGCCACGAAGCCAGCTTCATGTTACCGATGCGTTGCTTTCGATTACCTGCAGCCCGCAGCTCGGACCGCTTAATAAGTTGAACGGTAGGTTTGGTGTGAAGCCTCGATCGATTATTTTGTGGAGTTTGGTGCGTGAACCGGCGCAGCACCGTCCTCTTCAGTAATGCATGATTCATTCTCAGACATCTACGCAACGTTCAGCGCAGGTTTATAGCGCGTGAGCTTCTGCTTTATATAAACACAAGTGGTGATTAAAGACAAGAAAATTAAAGTTAATGCGGTCATAGCCACCTTGTACCTCAGTTATAACTTGTTAGTGCTGAATCAAGATGACTGACACTGACTGCTGCCGCTCACAGGGCTGAAGGCAGCTGACCTGCCCGCGCTGGCAGTCCTGATATTTCCATCCGGACCTGGTGATATGAGCGGCTCCAGGAGACGCTGATGGAGCTCCAGGAGTTGGGCTGGCTGTGTCTGGTGGCTCTCTTCCTCGCCTCCTTGCTCATCGTGCTGGGATGGCTGCTCCAGTACTCGCTGACCTTACTGCGGCTGCGGAGAGCCACGAAGACAGGAGGGGACCCAGCCTGGCAGGAGCAGCAGCAGCAGCAGCCCCACAACAGCCTGGCTGGAGGTGTGTGGGGCTTCCTGCTGAAGATCCGCGCGGGCCGGGATGGAGGTCGCGCGTCTGAGGCCGGGGTTAAAGGCTTGCTGACCTCCCTGTTCTCCTTCAAGTCCTTCAGGGAGCACTGGCAGAGGAGCTGGGTCAAAGCCCTGAACGAGCAGGCGTGCAGGCATGGGGTGAGTTGTTAATCTGAGATCTTTGCACAGGAAGGAGGTGCTGCTCAAAATCATGAGGAGCTGGATGTGTGGAGGAGCACGCCTAAGGTTACTCCACTAAGCAGAGGCATAAATAGTTAAAGGGCGGATGGAGCTGGTGTGCCCATGTGCGCTGTGAGTGTGTGTGTGTGGGCAGGGAGGTGGAGGTGTGGGAGTTGGAGTGTTTAATCTGTGAGAGGATGGGGGGCAGAGGCTTGCGTAACAGCTCTGAATCAATGCACAGAAGAGCTGGAGAGGCAAGACCAGCCAGCGTAGCCTCGGCATGAACACCCACACAACATAAAAATAGTCTGGTACCCCACCTCCTCCAGCCTGCAGGGGGGGAAAATGAATGTGTTGGATCACGGCGGGAAGAGAACAGAGGAGTGGCTGTCTCACCTTTTTCTTTTCCTTGAGTTAATCAAATTGTAATAACATTAGATTAGTTATCGGATGCAGCAGACAGGCGGTAGACCTGGCACGCGTTCAAGGCTCATTGTGAGTTCCTAAAGGTCTGCCTCCTTTTTTTAATGGTTCCCTTGATCCGTGTGAATCAAAGTGGGCCACACAGTCAGATGTCTCCTGTGAGCGCTGGAAGAGGAGATGGATCCACGACCCCCCCACCCCCCATGTAGGAACTATGTGTGTGTGTGTGTGTGTGTGTGTTGAATGAGAGATGAGTTGGCGGAGAGTTTAAAGGGGTCAGATCAATCCACGGAGTGAACGTGCACAGCAGGCAGCCCTCCGTTCTGATTCACAAAGGGTCACCCCCACCATGGCTGATTGAAAGCTCCCTCCTCAGATGTTCAACTCAACACTTTGGAGAGATCCTCGTTCAGGGGTGGGGCAACAATCGAATAAATCCGTAACTCTGCCAACAAACAGACACAGACAGGAGTGAGATATGACATTAGAGTACCAGTTGTCATCATCAACGATCAGGGTTTATTGTGTTGTGCAGCTCTCCGAGTTAACAGTTCCAAGCAACTGCAATTTAAAAAGGATCATTTCAGTTTTATCTGTTTATCAGTGGAACGTAGGCGATAGCATAACATCTTAATTTGATTATTCTACTTGTGATGCATGTAAAAAACAGTTATTATCATTATTATGATTTCAACCAGCTCCAAAAGTTTAAGGATCAATTTGTAAGATATTATGAGCTGTCTTCATAAACAGAATGTGACAAAACAACAGTGCTGACGTGTATTTGTGTTGCAGAGATGTCTACTGAAGTGAGCATGCTAACGAGCTAGCCGCGGCCCTTCCTTTTCTAACTAACAAACTAAAAAAATGTCGAGAAAGGAGATTTACACCTACTTTTCTTACTAAAAATAAGATACAAAATAGATATAAAATACAACCGTACGCTGTATGAATTCAAGTTTCTTTCTAAGATGAGCCTCTGTTGAGTCAGTCTTCTGTTAGCCATGGCTAGCTGAGCTACTTGCTAACGGCAGCTAATTGCTATACAGCCAAAGACAGCTACATAGCAACGGCAAAGTCGAGCACAGACCGACTTACCGGGTGTAGACTGTTGGTATAAAGTGTCATTGGGTGCCTATTTCCCCCTTCTATCCGCTATCTGCGTGTACCGTTGTCAAAATCCCCTTCGCTGCATGAAACAACAACAAAAACAACCTCCAAGCCAGCAAGGCAAGTTGCTCTAAAGTAACCTGGTTGCTCACAACATGAATGTAAACAAGCTAGCAGCTTTTACCTTTTCTTTTGCAGGGATTTAGCCATTTTTTATGCCAGGACTCGGCACCCCACATGCAAAACATGTCTTCCGCTATACCAGAATGAGAGCTGGTGCAGCCAGGCCTTTCTCCAGCGCCGACACAGTGCTGTGGAGATGTGTCTGCCTGTGTGAGAGTAACTCCATTATAGTGAGCAGGATTAAGCAGTTACGTAGCTAACCTCAAATTCTGGTAATTTCTGACAGATTACACCTTTAATTGGTAACTCACTACTGTTAGTGGATTTTTTTTTTACCATTTGACAGAGCCAGGCTAGCTGTTCCCCTCTGTTTCCATTCTTCGTGCTAAGCTAAGCTAACTGTCTGCCATCCATTGAGTGTCTTATCTTAGTCTCTGCAGGAAAACAAGTATACAAGCAAACTTCCCAAACTGTCAAACTCTTCCTTTAAAGTTTGACAGTGTTTGTTCTTATTAAGAAGAAGATAACTTCTATAGGAAAGGATAAGTGACAGCCTGAAAAAATCACTGTCATGTTTAGACTTTAATATATTCTGTCTGCTATTATTGGGGAGAACAAACTGGGGTTAGAGGAGCTCACAGGGCTTTGAAGACTGCGGTTGCCTCGTGTTCATGTTTCTTAATGTGAATCCTTCACGGTGTGAATTTCTGTACGCATGATCTGTGCATGCCACATGTGTTTTGGTATGCAGCGTTAAGCCCGCTGAGCCTCTATCCGTTTTCATCAAAGTGCTCATTTTTTTTGATAAGAGGTCGGAGAACAGAGCGGCGTGATTCCCTCGACCGGCTTCCCTTTGATATGTGGTGGTGAATTGGAGTGTGCCAGCTTAGCTATCTTACAATGGCCTAATTAGATGATCCATTGTGACCTTTCGTGGCTCTCAGTTACCGAGAAAAACATTGGAGTGAACCTTGGGTGAACTTTGGAGTGTTTGGTGAGAGTCATTTCAGTGGAGTTTCAAGTTAATTTGTCTTCTGAAGAACACAGTGCAGAGCGGCTGCTATGGATACGAAACCTCATACCTTAATGGTTCTCTTTGAGTTTGATCTATGATGACTGTGTGACCTTAAGGCGTATATATGAAGCTTTATGCCCAGCAGTGAGAAAGGCATTATTATTGTAAGATAATTCTCCCGACTGGGTAAATGCGTCAGTGGAGGAGGAGATGGATACAAGCTGTCCGTGTGGTGTTTGAGTTTGTGAACGGAGAGTGCGAGCCAAAGCTTCCTGCGCTCACCCATCACAATGAAATATCTGCTAGTCATTGTGTCTGCGTGCAGAGCAATCTGTTATTCCCAGTCAGTCTGGGCTGCATGCAAATCGCTCGTGAGTTTGTCGATGAAACTTTTGGACGTGATACTGAGATAAACAAATCACATCACATTTCCATAATTGAATCAACAAGCTGTTTCCCAGAAGGAAAACAAGGTCCCCAGAACCCTGTTAACAGCTAGAAAGGTGGCGGGGTCCGCCACATGTAAACAAAGTAAAAGAGTATGAAACTGTGTTGTCCTTTAAGGTCAGTTTGTTTATTTAGTTTGTTTAGGCTCCAGAACAAACTAAAAATCCAGACCAAAACTACACAGTGTACCTTTAAAGGTCACATGCTTTGTCTCCATATTTTCATTTTCATTTCAGACAGGTGCATCAAAAGTGAAAAGAAGCGTTAGCGACATGTTTCAATAGCCAGTTATCTCTGTCCTGTCAAGGCTCCGAGTTGTAATCCGGTTCAACGCATTTTCTGTCTTTTTCCCCTCCTCCCTGAAAACCTGACTGGAAAAACCTGCCGTGGCGAGTATTAAGTGACCACAAGCGAGTCACTTTGCATTCTTTGCCCTGTCACATACAGTAAGCACCTGCCACCTGCCAGGCATGTCGCTGTGGAAAACAGACACTAGAGCCACCATCCGGACTTGCGTTTCCCGAAGACTCACGTTCTCCTCTAACACGCATTTCATTAATTATGTTTCTACATCAGGCCAAACATGAGCTTCCCTGGAGGAACGCCGGGCGTTGGAGATCCGGCTTCAGTGTCATCATGTGGGGATTAGCACCAATCCTTTATAGCATTAACCTAAGTACTTCTGTGGCATTTAAGCTAGATGCTGACAGACGTCTTTAAATAATTATGTTGAAATTTATCCAAATAAAGGCAAGTTGAATGAGCCCGCATGGAAAGTTGGAGCAGGATTCAGAACAACCTTATGTTTGGTCAAGGATTGAGGTGGCTTTTATAATGTTTACATTATATGTTTTTCAAATAATTATTGTTCATCGACTGTTTTACTCAACAACTCCACAGCAGACAGGAAAATTGGCCCAAATATCCACCTGTATCCTCCATGAAATCAGTATATGTAGAGCGGAATCGCTTTGATTATTGATTAAATGTTTGAGTAATTTTCCAAGCAAAAAATGTCAAAACAGACTAAAAATTTGAAACATGTTCCCTTCTGTCTCTGAGAAAATGATCGCGGGCATTTTGTGTGGTTTTCTGACATTTAAAAAAAAAACTAAAACTAATTGATTAAAAGGCTAGTTTAAGGAAATAGTCTTATTTAAATATTAAAAGGGCTCTATGTAAAATTTTAAAATGTATTAATCACCTTTTGTATTGACCATATGTGAGTCTGCTGACATAAACTAATGACTTCCAGCACAACACAGAGGTTCCACAGAGCCCCTTTAACCTTGAGCCTGAAACCAATTGACTTAGCTTAGCGTAAATGAATGGAAGCAGGAGGAAACAGCCGGCAGAAAAGCCGCCCAATCACATCTAAAGCTCTCAAATAACATGTTATATCACCTTTGTAAAATGCGTTCAAAGTGCAAACAATACATGATCTATTGCCATTTTGACATTGGTTATGGAGACCATTAGATTAATTTGAAAGTTACTAGACAGAACCCTCTTTATAGGATGGTCAATAGGACCATATACTGTGTACTGTGAGGAGATATAAATGTGTCAACAGGGAGAGATGATGGTGTTTTGCCATGCATACCATCATACTGGTAGTTATACCTTTTATATCTGTACGAATCAGAACATTATTGGCAATACTGCAAATCAATAAGCAGGGTGGTTTCATGGTTGTTTTATTATAACACAACATATAATTACATATATTGTGAACGATAATTTTATCCATATCAAAGACTCAATTTCGAGTGTTTTTGGCCTTCGTTGCTTTCCATAGTGTGGGCAATGCTCATGTGAGTCATCTGACGTCTGGGTCAAGGAGTAGGCAGTGAAGAAGGTGATACTTCCCTGTGGATTTCCTGGTTCTTATCTCATTTACTCAACGTTATCTGTAGCATTGTATCCACACCAGCATACAGTTCGCCCTTGCGCCTCGCTCTACCTTGAAATTAGAACTTGTAAGGAGAGCATCATCATAACCTCTTCAATGCTTTTGCTCCCACAAGAACTGAGGTAAATCTTTTCAGGAAGTCTTGCTAGGTTCTCCGTTTGCCAATTTGCTGCAGCGTCTTACTCAGACAGTTGACTCTTAATGAACAAATTATGTGGGAAAGGAGCCAATATGACATGCAGACTGCTGACGTTTCCTGTCACATACTGTAAAAGGGTTTTTAAGACTCGGTTGCTCTTAAGATCACCGTCACACACAAAATAATGATTACAGGACATCTGTTTCTTGCATGAATGACACATTAGAGGATGTAGCTGTTCACAGTAATATGGATGAATATTATGAAGGTTTCTCTCGCAATCAGAAACTGACAGTTGTTGCTTTCTTTGGATATTTGGTATTGATCATCAGGTAGAGTCGTCACAAGACAAAAAGTGCTTCACAAAGCAGGGCTCTAACTCTGTTTGGTGAAATATAGCAATTTTGATCAGTATTATTATGAAGATAAGTGGTTACTGTCCGTAGTTCATAATAGCACTCATTTCAAAAAGCCTGGTTCGGCTGCCCTCGTCGATATCCAGCAGACAGTGACGTAAGCCAGGAAGCCTCCAATACTGATCTGGGACTCTGAACACTGCTAGCTTACAGCTCACGCTGTCTCACTAATTTTGAGTGTCGTCAGTATGCTGCACCCATGCAGCAGACGGAGAGCCTAAGGGCAGACCTGACCCTGACCCGTGAAGTCCAGTATTCAAAACGACAAGACGAGACTGAAAAATGCTTCGGGGGGGATGATTCCTGACAGGGAGGCTGGGAGTTGTTACATAAAGACAACGAACAGCGGCAAATCACACAAGCTGCAGCGACAACGTAGAGACAAGAGACAACGTGTCAGTGACGGTGACACATTCAGCTCCTTTTTTTGAGGATATTTGGTCAAGATATGTTTATTTTGATCTCCGCAGCTGTACGTCCAATAGGGCTGAGGAGATGGCGACTGCCTTTCTTGAGATAAAGATTAGAGGAGACAATTCCAACCCCAGGGTGAAAGGCAGAGTGGTGGAGCGCTGGCCATGTGTTGCAGCTGGGTTCACAATTCTGAAGACATTCAGTCAATCCTACCTCTAGTCTGATGGTGTTGACTTATGGGTTTGCTAAGAAGCACCACCCCACCCTCGTGCTTCCTGTGTCTCTGTAAACCAGGGTTTTGGCCTGAGGCTTCATCACAGCTGCAGCAATGTCAAAAGAAGGACATCCTTGTGTGTGACAAGATTTTACTTTATGCCCATAAAATTTTTTTAATGATAGAAAGCACAGATTGCTCTGGCGTGAGCCGGTTAAACAGAGAAACTGAAGACACATGAATCTGTTCAGCAGTCATAAAAAGGCACCTCCTGCACCTTTGAACAGTAATCCCATGATGCAGCTCATTTCATGACTCAGTTGTTTATCCAGAGAAAATGTCTGAGGAATTACAGCGGAAGCCCCTGGATATAATCTTGTCTTGGCAGGAGGACTTGATATGGAGCTATTCAGATGTCTCTGGCTGGATTAGTTTGTGGAGGAGGCTTGAAGGACTGGAAGTGGTTGGCTTCGTCAGACCTGCAGATCATAGCAGCATCGTCAGACTGTGTTGCGCATCTGCAGCTGACACATGATGCCAAGCCGCCGTCACCGGGTTCAGTGGGTTGAAGAGGAAGACTGATAGAACATACGAGTGTGCATCTGCGGGGAAGCAAGCTCCCTGTCCATTCAAGAAGTGCAATTGTAAAAAGGCTGGTGATTAGCTGAGGCCACAGTTCACTTCTTCTCTCTCCGACTGCGAGCTGCCGGTAGATGATTAATGCCCTGCGATTATGCTCAAATAGATTCCCTCTTTACAGCCGGGGACGTTAAGCGCTCAGCACTCATTTGCTGTGATTGCGTAAGAAACCAACCTCATACACAGCAGTTGATGAAATTCAAATTCACCAGCCTGTTTTAACTTTTAACGACTCATAATTTTACAATCGATTTTACAATCTCTCTGTGTAGGGAATTAATTCACGAGGCTCAGCAGTGAAAGTGGAGAAACAAATGAGGCATTATTCTAATATTGCAAACTACCTGAACCAGTCTGAAGTGAAACTAAATACTAACTACACAAGTCTCACAATCTTGTTCCATCTAGACCAGTATTTAAACTGTAAAAAATGCAACTGAAAATATAAACTGAAATTCACATGCCCACTCAAATGGCCTGATGGGATTAGTTTATAGATTTACATCTACAGTGATTCTACAGGCTACGTGCTAACCTTAGCATGCTAACATGCTCCCAATGACAATGCTCCCTTACTGAAATTTACAGGTACTGTTTACCATGTTCACCATCATATTTAAGTATGTTAGCATTCCAACATTTGCTTTATGTTAGCAGTGTTAGCATGCTAAAAAAAACACTGCCATTCCTCCAGCCACGCTGCTAGCATGGGTGAGAAACCTAATTGCTGTTTTACTTTGGCTTTCCAAGTTATCAAACCAGTTATGCTCGTGTGTGTTTAAATTCAAATTCCAAAACATGAAGATAAGATGCTCTGTTGTTTCCTAAAAGAAAGAAAATGTTAATCTTGTTCAACATTCTGCTGTAGCGTGTTAGCTTAGTAACATTTGCTTTTTTTCGTTAGCATGTTAGCCGGCTAACGCTAAAAATTGCCTTCCCTCCAGCCACGCTGCTAGCATGAGTAAGGAAACAGAAGCTGATGTGTTTTACCTCGTCATTTTTCATGCCTGTGGACGTCGGCTAAAATGATTCTATTTTAATTTAAATTCCAAGACATGAATGTTAGATGTTTCATTATTTTCTAAAAGTAAAAGAGAAATAGCTTTTTTACACCACAAAATGTGTGCCTTTTTGTAGCCTGAATCTCAGATACTCACAATTAAAGGAAAAGGCAGGAAAGGGTCAAAAAAAGCCACAGGGGGAGTGTATTTCTGGTTGACCCACATGCTTTTCAGAGGCGTTCAGCCAGCCGGACCCAAAGGGGGCGTCGCTGACAAACCTGAAGTGACACCATTGATGTCCTCAGGAGCTGTCTCTCTCCAGAAATACTCTACACACACACGCAGTTGATCAGCGGTGGTTCACAAGGACAAATCCGTGGTTATGCTCCTGGCTTTGCCCTCTCTATGACAAAATGGGCTCTGCCAGGAGGATATACAACACCACAGAGCGCCAGATGGCTACCCAAGAAGCCAATAGATGCAACATGTCTGAGTAAATTCCCCCTGAACAAATAGAAAACCATGAACATACGGCCAGTTCGATATCCTCAGCTTGACCTTAAATAGGCTTTTTAAAATATTTTCCAACCATATTTCATTTCAGTGACATGACAGACCTAAAAACTGGGTGATGGCTGTACCATCCTTGCCAAACCTCCGAGCACATACGCACCTTGCACTGTCTCGAACCTTCAGAGCATACGACACTGGGACTATAGGAAGTGACTCTTAACAGGGATTGATATCAGCACGCCTGGCAGTCTAAAAATGTAATGACCCAGCCTTTCTCTCAGGCATGCAAGGTTTTGACTGCCCTATAATGGTAAGCCTTTGATGTTGTGTGCCCTGAAGCAATTTTGCAAAAATATTAAGTCGTCTTATGTTTATTTAGGTTGTCAGTTTCTATTTGTCATGGATTAGAATGTTCGACATATATATATATATGATATTTGAACTCATACGCATATGTATTTATTTCAGTCAAGGTCATACCCCACTCTTTCTCTATATATTTCCTGTCTATATCAACCTATATCAGATATCTAATAAAGGCAAAATGCAGAGAAAATCCATCTTAGACTGTAGTGCTGTTTTGCTCGAAATATAATCAGTGTTGCAGAATTAGTGTCCCCAAACAACACTGACATTTAGGCTCACAAGATTTTGCTGACTCTGATTAGACTTGTCATGAAAAAAATGCCAGTGGTGTTCGACTGCAGTGACACAGAACCTTTAGCAGTGCATAATCAATGAGCCACACACGATCAGAAGCTTGTGATTTATGGCTTTATCTGAATCTGAAAAAAATGCATGACGTCATGTTGCTTCAGCACGTTGGATGTAATCATGAGCGGCTGGGTGACTGAGCAGTTTTAGAGGCTCCAGTCAACCGAAGTAAACACAGACGGGTTGTACGCTGTAGTCACGTGACTGCAGAGATGGTCCAGGGAAACTACGTAAGCTTGCAGCACTGCACTTGGCTTCTTGCCCTCCTGGTTGGAACACTGACACACACACACACACACACACACACACACCAGAAACTTTGTTATATCATCCGCCCACCTCTGCCCCGCCTCCTCTGTTGTGTTTGATAGAGATTGGACTTGGACCTAGAGGAACATATGCCCTGACAATAGGGGATTTGTTTTCTCTCACTTGCATCTCCGGCGCCAAGTTAAGCCGTCTATTGAAACAGATCCCCTGGCAACACTCGTGCTATGATAGTAGGCCACTGGTGTTGTTCTGGTGAATCTTTTCTTACAACCGGGACACTAATTCCTCTTGTTAGGGGTATCTTCCAAGTCCGACACTCGTACAGTAAAAGCTGCTGAGCTGTAAGCATGACTAAGCATTGACTGATGCAGCCACGATAATGGAGGCTGTTATGTGGCTGAGGCGCAGAGTGCTCCGAGCAGGCTGACCGACCGAGAGAGGGAATCCACCGCTACTGCATTATAATAGAGGCCCATGTTAACTCGAACGTACTCCTCTTCCACCCTTTGGTTAAGCATATGTTGTCATTTGTTTGCCAGTATCTTCGGGCACTGTTCATCTGAGTGCACAAATGCACTGAGCTGCCTGGTATTAACCTTATGTTTGTGGGCAATAGCATCCTTAGAGCCATACACATTTCCGAGAGTCTGAACCTTTATCGTTACAGACTAATCGCACATTAAAGGGCCCATATTATGCTCAGTTTTAGGTGTATGGTTTTATTTTGGACTACTAGAATAGGTTTGTTCAGAAAACACATTCTTTTTCTCATTACGTCCTGCTACTGCTACAGAGCTTTCCTTAACCAAGTCTATGAAGGCTTCATTTTAGTGCCTGCCTCTTTAAAGGGGCCCACACACCGCCCAGACTCAAACCAACGGCCAACTGCCTTTATCCGACCACTCCGTTGCCTCTTGTCTGACCCGTTCGGTAGAAAAGTTTCATTGAAACATACCGCCTCGACTACTGCCAACTACACAGCAGCGTGTACGTTCTGCGCTTGCGCGAGATGCAATAAGTCTCCCTGACGTGGGGTGCCGCTAGTCTCGTGCCAGTAATAAGCTTCCATGGCAACCCGGATGCGAGAGGACGCTGGCATGAATATCGTCGCTTCTCAATCCGTATCAAAACTGCTTTTTTCTGTTGGAAAAAGAAAGCCAAGGTGTCCCTACAAGTTCTGGGGCTGTGCTACTAACTTTGAAGACTGCACACCTGAACAATTGGCTCCGTGGACTCAACTTTCTCCGCCGATCAGTTGTTAGCTTAACAACGCTAACTTTCAAACTGACGACAGGCGCTCTATTTATTCTTTGTTTTGTGTGTCCCACTTTGTTAAGTGTCCTTGGGTACCCTGAAAGGCACTATATAAAGTGACCATCGTCCGATCACTTCCGCCCCCCCACACACCGCGCTGATTCGCTAGCACACCGTCAATCAGAATGGTCATTGAACAGCTAGCACACAACCAATCAGAGTATCCGATGGCGTCCAATCCTCAGACCGCCAACTCCTTTAGACTTTGCAAGTTGAGTCTGTCCAAAAGCTTCAACACAGCTGAACACACCGAACAGATTTGTTCCCGAACTTGTCCGAGTCTCCCCAAACGTTTCAGATGTCCGACGTTTGGGCCAGCGTGTTCCTGCCTTAAAGTCCCCCCTCCCAAAAAAGCCCAGTGAGCTCTGATCGGTCAGCTCTCACAGGCCTGAGCAGGCAGAGCCCACCGTGCTTCTGCATCAGTCTGTCGGTGTTGTCATTAACCCGATCTGATTAGCTGCCCCGATCTTAGTAGTGCATGCGCTGCGACGTGTCCGCCATCTTGGACATCTAGGTACGGCAACATGACTAGGACAAAACCACACGAAGAACAGCAGGCAAACAATGCTGCCTGTGGGAGCATAGCTTATTTTTCGATATGATATCATGTTATTATTGTGTGCTGTCCAAGTATTTTACCATGCATTGGTATTATTGTTCCTACAAACGATCTGTCTATAAAGCCCTTTAGAGTAGAATAGGATTAAAATAATGCCATGCTACGACAGGCAACCACATGCCACCATCCAAAATAATCATTTGCAAAATGTTACATCAGAGAGGATTACTTTGTATGATTGGCACGCGAACAATAAGATCAGTGCCATGTGTGAGCGAACGTATAATCACTGAGCAGAGATCAGCGAAGGTGTTCCACGTCTGATACCAAACGTGGTGAGAGTTAATGGAAAAAATATGACTAACTGCTAACCAGCTGCATTACAGGCTACATCACTGCAGTACAAAACCTTTCATGTTATCCCCAAGTGTCTCTCCTCTTTCTCTTATGTAATATTTAGGACATTTGTTCTCCTCCTCTCTCTATCTCTCTCTCTTTCTCTCAGAGCTCCATCCAGATCACTTTTGACAGCAGTCTCCAGTTAACTGCTGCCTCTGCAATTGATAGTGTGACCTGCACTGACCAATCGGCACACCGAATGGTAGGTACTCTTTGTTGTAGTCCGTGCTCTTTATAGCTTTATAGCGCACACATGCAGGGGATAACTTCTGAAGACCACATCTTTCACCCAGTACATTTTTAAATTGAAGCAACACATGGAAAAAAACTAAACAAAACAAAAAATCTCTGTGTCGAATCAGTGAGACACAGCTGAAAAATGTGGATTTTAACAGGCAAAGCTGATTTTCTCCCATTTCAGCGCTGTCAACCTCTTCCTGTTTCGCAGGTTCTACACTGTAAATGTTGGGTGGACACAGTGACGTTTCCTGTGACGGTCACCCAGCAGTCACACGCTGCTGTTTCCATGGACACCTATCAGATCACTATAGCACCTATGGTGACAAAGGTACAAAAGCACACCTGGATTTTTTTGCACGCGGCTGTCATGAGCATCATTTGCATTGTCTGTTCGCAAAAATCACATGTGGTCCCTCTGCTGTTTCACATTTTACTAGTCATGATGATGACACACAATAGTGTCTGTTGTTAAGAGGATAGTTGTGTTGAAGTGATCTACTTCCCTGATCTAGCATTACAAGAAATCTGTTTTCCTGCCAAATAGCACCAGGTGTGTCATAATGTCATAATTTTTCACACTGGTTGCACTGGTGCCCCAAACTTTTTAATTTAGGTGCACTAGCACATCACTTAGGTGTACCAAATAAATAATTTTAGCTCATTTATTTGAATGTGCAATGTGTGAGGATACAGGGTAATGGCTAACTGCTGCTGACTGTAGCTGCCATTAGCTATTTAGCTCAGTTAGCTGGTCAGCTAGCAGCCCTATTAGCTTCATCTGCGTAGAGCTCACAGGACCAGGGCAGTGTTGGTGTTGTTTACACCGCTAGCACAGGAGCTATGGACCACTGAGAGGAGGAGGTTTTGAAGCCCGGGGAGGAGGGACCCAGTGGGGAATGCTTGCAGGGAGCAACTGGGACCATTTACAGCTCTGCGAGAGAATAACAGGCCAGGATTTGCATGGTTAGCCTGGTTGGCATGGTTAGCATGCTAACTTCAATAGATATTGTAACACAATGTCTATATATGACATCAAAGCTGTTATTTCTTTACATTATATTGATAGCTCAACTTCATTTCAAATGTTTTAAACTGAAATTACATATAGCACATTTAACACATTATGAATAATGATTGTAAACACGAATAAAGGTGCAAATACATGTTTTTCTTTATCTATATTATACTCAACAAGAAATTGTGATAACCTCAATTGTTTAAAAACTAATCTGCTAAATTTGAGGCACACCCGTTTGACCAATGCAAATGTTTAGGTGCACTTTTGGGTGCGTGTCCAAGCAAAATCGTCACACCTTCGAGCTCTGACAAACAGAATTAAACAATAAATAAAAACTTTTCTATATTATAAACTTGTGTCACTGCACGCCTCTATGTCTAAAGTGTTTTCTGTCTGTCTCCGTCAGGTGGTGGTGGGTCTGGAGGAGGTTGAGGACGAGGGCCTGCTGATCTCCTGGACTCTCTCCAAGCATCCATCATTTACTCTGACCGTGTCCCCGTGCAAGCTGCAGAGAAAGGTGAGAGCATCTGATATTGATACCATTAATATGATAGGTCTGCCTCGTGCAGCCAGCGGAGCCCTCAGCCCCTGAGAGTGTTTAAAAGTCTCAAACTGAGAGGCTGCATACGCTCCAATAAAGGAAACGCACATTATGCAAATTGTTTCTGAGACCGACATCGTAAATCTCAGTGAACAAACAAATGTTTTGCATGTGAATCACTTTCCAAACCATTAATCTCGCCGTGAGTCATGGAGGAAATGCCGTTCCTGAATGTCGTTGCATAAATGCGCATGGCATTTAATGCCTTTTGTCTGAGACAGCAACAAAGTCAATAAATTAAGGAAAAAAACAAATATTGAATGCTGAAGAGAGCTCTCAGGGAAACCCACTCAATTTGATAGTCATGGCAAGTCTAAGTATGAAATATTGGGATTGCATCCATCCCCCAAAGGTGCAATTGTTTTTGAACGAACTAAATGGCTTTTAGATTAAAGCAACAGTAAACAATTATGTTGTATTTGTTCCTCTTGGACTGAGATTTTAGTCTGCGTCAATAATTCAGTTTGCTTCAGTACATATTGGTTTATATCAGAGGGTAATCATTCGCTTGTTTTTCTTCGCAGGGCACTGAGGGTGGGGCAGACCTGGACATGATTAAGGGACTGATAGAGGACACTCTGTTCAGCACTCAGCCAGCCATGGTCCTCAATCTCAAGGCTTGTGCGTCCAGTCCTTTGGTGAGAGATATTCAGTGTTTTTCTCTACCTCTGAAGCAATAAGACAAACGAAAAAGGATCTGTTTTCTGAAATAAATAAATTACTATGACGTACGATAGATCCTGACCGTTTTTCTGCACACTCCCAGGCCCCCATGGATCATCTATCGGTGGGATTAAACTCTGTCCCCCAGAGTGTCTTGGTGAGACGACTCCTGCTCCGGCAGCTCAGGGCGACCTTAAGTAAAGGTCAGATATATTCCCTCAGCGTTGGATCATTTCCGTCCTGCTTCCTGCTGATAGCTGAAGCCTTGCTGTGTCGCTGTGTGTTTGCAGGTCAGTGGTCTAGGTCAGGGGAGATGTGCTGTGTCCTGAGCCTGGACCAGCCCTCCACAGAGAGGACAACCCGCTTCCTGTCTGTGCCCAGCAATGCCAATGCCTCGCTGGAATGGAGTGAAGAAATTACTCTGTAAGATGGCATCTGGAGTGTTGAAGTATTCCCTGATTGATCAAGTACTTGCAGCATTCGGCCACCATTTTTTAAAATCTGCAGCCATAAACTAGCTTGTTTGCTGTTCATTGTGCATCAACACATCAGAATGGGGTTACAGAAGAAAACATACGACAGATTGACCAATGAACAATGTTACATAGTCATTTTGTCATACGTCATCAGACTAATTTGCCTAATCTTTGTGGGTTTCATACAGAAATGGGCTTAAAGAACCATTTAGTACCTTCAAAAGTAGTTCTTGGTGGTAAAAATCCAGATACTTGAGGTGGAAATGTGGCTTAAGTTGGTAAAAGTGATTGATGTGGGTGATGTCATAACTTCTGTCCACTAATCAGGATTTAGCAACACTTGAATCAGAATCTGATGACTGTTGGTTGGTTGTTCAGCTCATGTTAATCAAATCTAATTAGACCAAAACCACACAGTCATGATTAAACAGATAAGCTGTCAAACTTAATAAATAATATCAAACATTTGTTTTACTTTATTTCTTCTATCGTCCTTAATATTAATGTTTCACAGTCTATAAAGGAAAAATCAGCTTAAGGAGGAAGTCATATCTGTCCATAATTAAAAAATATATGTATATACATATATATTTAAGGATAAGTTCACCCAAAAACGAGGAGCTTCACAGCTTCACAGAGATGGTTTTTGAACTACACCCGATTATCAGCACGGTGTTAGCAGATAGACTGAATTATCATTTATGGGTGAAATGTTCCTTTAAAAAAATGTATGTATTTTCGCATGAAGTGGTTAAACCTTGCGTCTAACGTGGCTGTTTCCTGTGTGTTGAAGGGAT
Source organism: Lagodon rhomboides (assembly GCA_039737535.1). Lineage (NCBI taxonomy): Eukaryota > Metazoa > Chordata > Actinopteri > Spariformes > Sparidae > Lagodon > Lagodon rhomboides. Next base: position 8,836,909 of record CM077795.1, on the reverse strand, counting down.
CTGGGCCTAGAGACCAAAGAGCTGAAAGTGAGGCTTCTGGAGCGGAACGGCAAAAGGGAACGTAAGGCTTTTTCTCGATAGCAATTTACCATTGGCTGCTGTTCAGAAACCTGATCAGCAGGAATGTTTCGACTGCTTAAGCAAAATCACCTCTGTCTAAAAATGCACTGTCAAGGAGGAGATGCTCCTTTTATGGCCTCAGAAGCACATATAAGAAACAGCTTTCATGCTGTTTGTACGGATATGTGAAGGTTTTCATTTTGTTGATAGAATTCCTGCCGGGCGCCGCCTCCATCACCCTGGACCCCCGGTGCAAAGTTCCTACTGGACAGCACATCCTGTCAATAGGGCCTGGATACGGCTTGGCACCAAACGCTACCGTCACAGCGGAGGTGAGCAACAAGATGCAGCATACTTTGTATCTAAAAACCATTGTCATGCTTTGAATGTGCAGTTACATCACAGTTTATTATCTAACATCAAGCAAGCAGGAGTGAAACAAAGATTCACTACAAAGGGAGGAGTGTTGAGTAACAGCTGATACAGAGCACACTGTCGCGCTTGTTCTCAGCAAACTCGCCTTTATTCCTTCTTGCCCTCGACATTTTTCTTCAAAGCCAGCTTAAACATCTGTATCTCTGCAGGCTAACGTTTCATATTGATTCGCTCCCTGTTGTCTCCTGCAACCTCTTAGACCGTCTCTGATTAGTCACCTGAAATTTGTCCCCCCCGGTCCAGATGTCAGTTTAAATAAAGTGCCGTCCTCTTCATTAAAGTGCACTCCTTCTAATGAAGTGTCCATCCCCTCTACACATCTGCTAAATGAAAAGTTCATTTGGTGTGTTTTTTTTCTGACTCCTCCAGCTGCTGTATGTGGAAACAGAGGAGCCCCGAAGCGCCCACAATGCTCTGCCGCTGCGCTCCTCGCTCACCCCCACCAAGAAGGTCGACGTGGACCGAACCATCATGCCGGACGGAACCATCGTCACCACCGTCACGACCGTCCAGTCTCGACTCAAACTGGATCGCAGTCCAGGTACATTTACAGAATACAGTATCAGTACGTGCCAGGTCAGGCATGCACCACGATATGAAGAAATGCTGTGATGACGTTAACGGTAACACGTTGTGACGCCTTTCAGGTGAATCACCTTTGCGTTCGCCATCCAAAGTGGAGGTGACCGAGAAGAAACCCACCATCCTGTCAGATGGCAGAGGCAGCCCCAACTCCAGCAGTGAGTTCTTGGCTGAAAGGCCAGACTTTGTTTTACATAACAGATGCAAAGTAGGATAAGCAGCAAGCTGAAGTGTAACTCGAGATGAGAGGAATGCACTTTTCAGTACGCATCATACACTCCAGGAGCAGGTACTCCTGTTCAAAAACCTTAACAGAGTTTTATAACAGGTTTACACAGGGATACGGCTCATACAAAGTACAAAAAAAGATCTGATAAACAGCAAAGTTTGACAAATGTAATTAGACATAAATGATTTCTCTTAGACATTTTAATATATTTCTATAGTCTGAGCTACATATTTGTGTTTTTGTTGCTCAGAGAGCAGCCGCCTCTCTAATGGCCTGGATCCTGTTGCAGAGACGGCCATCCGGCAGCTGACGGAGTCCGCCGCCAAAGTCGCTCGGAAGACTCCAACAAAGAGGAGCACGCTGATCATCTCGGGCGTGTCAAAGGTCAGAGAATGAAAACTGTCCAATTCAGATTTGAAGCCTGAATTTTCACTATTTGTGCACTCATCAATGCACAGCTATTTGTGTAAATTAAAATTTTTTTTTTGATGATTTGCTTGTGTGAACCAAGCCAAAATCTACTTTTAAGGAATCTGAAGTACAGTGTCGTGGAGACAGGCCAAATGACTGTGATCTAAATTTAGTCACGGCCTCCCATTGGACCACATTATGGCAAAATGAAAGTCTTCTGACCTGATTTTGGCCTAAAAGCCTTTAGAAATGTGTTCAGTGTTGGAGGCTGCGGCTGAAACCAGACACGAAAGTCACGGGCCTGTGCAGCTTATCGAGTTAAAAGTGTGAAATACAGAAAAGTGATTCTAATAGGCACTTACACACTTTGATTTCTCTCCCTGTGTCCAATATAACCCCTTAATTAATTGGACATGATTTGATTTGATATCTATAACTCATCAGGTTCCGCTCGCAGAAGACGACTGTGCATTATCGAGCGGCTACGCTGCGGCCATGGACGCAGCCATGCACGGCAACCATTACGGCACGGGGCATCACCAGGACCCAGACGAGACCACTCCCTCGGACGTGTCTGAGCGCCCGTCTGTGGATGATGTGGAATCAGACACTGGCTCCACTGGTGCCTTGGAAACACGCAGCCTCAAGGACCATAAAGGTAAGGCGGAGGTCGTAGTCTTAGTCGACGTCTTAAACTTATTATTAACAGCAAAATTCAGCCTTTCAGATATTGTTTTTTGCAAATTGTTTGATTGCAAATTATTGATGGATACGTTGAAGCATGTCAAATGAATTTAAATTCACGATTTCATAACTTACTGCTATTAATTTAACAGTACAAATATTTCACGTGGTAGCACATCTTTTATAGCCTTACATAACATCTCAACTTCAATAGAGCAATGACTAATATTCAGGCAATATAGCATGACTGGCTCTGAAGTGCTGCTACTGCCATCTGGAGGCCGAGCTGCAGAACACATCCAAAGGACTAGAGCGGTTTGAATGAATCAGGGCTGAATCCAATTTGCATATGAGTTTGATAAGAGAGCTATCTCCTGAAACCACTGAGTCCATTCATAAAACTGGTGTTTGGTTGAGAGCTTTTTCAACTTGGACGTAGTTGCCACTGAAATACACCAACGTATTCTGTCTGCTTCCTCTAGTGAGCTTTCTACAGAGTGGGTCGAAGCTGTTGTTCCGCAGAAGGCATCGAGAGAAGGAGTCCTGCCTCAGCCAGTCCCACGAAGACATCTCCAACATGGGCAATAACTTTGCTGCGGCAGCGACCAGCAGCCGCAAGAAGTCCGGCAGCTTCTCCCGACGTCTCATCAAGCGCTTCTCTTTCCGCTCGTCAGGCAAATCAAAAGGCAAAGCCCCTGCTACCAACGGAGGAGCGAGCTCACTGGATAACTGATTATGACGGTCAGGGTAGGACATGGCTCATTCTGACTTTAAGAGGATTGTTCTATGGATTCTGATATTACAAAACCTTGTAAGAGTCCAGTGTTCGACAGGCTGAACACCCCAGGAGGGCTGTCACCTGAACATCTTGAAAGGACCTCTGGGAGGGTTTTTTTTCCCTCTGGAGGAGAAATTATTGCACCTTCAGGACACAAGTCATGTTTAAATCACATCAATGAAGTGAAAATGTGATCGTGAAACCTTTTTCTTCGAAGGAAATCTGCTGCTCGGCGAGGTTACAGTGAAATGTCTTGTGCCCTGTTTGAACACACACTAGAGCGTGCCCGATGGTGTAAATGCTCTCAAACTATTTAATTAATGATATAAGATGCCAGTATGATGCTATTGGTTTGCACTTTGGACTTTGTTTTTTTTTAATTCATGGGTTGTATAAAGGTAATTTATTATTATGTGGTTCTCATGAAACAAGTGCTATTTATTTTACCCCAACTAAAAAAAAAACTCTTCATCATGGTTGCATTACACTGTAAAATAGAGACATTGCTGTGTGTTTTTCCATGAAGATGTAATTTTAAGAACATAGTTTAAGCGAGTTGACAAATTCAGTCTTAATCCAGCTGTAATGTCCAGTCATTATTGCTTATACATTGGTTTTTAGAATGTTGTTCAATGTTGTATCTCCTGTAAGACGCAGAAAAGATAATATATTTATTGTACATGTTATTTTATGAGGGTACTTTCTGTGGAATGATGCACTTCAGTTTACTTTGGGGATTTTTACCAGCCAGGGTCTCTATCAAACACTACAAGCCAGGCAGTGATTTAAAAAATTTCAGTTCCAGAAAAAAAAAAAGTCATTTCCGGCTTTTCCTCTTGGCTGCTGTTGGCTCAATTTAAGTCAAATGTACATTTAAACACATTATAGAGACTTAGTTGACACTCATTGACTTTTCATTATTGCAATAACTTTTATAACTGTGCAGCAAGATTTTTTTATTTTGTCTGAAATGCCTCACATGGGATGCAGTAAACTGACATGTGATCAGCTCATAATCACAAACTTAACATAGCGAAAACTATCCTGTATGTGAGAAATACGAGCATTATCATACTGTATTTACTTTTGAATAAATTTAAGTCTCACATGAGTGTCAGTACCGCAAATAATCCTGCAGTCTGGTTTGAAAAAAAAAAAAATGGAACTTGGAGGGAGTGTTCAGAGGTGTTTTGCCGAAGGATCGTGAGCAACAGGACGACGAGGTGATGGATTAAGAGGACACACTCAGGGCTAGGAGTAAAACTGCTACTAGCAATTACAAATATGAGGAAGCCTGCTGCATCCTTCAACGCAAACACAGTACCCGTATGTAAAAATGTACATACATTTTTGGACATTTCTGTTTTGTCAGAGAGAAAGACTGACTGCGTTAAGTATGGGACTCCAGAAAAACCAAACTAAATGATTAAGATTAAAATTTCAGGTTTATTTGCAAGGCTAATAAAAGGGATCACAGGGCTGGAGACACTGCTTCCAAAAGTACTCTGATGGACAAACGTGCTTTTACAAAACTAAACCAAGTCAGAATGCTGAAGAAATGAACAAAGCCACTTTGTCAAAGGCACATTGTGAAATCTACATGGCTGGAATGTGAAACAGAAAGCGGCAGCAAAAATTGAAGATATGTATGATTTCTGCTATATTTGAAACGTTAAATTTATTGCAAATAAATTATTTTTTAAACATCACTGACAAGTCTGTTCTTGACCCTGTTACTTATTATAGTTTCTCATCTGTTCATTCTGTATCATTACTCCTGATGCCAACTATAGTCAGGAGATGTACAAAAGGTTTCAATGATCTGATCAATATTAATAAATTCTGCATTTAATTTGCTTTACTTTTACTTTTTTTCTTTGTGAAAGCGCCAAAATCTTAAACCCGGAGGGAAGACACGCGATTGGTCGTCTACGCCCGCCCTTTTTCCTTATTGCCCACTCACAAGAAGCACGGAAGACAACAGCCAATCGCCTTGGTTTCTTCTATAGTGCCGATCACGATTGGTTTGAAACGAGAACAGTTACACCAATAGTCACGGACTTCCGGTGCCCTCTGACTTCTGAAAGCCAATCATACGCGGCAATTTTCTGCGCAACAGCCAATCGCGTGTGAGGGCGGGACAAAGCTGGGGGTTTATATCCAGGTCGTGTGTCCCTTTTTTCTTCACTGCTTACAACCTTACGGTTCCAGAAGCTATATTCGGAAGATAAACTCAACAACTTACAATGTCTGGAAGAGGAAAAACCGGAGCAAAGGCCCGCGCCAAGGCCAAGACCCGCAGCTCCCGTGCCGGTCTGCAGTTCCCTGTTGGCCGTGTCCACCGTCTCCTCCGCAAGGGTAACTACGCTGAGAGGGTCGGCGCCGGAGCCCCCGTGTACCTGGCTGCCGTCCTGGAGTACCTCACCGCTGAGATCCTGGAGCTGGCTGGCAACGCCGCCAGAGACAACAAGAAGACCCGCATCATCCCCCGCCACCTCCAGCTCGCCGTCCGCAACGACGAGGAGCTGAACAAACTGCTCGGCGGCGTGACCATCGCTCAGGGCGGTGTCCTGCCCAACATCCAGGCCGTCCTGCTGCCCAAGAAGACCGGCCAGTCTGCACCGAGCTCCGGCAAGGCGGGAAAGAAGGCCTCATCTCAATCACAGGAGTATTAGCTCGCCTGCTAATAACTTTCAGCCCAAAGGCCCTTTTAAGGGCCACCCACATCTCACTGAACGAGCAACGTTCCTTGTTTATCGCTGTCTCTTGTTCCAGTTTTCGCATTTTTAATTTAATAAACGCTTGTTTGTTTTTGTAAACGTGGTCATCACCATTTGTCATTAGCTCAGGCTATGTTTAAGCTAGGTTTGGATATTAGCAGCCCATACACTCATCTTCTTACAATGTGGGTAGTAGTTTAAAGGCTGCTTTACAGTAGCTACAGATCCAGCAGGCCATTACGGGTTCAGGAGAAATGATGGCCCCCTGGTAACCACCATGAGCCTGCAGGTTACTCCTTATATGGTTCTCTGTAGCATGACCATGCAGCTTTTCTCCAGGCTAGGTGTTGAGTTAAGATTGTGCACATATACTAATTCATTACATGTCACAAATTCTAGCTGAAGATCTACATTAGTTGAAATAATAGGTTTGATTAAGCATGATGGGCCTGGTTCCTGGTCTAAATAAACCAAACCAGAACTAATTCAGTCTAATTCCATATATTGTGCCTTCATAAGATCTTAGTTACAATACTATATTTTTAAACATTACATGAGGTTGATTTAGTGATTTTTGGTAGCTGGCGCAATAATATCTGGTCCACTGCACTCCTAAAATGATTTCACTAGTAGCTGAAGGACTGCAAAGTTAGCTTCTTTTTTCCACTGGGTTAAAGGCCACTGGTAAATGCTCAAACATTACTAGCCCCTCCACAGAGACAACCATAGTTCTCTTGGATTCAAATGTACCAGCCACCTGCATATTTTAGCAGCATCAAACTGGTGCTATATTGGGCCCTGCATCTAGAAGATAGGACTTATTACAGCACTCCTGTGTGAGGCTGAATTTGTTTTATTCACATTATACTCACAGCTTAATGCATGTTGATCCGTATAGACTGTAGATTCATGTTGAACACGGTCTGTGGGATTTTACCCGTTGAAACAGCTGTGTTCATGTAAAAGTGCCCTGAATAGAGTGTCTGTGCACATGTGTGGTTAACGTCCACGTAACATACTAACGGTTCTTCGAGCTCCAGGTGTTTCCTCTGCACACATGAAGAAACAAACAGCTGCAGCCAGTCTGTTTAGCATGAACGAAGTACGTATGTGCTCGCAGATCAGTAATTCAAGCAAGAGTCGATGCTTTACATGAGACAGGCCATCAGCCTATATTTGCTTCCACGGCTTCATGTGGGTCATTTACTGAAATATATTAAGATGCACTTGGTCATCATTCGCTCCCTTAGTTATAAAATGTAACTAACAATTTGCTTTTCTAATGTTGGACAGGAGTAAGTGTTGCAGAGATAAAGCATTTGGTCCGGCCTGAAAGGGATGTGGTCTAATTATACAGGGATCAATAGAGCACATTAGGTTGAATGGAAGGAAGTCAGGGCTTCTGACACAGTTCAGTAATCAGACCTCAAGTACATGTTGGAGGAACAGCCGGTCCTCATTGAAGGAAGCCATTATTCCTCCTCCAGATTGTCTCCCATTCACTTCAGCTTTTTAATGGCTTGTTTAATAGAAAGAAATACAGTTTGTCTATATTGCAATTACAGCACGTGGCATGAATGACTCAGAGAGTTAAAGACATGTCAGAGCAATCATGGTGATCATGATGATGAAGGTGCACTTCACTGACTTCTCCACCAGGGGTCAATTGTTGACTGCTCTTGTTGTCATGCCTAAAAATTGGTGACATGTTGATGAACGTCTGAGACAGATACTCAACTTAATACCAAGAAGACACTGATGAAAATACTGGAGATTAAAGACATGGAGTCATCGCAATAACATGATTGAAAATAATAAAATATCTGAAAAACTACCATCAGTCAGTCCTTCTAACATTCATACATCATAATTCTACAAGTGGCGTCCATGAGAGACGTGATTACATGTTTCAGACACGTGTGACTAAAATCAACCGTAACCTTTCCATCACCGGAGGAGAGCGCGCAGATATTTCTGTCTGCTCCGACTGTTTTATTTGTGGCAAAAGCAGCATGACGCACCGGGTTTTGAACCGAGCCCAGGACAGGCTGAACCAATTACTCGGGCCTTGACAACGTGTCCAACAGCAACAGCCGGGCTAAAAAAATTCCAGCCTGAGAAGGAAAAAAAAAAAACTGAATATCCATTGGCTGTGATAACTATAATTTCCTGTCAAAGGCTCCAAAATTCACCAGTGATGCTCTTCTCAGCTGTTTGTGGCAAAAGTAAACACTGTGAAACTCAGTTTTTCTTAGTTTACCTCTGATTTTTTTTCCACGGCTGTACAGTGTGTGTCATGAGCAGAGATGCCTTAAGGGAAAGTTTGTATATAAAATGTCACTTGTGTTTCTCTTGAAGGGCAAAAAAAACAATTACAGCTCTGCCGAAGAATAAACAGAACAAAAAATGGGACACTGAAGGGAACGAGTTTTCATGTTATGCGCTGGGTATTGTTGGTACATGTAGCAAAATCTAGAGAACACATCTGCCCGAGCAGTGATGGGATGCAGAGATACAGATGGGGAAAAGGAATGATAAGTGGGAAGAGGGAAAACAGCCGGAAAGAGGGGTGGACCCAGCTGAGAGATGTGCGTGGATGGACCGAAATGTTTCACTTTGAAACAAACCCAACGGCAGTAAAGGACTGACTGGTTGTTTCCATCCTTGGAGGAGAGAACTGGGGGACTTTTTGCCCCGTGAAGAGATGGGAAGATGTTTGTGATCTCTGGGCTGAATCATCCGGCAGACAAGAAGATGTCCCTCGCCAGCTCTGGTAATGAGAAACAAAAATGTTTGCCTCATCGTGCGTGTTGAGAGAGAAAGAGAGAGATGGGGAGAGTAAGTTGGAGATAATGGGGCTATTGTGGCCGCTTACAATCATGGTTGTACAGCCTGACATGACCCAGTTATTTCTCACTGACCGTGCACTGTGTGAGAGAGTTCAAACGCTTTTTATGATCATTTTTGCCCATTTGTATCTTAAATCAGACAGAGCAGGTGGAAGTCATCTGTTTCAGAGAGAGAGTCTGTTAATGGACACTTGTTTGTGTGTCTGTGTGTGAGATCAGGCTGCCTCTGGGGCTCATGCGGCTAGTAATGTACTTTGCTGGAATTACAGGCCGATGAAGTATTTCACAAGCGTGAGGTGCACATGTGCCTGAGTGAGTATATCTTTTTTTTTACCTTGAAAATGCCAATGACAGAAGAAAACAGGTCAAATCTACTTTAAACTGGACTGAGGTTGCAAAAGGAAACAGCACATCTGTTTGGTGGGAGACTCAAAGGAAAGGTTTTTGGGGAATTTCAGCCGCTTCCTGTTGCTCTTTTTCGTTCTTGGGGTCGTGCCTTATCAGGGCAGCATTTGGCCAGTCGCATGATGTGAGCTGGCGCTTTCTGTACCGTGCGATGACTGTTGCAATGTATGAGAACGTGGGTGCTGAATCGGGTGATTCAAATGGCATTCAAGCGTGCGCGAGTTGATTTGTGTAACAGACAATGCTGACTGTGTTGTACCAAAATATACCTGCAACTGTCTGAGTGCTCACAGATGATGATAATCTGCATCAAGAGTCTGTGAATCAGTCTTTTATCACGATGAAGGTCTGTCTTGTCCTGAGCTGAGTGTCTCACGCAGCATTCCTCCCACATCAACCACTCAAATGGTTGCGTCTGAGGTCGAGGTGAGGGCAAAGGTCATGTTTGGGCCTGTCACACTTCGCAGGAGAAGCAGTATTTGCGCACAGCCTGCGAGGAAGTGCTGACCGGGGTTCAGCACCTGAATCCGGAGGGAAGGTGAAAGCTGTTTCTCATCAGACCCCCACGCACCCTTTCCACCTTTCCGCCTCTCGAGCATTTTTGTACATGATTGCGCTTTTGCATTCATCCACCTGTCTGCTGTCACGTCGGCGTCCAGACATCCTGCGGAGATCTGCAGACATCTGCTCCACACGCCAGGTTAGACGGAACAGAGTGTATCCACAGGGAGCACATACCGTACAATCTGAACCCATCCACCAGACGTAATTCATAATTCACCAGCTGACAAATCTTCCAGTGGTGGTGAACTTTTATCCTCCTCCCACTGAAACTAACCTATTTGCAAAGATATAGAAACACATTTTTCAAAATAAAGGAGGACAGACAAATGTAAACTCACATTCATGTACACTCATACATACAGAGGTTGACCATTATACAGACGGTGTAAACAGATGTGCATGTGTACAGTCACAGTGCTGCCAAGTAATCAACATCAGAAGGAAAACAGACATTAATATTGATCATTAAATGCATAATTTATCTACGAGTTAAACTGTCCGGACCAATGGCCAAATAAAAAACCTTTTAATAGCATGAGCGGTCTCAGCTGATTAAAGAGTGCATCCCCTCGTTATATTAAACAGCATCTTTTCAATTCTTAAATAATCTTGAAAGTCACAATCTTAATGATAATGCTACCTGTATCTGCTCTAATTCAGAAGACACGATGTGACACAGCAAAATAAATGCCAATCTGTTGAATTGTGCGCCTTGTAAACTAGATATTGGGGTTGGAAAGATCAAATATCGCGATATATTTTTGAGCAAATAACTTGATATCAGCATCACAACAACGTTGTAGGTATGAATATTGGTGCTTTCTGCAAACAACACAATGAGATTTTTGATTAAAAAAATCATCAGTAATGTGTATATAATGACTAAATTCGTGAAGGCAAGTATTTGAACGAGTGCAACAGTCTGGTAGCTCAAAAACGTTTGTCACGTTTCTGTCATGCAGCCTTTAAACCCTGGAAAACGCGTATACAACAGCTGCTGTACGCCCTTTAAACGGTGCTGGAGTCATTTAAAGGACGCTCAGCACTTCTCACCCCCTCCGCCGTGCCTTCCACATCACCACCGAGAGGACAACTTGACTCACAACATCAGCCGTCTCTGCAGACTTTGCTGTCGAATCCATCTGGTTACTTAGCTGCCTCTGTTTGTTTGTTTTCATTTTCCTCAGTGACTCATCATCTGCTTCATTTCCTCCATCTCCTCCCTGGCCCCCCGACCATGGGAAAAGCCTTGAGAGATCAATAGTGGAGGTTTTTTCTCCCACTCTCTCTGACTGTGGGCCAGATCGTTCCTGAGGGACGTCTGAGACGATGGCTCACATGTGTTCTCCCTCTTCCTGTGGAGCGCCCTCTGTCCCTCCGTCGTCACTGATGTATCGAGCACAGTGGGCGCATTATATTCCACCGTGTTTTGTCATATAATCGTGATTTGAAAACAGCTTCCCAGAGTGGAAATACCCCTCTCTGCAGTTTGTTACATCAGTGGCACAGAGCTCAGAGCAGGAAGTTCCACCTCCACCTCCTACGCCACCTTTTTGTTTCCTCCCAGGATCAGACTGTTAACACCTGCTTTACTTTAATACACAATGCTGCAAGCCTCCTCTGATCATCTGGTGCAGTCCATCTGAGTTCTGAATCAATGGAAACCCTGTAAGACTCTCTGAGGAGGATCTGAACTTTGACTCAAGTCCTCTACGAACAGGGTTTATTTGCAAAAAAAGAGAAATGAAGTCAGTGACAAAAAAAAAAGGCGTCCTCAAGAAGAAAGAGCACATTTTGGAGGGCAGGACCGATGCCGGGTCCCCCCTCTGCTGCGATGTAACTCTGCACCGGGATGGGGAGGAGAAGGGGTTGGGAGGAGGGAAATAGCAGAGGAGCCCAGTGAGTGAATGAAAAAAGGGCTAGGAGCGAGACATAAACAACCATGTGGACACTGCTCCATGGATTAACAAACTTTAGACAAACTCATGGATGTAGCTGCCGCCTGGACTCTGTGAGAGTAGAGAAATGGTAAGAGGCTGCACGTCTGTCTGCGAAGTGAGAAAACCACTGCATGTGTTTGCAAATTACTTTACAAAATAACACCTTTCTTTTATTGTTTTATTTTAAGTATGTCTTTTATTTCGTTTATCATTTAGAATCTTGATTTTTCCGCGTCTTTTCCGTGTTGTCGGTGCTCACGCTCAGCAGATTTCTCTTTAAAAGTCTGAGCCCAGACTGTGCGGCTGGTGGTGTCTATTTTCAGAAGCTCATGGCAACTCTGAAGGGCATAACTGCCCCCATAATGACAGGTTACAGTGGAAGGCCCTGCATTTGCGAGCTTTAAAACTATTCTCCGGCCTGGGTGTGTACGCTAAATCACTGAGGCTTGTGGGAGCGGGAGCATGTGTGTGTCTGCATATGTGTGTGTGCGTGTGCGTGAGTCAGACAGCCAGAGACACATTACCCTGCCCACTCTCCCGTCCTGTGTCTGAGTGCGTGGCTCAAAGAGGGCCCAGTGTTGACAGGCAGTGGGCTGACAGCGGAGGCGTGAGGGGTCCAGTGTCAGAGCTGAAACAGAGGGGACGCTCTGTTCTCCGTGTCACCGGGTCCTCTGCGATGCACACACTGGACGGGATTGTCAGATGTGTGTGGTTTCACCCAGTCTGGAGTGACATCAGACGCGGAGAGAACGGCCTGTTGTCTCAGCCGGGGGCTAAACTCGGCTGTGGAGGTTTTTTTTTGGGCTATTTTGGCACGAATTTTAAATGATCAGTGATGTCAGTGACGAGTGACAAGAGAGCTCAAGCGTTTTCTTTATGACGCAACGGTCATGTGTCGGTGTGTGATGTGGTCATGGTCGACAGGTGTTAGTGATGAGGATGGAGCTGATCATATGCTATCGGCTTCAAAGTCATCGTATCTCGACCACGTTGATCAGCTATCAGAACCGGTCTCAGCCTTACTGGCCCAGTATGTGTGCAACTACAGTGTACTTGGAGTTCGACCATTTTTTTTTTCAGGGCCCATGCCAATTATAAATAATCAAGGAGACTGATAACAGAAATACACTTACAAATGAAAATAAAAATCTTAGAGTCAAAATTTAGAATAGCCATTGTTGTAATGTAACTACAATTTACTCAAGTACTGTATTTTAAAGAAGTTATTGATAACATTCAACCAATAAATGCAGCACTCCACCTCCCTCCTTCCACTACATTCACATTACAACACTGCTGCTGTTCAATAATCTGCCCCCCTCAAGTGGCTGCTAACGCTAGCTAACATTGCTAACATTAGCTAAGGAAAGTAGACATTTTTGAGGTACTTTACTTGAGTATGTCAGTTTTCTTCTGCTTATTGCATAACTTTAGTTACCAGCTACTCTAACGTTTCACATTATTAAGTGCTGAAAGGCTATTACTTGTGACGTGTAACCAATCAGATGGTGTTGTGGGCGGGACAGTGACTGCAGACAGAGAAAGAATGTGGTTTCAGAGCCAAAGTAGCACATTCGTTAAATTAATTTATTTGATCTGCAATCAGACACACACACACACACATAAAAACAAAGGCAGCCCAGTAACTTTGCTAGTGCAGCGTGCGTTTCCTGTACAGAGTCTGTGTCCTTGAACGCAGCCTTGGTTTTTCTGTCTCCGAGCTGTGGCTCATCCCCATCTGCATGTCATCCCCATTTCCTGTCTCCCTTTTCAGCCATCCTATCCAATAAAACAAAAATAATAAATAAATAAAACTGAACAAATAATTTACATAGCGGTAAAGAAAATAGAATGTATATAATCTAAAGTAGCATCTGAGAATAAAGTAGGTGTCTCAAGTTGCAACCTACAAAGTGTACGTGCCATAAAAGTCTCCCTACAAGTCAACTATTCTGCATGTTGTTGAAAGTACAAGTAGCACAAAGAAATCTACTGGATGAATGCATACATAGGGTTGATGGAATAGGAACAGAAGGTGCTTTATATACATTAGAAATAAGGTGTTTAGCCCTCCAGCAGAGTCAGAACATATAAATGACAAACCATTGAACCTATCAGACGCTTTATGTCAGTAGCCATCCATTTGTTGATCAAATTTGGACATTGCCAGATCATTTAAGTCTCCCTTCGGTCAAACATGTATTTTTCTGTTGTTCCTACAGTTGAATGTTTGAGCTATCTAAGGAGAAAGAGGATTTTGATGATTTTTGATGTGATAATTATACTTTTACCTGCACACATTAGAATTTTGTTTATGTATGCAGTAATACGGGTGTGAAGGGGGATTTTTGAATAAAGAGATCTACTTTGAAACATACATCTCAACGGACATGACAGTAATTTATGTCTGGTCCGTGGTAGACACAACATACACCAGATAATAGATGGTTGTGTCTATTTGGGTTTTGCCTGGAATGCCGTGCTGATACTAAACTGCTGCCAGGACAGGCAGCTCATGTGGGAGATAGTGAAAGAGGCGGATGCCAGCTTTTTAGCAGAAAAATATGGTGAGTCATCTGTGCTGCTTATGCGCCTGTGTGTGATTGTCTGAGGTCTGTCTGGTGCTCATGGGTTTGTTGTTTCCCATCTCGTCTGATCTGAGCGCCGATGAGCACACAGCTGGATCTGATCTACAGCATCTGTCTGCAAACACGCAGTGTGTGTCTGTGTGTGTTTGCCCTCGTAAGATCTCTATATGAGTCACGGTGACTCACCGTGGGCCGAGGGAAGCAGTGGTCTGACCCCTGATGTGTGCGACACCTGCAGAGCTCACTCACACCTTCTACTCTTCTTTTGCGATGACAAATGCTTGTTGTCAGATTTGTATAATCAGTCATCTTCCTTAGATTGAGGCATAAATCAATGCCAGCTCTCTTATGGATCGTTTTTGTCTCCGTGGTTCTGCAGAGACAATTACCCAGTATAATGGTTTGGTCACATGGGCTTATAAGTGGGGCAGAAGGTTTCTAAGGAAAGCACTGTTCTCATTGTAGTACAACTGTAGTAGCAGTATTCCCAGCGCTCCCATTCATGCCCTGCTGCTCACTCTCTCTTTCTCTCTCTCTCTCTCTCTCTCCCTCCCTCTCTCTGTATGTGTGTGTTTGCCTCAGGATCTTCATGTGTCAGATAATTCTGACGGTCCAGCCGACATGGAGCGCATGAGCAGGAATAAAGTGGAACATGGGCGACAGACGCACCAGGTCTTACAGGTGAGCCATCTCCTCCTTCAGGTCCAGGGATCATTTACTGCTGATAAAACTGGGATGTTAATTCACGTGTAACTGACTTTATTACTATTACCATCTGTGTTACCCAACTTAACTGAGAACTGAATGATTTTTGTAAGAACTCAGGATTATTGTTATGATCTGTCTCAATAATATGGACTCCCATTGTTTTATTCTTCTTTAGCTAACAAGAAAGTCTGGTTTTTAATCAAACGCTGACCAAACATTAAAATCGTGGCATGTTCAGTCTTCCAGATGCAGACAAACATCTGGAATTTATAGGGGGCTATTTTTTACGATCGTGGAATGTAGCTGCTGAAAAGCAACTTTATTTACTAGCGCATGGTCAATATCCTAGCACCTCGTATACTGCTGTAATCGAATCGATAATTTCCTAACAAGCCTCGGATGAGTTTGAATCAATTGCATTCTGTCAACTGGACTTCCTGTTTGAGCATTTTAATATTTATGTTTGCAGTTTATCTCTTCATACATGTAGTTTCAACTTTTAAAACTCCATACAGAACTGATTTCACAGACGTTCAGGTGTGTGACTTCGTAGTCTTAGTAACTCAACAGTCTCAGGATCATGTAATCATGTTTTCCAATTCATTTATGTTTTTTTGACAGGGCACTCCGTTAGACCTGATTGAGACAGGCAAGTCCCTGAAAGTCCAGGCAGAGCGCCCCCACCTGGTTAGTCTGGGAAGTGGACGCTTGAGCACAGCCATCACCTTGCTGCCCCTGTCTGAAGGTGAAGACCTGTGTGTGTGTGTGTGTGTGTCCTTGTACTTGCTACACTGTGAGGACTGGAACCACAAGTTTTGAACCAGCAGAGTGAGGACATTTTGGAAAGTGAGGACATTTAAGCCGGTCCTCACAACTTCAAAGCGCGGTTTGTAATTTTAGACTTGGTTTAAGGGTCTGGTTCGAGTGAGGTATAGGTTAGGGTTAGAAATAGCCATTCAGTTGTGATAGTTAAGGATAGAGTAGGGGCCTGAGTAACAGCTTGTTAAATGTGCAGTCCTGCCTTATCATGGTGCACCATTTCTTTTGACTTTAGAGCTGCTGTAAGTGATTAAAGGTGGTTATTAAAGTTTATGTTAAATAAACACATAGGGCAGAAAGCTTGAAATCTGGGATTATGTTAGCTGCTGTGTTGAGCTTGCAAGATATATAAATGTAGAGAATCTGACAAATATATTTGTTACCTAATAGCTAACGCTAGACAATGGCTAACTTCCCAGCAAACATTACTTTTTTATTACATCCAGTGACTTTTACTTCCAGGCTTAAAAAAATGTGTCAAAGGTAGGCTATGCACTGATAAATTATGCTTTTTCTATCATATTGTGTAAAACTATCAAAGAGCAATGTTAGCTAGGAAGTGGTTCAATGCTAACATTAGCTCAGTTTGCATTGTGGAGATATGTGACATCAGCAAACTTGATTTTTTTCTGTTGTTATTTTCAGCCATCAATGTCACATGTAAAGATACGTAGTTAAACAACAACTAGGTCTGACCCTGTCTGATGTTCCTACTGTGCTTACTTTATGTACTTCATTGCTTGGCTAACATCTTTGATATCTACAAAGCAGCAACATCTCAGACTAATTGCTAGTTTGGGTAAACTCAAGCTGTCATTTTGTTCAGTCTGTGGCCCAACATTTAAATTAAGTCTCCAACCTAACATTAGTGTTTTTATTAATGAGATATGACAGCATCAAACATGTGTTTAAGATGAGTTAGACGTTTACACTTTTAAATAACACCATGAAAAAATAAGTTAAGTAGTTTGTAACCTAATGCTTAATGGAGGAGTTTACTACCGGAAGTTATTGTAAACAAACATAGTGATTTGGTCTATTGTTTGCATATATAGACACTCCCATAAGCCAGTTATTCAAAATATGTCAGTTGATCTGTAATAAGGAAGAAGCACAACTTGTCTTGTCAACTTGAGCCATGAATTGACAGACACTGATGACACTAACCATGTTGTTGTTACTCATACTGCGCCACAGTTGCCTTGTCTGTGATTTTCTTGCACCATTTGTCTTTCACTGAGCCCAGACACCACAGAGGATGAGAGAGGGTGTGACAGTAGAGCCCCAGAGAAAAGCCTTCTGGGATCTTCTTTGTGCTCCATCTCCTCTGTACTATCACATAAGAATTAATCGTGCATGAGTGTTTATGTTGGGTTAAATCTCTTGCCCTCAGACAGCAATATAAATATAACAGATTATCAAATTACAACACATTTAATAGAAGATGCCTATATTAATTACCTCTGTCAAGATCTCTTGAGACTCACACCTGTTGTTTAGCATTCGATTGCATGCTTACTCCATTTGCGACTCCGCCCATGTGGCCTTGACCTCTGAGAGACACCCGTCGCCTCTGGCCCTTAAACCGCAGCCTAAGAATACTTCACCAAAGTATTCACAAGTGAATCTCCTGTAACGAGCACTGAGAAAATGTTTTCTCTTGTTGCAGGGAGAACCACGCTGGGCAGTGGTGCGACAGACATCCCTCTGCAAGGCCACGGCATCGCAGCTCAGCACTGCTACATCGAAAACAAAGCAGGCAGCATCACCTTGTACCCATGTGGAAACCAGTGCTCTGTGGATGGACTTCCCATCACCAAACCCTTTCGCCTTACACAAGGTACAATTGTTGACGTGAAAGCTTTTTCTTATATCCTATTTCAAATAACCTCAGTCTGTCAGATGGTTGGGCCACCACTTTCATCCAAATATCTCAACAACTATTCCAATGGATTGCCATAAAATTTTATACAGACATTTGTGGTGGCCAGAGAATAAATCCTCATGAATCTGGTTTCAAAGTCTTTCATCTTGCGCCATCAACAAGTCAAAGTTTTCTCCCATCCAGTGAAATATTCCAAAATCTACTAAATGGATTGGCACAAAATGTGGTACTTTTTGTTTTTCTGGCCCCTCAAACATCCTGAGCACACCACTGTTACAGTACACAGTCAGAAACTGAGGTAGGGTGATGGTAGGCTTTTGCTAGATCGTGATAAATTAATTATGCAAGATTAGCTGAGGTTTTGTTCGCATTCTGTTAACATAACATTAGCTAACTTCAATTTTTGCATATATCACTCCTTTGTCTCTGTTGAGAGCTTCTCTCACATCTGCATTTGTCTTTTGACATTGAATTGATTAACAATTGACAGATGAAAAAAATGACCCTTGACAGTGACAGATAATGACAGCTAGTAGGCCTACGCTACCCTCCAAAAATGGCGCCACCATTACAGAATGCTCACCATTCCTTATTGGATGGATCGCCATAAAATGTACCTGTCATTTCCCACCCTAATTTAGTTTTAATTAGAAAATGTTAGCATGCTGAAAAATCAAACTAAAATGGTGATCATGGTAAACATTACACTTGCTCGGCATCAGCATGTTAGTATAGTCAATCGTTAGCCTGTTAGCTTGTCGACATTACCGTTTAGCTCAAAGTACTGATGTACATTAATGAGGCACTAGCATGATTATAGGCTCTCAGTCTTGTTTAACTCCCCCTTATCTTCGAAATCACATTTATTTACATTCAGACAAATTATTAAATGGTAAATGTAGACACACATACATAAACTGGCTTCTGCTTATTATTGAGCTGATTGGAGGCAAAGTGGACTTTGCGTAACAATAACACTGCCCAGCTTTACAAAAAAACAAAACGTTCGAAACAGTCCCATGTCCTTCCAGTAACAAACATGCTTGCCATAAAATAGGCATAACAGTCCCGCCCCCTCAGTCCCCTCTCCATGGGATCCATGCCAGCAGCAGCTACACCAGAATGTCATTTGAAGCCTGGTGATCAGCCAGCGTGTGTGGAGGCAGCAGCTGCTGAACAAGAATACTTCAGGCTATGCTTCATTCAAAGGACATGTCATGAAATCCTGATTAAAACTACTCAGGAATGGAGGAAACGGCTTCATTTGTATCACAAGGAACAATGCTGCAGCCACACGGACCTTTGACTTTATCTTGAGGGGTGAAATAAACATTAAACTCTCCGTGGAATATCCATTCCTGGAAACAAAACTTCAGGGAACATAGCAGGCATTCTCGAAAGCCCCTGGAAATGCAGGGAAAGGAGAAGGAGTTGATTTCACTTACTGTTTAATTACACGTGAGTTAAAGTTGGTTTATTTATGTCAATTTATACGCTGCCTGTTGTTTCACAAATAACCAATAGTAGGTATGTTGAGCTGAAATGTTGTTTACATTCATGGCATGTTAAAAAAAAAATCTCTCCAAGCCATTGAAAGAGAACTTTGGGGTCCCATTTTAACCAGAGTTAGTTGAATTATCTGAAAGTAACTAATTCTTAAATATGAACAAAGCAACACAAATCCCCAATAATTTGTTGTTAGAATCAATCATTCATGGCGTTGCTAAGACTTTGCCTCTGAGAATGCTAACTAACACATCACTGACAGCCTCCTGCCCCACACTGTCTTGTCTCCTGGCAGGGTGCATGCTGTGTTTTGGCCAGTCTGCCTTTTTTCGCTTCAACCATCCAGAGGAGGCCCTGCGGATGAAGAGCATGCTGCCTGGAGGACTGAACACCGCAAGAACTCATCCTACTGGTAAACACCCCGCTTTGAGAATGATATAACTCTCCAGATTGGAACAATTGCTGTGATCCAGTCGTTGTGAAAATCGCACGATTTGTGTTTCGTACAGTTAGAAAGGATACAGAAATAAATGTTGAGTGACAACTGTGTGTACGAAGGTTTTACTGTTTCCTCAGAAGCTATTCTGGGCAGAGCAAATGCTTTGAGCTGGTAGATATTTATTCACAGTTGGACTCCCACTACCTTAGTGTAAAAATCAAGATGCTGCAAAAGTTCCCTAACAAGGATCGTACATCTGCGAGACAGAATTACAAGACTTTGGCCTATGTTGTGATCAAGCTGTACACGATTAGTTGATTAGACTATCCATGTTTTTAGGGCTTCTGTCCGAACAAATAGTCACTGAGATGTAGTAAACATGATAAACGATAACTGTAAAACACTTCATTGGTTAGAAATGTTGATGTAAAACTCAGAAGTGAATGAATCTTGAAGTTGACAGGAGGTTTTTGTTTAGTTCTTCAGTGTGATTTGTGATTTTGACATTTAACTGCACAATTGGTCCTGCAGTTTGACTCAAAAATTGGCCGTTATCTGACCGGAAAGCAGAAAATAACTTGTTCAGGACTAATTATCTGTGGCCTACATTGTGATCTAGTTCATTTCAATCTGTGGTTTTTCGCTCAAGGTGTGACCCCATTGTGACACAGGATTGTTGTAATCCTTCTCTATGCAGTTACAGTCAGGTGATGTTATATTATTCTGGCCCCTCGTGCTGCCGATGATATTTAGAGTCCATTCTCCTCTGACCTTATTGGTTTGGCTCTCTGAACAGTACAGTAAGAGCCGCCACACCCTGCCCAGTGTGTATGGCCCACTCTTTCCTGACCAGCCCCTGATTTCATCAGCTCTGAATGAGGTACACGGCTGCAGCTTTTATATTTAGCAGCTCCAGATCCCTGTAGGATTACAACACAACTGAGGAGCACAACATCCCTCATACAGGAGACATTTATCACTATTTAAAGTGAGCCACAGAGACAATATGTGTTATGGTGTGTGCAACAACATGTTCAGGCATGTGTGTTTTTCCTTTTATGTCCCACAGCACTGACCTGAGGTGTGCTGGATGTCAGTAGGACAAAGACGACACAAGACGGATTCCTCCCACTGTGTTTGTTTATGTGTGTTTGTGCAACTGTCTCTCCAAGTCTTGGCTTCCTTTATTGAGCAGGAATGCTCATGCACAAGTGTTTCTGTCTCCCTTCGCAGACTCCCACAGTGTCCTCAACGGGAATCATCAGTCCTTTTCGAGCAACGGAGACTCCAGATCCAACAACCTAGCAAAGAACCTCCAGGACTCTTTGGTTCTGAAGGTCTCATCATCATCAGGATCGGGTAAACAGCCCTCTCCAACAAATATGCTCAATGGGAGAAATGGCTCCATGAAAGAGGAATCCATTTATGAAAACAGCAGCTGCTTTGTGAGCCATAACCTTGGCAACAAAACCCCTCCAGTGCCCGCAAGGTCCCCTCTTAACAACCACACTCCCACCCCCCATCCAAGGACCTCGCTATCTGTGGCCTCGAGTGGTACCAGTGGTGGTCAGAGGGCCCAGGAGAGCCCAAAGATTGTTAGGAGTGCAAGAGGTGAGGCCACATCAAGGTCAGGACAGGGCACAGAAAACTCTAGTCACAAACCATCATCTGTCAGATTCTCCCCAACAGCTCCACCCAGTCCTCGAACAAGAGGCACCTCCCTGCAGAAGAGATCACCCAGTCCAATGAGAGATCAGCCCCTGTCTCACTCAGAGGTCCCTCAAAGACTCAGGACTCCAGAGCCAACTGGGTCCACCAAAGAACGTCCTCCTGTCAGCCCTTACATGTCCCACAGAGGGACTCCAGGATCACAGGGTTTCACTGCCAAACCTGTCCCCGACAGCCCCCAGGGCCCCCGTAAACTTATAGGTCCTTCCAAAGCAGAAGCCATGAGGGCATTGTATGCCCAGACTCCATCGTCAATCTCTGGGCTGGAGAAGGAGCCTGGAGGCAGGCAGTTGAGGTCTGGTTGTGGCATCAAGTCAGGCCTGGGTTCTCGGTCTGCTTCGTCTCCTCTTGCCAGCCCTCATAGCCAAAGAAAGACCATGAGCGGATCTTCCAGCAAGGAGCAGAGTCTTGTGAAACCATACACCCGGGAACGCAAAAACAGCATCTCTGAGATCAACGACAATGAGGATGAGTTGTTGGAATACCACCGCTGGCAGAGAGAGGAGAGGCTGCGTGAGCAGGAAATGGAGAAACTGGTGAGTGATCAGCACGTCAAAGTATATACTATGACTATAGGCTAGATAGATATGAGAGGAACAAATCATTTTGAGTATGATAGCTTCGGTTCAAATCTGCAGATGCTGATGTGAGCGTCTCGCAGGAAGTCATGAAGGAAACATTTGCTGCTGACTTTTTGTTTAGACTGTATCCTGTTTATGCAGGGGTGGAATTTGTATATGCTTTAAATCTGCAGTAATCAATTAGGAGCAAAACACCACAACAAGCTGACAGGTGCAGAGCCACAGAAATATCCAGACGTATGTACTGTATACTGTAGCACAAAACATCGTAAACATTTCTTAAACATCCAGCACACACGGAGCAACGTTAGCAATCATCTGGAGTCGTGTTTTTGGTGACCTGACAACTGTAAGTCAATGTTTACTCTCTTTTTATTATAGCTGTGTTACGATCTCCACCACATCTGGAAAAATAGCTCTAAATTTACCCTGCTAGATATGCAATCATGTTCACCACCGACTTGGTGGTGGGAGACAGGAGAAACAGCTAGCGTAGCTTTGTCTTTAGATTTCTTTCTCATTTTTGTTTTAGCTTTGGACCGTGTCAGGCTAATTGTTTCCCCCTTCTTTAGTCTTTACACTCAGCTAAGCTCAAGTAGGCTAGGCTAAGCTAAGCTAAACGTTTTTTGGCTGTAACGTCATATTAATGCACAGACGTAAGAGTGGCATTTAACTCTCTACACAAAAACTAAACAAAGTATTCCTGAAATGTCAAACTATAAAAACTGTAAAAAACATACTCATTATTTCACATTTAAACACAGGCTGTCTTTAAGTTTGTTTGTGTAGTTAGCTAGTCGGTTAGTAAGGAACACAATGTGACTTTGGCTTCACCCTACAGATTTAAAAACAAACACAGGACAAACACTACAGGGTCGATTAACGCCATCATTTTAAAGGACATGAATACAGTTGAGGGGAGAAGGCGCTGAGGCTGTTGGCACGGCAGACACCATGTCTGCATTCAGATATCTTGTCTAAATCTCCTGGCGCACCGCCACCAGCTCATCTCCCCAGAGCATTACTGGCACCGTCGGCCCATGTGGCCCGACTAACACGGGGTGAACATTCCTCCACATGTCTTGAGGTCCAGAGCAGAGGGCGCGGCTGGTTATTGCTCAACACTATATTTATCAAAAGTACGAGTGGCTTTTACTTTCAGGGCTGCCTCGGCTTGACGGACGGGGTTCTTTCTTATTCGTACCCACACACGATCATATAGACAGCATACTTGTTATCCATCCTCACCCCACACCCTCCAGCCCCCCACCATTCTGACAGCTGAAAGGACCATAGGAGGAGGAGGAGGAGGGGTGGTGTAATTCCCGGCCCTCCTTGTCCACAGACTATTTCAGGAACCAAAAGGTTTCTGGTAACAAATAAGAGTTACGGACAACATGCGTCAGGGTTGGACTGCTGCGGATACAGTATGTACATGCTGTTTGAAGACAATGTACGCCTTAACATAAACATGAACAGATGAGAAAATGTTCAGTGTCGGCTGAGGTTTTTAGGTTTTCCAGTGATTTCTGGCTGCGTTGTGCTTCTTTTGTGCTGTAGCTTTTACTCGGCAAATATTGAATGATGGCGATGAGGTTTTTTTGCTTGTGTTTATACAGTAAAATTTGACACATACAAAACGCATAGAAAACACACATGCTGAATATAGATAAACACAATCTGAGAAAGTGAATGACCACAGTAGCGTCCCAGGGACTATGTTGAGGTGACTGGAGGTTCAAGACTAGGCTATATAATAATGCTAGATGCCTGTTAAAGGAATAGTTACACAGAGTTAAATGAGAAGATTGAATCGACTCTGTGCTGTAAAGGTGCAATATGTAAGAATTCTAATTGAAAACGACAAAATGTGAAGAAATAATTGTTTATTATGACGTTCATGTATTGTGTTGGAGAGATATCTCCTACAGTTAGCATGCTAACCAGCCAGCTATGGCCTGCTTGGGTCGAAATTTCCTGTCCCAGTGGTGTAAACATCAGCTTAGTAGCTACAGTAATGGCAGCCACAGTTAGCAGCAGTTAGCTGATACTCTGGTGAAATGACCCCTGACCCCTGTGTGTTTACCTTCAACAGCCGGCCACTTCTTAGATATTGTATCTTTAAGTATAAAGGTCTAGGGCCAGGAGATAATTAGCTCAGCTCAGCTGAAGAGAAAGACTGGAAACAAAGGTTGGCTCTGCTAATTAGCCTTATACTTTAGCCAGATCTCATTTGTTTAATTCATACACAAGCTAAAATGTAAAAAAAGACGACGAAGATTTTACTATGAAGTCATGAGGTGGGCTGTTTAGCAAAATCAAACAGACACTGAGGTATAAAATTTGAACTGTTATTGAAACAAATGAGATGCATTGTTTGTTTCATGAGCATCAGAGGTGCTATCTTCTTATTTAGCATACAGACATAAGAGTGGTATAAATCTTCTCATCTAACTCTACGCAAAGTAGCGAATAAGCACATTTTCCTAAATGTGTCCTATTACTTTACCTTAAAGACGTGTCCTGCATTATTAGTCTGGAAGCTCCACCATATTGGGCTAACAGCACATCTAAGATTCCTGTTGAGTTCTGGACTAGGTTCTTGACTTTTTGGTATCACAGCCTTGAAAGAGAAAGAAGCACACAAAAATGATAAATTGCAGATCTATAGATAAAGAGAGACAAAGGGAGGATTTCCTGCCGGTGAAATGAAGGACCTACAGCTGGCACACTGCTCTCTTAGCACAGTTGGCACACACTTTACTGAACCCAACCTACATACGTGGATATTTCTGTACTTCGAAAAGCCACGCTGCGTGCTATCTCTCATCAAAAGTAAAGGGCATAGCATGAGCGGAAGAGGTGTAATAGAAAAGTTAATTTTAGCATCAGTTCCAGTGGGATGAGGCCAAACTGCTGGTTTGTAACCGAGCACAAAAATGTCTATTTCTGAGCGGGTTACTATGGTAAATTTAGAGGATTTTCTATGGTGATACATGCAGCAAAAATATTTTAACTGCAATTGCACCTCAACTTTTAAGGAGTTTGCTTCAGTGGTACAGTGTGTTGCTTTACTATTTTCAAGTTAAAGCAAAAGTTTTAACACTTTTTAAGAAATACGGTTAATTAGCTTCTTGTGGACAGATGACGGTAGATATCACTCTCATACTTGTTACAATACTGCCTCATGCAACACACCATAATACGATATAACATGTTAATTATAGAGCTTTAGATGTGCTGACGGAGAGACTTTGTTACCCAGGCTACCTGCTTCCCCCCTGCTTCCAGTCTCTTCCAGCTAAGCTAGGCTAAGCGGCTAACGGTTGTAGCCTTAAATGAACCAGTCAAACAGCATAAACAACTGTCAGAGGTATAATTCTTGCACATGAAGTTAATCCTCATGATTGACTTGGTGTATAATTTACTGCGAATACCAGACGAAAGTGGGCTGGTGGTTGTAGAAGCAACAATACGGCTGCAAGATGCAACTCAGGCACAATTGTTGCTCGTCTTGCCAGATTCCTAATTATCATTCCACATTCTGCGCTGCTTTTTTCTGTTTTAGCAGATTAAAGCAAGAATCCCATTGTTTGGAGTTAGGAGACACAACACATCAGGCTGAAACTAGAACCATGTGGCTCATGAAACAAATGCATAACACAGAGGAACATTAAAAGCAGCTCTGTTCAGACAGTAAAAACCAGATGACAACGGCTGAGCAGCGAGCAAATCTCAATCACGTCTGCTTACAGTTATAACGGTCAGATTCTGCGCTCGTGAACATTTCTGACTGGTTTTTACTATGGACCCCTCCTGAGAGACGAACTACATCAGCTTCGGCCCTCCTGCTATCAGGTTGCAGCTGTCCCGTGCCAGTGGCTGTGCGACAGCTGCCTTTAAATGGGACAATGTCACACAAGGACACTCGAAGCTGATTTGCAATGCAATCTATAATGTGTGCTCACGGCTTTGCTTGCATCTTCCACAGGAGCGTCAGAGGCTGGAGACCATCCTCAATCTGTGTGCAGAGTATAATCACGAGGACAGCGCCGTGGAGCTGGCTGAGGCGGTGAGGAGCGGGCTGCTGGGGGGCGCTGGAGGGCCCGGCTCGGAGGGGGGGACGTCCCTTCACAGGGCCCAGAGAGAGAACGATGAGGAGACCCAGAGAGAGGAGTCCAGCAGCACAGAGAGCACACACCAAGAGGTAATGTACACATTCAAATGTGCAGAGGAAGAAGTGTTGGATTATTTGTGCTTGCCTCTGAAATCTAAATCTAATTGTATGTCTTATAACATCATATAAGTATTGAATTGTTTTAATGTTTGCAAGTTGAAAACGAAGAGTAATTCAGAAAAATTCAAGTAATCAAATAATCAATAAAAGTTAAAGGTTTAACTTAATTAGATTGCTCAATATATTTATTTATATTTATTTATTACATGCTGTCATACAATAATAATCTAGTCCCTGTCCTGATAGTCAGCTATACATGTTGGATTTTATAGTTACTGCAAGATAAATCAGACATTTAAAAGTTAAATTTCACATTTTTAAATATGGTCATGCTGAATGAGGCATGAATAAGTGGCGAAAAAAGAGCCAATATGCGATTATTAAGATTACCACCTGATCTAAAGTGTTATCTGAATCTGCCCTCAGTGTGAAGAGCTGTTAGCCGGTCAGGAGCAGGTCTATCTCGAGGAGGAGAGGAGCAGGGTCTTGGCCAGGGTTGACGACTTGAAGCACAGAGTCAGTGAACTGGAGCAGCAGTTACAAGAGACCAAACAGGAGGTCAACACACACACACACAAGCAGACACTCCTCATTTGTATGCTCTCTCTGTTTTCACCTTTCGGTATTTATGTAGCTTGACGGCATTTGGTGGCCTGCAGACTGTGACTCCGTGTTTGTCTCTAGGCGGAGATGGAGCAGGCCCTGCTGCAGGCGGAGCGGCGGGCCGAGCAGGAGCAGGTGGAGGCTGAGAATGAAATCATCGCTCAGCTGCAGCTCAAACTCAGCCAGCTGGACAAGGCCACCCAGAAAGAGAAGGAGAAGGTGGGCAGCCCGGGAATACACAACTATGTCATGTCAGTTTGCTCAGAGCTACTGCACGTGAATGTTGGAAATGTTCCTGTGTTTGATTATTTTAAAAACTCACTCATTCTTGAATGTACACAGCTGCCTAGATGTACAATATCTACAGATCTTCGACTGACCTGCACTGCCTGTTTATTAGCTGTTTGTCCTAAAAACACAAAACACAAACTCTCCTCTCAGCGACTTGTAGCTGGATGTGACCGGCATTAAAATGTAGATTCAAACACGCACATACCTTTTGATTTTTTCTCCCACATGTATGTAACCGAGCACTGTAACCACTAACTCTGCTACCAACCTAACCTATGCTTCAATCCTCTAATAACCACCTCGGCCTGTCAGCTTTAAAGCTTTGGCTGCATGGATTTGAGTTGTCTGTGATTTTTTTTTTTTTTGTTTTCTCCCTGGGTTGGTCTGTGTGTGTGTATGGATGCATACCCAATTGTGCGTATGTGTGTGTGTGTGTGTTTCTATGTGTTTTTAGGGGAGGGCTAATGTGTCGGCTGAGCGGAAGGCCCTGGAAAAGCAGAAGAATGAGTACAATGAGCTGAAGAGGCAGTTTGATAAGTGCCCCTTGTCTCTAAGGGAACAGTTACAGGAGCAGCTCAGCAGGGTCAGTGTTCTCACGCAGCCCACTGGCTGGCAACAGTGAGTTATAATATATCAAACACCACAGTATTGTAGTGTGACCTGCACAGAACCGGCCAGAGACATAACGCTGACTCTGTTTTGAAGCACTTAGAGCAACTCGTAGATCTGCAGAGTGAGCTTTTCCTCTTTTCCTGCTGTCGCTCTTTATTATCTAAACACATAAGGTTACAACAGTGCCATTTGTAAGTGTGACCAAACAGTAGGCAACGCTTCTGCTGTTCCCTCATTTTGGATGCTTGATTAGTAATAATTAATCATGTTCATTAACAGCTTTGCTCTGAAAGTTTGCATGCATTGTACCATGAATGATTCAAGTCACATGAGAGTGTTTATAGGGCTGGCTGCTCCATCGTGGACATTAAAGGCAAAGGCTGGTGCCTGTTTTTCTTATTATGAACAAATTTCATGAAAACACCTAAACAAAAACAATATATTAGTCCACGTCTCAGTACTTTCCTTTCCTTTCCCTCCTTTACCTCTCTGACCCTGTATGTGCACAACCCAGTCGCCACAATATGTTTTGGCAATATACATTTCTGCATGTTGCAACTTTTCATTTCTTTAGGTCAAATTTTATCAGTTTTATCTTGTGATGATGCTGTGCGTATCATCTGGTCAGATTCAGGCAGAATAAAGACTCAGCTAGGGTCAGAACAAAATTATCTTCTGGTTTACATGGTTCTGTCGCCAAAAACACGGCTAGAAATTGTCCCTTTGTCTTGCTGAAGCATCATTTTTCTCATTAAAGATTTATTGGAAGTCTTTGGGAGAACGACTACATATGTGTAAAAAGTAGTATAAAGCCTTGTGTGGCTCCAGAGCAAGTTGCATGTGAGCTTATAAATTGTCTACATTACCCACAATGCATCATAGCCAGTGAGTGACATCACTGGAAGCAATTTATTACATTTAATTCAGCTTTCTCTGGAGCCACAAAAGACTTTATACTACTTTTTCCACATATGCAGTAATACTCCCCAAGACCTGTAAACACACTTTAATGTGTAAAATTGGTGGAGTTACCCTTTAAAAATATCCGGCGGTTTCACACTGGTTTCTTAGCTTGGCACTTGTTTCATTGTCATGCTGCCACCACCCCCAACTCCTCCTAACATGATAACGTGATACTGACACATATTGTAAAATGTTCAAATTTAATGTATCCGTGGTTTGCAGAAATGTATAATGTCAACATTTTGTTTCAGCGACTGGGCTGATGTGAACCAGGACCTCAGTTGGGTCACAATTGCATGGCTTCATTTAAAAAAAGAAAGACGGCTGAGTCTTTTTTAGCAAATGTTACTCAAACGGGAGTAAACGGCCCATGTGTTGGGGACTATTTTCAACTGAGGACTGATACATGCAAGGAAGTCTTTACAGCGGCTGTGCCAGCCAGTATTCATCATGAGGAAGGAACATGTCAATACGATGTATCAAGTTTGGGTCTTTTCATGGATTTTTGTTAATAATAGGAAAAAATATGTGAGCTTACTCCTTTAATATCTCTGTTCAAATGATTTCAAACAGTGCGAATAACCTGCATGTGTATGTGGACAGAAAACTGAAGCTCTGGAAGTCGGGACCAAGCAGTTTGAGGAGCTGGAGTTCTGTCAGCTGGAGGAGGAGAGCAGTCTGGAGGAGAAGAAGGAGGCTCAGAGCTCGCAGCTCCTACAAGAGCGAGCCGAGTATCACTGCAGCGTGGCCCAGAGGAAGGTGGGGGCGGCAGAAAACACATATATATGTATGTGTGTGTGAAACACTGATCATCAACATAAGATTGTATGTAACTGGACATGTTGGTTCACAGGAGAAGATGGGCACTCTGGAGGCTCAGGCGAAGCAGCTGGGGTTACAGGCGGCTCAGGAGTGTGAGAGGATGGTTAAAGACAGGACGCTGACTCTGCAGCTGCTACAGAAGGTCAGTACTTCTGCCTATACAGGAGGCATATATTTAAATCAGTTACGAAAGAAAAAGTTCTAATATCACATTGTAAATAAAAATGTTACATGGACGTGCTGGTTGTTAAAAGTACATGCTGGTTTCTGCCTTTCAGGAGCAGGAGAGGTTGTGTCACCTGGAGAAGAGGTACCACATTCTGACCGGGGGGAGGAGCTTCCCAAAGCCCAACAGCAGCATGAAAGAGGTGAGCAGGAATCATGGGAGACATCAAAATCACAACCTTAGGAGAAGTACTCTAAAATAAACTCCTTCCAAGCTTATTTTTTTTAAAATTTAGATTAACTTTTCAAACAGGACTTCCTCCACATCAGCGAACCTGACCTCGTATATGCGGACGGTCCTCCTCATAGCCCCAGTCCCTCCTCTGCCTCCGTCTCCTCCTCCTCCTCCCCTCACATCCCCTCCCCCGAGCTCTGCCCTGTTAGGCTACAAGAGGTAAATCTCATTAAAATCCTCTTTGTGACAAAATCTAACAAATCCTGAAATGCCTGTGCTGCAGTTCCCACGATAAGAAAAACAAACGGGGCATGATGGTGTGATAGCAAATACTGACAAACAGCAAGCTTGCAGTGTTTCTGCCTTTTATCTGTGTAGAAAGTTTGTTTGAGGTTCGTACATTAACCGAATTGTGTGTTTTTTTTAAAAAGCCTTTTAAGAGAATTGTTTACTACGACATAAAGAAATGATGGAAAAAAATGACTTAATTCATTTTAAAGATACAGACACAATAAGATGTGTTGCCTACATGATTGCTTTGTGCATCATTGCATGACTTTTATGAGTGTTGATTTATTGCCAGTGCTGTAAAAAGTACTCAAAAGTCATACTTGAGTAAAATTAAAGACATTAAGACATTAAAATATTACTCTGGTAAAAGTTAAAGTAATCTATTCCAATAGTAGTTCAGTAAAAGTATCTGATATTAAATGGACTTAAAAAGTACATTTACATGTTTACACTTTATACTAAGGGTAGACAGATTATCCACTTGGTTGATTATTGGATCCAATATTTAAAATTTTTCGTATTTTCAGAGTCAGTGTTTTTTCTTTATCAGATTTCCAGTAAAATATATTAAATATAAAGGAGACTTCTTATCCTTTTTCATTTTGAGTTTTTTACATATGCTCTTACATGTGAAAGGTCTTGAAAGTTAAAAAGATCAAAGTCCAGAAGCTCCTCTCTCCCGCAGAAAACACTGCTCCTTAATGCATCGTCAGTAGTCTCGCCCTTTAATTCTGTGATTTCGCGACATCACAGTACGTCACCGTGTCACACATTTGCTCTATCTTTTTTAGCAGTGCTGGCTCAGGCATGTGTGAGCTGACCAATCAGAGCAGACTGGATATTCCGAAAGGGGGGGGGCTTAAAGAGACAGGAGCTAAAACAGAGCTGCAGCACTGGACAATATGAGAAAACTGATGTGTTTTTTCAGCATTAAAGCCTGTAAACCTACTCTAGTAGTAACACAACATAAAATGATGAACCTAAAAATGTGCTATTTTGGCTCTGATGCCACATGCAATCTGCAAAGTAATACGTTTCTAAAGTTACGAAATACATGTTGTGGAGTAAAAAAAAAAATTTTGCCTCTAAAATGTAGTGAAGCGGAATTAAAAGTAGCAGAAAGTGGAAATACTGGAAGTATGGTAGTTGAGCAAATGTACTTAGTTTCACTGGTTTGAGACCTGTACGTTCTTCACGTATGGATGTAACATCTCAAACCGAAGCATTTTAAGAGAATTGTTCCGTCGACACAAACAGATGAAAACTCGGACGAAACTGTAAAGTGACACAGTGAGTTGTGTTTGCTTTGTGCATCCTCGCATGACTTCTTCTAAGTGTTGACTCTTGCTGTCTTCAGCCTCCTTATCCCTGTGTTCTGGCTGTCGATGCAGGAGTACCTCAGGCTCTCTGATGTCTATAAGATGTATGGAAGTGCTTCTGTGCAACCTCGCTCGTCTTCCCCCGCCGCTCTCCACTGCCTCTCCCTCGCTGTCGCTCCAGCTCTGCCGTGTGAGGTAGACACTCCTGCCTGCTCTCTGCCATACACTACTCTCTGACATGTTTTCCTCTGATGGCTTCTCAACCGTTTCCACTCTCTTCTCTCTCTCTCCCGGCTCTGTGAATGTACCTTTTCTCTGTGTGTCTGTGTTGTCTGTGTGAAGGAGTACATCACAGTCAGTCAGTTAAGCCAGATCTTTGGGATGCAGAGAGTTGATCCCTCCTCTTCCTCTGCCTCTATTGCATCATTCCAACTGGCCTCCACTGAATCTGCCTTCTCATGCCACTCGGCTGCACGTGGTCCTTCCTCCTTTCTCTCTGCACAGGTTTGTAATTCTTTCCTGAATGCTCCTGCTTGAGATTGCCACACGAATGTTTATCTTGATGTTCTGTCACTGATGCTGATCCTGCACTCCCCCTCCTCCCTCCCTCCACACCTCTCCTTTGGCTGGATGCTTGTCATCATCACCTCAGAGCCAGCCTGAGCTGAGCAGGAACGCAATGCCTCCTATTAACCTCGAGCGCTGGTACCAGGACATCATGGCGGCCGGAGAGCCTCGGCCATGTCCTCCACCGCTGCCTGCAAAGTCTTTTTCCGCACGCAGACAGGGGCAGGTAAACTCTCCACTCTTTCTCCCTCACTGCAATGCCAGCACATTGCCCTGAACCCCCTGAACTTTCTCACCAGCCACTCGACTATCCATATTCTTATGACTTGGTGGCCCTCTAGTGGTCTGAACAAGGGCAGCAAAACAAGGAAGGCATTGAGACAAGGGCTAAATAAGAGACTTTGCTATGATATTCTAGTTTTGACTGGGAGATTTCACTTGACATGCACTCTGAGCTGGAATAAGAATCCATAGCCAAAAGTTTTACTTGTGCTGACTGTGAGATACATGTTTCCATGACAACCAAGATAATTTTTGACGGAGAAGGAGACACATCAAATGTCACCGCTTACATGGAAATATAACTCAAGTCC
This sequence comes from Lagodon rhomboides, assembly GCA_039737535.1. Lineage (NCBI taxonomy): Eukaryota > Metazoa > Chordata > Actinopteri > Spariformes > Sparidae > Lagodon > Lagodon rhomboides. The sequence continues at coordinate 8,804,300 of CM077795.1, read as the reverse complement.
CTATTTTGATGACTTGCAACTGGACTTAACAGGAAATAAATGACGTGAGACCCGACTTAGACTTACAAGTTAAAAACTCATCACGTGACTTGACTTGACTTGAGGCATGAATTACTCGTCTACTTTATGTTTTTTAGTTTATTTTTATTATTTGAGTCTGGCTGTCAGTATCTCACTGTTTGAAATTGATACAGGATTATTTTTAATAAAGAAGAAAGTGTCAGGAAGGGTGGTAGTTGACGTGGCTGAAGGACCCAGATGCATGGACGACAGACTGTGGTTGCAGGGATTCAAAAATATTTTAAATCTCCAAAGATCAAAAACCAAGGCGTCAAGAACGTGCCGTGGCATGGCAAGGCAAGACTGCAGCCCAAAAAGAACCAAACAAGCACTCGCTACATACAACACACATGCAAACACGTGCAATGAGCAAAAGAGGACTGAACAAAAAACCAGGACTTAAATGACAAGACACAAACGAGGGAACAAGACACAGGTGAGACACAAGAGGACAGGTGCAGGCAATCAGACTGAACAGTGACAGGAAGGACAAGACAAGGAACACATGGACTACAAAATAAAACAGGAAGTGACCTAAAAAGAATTTTAATATTGGCATTTAATAATGCCATTTTTTTTTATTGATTACTTATAATACAAATTCAATTCACTGTGATGGATTGGCCAATAATATCATTATTGGACAGGTACTACTTTCTAGAGCACTTTTCTAGTCTACTGACTGCTCAAAGCGCTTAACAGGAGCAATTTTAGGGTTCAGTATCTTACTCAAGGATACATCGACATGCAGCCTGGGGATTCGAAGACGACCTGCTCTACCTCCTGAGCCACTGCCGCCCAACTACTTTTACTTCTACAGTATTTTCGGGGGAGAAAAGTGACTTGACTTAGGACATGAACTCAAGAAAAGATGACCCGGACTTGCTTGAGGCTGAAGTGAAGTACTCAGATTTTTAACTTAAGTCTTGAGTCTTACGTCAAAATGTATTAACATGAAGTTATACCTAGAGTATTTATTATGTAGTTGGGCAAAATTATTGTGAATTTCCCCTGGTGTATCAATAAAGCCATATCTTTTCAACCTAATAATAATACAAAGTAATTTACATGTTTATTATATTCTATATTGTTAATCTGAATCTGCAAATTACAGAAGAGAATAGTAGAGTAAGGCTTTAATTTCCTCGAGGGGTAATTTGGCTTGCAGAAATCAGTCTGTTGTAAATACAACAAATTGATAAGAAATGGTAGTCCATACAATATATATGTACCTACACAGGTTATCGCTAGGATCACTGTTGTCACTTCTCACCAAAACTATCATAGAGGTCAGTGGAAAACACTGAATAGATCAATAAGACGAGAAAAGAAAAAGAAAGGAGGGTACTGTATCACATCCACGCCTGGTCAGGGGTCAAATCACATCGCTTTCTTCAAGCAAATTAAACTCGATGTAAAGCAGGTAGTAACTAAAGTTATCAAATCAGTGTTGTGGGGAATAAGTAAAAAGTAGCACAAAATGGGAAGTAACTCAAAAGTGCATTTAAGTACAGTGTTAGAGAAAAGAGTCTTTCACCACAAACTATAATCAAATCCAAAGTTTGTATCACTTCCAGTCTTTGGAAAGAATCCTCCAGAATAAGAAAACAATATAAAAGAGTGAGGTGAGGACTTCTGGAGCAAAACTATAACCTCTTCCTCCTCTAATGTGAAAAAATAAGTAACTATATGTCTTTTCTTCTCTTAGCTATTAAAGTCCAAATCAGACGGTGAGGTCGGACAGGCTGCAGCCCTGCCACACTCCAGCGGCGTTTCTCATGAGAGAAATGCATCCGCCAAGGTGAGCACATCAGTTTAAAACATGGAAATGTAAAAAAAAAAAATCTAATAAGTAGTTCAATGTGTGATGCTTTCAATGTGTTTTCAGGGGCTGCAGTTAATGCTGTCGAACCCATTAGACATGGACCCCAGGAGGCAGTTCTCTCTGCAGAACAAAGGTACTTTAGCCCCACAGTCCCATCCTGTGCTGTTTAACTCACTGCAGGGTTTCACCTGGCAGCCGCTCATAACTATTAAACAGTCTACAAATTCTGAGCACCTTTCCCTTGAACAGCATGTGTCCGCTCTCCTTGTTTTAACTCGCTCTGGATCTGATTATAATCAACGAGTGGCTATGACTCGGCACCATCAGTAGAGGGCACTGTAAGTCTGTGACAGCTGTCTCCCCTGCACAGATCTGTCTCCCACAGTCCATCACTCCATCCTGCACCACCAGCCGCCACCGAGCGGCAGCCAGGCGTACGACACCCTGAGCCTGGAGAGCTCAGACAGCATGGAGACCAGCGTCTCCACCGGCAACTCCGCCTGTACCCCAGAAAGGTGAGAGACTGGCTCTGTTTCCATGGGAACACTCAAGTCTGCCCCGACTTCTCCCAGGAGAAGGGTCACTGAACTCAGTTTACTGCTGTTCATGAGGAAACCTTTGTCTCCATCTCCCTTTTTTTTTTTTGCTCTCAGTGTTTGGTTCCCAGGCTGCATGTCTGTTGACTTTTTTTTCATCCTCGCCGTAGTCGTGTCATCACACACTCCTTCCCTCTGTGTGTTGTAGTGCCTGTGGGTTGGAGGCCCAGAGGATAGAAGAGATGGAGAAGATGCTGAAGGAGGCGCAGCAGGAGAAAGCCAGGCTGATTGAGAACAGAGTGAGTTCACAACATGAGGGCTGCAGAGTTCTGACCCGACTGGACATCACTTATCACCAGTTATCCCATCACTTTATTTATTTAAGGTTTCAGCAATAAACCAGTATCGACAGAAAATCAAACAACATTGCCCCAAATTTGACGATGCCCCCTTTTTAAATGTGAGGAATTGCTGCATTTCTGATCTGATCAGTCATATATGATAAAACAAACCTTTAATATCTTTAGGTTTTGGACTGTTAGTTGAATTAAACAACAATCTGTGTGGTTGTGGGATAATATAACAAAATGATTTGTAGAGAATAACTGGTCAGATTAATCAATAATGGACAAAAAAGTAACATTTAATAATAACCAGGTTTTGGGGACATAAGGACTCATAAGTCTTCAATATATATGGTTTTTAGGCAGCGCAGTGCTGAAATCAGTATGAGAAGTAGATCAATACAGCGGGAAAAGGTTGTGGAGTCAACAGTATGAATATACTTAGCATAAAATGCAAAATAACGAGAGCAGCAGTGCACGTTAGCCTGCCATTTTTTATTTGGTAAGTAACATTTCATGGTGTTAGCAACTTTTCAGAACACTTTTAAGAGATAATAACAAAGTCAGCCATGTAAAAAAATGTGGTGGGGACACAGTTATCATATTCAAACAGCTATCTATAGAAATGTAAGGGGATGAAAATGCTCGTAATCAATCTATCCGTACTTTACTGCGTGTTTTGTCTCATTTTTGGCAAATAAATTACCCTCAAAATATCAGAGTAGGGAGGCGGCTGTGGCTCAGGGGTAGAGCCAGCGTCTTGTGATCAGAAGGTCACTGGTTTGATTCCCCTGGTCTTCATGTCAAAGTGTCCTTGGGCAAGATACTGAACCCCAAACTGCTCCTGATGTGCTGGTCAGTGTATGAACGTATGCATGAATTAATGTAAGTCGCTTTGGACGGAAAGCGTCTGCTAAATGCCCTAAAATGTAAATGTAAAATGTAGAGAGTCTGTAACCATAAATAGAAAACAAAAGTGTAATACAATAAGTGAATACAATGGAATAACATGGCATTGCAGTGAAGTTCGTAGATAAAAGACATAATAGATTTTGATGCCTAAGTTAGGGCAAACATATGCAGATCATCTATGAGATAATCAAATGTTCATTGCAACACACTTTTATAAGTTTCACTATTCTGCATTTCATCAGACAAAAAACTCTACACACATGCAATAAAAAACTATTTAATGACCCAATTTGATAGAATTTAAGCAACATTTCGTGTAAAAATCATTCATTTCTGTAAAGCAACAATGTGACGTGATCACATCATCGTCGGACGTGAACCTGCCTCTGAAAGTTGACGAACAGTAACGTTTGAATTATCACACAGGAGTCTCATGTCTCTCTTGTCTAACACTCTCAAAGTGATCCCCGAGCTCGGGGTGCGGTGAAGCGAGGTAGTTTATTTACCTTTGTATTGTTTCGACATGTTGAAACAAAGTCGGCCTGGGTGTAAGTGTCTGAAAGCTGCAAAGGATCATTTTACATCAGCAAAGCTTCCCCCTCTATATACAGACTTAAGGGATATATTTTACAAAACCCTGGATTGGGACTTGTATCCTCACGAGCCTCTTCTGACAGTCGTTCACTTTGTATTGCAATATTTGCCTAGAATTTACATATTGTCCCCGTCTCTGTCGTCCCCCCCCCACTGCTATTTTTCTCCTCTCTCCTCTCCATCTGTTCCTCTGTCTCCTCTCCCGACGCTCCCAGGAGAGGGAGGTGCATGCTCGGCGGCAGATGTTGGAGGAGGAGCGGAGGAGGCGAGAGGAGGCCGAGAGGAGGCTCCTGGATGAGACGGCCCACAGGCAGAGGCTGGTGGAGGAGGAGGTGAAGATGAGAGAGAAGCACTTCTCCCAGGTCAGTGGAGCAGCGGGAGGAGACGGGCGGCATTTAGGAAGAGGAGAGGGGAGGGAAGAGGGAAGGGAGGGGAGGGAGACTTGGGGGAGAGGATGAGAGGCGAGACAGTAAAGAGAGGCTGGGTGTAGGGGGGGAGATCAAAGATTGTCAGGGAGGGGAGAGAAAGGGGAGAGAATGGAGAGGAGGGCGGAGAGGAAGAACAGAGAGAGAAATGGAGGGGGGGGGGGTGCACAAAGAAATATAATGTACACATAATTAAAGCTTTAATCCTGACTGATTGTATTTAATTACCAGTCATGTGAGTAAACAAACACTTGGATAACTTATTATCAGAGCCGTCTTTGTTCTTAAAGCTGCTATAATTTAGTATTTTTTTATTTTACCAATGCATCAAATGAATATGGATCACTCAATGCTACAGTTCCCCTCAGGTCACAGACACATGGTCCAAATGACAACACCTGGCACAGCTGTTAGGAGTGCGTGTCCCCGGTAAACATATTAAACAGGTGGAGGTATCAAACCTAAATCGTCAAAAACGGCGATAAAAGAGCTGATCAGAACGATTCCATGACCGCAGTTGTGAACAAACACGGCGTCTGTGGAGGAATGTGTGCTGCTGCTGCTGCACAGAAGGAGAAAAACAAAAGATGCATATGGACACGTTCAGCTAGAGCGTCGTCAAACTGCTCAGCCATGGTTGTTTTGGTGAACTCAGACAGATGCCTCTTTTTTTTTGTTGTTTCATGCTAAAACGCCCAGTTTGCATTACGGTTTTCAGGTGACACACTCCGGAACGCAACAACACCTGAAAATCTGCGTAGCTTTAAATGCTTGCATCGCATTTGCGTACTTGCGGGACCATGTTTCTGCCCTTAGCGTTTTTTTAGTTAATTGTTTTGGCTTTAACGGACGTCATTTTACTGTTTCTTTTTTCAGCCTTGTTGCTCTTTAGTGTCATTTTCAACCTGTTTTCTGCAAAAAGAAAAGCTCTGATAAACCCACAGTACACAACCTGCTAATCATGGAACAGAAGACAGACGCATTTTCTCTAAGGGGTTGGTGGAGACCAAAAAGGAGCTAAAAGTCGGTGAAAATTGCACCTTTCATTGAGTCAGTGTTGGATTAGATCCATGATTTCAGGCTACTGTACTAATGTAGTAGACTCTGTGGAGCAGGACCTGCTCCCTCCATCATTCCAAGCTAAATGTTTACTGACAATTGTTCAATATTCAGATGATTATGCATTAATGAAAACATAACAATTGATATTATATTTCATTTTCTGCCAAGAGAGCTGCCTAAATCCTGCACACTGGACCTTTAATTCACAAACATTAGCACTTGATACTAAATAGATAAGACGTATCACATATTTATTCCTTAAAAGGAGTCCATGCAATAAAACAGCTTTGAAAGAAAATGCAATTTTGATGGTTCGCTTGAATTAAAACAGCTCCCACATCCTCACCACTTGGCTCACAGTGTTAAAACAATGTGACACTTTCCCTCACAGGCCCGTCCGATGACGCGCTACCTGCCGAACCGCAAGGAGGAGTTTGACCTGCGCGCCCACGTGGAGTCGTCGGGCCACAGCATAGACACCTGCCCCTTCGTCATCCTCACGGAGAAGATGTGCAAGGGCCACCTGGTGAAGATGGGCGGCAAGATCAAATCGTGGAAGAAACGCTGGTTCGTTTTCGACCGCCTCAAGAGGAACTTCGCTTATTACGTCGGTGAGGACACAGTGACTCTTCAGCCGTGATATGAGGGGATGTCTGTTCATTTGTTAATGGAGCTTTCTTCACTCAGACACAGATCTCATGTGCAAGCTCTCAAGATGATGCATTTACACAAAATAATCATCACACACAGACACAAATTAGAGCAATCACAACTATACCTTTTAAAGCAAACCTATCCCATGATCCTGTGCCCCTTTGAACTCTTATTTACTTGATGATTTAATTGTTGTGTCACTATAGAAACACACACTGAGGCGAGTACCTGGAGAGGAAAAATGCTCAAAATGTCCAAATATCAACAAAAAGTGCTCGCTCAGTTGTACATGCAGTAAGTCCAGAGGGATCTTAAATATGAAAAACCTGATCAGAGAAAAGAAAACGTTCTTCAGAGCAAAGGAGAAGAGTTGAGTTATGCCAATGCCAAGCGGTCGACATCAGGGTGACATAGCAAAGACGCTGTACATACACTTGTTACTTGACAATTTACCAGAAATAAAAACAGTAATGAATCACATAATAAAGTAGCCTGAAAACACAAAAAACACAGATATTACCACAACTTAATACTGATATCCTAGAGATAAAAAAAGTGACTACACAAATCATTTCACTCAGAATGATGCAGCCCCGTTAAAATGTGTTTAAGTTTATTAGATTATGGTTATATTCATTTAAATTTGGAGAAAGCGTCAATCACTCAGCCTGTTTTTCAGCTGTCCTTCACTGCATCCAATATAAAACATTCACAGGGACGAGTGAGGCGATATACTTTATATGTAATGTTACAATAATGGATTGTTTTTTTGTATGTTGTCCCACTTCTTCAGCACATTCAGGCCTTTCTAAGGAAAGACAAATCTGAGCAAGGTGCCTTCCGTCACAGCAACGTATGCTTGTTTTTTTGAAGATTTTTCTTCTTACCAGGCAGTTTTTATATTAGAGCATTTCTGTTGTTTCAAGCTCCTCTGTCCTCAATTATCTTAATATGATGTTAACACTTGTCACTGAGAACTTGGTTTCCCAAAATAACAAAGCAAAGCGATCAACACAGACAAGCTCAAATCCGGATTTCTTATCTCAAGCATTAAATTATTTTTTATTTCCTCACAGGAACAGAACTTTGTGTATTGACTGATCCGATAGTCGAAACTCTCAGGGTGTTTTGTTGTCTATTATAAGAACTTTATTGAGTTACTGTTACATTTAATGTTATTTGTTAATATTTGTGTAGCTGTACTGGTTTAAAAGATTTAATTCCTAAAAGTATAACCTTATTCAAGACAATGACATGAGCTTTTTAAAATCTTTTCTTTATGTCCTAACAAACAGACTTGTTTTAAGAGTAGCCGCACCCGTTTTTCAAGATGACAGTTGCTTGCTTCAAGTGATATTTTCCTGTTCTGTTGGCAAATCATTTAGCTTAATTTGCAGTTACATGCAGCATTCATTCATCTATATGTTCCTATAGGTCTTCTTTTCGACTGTTCCTTTTCTCTACCAGCTTGTCTCTAACCGAAGGGGCACGCCTGTAGGAACAGTCTGTCACCCAGAGAACATCACCCATCAATGTGTTGAGACTGATAAAGATAACGCATCACTACATACAGCGTGCGCCAGATGTGTTGTTAGTATGTTTTGTAGTGTTTTTGGAGCGGCTGACTGCACATCTGGTTTGTAACATCATCCCAAAAAATATTGTGTTACATTTTTGAGATTGTCCACCAAAGTCCATTTCAGAAATCTGCAAATTTACAAACTCTATTTGAGATAAAAAAAAAACAAAAAAAACTTCCACGGTGCCTTTGAGGCGTCAAAGTCACAGCCTCCGCTCGGCGTCCTCTGCACCAACAGGACTTCACAGGATAAAGGACTGAAAGCGTCACTTATATTAACTTCTTTGGATTCACTATAAAGGAATCTATTGTGTTCAAAAGTTCTGCTTGGCTCGTCCAAATCGAGCGTCGGCCTTCAGGGGCTTCAGATTAAAGCAAACCAATTTGCTCACATAAGAAACCGCTCATATATAGTATTCATAAACTCGGAACTTTATGTAGAGAAGTTGGTGTACACGAGGCCCGGACCTGATTTATTCATTTCAGCCGACAGCAGTGCTGAGGCCCCTCTGAAGAACGAACACGTCGCTGTCTTCGCTGTGTTTTTTTTTTTCAATAAAGCCCGACTTCTGTCCCGTGCAGCGTTTATTCATCTGGAACCAAACACTAATTAAAGCTGCACTAAGTGGAATTTTCCGCCTTGTTCTTGTGTGTTAAGGCCGGAGTCAGTTTGTAATCCGCGTCTATCAGACTGTCCCCCCGACTTTCAAACGAGCACAGTTAGTTTTCTGAATAATTCACGAGCTCATATTTGAGACATTATTTTACAATCAAGTTCAAAATAGAATCCAAGGGTATTTTCATTACTGTCGCCCCTGTTCTCCCTGCCCCCCCCCACCCCTCTCTCTCTCCACTCACTTGCCTAGCCTTTTCACCCTCTTACTCCTGACGAAGATGATGGTGATGATGGTGATGAAATAAGATGCAATACTTTCTCTGGATGTGTTTTTCTTGGGGAGGAGGCTAGCTCCTGGCTTGTTCGTGACTAATAAAACGAAACTCACATTTCAAAAACATTTATCTCATTACTAAGCAGATTTGACTTATGGGAAAAGGGGAAAAGCAGGAGAAAGTGTCAGACGTATTTCAGAAGATTGCCTTTAATTGTTGCTGGATGTTTGTTTCTCGTCCAGTGTGGAAGGGAAGAGACGCAGAGACCGCTGTTTGTTTGAACAAGAGCGGAATTCAGAAACTCTTTAAATTGATTTTATTTGAAGACAACGCGCGAGAAAAAGTCTCCTCCGCACTTAAATGCCTTCAGTTTAGCCCCAAACTAGAGAAGCAGCCCAGCGAGTGCGTCCGATGAGTTTTCATCCGCAGGTTTCCTTGAATCATAACGACCGAGCGCCTCGGCACGGAGCGGCTTTAAAATGCTTCAAGATACTCTGTGAATAGAGAGGAGCAGTCCAAAGGACCGGACAGAAGGTCTGACCTGCTTAAAGGGAACTCAGATCAAATGTATACGTACAAAAAAAAAAGATAAAGAGGCTTTTTTCTTTTTATGATTTACAAAAGATCTCAGGAAGTGAACCTCGCCGGCAGGGAAGAGGCTCCAAAAACCACAGAGACGAAGTAGGAGTGAAGAAAACAAGTCAAATTAATAGGATGGTAAAGACTTGAGGCATAGCTTGAAATAGACTCCCACTTTTAATTAACTTTTACTGTGACACAGTGCTGCTCATACCTATTCATGGGGTATGTGTTGCTGGGAAAAAAAAAAGACTTAACACCTTTCTCCTTGTTTTCGTGTCGGGGTTCCTTTCAGCCATCTAGATTTGAGTTTTGTTCCTCCTCACTCGACAACAGACGTGGAAGAAGTGCTCAGATCTTTAAGTTACAAGTTACAAAAGTATAAGGATCAAATATACTTTAAAAGCATTTATTATGCAGAATAACATATGAATTATTGTATTATAATTACTGATGCTTTCATGTGTTCATCACTTTAATGTTGAAGCCGGTGAATGTGGTTGCACTACTTTGTACTTGGCGTGTGAATCTCTTCTCATGGATCTATAACATTTTTATTTTCATCTACAATATTACGTCATCATTTGATTGAAGTTGTCAAATAAATGTAGAGAAGTAAACTGTACAATATTTGCATCTGAGTATAAAATAGCAGAAAATACAGTAACGCATTACTAATAACCGTCATTAATAAAATGGTAAATTTATAGTTAAACTTTAGTAAATAGTTATGTCACAGTTAACAAACAATTCAATTATTTACTAAGCAATTGGAAACAGTTGCGACTTATAATGGCCATCTAAATCATGTTTATAGACAAACTTCACTGTATTTATTGAGCGTTTACAAAGTATTTAGTATTTAAGCAAGTTAACAATAAACAATCGCTTAATAAATGGATTTATAAAACATTTAATTCTTTATTAACAGTCCTAACTATTAACTTAAGGTTAATTCACATCTATACCATCTATTAATGATGGTTATTATAATGTTTCTTTTATTTCTCTGCATTGATTTATTAAAAACATTCCACAATTATATGACACTCCACAGCTGTGCTCACATGCAACAGGTCACCGAATCAAGATCACCATGAGCGAGCGAAAGTCGTATGATATCTACAATATCTGACACCACGTCTGATTCCCAATCCACTCAAATATATCTGCTTCTCACTTTAAAATTGTTCCGACCCTCAGACAATTACAGACTCGCCAACAGAAGGAAGAGGAACATTTGTCCAAAGTAAAACACATTTATTTATTTGAGCCAGCTCCCTGGGAAAGTTACGTTTTCATCCGTTGACATCAGTCTTTCCTTCTACAACTTTTACTTCCCCCCCTTAATGCTTTATCCACCTGGATTTACTACGACTCACCCACAGCACTCTATCTATCTATCAGGCGTGGGTTTTTCCATTTTCTATGAGCATTCGTGAAACGTTTATTTCTAAACAGATATTTTAGGGGCAGACAGAAATGTGCATCTTATTTTAAAATTTCAGATTATTCTTTGTTGGCCCCTATTCCAGGATAAAAATATCTTAAATGTAATTGGGCCACATGTCCACCTAGAATACTTCTCCACAGGTGAGAATAATAAGAAATATTTGTCTAAATAGAACACTGTCTGTTATTATTTGACCGAAAACAAACATCAAATGTTTCCCCCCATCGCCCCGATGATTGTTCCGTCTCCTGCCAGGGCTGACAGAGGTCTTGCATCAGTGCGAGACATAATGTAATGTATCTTAATATGTTTCTTTTTTCTTTTCTCTCCGCTCAGACAAGCACGAGACCAAGCTGAAAGGGCTCATTTACTTTCAGGCGATTGAAGAGGTTTATTACGATCACCTCCGCAGTGCCACCAAGGTAACCGACGCTCTCCTTTTTTCCCCCATCACTTTCAATTCAGAACGTCATCTGTGATTTTATACTTGTTTTTTGCATGGATGTTTTTACTTTATCAAAAACTCATAATGGAATAAAATCTGAAGGGTTAAATTCCACAGTACTACTTTATTTTATTTATGCTGGGAAACATTTTAATACTGATTCTGTCCTCAGACGCATCATTTACAGGTAAACGTCTTGAACTTGTTCTTACTCTTCTTTGTGCATATATGTCACTTTGTTATAATTTTGTATTGAACTGGTAAATATGCTCGTTTCAAGATAAAGCAACATTTCTAGTCACTCGTAATTTATATTCTCTGTGGAAAATATTGTCAGAGGTTCTGCTGTTTGTGCGCAGCAAAAAAAAGAATGTTTTCAATGTAGAGCTCATATTAGAGGCGTGGACGGATCTATATTTTGTTCTTTTTCTTCTTAATTTGACACGCTGTTAAATGTTCTGTTGTTCCGACTAATGTCTCTGAGGATAAACGTGCAACAGGTGCAGCCCTCGGTCTAAAACGTCTCCCCTCTCTCCTCCTGCGATCCTCCAGAGCCCGAACCCGTCTTTGACCTTCTGCGTGAAAACCCACGACCGCCTCTACTACATGGTGGCCCCGTCCCCGGAGGCCATGAGGATCTGGATGGATGTCATAGTAACGGGCGCCGAGGGCTACACGCAGTTCCTGAGCTGAGGGACCACTGGGCGACAGATTCTGACTGAGCGAGCATCCAGACACCTGCGAGCCGACCTGATGAGCTGCTCCCCGCCGCAGCTGCAGCTGGGATCGACGACACACAACCTGATGTGCGACGGATGGACATTCGAAGAGATGAATAATCTGGGGCTCTCGTAAAAAAAAAAAAGCCTGATGCCTTTGAGCAAATGAGGGCTCAGTGATGACTGAATAATTCTAAGAGTTGTATTTATGTTTCAGCCGCTGTGAGAAGGACAATAGTTTGAGCAAGCTGCCAATGGATCTCAGTTAGATCAATCACTTCTGTTACCAAAATGTTAATATTGATAATATGATTTTTTTTTTGAGGCTTCAGGAGGAACACTTACTTCATACGAGCTCGAACTGCTGAAGCTGATCTATGCATGCAGTGTTATCACTCTAACCGACGCCTCTTTTCTTTCCTCCTTTTTGATACATTTGTACTTTTTCTCTTGAGTTCGTTAACTTTTCTCACGTGATAAAGTCGCCTCTTAATATTTAAAAAAAAACGCTAAACAGCAAAACACATTTTTAGCAGGAAATACTCTGAAATATTTTAAAAGAGTCACGTGTTACTTATTCAATGGTGCCAAATACTTTTATGTGACCGTTTTTGTCAGATTTTTACGACGCGGACGTTAAAGGTGCACTTTGTGGTTTTGGAAAAAGAAATTCAAACTCGGAAATAAGACATTTACAATTTTAAAGTCATAATAATACAAACTCAGAAACAGTTCTCTGATATATTTCCATAACTGAATAAACAAGATGTCCAGAATGCTGCATGAAGCCAGAAGGGTCCCGCAAATTTAAGTAACACAATGTCAAATTTGTGTTTGTTTGTTTATTCTCTTCTGATTAAAAGTTCTTCCCCAAAATGACATAGTGCACCTTTAACATCACTCTATATATTGTTCCGAGGGCAGATTAAACAGCATTTATGTTTGTTTTTTATATAAATATGCTAAGAAAAACTTTATGAGCATTTTAACAGAATTCATAAATAACAGCCCTGTAATGATATTGTAAAACTACCATCTAATAAATATATATATGTATATATATATATATATGAAGCATCTGTAACTTTGTCTGTCTGATGAATTAATTTGTTGCTGACAAACTGGCTAAACTGAGGACATTCAGCTACAAACAAGTTCCCGCTTCCTTAATTACCGTTTCTGGCAAACAAGTCGCTAATTACCAGCTTTCTTTGAATAATCTCCTAATGAGCTGCGAGCAGTTCCTTTTAGACGAGAGCACACAATAGGTGTTCCCTTTTAAGACTCTTCCCTATTTACACAACAACAGTCAGGTGGTTTAGTTAGTTAATTGGCTCGTTAACTCTGGTTATCTACAGATGTTTCTATTTGAAATCAAACCCCCGTGTATCTATTTCTGGCGCGCCGTAATTAATTACGTGGCTCGCTCCCGCACGGTGGTGGTCCACATGAAAATAAAAAAACATGAAGTGAAATTACATGCGAGTTAACACGCATGATTCAACATCGGGAAATTTTAAATCATGTACAGAAAAAGAAAAAAAAAACATCTCAAGGAGAAGAAGTCCCCATAAACAAGTTCCTACATGAAAACACTCACACAGCGTGTCTCTTTCTCGCTCCCGGGTCGGCACACATGAAGATAGATGATAAAATATGACTAATAATTTATGCAGGGATCAGTGAGGATGTTTAGGCAATCGTGGAAACACACCTTACCCCTGACAGGTACCGATTGGATTCAGCACTTTTTGATTTCACAGTGTGAAGAGAAAAACATGTGATGTTTTAGCGATATTTATTAAAAATGAACCTCCACCTCGCCCTCTGTCAGGTAGAGGTTCCTTCTCACAGCTCGAGAGACGACTCTGTCTGTCTCCCTGCAGCTTCACTGACGACGTTCGCAACCGTTTGCGCGTCTCTGACCTTGGGAGAGATTTTCACACATGGTGCCATTCAGTATCTTTGAGTCTCCGGCGCGCCCGGCTGCATAATAAACAGATCTTTAAGAGGGCAGTGTGAGCTCATTACCGCCGTGATGATGAGCGTGAGTGACACCCAGCCTTATTGTTGGTGAAATATTAATGAGCCAGGGGGGTGATCTCCCCTCACTTTCACACACACAGGCCGGCCTTTGGAGCGCAAATAAGACAGTCGGGGTGTGAATTAATTACCACACGTCTCACATGTGTTTTGTCAATATTAATGGGGGATATTAACCTTGTCTGAAAACAACCCTTTAAAAAAAACTTTCTGACGAAATGGAGACGTGTCTCGGCTCAGAGGGAGAGATTATAGCATCAGCTGTCAGAGACTTCCACTCGCACATCCGTCATAACATCTCAGCGCCAGACATTTGTGATTTATAAGTTTTCACATCCACATGTGAGTTCAGCGTAATTTAGGAGATTAAAGAGAAATATCTCCTGCCCGGCCCAAAACATGCCCACACACACACACACACATACACACGGCAGATGAAAGAAGCCTTCGCTAAATGCATCTGATCCACTTGTGAAATTCACTCTTAATGTTTGCGCGCTTTGAACAAATCATCGTCGCTCCCTTTGAAGGCGATTTAATATGACAGCCGTTAATTCGGAATGGGGTTCCCACAATACATACAAATCATTAAATCACAATGCGAGGAACATGTTTTTTTTTGCGGCTTTCATGGCACAGCACAACAATGCCGTCTGAAAAATATCCAGAGGGGAAAAATGAGGATGAGCACCAGCGCTGACCTAATGAGGCCAACAAAAACATGGATTCTGGATGCCACGACTGCACCCCAGAGTGGAATATTGTTCTTTTTATCAGCCATCAAAGGGGAGTACTTCCCGATATCACTGCAGTGTGAAAACTTGATGTTACTGCAAGTATCATACTGCATGTGTTCAGTCCTGGTATAGATACATATTTAAGGAAAGTGCATCAGAAAGGATTGGTCATTATTAAAGGGATTCTTTGTAATAATTTGTATCAATGTAAACGTATGAATCGCTTTTTTATTGGCCCTTATGTGAGCTGATTGTTACATTACGTGAAAAATAAGAGCTCCCCCCATCTCTCTCGGCTGCCTACACGAGCAAGGTTGGATGATTTGCTTAAAGTTGTTTTATGCTGCTGGACTGAGCATTTCTCTGTGAAGAACTCGGGTCAGATTTTCAGTGGTGGTCCAAAGGATGTGACTTCATGTGCCTCGTCTCAGTGCCTCTCTCCACTCCGCTAAGAGAGAGCAACAGTGGCTAACGCTATTTTAGAAATGGTGTCCGCAAACATAAACTGACAACCGACTTCCAGCACTACACAGAAGTTCCACAGAGCCACTAAACCTCGTCTGTAACTTGACCATTTTGAGGAACACTGTTAGGGCACTGTGGTGTTGATCTTTACACTAAGTTAAGTTCATTTGTTTGCTTGTACGTTGGGTGACGTGGGACCTATACGTGCAGTTGAACTGATATTAAGTCACTCTAAATAAAAGGCTCACCTGCACGGCTAAAACGTGAAAAGGATATGGAATATACTGAGAAGACAGATGTTCAAATACCCAGATTTAAACCGATGAATTTAAAGCAGCTACAAGGAACTTTTATGTTGTGTTGATTCTGGGGGCCCTGTGGACGACAGCAGTATGAGCACCATCACCTCGTGTTAAAGAGCTTGATCTGGCTGCCCTGTGCGTTTATTTTGAGAGCGAATAAAAAGATGGGGCCAATCTCTTTTGCTTGTCGGTCATACAGAGCAGGGGTTCCCATCCTTTTTGACAACATGAACCAGACATGAGCTATTTTTTGTGGCGGCCGTGGGCATGTGGGATATCTAAACTTTTACGTATATAAAATCTGTTTTATTTTTAAATTTTAAACACAATGCAGTACATACATGGAAATTGCATCTGCCCCCCTTAGTTCCTACTGAGACCCAAGGCAGGTCCACGTCCCGGTGGTTGGGAACCCCTCATAAAGAAGCATTACTTTTAAACTGAGACTGTTAAATAACCGTTATAAAAAGTTTACATATGAAATAAAGTTGAGCAGCTGTTAAGTTAACGTCCGCTGAGTGAGCGGTATGAATTGCGTTATGAGCATGAACCATATGGCCTGAAAGACTATCGGCTGTGTAAAGCTCAGAGGTGATAGACGCCGACTCTCTGGAGGTTTCATGGCTCTGCAGGGCGGCATGACACAGCCTGAGTGCTGCGAATGACACCGAGGAACCGCTTGGGACTTGTTTGCTTAAAGAGCTACAGTTTTGCAATTGTAAGTGATGGGGCAAGTGATGCACGAACGGTAAGTTTGAGTACAAATCTGTGGCCCTCGATTAGTATTTTACACTCTTGATTATTCCGCTGTTATTTTCGTAATTCTATTTTTGTTAACTCCATCAACAATAGCTTACAATCTCCTGAACTGTTGATACTAAATTCAACTTTTACAACAGGGAGTTCAGTTTTTTTTTTCATGCCAGGTCTATATATATGCCGAGCTTTGTGCGGCTCTTCATTCAAGACACCTTTAGGACTTAGAGCTAGTTAGGAGTGATGTTCTATTCAAGCTGTCACATCCCAAAGGAGGACAAAGCCGACGCTGTGGTCCTTCATATCAAACACCTCTAATTTACCATGAAGTCCTTGAGGGATAGTGAATAAACACCCCGCGACTGACATGTTCAGATCTGTCATGGCTGAATGCAAATTAACTCAGCCTGGATAAGAATTACATTTTTATTATGCTCGTCACTTTTTTTGGAGACTCGATTAACTGTTTTCGTGCCAAACGCGGAAACAAATGGTTAGTGATTCGTAGGCTGAACACACACAAAAACAATCCGCAAATCCCCTCCGAGAGGCTCCCATTCACAAGTCGTAACTGAATTCCATGTTTTCATCGCATGTTCAAAGAGGGGCAAAAGTTGAGGACAATAAATTCTGAGAGAGATGATGATGAAATGATGGTGTAACCCCTACTAACGTGCCATACGTGCACTTGGCATGCAGCATCCACTTTTCTGACTTCTGGGCTCGTACACAATATTCAGACAATGATTGTGGGTATCAACTGGTGGACAGCCTTGTGTATCGTATTTATTAAATACAATTTTATTCTATAATAATAGAGATCTGAAATCCAGTTTGATCCGAAGTTTAATGGCCTTCCCTTCACTCCCTGATGTTTTAACAACCTGAGAAATTTAGATCAACCGGGTTTCACTCTAAGACACTAAGCCCATTGGATTACCTAATGCAAGAGGGAGAATTAAAGGTATTTTGAAGCTTCATTTACACATTTTACATCTTTTCCCAAATAATGACAAAGGAAATTGTACTTAATAGTGGATACATGGGGGAAATGCGGCGGTGCTGTCATGAACACCTTGGATTTCTCTCATGATGCGCAAACAGGAAGCCCTCGGTGGACCAATTAATACAGACAGAGAGAGCAGTCAGCGATTTCCTGGGAGACCCTCCAACTTCACCAGCTACTATCTCAATCTGGTCTCCATTACAACCACATTTATCTAGATTGCATCAGGTTGCCTTTCTACACATCTCTCAAAGCTCCACTCACGGTAGCTACCACTCAGTGGGCATTTTGCTGAATGGCTCCTCTGTGACAGGGCTGTCCCTTTATGACTCAGATTAACACGGATGGACTTGTGTTTGTCACAGTACACAGAACATTTAACTCAAATTCAATATAATCTACAAAGAGTTTGTGTAGATTAACTTTAATCAAAGGACACGTTTCCCCTTTGTCTGGAAACAACGTCTTGGATAAAGTGATTATGTACAATCAATGTAAGTTGGATGTTTCCCGACGTTCAGTCAATACACAGACGTGTTGCTCCGTGGAATCTAACAGAGGCTAGACGCTAGTGTCAATATGCAAATTCAGCAGAAGTGGAAATAAGCCCATTGGTTTTGGCAAAATGATATTGTCACAGAGATGCAACTCAGCAAATCAGATGGAGGAATGGTGAGACAAGGAGGGGTGCAGAAAAAACAGGGAGCGGAGGTGAGGTGGTAGGATAACAGCAGGTATGGAGAGAGAGAGAGAGAGAGAGAGAGAGAGAGAGAGAGAGAGAGAGTTAGAGAGAGAGAGATGCAAATCCCATGGCAACAGCAACCAGAAAACAAGTCTAAAATAGGGGGCAGTGTCCGCTATTACTATAGCAACAGGAGAACAGCACTTTCACTCAGCGTCGGGATTTGCTGAAAGGAGAAAAAACAAACCTTTATTCCTCACTTAATTGATATCGACAGTCTTTACGAGTAAATTAATTTGCTTTCCGACAGCTGCGTCTCACTGAATTAGCCTGGAAAATAAGGATTCTCAAAGTATATTAGGATGACAGTCACAGGGTGAATAATGCATCTCCCTTTATTACACTAACTCTGAGTTGTCTCACTGAATAATAGTAAAGTTGGTACCCATAGGAGCTGACAGCTACTGATTACAAAAGTAGGTAAAAAAAAAAGAGAAAATTAAATCATGATTTGACATAATTACAATTGAGTCACTGTACAGTAATAATAAAAGAGAGTGTATGCCTATGGTGACAATATTGACTTCTATTATAGAGTTGTTTTTTCTCATGTTTTTTTTTTCAACTGTCTGATCAGACAGACAGACTTATTCCTCAAAAGACTTAGATAACCACAAGCTGAAACATAACATGTCTAAGCTTTTCTCCGCTCTAAACACTGCAGCACTGGTACCCACGCCCGGTTTGTTTACCTGAAACATGTGCACAGTCTGCACTGCAGGAAGAAGGAAAAAAAAAAAAAGATAACAACACAGTGATGCTGTGCCTTGCCTACCATCCACCAATCAAATTTCACCTGTAGCGGATTCCAACCAATGACGGAAGGGCAGTCGGAGCACACACAGCCAATCGCTGTGAGCGCGGACCACTGATGCAACGGAGATGCAACAGACTGCCTCAACTGAACAACAAAGTGCGTTGTGAATCAAATAGTCCCCGTCCAAAACAAAACCGCCACGCCACATAGTAAAGTACAGTCCCTGAACTGTAATGGAGTGTTTTAGAGGGCCGTGTGCACGTTAATTAAGCTTCTATGTTATTTTTACGGAGACTTATTTGAGGGAGAAGTCGTCACCATCGGGCTCATAAGCTAGCGACACTGCCCCGTTACTGTAGCAACAGCTGGCTATGGGGAAAAACAATGACGTCACGTAACGCGTTACAGTTTGTGATTACTTCTCAGATTACTACTGGGATGTAAATACTACATTTAGCAGGAACTACTTGTTGTATCCCTTCAGATTTGAAATCCTGCAACTCCAACTGCATTTAATGATTTACCCACTGTTAGTAAAGTTGGTTAAGTTGAGGCTATTTCAGTTCAAACTTTAAGTAGGCTAACGTAAAATATATCAACTCCCCTTACCCTCTTTCAAAAGATTAATTGAATTATTTAATAAAGTTAATTACTATACGTTAAAATTATTTTGAACCCATTTACACTTCAGCTTAATTTTGTAAATAAAGTTATATTCACTTCCATTCTGTTTACTTTTTTCCCTGTAGTTTTGAATTTGAAAGACGTCGCCATTTTGTTGATGTAAAAGAACAAATTAGATTAATCATAACGCACTACATGAATTGGTTTTACTATTTTTGAGAAAGGCACTAAGGAGCGAGTAACTACTTTCTTAACGGAGCCCAGCAGTAGTGACTTTGTGGGCTGTCCTTCGGTGGGGGACGCGGCGGGTGGGGGCGGAGGGATCTACACTCAGCACCACGGTTCCTCCCGGTGACGCAGTCGGTTGCTAGGTGTGAATGAACTGATGCTTTCTCGCAATAAGCGGCTCCTCAGTTTACAGGTCGACCACAACAAAGCAACAACTCGTCCTTTTTTTGTTGTTGTTGCGCTGCCCCGGATATTCCGAGCTCAAACATGGCTCTTTAAACTCGTGAAGTTGTTGGACCCGAGAAGAAGTCGTGCTTTGCTTTAGCAACGCACCCCCAAGTGCTCTACATATTTCTCAGCAATAATGGAGTAAGTAAAACTCTCTGTACCGTCTCTGTCCATACAGCTGCGTCAAGTTTGTTTGTTGTTGTTGTTGTTGTTGGCAGTGTGTTGTTGCTGCTCGTGTGTTACAAGTGCGGAGTTGTTTGTTATGTGGCTGTTTTCTCTGCTTTATACAATTTCTTCTATATAAATATCTCTATCTAGACTATTTGCCTAAATTGCATATTTTCCCTCTGAGGTTTGGTGAAGGAACCTATAAATAACTTTAAACGTTTCTCACCAAACCTCAGAGGGAAAAGTTAGGTTGTTTAGGTTTAGGTTGTCTTTGTTTGTGGTGATTATGAGTGGGTTATGGCTTGGTTAATATCAGAGCTGTGTTACCTACTATGTGATCGTATGATGGTGTATGTAAATGTGTCCACTACAGCCCATGTACTGTAAACTGGAGATACAGTATCACATTTGTGTCACTTTCAGCTGCCAGGTTTTTAATTCAGACACCTCATTATTGTCGCCTAAACTGCTTAAGTGATCTAACAGAGGTGATTACTTTGAAAGGAACATGCGATTGGAAGCAGTTGATCTGCACTAATCCGATTTAATGATCAGGGTGTCTGGAGAGTTGCTCTGTGGTGCTTCTTGACAACAGTTGGGCCGCTGACAGCATCACTGGGTCCCACGTGTGTTGAGGATGTCAAGTGCATTTTGCTTTGAGGCTGGTCAAAGCCCAAAGGACACAGCTCTCGAACCTGTATCACTGAAGTGCCAGTTCTGCTTTGAATGAGTTGACGTCTCATGCTATTTTAGATAACTGATATTTGTGCTGTATGTTGATCGATTGTAAAAGATGCACGTTCAGGAGTTAATTGCTCAAAATGATCTTTGTATGATGACTTGAAGGTGATTTCTGACTCACGTTGAGAAACTTGCTGAGGGCAGCACGAGCAATATTCCTGGTCCCAAGTTGCACATTTTCTGATCCCTGTCTCTGTTGTTCACCCTCTAGGTTTCATTATGCTCACCCAGCCCTGCTCTCTGTGGCCCATCTGTCAGACCCCGCTTGCTCCCAGCATATGTTTGGACTTGGACTGAATCAAAGCACCAACAGACAAAATGATGGCAACATCAGCTCCTGTTTGGAAGACTCTTCGTGTCTGCCCGGCAGACCCCCTCGCTCTCTCTCACCCACAGGCTAACCACAGCCAATCACAGGGGTGCAGGGGGGAGGTGTCAGAGGAGAGTCAGCACTTAATTGGTGAGTTGCAGCGAGTACGCTTTTTTATATTTTTCCCCATTTCAGGTGGGCTCGGCACTGCAGCACATTCGTCCTTCTTGAACAGTAAGTAATAAACTAGCTACGACTGATATGCTGCAACTTTTTTTTAACAAATCTTGCGTTGCATTTGCTATCGTCGATCAGATTATGCCGTTAGAAAACTGCTACGTCTGATGTTGAATGACTGATATATTTTTTTGCATGAATGTTATTCAGCTGTAATGTTTTCGTCTACCGAACAGCATGTAACGACTGCGTTTACTTTCTCTCCTCAATAGGTGATGGTCTCACTGACTGGATGACGGAAGAAGTGGATTTCTCCTCGTACCTCCCAAACCCTCCTTCCCCTCCCTCCTCCACCAATGCCTCCCTTCCCCCTTCACCCCTTCAGAATGATATCCAGGTGCCCTCTGACTTGGAGGTCATGACCTCTCTGCTGCAAGAGGAACTCGCCCAACTGGAGGACTACTTCCTGTCCGAACCACTGCCAGAGAAAGGGCCGAGGGTGGGAAAATGCGACAGGGGTCCACTGCCGGCGGGTCCTCAGCCGTTCACTCAGCTGCCATACGCATCATACTCTACATCTAACCAATCGGAATCCAGCCCACTTCTTGTTACCCTGGCAACGGGAGAACTGGACCTGCTGAGTATCTGTGGCGGGCCCATTGGGCGATCCAAAATTCCAAGACACGCCCCGTACAGCTGCAGTCGCCCCAGTGGGTGTGGTAGGAAAAGAGTTCCTGATGGCGTTAGGTTCAGTGAAGGCTATGATAACAGTTTGTTGAGTTCCAAAGGATGTAACTCAGGTAACTCAGC
This sequence comes from Lagodon rhomboides, assembly GCA_039737535.1. Lineage (NCBI taxonomy): Eukaryota > Metazoa > Chordata > Actinopteri > Spariformes > Sparidae > Lagodon > Lagodon rhomboides. The sequence continues at coordinate 8,782,128 of CM077795.1, read as the reverse complement.
GGTGACCCTCACCGGTAACTATGGCTGCGTAGAGGACGATCAGCTGGTAGGGAAGAGCTACTGTCTGGGTAGCGCAGTCGAGGTCAGAAGATGTGCGGTTCTACCAAAAGACGAGAAGAATTGCTGCTTCAGTCAAGGTGTCATAGGTGGTGCGAAGGTTGTTGGTGGTGGATTTGGCTTTGGTGGATCACTTGATGCCTCACATAAGAAAGAGGATTTGCTGATGTATAGCATGCGAGAGGTCAGCGGCGGCACCAGTAACAACGAGGTGCTGAATAGTATCAAAGCTAGTGTGGAGGTGACCAAAGCCAGCGTTTCTTGGAAATCAGAGATCAGCGAAGGTTGTTATCTTCCAGCAACACCGCAGTCTGAGGCCTATCATAGCTTCTTAGGCAACATCAACGAGCAGGTGAAATCAGAGAGTTTGCAGCTAGCACAACATGATTTACACTGCAATTTCCTGGAGGATCAGGGCCCAGAGTGTCTTTTAATGTCAAGGGAGAGTCTGACCTTGGAGTCTTCAGGGAGCAGACAAGCATGCAGGCTGAAGGAAGATCACTGTGCTTTGAAATACGAAGTGGACGTCATTCCAGCTGTGGGTGGCGAGCGCAAACAGAAGAAGAGAGACCAGAACAAAACTGCCGCTCACAGGTATGTTTGAGTTCCAACTTGATGATATGTAACGTCTGATGTGGTGTGACAGATATAGGTCTTCATTTGCTTAATGTTTGTTTGCTTGACGCAGGTATCGCCAGCGAAAAAGGGCGGAGCTAGATTCTTTGGAGGAACAGTTGCACTGCCTTGAAGGGAGGAACCGGGAGCTCCGGGACAAGGCAGAGTCGGTAGAACGTGAAATCCAGTACGTCAAAGACCTGCTGATCGAAGTTTACAAGGCCCGCAGCCAAAGGCACAAGCAGGACGCGACAGCGTAACACCGAGCTCCTGCAAGTACATTTAAAGAGGGTGTAACAGGGAAAATGTTTGTGTCTTTAAGATGTTTTTTTTTTTCATGGCGGGCAGGATATCCATGCATGCTTTGCTAATGTGAATTATTTTTTACATTTTAAATCAACACTATCAAATGCTTCCATTGCTTCCGCACTCTGATCTCTTGAGCCTGCACTGTGGCATTGCAATGCTTTAAAATGACAATCATTTTTGATAGATCTCGCACTGCGTGAATCTACTAATTGATCTGGGGTGATTTCTGAAGAAGTGATGTTATTCATTATGCAGGTTTTAATATTTTTAAATAGCCTTACATTGGAATTGATGTCAGCAATAGAATTAAATGTTTTTTATTTTTATTTTTAATTTTTAGTGTCCATCGCTGTCTCAGTAGTCAAATATGTTGTCAACATGCGAAACAGCGTCATTCCATTTTTAACGCATCTTCCGAACCAAATACTTTTCTAGAATCATTAACAGCGCCCTTGATCAGCGAATTATATTTCAAACGCTATGAATATTTTACATCATTAGCACTGCGGTTGAAGTTGACTTTTACAACTGCGGATGGAGCCGCTGATGTAAACAAGGACAAAAAGCTTTTTTTAACACCAATTTTTTAATCATTTTAATATTGTGACTTTTTCTTTGACAAAGCGTTTGATTGACTTCAGGTTTAATACAGCACTACATATTCATCAGTTAAGCTGTATGTTTACAGCATTGATTTTCTTTTTCTTTTTTTTCCTTGTTCACGTCTACATTTTACCCTGCTTTGTTAAAAACATTACTTTATCTGCTGTATTTAAATTTGCCTTTTTCCTGTTATTTGCATTACTTTTAATGTAGCAAATCACTTGTTTTTTGTCCAATGTCCAAATTATACATTCTGTGACCAAAAGAGAACTGATTTATCATTTGCACTGTTTTGAAGGTGGAAACTTCAATTTATTGTTTTTGGCAATTTGTAAAAAAAAAAATTAAAACAAGGTCTTCTTTTGCATATATATTGCAAATAATACAATCTATTTTGCAGCTCAGGATATGCAACGTGTCCCCCCAGTCCTACAAATAATAATGGATGATTTATGGCAGGAGACTACAGACTTCTCTTTCCTTTAATATGGTGAAGATTTTACTGCTCTTTACATCTTCCAAAAATAAAAGATAAAAAAAAAAGTTTTCCTGAGGCTATTGTACAAAGATTGTAAGTAGTGGAGTTTTAGCAGCCTCCGTGTGCATGTTTTCCCATCTCTTCTGTCTCTCTTGGAATAGAAAATGTAGGTTTCAGAAACGAGTCGGGTATTCTTTTCTCTAAACTGCTTCTAAAGGCAATAAGTTTTTCTAGGCCTCTGGCTGATCTGCACTAATTTGTAACAACTTTTGTATGTTCAGGGAGTGGAGTGTGTGTTCGCCTTTTTCTTTGTAGAAAACCAACTGAAAAAAAAAATCTCATTAGATTATTTGTCGAGGCTTTTTGCAGTTGTTGGCTTTGGTGGAAGGAGATAGGCTCTAAATTATTTTTCACGTCATTTGTCGCTGAGCAGATAACCACTACTGTTATTTAAATAAAATAAATACCGATGATAGATTTTTTTTTCTATGCATATTTATTTGAAAGACAATCTCGGATGTGAGCGCCGACTTATAGACATTTATTTATAATGTTCGATCAGTTTTTTTGGAGAAGAAATTCATGTGACATGTTGGAGCCCCTGCGGTGTACTATCAACTGCGTTTGTTGAAAACCAAAAATGTGTGCTATGACAGAAACATTAAACGCTTTGTAATTTCAAGTTAATTTGATCATAAACGTGTGAAATCAACTTTACTTTCTCCTTTTAAATAAAGTGTGTCATCAACTCAGAACAGCTCCGGTGTGGTTTCTTTTCTTTATAAACTTTTTCACTCCGAGCTGCGGAGTTGACTCATTTTATTCCCTGCACCGACTGTTATGATAAAACCCAGAAAATACCACGTGTTGTCTGAAAACAAATCCTGTCTTTTATATATGTAATAAATTTAGTTTTTTGACAACGCGAAGTTCAAACCTTGAGGGCCCGACGGAAGCCGACGAGCGCTCCTTCCTGATCCGACGCGGCGGCCCGGACACTGGGAGGACTGACTGCTGTCATCAATCTCTTCTTTCTATCGAGCCGTCCTTGTTCCGTCGATGCAAAGTGAACCATTTGAAAATTATTGAATTAATTAATCGTCCAACCATTTGAAAAAGATGTTTGCTGTGGGCCGACAGTTCAATTAATCACGTCAAGTTCCTTTCTGTGGTTCAAAAATCAAAAACTTGCCTCAAAAAGCTGTAAATCCGGACATTTATTACTGTGACACGGTCGATTCGGATCAGGAAACACAAAAGCCAAAATCAACGACATGAGCTACACCTGAACACAAAACGTACAAAAACAACCACCTGAAAATTCCTCCACCTTTTTGTAGCTCTCATGATTATTATTTTGCAGTATAGTAAAGAACGTCTTTACTAAATAAAACGAATACGAATGTCGACATGTTTTTTTTTTAACTGGTGTCATCACACATCAGACAAAATGTTTTATTTCAACACACACAAACCACAAACTGAGTGATGCCAACACACATCTTCATTAAGAAAAGTGATTTTCTTTTTTTATTTGAACAGTTTCATTCTGTTCCAGACAACCTTTAGACAGAAAATGAAAATGTCTGCAGTCCTCATACCACGCTGCTTAACGGCAGGATGAAGTAGAACTTTAAAGTAAAAAAGGAGAAAAATGATTTACACATGACATTTTCATCTGCTTCAGTCCTGGTGAACTGGACCCACTCACAGCTGTGCTATGAGCTGACGATAGTCACACTGTGGAGGTGCGTGTTGGGAAGCGCGAAGAAGTTTCTCACTGGCGTCGAGGGATATCAGGACCTTCAGATAAATTACAAGAGAGAGGGAAAAAAAAGATTCACTTTAAAAAAATATTTAGAATTCTGTTAAAAGTGCCAACACGTGTACAGAGGTATAAATATTAGACTGATGACGGAAAATGTAATGAAATATGACCATTAATTAAATTCTTATAAAAGGAATGAGACACATTAAGGCAACACTTCTGATTAAGAGGTACGTTTTAAAGGCATTAGAAGGAACACGTGTGAATTGTTTCTTCCATAACAAAACTAAATATACTCTTGTATCATATATGTTGTATGAAAACTTGCAACAATTACAAAAAGGTCAACCAGACTTCAATGTGAAGTCGACGTCTGCCCTCCTGTCCCCTGTTCATTTCAGTACCTGACGTATTGCGTCCTGCCCGCTGTACAGGCGCAGGGTTGCTATGGCAGCTTTTCTCACTGCATTATGGGAATCTGTGCACGCAGCTCTCAGAAGCAGGCTGGACACGTCTTCTTCCAGCAACGAGGACACAGCGCCGTCGACATTTGCCAGGTTTCCCAGTGCTGCGCAACAGTGGCAACGTGTGAGGGCGTCGGGGTCAGTGGTCAGAGGCGCCAGCGCGGCCGCCGTTCTCCTGGCTTCCTCGATCCACCTGCGTCCCTCCTCACTGTCCACTCCCTGTTCTCCCATAGTCGCAAAGTCTCCTGCAGTCTTGCTGTATGAACACTTGTGTTTATTTTCTTTTCCATTGCCCCACCCTGTAGTGTCCCTGCCCTTTCCATTGGACCTAAACATTTTAAACCCTGCCCCTGCTGCAATATATCCCAGCCAGTTCCCGACTGCCCTGCAAGACAGCCGCCGGACAGGTATGCAGGAGTCGTGAAGACAGTTTATCATGCTTTTAAAAGTGTCAGGTTGCAGTGTAGGAGGCCTGAATGGATCTAAATGTCCTAAAAGTCTACATGTAGCAGCCCTGATCTGGTCATGAGAGTGAGCCAGCGCCTGGTGCAGCACCGAGGCGTCCAGGTGAAGCTGAAGGCGGGATTGCCGAGGGGAACAACGGGCTTCGTGGGACAACAGATTCAGGAGCTCCACCGCTGAATCCCACAGCACATCCCGCTGCAGCAGCTCAGAGAGCAGAGAGCTGGCAGTTCTGGCGAGCGGAGTCTGCTGCTCGTTGCTGGGTGGCGCGAAAAAACCACAAGCAGCTGCTCTGAGGCGGGAAGAGGAGCGCCCGGGGTCACACAGGAGCAAACGGCTCAGCAGGGAGAGAGGCAGCTCCAGCAGAGGAGGAGGAAAAGTTTGGATTACCTGTCAAAAGAAATCAAAATCATCCAGGCAACTTGTCACAGATCAAACAGCTGACAACAAACAACACAATGCTCTCACGAGAGACATTAAGATGTACAGTTGTGTGTGCCTGATGAGAGCCGATCGCAAGAGTTATCCTGTGTTGCATCAGAGACTTGTGTTTGTCAGCGAGGTCTCAATCGGAGCACGGTGAGGCCCTAACCTGCAGCAGGCTTGTAACGATGCCACAACTGTCATACAGCTGGATGATCGCTGACATGGTGCGCGACGGCACGTCCAGGGCGAACGGGAAGCACAACAAGTGGCAGCTCAACACGGACACGCTGTCGTGACACACATCCACCTCGAGTCTCTCAGGACCGCCCGCAGCAAACAAGCGGAGACTGTAGGGTATAAAAGATGTTGTTGTTAGCTCCGGGCGTAGAAGCAGCGCCGCTCTGAAATTAAACAGTGAGTTAATGAGGAAACACCAACCTTTCGGTGCCCAGCAGGTGGCCGAGAGTGTACACACTCTTTGATTTGCGGTTAGAAAACAGAGGAATGCACGAGTATGGATCCTTGGTGAAGAAAAGGAGAGCGGCAGAGAGGAGGGAATACAGCCCTGACGTGAAAAGAAAATGAGGGAATATGGTTAAAAAAACTTGTAAAAGAGTGTTTTTGATTTAAAGGGCATCACAGGATATGCACATTTACCATTTGCTGAACAGAAGACTGTGTCTGGTGTTTTCTTTGTTAGTGAAACACCAACTCTTTTCCAAAGATCCAGAAACACTTCTGGATCTAAATGTGACGATCCAGAGCCATTTTCATGCTATTAAAAGAAAAAAGAAAAACTTGTAAAACGAGGCAATTTAATCTCTGGTGTTTTCATGCTATTAAAAGAAAAAGAAAAACAAGGCAATTTAGTCTCTGGTGTTCACTGAGTCAAACTTAATTCTCGTCACATTTTAGTCTGACCTCAGAGAGTGTGTGTAGGAGTAAAGACAGGACACCGTCACAGAGTCCCCAGCCGGAAGGAAGAGAAAACTGGGGCTGACGAGGCAGAGAAGACACAGGTGTTTAACTTTTAACTCGTATCAACCACAGTCAAATTATCGCCAAATGTACAAAACACTTCTCACAGATTCAGTACCTCATACGTGTCCAAAAGCAGGGTTTTCAGCAAGGAGGTGAGATTGTCCATATCAACCTCGACATCGACATTATGTTGTGTGAAGAGAGACAAAACAGAAGCAGCCAGGGGCTAAAAAACAGAAATACCAAAATCAACTGCGTCACATAACTGGCAGGCTAACTGTAAAACGGTTTATACAAACTAACTTTAGTGAGCACTTACAGCCAAAGGGACGAGGTTTGGTTGATCGAGAATTGTGATGAAGGGCTTGCTGAACTCTTCCAGTCTAAACGAAGAGAAAAGATGATGAGCTGCGACTGTTCGACAAATGATCAAAATCCGCTTCAGTGAAGAAAAAGCACAATCAAACCTTTGCTCTTCCTCTTCCGCCCAGTCACAGTGCTTCTCCCAGTAGATTATCAGCACAACAATCATTTCTCCAAGTGTCTGCACGCTCCTTGGTTGCTGAGCAGAAGTACAAAAAAAAGTCAGTTGCAGCAATAATGCAATCTTTAATAGGATTCAATTCCTGAGCACTAACCTTGATGAAATTTGAGTTTCCGACAGCTTCATGGACTAGCTCGAAGAGCACATGGGGCAGTCCAAGCTCCCGGCTGATGTGGTAGGACTTCTCAGGGTCAGAGGTCAGAATCAGGTTGCGTAGGACCTTCAGCGGTTGGTGAATCTGCCACGCTTCTTGAACCACGCCACCCGTCAGCTGACCAAACAAATAAAGGAACTGAATGCAAAAAAACTTATGAGGTAGGATTAATATATGATCAGTTGAAAATGGAACCTAATTACCTGAGCTTTAAATGCCAGGATCTTGGATTTAAGTTGAGGTATGATGGTACTGTGGTTTAGATCTGATTCCTGCGACAGTTTCGCCCAGTAGTCCTCACTGTCATCGTCCTGAACAAACAAGAAATTATCCATACTGTCAGACACATTTACCTTTAAGAAGGCAAACGGTTTCTTTATTGTCAGGACACATCAACTGGAAGACAAGATAAACACTCTCGTTCATGGATCTAGACACATTTTCTATTGATTTGGCATCAACATGTATCCTGATTGATCCGATCACAAGTGGACAGCTCTGAGTTCAGCTGTGAACGCCATGAGGATGCATTTGAGATCCGATCATTCAGACCACATTCAGAGATGATGATTTACATGTAGTTCACTGTAAAGTAAATTACGTGTTTGGGCTCTCTAACCTGCTGATGTTAGTAGGAGATGTCTCATGTTTGAGTCTGTTTCAACAAACCATGAACTTGTAACCACAATGTCCCCAGACACCCTTACAAATCCTGTGACTTTAAGAGAGCAAAAGATAAAACTTAGTAAAATCGCTACTTCAAATTCTGTATCATTCGGGCCTTTTTGTAAATTCGGCACTCAATGCATTACATCAAGTTGTTTCTTTCAGTTTGTCGCAGCATCACTGAACAAGCCCGTCTGTTTTCATGTCTAAAGTACATCTTACCTCCCGACAGCTGTTTGAGCAAACTGTTGCAACTGATTTCGTCATTTACAATAAGTTTATAAAAAAAGGGAACGTGTGACATTTTACAAACACATTATATAGCAACTAATAAAGGCTACTTCTTAGTCGTCCAGCAAGAAAGTCCCCAGACTCCCTTAAAAAAACACTCAATTTCAAGACTTGTTCCGTACGGAGAAACTCTACAAGCTTTTTGAAACGCTGTCTACAACACATTAGCAATGATTTGGGCCTACTTGTTAATTCGGCAAACATTATACATGATAATATTTATTTCTTTGTATAAAAAACGTTGTCTCTGTTTGTTCCGGTGATATTTGCATATAGAACTGAGATCTGATCACAAGTGGTCACTCGAGATGCATTTAATACCAGGTATGAACTGACGAGCTTAAAGCTGTCAAATTGTGACTAACCTGCCTGTGCAGTGTGGTCTGTCTGTCCTCACTGTGTCTCCGCACTAGTCGGGGTCCAACCTCCACAGAAGGGAACTCATGTTCATAGTCCCTGCTGATCTGACCCCTGCAGAGGACATACAGATAAACGTGAACACACACATCAGTCTGTTTGAGTAGTGTATTGCTTGTTCCTTTCTGATCTTCCATAAACACCTGTGTTTTGGTCTCATGTGGGCTGGCTTCTTCGGATTGAGGCTTTGATTGGCAGCGGTCACGAGCGACGGACCTGAGGTAGCAGACACATCACTGGAGGCGGGCTTGGCTCTCGGGGAAGCTGCTGCCGTCGCAGCCCTTTCATTTCCCACTCCATCCTTTTTCTGTTAATGTGCACAGAACAGCTTAACACTCCTCTGTGGATTTACACGTGAATTTAAGAATGAGAAATCAATTTTTGGCTCACTTTCACGCCGTCACTGCCTACTGGTTTCCCTCTGCTGTCCTTCTGTTCCCTGACCTTACACAGTAATCTGCCAGACGTCGGCGCCGTCTTTGCCGCCACTTGCTGAAGTTTCAGCGCCAGCATGTCTGGGCTGGGTGTGACTGTCAGAGGGCTGAAAACACTTGTGTCGGAGAGCACTGCGTCAACACAAAAAAGAAACAGTAAAAAATCAGACATCAGAATCATTTAAAAAACAGACGATCGACATGCCTATTAGGACATTTTCCACAAAGAGTTTCACCTAGAACGCCATCAGCAACAAAGGGATGGTGCAGGAGGTCCGGCCATGACAGCCGCTTCTGAGGGTCTTTGGTCAACAAACCTTTAAGGAAACTCTGTAAGGGAATTATCAGATAAGCACTGTGTTTAAAGCAATATATTCTGTTTGACATACATCAAAACACATAATGCCTCATGTCCACAGCTGCTTCAATAAGATGTAGAATTAATTAGTGGATTGAAAGAATATTTTTGACAATTGATTCATAATTTTTTTTTAGCAAAAATGTCTAACATTTGTGGATTTGCTGTTTTTCTTTGTCATTTATGACAGTAAATAAAGAGTATTCAGGTTTTGGATTGTAAGTTGGACAAAATAAGTAATTTGAAGACTTAACTTGAGGCCCCTAAAATTGTGACGAGCATTTTTCCCATTTCATAGACCAGAGAAAACTGGCAACTTGATCAATAATAAAAAGTTCCCTAAGGTGCGTTTACGCTCTGTCGTGGACGGTTACACACGATGACTTTTTTTAAGATCAAAGGATGTAAATGTGAGCATTCTGTAGAAGATGTTCACTTTGACCCAAACATGACAGCCCGACTAGACTGTAGCTGTACTGTACCGTGCAGGCGTCGCTCATAGTGTCTGGCCATTTGACGGGGTCTCTCACTATAAGCTGCACCAGGTGGAAGATGGAGTTAGTGTAGAACGGAGGCGCCCCCGTGTGGAGCTCATACAGGATGCAGCCCAGAGACCAGAGATCAGCAGTGTGGTCGTACGGCTTCTCCTCCACCAGCTCGGGAGACATGTACAGTGGTGTTCCCTTGATAGAAGTCAGCACTAAGGTGGAGACGCTCATGGCCCGCGCAAACCTGCAGCGAGATTGCATCACATAGAGTAGAGCTTATCTTAGTGGAAATTACTGACACAGCTAGCTTTTTCTTTAAATATAATCAGCATCTACCTACCCAAAGTCACACAGTTTCACCACTCCACTTTTCCCCAGCAGTATATTTTGTGGCTTCATGTCTCGATGGAGAATGCGATGAGAGTGCAAATAAAAGAGAGCCGAGACCAGCTGGCAGGCGATCTCACGGACCTTGGAGGAGAGGAAGAAGAGAAGAGCAAATGGTGATAATGTGAAACCATAAGTCTAATGTCTGGCATTGTTTAAAGTACCCAAAAGTCATACTTGAGTCAAAGTAAAGATATTGCGTTAAAATATTACTTTGGTTAAAGTGAAAGTCCCTCATATGAATTTTACTTGAGTAAAAGTATCTTATATTAAATGTACTTAAGTATCAAAAGTGACTGTCTGGCAATACATTTATTAGTATTAAAAGTAAATTATACACACATTTACATGTATGTCTAATATATACTATGGCAGTGATGGAGTGTAACTAAGTACATTTACTCAAGTAATGTACAGTTATAAGGTATTTGTACTTTACTCAAGTATTTAGTGACAATAAAGGCATATTCTATTCTATTCCATTCTATTTCCATCTTCTGGTACTTTATACTGCTGCTCCACCACATTTTAGAGGCAAATGTTGTACTTTTTACTCACTACATTAATCTAATAACTTAAGTTACTAGTTACTTTTTAGATTAAATGCTGCATCTGAGCTAAATGAGCGCATGTTTGAATACATTTATTTTATCGACAATCAGATAAAAAATAAAATAAATAAAATAACACTGGTCCCAATGATCATAAAAATAGTGAATATCAGATCTGATAATTGGCCAGGCAGATACCTGATCGACCCATAGTGTACAGTATATACATACATTTAAATATATGTATAATTTACTTTTACTTGTACTGTTGATATTTAAGTACATTTAATATCAGATACTTTAAGACTTTTTCTCAAGTACTACTTGCATGAGTGACTTTCACTTTTACCAAAGTAATATTTTAACAGGATATCTTTATGTTTGCTCAAGTATGACTTTAGAGTACTTTATACAATACTGTACTACGGGTCAACGGATTATCAACCAGACCGATTATCAGATCCAAAATTCAGATTATCAGAAGCAATGCCTTGTTTTGAATGCGATTACAAATAGTATTAATTTAAAACTGTGCTCTGATGCAGTGTTAAATATGCGAAGTACCTAGTAACTAACTAAAGTTATCAAATACATGTTGAAGACTAAAAGTACAATATTTGCCTCCAAAATGTAGTGAAAGTATAAAGTAACGGACAATTAATATACTCAAGTAAAGCACCAGTACCTCAAAACTTAAAGTACAAAGCTTGAGTAAATGTACTTAGTAACATTCCAACTGATTGTAAATATACATACCTGGCTCTCTGGTAAGTTTCCATCATCCTCAAGAATCTGGAACAACTGCCCCTCTGCATACTCAGTCACAACCACAACCTGGTACACACATTATCATAAATTCACATGGAAACAGAATTAGTTTGGTAAGTGATGGAAACTTTTTGTGAACTAGTTTGAGATGCTTTCTGTGATTCCTGGCAACATACCTCAGTTTCAGTCTCAAAGCTGTCATAGAGTTGGACAATATTTGGATGCTGGAGGCCTCTCATGATCTCGATCTCCCTCTTGAGGCTTCGCAGCTCTTTCTCAGAACGACCCACTTTAGGCATGAACTTCAGAGCCACCACCTGGAGACAACGGATGGGCAGAACGGTGAAACAAGCTGAACAAACGACACTATCCCAACACTAGCTGGTTACTTACTTGGCCAGTAAATCTTTTCCTTCCCTTGTAAACTCGACCGAACGAGCCCTCTCCCGCCAGCTCCAAGACGTGATACGAGTTCATGTCGACGGCGAACAGCAGCAGGAGGAGGCTAACGTCCACTTACACCTGACGAAGGTTAACTTTTGTTCGACTTGTAAACACGGCACTGTCATTTCCTGCGTTCAATTACACAGACATGTTCACTTGGAGTCAACACTGTAAACCTCACCAACCGAAAGTTATGCCTAGTAGCCTCATATAGATGCTAATGTTAATAAAGTTCGCGGCACTGTTGTGTCCCACTACTTTTTGGATATGGTGACAGCAGAAATGATAAACGGCAGAGAGCAAGACTAACTAACTGCCGTTCCACAAAAGTCACAAGATAAGTTTCACTTGCCACAAAAACACTCAGAATTCGTGAACGTGGCATTTCAATGGCTTATTCCACAACCAGCTGTTATTTTTATAATGTCCTTACGTGTTTTTTAAACATGTATTATGAAAGTTAAAACTGGCTTTTCTCTGGGCAACACGTAAAGCGGGGTCCTTAGCCTAGCAACCGCTGCTGCGTACCTGGCAACGGGCTGGGAAGGGAAAACAAAGCAGGCGGCGAGGTGGAGGAGAGTGAGCTCATCTGAGGAGCAGAGGGCGCCACACCCTGGATCATCTTACTCGTTTTAATACACAACATGTACTACACTGATAGGGATGTCCCCAGCTTCCCCGTGCTGGTTGAACAGTCCTACACATCGCAGAGAGGCAGCTTTTATTGATTCATTAAGCTACATCCCCTTCAAAGGGTCTGCCTGAAAACTTCCCTCCTGCTTCAGTGATGTAGAAAGACAGCCACCGTAAGTTACATTATTATTAGTATTGTGATATAGCACAAGAAGGCCATTTTTATATTGAGACCCTACTATGAAATGTATACGAGTAGTATAACGCTGCACAAAATGAAAATCCTCAAGCAGACTAAAGTAGTATTTCAAAATTGTACCAAAGTACAGTGCTTAATGAAAATGTAAACAGTTTGTTTCCATCACTCTCTTGCTCTCCTGTCAATCTTATAAGGTCCAATTAGTAAGAACAGTTGATTTTTGTGTCTCATTGCCACTCGTCAAATACTGACGCTTTGAGGTTACAAGGCAGGTCGGCACCATCCCAAAGCGTCAGTATTTGACGAATTGGGAATGAGACACAAAAATCAACTTTTCTTACAAGTAGGAACTTTAAACTGAAGGATCCCAGTTGTTCTGTTGCTGTCCGCCAGATGTCGTACGCGACTCACACAGAGAAACAGATGTGTGTCAGGACAGGACAGCTGGGAAAGACCCACAGTAGTAATCTGATATTCCTCTAAGAGGATTCAGCTTCAATATCATAGTGATTGTGTCACATTCACTTTATTTTATTGTGTCTGAAGCCAGCTGATTATTATTTATAAGTAATGAAAGGATTCTTCTTAGTTATATATTAAAATTTGGGGTGGAGGACATATTTCTGCTGATCCAGCCTGCTGCTCTTCAGGAGATAAAAAATAGTTGTGTTAATTGCAATGTATTATAACATGTAGACAAAATTACCATCTCAGAAATGACATGGGTTCTGCAGATTGTGTGGAGTGAGTGTGAGCGCACAGAGCCCTGGAAGCAGGAGATGTGATAACTCCTCGCAGTGCGCTGGGATGTGATCATAGGCCTGCTGCTCGCTCAGTCTCAAGTGGCCGCAGAGAACCCGCATCCAATGAGCGCCTCCAAAGACTGCCCCCCTCCAAAGGAGAGATTGAGTTTCCATCTTTCTACACATGACGAAAATGCATAAAGTCCACAGAAGGCAGCAGTGGACTGCGCACACACACGCAGGTGGAGAATGGGAATGGGTGATGACCAGGAGGAGTTTGCACTGAGTGGACCTGCATTGTTTTAGAGTCTTTGGATTATGCTCCTCATCCTGATCTGTGGCTCTCACCGCTTCCACTGAGCTTGCACATTCAACATCGTTTTGTCTTCTCTGCCGGTCGTTGCATTCTTCATTGAGTGCAAACATCGTCATGTTTATCAGAAGAACTTTTCTCCTCTGCTCTCTGCTGTCACTCTCAAAACTTGCCCGTTGCATGGAAAGTGAACTCTGCTTCCCGGTCAGGCTGGATACGCGCAACGATGACAGGAGGGATTTTGACAACGACTTGGAAAACCTTAACGGAGAATGTGTCATAAAAATACGAGCTTTCCAGCAGGAGTTAGTGATCGATTTACACCAGGACTCCAATTTCATCGCCCCTTCACTTTCTAACCAAGACGCGCTCTGGCTCTCCAACACCGATGCCACCATTGACCTGAGCCGGTGTTTCTACTCCGGATACGTGAATGCTGACAGCTATTCTTACGCCGCTTTGAGCCTCTGTAAAGGTTTACAAGGCGCGTTCGGCTTCCAGGGCTGGGAATATTTTATCAGCCCGGTGCAAAATGACACCAGAAGCGCAGAAAGCGCGCACATCGTCCGGCGCAGACCCAACAACAACCTGGAGCTCAATTCAACCTCGAGATGCGCGGTGGACAGTGACCTCAGCGTCCAGGTTGCGCAATCCTTGGAGAAATACAAGCGACTGAACGACTACAGCAATGTGACCGAGACGATGCTGAGGAGGATGGGGAGAGCCAAGAGGTTCGCGTCAGTCCCCAGGTACGTGGAGACGCTGGTGGTGGCGGACGAGTCCATGGCGCGGTTCCACGGAGATGACCTCAAACACTACCTCCTGACGCTGATGTCAGTGGCGGCGAGGCTCTACAAACACCCCAGCATCCTTAACTTCATCAGCATCACAGTGGTGAAGATCGTGATTATATCCGAGGAGGACAAAGGACCCAAGGTGTCCGGGAACGCAGCCATGACGCTGCGGAACTTTTGCACCTGGCAGAAAAAGCTGAACAAAAACAACGACAAGCACGCAGACTACTGGGACACGGCGATTCTTTTCACTAGACAGGTAAAGACATGTTTTATGTGTGTTGACACTATTACGAGCTAACAGGGTAGAATGTGGGTTTTTAGTGTGCGTAATTACGCACAGAAATGCGTAATCCTGATGATTTGCCTCAGCAAAAACAATAAACATAGTATATTTTCTATATGAGGCTTTTTTTTATATGTTCGGCCAAACCTGCAGACTTTACATGACAGGCTCCCCCCCAGCTCCTCCTGCTGTGTCAGTTAATTGGTTTGCTTTCACAACACACTCTCCACCTCTGGTGAACTCAGGGAGCAGGAACTCAGTGACTATCCAGTCCACTAATACCATCACAGCTTTGACACTGAGGCTGGGTCACGGAGGAAATTACTTGAGCCGAACAGAGCAATAGTCTTGATTTCTCTTCATGGCTCCTCGGAGGATAGTTTTATAGTCGTGGAGCCCACCTCTGAGTTTTCCCTGCACTCCCAAATATTTGGCCCATGAAACAGGGTCAGAGATGAAGTCATCGCTCGTGTTCATTGGTCGGTGTGAATCCCACTGATCTATGATGGACTGTCCAGCCACTTTGATTTCATTTTTCAACATTGAAGACTTGAAATAAAGTTGACAATCAACCCAACAGATACTTATTTGGTTACTGAAAAAGATCAGTCTCCAGAGTTAAAGAGCCAAAGACAACATTATAAGGTATCGAATTACCTTTGCCCAGTGTCACTAACATGATACAACACATGATCGTATCAGAACTCAAACAAAATCCTTGTTTTATCTGTAACTTTGCCAACTGTAAGGACCCACTGCGCCCTCAGGGATGCACCGTTCGGAAGTGTCTTGTTTCTCTCAGCCATTCCCATTCTTCCTCCAGCTGTGGGTTTTCCAGGCTCCTACCCACCACTCTGCCTGCTCCTCATTAAACATGCCCCTGTAGGGAGGAGGAGGGGGGAGGGGGGTGGGAGGAGGACGGGAGGGTTCCTTCGTGCATGTCGGAGATGCTACATCCCTCCGTGTTTTTGCCTGGAGTCCGAAACAAGCCGCTCCAGAGGGGCAGTTCTTGCACAGCTGCATCTTCTTCACTCTGTCATGCACTTCCTCTCATATGTACCGTATGCTCTTCCTGTTTAGGCCATGACACTTCAGAGATGGGCTGTGTTTGCCATAAAAGTATTTCTGATAGAAAATTTAGGTTTGGAGTTCCACATGCAGCGCTGATGTTATAAACCCTGTAGCTGTTTCGGTTGACCCCATTTTAACTGTACTGGACCTGCCTACAGACAGTGAGTCATGTGGCGGTAATCTGCTATATAAAGCAGAAAGACACACGTCAAATCATTCAGTTACTGTTTGGGTTGGTGTTATATTGGACTGAATGACTGACCTACACTGCTCAGACTTCGACCGGAAGTCTGACAAAATATAACGAGTGCTGTATTACAGACACAGCTGCATTTACACAGTGTGGTCAAATGAATATCTCCTGTCAGTGGCCCCTAACTCTTATGTCTGATGGAATTTCTATTGACGTCTCACTTTTTATTGTCCATTCACCCAACGGCCACATTTCAGCTTTATAAATACAGTATTAAATCAATCAGAATAAACTCTCCTTCATAAAGCAATACACGGATATCCAGGATGTCAACACTTCAAGGACTGAGTGCTCCAGAGTGAGAGCCCACATTATCACGGTGTTGGCGTTGTTCCTGGTACATCCTAATTAATGTTAGTCCAGGTCAGGACCATCACTGCAACTAACCAATCATGTATTTGTGATGATAGCTTTGTGACTCGTGGAAAAAGACCTGAAAAATATGCACATGGGAGAAGTTAGCCAATGTATCACATGTTAAACCAAAGGTATAGTTTAACCCAAGCCCTGTTTTCCTAAACCTAACCAAACATTTGTGTGGCCTTAACCCAAGGGTGCCCAAGCTGTTTTCAAGGGGCCAAAAAGGAAACTTCGAAGTGGAATATGCAATTATTTTAGTTGGAAACATTTTTTAAAATAAACTTAAATTATCAACTAGTGTTAAGAAATAACAGGTCTGACATTGTGGCGTCTATGTATTGTGCTACAGAGGTATTTACAGAAGTTAGCATGCTAGCCCGTCCCGGCCCCACATCAACACTCAGCTAACTAAGCTAGCTTGCTAACGGTACCTAGAGTTTGCAGTTATTCTGTTGATATATTGCCCCCCTGTTTGTTTTGAGGATGGTCTGACAGGGTTAGCATACTTAGCCCATTCAGCCACAAAGTGTGTCGCTTTCTTGTAAAAATGCCGGTCCTGGAACAACATTGATCATGACATTCTCGGCACAACACCAACACAGAGATATCAGAGAGACCACGAGAGCCACAATGAATCTGATAATAACTTCTATATATGACTGCCACATGACTTTGGCATCTGTACAGACAAAGTCACCCCTCCCAGACTCAGATATCAAACAGGCTGTCTCCACACATGTCTACATGACTTGGTGAGTCAGTTTAGTCAGTAGTGTTGTTCTGGTTCACCGTAGCTTTCAGTGGGCATTTAAGGCACGTCCATTGTCTGCTGTTTACCAGGCCGCAGTCTAATTTGTAGGTTTTATGAAGACCAACTTGGCGTTGTCCAGAGGCGACTGCGGTCGTCTTTAAACTCCATTGCCAGCATGATTGCTGTGTAAAGAATGTTTACTCAGTTCATTAAGCTACACAGAAAGTTCATTGTATGTGAAGAGGCAGTCCCCAAAAGACTAAATCTAACTGTAAATCTGATGTATTTATGTTCCCCCGGGGAGAGAGGGGGTGGATGTACTTTAACTCACAGCATGTTTGCCTTTTTTACATGATGGATAATGGGGCTGAGAAAGAGAAGAGTACAACCATATATGTCCAGTGTCTGTGATAATGCTGTATCAGACCTTTTTCCACTCCCAAGTACAAACTGAGACTCCAAGCAACATGATAGTTATGCATATTGCACCCAAGGACGAGCTTTAAAAGGCCAGATGGTAATTAAATGCATCTAGATCTGTACACAAACTGAAATGGAAATATTTCTTTGCTGAGTTAACCCTCATATTGTGTTTTAATTGCAGAAACACACAAAAAATGCAGAGATAGATAACAGATGTGGGAAGTAGGTCAAAGCAAAGAACAAACTCATTGACGCTGCTGTTTCTTCTCCCCCGTTCGTCTCACAGTCTTTCAGTTTTTGCTCATAAATGGTCCAAACGTTTCAATGTCATCTGCACATGAGCACATCTGGACTGGATTTGCACCGGCCAACAATTGCGGTTTTGTGGTTTATTCTAGGAATGATTTGTCATAGCGCTCGAGGTCTTCACTTGGCACGGAGTTTAATGTGTGCGTTCGGTGCAGCGGAGGATTGCAGGGCCTGTGTGACATTAAACCAGTAATGTGCTTTATCTATAATAGCTGACCGCCTCTGGTTTTCTGTGTTTCTGGGTATGTCGAGACGGTGCTGTTTATGGGCCAGGCATGATGGGCGGTGTTCTGCGGCGGTTACTGCCCAAGCTGTCCTGTGATTAGGAGGTACAGCTCCAAATGGATACTCGCTAAGATTGGGTTTTTAAAACCTTGTGGTGGAGAAATAGGTCATCTGGAAACTCTGCTATGGCATGGAAATGTTGCGATTGGGGACAGTTACATTACCTCATAGAGGAAGGTGTGCTCTAAACACTGGTGCACACTGAAAACTAAGCTAAAAACACTTAGTGGAAAGCCTTGCTTAACACTGTCTAATCCTTTTCCAGTCTCAAGGAAACAACTCTAATGACAACTTGAAGGATAATTCCAGTTTGTTACAACTTGAGCCTAATTTCATCGTTTAGTCATTGTTATTTTTTGGATTCATAGACTAGTCCCCACCTCGACTCCTAGATTTGCCAAACATATGTGGGAGAGAACAGAACTCCAACTGTAAAATGATTTCCCAAACTGTCCTATGTACTTTCCATAGTTTTCATGTGTCACAAGGGTGTACTATGGTTTCTGGAGTGCTGACTGATAATTCAGCTAAACTGTTGCGCCATCACGTAAAAGATCAAGTTCTCTTACCCTAGACTTTAATGACCCTATGTTCTCTTTGGGGCAGTGGCATTCACATGACTGTCCCTTCCGGAGACTGGATTTCGCACCCAGTTTGTGAACAAGAGTAATTTCTTTTTTTAATTTAACCCTAACCCTAACATACATAACTGAGGTCACGTAGGTTATGTGATGTGAGATATGTCATCTTGTTTTCTAACCCTAACCAAGTAGTTTTTTTTTGCCTAAACCTAACCAAACCACTGTTGTCTGACAATGTTAATAACATATGAAAAGTATGCTTTTTAAAGTCTAACTGAACATTGTATGTAACGTACTTGTACTCAACGTGACCACGGCGCCTTTCATGTGCAAAACTGATGCATGAGGGGTCGGTAGAGCATCACACTTTGAAGCTTAAGGCAACTGACCAAGCTGCCGACTTCAACGAGTTGGGAGCGAGAACATGTTGCCCAGTGACCACAGGGTACATCACTGATATGTCCCAGTGTATCCAAAAAGTATGGTGCAACCAGATTACATTGTAATGTCAACAGTGAGAAACTACAATGGCACTCAGTAGAGCACATACCTCCACCAAGGCCTTCAAGATCCATGAATGAAATTAATGAAAAATGGCAAAAAACACTGTTCTTGCAATGTTCTTTTCTGGATTCAAGGAGTTCCGTAAAGTGCCACGTCCTGCATGCTTTTCTTTCGCTCACATGTACTAATGCAACGTGCTGTTTTGTGTCCAGGACCTGTGTGGAGCCTCCACCTGTGACACTCTCGGCATGGCTGATGTTGGCACCATGTGCGACCCCAAGAGGAGCTGCTCCGTGATCGAAGACGACGGCCTGCCTTCAGCCTTCACCACTGCTCATGAGCTTGGTGAGCCCCACCAACACCACCCTCCATTCAATATACATTATTACTGTTGTGTGTCCTATAACGTGAGTGCATAAGAACAGATTCAAGTATCCATTCATTCATGAAGTTCACCTGACATCACATTCCCTCTCGACAGGACACGTGTTCAACATGCCACACGACAACGTGAAGGCCTGCGAGGACGTGTTTGGGAAACTGCAGGACAACCACATGATGTCTCCCACCCTCATCCAGATAAACCGCACCAGCCCCTGGTCTCCCTGCAGCGCGGCCATCATCACTGAATTCCTGGACAGTGGGCACGGTGAGTTTCCTGCGACCCCTGACCGCTGTGTTTGACTGCAAACAGAATTGTAGAGCGTTTGAAGAGGTGTGAAGCCAAAGTGAGGTCAGACACAAACTGTTATTAAAGGAGAACTCCACGGATTTTTTACACATCAAAGCCTGTGTAGAGAGTTCTACAAAATAAGGATGTTAACGATTAATCATTAATCGATTAATCAGCGTTGAGACTGTAACTGATTGAAAGTGTTTTAACCTACAATCAGAGATGGGCACGAATTCTTAAAGATGCAACATGTAAGAATCTGTCAAATTCATACTCCAAACAAACAGGGGGCAGCATATCTCCAGAGTAACTGCTAACTGCTGCTTATTATAGCTGCTCTTAGCTAGTTAACTCAGTGAGCTGTGCAGCTAGCGATTTAGAACTTGGAGCTCGGGGACCAGAGGAGTTTTAGTGTTCACACCACTAATACAGGAGCTTTGGACCAGGACAGGCTGGAGCTCTGCAACACAATACAAATGCATCATAATGTCAAAAAACTGCTATTTCTTCCATTCTGCCAAAATTTCAAGTTACTTTATCTGTTCTTTTAACTCCTAATTTGGCCTTCGCTGGTTTTGCATCAAACATAGATCATGTCAATGGATAAAACAGTTTTCTAATGGAAAACCAAATATGTCATACATTTTTACTGAGTAACTGACATTGATGGTTAAGGCAGCCGACTATCAATAACAGGATTTGCTTACATTTTTCAATCCTCACCAAGTCTTTTGTGGCTCCCGCAGGACTAACAGTTTAAAAATGAAAAAAATGTGGGGGTGTGGCGAAAGAAGTGAGCTCCTCGTCTCTGCTTGAGGCTAGCAGCTCAAGGCTACATTAGCTGCTAGAAGCATATCAACTGAACTGTTGGTTGCATTGTGTAATGCAGGTGTCAGGTTTTTACAAGGAAGAAGAATGCATGGAATATCTGTTTCTGCTGCATCGATTTTACTGCTCTTTCTTTTAACGTGTCCAGTGTTAGTCCGACAATGTTACAGGAGTGCAACGCTAAATCGCTGGAATACTCTTTTAAGGGACCTCGAGGCAGCCAAAAAACATGCGGTTAGGTGATGATAGCATTAGGAGAGCACATACTCGTTCTATTATTCACGTAATTAGACCCTTCACGGTCCTGTTTGTCAGCGGATCGCGTCCATGCAGTTGTTGAAAAGCAGCAGAGGCGCACTTATTTCCACATTTTCTGGGATTTGCTCGATTGTTTCGGCTCATTAGCCTCTTGATGCGCAGCATGACAACAGTCATTCGAGGCAAACGCGAGTGAGGGCATGAACGGCTTTCAGCATCCATCTACGCTTCCAGTGTGACATCTGCAGAAGTACCCTGCTCCTAGAAAAAGACGAGCAAAAGCCAAAAGAGAAATGTATTCGGTTGGACGCAGATTGTTTGCCAAGCAGGCCAGACCACAGGACTTGGCCTTGGAGCGATGCTAAACGTTTGTTTTAAAACTGCCCCCACATCTGTCCCAAATTAGAGGGCTTGTTCTGGGGAGAGTCACCGCAGCGGTTTGGACTGCGAGGTGTATCTGCCCAGTGTTTCCCATGCAGGTTTGCTCCAAATAGACAAACGTTTTTTTTGCTTCTTTTGGTCCCCATTGTAGAGAAAAGAACATTTTTGTCTTGACAGAGAGTGATTTCCATCTAACAGTGTTAGAACTTGGTTTCTCCTGGCCGTCCGTCATAAATCTAGACTCCGAGAAGCAGAGGGGAGAAAAAAAACAAACACATGTTGCCACATGTTTGAGGCTGTTTTTGTGCAGTTCTTGGCTCAAAATCATTTGTAACCTGTTCATTCTCCACAAACACACGCACAACACATGCTATTGTTTTTGATTAGTGCTCATCGGAGAGAGTGTGGGACGGAGGAGGCGTGCTCTGGCTCCGTCGGTGTGGAGTGACTTGTTTATATACTATGGTACTATCAGTTAATCAGTGTGTTTCTTCTGCCAAATTCGCGGTGAAATGGTAGGAAACAAATTTGCCACCAGTTACAGCTCACTCACTCACTGCCTTATAAACTGTTGTGATTCCACCGCAACACGAGAGGCATAATAAACTGTTCAAAGTGAGTAAACACAGTTTTTCCCCCCGGTGGAAATTACTTGTTTTGGGTGTGTGAATTCCCCATAAGGGTGAGAAACTAAGTGATAAAAAGCTCCTCCTGGAAACCTCCCCGATCTTTCATGTTTCCAGGCACCTGCTCGTCAGACTCTTCCGATTATTAGCCTGTTCCTGGAAAGCTTTCTGTGTGCCATTGATTGTAAATGGACTCCATGTCTTTGACCTTTGCACTGATGGCTCCCTGCATGTCACTTTGGTGAAGAGTTTAAAGCTAAGGTCTCAAATGTTTAACTAATCTGTATCCCCGTAAGTCGTGCATTAACAAGAATGGGATCAAACATGAGCTTGTGGGCTTTTAGGGAGAGTTTGAGGATGAAATAGGGGTGGGGGTGACTGTTTGTGGGGTTGTGTCTGTGTGTGGGATGTGGCATACACAGCATGGACTGCATCAAGCAGTACTTTGACTTCAAAGAGCCCAAATCACAAGGGCAACGGTTGCTTACTGCCCCCAACCCACAATCCCACGCACCCACATCACACACATGCATTTAATGAAAAGCACAGTGGAAATACTGAGGAATCAATATTCAGTTCTGATTCAAAGAAAGTTAGGATGCTGTGTTAAAAAAAAACATAAATAAAACCTACAAGGTAGAGAAAAGCCATGAAACCATAGGTGACAGTTTGTCTTGCTTCCCCTCTTCTAGGGGAATGTTTGCTCGACCAGCCCCAGAAACCCCTGGTCCTCCCCGACGTGCTGCCGGGATCGGCCTACAGCCTCGACCGTCAGTGCGAGCTGGCGTTCGGAGAAGGCTCCAAGCCCTGTCCTTTCATGCAACCGCCATGCGGCCGTCTGTGGTGCACGGGGAAGTCCAATGGCCATTTGGTGTGCATGACCCGTCACTTCCCCTGGGCGGATGGCACCCACTGTGGGGACGGACAGGTCTGCGACAGAGGGGTCTGCTCCGACAAACAGGCCAAAGATGCGAAGGTAAGGCTCACACAATGTTCTTGATGTCAGCATGTACCTTTACTGGGGTGTGATGAAGGAGGGTCCTTGTTGTTGTCATTGACCTTCATAAAGATTGACGACATGTCTCCCTCTGTGCAAAAATGAAGCCAAAATATCCCCAGTACGGTAGCTGCCTCCCGATCTGGTGTCGTCATTTGCAGCTAGCGCATAAATGATCAGGGTGGGAGCCGCGCTATTGAGCTCCCGCCCCGCTATGTTGACTTGAACATAAATCAAATGAAATGACAGCAAGCAACTGTATTGGGCGGTTAATGTTTATTCTATTTTGGCTTCACTTTTCAGGACACCAGTTGTCTTTTTATATGATAGCAAAGGAATAACCCGCCCTACTCTGAATCTTATTGGCTAGTACCACTTGGCTTGGTTAGCTTCGAGGCCCCTGGGGAGAGAGAGTCCCATCATCTCCGTTCACTCCAATGGACCATTTTTTCACAACAGTGGTGGATCGTGGAGCCTCTATATGGCTCCAGGAGGCTACTTGCAAATACTAGCAGCCCAGTACTGTAAACAGAAATCAGTTAATAGATATAATGTTTTAACTACAGACTGACAAACATTGGACTTCTGTCTCTCTGTTCTGTTTAAATTGCAAACTTAGAGCCTCCTGGAATAATCTGAAATCTCCATGAATCACGTAACGATCAGCATTTTGAACGTCCGTTGTTGTGACTCTCTCTACTCATGGGGCTCAGGTTAGCTTTAGGCATGAGCAGTGATGGTTGGTTAGGGTCAGGATAAGATTATAATGTAGGCTAATCAGAGGCAGAGTAGTACAATGAAATATTCTTTAGTGACCTGTCATCATGTTAGGGTTAGGGTTAGGGTTATATAAAATCAATGGTGGTTATACTTTCTGCAATATTTAAAAAAAAAATGTATTTCCAGGTGGACGGCCGCTGGGGTAAGTGGGGCCTGTTCGGTTCCTGCTCACGTACATGTGGAGGCGGCGTCCAGCTGTCTAAGAGAGAGTGCAACAACCCAGTTCCGTCAAACGGTGGTAAATACTGCCAAGGGGTTCGGGTCAAATACCGCTCCTGCAACCTGAACCGCTGCTCCGACACAGGTACGAGTGGTTCAAAACAGACAGCTATGTCCCGTGACATTTTTTCCCCTTGAGCGCTCCCACCTCTCACCTTCTGTACTCTCTCCCTCCTTCTATCCCGTCTGCGTAGGTAAGACTTACCGCGAGGAGCAGTGCGAGATCGGTGGGCAGAACTTCAACAGTAACCGAGTCGCCCACTCGGTGGTGTGGGTGCCCAAGTACTCTGGAGTGTCTCCTGACGACAGGTGTAAACTCATCTGCAGGGCTAACGGCACGGGCTACTTCTACGTCCTGGCACCAAAGGTAAACCTCGGGTGTATTCTCCGATTTGCCTGAACAAATGTAACGATAATTTGATTGGTGATGAGACAAAAGTCTGTATAAAGTGAGGTTAGATTTTGGGATATGAGGCTAAGATAATGGCGGGCGAAAGTGATGATGCATCAGCCAGCTGCGAAAAGTGGAGGAAGGAATGAAGCAGAGGAGGAGTACAGCTCAGCTCTTTCAGATAGCAGGGTGTGGAGTGAGCTGTAGCAGCAGCGAGACTGAGTTCACACTTCACTCCATCATACCGACTGAGGAGGAGTAGATAAGAGCTCTCAGAGGACACGTAGCTCTGAGTCACAGAGCAGCTGGAAGTTTTAACCACAGAGTCACGACTGGAGCTGAAAATGGGTTTAGAGTAGTTTCTGAGCACGAGTTACCGCAAAAATTTTAGAGTTTGGTGCATTGTGGGCCACTTTTTAAGTATGATACATCTTGGGATAGAGGAAAATGTGTGCGTCAGCGTGCTCACAACCGCATTATGTAACTTATCGGTCATTGACAGCTCCACTTACGATACTTATTGCCACAGAACATCCTGTTGCTTACGTATATATATCATTCCGAAGTTTACTTTTCCTGCTTGGATATATTAAGAGAAATGTTTCCCATGGACTGTAGTGAAAGAACGACAGGATAAAACAATCAGTGCAGTTGTGTAATCAAATTCCTACTTGAACATTTTACCAACCTGGAATAAAGATATACAGAAAAGCTAAGTCACAGGGGATGTTATGTGGTCTGTACTATGTGTTGGATTTTCTGCTGTGTTTGCTTCTTGTGACTAAAGATTTTTCTCTTTCTGTACCTTGAACCTGACCTAACCTCAGGTCGTGGATGGGACTCCGTGCTCCCCAGACTCCACAGGAGTGTGCGTCCAAGGGAAGTGCATTAAGGCCGGCTGTGATGGAAAAATCGGCTCGACCAAGAAGTTCGATAAGTGTGGCGTCTGCGGCGGTGACAACAAGGGCTGCAAGAAGGTGTCGGGACTCTTCACAAAGCCTGTGTGAGTAAACCCCACATGTGACAGCGTTTAGAGAACGTTTCTTACGTCATTCACTTTCCCCTGTTACTTCAGCATGATAGCATTATCAGCTTCGCTATTATTAGCTCTCATTGACTGTGATGTGTTTTGGCATGCAGGCACGGCTACAACTTTGTGGTGATGTTGCCGGTGGGCGCAGCCAACATAGACGTCCGTCAGCGAGGCTACAAGGGAATGGTGAGTGATGACAACTACTTGGCGGTGAAGAACAGCGAGGGCAATTACCTGCTCAATGGGAACTACGTCGTGTCAGCTGGGGAGAGGGACATCATGGTGAAGAACAGCCTGCTGCGCTACAGTGGCACAGCTGGCCTCTCCGAGACCCTGAATGCTGTGAAGCCCTTAGGGGAAGCCCTGACTGTGGAGGTGTTGTGTGCAGGCCAGATGACACCTCCTCGCATCCGCTACTCCTTCTACCTCGCCCGTCAGTCCAAGGAGGACAAGCCTCTCAAGAAGGACGGGCGTGTAAACGCCCATAACAGTGTCCTGACTGAGAACAGTGTCAAGGAGAAGGGAGGAGACACCCTGAAGAGGTCGTATAGCAAGGAGGATCCTGATCTTGGGAAATGGATATCCACAAGTTGGGACAAGTGCTCTGTGACCTGCGGCGGTGGGATCCAGAGGAGGATGGTGCAGTGTCTGAGACAGGACGGCAGGCCTGGGTTGGACTGTGATCCTTCACAAAGACCTGCAGCCACTCGGGTCTGTGGAGACCCATGTCCTGAGTGGCTTGTTGGGCAGTGGTCGCCTTGCTCCAGAACCTGTGGGAAGGGCTTCAAGAGAAGACCACTGCACTGCAAAACCCAAACTGGGCATCTGCTCCCGAGGGAGCACTGCATTGGCATACGGAAGCCACAGGAGCTGGACTTCTGTAACCTGAGGCCTTGTTAGTGCCTAACACCTATAAACTAAAGCTCTTTATGTCTTTAAATGGACTGAATTGATTCCACTTCGCACGCAGACAACGTGAACGCCCGGTGCAGTTTTTTTTTCGACCTGCATCATGGGACACTTGCTTGGAAGAACAACAAGAATGTTGGAAGGGGAGTGAACGTGGCAGGATGAATGCTGGAAGATATTTTTCACTGTCATCACTCTGAATTCAAGAATACATGATCCAGGTCCTTCTCTGATGGCAAAACAACATGAGAGGGGGTCAAATAAAATGTAGTGGAATCCCTCGTACTGTCAGCAGAGACAGATTGCCGTCAGCAATCAATCTAGTTTACATTATGAGTCTTGAATCGATTTCTTGTCATAATGTTTTCAATGTGCAGGTTCCTAAATCTTTCAAATAGATCAGTGAAGCCTTGTGGCTTTTTTTCAGGAAGCAAATATACCAGGGTTGATGCATAACTTTCCTCAAACTGGACTCAAATGTAATGTCGTGTGCTGCACAATACTTCACATAGAGACAGATTGTATGGATGTGGCCTTGTTTTTAACATACTTATCTGCTGCATTGTTCATCCAACCCTGATATATATCATTTTTTTTCAAATGCATTGGTTTACATCTATAGCAAATTCAAGGGGAATTCCAGTATTTCTAAACCTGGGGCTTATATTAACATGGTTTGCTGATGTCAATGATTGATAGCTACCAAAAGTTTTGGAATCAGTCCGGGAGATCTCCTCAGCTGCACTGGCTGCAAGGTAACACTTCTGGGCAACTGCGACCATCAAAGTTACGTCCACTAAAAGTACCTTTTGCCACTGACAGGCAGGTCGTTAGTCTCACAAGTGCCAACATTACAGAAAGGGTTCACTCAGAGATAGACCTTTTTGGTTAAATAATGACATCCTCTTTGTAACTAGAAACAGAAGTCTTATTCAAGGAGAAGTCTCAAGCAAGTTTAGAGGATGTATAGTTTGGCTGCTCAGTTGCCCCAAAGGATTACATTGAAGCCATGGCAGCTGAGGCAATCTACCTGACCAATTCCAAAACTTTTGCTAAGTATTAATCACCTACACACCAAAACATGTGAATATAGCGCCCAGGTTTAAAAACACTGGAATTTCCCTCTAAGGTCGATACAGCGTTGGAAGACTTCTACAGTACCTGCCACTGTGTCGTTCTTTTAACATGTTTCACTCCTGAAACTTTCCTCCAAAACAGATAAAAGCCTAATAATGCAGCTGGCATTACTTTGAACACGTCACCTGGGCTAAAGACTCTGATGTTCTGCAGACCTCACTCAGCACCAGTCAGCCAGACAAATAAAACTAGAATCTGAAGTCAGGGGAGGGAAACTGTGGCCAGTAGATTAGCTGCTGTGGCCACCAGCTCATTGAATTCACCAAGCTACATCCAACATGGCACTGCTCATCTTAGATATGAGCTTGGCCTGATATCACACACACACACACACACACACACACACACACACACACACACACACGGGCAGGCAGACAAGACAAAGACACCATGTGCGCACCATCACTTCCTTCAACTCTTTAATCATCCGACCACAACAATTGTCTCCTCAGTTCATTGTGTTCAGCCGTGGTAAGTAACGCCTGTCTGGCACAGTCACCAAAGATAATTTATTATCAATCAAACGATAAAGCAGAAAGGGGAAGAAAACCTGGCGAGCCCTCCGTCATGCTGTACAGAATGTGTGTTTTCCTGGATCTCCTTGTTCCCGGCCCCACAGCCTGAGCCAAGCTGTCCTGTAATCCATTATATTCTTGTTTTGTTTCTTAAAGGGGCAACATTGTTCAATCAAAACATCCAACTGCAGGATGGATCCTGTGTTATGTTGGATTATCATTTTTTTATTTTTATATTTTTTTTATCAGCTTTTGCACTTTGTACAGCAAAAGAAACCTATGACCTACATGGGCTGTGTTGTATACTATGTATACATTTATTCAGCTGTGTGCAAAAATAATGTAAATACTTTTGTTTTTTAATCTTTTTTTTTTTTTTTTTTTTTACACAGGCATTTGTAATTGTCTTTGACTCCAATATATTTATTCCGAAATTAAAAGCCATTAAGGAACTGACATAATGAATACTGTATTTCTTTTCACCTTGACTATCAGCAACCTGACCTGACAGTCTTAACCTCTGAGAAAACAGAGAGCCAGACAGTCCAACATGTGAGGAGTCATCGTATCTCACTAGCTGTGTCTCACCATTCACTTTAAACATACAGTATCGCATTTCTGCTGCGAGGGGCCTCGTAGTCAAATTAAATATATAGAAACTGAGGTAAAACAAGAGTGAACAGACGGGCATTTACTGGATGGAGAAGCTAGTGCTGTGTCATAGTCTCTTCCCTTGTTGATATGTGTTTGTTTCCCCTGACCACCAGATAGACAGAGAGTTCAAAACCTGCATTCTCTCCACTAAATTAGTACGTAAAAAAAAACCTGCTTACAAAATAATTGAACCGGGTGTGTTACGGGCCAACGAAACAGTGATCCCAGATGCGGACACAGACAGGGAAGCAAATGGGTAATGTTCAAACCACATTTAGTTTATTTTACTAGGTCGGATCTGGGGCAGGGCTGGGATGGTCAAGATAGGGAGAGTCCGTGAAGGGGAAGAGTTCAGGAGGGGGGAACAGTCCAGAGTGACAGGGGCCGGACAGCAGAGCGGGCAAAAAGTCTAAAGCAGAGGTGATCAAAGTAACAAAAAACAAAGTACAAAGGCTGGATGCGTTGGCTGTGTACTGACTCAACAGTGGCTACGATCTGGCAGCGTGGAAGTGGCAGGGCTGAGCTTATGAAGGCAGGCTGATTGCAGGATTGGGTGCAGCTGGTGGTAACGGCTCTGCTCTGTCACACCTGAAGCACTCACACATACACACACATGAGGAGAGGGGGAGAGACTGGGGAAGTGACAATGAACCCCTGGATGTAGAGGGAGTGGCTGAGGCAGATGTAGCAGGGTGTTTAACCTGACTATTCATAGCACTGAGATCAGGGTTTCCAGGTCAAATTGGGATTCTTAGGGTTGTTATTTGTTACAGCAGCGCCAACAACAATACCACAGAACACACAAGGAGGGGGGAAGTTGAAGAGATGCCTTTTCACATTATACGAGTTTACTGAACTACTGTTCATATGGGGGACTCTCACTTTAACCAGAGTAATATTTTAATACGATTTCTTTACTTTTGCTTTTTACAGCACTGTTAGTGACCAAGCTAAGCTAACAAGGTAACTCATTACGTCAGAGAGCTTTTTTTTTCAGCACAGCGCAAGAAAATGGAGAAGCTCAGAGAGCTATTGTGTAGCTCGCCTGCTACGGTAGTGCATCAGTTAGCCCGGCCACTAGTCATT
Organism: Lagodon rhomboides; assembly: GCA_039737535.1. Taxonomy (NCBI): domain Eukaryota; kingdom Metazoa; phylum Chordata; class Actinopteri; order Spariformes; family Sparidae; genus Lagodon; species Lagodon rhomboides. The sequence goes on along the minus strand of CM077795.1, from coordinate 8,752,471 downwards.
ACGCCAGCAAGCTTCCAAAACGAAACCCGCTGTTGCACTTCCTGGTGTGTCCAAGCCTTTAACCCTCCAGTGAGTCTCGTGTGACAACCAGGTGGGCCAGCAGCTCACATGTGACCTCATCAATTCTCAAAGAATAAACAATCTCAAATCCCTGTCGGAAAAACTCCCATGAACAACCACTAACATCTGGCTTTTGTCCGCCTTGGGAAACCCCTGACTGGTAGTGATGAAAACACGACACCCAGGTGGACATGCTAGTTCCCGCCCCGTTTCCAGTGCGACGCTACGATGGGCATTAAATACGGGAAAACTTTGCCTCCTTTCAAAAAGTGCCCGAACATCGAACAAGTATGAATGTGTGTATTAAATCATGATATTTATGTATTAAAATCTGAAAGAGAGATTGACGTAAAAGATATATAAAACCTGAATATATGCAGTGACTTTGGTGTAAAGAAATGCCTGGTAGTCCACTTCAGTCAGTCCTAACGTACCGGGTCTTTTGGATGAGAGGTGAAACGTCTTTAAAACCTAAACCGAATACACTCATCACGTCTTGATATCATCATGCAGCCTTCATTTGACCGTTGAGAGACATGTATCGAAGCCTTTTTAAATGGATGCTCTCACATCTGTGAATTTAAACCCTTACAATTTACAAATTACAAAACCTCTGCTGAGCAAACTCACACATGTAACTTTCAAACAGGAGGAAAGAGAGGAAGCAGATGACGTGCGGACTACGAAACATGTGCCAGTGCGTGTGCCCCAGTTCTCTGCTTCCTCCCCGTGAAATGTCCATATTAAAATTACCAGCCGTCACATCTGCAGCTACAGTAAAAGGACGGGTGAGATGGGTGGCCAGCGTGCCTCGCAGCAGCTCACTGTAGCCTATAAAGTCCACTTTGCCGTGCCTTTGTTTCACGGTCAACATTGCAGACATGCAACTACAGCTTATTTTCCACCGGCTGACGTGAACTCATTCTGCCTGTCTGCGTCTGTGACCAGTCCAAGAATGCAGCTGTGTGTGAGGAGGTGGAAATTTTGAATTGTGTGATTTTGGACATGATGACTTATGCGTGTCTGAGGGATCTGGGAAAAAAAAAAAAGGCCAGAGTGTAGAAATCGGATGGTCTTGTGTCAGACAGCTTAAAAACTTTGTTTGGAAGGGAGTGATATTTCAAAAAAGTCTGAAATGTCTGACCTACATACGAGCAGATAGATGAGAACCTGGAGAAGAGCCAATGGAAACATTTATTTGTTCCCCTTGTTGCCTCTTGCCTGGGTTTACAGTCATATCTAGTTGCAGGTTCGATGGCTTTAATTGAGCCCGACTCCTTATCAGAAAGAATGTTTCGGGGGAAGTTTTTGATTACAAGTAAATCTCCCAATACACTGAGAGGGCCCATATTATACTGGAGCATAACAGCAAAGATGAATCATCTCAGAATGTGAAGCAGTGTGCAGATTAATTTCCACAGACTTCATCAGAGTCAGACTCACTTTTACAGATGTGCAGAACCTTTACAACATGAATTACAGGAATTAATCTCCCAATGTTAAAGAAATCCAGAAAATAATTCCTGGATTCGTCCCTTTATCTGGATCCCAATGGGGTCTCTTCTGGGCCCGACATCCATTCAAGTTTCATGGAGGTGATTTGAGTAGTTTTTGTGTAATCCTGTTAAAAATCCTCCTTGGTGGAACTAATAATGCAGTTCAGATAATCTGGCTATAGTTTTTTTTTGCCCGTACAGATTTTATCGTGTGGCGCTATTGCAGTGTTCCCACATCCCAGAAATGTCTCTGCTGGGTACAGTCCAGTGTTTGCAGCACTTTCCAATTTTCTATTTGGAAAACCGTGCCGCTTTCTCGCATACCGGCACTTCGCATAAACTATTACCAGAGGGCGCTACGTGACGCTCCGGGCTCATCACTCTGTGGGTCGCTTTGTCCCTCCTACTGTGTGCCAACATGTGAAGAGCCAAAATTACTGCCACTTCTTTTTCCCCTCTGCGAGCACTGGCACAATGCTCAGCCAGCCAAATCTATGGAAAGAAGGCCCGTGTTTTAATGAAATTGGATTTGTCCTTTGTCCTTCGGCAAGAAACGCTGAACAACTCGTTCAAATACAGAAGAACTCTTCACATGATGAATGATTAGTGATGCACTTTATTTTATTTCTGCAACCAATAAGTCCTGCTGCGCTCACTAGTGCTGCGAGGGTTTAACAGTGAGCCACAAACGTAACTGGCCGGCCAGAAGTGCATCGTTGCAATTCCTCTTTTAAAAAAAAAAAATCAACCCAACATGCCTTTGGTCCCTTTTCATAGTTCCCCCACCAAGGGAAGGCTTACCCCTAATTCATGAAACCATTACAAACTGGTGAAGACCTGCGAGTTTCTGTGAGTAATTAGGGTGAGGAGCCCAGTGACAAATTTTATGTGGCGTCTTTTGTCTGATCAGCAGCAGATTTTTTGCAGCGATTGCTGAGTCAGACGGACTTGCACACCACAGACCATTTCGGAGATATGCGCCCTTAAAGAAGAGCTTTGTACACAATCCATGTGACTCTGAGTGGGTACGTGGAGAGGCCCAATGAGCAGCTCGCTTCATTAATGCACATCTCCGAGGAGGTCTGCTGACTGCAGCAGGAACGGGATCTGTCTGCACACAACAGTGATGACGGATCCACAGCTGACCTCTGCTCACAGAAAACTATTCGAGTGATTCAGCTGAGCGCGGCCGAGTTGAACCGCCTGCCATTTCTTGACGCATTGTGTGGTTATTGTGCGGTTGCGGCTTCGTAAGCCACCAAACATTATCAACGAGCCAAAAGCTGAACTGAGTTCCGGTCAACAGGACTGTGCAGGGGGTCACCGGTTAAAGGAGCTCTGTAGAAACTCCTGTGTTGGGTCGTTAGTTTATGTTAGCGGACTCCATTTCTAAACTAACACATCCTTTGGTCTGGCTCACATATAAACAATAAAAGGGATTAATTCATGTAAATTGATAAAAAAGTCACTCATTAAACAGAAACACCGGAATTTCCCGAAACAAACTTGGGTTGTTCATCTCTCAGATTTGTTCAGAAACAGATTCTGGTGGACTAATAAGGTAAAACGAGTAAAAGTGACTAATTCATGGCTAGCCGACCTTGACAAAACCATAATACTGATGCTCAAAACCCATTAGCTCACAGAATGCCATACAAAACAACACACTGTACATAAAGTCAACATATCAAACCTGCCGCATGAGCGAAACAAACCAGGTCAGCTGGAAATCGGCAAACAGCGAGTGAGACAAGAGCTGGTGGATTCGTCTGGTTCCCGGAATACTGGACAAATTGTTTACGAAATATTAGTCTTCACACTTGAATTTTTGTACGAGTAAACAAACAAGGTACAAAGCGTTGAAGAGTGAGGCGCTGGTATGCAGATTTGGTCACCTTTGTTACAGAGCCACGCTAAGCTGAGCCGGCTGCTTCACATTAAGCACGCAGACATAAAAAGTGGCATCGGTCTTTCTCACCCGACTCTCTGCCTGAGCTGGATGAAAAGATGAGGAAACTTTCTGTACCTAAAAAAACATTCTCGCCTCAATCGGGGGTCCATCTGTGTGATGCTTGTAGCTAACACCTCCTGTAATCACTCAAACACTAGACATGTGGAAACTTTTTTGAGGAAAGCTTTCCGATACCACTGTTGATACAGAACTACAGCAACAGTCGAGTTGGACGGCTGAATGTGATTTCAGCGCCGTGGCTCAGCTCCAAGCCTAACAGAGACGGTTTGGTCACCTGTCACTGTAACACTCACCTTTGACCCTGCCCGAGGGGAAACATGTCCGAGGATAGATGGGACAGATAAGGTAATTCGACAATCTGCCCTACTTATATTTCATTTTCTTAAAAATGTTAAAAGGTGAACATTTTTGGGCCCAATCGGAACGTCTGGCTTATAATAGCCTAAAAGCTTAGAGCAAAAAAATGATAAGAAAGAACTGAAAGCAGTCAGCCGCAGGGAGTGTTTGGAGATTTAAAAAGAGATACACCCCTGACTTTAGTGCGAGCTTGTTTGTGTGGCATGTCTGTGTGAGGAGAGGGTCACCGAGGACATTCCTTCGGCCTGAGCTTAATATTTACTAAATCGCGGAGCATTTAAGAGGAGTAATGACCACTTTCTGAGCTGCAGCATTTAGTGTCAGCGCCCTGAATGCAAAGCTTTGATAGCTGGTTACACAATGCAGACATCTAAGACTTTATCCACCGTGTTCAGGAGATTAGACCGGTGCAAGTACAGACACCAGACACTACAGAAAAACAACAACCTTTTACCTGTTTGTAATGGGGATGAATGGGCCTGTTCCCCTTTTGATGTTAAGTCTGGCATTATAAAGAAAGAGCTGCTGACTGGCATTCTGCAGAATCTACAGTGGTGTCAGTACCGGTCCAACAATAGCACCCGCCTCTAGTTTCAGCTTTAGGAAAGATGTGGATTTAAGGTGTGGATTTATTTGAGTGTATTGAGTGACTACAGCGAGGACTTTGACATGACGTCAACACTGTTATTTCTTCACATTCCGCTGATGATGTTTTAGTTATAAACAATAAAGATTAACAGCACAAATGCTTTGAATTTGCTTCTTTTTAAACATTTTATCTTGTACAGTGCTTCCCAACCTTTTTTTTTTGCTTGTGACCCCTTCAGGTCAGCAATGGCTTCTTGTGATTCCTTCTCAGTGGTTGCACATGTCAAATGTTCATGTTTGAGGCCTGCAGATGTAAAAAACAATTGAATTATTCCCTTGAAAGTATCAAATTTGTTATAATGGTCTTTTCCTGGTTTCTCTCCTGTTAATCATCTCAGGTTGGGAACCACTGCAGGAAGAAAAACCCGTCTGTTTTCTGATTCTCTCCCATTTGTCATCAACATTTCCTCCCGTTGTCCGTTAATACGAACTCAACACTCCGTCTATTTCAGATTAAAGCACCCCTGACGGTTGAGAGGGTTCGCAGTAATCCCAGGCTTTTATTGTGAAACATCCACTGGACATGTTGACTTTCATCAACATCAGCTGAAACGTGGAATCAATAAAACGTGATTAAATCAGTAAGAGATGTATTTCTGTTAAAAATAAACCCAAAGCAGATTATGCTGTGTTGATGTTATTAATGCTGCACTGTGCTGATTGCATTATGCAAACCACAGGCGCTGATAACTTTGTTTATGTTTTTAGTTTTTCTGTCCAAGCATTTGTCTGGAATTGATCAGAAATCTGTGGCAGTCACTGCAAATCCTCCTGACACGGGCTTCTTTGAAGTAGAATGCAGAAAAATCTCTCTAACAGTGGCGCATCAAATGACTCGCGGAGGGCAAAGAATTTGGACCCAAATGCAGGAGAGGGTCGGCAGGAAGGTCAACGGATGAAGGATCAATTGGTGGGGACAGGCAAACACAACAGATGACTTAAAAAAGACTGAACAAACTGGAATGGAGTGGAGGAAACAAAAGAGCCGGGAAGGAGCTGATAAGCTTGGAAGAAACACGAGGAACAGGACAGGACTGATGAGGCTGATGCAAGACAGGTGTGGTCGGAAGATCAGGCAGGATAGGAGCTCAGGAACACAAGAGGGAAACAGAGCAAAGACACAGACAACACTTAAAACACAAATAACATGAAACTGAAATGACAGGGCCATGACACAAAGTGTTGCCAAGATCTTACCAGTGGCGTAAAATGTTTTTGTTGACTCATTAAGTTGTCAGTGTTTCACTGTAACTGCCACCACCAGTTCTCCATATAAACTTGAGCTGCTGAGAAAGTGTCTGTAGCAATCCTATCACAGCAAAATGTCAACCCAATTGCTAGAATAAATGTTGGCAAGACGTCTTTGCAAACCACGGATATGTTGTAGCTCAACATTACTGTCTATTGCAGCTTTTAGTTGCTCATGCTCTGGTTTAGGCACAAAAACCACTTGGTTAAGGTTTGGGACAAGATCGGGTTAGGAAGAGATGTTTTGGCTTACCTGGTTCTGTCAAACACAGCTGGGAACTGACCTGACATCTCATTAAAAATATCCAGTTTTGTAGCCACAGAAACAGCTGGAAAATCCTGACGTCTCATTAAACATGTCCAGTGATTTCACGTAACATAAATGTTGAAACACTGTCTTGAACAGTGGTGTCCGGCTTGGATTGTTGAATTAGAAATATGGATATGGACACGTACAAATCTGAACGTATCTGTGGTTTGCAGAAACATACGTTTAAACTTCAACCCTAAAAATGTATGGTTCCTTTTCTTTTGGTTACAGTGAAAGTAGAGTAATAAGAGCATTGCAAGTTATATGTTCGAGTCTAAAGTTGTTGATATTGAGATGAGCTCCGACTTGAGAGCAGGATTGGGCCGATATGCAACAGTGCATACGTTCAAACACGGTGCAGCCAGCCTGAAAATAACTTCAGCGCAGCTGTATGGGAAATAATTTCATGTTTCACTTGAGTTGTTCATCCAGAGTCACCCCATCAGATCCAAATCTGGGGATTCATATTCCATTTACTCTAATCAAGAGGTTTTTAAGGTCCCAGAATGAAGGGAGAGATTAAGTAGAACCATGTGTGTCTTTAAGAGAGGGAATATGTTGCGTACCCGAGAGTGGGGGGCTTGTTTTCGAGTTCTGACATTTATTCTTCACGCTGTAATTTGGATCACAAAGACAAGCCCACGTGAACGAAAAATATGGCATCAATCACGGAGCCGCGATCAAAGTCTCAGAGTGTATACAGAACACTGGAGGAGCGGGACACGAGCTGGCTGCTTTGGCCGCTCATAATCTTACTCATGAATGTTTTGGGTGGTCTGGCCGCTTTGTTTAACTCGGACTCAGCGTTACTTTGACTGGCCTGCACCATGCCCAGGAAAGTCCAGCGGTGGCTGGCCAGAAGATGACGAAGAGTTACCTCTTTGGGAATAAAAATGCAATCTGTAATCCATCAGGAGGGAAAAAAACACATTGTATATGCATAACGTATTCAGGTTTCGTGTGCAACAATGTAGAGCGAACTGTCTCTCTCGCTGGCCGTAGCTCCTGGTTTCAACAGGAAATTATGCTAATGATGCAAACGAGCCACTTTTTGGGAAACAAAATGGCAAGTTTTTCCTATAATGTGACAAGTTCCTGGCGGAGACAAATAATCTGCTGAATTTCAAAACTGCCAAGTTATGCCTTTAACCTTGGCCCAGAGGAGAAGTGAAGTCCTGCTGCCTGCAGTTAGAGTGTGTTTGGACCTCAGCCACATCAGTCTGGCCCCACCAGTCTCCGAGTTCATTTCTCATTGGCTCAGCATCCAGAGGGGAGAAGCGAGAGGATGAAGTCATATGGCTCTATAAACCTATAAAACTGTGTGTTTAGCTGGAGTAAGGCCGTTTGTATTCTTCTGCGTCTTTTGTCTGAATGAAAACGTGGACTACAATGTGCAACAGACAACGTGGCATTATAAAAGTACATGCCCAAAACCGTAAGTCTCTAATCCTGAAATAAGCAGTTGAGAGCTCTAATCATAAGTCATGATTTATGAACAAAAGCAACTAAGATCCCACTAATCCAAACCTGCTGTGGGCGAAACACCCTAAAACATGCCTGGAAAATACATCAGATCTGTTCAAAAGACACACAAGGTCACGTGCTGTCGAGTGGATAATATACTCATGTAAGTGGATGCAGGCGCAAAGTCATGTTCTGTTTAGTGAGATAAAATGCAGGAAGGAACGCCAGCTCGTTCTCAAGTGATACGTCTCCATGAAGTTCTTAAGAGGCACAAAGGTTTGGTGCACTTTAGATATTTCCTTTATTCTTTGATTGGAGCAACAGACAATGATGTTCAGGTCAGGATGACATGCAGATGTGCAAGTGGATTTTTATAACGAAACCTGCCCAGAACTACGGTGGCCCTCTGGGTCAAAGCACAACATTTAGCAGACGCTTTTTGTCCAAAGCGACTTACAAATTCTTTCCCTGATGGCAGAGTCTGCCACGCAAGGTGCCAACTGCTCATCAGGAGCAACTTGGGGTTCAAGATTCGAACCAACAGCCTTCCAATTACTAGGCAACCCGCTCTACCTCTTGAGCTACAGCCGCCACACAACATCTCCCAAATTTGTTTTGTGGGATGTTGGTTTGTTCAGTGCAGGGTTTCTCAATCCCAGTCCTCGAGGACCACTGCCCTGCATGTTTTAGATGTGTCCCTCCTCCACCACACCTGATTCAAATGAGTCAGCTCGTCATCAGGCTACTGCAGTGGCCTGATGACGAGCCGACTCATTTGAATCAGGTGTGGTGGAGGAGGGACACATCTAAAACATGCAGGGCGGTGGTCCTCGAGGACTGGAATTGAGAAACCCTGGTTTAGTGAAAGGTTTTTGTGTTTTCCGAAATGTTGTCGTTTTTTGTGAAATGCTGTCATGTTTTCTAAAGATACTGATGTGTTTTGACCCTCAGGGCCACCGTACAGAACCCTGTGAAGACAACTGAACAGAAGCAAACACAGAAACTGGATGGGCATTCCAAGGAGCACAATATTAAAGAGCAGCTCAGCTTCCTGTTGGCTGCTCCGTGTCAGCGTGGGGTGAGCTGGAATTCATGTCAGAGACGCAGCGCGGGTGAAGTCATCAATCGTGGCAGGGGATAAAATAGCGAATGTCCCTGCAGGTCTCTCTCATGGTCAGCCAAAGCGTATGGCAAGCGTCATCGTGTTTCCAATCTCATTCTTCATTCTGTTCTATTTTTCTGATCGAGCTTCAATCAAATTGAAAATGAAATCAATAAAATCATAAAGCTCTGAAGCTCCTTCTATTCAATCAATCAAAACAAGGATTGCCAGAAGTCGAAGGATATAATAAAGTGTTTGAAAAAAAGGTTTTTCCAGTCGCAAATGTGCCATGACTTCTCGCACAGCGCTCACCAGACACCAGACTTGATAGATGGTTTTCAGGTGCGCCTCTGTTTTTTTGTTTTTAATCCTGCGAGTCTGATTTATCAAACCAGCCTCAGATCGTCATTCTCCAGCTGTGAGCGTCAAAGATCGACATGAGTAATGATCAATATTACGATGATGAATGTCTGTTTTCTTTTCTAAGGTTCATATTAAACTAAAGGGGACCAACGGCTGAGTCGTGGCTGAGTGCCAGAAGGCTCGGGGGCAGATTTAAAACAACCTGTAAATGTTCACATACAGGGGCACGGAGACGAAGGTGTACGCAGGTTTTACAAGACAGTATTTCATGCCCTGGATGCCTGAGTGACACATACAAGAAAAAAATACAATTCAACTTTTCATGTTCAGTAAAAATGTGTTTAAAAAACATTGATTTATATCATTCCATTTGGTTTTAGGGCTTACGTTTAGACAAGCAGTTTTCAAGATGGAATAGACCTTCAAACCTCTGTGTAATGTGAGATTCACTGGAACAACTCCTAAATTATCATGAAGACGCTGCATTCTCGAGTAAGACAGTGTGGTGGCGATTCCTCTGAAAAGACCTTGCGAGCCTGTGGTCGGATTATACAATGAGGTCTAAAACGAGGAGTAACCACTCAGCTCTCCTCCTGGAACTGAAGGGCCTGAAAAGATCCTACAGAGTCTACAGAGTCAGCACACTAACATGCTCTCGCTGGCAGACGCTAACCTGCTAATGTTTGACACTTAAAATGTTTTTACCATGTCCACCATCGTGTTAGCATGCTAATGTTTGTTAATTAGCATTGCTGAGGCTGATGGGAATGTCATTACTTGAGTGTTTTGTAAAACCGTAGTATGGGACAAATTTTTATGTGATGGTGACCGGCATGAAAGGTCTGAGGATCACCGATGCCAAGGACACACTAAAGGATTGCAGCACTGATTTTACAATCGCCGACAGTTGTTAGAGTGATTAAAATGTCCCAATCAGAGGGAAATTGATGCAAAAGATATAAATCAGGATAAATATCTGGTCGTGTCAACAAGCTACAGCCTAATTACAGCAGAAACGGGCTTGCTTGTTGGGTGTCTGGCAGTTTGGAGGCCTTGCTGACAAACATTTCACATATCCTGATATATTTTGACTTTTTGGACCGTTATTAACATTGTCAAACGCTTGCAGTTGGGTTAGGTTTAGGCACACAAGCTTAGTTAAGTTTAGTCTCCAAAACCACTTGGTTACGTTGATGAAAATATTCCACTTTGGGTTTTAATAGCTACGATCAGTCTCGTAATACAATTAATGTATCGGTGCATTGACTTACTTTCGTAGCGTAACTTATAAACAAATCACTCTTAATTCTTGGTCACGAACAGGATGCAAATCCAAAGTCTTTGGAAAGAAAGTCTATTTTTATGACCTATCCACCGACCGCACCGCAACCGCCCACTGACTCAGACTTTTTTCACTCTTTATACTCCTGCACCAGAGGACAGATAAGTGATCAAGTGATAACGGCAGGGTCAAACTTCTGACCACTTCTGCTGTATTTGATGCGTTGTGAGTGCGAATTTTTCAAGTGGTGTGCAAACCGCGATAACCTCAAGACAGAAAGTCATGTATTGTGACCACCAAGGCATTATCACCAAGGAATAACTATAGTTGCTGAGATATTTCACTTAAAACCACAAATGTGAGCCTCATGGTGGCGCTGGAGACAAAGTCAGGAAATCATCACGATTCATCTTCTGGAAATCATGAATGTGCGCACATAACACCCAAAGAGACTTACAGTAATTCATGCATACATTCATACACTGATGGCGGTGGTTGCCATGCAAGGTGCCGACCAGCACATCAGGAGCAGTTTGGGGTTCAGTATCTTGCCCAAAGACACTTCGACATGCAGACCTGGGGAATCTAACCAGCAACCTTCCAATAACAAGATGCTGGCTCTGCCCCTGAGCCACAGCCGCCCGCCTGAGATGTGTCAGTCTGCACCAAAGTAGAGGACTGACCGACAGACAGACATCTCTAGACCAAGCCCACAGGAAGAGTGCCAGGCTCTGCAGCCAACTTTCATGGTGGCCAAACAATGTAATTACATCGTCACATGACGCATTTTGAGAATCACAACCCCTGTAAAATGACTCGTTTCGAAGTCTTAATGATACATTCGATCCAACAGCATTTGGAAAGACTAGAAGGGCCCCAAGATTAAATTATTTTATCCCCATTCAAGTTAGCCAGGCACTGAGCTGGAAGTTAGCCAGGCTCGGTCGGTGTCTCTAGCGTGCACGCTCTATGGGCCCGAAAACACGGAAGATCCAGAAGAACATAAAGGAACAGAACCTCACCAGGGATTCTAATGATTAAGTCCTACCTGAGACTTAATTTTAAGGATTAATATAACTGTACTGAAACACATAACATGGTCATAAAGTGAGAATCCCTCAGAGGTTTTAGTTTTAGAGTTTGTGTTGTAAAGTAAACGTTTCCATCGTATTTATTGAACCTTTCCAGGCAAAACACTAAAAAACCACACCGAGCTACTCCTAAGAGGCATCACTATATTTAATGAATTAATAAAAAACAGAATAAAACAACATATGGTAATGATACTGAACAACTGATTTAATAAACTGTCCAGCAGTCAGGCCACTTTAGTGAGAGCTTTATGGAATTTTATGGGGCGCAGCAGCTCTCGAGCCACTCGACTGCTGCTTCTGCTCATGTCTGCAGAGTAATTAAATCGAGGGCTGATATAATGAGTTTTCAAATACTGGTGTCGTACTGTTTCTGGTTTACTGAGAGCTGATTCAAAACAGGACAGCTTTTTTGTCAAATGCAGATGTTCAATTAATAGCAGGTTAAAAAGACACCTTCAATCAAAGATGTTCTTCACTTGACACAATGGATCACCTACGTTTTCTGTAAATAGATAGAAAATCAAATACAGATCTACGTTTGAGGCTTGTTACCTGTTCCTTGATACAAAATGAGCAAAGGTGTTTGTTCCAGTGTGCTTTATTATCATTCGGATAGTCCTTGTCATAAAAATTTCTTTAAATGTAATTCAATATTAACATTCAAGTCTCTTTTAAGTATCTTTGGTACTTTCCGAGCATAATGACGAATTATTTGACTCAGTTTGCAGTTTCCAAAAGTCAAGCAAAGTATAATTTTGAAGCTTCTGCTGCTCAAAGACACAAAGAAAATAAACAAATATAAAAAGATCAAGACCGCCAAGAACATGAACCTTTAACGCTTTAACTCGCTCTGACAGGTTGCAAATATACAATACGATTTTAGTTTCACAGCGACGTCAGTCAGTCGGGTTATTTATGGAAATTGAAATTGAATTAAATCCCCAAACAATAACAAAACTCTACCTTAAATGAATCACAATGTAGGAGGGTCGGGAGGGGCGTACACATGAGCAAAACAAATCATAACCCTAAATTTTCCCGATATGGTTACAAGATGACAATCTTCCCATAATTCTGTTACTTTATGGCCAAAACAACACGGAGGTATGTTCATTTGTCAGTCTCTCCCACGTGTTGATGAAGCCGTACTGTTGGGACCAACTGAACACGCGCCCAAAGATTATATATTATGAGCCAATTGCTCAAAAGGCTGTCATGAGGAGAGGTTAGGCTGCCAAAAGCATCACCAAGCAGAGCACAAAAGGATGAGATCGCATAACTGATGCCTCCCTCTTGTTGACCTGAAGGGCTTTTGTGGTTTTTCCACATTTAATGAAAAGGTAAGAATGAAGCTGTGACACGTACAGCATATAATAAGGGAATTGCATCTTGTTGAATCTGTAACGTCTGCTTTTAAAAGTTTGAAAAGCAATGAAATTGAAACACTGCGGCTGTGCATTTAAAACAGGATGGATTCTGATATATGCAGATGATTGTTGCAGCGCAGTCTTTTCAGTGCGTGTACAAATAACACTTTGGACTTTCAAACTGCGCGCAGTGCATACGCCAAATCTTATTTGGCGTGCAGTTGGTACACGATCCTTCCCGTGAAGTTTTTTGGAATTCAGATTTGTCCAAATACCAAAAAAGGTCAGGTGATGAAGAAAAAGAGGGAGGAAGTCCAAGCAGGAGACTGGTAGACTCACTCAGTTTATTAGACTTATCTTGTTTGTGAGAAATCAGGTCATAAAAACTGAAAACAGTGCAGAATAGTGCTGGCGAGCAGGATTCAGCAGCCTCGTTGGCTGACCCTGTCGACGAGGCAAACCTCGGGGGAATCATTCAGAGGTTAATGACACTGCATACTGTAGTTGTGAAGCCTCACTTGGCAGACTGGAGGCTTTTTGTCTTCTTTGTTTCTCTCTTCTGCTCTCTTTTGGTTTTTTTTAGCCAAAAAACTATAATGAATCAGATATTAAGCATTTCTTACTCAACAAGACAAAGGCTGGTGGAGCCTGCGTGACTGTACGTAGAGGCACAGTGGTGCTTTGTGTGAAACGACAATGTCAGCATGCTAACGTGCTCACAGTCACAACGCCAACATGCTGATGTCGAGCAGGTTTAATGTTGTTCATCACCTTTGTGTGGCGTGTGAATATGCTAAAGCCGGCTTCATGCTCTTTGTAAACACACAAACCTCCAACAAACGCACCACTAATCAGATAACTAATGTATTTATAAAGAGACCAGAAGAACATTATAGAAAGTCGAAAAGAGCACGTGTGTTGTACAGAGGAAACTAGGACCATCATGCTCTGCTTTTGCGCTGTCTTCTTCTTCTTCTTCTTCTTCTTCTTCTTCTTCTTCTTCTTCTTCTTCTTCTTCTTCTTCTTCTTCTTCTTCTTCTTCTTCTTCTTCTTCTTCTTCCTTCTCCAGCCTCCTTCTCTTGGAGCTTGCTATAGACTGGTCCACAACATGGACTACAGTGTTGGAGATCAATGGCGGCTCCCACGTAGATGAGAGTTTGGCTTACGCACAGTTCCTGTACTGTATGTACATACAAACAGTGTGCACACATCCGCAGAGGATGTGCGTGGGTTGCTGCACTGAACATCCCCATCAGTGGGACAAACACAAAGGACAGCTGAGGCTGATGGGGATGTTAGTTAGTTAGTTAGTTAGTTAGTTAGTTAGTTAGTTAGATTTCCAGGCGTTTCTTCACAAAAAGTTTTGGACAAACAGAAACTTGAGCCTGATTGTGGCTCTGGCTGAAAAGTACAGGGATCACCAAAGTTGTTACAGTTCATCCTGTGAGGACAATGAAGGTCTGTATCAGATTTTGTAGTAATTTAACCATTACCACTACCATGGCCAAAATAAATCAACCAGTGCAAACCCACACGCCACGATGACACCATCACAATAGTTTTTCCGGAGTTGATCCCGATTCCCACCCAAACAACACGTGAGGGCAAAGTGCTGATTCAGCACAGTAGATCGGGGGATGACGCCAGGATAGAGAAGGTTTGTGGGTCTACTGTACGCTGGTCTTGATCTACGACATGCATTTGAAGTGCAGAAAAGAAACATTTAATTCATTCCACTGAAACAAACATTATAATTGCAGATCTTTCAAAGTGTGCGTTTTTTTTCTTCATCATCTTTTCTTGTAATTCAGTGCGTTGCTTTATTTTGATGTCAACAAAGTGGTTTTTATGTGGCCAACATGTGCTTTATACCCCCGGGGCTAAGAACGTGGTTGTTTACTGGTGAAAAAACACTTTATTTTATGTTCTCTTTGAAAACATACACTCCCACAGAGCATCTTTGGTGACTCCGTGGGAAAAAAAAGTTGTGCTGGTTGTAATGTAGAACTGCTGATCCTCAGTCTCAGTAACCGGGGATTAGTTCAGCTACAGGTTCACATGGTGGTGTCGTAACATGATATCGCTATAATAAAAAAAAGTACAATGAAATGGCTTCGACAGCAGGAAGATAAAATAATATAAAATGTGTTGATCTGTCCTCTCGAACATGACCTGATCTGGAGCAGTTTAGTTGTGCAGCTTAAGTTACCATGGTGATGTAATCCGGTAAGATTTGAAGCACCGCCGTAGCCCTGAAAAATCCACAGTTAACTGTGAAGTTTCTTTGCTTTAGTTCTCTTAATTAAAGAATGATGTACTATTTTATATTATCTGACCTTTCTTCAGCAAGTTACAGCCATTTATAATAATATTATAATAGGCATTTTTAAGCGAAAAGCTAATGTGTAGTCCTGTATTTCATTTACTGACCACTTAGATGTGTAAAAAAGTACAGCAAGTAAGAATATTAAATCATAAATGAGGACATTGAACAGAGAGTAGTAGCTTGGCTACGACTATCGCCTGTTGGCCCAGAGGAGGAGACTATGTCAGTTTTCCTTGACGAATCAATGCTGCAGAGTGAGATGGTGTAATCACGCTCACTTCGGACCCCCTGAATGCCTAAAGGAGACATATGATACCAGTGAAAAGCTGAGAAGTTCCTCTTTACATGAGTTTTTAAAGCTTGTGGATAGAGTTAGCAGCTCAACGTTATAGAACAATAGCCGCTTCTAGCCATCAGCCTCTCCAGGTCTTTGTGGGTTAATATTTACTTGTTTGAAAGAAACACTTGCAATGCCACAACACGGACATCATTCTTTCAACTAAACTGCATTTCTCTACAGCTCGTACATCTCCGACTTTGCAGATGACACAGAGCAGAGCTCTGCTGCAGTGTATCTGTCTGTTCTGGTGGATAGAGGAGATAAAGCTCCATGAGAAAGTGAATATGGAGAAACACAGCCAGCTCCAAATTGCGGTCGGGTGGGACACTTTGGGTGCAGGGTTTGGATGTTGGTTTTTAAAAATCAGACATATGTTCTGTTTTACTTCAAGAAATCTCCTGACCCGTGGGTCTACTAATGTTTCTCTTTCTTCAGAGCAGGGAGGAGGAACATGGTCCAGAATTGTCTGTTTCAGTCTCACAGGAGAGGCTGATTTTTGTTTATTATTCCGAGGTGGATAATAATGAAAAGATTAGAGATAAACTCTGCTCACACTTAAAACCTTATCTGAGTTGTCAGCAAAAAAAAAACTCCATTACCAACAGGGACTAAAATCTTAAGCCAAATGCAGATTGCAAATGTAAAATATGAGTTGAGAAGTGATACATTACTAATGTAATATTGTGTGCGAGTGTTGGTGGGACCTTCCCAGGTCCATTAAAAAATTATTTTGGCCACGTAATGGTTTGGAGCTCTGCCTTGCCTGGCGAGTCTCCCTGTGTGCTTTCACTGCATTTCTGGTTGATAAATGTCCCCGGAGAAGTGATTGTGGTGGTCAGAAAACCCACAACTATAGCCAGAGTTCCTTCAGCCCATGACACGCGTTCTTTCAAAATGTAAACTATGATTGATGTTCATGTTTCAGTGGAAAACCTGGGAATGGTCCCTGGGGTCAAGGTCCTGACACAGTGGGCTGGGAAACAGTTTTTTGGGGGAATGAATTTGCTTAAAGTCGTTGAATTCCAATAAACAACATTCCTGCTACATGGTCTGGCTTGCCACAAAGACCAGCAGGCTCTTTGTGGACTCGAGTACACAAGAGTTTCAGGGACTGTATGAAAAAAACATGTTTGTCTTCATCTGGATGCTCGGCTGCGTCTGTTAGATCACATAACACGACGAGCTCATCAGCAAAGAAGATAAAGGCAAGGATGGAACAACATTTGTTTGATTGGTGATCAGATTGGTGAACTGAACACATCTGGTTACAAAAACAACTCGAAGAAACATTTGTCGTTCAGATCTTTTGGGATGCGTGGCACTTAAAGGTATAGTGTTTGGGATTTAAGGGATCTCTTGGCAGGAATGGAGTCTGATATTTATAATGAAATTAAGAGTAGGTAGCTAGAAGTAGTAAAGAGGGAGTGGCTGTTAATGTTGACACACAGCAACACTGACTCTGGACTCTGACGTTTTAGCAGCCACCACAGGGGAGGGTGAGGCGAGATGTACCACTAAATCCTGCACACTGGACCCTGAAATATAGCTAACATAGAAAAACTCCCAGGTGTCCACCCTTTAATGCAAATGGGTGTCGAACTGAAGACGTCTAAGAAGAGATGTTTAGGTTAAAGCTGCTGTAAGCGATATCCTTGTTTTGCAGTTGTCCGTCTCCTCCCTCCTCTCTACGTCACCAGTCTTCTACGACTCCTTTCTTTTTTTTCCAGGCAGCTCTCTTTGCCTCTTTCTTTTCTTCAAGCATTTTCGATCTTACAGCATCACCACCCCTGACAGATGAAGGTAAATCTGTATGAATTTAGAAGTTATTCGGGATTAAAAGTAACATAAAATGACTGCGTGCTCAATTCATCTTTAAGTTCAACTGAAATCAGCAAAGTTTGTGATTTACTCTTAGCCAGAATATAAATCTGGAAAACGTGATGCTGTAATAAATGAATTTCAGCCGGGAAAGGCAGAACTAAGCAGCGATCAGCGTGGTGGCAGCAGAATGAGACTGGAACCAGGTTTGCTACGGTCCTCGGTGTTCCTGGCGTTCCCGCTGTTGGTTGTGCATACGCTGATCACATTACTTGTCGACTGATGACTTTTTGACTAAACTTCAATGGACAACAGACTTTAAAATTCAAACTTATCGGCTCTGTAGCAGGAGTTGCACTTGGAGAATGCATCCACTGCGGACTGATTGGCCCTGTATGCAAACTGCAAGGGACCTGGCTCTGCAAGGAGGTGGGTGCAGGTTGGGTTTGACTCTTCAGGCACAGGAATGATGGTGGCACTTTTGAAGCAGGTGGGCACTACTGCTTGGCTGAGCGAGACGTCCTTCAGCCATTCTGTGCAGTCCTTCAAAACACGCCCAGGAATGTTCTCCGGCCCAATGGCAGGAGACCCCTTTTTTTTTTTTTGCAAGTACACAAAGACATGACAGTGGATTTAACCTTGACTCAGGAAACAACAGGAGGAAGAGTTGATTGACAGGAGGATGCCAGGGGATTTGCTGTCAAAACAAATATTGGATTAAGAGCCAGCGCCAAGAGGGAAGAGGGAGTTGGTAACCTCTCTGAGAAGTTGGAGCTTGGCAGCCCGTGACCTCTTCATCTAAAAAACTACTCCTTGTTCCAATACTCCCACCAACTGTATCAAACTCCTCCCTGACATATTTCAAACTGTCAACAAAAATGTACTGTTGCTTTGCTCCGTAGGTGCAATTTTGATGAAAGATAGCGGTGTGTGCATTGCATTTCCTGTGGCTAACCTGCTTCAAAATAAAAGTCACCTTGCGTTTAGCCATGCTTTTTTAATGTGAAGCTGTAGAAAATGTTCAGTAGCATCAGCACTGAATAACCAAAGGGATTTTGGGGCTGTAATTTCAACATAAAACAGTGAAATCCTTTACGTACATTAGTGTTACATGTGATGTGCAGCTGCACTTGCGCCTGTGACCTGTATTTGTCTGTCCACGCTATCATTACCTTTATATAACACAGTCCTTACAAACATGTAGAACAGGATCAGACTGACGGCATTCAGAGCAGAGATGTAATTGATTCATTATTTCTGATATTTTTGATGGCTAGCGGACGTTCTAACCAGTCGCCTGTCCAAAGAAATCATCCAGTTCCTGCCTGATTTCTGCTTTCAATTTATTCATCACGGACATGATCCGCTTCCAACGATAATAATCTGTTTTGTTTCCTCTCAAAACAAGTCAACCAGCTTAATATGGGAGTCTTTATATCTGTTTCGAGAGGTCCTTTAAATGTATGGCGGCGGGCGAATAGTTCACATTCCAGCCTGATACCATCAACAACGCCGAGACCTATAAGTATCATTTCACACTATCAATATTATTTTTTATTTATTTTGTCATGTCGGTGGACGCTTCTCATTTAATTGTTTCATGCAGCATGCTGTGCGTTGGTTTTTGAGAGCACATGTGGTCGAACAAATGTGTAACTGTTACCAGATTTCTTCTCTTTAGTTTGATTTACACAAGATAAAAAGCAGATACGTTTGTTTGAGACAGGATGTCCAAAAAGAACGGCTGCTGTGTCACGGAAATATGGTGATAAATTATAATTTAGGTGTTTTTCTTTCTCCACTCAAAACTGACTTTTTTTGCTCGTCATTGCATTATTAAATGGTAAAATTAAGAATAATTAGTTTGAGAAAAAGAAAAGTGATATAATTAGTATATGAAGGTTTTACTAGTGATATTCAATACTGAACTTTTCTACTTTTTTATCAATAGAAAATGTAAAATTTTCATGACATCATTAAACTCTCTTGAATTTAATCAGTTAAAATAATTCTAAGGCATAAGCATTTAACTTTAGACGGATTTTCACTGATAAGGAAGTTTTATTACGTTCATAAGCAAATATCGTATTCCACCGAATGTCATTAAATGTCACCTGATGCAAATGATTCATCCTCCTCTTTGTTTTTTGATTCCAAAATATGTCAGATTTGTCCCAGATCACAGCTGGCTCTCTTTACATGTTGAATTACTTACCGAACATATAAAATAGTTTCGAGTCTTCGTTTGATTCATGAGTCTGTATCTCTTTTCCTGCGCTCATAACTCCCCAGTGAATTCGCATAAATCAACGACGCAATCTTATCTAGTCTGTCAAAACCACCAGGAGCTGATTTGTGCACAGAAGCTCCGCAGAGGCTTCGGCCCTCGTCACGCACAAACAAGAGGATCAAGAAATGCAATAAAGTAGTCGAAGTAAGTTAGGTCTGCTTTTGGGACCAGTCATGCCTCTGGCTTTCATCAAAGAGATAAATGTTGAAATGTGGGGCTCGGTGATCAATGATCACCATCTCCTCCTCTTCCTCTTCATGAAGCCTTCCTGGAATCTGACTTTATTAATACAAATTCTTCCTTAGTGGCCAGAAAAGTCAGTAACACGGAGAATGTTATTGTGGTTGTGCAGCTCTCAGTATTGTTTGTATCTTGTGTGTGCAGCCGTGCTGGTGCACGATAGTCGACTGACTGCTGGTGGGAATATCAGGCATCTAAGTATACAGGATTAATTATGCTGCAGTGATACAATGGTAAAATGTCAGTGTCCTGTTTTTTTCAAATGTTGTCAGTGTATGTTTTGGCAAACCATGGATGTGTTGCAACTTTACATTTCTAATTTTCAATTTTAACTTGTGACAATGCTGAGCCCTGGTTAGGTTTAGGCACACAACTGTCTTGGTTAGGGTTTGAAAAAAATCTTGTCTTAAAATACCTTTCTGTCTCTTTAAAAACATCACGTTGTCACGCTTACAAATGTTAAAACACAGATGTGAACTGTTGTCACTGGCTTGACTCTTGCCTGTAACTCCGACACCACCATCTCGTCCACCTCTCAGTATGAAAGTCAGGTCGTAAACATCTAATGTGAACCTGATACGACGGGTATTTTAGAAACGTCAATATGTAACGTACGACACGCACACATGTCAACGTGTGAGTGGTCTGCAGAAATGTCAACTGCCAGCATTTTATCGTGGCAACAGGACTGTTGCTGGGCTGCAGATGTTTCACCATCCTGTCACATGTTTACTTATTAGCTTATTTGGTACAGCCAAATGCATGAAACGTTGGAAAAAGTGTTATTTATAGCAATGTTTGGACTCTTTGTTCAGTCACTGTAGGCCATTTCATGGTTTTGGTTCTGGCTGATTAAATGTAGTAATCGAAGCCTTACTCTGTAAAACTGTGTTTAAAGACGTCAGGTGGTGAAAACTGAAAAGAAAAAACGAACTGTTTTCTTTTTACAAGAAAATCTGTTTCAGAGACAACCACCAGAACACCAATAACTCACATGTTCTTACTACCTCTTATGAGTGAATCAGTTTTAAGATGAACATAATCTTCTCTGTTATAAAAAAAAAATCCTCTAATTATCACATTAAGCCATAAAAATCCTCTGAGAGACACTGATGAATAGCTGCATACTGTGTTCTTCAGAAGTGCATTTTACAGAGTAGGCCAGTTCAAACAGCTTATCAAGTGCACACATGTCTGGCAGGATATTCATCTCTTTTGTGTCCTTCACTCGACACCCTGCGGTGCCTTGACCCACAGGCTGTGTCTGGCCGGCTGCCAAAGGCGTCAGTCAGAGAGACTCGAGTTCATCCAAAACGGATGTGGATGTCTTCATTATGGCTGTCACAGCAGCTCAGGGCCCTTTCAGCACGCAGACAGCTTTGGCTTCCTTTCGTGCAGGTGTGGTTTTAGGTCCGAGCCAGTGTGTCAGATGCAAGTGAGTGGATGCTGTCAGTGAAGGGAGCTCAATTCAACACAGGGCAGAGTTTTAATTAAATCTTTGACAAGTCCTGCAAACACGAGACCTACGGTTTATATCCTCGATCTGCCGGGCCTTCTTTGATCACTTAAGGTTTTTCAGTTTCCGTGTGGGGATTGTGGGCCGCAGATGCTTTCCTGGCAAATCAAGAAAGAATGCATCCAAACCAGAGCATTAAAAGAAATTAACTAGGACAGAAAAGCGCACAAAAAATGGAGACGAAGGAAGCAGTTTCAGAAGCAGCGCAGGACTTCAGAAGAAAATATATTGTTCCTGATGCCAGGGCCTCGTTGCACCAGTCAGAAAGTAATCTTTCACTCTTTTATCTTAACAATCAGTCTGTGAAAAATAAATAAATTCCATTAAATCATCAGCTTTGTGCCATTTACAGTCATTTCATATTTACCAATTCTACTTTTTTGGAGGGGTAGCAAAATGTCACTGTCAGAGTAATTTACATAGATTCACGTTGTCATTATTTTTAATGTGCAGTAGTGTGTACAAGCTCTACTTGGGAGTACTTGGCCTGAGAGAATGGAGTTCCATCATCCATCCAAGGATGGAGAACTAAATGTGTTTACAGGACATAAAGTCACATCTGAATGTGTTCATGGGTCATAAAGATGTTGCTGATTCTCTCAAAGAAAACACAGGACTGTTGCTATGTAAAAATAAAAAAACAATGCAGTCTGTGGTTGGGCGGATGATGGGAAGCTTATGTGATGGGTGGCAAGCGATTGTTTATAGGGATTGTCAGGTGCATTCTGTGTTTCGCACATTCAACTGTGGTCAGCTGACAGTCAGATCATGAACTGAAATTCAAAGTCTATTTATTTTATGTGTGTATTTGTCTGTATTAACTTCATGTCATAGTTTTGCATTTTTGGTTTGTAAATTTCCTCTTTTATTTTAAAGTTCTGTCCTCACACGTAACATTTTGCTTTTCATTTCCTCCCTTTGTCTGCTTTCCCTCCCCTCTCACTTCTCACCTGCCTTCTATCAGTTAATCACCCCCCTGTGCATTTAAGTCCTTGTCTCTGTGTCTCTTTGTCAGTTCGTCTGTTCTGCCTCGCCCTTGTGTTCCTGTCCAATCTTCCCGTCACGTGTTTTTGGTTTTTGGTTTCTGATTCCTTGTGTTATATCTGGTTTGCTTTTGTTTGTTGGATTTCACCTGTTTTGTCATCTGCTCCTTTTGTTTAACCTCGACACTTCATGTCTTTTAGCGTTATAAAGTTCAGGACATTACAAGGGTGACGGGTGACAGATGAGTAGTTTTCTCTTAAAATTAGATCCATGAATTACAGGAAAGGCCACTTGAGGGTGCACCAGAAAGTGAAATTCCTCCACGCATTTAGGGAACAAGTTGCACTGGGAGATAATTTACGTGTTCACCGACTTGAAATTGATCGATGTTGGTTACGATACCAAATTTTGAGCCATGGCTTATTAGTTACACATGTAAGCTTTTGATTTAGCATCTTAATTCCAATCCAATATATCCTGTGTAAAGATGCTGATGTCACAGTTCTGCCAGGAAAGGGGAGTTTTAACATCATGTTGTGAGGAGCAGATTTCCAAATACTGAGCTGTGACCGTCGGTTGCTAAGGGTCTCCCTGTTCCTCTGTCGACATCATCATGGTGACATCAGACAGCAATAAAATGCTGCAAGAGGGCAACCAGTTCCAACACCGAGTTGCAGAAGAAGAAGGCCAGTTTGCACAACTGCTGAAGTCAGAGCGATCAGCAGGAGACTAGAGAAGGAATTTCTGAGGAAAGCAGCGGTGGACAGTGATTAGGACGTGACCAGTCTTCCTCTCAAAGATGACAGCAGGATTAACGCAGAAAAAGAGCAAAGTGGTTAAATGGGTTGGAGAGGGTAAAAACAATTTCTTGTGGTGAGAAACAAACTGTTCCTGGTTATTTTACAGAGTTCCCCACCACACTCTGAGAGAAGTGGGTCACTTGAGAAGTGACTCATGGACTGCAGTTGCTGTGGGACCTCAAGATGAATTACCCATTCAAACCCACAATAGCATAAAATCTGGATATTGTTCAAACTATTTTGTTTTGGCAGCTGTCTCTATGCCTGCAGTAATTACCATCCTGGAGGATATCCTGCTTTAACCGTCTTCCTTTCAGTTGTTGATGGGTCGAACAGTGGCACAGATGAAAGCGCACGCTGCCACCGCTACGTGATGTCGGGATGTGTTCGACTCTGTTCAGCGGTTTGCTCTTTGACCATCAGTCAGTCTGGATTAACTGGCATCAACAATACGTGCGGAAAAACATAGCCGAGCCACCGCGCTTGTCATGCAACATAGTTATGAGAGGCAGCTGTCTAATTGACCTGTTCCCACAGAATGGGTTTCTAAAAGTTCTGGTGTAGCTAATGTTCCTGTAATGGGACTTCTGGTTTCAGTGAGAAGGCAGATAACTTCTTCAGGGTTAACACACACCACTGAATATGTCCATAGCTGCACACACCAAAAGAAGTTCTCATAATGAAGGATATTAAACATGTTTAGAAGGTTAAGGGTTCATTTATTTGCCATCGTTAACATCATTAGCTACACCTGCACTCTCCCGCTGGATACACGAAAGGTCAAGGTTTTAATAAGCCACATTATTTATCTTCATTTCATGTCAGAATCACTCTGACTTGACTTTTTCTTAAAGAAATCGATAATGAGGCATCGGATCTCTTCATCCTGCCGTCTTGTCTTCTTATATTATGTCTGTAAACGTGTCCTCAGCTTGATGTGGATGCTCCACTTTGCTCTCCTGCTATAGTCGAATAACATTTTCCATTTAAATAAACACACATGTCTGTATCTGGGGACGGTCATTTAAGGGTAGTGCTTCAGAATACCGCACACACACACACACACACATAGGGTATTGCCCTGCACTTTAATATATTCTACAACTTGCTGTGAGGGTTTAATTACTCAACAAGCATCTGGCGGACCAGCACCTCAGCCAGCTGACTCCGAGCCACAACCGGACATGAATTACATTCAGATAAATAAAAAATTGCAACCTAGAAGAAATTAGTCTCGAAAAGGAGCTTTTGAATTGAGTGCTATTTACTTTGGCTCGGGGAACCGTTCCAGCATCCAGTGTTCAGTTGTTACAGGGCTTTCTGACCTTGGTATAATTTCTCTTCCCAGTTTAACCTGATAATGTGGAGATGTAATGACATTATATTATTGTTAAGAGGAAAACTATAGTGAATCTACTGTTTCAGATCGACAGAATTGGCCGGCGTTCCCCCTTTTATTCACATTTCAAATATATTTCCTGGAAAGCTTCGTTTTTGTGCAGGTGGCTCATTTAATCTGTTGTTTCGTGGAAAGCACAAAGCATATGAAACACACGAAACATTTCTCTGCTACGGTCTGATCGTGAAGCGATGGTATCTGTGTCAGGAGTGACCCCGTGTCTGAGGACAACTGAAGTGCGGGCAGTTTTTTATTTTATTGTTTGTGTGCGATGCATGCAGAACAGCAGCTTGGGTCCAGAAGGCCCCAGTGATCCTCACGGTGCCCCCACCCACCCACCCACCCCAACAAACACACACTCACACACACACACACACACACACACACACAGTCATGCACACACACTCTCCCAGCTGTGAAGACTGGGCCGACATCACTCCGCCCTTCACCCAGTGACTCATTCACAGAATATTCTATTTTCCCCTTCTCATTTCTTTTTTTTTTTTTCCCCTCAAGGCTAAAGCTATCCGTTTAATTTTGCAATGGTCTTCACACAGCTGTGGTGTAACACAAATTTCTTCACCCGGAAAAGTTACACATCAGCAACAGCAGCAGCAGATTATCACTTGTGTGCATCACTGTATATTCCTCCGGCTCTTATATATTCCTGTTCAAACCTAAAACAAAAATGTGGATACAAATAAGAAATAAAAACATCTGATCGTAAAAATCAAAGGTAAACATGGTGCCCTCAGTAACAACACAGGCCACAGTTAGCTCAGCCAAACTGCTGTATCTGCTCTCTGTTCCTGACGACAGTTTAGCACGCAACAACTCCAACCACCTGTGAAACTCATTAGCTCGCAGCAGATTGGTTCCACATGTAGAGATTCACTCCCACAAATGGTGTGTCACATAAAATGGAAATCTTGGCATGAAATTGTGTAGAAAGGGGGTGGGGAGGCGGGCGAAATGTGGTAAAACTGTGTGAGAAACATTGTTGGACGGCAGTTTGGGTTTTGTTACCTTCTCGACAAAGATTTCCTGAAAGAAGATGGGAAACAGGGCGAAGCGTAATCTACAACAGCCTTCAGCGCAAAGTTTCATCCAGAGGATCGTCGACGCAGCAGCTCCCTTTGAAATAAAGAGGGCTTGAAGTTTAGTGTTTCTATTCATACAGGTGCAGCAGCGACAGTATGTTGTACTTATAGCAGTTGTCCTGTAATTTCTCCTGTTGGCAAACCTTCAATTAGCTCAATAGAGATATTCTATGGACATTTCGTAAACCTTTAATCTATACTCTGCGTGGGAGGTTGACTCTATTCAACATGACGGCCTCAATTACAGTTACACACTTCCAAAGCTCCTGGGTGTTTTCGGGGTCTGGGGGAAGTTTGGGCCCTCCACCATCTATTTAACTGCAGGTGTGAGCCTGCCGTCAGGGTCCTACGAGTCTCTGCTGGTGAGCGTTCACACTGAAAAGCAGCCCTGCGTTAATACGACTCGAGGGGTGTGTTGGCTCGGGTGAATTTAGAGGTTTTACAACTCCCGAAAGCTATCGTCGTGGCAATTATTTTATCTTTCCGTGCGGCTATCGCAAGCGTAGCAGTTGAGATTGTGTGCACACGTTCCAGGAATGTGTGTTCACATGTGTTTGATTGGTGGCCTCGGCATTCGTCCCGTCGCTGTCCGACGAAAGTTAAACCAGGTTCAAGACCTTTTTTTGATGGGCTAGTTTTCTTTTTTCTTCTTTTTTAGCCGTGACCCTCTGCGTTGTTACTCCTGCCACGTTGCTCGCGTAAATATGGCCTTGTGGTGTGTTCAGGCTACCGATGGCAAAGCAGTGTTCTGCAAGTCATGTCATCTTTCTTGCTCGTAGTGTGAACATAACACTAGAGAAAAGGTCAAACCCAGCTTACATGTACTTCTTAACCTCTGAAGTGAGTGCAACACCACTGTCGTAATATACAAATCTCAGGTCTGTTTCAGTTTGTCCGACATAATGTAGCTGCTCATTACAATCAAAACTCATCACGTCAGAACAATGTTATGTGTTAAAAAACCTGTACATTGAAGTAAACATGTATGTAACGCTGTGATTCGCTGAAATAGAGACACCATTCACCCTGTTACAAGACACTGTACCATCAAAATGATTTTGAAGCTGTTATTTAAGGTTAAAAAGTTACATAATGCTGCTTTTAAGTCCCCGTACAGCTACAGTCAAATCAGCGGTTTGAGTACGAAGCTCACGTGGACATGTTGATGGACAGCTTAAAAAAGAATCAAGATGAGTGAAACACAACTCTAACAATTCTATGCATTCATCTGCCTCGCACAAAACTACATTACCCACAATACAACTCGACTCCCAAGACTTTCTTCGGTAGGTTTTTCTCAAACTGGACCCTCCTCACTGTAGTGTCACTCTGTTTGTAGTCACTCTCACAGCTCATTGAAGCCTGTAAGAAGGTGTTGGGCAGCAGCACGCTTCAGGAGGAACTTCTACTCTCGGTGGCAGGAACAAGAACTGTCCCTTTTGTGACCACGGTTTCCCATATACATCTTTTGGAAGCAGAGTTTCTCTTTTGGGAACATATTCTTGTTTTTGTTGCTGTGTATACTCTGTTTTTGCAACTGTCCCTGATGGTGAAACAACACTTAAATGTCGATCTTAATTCGAGCAGTTTACATTTGTGAAAAAGTTTTCCATATACGCAATAGTGTGGCCCAAAAGACCTGTAAACACACTTTGATGTGTAAAATCACCGGAATTCCCCTTTAAAAAGGTCCAAAGCTGAATCATTTACCTCCTCCGGATATTTGTTCTGTCTTATTGTGTTATTTTCCACTCTAACACCCAAACCGCCCACAGACTGACACACAACAAAATTCACTCTCCGACGAATGAACCCTGGCACAGAGACGACTCCCGCGGATGATGTTACCATGACAGACAGCGTCTACGGTAACTGCTGTTAGTCAGGATGTGACACAGCACATAAATTACAAAGTTGTTATTGTTATTGGAAAGGATATTATATTCCAGCAGCTGCAACAAATTTTTTAATTTACACAAGCATGACGTTTAACAGTTGAGACTGTCTCCACAAACAATCTTAGGAAACATGAGGAAAAAAAAGTAGACATCCCAGCAAGTGTGATGATACTGTATCTACTTGATGTCTCGTGTTTTTGTTCAGTTTTACTTCTAGAAGGCTTGTTCAGCATCTTGGGTTGATATCAGATCAGATATTCTGACGTATTTCAGTGAAAGGAGGTAAATAAATGGAAAGTAGCCACTGTGTTCACAGACAGAACTGACTGAGTTCAATAGCTGGGTCGAGATTTGCAGCTAAATATGAGCAAATCTGAAATATGTTCACAGCTTCTGAGTGAGGCGATATCTACACGTCTGTCGAAGTGTGAGGGCGAGTGTGAGGGCAGGAGCTTTACACCATATGGAAACTACTATTAACAGCAGGGGTGGATTTGCTAAATGTAGCCCAGCAGGGCTCTAAAAATGTAAATTACCATGAGTTCATTTGAAAAGAGTAACTTTTCCTCCCCTGGGAATCTGTAAAAGTTGCAGGTTGTGTTGAGTTTTTTTTGCGCTGAGGCCTACAAACCTTGAACTCCTGCCTGCAAATGATTCGCTTAAAACATTTAAAAATCACTAATGAAGTCCGTCAATCTGCACGGAAAGTAATGGCACCTACTTTAGTTTTATCTTTATCCTATAATGTTGCACTGCGAAGGACCCGAGGATCATTTTTCTGCCAACGCCAAACATTAACAGTGTATAAATGCGGGAGGAAACGAACACAAGATGGAGCGAAGATGGATAAAAATGGCCATTATCTCCGGGAGGATCACGGACACATTGTAACAATACTGGATCTAATCACATTTCCAGAAATTTGTATATAAAACTACATTTTGGGGGAAAAAAAGTGACAGTAAGCTGACAAATGGTGCCCATCATCCGTTTTTAAAAGGAGACATTATCATCTCTGTGAGAGCCGTCCAAGAGCACACATGTGCTGTGGTCGTATAGCGAGCATTAATCTCAACTCCCACATCTGAATACGTCTCTCTGGATGGTGGTGACACTGACCACAGCTGTAATGAGAACAGCTGTATAGAAACAGACCTCTTTCTCAGAAGATCCGAAGACCGACCACATCTAGGGGCGATCTGGATGTTGGAAACATGGTAATGTCAGATGGAAAGGAGGCCTGAAATCATCACTGTCGTCAGCAATCAGTCAGGGTCGAGCGTACCCGTCTGCTGGTTTGTTTCCCGGCGGGCGGAGAAGATTCAATAATGTATGTGGTAGCGTATCTGCCCCTTGTCAAGAGAAAAGTATGATCTTTTTGTTTGTAGTCAGCTAAACCCCTCTTGAATCAACCCTGTTCTGTTGTTATTTACAATTTTAATTAGTCGATAAGAAATGTATAGCACCTTCAAGTGTCTATGCGTTCTGCCATCGCTGTGAGTTACTCAAAGCAGTTCAAATCTCTCTCCGGGCAGTGACCACTGTTATTCTTTGGCTTAACAGTTCATAACACAGAATTACACTCTCTAAAAACACTACAATCTGCTGCGCAAACAGAAAATAATGGACGTGGAGCTCATCCAAAAATCTCAGCTTTGATATATCCCAGAGTGATGGTTAAACCAGGGAGCGGGTTTTACAATATGAGGGATGGCTGCCAGGCGTGATGAAGAGGAGGGGGGATACGGTAAACTGTACTGTCGTGGTCATGAATGGGCAGCGAGGCAAAAACACTGTTAGCTGTACTTCATTAGAATTAGGAAAATGCTGTCTTTGTTTCTGTGATGGCTGCACATTCAGGACTTCCACCCAGTAAACTGCAGTGAAACCACACACCACATGTGAAACCAAAGGTCATCTTCCTCACACTCGTCACATTAAGTTAAAAGTTATGCACCTACGGAACTTTAATCCCAAACCTTCATCTTTTTTCTAAACCCAACCAACAAGTTTTGGGTCCTAAACTTAACCAAGAAGGAAATGGTAACGGGTCGCCAATTCAGCTGCCGCTTAGATAAATATTGTCATGTCCTAAAATACGGTTACCTTCTTGCCGAGATTTGAAGGAGAAAATTGATACCACTCTCACATCTGTCCAGCGAATATGAAGCAGGAGCCAGCAGCCAGTTAGCTTAGGTTAGCATAAAGACTCAAAACGGGGTCATCCCTATGTTCCCCGCTTGGGGAGCATAGGACCCTTTTTTAGAAAAAAGGCCTTACATTCCCCGTTTTTTGCCAAAAAGGGACCTATGTTCCCCTGTAGCAATACATACCGGGGAGCATAGGACCCTTTTTCTGAAAAAGGGTCCTAGGTTAGGGTTAGGTTAGGGTTAGGGTTAGGGTTAGCCTGTAGGCCTACATAAGCCTATTTGCCATGGAATTTTTCAGTAATGGTGGAAAAAGTAACAGACCGGGGAACATAGGACCCTTTTTTTAAAAAAAGGGGAATCAAAACTTTTAATTTGCAGTTGTATAAAAAGTCTAAATATGAAGGTTAGGAATGTGAAATGAAAGTGTTTCAGTCTAAAACACACCCTCTTCCCAGTTTAAACATTACATCTGCAAATACAAAGGTCATACTTTAACAAAGCATCATCACATCTGGCGCCGCATCTCCCTCTTTCATTTGTTTGCTTTAAAATGTTTCAATGTCCTGCATCCGAGACATATTTTGATTCGGGGGCGGTGAAGGTTTAATGATTATGTTTATAGGACAACAGATTTACAACTGATAGTTTATTTATGGAATTTTTTATGTATTTCCGTTTGGCACGGTTGCTGCATGTTCCCAAGGCAAATTATCAGAGAGGGAGAGGAAGAATTTAAAGTTTGTGGAAGTCTTTGTTTCGAAACCCCTTGACATTCACGGCGAGACGAGCAACAGACTGCACGTCTGGAGCTGAATGGCTTCGCCTTAAAGGAGGGAGCCGAGTCACAGTGCAGATAAGGAGGATGGAGGCATGTAAACAAAGTTAGACACGATGTGCGTGAGTACTACTTCAGTCACCGATGCTTACGAAAAATGAGCTGTGACAATTACAGAGCAACTTTTCAGGAGTAACATTCAGAATTGGGATTTAAGCCTGCTGAAGATTAAACTCAGTGACCTCAGAGATGGTTTTGTGTGAGGTGTTTATTTAGCTCTACGCGCAGATGGACCGATATTCAGCTTCTATATAATCTAACAAAACATCTTCTCATGCTGACGGAGTCACAGCAGCTGCCGTCAGTGTAGTGAAACAGTTTACTCAAGACAGATCGGAGTAAAAACTGTCAGGAGGAGGATGTGGAGCCTCATGTGGTCCAAAGAGGCCGGAGTGTTTCCCCGCCCGGCTGGTGAGACGTGTCAGGAAGGAGCCCGATAGTATGGAGAGCAACAGCATCATGGAAAATGCGTCCGAGCCAGCAGAGCGCACTAAAGCTGCCCGAGAGCTCTGGAACAATAAAGTGTCCTTAAGCTTTTGGAAACAAAAAAGGGAGCTTGGACATGAAATACAGAAATACCTGAAGTTGTTTTCTCGGAGTTAAGTCAGATCAAGTGACTGAGGGGACGTCTGCCAGGTCTTTCTAATGACGGCTTTCTGGAGATCGCCACGTCCGCTTCGAGGGACTAATTTATATCTTAGTTTTATTTTTCTCTGGGACAATCGAGTCATGAGTTCATGAAGTCGGTAACACTCACAGTGTCAATAAAACTTTAAAAAAGTTGATTTTTGAGTCTCATTCCGAACTCGTCAAATGCTGATGGGATGGCGACCGACCCAACCTACGATCCCAAACCGTCAGTATTTGCCGAGCTGGGACTGAGACTCAAGACCTTAGAAGTATTATAATGAATGAAAGGCCTTACATTTGTGTTTGTTGTCTCCGTTTGAGCTGTCACATCCATTTTTAAAGACAAATATTTGTTGTTTTTACTGAATTTAAAAGACTGAATGTAATGACATCATTCATTTTGGCCCTTACACTCACCATATTGGATTGCGTAACCCACTCAGATTTAAAGAGAATTATTACGTTTCCAACAACAGCACAGGGTCGACCGTGAATCATCTCTCCCTCTGCATGCTTCTGACACGAGGGATTACGGGTGACGAACGACAGTAAAACATGTACAAAGGAAGAAAAAGACGGTTGCGTCACAGATGTGTATAAGCTAACTCACACTTTATATGAGAAGCTGATGTTGTATCTTCCTTTTGTATGTGTGTGTGAGACCAGGAGCGCTGGAAGTCAGAAAATGGCTTTCACTAGTTTAAACTACAACAACTACATCATGAAATTGTGAGTTTTTGATTCAGAGGTCACTTGTTAAGCAGTGTTAAAGGCTGTCTGTGAAAAAAATCTGAAGTATTTGGGCTTTCTTGTAAATTCGGCAAATGTTATATATCAAGCTCTTTCTTTCTTTGTCTCAGTGATGAATGTGTTTATGTGCACATAGAGACGACAAGTGGTCAGTCGAGACGCGTGTCGATGCCATGTGTGAACCGACGGACTCGGAGCTGTCCAGCTGTGATCGGCTCACCAAAGACACGTGTTGATACCAGAGCTGAACGGCCTCATAATATTATAATAATGCAGCGTAGTGGATACACAGATGTTTAACGGGGATTATTGCATGTAACGCAGATCTGCCTTTTCGTCACTGTCAACATTTGACACTTGAGCACAGAACTGTAGAGTAAGGTCCGGTTTCATGATATAAGAAGGTTTTTATATTGTTGAGGACTTTTCCGTCCAAAGAAGCAACTCTCCATCACTCTTTTTTTTAATCAATTGATGGTTTGTACAATGCTTTGCTCTACTTCCCACTCCCATGAGTGTGGTCAGGAGAAGATTGTAAAAAACTACGTCTTAATCTTTATCCTTTTTTGAGGTGGGAGGCCATCTTATGTTTATCTTGTTTATCTTGTTTCCACATAGTGAGAATGTGGCTTGAGTTGTTCCTGTTCTCCACTTCTGAGAAATAAAGTCTGGTATCGAGAAGCAATTTCAAAGACAATGTGGAAAAACAAGTTGTGCTTAAGTCGTGAATGACGCAGATTTATGACCTAATGATTTACTCGTGATTTCAACACTGTGTGTGAATGCAGAGGATGAAATGACTGGTTATGGCACAAAAACACACCTTCTGCTTATCGGATTTCATTGTTGTGATTAACAGATTACAATAAAAAAGATCTCAGAAGAGGAAGACGATGCTGATTCAAGATAAACGCTGATGACTTCTAGAGAACACTGAGTAAAGGCCCAGGGCTGACTGGAGACCACCGACATGGAGCGTACGTGACGCCTTAAGTAGAAACACCTGATGTTATTCGCTCAGATAAAAACAACTTGCATTTTAAAGTTTTATAGGCTCCAGAGATACAGCAGCAGGGGGGATGGGGGATGTGTCGACAGAGGAAGAGGAGGCGGGGCTGTAAACCAACATGAGTGACATCATGTCGTCATCCGTCGTAAGCGTGGCAAGACACAAGCTCCTTTTTGGATAACTATTTTTATAAACAATGTCAGCGTCTTTTCACTGCGGCACAACTCTCCCTCTACAAGCCTAATAAAGACGTTACGACCTGAGTGATTTACAGCCTCCAAACAAGCCATGGCACAAGTTGATGTGGTGTCCGTCTTGTAGCGAGGAGAATGGCTTTAATTAGAACCAAAAGGCTTGAAAGACGCCAGTGTTATAAAGCTCTGCCCTGCCAAACCTTGGCGCCTGTGAGCTCAGCGCAGCCTGCAATTTGTGTTTCATCTGCACCATCAGAGCAAAATGAGAAAACGTGGGCCCTGGCATGTCGGATGACTAAAAATCTTAAAGCTAAAGGCAAAAGGAGTGGCGAGGATTAAATCATTTTACACGGCAGATACAATAGATAGAGCATAATCGATCCTCGTCCAAAAGAAAATTAGGTCTTTCTTATCGGATGTAATGCATTGATGATGATGATGATGATGATGATGATGATGATGATGATTAACCTAAATTATGATTGGCTATCTTCCCAGGACCTTAGTGAAACAAACTGTTTGGGTGTTTCTTTAATCGGCATTGTTTCCTTCTTTACGTGGCATTATCTTCTCAGCCTCATGCAGATGGAAAGTCGGGTGACGTTTCGTCGTCCACAAAACATTTTTTCCAGAGCTTAGCAGCAAAACAGCATTTCAGCGTTCTCCTGAAAAACTGAAGCAGATGGGGACTTGTTTTAAAGGACTAAGGCTCCATCCAGCTCGTTTGGCAAATCTCTGGAAGCCCTGAGATCCCAAACTGATTTCAAGAGAACAGTATTTACGCCTTTGAAGCATGGTGCACCCAAATCGGACAGGGTGCGCGCTAACCCTTTTAGCTTAGAAGCTACAATGAAGTGTTTGGCTTTAGAAAGGGACAGTCCCCATCCACTTCAGTTGTTTGGGGGAATGCTGCAGCGCTGTTTTGCTGTCAAGCTCCAGAAATGTTTTTGTGGACTATGAAACTTCCACCAGATTTTCCATTGGCTGTGAGTGATAATGACTGTATTCCATTTTTGGCTGAACTTTTTGTTTAACGAATAAAACGTTCCCTTATTTTAGTTTGGTCTCCCTCTGTTGTGCTGTGATAGGTGGGACTATTTATCCTTTGAGTCTACACGCCCCTGGATTTAATCATGAGTGAAGGTACGGA
Organism: Lagodon rhomboides; assembly: GCA_039737535.1. Lineage (NCBI taxonomy): Eukaryota > Metazoa > Chordata > Actinopteri > Spariformes > Sparidae > Lagodon > Lagodon rhomboides. Next base: position 8,718,279 of record CM077795.1, on the reverse strand, counting down.
TCACAACATTTTTTTCTTTTTTTTATTACCTACGATTCATTCTATAAGCTTTGCCAGATGGACTGAACACAAGGCTTCAGTTACAAAAGTGCAACTGCGCCCCACCTACAACCTAAACTTTCCCCCCACTTTATCAACACTAGAAGTATCTGAAGATACTTTCCAGGAATTTTGTACAGGGCTCTTGTATATTCTGCTTTTACAAAGCAAGAGTGCATCCTAAAATTAAAACTGTTTTTACTTAAAAGGATTTGGGATAAAGCCTGTAAATCAAAGAGGCTGTCACAACCACTTTGTACTGGATGAGCCAGTGACCAGGGCCAAATGCCAGAATGTGGTTATTTACAGCACATTCAAGCTTGGACTTGGACTCAAAACAGAAAGAACACGAGTTAGCGTGTCTGTCCCCGCTGGCACGTGAGCATGTTCCTTTCATGGGGGACGTTTTCTGTTTGACATATTGTGGAGCCAACAGGTCACTTAAGGACTTTCGAAACAAGAGATGCTGGCTGATGCTTCTTTAAACTAAAGCTTCATTTGTTGTTGTCAAGCGTTCAAGAGGCTGCAGATGTTCCATTTCAAGCATCACAGGATAACGTGGTCCAGCGCGTGCTGTGTGATTTAAGTCGAAGTATGCTGCGGGACGACTGACCCCTCGGCCTGTGCGCCGCTTCCTGCTCTATAAAGGGCAACCCCACACATGTCCGAGTCAGTTTTACTACCTATGACAGGAAGGCCCTCAGGTGATGCTCTGTAGGTGACCTGATGTGGAATTTTACTGTGGCTGGCTCGCTTCTCTGCTGAGTCACTGCTGACTACTAATGCTGTTAATCCCGCCATTCAATTAATGAAAAAGCAACGTTTACAGAACTTTCTTCAGACGGCGACAGGCATGCTGGGTAGCCACATGCTAGTCTGAATACTATTAATCACTGTGGAGCGCGTATGAAAATGCAAAAATGGTGGGGCTGCTTTACATAACTACTTTGGGGTTAGTTATGGATAAATATGTAGCATGGTTGGTGATAATTCCTCATTAACAAATTGTGCAAACTGTCTAACGCAGTACAGTATTTCACTAATTTGGCTTGCTTTTCAAAATAAAGTGAGATGTCTGAAACCTGTCTGACTGCTTATGTTTCTTACCCTGTCAGACGCATCCGTCGTGATGCTTCATCAATATAAAAATTGAATTGTGTGGACTGATCCGGTAACTTTACAAGCTCAAGGATGTTTGGATTCTACTACGGACTGCATTATCAACAAGAGCCAGTAACAGTACTGCTCGAGGATGTATCGATACCGGCTGTACGTGATCCGACTTTCAACTTGAAAGCTGTAAGTTTTGTCATGTTGATGTTGTTTTACTGTTTACATCGTAGGTTGGCTGTTGAACTGGGTGTTAGCATGTTTTTTGTCTCGGGCAACGTTAAACTAATTATGTGCGGGACATCAGGAGGACTTTGGTTTCAGTATCTTACCCAAGGACACTTCAATATGCAGACCAATCGAACCAGCGACCTTCCAGATAACAAGATGCTGGATATTTTTTTTAACAAGGCATGTAACCCTATTATATACACCAAACATAAAAGGATGAACCTGAAATAAGCATAATATCTCTTTAACTTAAACATACTGCATGTTGTGAGTGAATCTAACCACAGTGAAAACGTGAAACCAGGTTTAGATTCCCCACACACTTCTTTTATACTTTATTACCTGACAGAAGCTTAAAAAAAATAAAGGAACTCTCATATTCGACAGTAACACGTGAGTGTGCGTCAGAGAGCAGGAGCTCAAACCCAACGCACTAGTATGGATGCCAGTTTTTATTCCAAACACAGCCACCACCCTGCATGCCATTTCCTGAATTACCTTGGTAACCGAGTCAAGTGTGTGAAAACCCGGTGCCAAACTCTGGCACTAATTGATCACTTACAGCCAGGAAGGAGTGAAAGCCAACAAGTGGACTGTGATGCAGCCGTGCACACTTGGACACCAGAGCTCCCATTACTCCACAACAACATGCAGGCCAGTTCATGACACAATTTCAAATTCCTTTAACATCCATTGTGTGCTAAATAAATTACACTCTGTGCCTGTTAAGCCACAGTTGATCCAAGGACAGATACAACTTCGGCAATGGAAAACACACATGCCTGCAGCGGTGCGCCCTGACCCACATCCTTTTCCTTCTGCACATCCTGTGAAAAAAAAAGTGGAGCGAGGAGCCGCACTTAGCCGCAGGAGGGAAGTGAGCACTCTCGCAGGTGTTGACAGAGCTTTATGTGGGGATTACATGAGACAGAAAAAACACAGGACTTCTTACTTTACTTCAGAAGCTGAATCACCTGCCTAGATACTCGTGAAAAGGAGAGTAAACTGAATTTCACATTAAAACAAAACGCTGAGCTGAACCAGCTTTTGATGTGAGATATCTGAGATGACGTAGAGTAAGAAGAGCTGACAAGTGTTTATCAGAAGTTTTTAACAGTTTCATGCGCTGCCCTCATAGTAAGCTTTAGTCTAACCATGATTTCACTTGACGTCATACTGCAGCAGGATAATGAGCCAAAACACACCTCAGAGCTCTGCAAGAACTACTTGAAGACCAAAGAAGACCAAGGAGTCCTGGCTGACATCGGCTTTGCTCCATGACAGGTTGAGTGCATGCTGTCATCACATATTTTCAACATATTTTATAGTCCAGTTGCTAACGTTAGCATTTAACCACTTCCTAGCTAACATTAATCCCTGACTGGGGTCATCCCTATGTTCCCCGGGTCCTATGTTCCCCGCTTGGGAATCATAGGCCCCTTTTTCAGAAAAAAGGTCTTATGTTCCCTGTTTTTCCCAAAAAGGGACCTATGTTCCCCTGTAGCAATACATACCGGGACCCTTTTTCTGAAAAAGGGTCCTAAGTTAGGGTTAGGGTAGGGTTAGGGTTAGGGTTAGCCCGTAGGCCTACATAGGCCTATTTGCCATGGAATTTTTCAGTAATGGTGGAAAAACTAACAGACCGGGGAACATAGGACCCTTTTTTTGAAAAAGGATCCTATGTTCCCTAGTCTCATACAAAGAGGGGAACATAGACACGCTCCCTGTTTGACTACATCCCCTGTGTTTCACGTCCAGGCTTAAATAAATGTGTCTAACTCTATCAAACAGTCGCTAGAAAGAAGTTAAATGCTAACTGTTAGCTGTTGTCTAACAGAAGCTAATGGTTTATCAAATATGTTGGTTTACCTTGAAATGATTACAACACATTTTTGGGAATGTCAACCCAGAACACAGCAGATACGATATTTGAGCTTCCCACCTGAGTGCGATGTAAAAATGGCCGCTGAGTGACTATAGACTATTTTGTGCAGTTAAAAGAGTTGTGAATGTTACCCTGCAACAATTGTAGAGCAAGACTCACAGAAACAAGTAGGATTAGCATGAGAATCTGTTCCCGCACTGAGCCGCACGGTCCTTCAGAAAAATCTGTTTTGCATCCGTGCTGTTTGCCGATGATGTCGTCCTTTTGGCCACGCCGTTAATCTCTGGTGTGCACTCGAGAGGTTTCCTGCCGAGTGCGATGGAGTCAGGGTTACAATCACCAAATCCAAATATTTCTCTATAACTTTTATTGGCTCACTGAGGTGAGGAGAACACAAAGGCAGCAGCAGAGACTTGCTATTAGACACCAGCAGGACATTTCAAAGCCGTAACTTTAGGGCCATTTAATCTAAATGTTTTTGTAATTTAACGTTTGCATCAGTGTTTTTCTACTAACTTTGGTTAATCACCACTTTACTTTTATATCATTCCCACAATAGTGATTGTGATGTTTATGTGGTTTACTCTGCCACTCTGAAACCTGTTCGACAGATGGGCTCTTAAGGACCAGGAGCCTATAAACCTACATCATCTAAAGTTTAGTAGTTTTGTCTTAGAAAAGATTAGTTTGCGTTTGTTTTTGGTAAACCATGAATACTGATGCCAGTCTTACAAAGACACCACGTGGATACAGCCTCATCGATTGTCCCCCTTTCAGCCCGATGTGTAATGCTGTAGTCTCACATGTGGTCTGACCTGTCCATTAACTTTTTATAAAGTGCGCCAGCTCCCCATAAATTCAGAAGAGAGGCGATGAAATGTGTTTTATTTTTGCTATTTTGGACGAAAAGAAATAGTCTAATATAATCTTTGGAAGCAGCAGCGCACCATGTAAGGACATATCAGTCCGAGGGAAACTGATTAAAAGCACCTGGTCATAAGTGCAGCAGACAGACAGGTTGTCAGACTGTTCTGGTGCAGTGAGCCAACACACTGTATAAGCTCTCGTGGTTCAAACGAGGCCCATCTAAACGTGGCCAGACACAAATCTTATTCTGCTGTATGGCTCTGTTCAGGAGTGCACACGGGTTTCTGCTTTTTCTGTGGGTTCTGGCCTTTCATACACAGGTAAACAGCGTTTTAGGTCACTTTGGAAAACTGATGGATTCAGAAACTCTGTTAACGTCTGAAGAGATTTTTTGGAAACGTCTGCATCCTAATTTGGCCTCATCAGTGTGTCGAGCATCACTGGCAAATGTGATATCTCAGTATGTGTTAGGTCGTAAAGTATCGGATTGTTTTTAGTTTCTTCATTGAAGGAATTCATGTTGTATAAAGACACAAACTGACATTGATAACACAATGAGAGACAAAAAACGGCTGCTGACAATGTTTAAATAAAAACAGAGTATACGATCTGCTTCCTGGTTTCAACACCACACGTGTGTCCAGTGTACGTCGCAAGTCAAATCTGATAAAAACGCTGAAAAAGTTTCGTGACTTTGCTCCACAATATTGCTTCAAACGCCCTTTTCCTAAAGGTTATAGTTCTATTGCTCATTAAGGCGGCTTCACGACACAAAAATGCCCCACCAAACTGCAGCAGAAGATATGTTCAGGTTTACTGGCTCTGTACGTCAAATGTTCTGTCTGTACTGTTGGGTGTTGTTTCAGTTGAAATTACAGACTGAACGTAAGCTAGTTAAGACTTGTATGTGAAAGTAAGGTTTTACCTCCTTGCCTTTTTCCCAGCACTCATCACATTGTGGAAAAGACAGAACAGAAAACTAGTGTAGGAAAGTACGCCATGACACGTGTATTAAATCTACAAACTGTACTCACTGGACGCTGCAGTTAGGCCAAGAACATCACCCGGTGATATAAGATGGTGATTTACAGTAGATTTATTGGTGGAGGACTTAACTTAAAGTACATGTAGTTCTCTCTCCAGCTCCCAGTGAGGAAGGAGAATGTAACTCTTGACTGCCAGTGGGACTGCCCATTGTTCTGAGGGTCAGTTATTCTGAAACTCCAATCGTCTGAAAAATGCCTCATTGGAGTGAAGTCCACTGCTCCGAAGGCCCGTCGTTCCAAAACTGCACATTTTTCCATAGAGTTCTTTGCTCTTAATATCTTTGTATGCTAACATGCAGGAAAGGACAGTTGGGTGATGTTTATCATCGTGGTAGCAATAACACATATGTGGTGACATTGTGAAACTGTTGCAGTGTGGTAATGCTTAGGCACAAGAACTTGGTAAGAACATTTGGTCTTCAGAATAACTGGAATTTGTTTTCAAACGAACAGGCTGGCTTGGACAAATGGGTATCCGGTCCAATGTGCCAATTTTCGGAAAAGTGGTATTGGAGATGTTAAACTAATTTTTTTTTTTATCAAGACATCAATCCTATTAATATAACAGGACATTATTAAGCTATTTTCCAAGTTCGCATCTGCCAATACCTTGGACCTTTTACTCAATCTGAAAACAGCAAAGAACTGCCATAGGAATCAAAGATGTTTTACTGCATCACAGACAGGACACGTCTTCCTGCACAAATAAAGGATAAATAAATGGTGGCCCTGTTCTTTCAAAATAGAAGCATTTAAAACTGTGTGCCTACTCAGCCTTTTAAAGAAAATGATGTGAGAATATTCATGATAATCCCGATTTCTGATTATCCTGATAATTGTGGGTTTATCGCTATCCATGATATAATCTTTTTCGGTCCTGTCCCCACTGTAAACAAAACTAACATGCTAACATGGTAATGTTTATCAAGTGAAAATTAGCCAAGTAGCCCTAAATACTTTCTCTGTATTTAGGGTTAGGGTTAGGGTTAGTTTAGGTGTCCCTTAAAGTTTGTACAGTTTATCCTGAGAGAAACATGACTGATTCATCCACGGCTTCTTACGACATCACTGAAAACTACAAATGCATCTGATGTCACTAGATGAAAAGTCAGACGATCACAAGAGGACCAAAGAGGAGTCAGATCCTGCGTTGTCCTTCCATGTTGTAAATCTGCAGCTGTAGCTTTTAAATTTTTATTCTTTGTCATTCTTGAAGTAAAAAAAAACGTGTGCATGCGTCCATGTGTGCGTGATTCCTGTAAGACGGCACAGACAGGATGACCAAAGTTCATTCCTATAGTTCAAAGCGCTGGGTGTCTCAGGATTAAGTGTTTTGTCTATGACCGATGGGAGGACTCATAAAACCTCAGCACCCTGCAGTGTGTTACTCAAGACGCTCAGCTGGCTTTCTTCATAAAGCAGTGCCGTCTGGCTGCACACGCCTAGTAATGCGCCACAACAACTCTGCGAGCATGTCACGAGGTCAGGCTTGTTTCGGATCCTCTATGTACGACCATGAAGCGTAATCCTTCGTGCAAATATTATACGCCCTCTGTCAAATAAGTAGATTGTAGATCGCTCGTGGTTTGTCGTAAAAACTGATCTCTGAAGTCTGTGCACTCAGCGGGGATGTAAACACTCTCAGGTCGGCTCAGAACCGAGACCATAAACTGGAGTAACACTACAATCTATCACATGACAAGCTCACACAATTAACCAAAAGGGACTGTAATACATTATCAACCACTTTGAAGGGGACAGCTGCTCATTAGGGCCACATAAAATCTATCCTTCTAGTTCAGGCTGTTGACAGTGTGCGTTTTTTAGCTGTGTGACCAGCTGGTGGGATAAAAAGAATCGCAGTTAATGCTAATGATCCCCTTTGTTGTGGTAAAATTAGTGTAACTACAAATCTGTAAAGGAGTACATTAACATTTCTAAGTGAAATCCTGATTTCCTTAAAAACATTCACTGAGCCAGTAAAGACTATAAAATGCAAAAACAAGTAACATACATGTGGAAACCAATGACGGCATCCATGCTCCATATTGCTGTTCACTTGTTCCAGTATCTCAACGTTTCCACTGCCATCTCTCGGGGGAAAATAACAGCAGAGACGGACTAATCTCTTGAATCATATGTTGTGTTACTCAGCCATCGGCTTGTTGTTGTTACAGATTGACGGGCCCCGGCACCCTGACCCCCAGGGTTCCCGGAGTTTGACTCACTGCCACGTTGTAATGGAGTCAGCATCACATCACAGCAACCCCAACGCTACAGCACATTTCCATGGCTTGGCAGGAAAACAAGCCATCAAAGCAGGAAAACCACACTTGCTCTCTTGAGTATTCCAGTATCTCTAAAAAAAAAACCCACAGAGCGAAAGGATCCCTTCCAAGCTGCACCCCGAAAAGCGAGGGGAAACTCCGTCCAGAAAATCATGGAGGTGAAACATCATATTGGGGCCAGTCATCTGGTCTTTAAGTTGCTTTGTTCTGGCAGCAGCCGTCTTAATAACGGCACCCCTGAGTAATAACCAGTGTCGTCTTAGCTTTCCTGCTAACGTTAGTTTTCTAGTAAGGCTGCATTCAGGAATCAAATGGTTCAGCTTGGAAATGGAGGACACAAAGACAAGAGCTGTGTTAATAGTCAGTAATTAACTCCACATTCTGGGCTGATGCTTCGCGAACCAAAAGTCTTGAGTTCTAGTTTTCCATGTTAAACACAGAAGTCTGTGATGTGTAGATATTGAGGGTTTGTGGTTTTAAAGGCACCTTTAAAAGAGCTGTGCTGAGTGCTGAAAGGCAAAACCAATGCAGAAGTACCCTTAAATATTCAGTCTTTCTAATTGCCAGCAGGAGGACATCTCCACTGGTTTCAAGTAAAGGTCTGATTGCGAAAACGACCCTACTTCTCCCCTGATTTATTACCTCAGTTAACCTTTTTCTAATGAGTTCATGGTCTCAATTGCGGGTTTCAAGTCTTCTTTAATGCAGCATGATGTTCATTTTGGAAATTTGGGTCCCATTTAGAGTAAAAGAGGCAACAAAGCAATATGTTAGTGTGTACCTTACGATTGCCAAATCACTACCACTGTGTGTCCTCAGCTTCTGGCACCAACAAACGAAGATGGCGCCATCAACGCCAAACTCGAGGCTTTAAAACAGTAGTCCACAAACCAATCAGTGACTTTATGGTGCGTTTGTACTTGGTCATTGGTAAAACAATCATTTCTTTTTCAATCAAGTATGTAAGGAACAATAGTCCACACCCTTAAAGTCAATTTTACTTTTACAAACTGCTTTTAATACAAATACGTAATCCTTTTCATGCTCATTTCCTCAGACATGTGTTCGCTTGCCTTTTTTTTTTTATTACTGAGACTGATATCAGCTCGTCTCTATGCATTCAGAAAATTGGTCCAGCACATGTTTAGCCTGTAGATGAACTTTTTAATCTTTTTGATAGTAGCTGGCACAGTATCACAGTACTTTAAATGTCTTCTTAATCATCCTAAAACACACATTGGGATCAGTCATGTTTCTTATTAAGTGATTCCAACTTTGTGGTTTATTCTGGTGAGTGAATATTTAAAGTTGCGGTTACAACTAATGAAACACTGTAAGTCAGATCTGGTTTTCTTCAGTGATGGTTTTTTTTTCTCCCCCTGTACAGTGACTGTAACCTTTCTCTCTTCAACACTTCTTTGAACAAGCAAAAATGATTTATACGCAGGTCCGTACATCAAAGTAAATGTTCCCAAGACACAAAGTTACGTTTTCCAGATCATGTGTGAGAAAAGGACTGTGACACCTCGAGGTTATCCGGGTATGAAAGTAATGAGCAAAACCCTGAATACGTTTGAAACCAACACGCACCTAAATTTAGTGGCACCGACGATCCATTTATTGCTTCAAACTGCACTTTTCAGTCACCCAGAGGACAATCTTGTTCGTCCGCATTATTCTCACAAAGGGTTTGAAGTTTCACATGGTCTTGGTAACCTTTACACTATAATCACAAACAGACACTTTGCTTGAGGCCCTTTGCTAAGTACAGATGTAACTCAACATGGCACATTGAGCTATTTAGAGCAGTAATGGGAGTTTCTTTTATAGCAAAACAAACTGCACTCCCATGGCTATTTTCTTTAAACTGTATACTGTATGAAAGCTGTCAATGTGTTGTGTGTTTTCGGAATTGTTGGCGCCAACTTAAGACATTTACAGATGATTAACTGTAATAATGATGTGATGAAGCTGTGGTATTATACATTTAACTGCATGTTGCAGCGACACAAGACCAAGTTTGCTTGGTAGCATTGCATTTCTGGTTTCTCCTCCCTTGCTTAGCGGCAGTGCTAATACATCGGATTATGACCTATAGTTGCCCAAGTAAACACACTGACCTCTTTGGCTGTTGCAGTCCCTCCTCTCAGGCCGACTGTTTCTCTTGTTCTTGGCTCACAACAGCTTAGAGCAACCATAAGTCAGCCTCACAGCGAGCAGCAGCTGACCAGTTGACTCAAAGAATAAGAACAGCAACCAAAAATGTCTGCAAAATGGGGAGACAACGAGGTCAATCAACTATCAATCACCAACAGAAAATGATTGTTATTGCCGTGGAATGCATTGTTAAAAAAGTGCTGCTCTATACATACAGTACCTGAAAGTCACACTAGAAGCCTAACGACAAAAGCAGCATTTAAAGAGTATTAGCTGCGGTGGTTTGGTGGGATAACTGTGTAAAAATGTTTAACAGTTGATTAATCCTCACCTGAACCTGACAGCAAAGATCAGGAGCTCCACACCGTCTTGAAGAAGTTCTGCATTCATAGCCGCTCATGTCGACGGCTGGTGATGGCAAGCAGAGAGACTCATGCCCTATATGTGTAAATGTAGCGCTTCAGTTTGTATTTAACAATGAGGGAATCAATAATGACATTTCATACACGTTACTTCTGAGAACTCCAACCAAAACTTTGACTTACAAACAAAATGTCAGAAAGCATAGATGACGAGGCAGGAGGACCCAGCTGCACAGACAGCAGAACGCGGTTGCAGGGATTCAAAAGATTTAATTATCTCAAAAATAAAAAAAAAGGCGACATGAACGTGGCATGGCATGACACGATATACAAACACTACTTACAAACAACTAACACAGGCAAACACACAATGAATCGACAAAGACTGAACAAAAACCCAGAAGTTAAGTAACAAGACACAAACGAGGGAACGAGACACAGATGAGACACAAGAGGGCAGGTGCAGGTAATCAAACAGAACAGTGACAGGAAAGACAAAACAAGGAACACATGGACTAAGTGACTAAACCGAAACGAAACATGAAACAGAAACTTGACACAAAATTGTTACTATTAGTGATTTTGGATCTTGTGTGATGTTTTTTTTTTTTTAATGAGCGAGAAGAGATCAACAGACACAACACAAATATTCTATATATTGTATACTCCGATCATTTTCAGGTTGTATGCATTTCAGAATTATGCAGCTGTGTTTACTTATGACATGAGTCGATGTGTTAGTTGAACAGCCTGCATGTGATGGTATATCAGCTGTGGATTATAATATCTTATTCTAAAGCAATTCTTGAAGTCAGAACATACAAAATCTCAACTTCTCTCCTTTCCGGTCAGCAAATTCAGACTTCCACTGGAAATCTTTTCAAAAGCAAAAGTGATTCATATCAGTTGAACAAAACCTGCCAACTGATAAAATAAGGAGTCAAGCTGAAGAACTGGCATCGAGTGTGTAATAAAGTGAAAAATGACATGAATCATTCAGAAGCGGCAGGAGAGCTGACAGCATTAAGCACCTCGAGTCTGCTGGTTCCAGACCAGACGAAGAATTCTTCTCCTCCCAGCGTCTCTACTCTTCTCCGATATTGCACATTTCTAATCCCTTTTTATTTTCAAAACACATTCTTTCCATTTCTCATGTTAGCTTTGAGGATACAGGATGAAGACCGATTGAAGGCCAGAGCATGTTTGTGCAACTGCACCAAAGCCCTGTGTTGTGATATGTTACACAACTCAAAGTGCCTTTAAATCATCTGTGAAAACAAACAGTGTGCGCCAAAGACGATTATTTATATCCTAATGAAGGATTTTTGGACCTATAATGCTGGTTGAGAATTCCAGTAATATTCGTAGTCACCACTTTGCTATCCTCTCGCTAACCATCTGATGTTGAGCAAAGCAACATATGTCAAATTATCCATGACACGTGTGCGGCTCTGCACCAGAATATTCATATTTCTAATGAAGGATGATCTCTGTCTGAAAAAAAGCCGTCTCTAAACTCATATCCTTTTAAAACTCTCCAAAACAGTTTCAAAGCACTGCAGACATCTCGCATATGATCAAAGGCCTTTACACCCCTCACAGGGAAGATCAGGGTGCTTCCGTCACCTTTAATAAAACCCTGGAAAATACTGGAGTCTTCCTGGAGACACCAGGGATCCCCTCCTCCACCCAGTTCCCACCATTTGAACTTTTTCATGCCTAAGCTGCAGGCTTTTGTCTCCCAGCCCCGGCTTTGTGACTAAAGAAGAACAGATCATACGTCAACATTATCACTAAATTTCAGTCGTATGTGAACTTATTTCAAGATCTTAACACATCCATAGATTATTCTACTGAGCGCTAGAAGAATTTCAAATGTTGCCTCGCTTGTGTCAGTGACAACAGACTTCCATTTATCGTAGCTTACGTCTCATGTTTGTGTTAAAGCACTGTTCTCATCCGCGGTATTTATATCATTGCTGCATCATTTCCTCAATGATAACTTGGCCTGATTGCAGGGTGATGTCACACGGAAATTCAATTTTTCTGAATTTTGATATCCACAATATTAATGCGGCAGAAATGTTTATTTTTTTCCATAACTGAATAAACAACTTGTTCCTTGGAGGAAAATAATGTCCCCGGAACACTGTTTGAAGCTGGAAAGGTGGCAGGGTCCGCCAAACATAAACAAAGTTGTGTGTTTCCAGCCTCCAGTGAATATTAACTGTCAAACTGTCGAACAAAGGAGAACCTGCATCTTCTCATGGATGAGAGGCTTGTGCTTGTGACTGCCTAGAATGGAAATACTAAATTCGTCCTTCTTCGCTGAGCTGTCGCGTTAGCTAGCTCAGTTAGCTAGCTTGGTTAGCTAGCCTCTCGTCCATGAGTAGATGCATGCCTACTTATGTGCTGTGATACGGTTGGTGGGTGTAGTTAATAGCTCTTATCTTGGGTAACCAGTTGATGATTTTTGGAAAGAGACTCTGCTGTTGAGTTTTTAAAAATGTATTTATGTGTCTTGAGCACCACAAGCTGAGTGTCATCTCACAACTCTCGCAACTCACACCAAAACAGTCTAGATGGATATAGAGCACTACAGGTAAGGGGAAAAAAATACCTATTCCCGATTTTAGGATGAACTGTTCCTGCGGTGTGACATATGGAGAGTTCAGTTTAAGGAGATTAACAGTCCTCTGAATTACGGAAAACTTAGTTTGGAAGCAGTTCTTCAAACTGAACATCAGCAGACATCTTTCCTCCCGTCTCGGTTGGAAAAAGGAAAAAGCCTGAATCCTCCGTAGACCGTGAAGACAAAATATGGAAAATGACTTAAAATAATCGTCTTTATACAGAGATGAGACGCCTCAGAAATCCTTTTTGCCTTTCATTAAACGCACATACACACAAATACACACACACACATGCCTTTACACCAGGACAACACCTGGCACGGGAACATACAAAGTACAAAGATGAACCAGAGCGAACTCGTGTCCTTGATGTAATTGCCATCAATACGTGTGCAGGTATGAAAGACTTCCATCGACATAAGAACCAAGGCTAACGTGTGTCTCCACCTGTCCACATGTGCTCGTCGGTGAACATGCCCCTAGCGTTGTTTTATGACTGCAGCTCCACCAGTTCTGATCCTCCCAACACCTGTACAATAAATCACCAGCCCACTCCCGTAGGTGTTACGTAACCCAGCAGGGGTTTACTGACGCCAAACAAAGATCTGCCTGCGGTGGAGGCCTGACACGGGGCCGGCTGGACGGAGCCGACTCGTCCTCTATGTGGGTGGGTGGCACTGTGGCGCTTTGAAAACTGAAAAAACATGTTGTTTGGGAACAGAAAAAGTTGTCCAGAAGAAGAGATTAACGTTCCTGTGATTTCCAGCAACTGCCCTGGGAACATAGCAGTGCATTTAGCAGCTGAATCTGACAGGTTTATATGTATTTTTCTCAGGTGTTTCTCCAAGATTCACCTGGTGTCCAGAAACACGACTCAAAAAGGAAGGCTATGTTGTTCTGTGTTTGCTCAATGTGAGTGAGTTGACTGCTAACACATTCTTTATACTTTTATAGGGCAAAAGAGGCGATGCAAGGATGATATATTTTTTTCTGGCCAACCTGGAAGTTAGCTTTTTCTTACTGCACTATACTTTATATACTTTACTATAAAGCTGATCAATCTAGAAGTCAGATTTGTTAAAGTAAGAAGAGTTTGCAAGTGAGTCCATCTGCAAAGGATGTGTAGTGCGTAGACGAGTCTCTGCGTTCGTAGACTCGTCTACTTGCTCGCGTTTATCGGTTATTTTTCCGTGTGTTCATCAATGTGTCGTTGTAAAGGCTGTTGTAATACTGTGCTCATGATGTCCATAGTCTCGAAAGATCATCTGTGTGCTAGGCGCAGTAATACTTGTCCCCCATCCTGATGTGAGTGCTTGTTTCTTGTGGAACTGGCTCCATGGCTCCTAGTTTGCTGGTTCTGGTTGTAGGGCCTATTCCGGTGCCGCTTCCCACCACAGTTCATCATTTGGTCCCTCTTCTGGTGCTCCAAATTACCTGTGCTAGCAGTGTAACAACACCAACACTCCCCCTGGTTCTGAGCTTCCAGTCTGGGCAGAGTCAGCTAATAGAGCTGCTAGCTGCATGGCAAACTGAGCTAACTAGCTAACAGCAACGACTGGCCATTACATAGGTGATATGTAGCCCCATATTTGTTTGGACTATGACTTTGACAAGTAGCGAGTTCTTATGGATTTACACCTTGAAGGTCCTGTTTGTAAGAAATTCCCAACTTGTCAAATCCTGTCATGGGGATGCTAGCTGACCTGTCCTCCCATTCCAAAGTGTCAGTATTTGATGAGTTGGGAATGAGACTCAAAAATCTACTTTTCCTACATATAGCACCTTTAAATGGTCCAAGTTTGGGGATTTGAAAATAAGGTAATTGGTCCCCTTCAGTCAGATACAGTTAGCCACCAGCTGGTGAACCTACAAGTCAAACATCAATTAGCTAATGACATATTTTCTCAGGGATTGGGGAAGACTGAAATAGAGCTGAAATTGGTCCTAGATTTGTAAATAACAGACTGTTGGCTTTCCCGTTAACCATAACAACGAAGGCTTGGCCAAAGAAAAATGATTATGTGGCTAAAGAAAATTCCCCGTATTGCTGCCATGTGTTGTCCATGTAAACATCATTACAAACCGTTTGTGGTGTCGGGGACCTCCACGAACTTCAGATTTTGGATTTCCAAAAGCAGATTTGAAAATTCTTCGAAATGATTCAAACTGCGATTAAAGTTCCGCAGCTGGGATGCAAACCAGCTGGAGTTTCCATATGAACCGAATGAATATGTGACACACGGACGGAGGAAAGAGTGATGCAAACACCAAACTTAAATAAGTCGCAACGTGAGGGCGTTAGAGCGGTGACGTGAGCTCGCGAAACCCGATCACAGCGAGGTGCCAAAGTGTTGGACAGCTGATGTGTGTTCAGTAACGAGAGCGCTCCACGCTGCGCTCGTGTTCTTGTGCAGATTCCACCTCTTTTCCGCCGAGGCTATGTTGTTAGAGAGAGAACATCCAAGAGCAAGTTTCAGAAAGTCCCTCGATGCGGAGCCAAGTATTAATGCAAACCCTTTGACTCCACAGGAGGGAGAGGGAGACCGACTCTGGCTCGAGAGCAGCGCCGAGAAGCAAAACCCCTCCTGTCTTCATCGTCCCTGCTTGAGATGTACAGGTTGGGATCACAATGTAAAGCAAATTGAATCATCATCTCTCTGGAGGTCTGGCTGAATTTTTTTTTGTAACTGAGCTTTAGCAAGAGGGCAAGAACAGACGTGGGGACCACCGTGCTCGCTTATGCAATTCTTTGTATACTCGTCTGCATGTTGTTATTTGTAAATCATCCTAAAATCACTTCACAGCAACACTTGTTAGATTAGTTGGCTGTAAGTAGTTGTTGATACGCTCCATCCCAGTGTGTGTGTGTGTGTGTCTAAAGATTTGGCTTCATTGGTACAGTAGGAACGAAAAAGTGCACCAGGTAGTGTCGGAAAATTAACTTTCCTAATCCTGCAGGACATTTTTGTGAAAGAAGCACTCCGTAGTTCTGAGGGAAGATATTTTCATCAGAGGAGAAACAAAAACAAACCGACTGACCCTAAAGGACGACATAATTTCATACTGTCTTACTTGTTTATTCAGTTACGGAGAAAAAATAAATATTTCTGAGTGTGGATTACGAGGAAAAGTATGCTGCAAAATCGTTAAAACACATTTAAATGTCTCAAGTTCAAACTCTTCTATTTCACCAACGTTTCTTTCCAGTATTAAAAGTCAAGAGTTGGATGAACTTCACGCTCATTACGAATGAAAAAAGAATCACTTGGAAACGGGAGACGAATTGAGACTCTTAAGTGTGTCTTTGTGTGGTAATAGAAGACCTAACCAAATTTTTCTGTACACATTGGGCAAGAAAGACAGTTTGGCAAACTTTGCTGTTCCCTCTCCTCTCGGCATCTCTCGGCCAAATCTCCAGGCTGGCGCGCAGCCCATTAAGAGCTCCTCTGTTTCATGGTTTGTCAGCATCGATCGCATGAATGATGGCAGAATTAAACCCCGACAGACGATGAGGCGAGTGCAGTCCTACGTCAGCGCTGGCTTCAGTCTGGTTAATCTGCATTATGTCAGCTGTCATGTTTGTTTTTTAATGTATTGCACAAAAAGGCACAGCGGTAGTTTCCTCCTCATCCCCTTTATGTCCCTCCACACTACCCCTACTATTGCATTACTATGAAGTCATGGCTCATGTGTGACAGTCTAACATGGTAATCCTCGTATGAAGGTTTTGTCACTGTGGCACTGAAGCACACACAGACTGATCCGGTTCACTGCTGCGCCCTCTTCAGGCCCGTCGGAGCAGACAGACCCATAAGTGTCCAAAAAGGGTTTTCCCCTTCTGTTCTGACTTCATGAAAGCTGACTTGTACATAAAAAAAGAGCTGGATCAGCACCAGTAAATCACTGCACATTCATTTTATCACTTGGATAAACCTCAGAGCGCCCTGAGAGACCTGAAAAACTATCTATCTCTGTTATCTCTGTCTGACGTTTTCCTCTTGACCCAAATCTCTCATGAGAACAAATTACAAAATCATCGGAGTGTGAAAAGTGTGTCTTTTTAATGTTTCTCCTTCCTGATTATAAACCCCAGGTTTCATAGTCCACAAACAATAACCCTTTCAGACTAATATATAATACAAATTAAATTTTAGTCTTTATCTACTCACCTCCATGTCCTCCAGTCAGGTATTATTATAGATTATTACAGAAGTATTGTAGTCCATAAAACATTTCTGGAGCTTTACGGCAAAAGGGGGGTTGCAGCAATTTCCCAAACAACTAAAGTAGATGGGGACTTGTTTGAAAACATTTAAAAACCACTGGAAAAAAGGAGGGAAAATCATAAATGTCTGCATTCTGGCCCAGTCACGGTCTCCAGAAGCCCCGAGATCCCAAATTGATTTGAAAAAAAGTTCTTTACACCCTTTTTAAAGCTGAAATCTTCGCTTGTAGCTGCTAAGCTAAAAGCATTAGCGTGCACCCCGTCTGAAGTGGGATGAGTAAAAGACTGCTTTTCAAATCAATTTGGGATCTTGGGGCTTCTGGAGACTTGATTTGTGCTGGATGAGTTGTGTGGAGCCATGTTATTGTTTTTTTTCCCAGTTTTTTTAAGTTGTAGAACAAATCCCCATCTACTTCAGTTGTTTAGGAGAACGCTTTTTCACTGTGAAGCTCCAGAAACCTTTTTGATACTACAAAACTTCAACCGACTTTCCATCAGCATGATGAGTAGATAATGACTGAATTTTTCATTTTGGGGTGAACTTGTCCTTTAAGCTAGATGTCACGGTTTAGAAGATTTATAACACGGAACTCAAAGTTCACACAACAAACCCAAATGAGAGCCAGAACACATCTTTATCCTGGTGTGAGCTCATTCAGGTTTAACAAGAGCCATTATATTGTTTAGTCATAGTGTTAACAGTGTTGTAAATCGTGTGCGATTCAGCAAAACAAAAGTCTGTTAACCAGCGGTGCTTCGGCTACAACCTGTTTGCCGCCTGGTGCTGGTATGTCATAGCTTTCCCCTCACACCTCAGGAGAGCAGTCACAGTCTAAATCCAATTACGGCCATTTCCCAGAAGTCCCAAAGCCCCCATAAAGCCATCAGACCTCATTTCACCCAGGTCACTTCACAAACACAAGCGTGAGGACCTGACTGCTTGAGTTTCATACAGAGGCTGATTAAAAAAAGCAACTCTCATTCTCATTTCTGCAAATACTGCACATGGGTGCCATTACGTGCTCGACAGGTGATGTGCTCCTCGGGATTTTTTTTTTGTTCCTCCCCTGACCAGGACTGACGGAGAGAATTTGGCGAACGTGAACAAACATTACAGAAATGAACTGTCGCTTTTTTCTGTCTGTGTCACGTCAGATAGATTTTCATCAGCGGCTGTGGTTGTTTTAACAAAGAAGACAACACCCATGATCCCGCTGCAGTGATGTCATAAGTCGGCAGAAATTATAAACTGTGCGTTTTTAAACTGCTCGGCGCAAATTCTTCCCAAATGTTTCCCCGAGCCGCCCGTTCACATCCTTCCATCTGCTTTCTGCCTGTATGGAGGTCAGTGTAACTAATGACGCATCGGAGTAATTCCTGGATTCAAGTCAAATATGACTGCCTTCACTGGGCCTGACACTGGATCTGTTTCTTGCACACTCTTCGTGCAATGACCTCACACACTGAAGGGGAAATGAAC
Source organism: Lagodon rhomboides (assembly GCA_039737535.1). NCBI lineage: Eukaryota > Metazoa > Chordata > Actinopteri > Spariformes > Sparidae > Lagodon > Lagodon rhomboides. The sequence goes on along the minus strand of CM077795.1, from coordinate 8,699,956 downwards.
CAATAACAACTTCACCCCACACAATACCTCCAATAAAGTGTGATGAAGTACTCTATATTGTCTACAGTAGTTAGTGAGTCAGTTTAGTATATTAACATAAACACATATTCACACGGCAGCTGTTTTCATCAGACCGCAAGCTCAGGGTGGGAAGCTCGATTGTGCATTGTGCACTACTGTGTTCCAGGTTGCAAGTCCTTAAAACTAGGCAGTCTGACAAACGGTGACCATTCAACTGCTGTGTGGTAGATCAGCAACTGAAAAGACAATGGCATAGTGGAAGTGTGGAGGGACATCAAGGTATATTTCAAGGTAAAACAACATACAGTATTTCCCATTAGCTTCCGTTCGAAAACAGCTAATGTTAGCATTCAACCAATTAAGGTGATTTTATTCTAAAAAATCAACGTACTACTTGACACATTATTTTGTTTTAAAACAGTAATGTTAGCTAGGATGGCTAGCTGGTTGAATGCTACTGGGTTATCAAATATTTTATTCTACTTTGAAATACGGCCCGATGTTGCTGTTGAATGTGGAAGCTAAATTCCTTATGTTTGTACAACTTGCAACTTTGAACACAGCAGCATAACATTATCCCACTGTGAGTGTGTCGTCAGAGGGAAATGGCTGTCGTGTGAATATATTGTATTACTATTACTAGTTGCTAGCTTGTTTGGTACATAACATTTAGCACAGCTGATCTGTTGTTGTTCATGGTGCTGGGTCAGGCATGTGTGAGCCGACCAATCAGAGCAGACTGGGTATTCAGGAGGGGGGGTCTTAAAGAGACAGGAGCTAAAACAGAGCGTTCACACAGAGGGGGAGCACTAAAGCATGTTAGCATATTCTAGAACAGGGTTTCTCAATTCCAGTCCTCGAGGACCACTGCCCTGCATGTTTTAGATGTGTCCCTCCTCCACCACACCTGATTCAAATGATCAGCTCGTCATCAAGCTCTGCAGTGGCCTGATAGCGAGCCACTCATTTGAATCAGGTGTGGTGGAGGAGGGGCACATCTAAAACATGCAGGGCAGTGGCCCTCGAGGACTGGGAGTGAGAAACCCTGTTCTAGAAGTAACCCAAAATATAATGATGAACATGAAAACATGCATAATATGTGTCCTTTACACACTTACAGGGATCAGTGTGTTCTTACGCCACATGGAGCTTGTAGGAGAGATCAGACCAGGATCCCTGTGGCAGCCTTGTTACCATGATGCACGTGTTTAAACAGAAAGACTCCGAGCATGAGCTTGGCCTTTGCCCAGGGCTTACAAAGGCTAGTTATTAAAATGACAGGTGGTGTCACTTTTTACACTTCCTTTGAGGTACAGCCCGTAACTACTATCATGTTAAAAGAAAGGGGGCGGAAAAGAAAAACTTTACAAGCGTGTTGCATAATGTTAAATTTCGAGGGGCACCCCTCTCTCCCCTATGGTCCGTTCACAGGTGAAAAAAAGAATTCACACTGACGTGCTTCGTTTCATCACCCTGAGACAGCAGCTGTCAGGAAGCTGCAAAGCGATGTCTGCATGCAAGATATTTCTCTGTAATGCCCGTATGATACTGTCAGCAGCAAAAGTACACATAATGCATATGTTGGCAGATGAGACACAAAAATAGAACAGTCTGAACACACTGTATGAGCAGATTTGACCTTATATGGCGCACTGAAACACAGCACATTTTTCCACTCAGACTCAAAGAATTTGACTCAGAGCTAAGATCTGAGTTTCTGAGCTTGAAAAAAAAAATCACACTGCCAAAGAGTAAAAGGTTCCTTAAGAGGAGCTATAAAACCATTCAAGTAAACAAAATAGAACCTTTTCAACTCCTCACATGCTTGCAAATTGAGAGTCTTAACACTTTTGACATTGTTTTGACATCTAATTTGGCACCGTGTGCTTGTTGCTCACGAAAAACAAAAGAATGTAGCAGCCCTCCAGCAAAAATGTGATCACTCACAAGGAGATAAGATACATTTTAAGTGCGTATAGAACCTGCGATCAGGGGTCAGGGTTATGCGTAGATTGGCTGTAGAGGGTCAAAAGCTAAAAATGTTGGTGACACAGCCCGTGGTGGGAGACAACATAGAGACACCTGAGGTCAGTCCCTGCCACACGCCTGTCATAATAAGGTAAAAACAGTAGTTGTGTCTGTTGGACAGTGTGCCTCATGTTGGTGACAGAGCTAACCAACCTGCCCATTACAGCCACTAACTACACAGTAATTAGATACAAATATTTTTTTACCAAACCTGCTGTAACTTGCAATATTTCAAATTGCGTGGGCATAGTAGAGGGACATGTTTGAATACATCCCACCCTTGGAAGACACAGCAAACAGAACACCTTGACCTCAGTCAGGCATGTCCGTCAAAATGTCTCCATCTGTTCTGAGTGGCAAAAGCAGGGAGCCGCAGTGAGAAGGTTCGGTCTCAACTGAACTGGAGATGAAGGACCAGGACTGAGAAGTGAGTTTAACCTCCAGGGCATGAAGAAAAGCAAAAAATGGCATCACAGCACCAAGGACATTGAACAAATGTGGTTATAAAGGTGAGTCCTGTAAGCATTATAGGGTGCTCAGGTTTATTGCAAGCTTACCTTGGTTCACTCTCAACGCTCCAACAGTGTCACCTTCAGCTTCACCTGCCCAGCACCAACTAGCAGAGGAACGAGCTGATGAGCACTGCGAGGATTTAACAGCTTAAGAGACAAATAGTTCCCTTGGTGGAGTCGGTGGAGACCAAAAACAGAGGTAATGGGTGACTGAATATTGGACTTGTATTTACCAGGATGCCAGAGACACGTGTCCAGATTATTTATTATGTTGCTTCTGCTGGATATGCAACTATTTGCTGACCACAAAATGCATTTCCTGCTGAAAAGGCAGTGTGAATGCTGAGATGCTCATGGGTAGAAATACAAAAGTTGCCTTTCTCTGCCTCACCAACAGTTTGAGATGAGGACTTGAAATCCTGACCATGTGATCATGAGACGATACATCAATACTGTGTTCTGCTGCCCACAAGTTGCCAAAACGAACTCAGATATCGCAGGTTTAAAGTTGTGAATCAGGAACTCTGCTGATTTTTAACCAGCTTTGTATCACACGTTGGTGGTAAAAGCAAATGAACTAATTCAACTTGCTCACCCGGAGCTTTTCCTGTCAGAAGTCCACCAAATTATGCAAATCATGTCATCTGGAGGATTTTAGGGCTGCTGTATCAGCTACAGATTGTACCGCTGCATTTTTGAATGCTCACATCGACAGACTAGGCAGTGCTGATAAACTATAAAGATATATGGATTCTGTTACCACACTGGCTGTTTGAGTTCTTCGACAGGAAGTGGCGCCATATTGTTCCTGTATTGTGAAATGGGGGATGAAAAGCACGATCCTGAAAATGTTTTCAGATTGTTCGTTACCAGCTCTCCGCCAAACTGTTCCCTGTTTGGAAACGGCAATGAGTGAAAACCAAGCGCCGTCCAACTCGCTGTAAGTCACCTATCAGTGAGAATGTTTATCGGTCCGGGCCGGCACAGTGCATTCTGGTCGTTGTAGGTCCGCAGCCCTTTTTCTCTGGTCATGTAGCACCAATTTCAAAACTATTTGCATCTTTCTACTCCATAGACAGCACAGATTTATGCAAGGGCCTGCTTTCCAGCGTCGAAATACTTCTTCAAGTCAAGACATTCTCTAATTGTCACTGCAAGAGGCTTTAAAGCATCGTGTTGACCTAGCAGAACCTCTCGATGAACCTGCGAGGAGGTCAAGAGTCATTAGCCGTAGACAGTTGCCAAAACACACAGTGACTGATGGTTTTTACTCAGACAGTTGTCCCAAGGTGAGGTCAGGATGAGGTCAGCAACAACCTTTCACTCTCTCCCAACCCTGAGGTATCACGTTTCTCATCGTCCTTATCACAAGTGATTTTTTAGATCTCACATGAATCATGAGTCCGCTCGCATCACCGTTGCCCACCTCTCTGTCTGCTCTCACGCTTCTCCTACTAACCAAACGCTCAGATAAATAGGACAGGGGTGGAGTACAGGAGGGAGGATTGCAATTGGATAAAGTCATATTGCGATTGAAATATGTTGTTGTTTTCCAAAGAACTTGGTCATCTGAATTTTTCCAGTCTAAGTAGATGGAAGTAGGGCACTGAGGCGGGGTGTCAGAGCTCCTTAAAGGCCTCACCGCACATCTGCACCGAGCAGAGGAGGACACAGCGCTAACATGAACCAGATTCGCTTCATCCAAAGGTCAGATGCTAGAATCAGCGGCTAAGCACGCGTACACCAGGAGATATTTGGTGCGTTTTTTGTGTCATATTCAGTAAAACTCCGACATTGTTGTTGGATGTTATTGTAATTGACACCAATGGTGATCTGTACAGACTCAAGTATCATCCTGTTTTCAATAATGCTCTGTGAGAATAACTGTAGGATGGGAAAATAGGGGTTTACCTCGATATCAGCCCGCTCACACACACACTTGTTAACCTCAGCTGGCGATACTCCTCTCTGCACTCTGAGTAATCGCTACATCTGGGATCTTTTGCGCAAAATGCCCATGAGTATGTACATTCATCTTTACAAGGTGGAATTCCCCCATAAAACTCGCTCACTTCATGATGCTGCAGCTGCCGGTCTGCTTTGGCTGGACTGTCAGCGCCGTGTTTTAAAAGGTAGGGGCTCAACTTTGATCAGTGTCACCTCTGGCCGGTGTCTCAAGTATTGAGGAGACAGGAATCCACTTCATCATCATCATCATCATCATCATCATCGCCATGTTAACGGTTCATGTCTCTGAGCATCATCAAGAGTGCATCTTAATGTGACACTGTTTCATAGAGGATGGATATCTTTTTCACCAACCTTACAGGCAGGACATCTGCTTGGCTTTTGCCATCAGTCTACCAAATATCAACATTTACACCATTAGTAGGAAACAACCTCCCTTATGGCCTGAATGCAGACGGTAGAAAGGGTGGCCACATTATCATCCGACTGGATCAAGTGCAGTACAACCAGTGACTAACAAAGCATTTTTAAGCATCATTATGTGACTGTTTTACCTTCATGTCTCTTAATTCAGCCACTCCGCCCCACCCATCACTTGTTCCTGCACTGTGTGACTTCAGTACGAGGGTTGGATCACAGCGCCACATACAAGTTTTCAACACATTACCTCTGACAAATTGTTACACACCTGGCATTTGTATTCATGACAGCGGTGTCAGACTCAGAAACTGCGGGCGACACAACTACATAATGTCACTTTAAGGTGAGTTGCAGCTCCCTGAAGGCAGTGAAAGGACTGTCATGTACAAGGCCTGTTGTTGCCTGTCAATTGATCGGTGACAGACTTTGACACCCACTTGGAAATGTCAGGTTTAGCATGAGTTTCTGTAGGTATGTTAGACCAGCAATGTTAAAAGTAAATTACTAGTATAAAGCTAAAACAAGACAGAGTCTACAGCCATGCTAGCAGCTCTCTGAGGCTGTGATTAGCCACAGTGGTTCTTTGAGCTAAATGCTAATGTCAACATGCTAAAACAATGACAATACTAACATGTTATGACTAAACATGGAATAATGTAATAAAGTAATAATCTTTCCACCATAGATTTTAAAAGAACCTAGATGAATAGCTTTGCTAGGTACTAATTACCTCAGGAAGAAGTTGAGCTACAGTGAAGGAACCTTAGAGAGAACTTTGGTTTGGTTATTAAAAGCTACTTGAAAAAAGCAGTCTGAAGTAATTTGTAAAAAAGAAAAGAAAAGGGAAAAAAAGACACTTTTAATTAAATAAAACATTCCTCAACACAGTAGAAATGAGCCAGTGAATCCATTTTTAAGTAGTTGATAAATCTTAGATTGTAGCGGTCCGCACGTCAATCAGGGATTAGCTGTGAAATTTCACAGATGTTTGGTCCACTGAGAGGCATGCGATGGAAATGCAGCTGCCTTGACTTGAAACGTATGGGGCCACCGTCAGCGCAGCTTTGTCTCCTCTGGTTGCCAGTGAAGTCCCAAAGCATGAGACAGGAGGTGGGAGTTCGCCAGGATCAGCCCATGATATCATGAGAAAGGAAGTGCGTTGAGTTAAAACGTTCCTAAGATCGTATTTATGAAGTCCTTCTGAGCTGCACGTGGAGACAAAGGAAACGGATTCAAGCGCTGACATTTGACACAAACATCAGCATCAGGAAAATGACGTGGTTAGATGTTTGGCTTTTGTTGTGTTAAGTATTCTGTCCAATCTTATATAACTTCATCTCTTAGAAACTGACACATCCTAAGCACAAAAGTTTTGTCTTTTTGCAGGACTATTGTTATTTTTCCAATTTTCAGGTTAATTTCTTTTGTCGTCCATTAAATGTTCTGTCTTGTCTGCAGGTCTCCAGGGCCGCCTGTTCTTCTTTAAAGTGGATGACAGACAGTACAAAGATGAGCGTTTGCACTCTGCTGGCACATCAACTCTCTGCACAAGACAAGCAGCACGACGCAATTAACAGAGGTTTCTGACTGAGATGTAACGAAGCGTAACAAAGAGTTTATACAGTCATCGTCTTTTGTGATGTTCCTTCAAGTCTGACTTACTGTGAATCTGAGCAAACTCATGTCACAAGAAGATTTGGCCTCATGTTATCTTGCCATGTGGAAACACACTGAGGTGTTCATCATTCACACTATTACAGCCTTAATAAAGAGATTCCTGTGAAGAAGGCTGGTCAGGGTCAAAAGATCATGGGAACACGTCAACACTGTCTGCACTCACTTTTTATCCATGTAATTTCTGGGATATGAAGTGAGTCATCCTGAGTACACGAGTCAAATATTAAGCTCTTCTCACAAATGAAGCGCTGCTACAGGAAGGTCTGACTGATATGTCAAAGGACAGTTCCCACAGACAGACAGGCAAAAATCCAGTCCAGATTTTCCAGTCGTTATAATGTCGGTCAGAGTTGTTGAAAATATCACTGCCAATACAAACTCTTATAAGAGTCTAATCTTCGAGCTACACGACGCAAGATTTTTATTATAAAAAATAAAAAATGTGCTCAAATGTAATATGGACTTACAGAAGTCACAGAAGACACAAATGAAAATGGACTATCAAAATAAATCTGGCCCGACTTCACGAGGGAGCAGCTGCCTGAGGTCACACAGCAACGGCAGCCACGGGGAGGAGGCAGAATATAATTGTAGATGAGTAACTTGTGTTGTTGGAATATTTAGATACGTTTTCAAACATAAAAGTGCCATAAAAAATAAAATGTATATTGACGTCTTTCAACTCGTGTGGTTTTTTAATATATGCACATTTTGTTCATAAATGCAAGGAGGCGGCACTTCTGAGGGTTCACTTGTGTGTACACCTGCCAAAGAGACATCATTCTGTTACAGTCAGCTATGTTTTTCCGTAACATTTGGTTCCACCTGGAGAGCTTTGAGGTTGCGAGTTGGGATTTCCACCCTCTGACGTTGACTGGAACGCAGCATAAGACACCAATCATCAGATGAAAGGAAATCATGGAAAGAATAAACGCCTTCTCTATGATCTTAAGATAGACATATTCATTTATTTTAAAGACCTTACATCAAAATAACATCAATTAATAATTTAGAAATATAAAAAAAGTCTTATTTCTGATGGAAATAACAAATATATACACTGATGTAGTATAACCTGGCACTATGGAAAGCCTGTGCAACAGTTTGAAGCCATATTTACAGACCACATGCCTGTTTTTCCTGATGGCCTAACTGCTTATTTATTACATAAAATGGTACATGGAGCCAAGAGCAGATAAGAACAGTAGTTGGCATTTGATTGGACGATGTGAGGACCAGCCAGCACAACAGTTCAATATGCGTGTTGATGCTGACACCACAACTGTTTCTTGTCAGATGTTCTGGGTGTTTCAGAACTATTAACACATCCAGGTGAAGCCACGTGATTCTGATGTGACCGCACACAGGCAAACAGGCTGCTTTTTATCACTGACCAGTCAGGTGACGACTGCTGCTCTCCTGTGCCATCACCCCGTTGACTCTGTTGACAACGGGCCATTATGAAGACAATCACAATGCACACACATTCTGCACATCGCAGACTGTTATCATGTGCTGCTCATGTGTGAGGAGGATTGTCCCTCTCTGTGTCTTTGGCAAGGCTCTGCAGCAGGGACCTCTGGAAGGCCTCGTCACGCGACTCAGGGACCAGAAACTCCAGGAGCAGGTCACAGATGCAGTAGATCAGATGCCTGCATGTAATCACACATACAGGCAGTCAGTGTTGCCAACTTCACAATTGTGTCAATAGATTTAGCGACATTCGGAGCTATTCATTGGAACACAGTCAGCAGCGATGGATGTATTCATTTCTGATCGAGGTGATCTCTTTCTGCTAATAGCCAAAGCAGCGGGACTTTCCATGATACAGATGTTCCAGCATGTAAACAGATATACTAACAACATGGAGGAGTGCCTTGGTTGAAGTTCACTACTCAAACATCTGGCAAGGTTTATCCTCAATAACGTTTCAGCAGATTATTATGGCAGTGTGTAATAAAGCTGACTGATGTTCCACAGGTTTAAATCTTTCCTCATGACCAGATACCAAAGCCTGACACTGTGCAGGGCTTGATATACAGCAGAACACTGAGGAGTTAGGGGCTGTCTCAAAAGTGCCATGGGAGCGTTTCAGATTTGTGTCAACATCCTTCTAATTTTGTTGTGGTCATTTTAACTTTATGTATTTTAATCTGAGCTACTTGGTCTTTTTATTGTCAACAGCTTTCTTGTTTGTCATCATAGACACTTCAGACCAGTAATCTCCCATTTCAGAGCAGTTTTTAAAGATGATTATGAAATATGGCCCGATGAAAGCCTGACTAGTAATTTTCTTACTAACATCCAGTTCTACTGTCACTTTAAGTTCCACCAAGATTGTTAACAGTTACAGAGCTGTAATTTAGGCTCAGTTAAGGTTTAATTTTTGTTTTGAAGTTGGGGTTCAAATGTTATTGTTAGTTTAGTTCAGACACATGGTATTTATAAAGATACAGCATATGTATGAGGAGTATAAACGGTAATTCAAAATAATTGAATACAGGAAATTAAGCAGATTGCCCATTTTATAATCTTAATGCTGATACATCTACAGATATTTTTGTGATATAAACAGATACAGATATGAATCTACACTGTTTGGTGAATCATAGATATAATAACCAGCTAAATGTGTGTCCTGTGTAAACTACCGATCCAGTTTCTGCGTGGAGCTGATTGAAAGTAGCAGAACCAGACATGTGTTTGCTCATCAGTTTGGCTGTTGACTCACTTGTTTATCTGACAGTCCTGTAAAGACTCCAGCGCCGTCTCCAAGCTCAGTCTGTACTTCTCACTTCCGAGCATGTCAGTGATGAGCTCTGTTCAAACAAGCCACAAAGCACAACATAGCTGTGGAGCCTTGCTAATCAAAACAGCGTTTAATGAGCAATCAAACCGCCACAATCTGAATCCAACAGCCGCCACGTACCTGGCAGCAGCTGCATCAGACAGTCCAGACACTGCTCCTTGGTTTCTTCTCTTTCTGCGGCACTCCGCTCGGGCCGTGGTTGAGCAGGCAGCGTGCCGCCCGGCCATACAGCTTCCTGCAGCACTTGCAGGTAAATCACCCAGCAGGGGGCACTGGTAAGGTGGGCGACTCCGACATCCAACCATCTGAGACAGAATCATGAGTTTAATATAATATTGTTCTTCTGTGCATGTATGTCTGCTTTTTCTACAAGATATCAACAAACAAAGTGGAAGTAAGTACAAATACATGCAAACATGCTTCAGCTGATTGTGAGACAATGACAGACGTGCACCCCAGGGGGAAGCAACACAAACATTCTCAGATCTCTATGGACCATCGCAAGAGCATGAACATGATTTACTGACATGCTAAGTGACCCTTTCAACTCCCGAAGGCATACGTCAAGTCCAAAAATGGAGGCAAGCAGAATCGGTTAATGACAGCGCTGGACACTGGAGATTAGACGAGCACAGTTCCCACAAGCTGTGTGGTTAAAAACAAGCCTGGTGGTAATCCTAGATTCCCAGAAAAGCATAAACATTGCATTTGAAGAAGGAAATAATACTTTGAAAGTAAATATGGGAGAATGTCATGCAGCTTCAAATCACTTAGTACCTCATGAAGCTGCCCCTTGTACTAGAAAAGGACACAGCATCTGGATGTTCAGCTGTACGAAGGTGAAATGCCACACTTTCACCTGTACAACATAAATCCTAGTTATTTACTGACTGTAAGGGTGTAGTTACTATATGATTCAGAAGCCTGGAATTATACATTATTAAAACATATACAAACCTATGTCAGCACAGAAGCTGAAAGAAGCTCCTACCTCTCAATGAAGGTGCCAAAGAGCAGTCTGATGGTCTTCTGTATGTTCTCTGTGCACAGCCAACTCCACTGGTCCTTCATCAGCAGGCACAAAATGTTCAAAGCAACATCTGCCACAGCTGTGTCTGCAGCACACAGAAACACAGTGGGACACCTGAAAACACATGACATGGCATACTGTGCAGACAAAACTCATCATACAGTGGAAAGCGACTACAAGGAATAGTCAGCAAATGTCCAAATAATCAGTGGAGTTCTGCTGCACCCAAGTGGTAAAGCTGTGTTACTGCATGCTGATTCATACTAACATTAAGGATAAAACTGACTCACAAAAGATTTGTGTAAATATCAACCTGTTCCATGAGTTTTCCCTGACGTCTTCTGCTGCTCACAGCTCTGCTTGGCGGTCTCTTTCCCATTTGACTCACATAAAAGTCTTTCCTGCTCTCTGACAAAGTTCTCCAGGCCAGACAGCGACATGCCGTTGAGGACCTGAAGATTAGCAAAGCAACATGTCAGGTATCTGTTTTAAAATTTAAATCAGAGATGGTAAATACAGTGTGGTAACTTACAGCACTGCCTTCACTGAAGCAGTATGTCACTTTAGGATGTAGGTCTGGTATATTGAGAGATGGGGATATTTTGCTTGGGAACATAAGTCTCCTGATGCATGAAACACAAAACCAGACATGCCCCATTACAGTAAAAAAAACTAAACACAAAGATCCTCAATCTATTAGGGGTGACAAAGGACCCTGCTTTATTATTAAGGAGTCACACCTCAAACAATATTGGGAACAACAGACTGATGTAGAGCTCTCACCTGTACTTTCTGCTGTCTAGTGTTCGTCCATCAGCATCTCCCTCAAGCTCCTCTGTTGGGCTGAGCGGCTCAGGAGAAGGGAAAGCCGTCTTCAGGGTGTCTAAAGCATTTTCCATCATCTTCAATGGGGGTCAAGTTGGAGAAGAAATGGGATGATTAAATTAAATTTCCCTTATTGAAAAAAAATATCAAAGAATATACGTAGATCACATTTTTCATTTAATCTATAGAGTTGATTAGTAAGCTTTAGAGGTTACCTTTGGGCCAAACCAGGCTAACTGTACCCTTGATTTCAATTCTTTATGCTGTGCTAAGCTAAATCTTCTCATCTAACGCTTGGCAAAAGAGATCCCAAATTGATTTGAAAAGATGTTTTAATACCCGTGACACACATTCAAACTTGTGCACTCACTTCAGACGCGCTATCACTTTTAGCTTAGCAGCTACAGTGAAGGTTTCAGTTTTAGACAGAATGTAAATAACGCTGTTTTGCTTTGAAACTCCAGAAAAGTTTTGTGGACTACGACACTTCTCTGACTTTGCTGACTTTTCATCAGCACAGGGGTGAGTAGATAATGACTGAGTTTTCATTTCTGGGTGTACTTATCCTTTAAAATTAGATTTGTTTTATGTTGATTGTGTTCATTTTTAATGCTTCCAGATCACATAAAAACTATGTTTCTTACAATCACCATCACATCTTCACAAGATCAAGTGGATGCTCTCTCACCTTGTCGATTCTTGACTTGACAAAAGCCTTTCTTCCAAAATATGTGCCGGAATCTGAGTTGAGGGCCAGGAACTCCTGCATGTCTTCATTGTGGGATGTCTCGGGAATGTGGCATAATTGCTAGAAAAAAATCTAATCTATTAATGACAGTAACCACAAGTAGTTTCACTGCTGATTTTATGATCCTTATACCTACTTTAAGGAATGTATCCAGTTGGCTTTTACGAGCTTCAACCTTGTCGCCATCTGCGTTGCCAAAATGGAGGTCAGGGAACATTTTCTTTGGGCCTTTGACATCTGAAAGCCATAAAATTGACTTGCGATGATATTTCTGTCTTGGTACAAAAAATGTCAATGGTCAGTTAACGCAGAGGATTATTTCTTACTCTTGATTACTTTCTTGACTTCGGGCTTCTCCTCTAAACGTGTCTGCAAGTTCAGGAACTCGCTGTACCTCCGGTTGACAGTGTGAGTGGTCGCAGGCTGCAGAGTGTCACTGTTTTCTGCTTCAGCTACTGTCTCAAACTGTAAAACAGACAGCGGAGGGTAAAGATCAGTGACACATATTCAAATATCAGTCAAACTTTAAAGGAAGCAGGACGTGGAGTTACCTTGACAGTGTAGAGAGTGTAGGGATGTGTGCCTGTGCTGCGCTGCTCCTTCGCAGTGACAGTGCCAGATATTTGCACGTTCTGGATGCTCACAGATGCAGCTTGAGGGTTGGGGGGATCAAAGCTACAGGAGGTCAGACAAAGTCTTCTCGGAGAACAAGTTGGGGATTTCTTCTGGGCTATACCGGCGGGCCACTGGGAGTCCTCGGGCAACACCACCTTTGGCCCGAGATTTTTCAGAGGACCGAAGCACCCAAAGGCTTCATCATCCTTTATAGGGATCACGTTGCAGAAGTTTGTTGGAGGACCACAATCAAAAAAGCCTCCCGTCAGCTCCTCTTCAGAGTCTGAATGAATTAAGGAGTCCAGTAATATCATTTTGGACTCTGGTGTATGGGAGTAACGGCCAGGTGTGAGTGTACAGCAGCTCACTTTGCATGGTGTGAGCAAACCTGCGTGGCAGTTTTCTACCTTCCCAGCAGACGTCAGGCTGACCATGCTATTTTGTGAGGAATCCCTATCATAGAGCGTACTCTGGCTTTGGAGATCATCAGCATCAGAGCTGCCTTTGCTGCTGAGGCCGGTTTGATCAGAAGAAGACAGCGACCTGCACGTTGTCCAGGACTCCTCCTCGATCTGACATCTGTACAGTTCAGCTACTGGGAGCTCGTCCACATTGATTTCCTGTGGTTCTCTGGACCTGGTGATTATATCTACAATGGTCTGGTTGAGCCAGTCAGGATCAGACACCCTGCTGATGAGCGGAAGTAGCACATTGCAGGTGATGAGTTCAGTAACCACGTAACCTCCAGTCCTTGTTTCCATCTGTGGGTATGGAACAAGCACATGTAAGACAAGGTTAACCAGAGCTCTCGAGTAGCTGAGCTCAGTGACTGCACTGCTCACAGCTGGGTGAGGGGCATCTACTTCACTGTAGAGCTTCCACAGGCTAATGCGCTCCTTCTGTGTTGCCTGTATCTGTCTCGCCGTCATGTAGCTCTGCAGGTGACACCCATACAGCTCTAGCAGCCTTTGGACCAGTGCTTTTCTGTCCACTCGCCGCGCACGCTCCTTCAGCTCCATCACCGACTCCAGCATTGAGTTACGCACCGCACGTTCAAACTCCCCCTCCACCTCCGGCAGCAGCGTACGATACCACGAGGACACAAAGTCACGCACCGCTTTGTAGACGGCACAGTGGATCTCATGGTTCAATCTCCACTCATGTTCAGGGGAAGACAGAGGTGGGTTCACTTTTCCAAGGGGCAAAAAGTGTTCTAAATGGAGAAGGCTGTCTGCATCGAGTACAGCACGGGAGCCGAGCCAACCCCCGAGAACCACCAAGAGACTGGTGAAGACGCAGAGGAGCCAAACGTTCACAAGGAGATGGAAGAGGACAAGCCATGCCAGTAGAGCTCCAAGCCCTAACAGCCTCCGCTGCCCAAGCAACTCCGACAAATTCCAGTTATTAGAGCTCTTTGTGGAGGGCATTATAGATGTGACCTGTTGAAAAAATACAATGATATATCCTGTGATATAACAAGCAATAACAATAAGAAAATTGTGCTTCTGATTGCTTACTTAACTTGATTTATAAACTCTAAAGACCAAAGCAACACCAACAATGCCCTAAATGTCAAGTAGCAAAATGTAAATGTAAATGCATATATCAATGGGACATTTTACTATTGATCAATCTGACTATTTTCTTTATTTAGCATTTAATCATTTGGCCTATAAAATGTAAAAAAAAAAAGAAAGAAAGAAAAAGTGAAAAAAATCCATCTTTTCCAGTTTCCAAGTTGACACCTTGTTTTGTCCAACCAACAGTACAAAACTTGAAAACATTCAGTTTACTACTGTATACAACAGAGTAAAGCAGCGAATCCACACAGTATAAAAGATGGAACCAGTGAACGAAATGTATCAGTTATCAGAATAGTTGACGAGATGAATAATCGACTTACCTCTGCAACTTGAGTGTTGTCATATGAACACTTTCAAAGCTGTTTTGGACTATACAGTATGTTTGAAGTGAGGCGGTTAGCTTATAGGCACAGTACAGTGCCAACATGACAACTGAAACAGGTTATCAGCTATGCATTTTTAATTCAAAACACTGACTCTCAGCTTGGTTATGTCTAATTAGCTACTACTGCTGAGTACTCATGATTTATATTACAGACAAATATAGCTTACAGTAATGTTCATGGGCAGAGGAAGCCAAAAACACAAAGTCTAAACTTCATATTTTATGTACTATAATTTTAATAACATAGATTTATACCTATTATTGTCATTAGAGAGTAAATGGTGTGGAAATAGTTACAGATTTAGTGCAATATAATGAAATAAGGTCAACAACAAACCCACGTGGTGCAGCATGTACCGCGAGAGAGCAACGTCACGTTTATCAGTCAGCGCGGCACTTGTTGCCATGGCAATAAGTTCACTTCAACCGAGTCCACAAGCTATAGCATTTAAGCTAGCTGATTCTTCCTTTTTTCCCTTTAGCACTTTTACCATCTTTAAAGACACGTATTCACTAAATAATGTTATGTAGCTAAACCTAGCAACCAACTGTAACGGTCACAGTTGCCCACTTGCCCGCAAGATATAGCTCAATGTACACCCAGCGTAGGCAGGTAGCCTAACTTACAGTCTACTGACCGCAATTAGCCAAATATAAGTACTCATCCCCCCCAAAACAGCTAGGAGACAATAAAACAAACGTTACCTGAAATGCTGTCGGAGCTTTACAGTAGCAATACAAGCCGTGTGTGGTGTCCTCCTCCTGTGTGACACTGCTGTAATCCTCCAACAAAGATTATCTGGCTAAGTCTGCAGGTCAGGACACACACACACACACACACACACACACACACACACACACACACACACACACACACACACACACACACACACACACACACACACGGCCCTTATGGACAGTTAACTAGCTGTTAGCTGTCCACTCGACCTGCTGCCAGACAGCCCCATGTGCTCACACAGATCTGTGGGGGAGAACACATTCCTCTGCAGCTGCTCTCAAACACGGACTTTACTGTCCAAAACTACAATTTAGTAACTGAGTCAATGAATAACCACATAAAAAAAGCTGAAATAAAAATATTTGTCAATCCATAAATGAATGAAAAAAAAAAGAAGAAGAAAAACATCTTCAATTGATTTCCACTTTAATACATTTCTATATTTTTTACATTTTCTTCATTCATGTCTTTGTGTATGCCTGTGTCTGTATGCTCATGGGATAGTAACGTCCCTTTAAAGTTGGACTGATTCACTGGTTGGTTTATCAGGCTACTAGAAACATTCAATACAGATATTAATATATGTAGAAGTCCTTCAATAAATAAAAGTAGTTGAACTGAAGACATTTATTTTCTATGTCCTGATTAATTACAAATTACTAAATGTATTTATTTTAGCACTTATTTATTTTTTATCTTTTGTGTACTCAGTTATTTTTCATTCTTAATAAATGGAAGTGAATGTGTGGTACTGAAATTAGTGTACATGAAAAATACCCATCTTTATTGTAATTGTTAATAAAATAATTAAAAAATCATTAATAACAACAATCTATTATGCAATATAGAGTACACTATACAATAATCTCTGATAAGGAATCTATCACAGTAAGGAAGTGATAACCATGAGTGGCTATTCAACACCTTGAGTGATTGTTCAATACCTTACATGTGTCACAAAACAATAAAGGGTCACGGGGCACAGGTCACATTTAAACAGTTGCATCGAACATTCTTGTGCAAGACTTCCGTTCGCATCATATTTCATTAAGTACAAAATTTCCATCACACTCAGAATTATTCTTCTCATCATTTTAATATTTATAATATTAATGACGTAATGTTACAAACCCCAAAATATGTATTTTTCATAACTGAATAAACAAGGAAAATAAGGGTCCCCAGAGCATTGCTTGAAGCTAGAAAGGCAGTGGGGTCCGCCAATTATAAACAAAGTAAAACAGTAATGAAATTGTGTTGTCCTTTCCCAGTTTGTTTCTCCAGTCATGAAAATGATGAAAGTTTGTTTATTAGTTTGTTTAGGCATTTAGTTTAGTTTGTCACTCCCAAAATGACGTAGTGCACCTTTAATACTAGATAATAATAATAATAATAATAATAATAATAATAATAATAATAATAATAATAATAATAATAAACTTTATTTATATAGCACATTTTAAAAACACAGTTTACAAAGTGCTTTGACAAAACAAAGTGTGAGGAAGTAGAATAAAACATATTAGTGTCAAATGCAAAGGACAAATGAAATAAGTGGCATTTATACCTAAATAATTAGAAAAAAAAAATATATTATGTATTAATATCATATCGTGTCCTGCTATATTGTAGCTGCCAGTGGGATGAAACTAAGTACGTATGCACTTGTACTGTACTGAGGTAGGATCCTTGTGTTTTACTTGAGTGCTTCCACTTAATGCTACTCTCTACTAGTACAGACTACCTACTCCAGCTCACTTTTTTACTGTATTACATTTATTTGATACAGATTAACAGATTAAGGTACCCAGCAGTATGTAGCTATTTGCTAATAACAACATTAAAAGTAATACAAACATGAACGCATCAATAATCAGACTGGTAAATCCAGTCACATGAATCCGAAATGGAACAGTGGCCAAGATCTGAATACTTGTTCGACTGCTATTTACTAGAATGTAGGTGTGTGTGTTTGTGTTGGGGAAACATTTTGTTCCTCAGAAAGCAAACAGCTCTACATCTCCGTTACTCTACCTCTCCCCATTACGTAACCGCTTTACGTAAGCGCGCTGCTGCTGCGTGCTGAGCTGCGCTGCTGCTGCGCTGCTCGGGGCTTTGTGGTCCAGCAGGACAGAGAGGCAGACATCAGGAGCTGCATCCACCCACCCTGACCACCAACATGCCTCCCGTGAAGCTCGACACTTCAGGTAAGCCCCCTCCATTTTTTTGTGCATGTTAAACTGAAGAGAGAAAACAAGAGCTGTCGCTAACAAGCTGATGGTGGCACTGCGCAGCGACTGCTGGGACCCACGTACGACTTGAACGCCACGCAGCCCTGCGGTCGTTAGTATCTGGTTCTGTATGTTTACATAGGCTATTTATAAAGAAGGCTTACTGTACAGTTTATATCCTGTGTGGTGGAGTTGACAGGGCGCTGTGCATTTAGTACAAGATGTTCTGCCAGCTGCCGTGTCAGGTTTCACTCAGGCGACAGGTCTTTTCATATGTGGACAAAACTGGCTGTACGAGTCAAACTCAGTTTTATTTATACACCTCAGTATCACCGATCACAGTTTGCCTGAAGAATGTTTACAATCTGTGCAGCTACAACACAACACAGGAGTGCAGCTTCATGCAGGCAACGCCCCCTTATGATCTGAGCCACATCATCTCCCAGAGGACACAGCTGTAAGTGTAACCCCCCGGCTATAGGGAGAGACTGCCTTAGCTCCACAGATGGGTTGTAAACCACTAAATTTTAAGAACAAGCCGCTGCCTGTCAAGTAGTGCTATGGTAAATGAGATAACTGGCTCCAGTGGATGGTAACAGTGGAACTGACTGTTAACGATAATGTGAGCCGCATGTCTGTGATGATGACACTGGAGTGTGCCATAAGTAGGCGTCGTCACTCAGTCGACTTCTCTTATTTGTCGGTTTGTCAGACAAACACCAAACAAAGTTACTGTGACCGAGCTGTCATCTCTCCCTGATCTTCAGCTGAGTAAACAGTTCCCTGAATGTAGCACTGCGACATACTTCAAGGTCACTGTTGAAAAATGATCGTCATGACTTCAGTTCGACCAGACTACAGGAGTGTTTCGAATGTTTGTCTCGCAACATCTGTCAGGCCAAAGTTCAGGGACTCACATTTCAGCTTGTTTGTTGAACAAACAGGAAATGAGTGTGGTGTGTGTACATAACTCCATCATTTCATTAGGTTTTATTTTAAATGAGCACAATCAATAGACATTCACCTGTTCAAAAGCTCAAAAGTAAGCACATTTTTATTTATTTTAATGATCTGACTATAATCTTAAATCCACACTTGTTGTTATATTATCACTTTAAGAGTAAAGGTTTGAAGGGAGGCTGGTCATACTGCTCCCAGCTTTGAGATTAATACCTCTTTTTCCCTTTCTGCGGGCTAAAAAACTGGGTGCACTTAAACGCATCATGTGTTGTCATGCCAAACGTAAACAGCAAGTTTAATAGTTTGAATTAAGATGTAAAGATCATCTCTCTAATGTCCGTCTGGTTTAGGTATGAACAATGTGGGTATGATTAGGGTTGCAAAACACTTTTTGGCCTAGCCAGTGCTGTTCTGGCAGCAGTGTGGGCTGCATGTGAAGGGATAATGCCCTGTGCCTGCTGAGGTTTGCAATTTTACTAATTCCTGTTCGAAGTGGAAACAGACAACTTTTCAAATTCCTCCCTCCTAGCGTTTCCCTGGACCCAGATTGTTGCCAGGGGTCAAACAACTTTTGTCACGCCGTAGCTCCAAATTTACCGGAAGATTACATTAAAAAGAAAACAAACATTCAGTCTTATTCTTCAGCATGTGTTATATTTAAAATCACTCCACACAGCATCTTATCAAGAACACTGAAGTTTGCACCCACCCAAATGAGTTCACTATTAAAAGGCAACAGTTTTATATTCAAATTGTGCAAACTTCAGGACATTTTCTGGAAATGTAGAGACCCTTTGCAACCCTAAGGTTAGTTCTGTATGTACATGTGTTTCCTACAGGTGACACTGAGCCTGTTGACAATGTCAAAGCCAAGGAATCCGTAACGTCAGCAGTGAAAGGACTGGAGTCAATTGCACCTCTGGTCCGCTCTGTCGAAGAGACCCCTGAACCGATCTCCACTCAGGTACAAGGCACCATTCCCTCCTGGATCAATGGCAACTTTCTCCGCAACGGCCCCGGGAAGTTTGAGTTCGGAAACACACAGTGAGTTCTGAAACGCCTCAACACACTGCTGCACAACACAGACGACAAAAAGTTTCCAAACAGACGTGTCAGTATCTTTTTTTCGTCACAGCTACAACCACTGGTTCGATGGGATGGCGATGGTACACCGGTTCAAGATCGACAAAGGCCAGGTGACGTACATGAGTCGGTTCCTGAACAGCGATGCCTACAAGAAGAACAGTGAACGGGATCGCATCGTGATGTCAGAATTTGGAACCCTCGCCATGCCAGACCCCTGTAAAAACTTCTTCCAGCGCTTCTTGTCTCGCTTTGAGATGATCCGTGAGTAGACTAAAGAGGGGGAACAAGGGAGAGGCCTTGTGGCAGTCAACTGGTTTGTTGACTTATTGTGCAAGAATGTTACATGACTTTACTGCTATCATAGATTTTGTGGCACAGTGGGACCAGCTTGGTAATTTAGGAAGGAGCAGCAGAGCCAGAGTTGAGATCAGATGGAAGAAAAAGGACAGTTTGTTCAGTTTCAATGTTTGGAAAAGATACAGTCCACGGCTGGAGCCTCTTAAGTGTACACTAAGGTTACATAATAACACGTGCTGCTGTGGGGACCAGAGAGGGGAGCAGCAGACATTTCCTAAAGGTTTCACATTCCTACTGGACATTTCAGTGTAACTACAAGCAGCAAACCGTGTAGCAGAATGGTTTACCAAGGTGTCTGTTAAAGGGGGGACACGTTCATTCACTCTAAAGGCCTCAGTAATCCTGTGTTACTCTCTGTTACAGAGCCCACGGACAATGCAAGCGTGAGCTTTGTGAAATACAAAGGTGACTACTATGTCAGCACGGAGACCAATTTCATACACAGAATGAACCTAGAGAGCCTAGAGACATTGGAAAAGGTACTATCATGATCACCACGGAGCAGTAGATGTTAACATTAATACCAGTTTCAACATCATTAGTTTCTTCAGTCTAGACCAGAGTTGTCAAACGCTGATCCTGCTCATTCTCTGCTATGTTTTGTAGGTGGACTGGAGCAAGTTCATCGCTGTGAACGGAGCCACTGCCCACCCACACTATGACCCTGACGGTACCTCTTACAACATGGGCAACTCCTATGGGAGCAAAGGTCAGTCCCATCATTCACAATACTAGTGTTGTCACGAAACAAAAACTTTGGCTTTGATACCAATACCCAGACGTGTGTCACAGGTCATTTGGTCCAAAGCCACTCAGTCCATAGGGCTTAGCTTAGGGTTCAGAGGGGTTGCCGGTTTGAGACCCACCCGGACTAGTCAGTAAGGAAGTGGACTGATAGCTGGAGAGGTGATAGTTTACCTCTTAGGTACTGCTTATGTGCCCTGAAGCAAGGCAAGTCAAACATGAAATGTTTGTCTTGCCTCATCTCAACCGCTTCACACTCGGCTGAAAACCGCCTCAGTGCCTGCTGGAGGTCACGGGCCATAAATCCAACAAAACCATGTAATCTGCAAAAAGCAGTGACGCAACTTTGAGGTTCCTGAACCAGACACTTTCCTCCCCACGGTTGCACCGTCCATAATAATTACAAACAGGATCGCAGACAAGGGACAACCCTGACTGAGTCCAACACCCACTGGAAACAGGCTTGACTTAGTGCCATGTATACGGACACAGCTCTCACTTAAGCCCATAGCAAAGGGCCCGGTACCCCGTACTACCGCAGTGCCCCCCACAGTACTCCCTGTGGGACCAGGTCGTATGCGTTTCTCATATAATATAGCTGCTCATCACCATCCTCACCTGTCAGGCTTTGTACTCACTAAGTTGGCGAGGTTTGCTGTTTCCTCCCTTTCTCAACCCTGTTTAATAGCACTTACGTCAGCTCTGTAGGCAAAGTAATCCCACAGTAGACTTCCGCAGCCCGTTTTGCTAACCGGTACAGGGCGAGGAGGTATTATTTCTGAAGTGCTGTCAGCATTAGACATGTTGAGGCAGATGTATTGTCTCTCTCTCTCTATCTCAATCCAAGCCGAGGCTCACGCTGTATCAACAGGGTTGAATGCACAGGCGGATGTCCTCTGGCCTTTTAGACCGTACAAGTGCCTGACTTGGCTACCTTGCAAGCACTGCTACCTAGTGGATATTCAGACAAATTATACATTTCATCCTCTCAGTCACATACATTAGAGACAGATAAAATCTACAACGAGGACAGAAGGTTGGGAAATTCAGATATCAAACCATTTTCAAACCAAGAAATATCCAAAAAGCACCTTCATTTTTTAAACACTACACAAGACCCATGTTAAATCAAAAGCTGAATTATTTGTCTTTTATGAATCTAAAACGTATGATTCCAGGAGCCTCGTACAACTTCATCAAAGTCCCACCTGAGAAGAAAGATGCTACAGACACCCTACAAGGAGCCAAAATACTCTGTTCCATTGTGCCTGCAAACAAGTCCCATCCTTCCTACTACCACAGCTTCGGTGAGTCAGCATTCATTAGTCATGTCTTTATGTTTCGCACTACAGCTGCCCCCAGCTACAAAGCCCATTAACACCCTCCTCCTTATTCCAGGCATGTCTGAGAACTACATGGTGTTCATTGAGCAGCCGATTAAGATGGACCTGCTGAAGATAGTCACATGCAAGCTGCGGGGGAGGGCTTTGAGCGAGGGCATCTACTGGGATCCCAAGCTGGACACCATCTTCCATCTCGTGGACAAGCGCACAGGCGAGGTGACTGAGATCGCGAGGGATGACGATTCATTTGGCGTAAACGTCATCTAAATCATGTGTTCTGTACCACAGGTCAGCTCGACGAAGTACCACACCAAAGCCACCTCCACCTTCCATCAGATCAATGCCTTCGAGGAGGACGGATTCTTGATGCTTGACATCTGCTGCCAAGACGACGGCGAAGCCATCAACAACTACCTCATCCAGAACTTACGCAAGTCAGGAGAGGCTTTAGACGAGGTCGGCATATACGCACACACACGCACGCATAAAAAAACACTCTTGTGCATATACTCAAGGAAAGATCCATCTTCAGATTTCTCTGTCAGATGTCAGCAGAGACATCTAGAAGTTATATTGCGTTCGAGTTTGACATTGTTTGCATTTTTTACAGTCACAAAAGACAAACCGTAAAAGAAGAATCCCTAAAATGTACACATACTGCATTGTTCCTTATTGTGTCATTCCCAGATGTACAACACCCTGAGCAGACCTTTCCCTCGGCGCTTCGTTCTGCCCCTCAACATAACTGGTGAAACCGAACTAGGTCAGAACCTGAACACGCGGCCTTCCAGTAACGCAACGTGTGTCAAAGTCAGCAACGACAAGGTGGGTTGACACTGAATTTTTTATGCCATAAACTCTTAAGTGTCTCTTTTTAGCTGAAATACTGGATGCATAGCTCAGAAATACACATTTTGTGGAAGTAATAGTGGTGGAAGAAGAATCCAGTTTCTAGAGAATAACTGTATTATAATGAAAAAGTCCTGCATTTAAAGTTTATTTAAAAGAAACCAAAAATGAAAATTCAATCTTTATCTACTCCAGACTCCAGTGATATGTTAATTTGTAAGAATGGGTAAAAAGTAACCATTAAATATGTAACAGTAATGGGATTGTTAAACATAAAAATAGAATAATACAGTTTATAATTTTTGTTATTGTAATAGTAATATAAGGAGGAGGATGTGTAACATTGGCTCAATTAATTTTTCTCATATTCTTCTAAATGGTTTCTACAATGACAGACTTTTAATAATACTGAACTCTATTAAAATCTGTCACAGTTATTGAGAACGCACAGTCCCACAGGTACAACTGCAGTCATTTTCCACCTCCCAGGTTTCAAACCAGCAGGGATGAACCAGTTCACATCTTCTCTGGTGTGTCGTAACACATTTAACTGATCAAAATGATCACAATCGGTTCATTAAGCCAACAGAACTCAAAACGGAAACTGTGAAGTGTTTTTTAAAGTCAAAAGCCACAAACCAAAAACGTCCTTTTCAGACTGAAGCTAGTGTCCAGTAAACTCATGGAGCATTTCTGCATGACTGTGGTTAAAACTCTGTTGAGTTCAGGTGTCAATAGACGGTTGATCCTCTCTTTGTCGACAGGTGTTCTGCCAACACGAGGATCTCCATGGAGATGACCTTATCGAGTACGGCGGCCTCGAGTTCCCCCAGATCAATTACGACAGATGTAACACACGACCATACCGTTATTTCTACGGCTGTGGCTTCAGACACCTGGTGGGAGACTCTCTGCTCAAGATGGACCTGACGGACAAGACGCTCAAGGTTTGTGTGCATTTTTGTGTGGTCGGTGCTCATGGCGCTTTTGACCACAGGGGGCGCCAGATTCACAAAAATGTTTTCATTACAGCAGCTTTAAATTGAAGTGTATTAATGCAAAAACCCTCTTTGCCTTAAATTAGATATATGATAAAACCTTGTGCACCAGGGCTGAAAATTGTCTATGGCGTCAGCTACATCTAGTCAGTATACAGTTATATGACATTCAAACATTAAAGGAATAGTTACACCTTTTGGGAAATCTGCTTCTCAGTTTTCATGCTGATTGTCAGAGCAAGCAACTAGTTAGCTTAGCTTTGCGTAAAGACTATAAACAGGTTCTGTTCTGTTCCATCTCCCACCGACCAGCACCTCTAAACACCACTGATTAACACATTATATATCTCCTAACATAGGAAATATAGAAAAGACAAGCTGTGGTTTCATGAGGACTATTTATTCATACGGGACGGAGACAGGCTAGCTGTTTGCTGCTCCTGTTTTCAGTCTTTGTGCCAAGCTAAGCTAACTAGCTGCCGACACTTCATATTTAGCTAGAAATATACGTGATAGGTATCAAATGATATCAATCTTTGCATCAAATCTCAGCAAGAAAGAGAATAATATGTCCCAAAATATCAAACTAGGTTAAAAAAAAAGAAGAAGCTTATTCATTTTATGCTACTGCCTCAAAGGAGTTATAAATACAATCATCTGCACTATCTGCTCTTAAAAATAGAAAAAAATAAAGGGTAACTAGTGGAACCTTCTATGAACTTGATATATTTATGCTTATGTGACTTCAGGTCTGGTACCAGAAGGGTTTCTACCCGTCAGAGCCGGTGTTCGTGCCGTCACCTGATGCCGTGGAGGAGGACGACGGTGTCATCCTCTCGGTGGTTCTCACCCCCTCACAGGTAAGACTCTGTAAAGTCTGTTTCTGTGAAGATGGTCAGGATTTATTGGAGAGCCAACGTGACACAAACTGAAATGCTTTCGTCAAGGTTTTATTGGTAAAAGTGTTTTTCTTTCTGGAGTTTCATCAGTGTTACATATACAGTATTTAACCTTAAAGCAACACAGGGCTTCTAGAGTTTCAGGCAGCAGGACTGTTACTCTGTCTAAGCTCTGTTCTTTTTTCTCTCTCTTCCAAGTCTATTAAAAGTTGGATAATCCATAGTGAATATTCATGAGGAAGAGGAGTGGAGTCATAAATATTTATTGATCAACTTACATCAGTTTAGATGGAGTTTCCAATTAAAAACAATAAAACAAACTTTCTGAACCACAGAAGCAGAATGGCAGACAATATTCTGTGCTCATGTCAGTGATGGCAATAATATCAGCATTATAAATATATTTCATACTGTTTATACTTACAAAATTATACTTTACGAAGATTTCTGGACTTTAACGCGATATACCGTCTGAGTCAGAGTCTGCAGATTCTTTGGACTTTTGAAAGGTAATTACAGCAAATGAGTTAAGTTCTACACGTCACACAACTTTTAATTGGGTGTTAAACCCTTTTATTTCTATTTTAAGAGGCACGTGGAAGAGCGTGAATCACCTTGAGGTGTTGTTGTGCTCCGTCCTGACAGCATGTCTGGCAGCTTGAACCTGAGTTGTGCTGCAGCGTATTATTACTCTCCTCTCTTCTCTTAACTGTGCTGCTTCTGCAAAGCACATCAAGCAGTCGTAAGTTTATTTATACAGCACCTTGCCAGAGCCGGTGTCACAAGGTGCCTCACAATAAAAGACAAATAAGCGAGTGAAACAGACGCGAAATACAGACTCAAATGTTGAGGGAGAATTACGGCTAAAATTAAACTGCGTCGTGACCAGCAGCAGTTTGATCAGGTCTGTCAATCAGCACTTTGCTGTGCAAATGCAAAATATTTCTAAAATAGCAAATTAAATTTCCTGAATTTATTATTCATTTATTCATCACGGATGATTTTATTTCGCTTCGGCACTCATGAGATGTTTCGGTCCTTTGAAAGTTGTTCAAACCATCTGAGGAGTTTTAGCGTTCTGACTTCACGTTCATGCTTTTCATGTACTGTCGCTGACATGATTCTGACGATGAGCTCCCGTGGTTCACTTTTTCTCTCCAGGATAAAGGGACATTCCTCCTGGTTCTGGATGCCAAGACGTTTGAAGAGCTGGGACGAGCCAACGTGCCTGTTAACATGGCTTATGGCTTCCACGGTGCCTTCAGTGCCTCGGCATAAGCTTCAACACAAAGAATAATACCTGAAGTATCAATCGTTATAACCACTATACTCCTGATGGTACTGAATGACAGCTGCACTATGAAGGGCAAAGTTTTCTCTTACTGACTGAATGCAGATGAGGTACTTTCCTCTTGACTAACAGCTTTACCGCTTAATGCACCCAAATATACTCATAATATCTTTATTAATAGAACTCATGCTTGTTTCATGCTGCGCTCAGGACAGGACTCGTGAATTATTAAACTGTTGACTTCAAACCTGCGTTTCCAGGTTGCTTCCAAACACCAGGCCACCCAAGTGCCAACTGATGATTTTCTATAAACACAATCTTCTGTACTCTTTCACTCTTTTTTTGAACTTGAACAGTATTTTTGTACTCGTATGTTTGCTAATTAAACTTTTTTTTACCTCTGTCAAATGTCAAGTGTTGTCTGTGACTCCTACACACACGGAAGCTCTGCCAAGATAACGTTCAGAAATATGCTTAAATATAAAAACAGTATTTTTATATGCAGAGAGGATTGCAAAGTAGCTTAAAGTAACTTGAAAAGTTGCAATATGTAAGATTTGGCCCACTGTCTAATTCATATTCCAAACTAAAAGGGGGCAGCATATCACCAGAGTAACCGCTATATGCTGCTAACTGTAGCTGCTTTTAGCCAGTTAGCTTGGTTTGCGGTGCATCTACCTGTCTGTTCTGGGAGCTCAGAGCACCATGGAAGTGTTGGTGTTTACACTACTAGCATAGGAGCTTTGGACCAGACATGGTCAGGGCTAGCTGGTTAGCATGCTATCTTTGGTAGCTACAACACATGTTTTCGACCTAAAATCTGACGTATTGCACCTTCATTCATTTCTAGCTAAAGAGATCAACCCCGCCCCAAATGTAAAACCCCAGCACAGATTGCCTCCTCTATTCTTTTATGGACTTTCCTCACTCAACTCTCTTCTCATCTCCATCACCATGTTTATCGCTGAATTATAATTTCCTCAAACGAGGATCTAATTACAATCATTTCTTTCCCCGACAGGCTCCACAGAAAATAAATGCAGTAAAATCAGTCGAACGTGCCTCAAAGATGATGTGTGAAATTTCAATGCTCAGAGCAAAAAATTGAGCTTTCACTATAAAACACTGTCACAGGCTAATTGTTAACTGTTGTTCTGTTTTACAACATGGATTTAAAGGGTCACTCAACTAATTTTACACATTAAAGTGTGTTTACAGGTCCTGCATATGTGAAAATAATAGTTAAACTATTGTGTCGTGCTTTGGCTCCAGAGGAACCTACATGTAATCTGATTAATTGCCTCCAGTGATGTCACTGAGTTGAATTGTGGGTAATGTAGTCGCTAGGTTTTGAAAAAGGAAGGAGAATGTGTGGAATAAAAAAAGAAAAAGGCTATTTCTCTGGTTCTGCTGTCGATTTTAATCATTAGTTTTTTAAATTGTTCATAATGAGTCCAACAGTGTTATAGGAGTGCAATGTCAGACCAGTGGACCACTTTTCAAAAACCTGGTGATTACATTACCCACAATGCAACTTAGTCACTGAGTGACATCACTGGAGGCACTTCAATAGATTACAAAAGACGTTAAAGTACTTATTTTTGCATATGCAGTATTACTGTAAACATACTTTAATGTGTAAAAATGGTGGAGTTACCCTTTAATGAACCGTATATGATAAATTAGTGAAAATATAACAGATATTGCTACTAAATGTAAGAGTTTGTGTTCTGAACTGCAGTTATAAATATATGTATTGTTATTTAGAAGGTTGTAATACAATACATGACAGAGCAAGTCATGTACATTTGAACCACACTACCAAACGAAGCGGTGTAGATCTTATTAACTGTATTCCTAGAGGTTAAAATTCTGGAGACACAAAAAGACCTCATTACTTTACACTCGTCATCAGTCCAGTGCTGAGTTAGTTTCATCTGGACGTCCCTGAACACCACGCCAATGAAAATGTGTGCTAAATGGCTGACTGTTTATTTGTCTGCTGTGAGAAATCCCCACGTCCTCCACCAGAGGTCAGCATGTGACGCCGTTTCAGGCAACAGCCACACTGAATCTGCAGAGTCAGGACCTGAACTCACTACCTGACCAGGATTTGTTAATAAAAATGTCAGAGAAAGAACATAAATAGAGTAGGAAGAGAAACTGTGGCGCGGCGCTTTGTGTTGTTTGTGTGTGTTTGGACCACAGGAAGACTTTGGGTTTGTGAGCAGCGACAATGCGCCTTCTCCCTTCAAGTAACCGTGTTGCACTCTGTATTGTAACCGTCGTGAACGGCAGCCCCCCCTTCTTCTGCTTTCAGCTGTATGATTGTGAATCTTAACGGATCCACTTTATGGCTCATACAACCGTTTCAACAAAGGGAGGGGGGGGGTCAACGTCTCTGAGGGAGGCGGGCTCAACACCGACTATAAGAGGGATCAAACCTGTGACCTTCTGACAATTGGACAGTCTGTAACCGCCAGCCCACCCTGCCACTTCAAAAAAGAACGTACAGCAAACACTGGAGGAGCCTGGCATTGAACCACAGAGGGGTTATTTCCAAGTCTGTGACCTTAACAACTGCATTTATAGGACACTTGAGACAGAGCGCCTCGACTGGACAAAACAAAAGACGAGATGCAAGAAGAAAAAAAAAAAAATAGATTTGTGCTGGAAGAGGAGGCAGGAGTGAGAGCACACCTTGGTTCACAAACAAAACAGAGAAAGATTTGGAATAGATCAAAATGGAAACAATGGATTAAAGCAGAAGACTAACCGCAGCTTGCCAATTCACTGTTTTTAGGCTGCGTGTGTGGCCGCGACGAACAGATGCGCATTTCCATAGAGGGGTGAACAAAAGGGAGGAGAAAAAAAAAAAAAAAAAGAACCTCTCTGTGTGTTCCTGACAGCCGGTTAAAGCCACAGGAACCAAAGTCTTACAAGGAAAACCTCCAAATCTGACTGTTTCTGTTACCAATCTAAGTTGTGAAAGTTTTCGGGGATGCTTTTGGAGTACAGAACATGCATTATTGATGACTACAGCTAGGACTGCAGATGGTGCGTTGTGTTAAAAACAATATCTCAAACTTTTCCTCATCAGGCACTAATCACCGGCCTCGACGCCGCACAATCGATACATTCGTGTCGCGGCGCATTTTGTACAAGCAGCTGAAGGGATGTGGCACGACAGGACCAAATAAATCAAAAATAATTACAGTGATAAATCAGAGATTTGATGTGATTACACATTGATCCACTTCAGTAAGAACAGCTCAGCGAGCAGGAAATCCACCAGCTGCTTCTTTTGATTTATTCCGCAGAAAGAAGTGCTGACAGATATCTTCCCTGCAGACAAATCCCTGTTATTATCAGTTCAAAACACAATGTCACACAGGCTATGAGTTATAATACAGCTATAGCGGTAATAATTGTAACCGTGCCCTTTGTGCTGTCGCTGGACTCACCCCACACTAGGAAACGAGTTACGTATGACCATGATCATTTCCACATCGACGCGTCGACGTTTGTTTGATTTCTTATTTAGCACAGGCTGACTGAGGCTCCTCTGTGATGTCTGCTGAAGCAGTCAGAGAGTCTCAGGTTAGGATTTGTAAAGTCTTTGCTGCAGGATAGCAGTTTGTAATCAGCTGTGGCGTAAGAAGCACAGCAATTTATTTTTAGCCCGTGTCTCATCTGTGATATGAATAGCTCTGAAAGCCGCCGGCTTTTATTTTTTGTAAACTCAAGAAATGTTTGAAGTCAGACACCGCTGAGAGCATCTGTACTGCCACACTGTGTTCTGCTGGGATCAAATTGTACTTTTAATGCTGGTGCGTTATTTACTGTCGTCGATGCAGGACGGCTGAGCGGACAGATGACGGGGCACGACGTAGTTTTGGAGAACCTCGAACTCTTTTTAATATTGACAGCATTAGTGGGGTCATAATACAAAACTCAGAGATATTTGTTTTGTCCGTAACCGAAGCCGTTCTCAGAACACTGCTCCAAGCTAGGATGGTGGCAGGGTCCGCCAAATCTAAACAAAGCAAAACGGTCTGAAACCGTGTTGCCCTTCAAGGTCAGTTTGTTGTTGAGAAGAAAGTTTTGTTATTTAGTTTGTTTGAGCATAAAAAAATCAGTCAGTGAAGATCTTTTTTTCGGATTTAATTGTCTCCCCAAAACTACATAATGCACCTTTAAATAAACTACTACTCCTACTTATTCATCCACAGTCTCTTCGGTCTTCGGTCCAACATCTGTCGCCTGGTGCAGTGGGTTTCCTTCACCAGAAAACAGCCGCCTGCTGTGTCTGGAGAAGCTGCTAAAAAGCCATTAGACTGAACCAAAACTGTAACGCTGTGGGCGGGAAACCAAAACAATGGAGACGATAATGTTCGCCTACACGCCAGTCTACTCTCAAAGTTGTCGGACGGCCGTGCTGCCGATCGCATTACACAACTGTCTGTCTTATAGAAAAGATGTTGTGGTTTATGCGCCGCGCGACGCGATCGGCGACAGGGAGGTCAGCACATGACGAGTCGTTTCTGACGGGAGGTCTCCGAACAGCACTTACACACTCAACTCAGTTGATGTGTGAAAAGGGACGAGACCACATGTGAGGCGGGAGCGCTGGTGTTCCTGCAAACACTCCACCAGATTCTCCTTCGTTTCTTCAGCGAACACATCGAGGTGTCCCTCTTAAAGCCATGCTTCTCGGCACTCGCTGAAGATATCAACTTGAATTTACATTACATTGAACTTTAGTTGATGATTATTTCACTATTATCGAACAATCAAATGCTTTATAAACCATTTACGAGGCCGTGGTAAAACTTTAAGAACATCAGATGCAACTTTACATTAAACAATCACTTAATAAATGGTTTACAACAGTGAAATAATTATTCATTAAGGTTTAACTAACTATTAATCGACCATTTATTAATGATGGCTATTATAGTGCACCATAAACCATGAAACATTCAGTACAGTAAACACCTTCTTTTTTTATTAATGTGACACAATAGGACATGTGCCAAATCTGGGGCTCCCTCACAGTTATTTACCCTCCCAATGTAACTTGATATTTTTTAAAAACTTGCACACCAACACAGGTGTTTCCACTTATTCTGGATGATTAGACCTCCGCTCAGGTCGACCGATGAAGCTAAGAAGGGGGCATTACACGAGCCTCCCGTCAGCCAATCGCATAAACGAGACGAAGATGAAGGCGCGACGGCGTGCGTGAAACGTACAAGTACACGTTAAAAAACTAAAAAAACATCTTCAAAGCAAGACGCGATGCACAAAAAGTTGCGCGAAACCTCTCACGTCCTCCCAGAGTCTAATCGGCGTAAATGAAAACACCTGCGGCCGTCCAGCTGGTGCGTCAAAAATGTGCAATAACCTAAACATGAAGCACGAATGGGAGGGAAGTTTTTCTGCCTGAGCGCCAAGTTGCAGCATCGTTTGAGCAGAAGGGATCGACGAAAATGAAAGTGAAATGAAGACAAAGTGATTGACTCCAGCAGTTCTGTCAGATCGGCCTGGTATCAGCCAGCACGGGCAAGATAAACACTTCTTTTTACAATTTTTTCCTCAAAACGTCATCCATTTCTGTTTTTCCACAGCCCCGAGACACATTTCCTCTCTACTATCGGCACATGCCAGCTGCCTTGACTGCAGCCTGTATCCTTAACAGGGCGCTGAATGCTTCAGAGAGATTTAAAGAATTTCGCATGAGCACAATGATAATACAATTTTAAATGGCTGGATTCCAGGTAGCTCATTTCAGCTTCAGGGTCATGTTGGCTCACCGTCGCTATCATGAGTGACTAAGATGCTTGAGTAGAGCTGCGCCATTGTTAAGGTTATTAGGAACACCTGTGCTTTTCCTGCCACGACGAGTCATCATGTCTGCTGTGAAAAAAGGGTCCAGGCGCTGAACACCGGCTGCAGGGAGGTCCACCACAAGAGCAAACAGATACAGTGGAGCTACTGTGTCAAGAATACAGATCAGATCTATTTTTATTTGAATCAAAAAAATTAAATTAGTCGGTGTCACAGCTGTGCCACCGGCCGAAGTAGTTGTAGTTTTTACGTTTCTGTTTCTTTGAGCAAAGAAAACAAATAAAGGTGATCCCCAAAACGTCTAAGGCGGAGCAATCAGTAGTTATATTCATTAGCGTATGATCACCTGAAACTAAGAATTGCATTTCCGTCACCTTAGAATGAGCCCTTAATATTGCTTTCTACAGTAGCCCAGAAGGGACAAACCAAACGCTGGCCCCAGAAAGAGAGTCTGCGACCTCCTCGTTCAGATGCCAAATAAGTCACGCACCTGTGAGTGAGACAGTAAGAAGCTTTCCAAAATGTCAAAACGGCACAAGTGACAGCATTAAGACAGTTTCAGGGCAATAACACCACGTTTTCTTTTTCGCTGTACACCAGTCGGCAGCTTTCCTTCTTCGTGCTAAGCTAAGCCGGGCTAAACAAGCGCCAGACCTGACCGTCTCCGCGCTGGACAAAGACCGATGATGCAACGTGATGTCAGTCGTCTCGTCTGGCTGCAGGTGAGACGGCGAACCGGCTCGAAACGTTTCCCTTTACAACTCCAGCTTTGCTTTCAGGTGACTCACCGAGGTAACCCTGTCGGATAAAATAAAGATGTTTTTGTTTTTTCTCCCTGACAGGTAATGAACACATCAACGTCCCTCGACAGATTTGTTTTGAGGCCCGCGCTTGCGTTAACAACTGTATAGTGTGTGTGTTTTGTGTTTTAAATGCACTCCAGCTCTTTTCATGTAGCATCAGACGGCCGACGCGCAGCTCCGGTTTTTCACTCCTGTTTCTCCTTTGTGCGCTGCATTCTCCCGATAATCACGCACATGTGAGGAATCCTACTTCCTATTCCCACCAGTCTGTTTCCAGTTACTTAATTTCTACGAGCGGGGCGCGTCGCGTGTGCGTGTGTGAGCATTTTATTTCAGAAACGAGAGCATCCGTTGACCCCAAAGTGCTGCTTATGTGTGATGTGTCAGTATTGCATGCTCCCCTGGCACACATACTGTACACACACACACACACACACACACATATATCCACACAGTAAATCCCTGCTGCAGTCCCTTTCGGTACATCCCGCCTGATTCACGTTAACCCATAAAACATGTCTGACATATTAATCAGGTCTGCATGTGGGGGTAACTCTACTACTGCGCTGCTGTTAGGGGGAGGGCTCTCATTGGGCCATCCTCGTGGCCAATGAGAGGAGGCTGAATCTCTCCTCTCCTAGCAACAAGACTCCCCTTTTTTTTTTCTCTCCGAGCGGTGCAATCAGCAAACTGACACCCATAATTTTACAATATGAATAATTGCAACTTAACAGCTTGGCAGCAGAAACAGGGAAACACAAGTTTATCCTTTTCCACATCACTGGAAGATGTCTGCTTCCTCCCCGCCTGCCTGCCCGCCTGCCTGCCTGCCTGCCTGCCTGCCTTCCTCCCTCTCCCTCCTTCTCTCCATCTTGGCTGCAGCTCTGTCTCCGAGTGCATTCAGGCAGCTCCTGTCTTACCATCTTAAAGGAACAGCCCTGCATATTTAAGTTTTTTTTCTTTTTTTTTCCTTCTCTCAGTTCAGGGGCATTGTGGGTAATGGTCTGTACTTGTTGACCTCAGAGTGCTGAATGGCGGGGCCTCTCTCAGGAGGGAGAAGAAATACCTTGGCACAGAGCTATCATTTCCCCGAGACACTACCAACCTCTCAGCTATGAGCTCCTCTCTCTCTCCCTCTCTCTCTGTGCAGATGTTGCGCTCGCAGCTCGGCCCGTTTAACATCCAACGGCTTCGACCGAGACGATAATGCGAAAGGTGGATGAGCATTTTCAGACGCGGCGTTTCTTTTAAAAAGAGCAAACAGGACCAAACGTGGAAGAAAGTGTAGCCCGTCTGAAGGTTCGCCGCGGTCTTAAAAGACCCGGCCGCCGCTCTCGCACAGCACCTGTTGCCAGGCTACAGCAGCACACGTGCACATGGCTGTCCGACCCCTGACCCCGAATGCATTCCTGTCCTTGCCCCTCCGGGAGTCGGGGAGAGCGGAGCACATGTTACATGTCTGCACAGCGGCCTCAGACGACAAGAAAATACGCCCCGATTTTTACAGCTATCGCGTTGCTCACAGTGAGCTCAGGTACGAGCCACAGGTTGAATACATTTTTTTTAAATTTTTACGTTACGGTTCATTTGGTTAAGTAGCTCGCCGTTTCAACTCTTTGGATATTCAAATTAGAGCACGACGCCGCGGGAGAAATGCCTGCACTCAGGTACAAAGTCTCCCCTCTCACGCCCGTGCGAAATTTGACATGTGGCAATTGTAGGAACAGTCTGACCTTACACTTGCTAGACTTCTCAAATTTAGCAGAACAATATCTCATGCTCATTATAGGTCAATCGGGGTGGCGTGCAGAAAAACGTCTGGCAGGTTTGAGAAGCAGATAATTGACTACTGCCCATATGACCTCCTGTCCTTTCGGGCATCTTCCGTCGAGTCTCTGAATTGTCTAACAGCGGGAACAAAAGCCCCCACAAAGCTCATTTAGCCCGGTTTCAATGAGGATAGACAAGGAAAGAGCGCTCTCCCTTTGAAGTGTGTTCCCTCCGTCCTGCTCCGGCCCCACCTCCTGTCCGCCGGATCAGACCGTTACAGTACGAGCGGCTCGAACACACAACCAGCGTTCAACCTTAGGTGACCCTTGCTCTCATCAGACCCACCCTCCTCTGGAGGAATGCTGCTGATGGGAGTTTTTAATATTCCCCGGCCCTGTGTGCCCTCAAATTTGGCGGTGCGGCGTTAACACAAGCTGACACCACAGATTAGCCACAGACATCAGGAATGCCGCTGCCTTTTTGTGCCACGTGGACTTTGGCCAAAAGAGCCTTCGGTTGCAAAGGCCACAGAGACCTGCGAAAAACAGGTCCGTGACAGAAGAGACGGACGCTCCTCGGCGAGGTCGTCTTAACGCCCGGCGGGCTTCACACAGGCGGACGGTTTCTCGTTCCCCGCTCTCATTTGTGTCGTACGCGCGTCTCCACAGCGAGGACCTCGAGGTCGAGACGCGTCATTTAACAAGTCGGCGACAGAAATCTAGCTTCACTTTTAAAAAACTGGAGTTCCACCAGAGAAAGATGCAGCGAACACCTGCAGCGCGATCCAGCCCTCCAGATGCAGAGAGCTTCAAGCTGAGCAGTCACAACAGGCAGTTTAAGCCCCTTTGAAACCTAAGCAGCTTTAGGTCTTTATCAACACACACACACACACACACACACACACACACGCAATCACAGATACATAACTTTTCTAAGCCGGATCTGATTAAACAACAGCGTTAATGGCAAATGCATGAATAGCAAACACTTGATCACGAATCAACGTCCGAGTTTTCTGAGTGTTCGTGTTAAGACACGACTTACTGCACGTGCAACATGTTTCAAGGCCATCGCCGTGTTTGAATGTCCTGTTTTCTGTCGGCTGTCAAAGTAAATCACAAACTGACACAAACAGAACTCTGAGTTCATTCAATTTGGATTTCATACAACGTTCGGCTGAATTAATGTGAATAAAAAAGCAGGCGGCAGGGTCAACAAAGACATGCTTGGGCCGGGATTGTTTTTCTTTGGTGATTAATCTCTTGATCGTCGGCCCATGACATGTCAGAAAACGGTGGAAAGTGTGTATCAAGTGTTTTTCGGTCCTTAAATGTCTCCAGCCCAAAGATATTCTCTCATGGAGGAGGAGAGAAAACCAGGAGGTGTTCGCATTCAACACGAGGGAATCAGACAAATATTCACTCTCTTTCAACGGATTAATAGATTATCAGACCAGTTTGCAATTCATGTAGCTGACAACTCATCGATTAATCCAGTGAATCCTCGAGTGTGGGTTCGCAGCTCCCTGAATTTTTTTTTGCCATCGAATATTTATGATTGATTGTTTTACATGAAAAAAAAAGTTAAATGAAGTTATCCCTCATTTGTCCGACTTGTTTCTTTTTTTTTAAAAACATGATTCAAACCTGAGGGCGAGATTATTTGACGAGGGAACAGACTTTGACACAACATCAGCACATAAATATTGCTTCAATTACGGGATTAGAGTTTTGATTAGAGTTTGGTTGGGCCCCAGAAGAATTTTTCTTCAGTTTGAGAATGGCTGGAATTAATCAATGAATGGTCACAGCTGTCACAGAGATTAATCAGACGAGTTTCAGCCTCGGTTGAGCCGGAATAAGATGACGATGTCCGCCCAGTACAGCTACAGGAAAAGCTGTTTTATAGAAATAAACAGATCGATACAGCACAACAGCCGCATTTACTGTGTAACTACAGTCAGCTATACAGCAGTCCTGACACACACACACACACACACACACACAGTTGTGGTAAACCTAAGTTTTGTGATTGTGGCATGTTTACAGCAAATGTATATTTTCAAACAACAGATCAATTATGTGGCGAATGTGTGGCTGTCATCTGGCAAACAGATGCCGAAAACTTCACAAACATCTGGCGCGTTCAGGTTTCTACTGATTTCTGCACGTTTGTCCACATTTCGCCGCTCTCGCGTTCCGTAAACGCCAAAAAAACACTCGCAAAATAAAATCTTCACTGTAAAAAAAAGTGACTTCACTCAAAAAATCGAAGGAAACTGATGACCTCAAAATTACCAAGAAAAAAAAAAAGCTTATATGACTTCCATTTAAAAGTCTATTTTACTTGGTGATTCTGAGGAGATCAGTTCATTGACTTTTAAAGTAAAGTCAGCCTTTGAAATTTACGGCGTATGCAAATATATATGCATTTATTTGTTTGTATTTTCCTTTTTTAACAGCATCCCAACCATTTTAGAGGGCGGGAGTCACAGTGCACTGAGACTCTAAATTAAATGTTTTCAATTTCATAAAAAAATCCTGTTTGATCATGATAAAAAAGGTTTTAGTAGATTTTTACAGAACAATAAGTTGCCAATTTCCCCCCTTTTTTGAGACTGAGAGGTGCGAGCCGACACGTGTTGGTGTTGTTTTAATGTTTCTAAAAAGGCCTTTTATATTCGTCCAACCATTGTGAGACCTGGAACATTTATGCCATTTTTCTCTCTTGGTCATTAGTCTTCCTCTCTGTTTTTTTTAACTGATCGCTGCCGTTGGCCAACATCCAATGCCAGCGAACAGGAGAGCAGAGTTTCATTAAGACCGATCGCTGCTGTCGGCCAATCACTGCTTTCACTCATTAATATTAAAAAGAACGGCTGAAATAACACTCATGTGCTCACAGACTTAATATTTCACTATGAAGAAAAAAAAAGAATTGTAGGGAAATAACGCAAAACACATGTTGAGGTTCAACAAATGTAAATGTGTTCGATATGAAAACTCTGCAAAATAATGTATCTTGAGTCTGGCCTTTACTTGGGTCTTTCAGGAGGCAGTTTCCTGCAAAACTACGTGGCAAATAATCCTGTCAAAGTCAGAAATTAACTTCATTTGACTCGACAATGCCACCAGCCATCAATTAAACTATTCATTTATTCGCTCTACGGAAATTAATTTGTGAACACAAAAAAGGGACATTTCATGTTGGAGTGAGTAACGAAAACAAGGACACGTTTCAGCACCTCGCAGGTTTAACTGAGTGAATTGGTTTGATTACTTTGTTTGCTTGTTTTGACGAAAGAATGTCTACAACGTTACGTAACAAAAAGACTGAGTCACTGTAAGAAAATACATAAGATGATCAGACGGCTTGCTGCACACTGGAAAAAAACTGAAAAATCTAGTGCTGGAAGGACGGCAGAGCTGAGAGGAGCGAACCTGAGCTCGTGGTTAGCTGAAAAACAAACAACACGAAGGTGAATACGTATAAAGAAGAGAAAGGCGCACGGCTCTCTGGACGCGTTAGCGCCGAAGAACAACTGATGTACAGTACGCCGACCATCTTTTTCTTCAAAAATGAGGCGGGGGGAAACTGTCGGGGCGACAGGTTTGTGCAGCTGCTGTGGAGCGAGCACGCTGGGACTTGTGATCGCTCCACCGAGAGGAATCGATGTGACACTTCCTCCTGAAAAACTATAAAATCAAAACATGGCATTGGATCTTTACTAATGAGAGGAATGGGACGAGGAATTAAAAAACTGACGTTTGGACAAAGGCGATTAAAATGTGCTTGTTGATGATTCGCAGCCAGAAAGAAAACTGTAACACGGAAAAGGTTACGGACCGAACCTCCAAAGAAGACTGACGGGAGAGAGTTTGTGACTAATGTTCAAAGAACGGAGAGGATTACTGTTTTTGAAACGTACCAGCGGATACAGTCTTGCAAAATCCATTGTGTTCTACTGCTGTATGAGCCGACAATCAGGATGTGTGGATGCAAAAGTGACCAAATGTTTTGTTTCTGTTTCTTTAAAATAAAAATAAATAATACAAAAACTCAGTAAAAAGTGCTTGTAGTAAAATCAGGAAATGATAAAATGCCAAAGTTGAACTCTCCTCGTCATATTTTGTCCTACGTGCGTACAATGGACACTTCTTTTTAAAAACATTTCAATAATAAAGGACGTATTGTCCAGCTGTCTACTCCGGCACTGACTCACTAACGGGCCTCCAACTCTTCAAACTTTACTGTACTTTAATTAAAGAGTGCGGAGGCTGAGGGAGAGATCTGAGCACTGCAGCAAACAGATTTAGCAAATTGCATATTGCTAATTGAAAAAACACCATACGATCAGAACCGGTAGGAACACAAAGGGAGACACGGGGGGACACCAGCAGCGGTCGATGATCACGAAACTGAGCCGACGACGTTGATTTTAACTTCAGCATTCTGATGATTGTTTTTTTTTTGTTTTGTTTCCCAGATGTTGACAAAAGAAGTAAAGATGTTTTCTCCTTTTGATTGTGTTTACTGTTAATCTCATCACACGACACCTACACAGCGCTGATGAAGCAGACTGCTGCAGTTGTTGATTTGATTGTTGCTTATTTGGGTTATGAATATTCATATTACAGGGAGCTACTGAAGAACAAAAGGGGGCTCTGTAGTTGAGACTGTTTATTTCAGTCAACTGTGGTCTAATATAAATATAAACACATTTCTGTTCTGCCCTTTTATTTTCTTATTTTTCTGCATTTCTGCTTCACAATAAACCAATATATGCATATGTGCAGGGCTCCAGACTAACTTTTTACACCAGTAGCACAAATTAAAGGAGCACTTTATTTTGAAATTTACAGAAATAACAATGTTCTGTTTTATTTAGAAAGAAACAGTCAAACAGTGAAGTAGTGCTTTAAGAGTCTCCTGGGTAGAGCCACAAACCTGTTGTTCAGCAGCAATGACCGTCATTTATTCGGGAAGTGGATCAGATTGGTCGCATGAGGTTTAATTTCGGTGCTGTTGAGGCCAAAGCCAAACGTTCACCTCCTGGTGTTACTCGTGATGAACAGCGGCGATTTTAAGAAACAAAATCACGGAGGGACGTATTTGCAAGTCGCACAGGCGCTCCTAGTTTACAAAAGTGGTTACAAAACGTCTGGAGCCCTGATACGTGGTTGTCAATGGTGTGAAGGTATCTAAAGAGGACCTGGACCTCACCATGAAACAGCTGAGGTTCATGTCAGGCCTCCAACAAGTGATTGAGAGTATGTTTTCACCCGTGTCCGTTTGTTGGTTGGTTTGTCAGCAGGTTTACACAGAATCTACTGAACGGATTTCCACAGAACTTGGACGGAGGCTGGGTCTTGGCCCAGAATAGAGCCCATTAACTGTTGGTGCGTATCAGGATAGAGACAGATTCAGGAGTCTCTTCCTTTAACACTGTGAGATTGGCCAGTTGATTTTTGTAATTCCGTTAATCTTTATCTTCTCGATCTTTATGAAATACAGGCATATTAAGGCTGCTGATCTAAAAATCCCAATCTAGTGGATTCAAATCTTTTCTATTTGATATTGATTGAATTAAAAGTTGCGCTCTACTGAGGGCCATTCAGGTTGGTGATCGATCCTTTTATCTGAGTCTATTGAATGAAAGGACATGAAACATCACCATCACAGGTTCCTGAAGCACAAGGTCTCATCTTGAAATCCCTTGTCTCGTCCAACCAAAAATATAAATATATTCAATTTAAAATTCCTTAAAAAAAAAAAAAAATCTAAATGTAAAGGAAGCAAATAATTTTTGCTTCATAAACAATTAAATGTTTCCATTCAAAATCATTTTCTGAACACTGATTTATATATTAAAAACCAGTTTCAGCATGCCAGATTTTGACAACATATCTTTATTCTATTCATTTATACTTAACCATGCGATATGATGAAGGTTATGTACCTGTCATCGTATTGGAATTTTTCGTGGTTAAAGCTTCCTTTTGATGATTTATTAAACTCAACCCTGAACGCAAAACTCAAAAGTCTGTTTTCCACACATCATATCTTCGCCTGCAGGTCTGTATGATGCCTAACCTACAGTAAATACAGTCTACTGGAGGTCTAATGGTGGCGCATGCACACGCACCAGAAGTTACACAGTGAAGTCATCGCTTTATCACCATGTCGCCCCCTGACACCACAAACGCGACATAAACACATCAGAGATCACCGCCGACCTCCAGACACCCGAGTGTGAAAACGACAGCCTGGATCAATACTTTGTTTAGCTCGAGAGCAGCTGTTGGCGGCGAGCTGAGATCACAAGAGCTCACTTTCAACAGGCCACGCCAGCAGCTGCAGCGACATGCTCAATGCAGGGAGGAGACCTGAGTTGGGCGGGATGCCTCGCGTGGCGGGAAAAGGAAAAAAAAAAAAGAAAGAAGAGAACCTCCATCTGCTGCCTCAAACCTCGGATCATTCTTCA
This sequence comes from Lagodon rhomboides, assembly GCA_039737535.1. Classification (NCBI taxonomy): domain Eukaryota; kingdom Metazoa; phylum Chordata; class Actinopteri; order Spariformes; family Sparidae; genus Lagodon; species Lagodon rhomboides. Next base: position 8,658,931 of record CM077795.1, on the reverse strand, counting down.
GCATCAGATTCATTTTTTGAACAGTCGGACCACGGATCACCTCAGAGCCCCGGGTATCAAAACTGACCGGACTTGCCAGTGTTAATGAACACAAACACTGTCACATATGGACGACGGTTTCTCTGTTAAATTCGTGGCTGCTTAATCACCGTCAACTCGCACGACTCTCATATGAACGCATCAAAATCCGATGAAACCGAGACGGGAGGAGAAATGCTGATCAGGAAAAGATGTGAGAGGAGGTAGAAGATGGAAGCAGAGTGCGGCGCTGCCTGTGAGGGTGGAGGTGGGGGTGGGGGGGTTTGCCTCAAAGTCCTCATGTCATCCATGCTTGGAGGAAAAAAAAGAGAAGAAAATCACATACAGGGCCCCTGTCTCATTTCTATGGCAACCTGAAGGCTATTATCGTACCTTGCCATTCATTATGAAAGGGCTTCAGTTGACGGGGAGCGGGACGGGGTGGGGAGAGGGGAGGACAGTGTGCTGCGTTTTCCCCGCTCACAGCTGGGAAACAGGCGGAAAAGGAATGAATGAGTGAAAGAAAAAACGCCACTATGCGGAGTAAATCAGCAAAGTCTGCTGCCACTCGCAGTATAACTTTATTAATGCGAGGCATTTCTCTGTTTTGACAATGAGCGGCTGCACGTCGAACCGACAGCGGCGCTGCTCGTGACAGCGCTGTTTTCTGACCCGCTGCAGAACACGAGAGAAGGTGGACCTTGATCTGAAACTGGTTTGTCAAATGTGATCAGCTTCAGATATACAGTACAATATAATGCACACGGACAGGCTTAAAGGAGCACTATGTAGTTTTGAATTTTAAATCTTTACAACATTAATGTGGTAATAATTCAAAGTTCCATAACTGAGTAAACAGGCTGTTCTCAGAGGGGAATAAGGTCCTCGAAACACTGTTTGAAGCTAGAGAGGTGTTTCTCAGTAAGTGCAACATCTCAACAAGAGTGGCACTCAGTAGAGCGTATACCTCCGTCAAGGCCAACCAGGGCGCTTTTGTACTCACTCATAGTTACCAGCCACTGAAATACACTTGATGTTCTCCATTTTCTCCGTGCAAAAATGTCGCAAAAGCCCCCTACTGCATCTTGAAATGTTTCAAGAGTGTGAGAAAAAAATGTCCCGGCTCCGTCCCTTTATCAGGATCTATGACAAAATTTAACGGGGTCTGTTCCTGAGACTCATCCTCCAACCAGATCATTGAAATCTGCTCTGTATTTTTTTTTGTAATCCTGCTGACAAACCAACAAACATACGGACACGAGTGAAAACATAACTCCTTAATTGCGATTTTTTAAATTTTATTTATTGCATGATTGATGATGGCATGACAGAGTTGAACGACCAGCGTCTTTCCAATGCACAGGTGAATCTGTTGAGGAGGTACTACAACCCCAATTCCATAAAAATTGGGGCTCCGTAAAAACATAAATGAAACAGAATTCGATAAATCACAAGTATTTTTTTACATGTATCTCAATCGAAAACAGCACAAAGAGAATATATTAAATGTTTTGTCACATCAGCCTTTGTAAATATATGTTTACTCTGAATTTGACGCCCTCATCTTTTTTTTTAACAAGCATTATCTTTAAAAAGGCTCAGTCCTTCACAAGCAAGGACGGGGTGAGGCTCAACACTTCGTGATACACATGATTGCATAAAGGATATTCCTGCACGGGCTCAGAAATACTCCTCGGTAAACAGTGTGATTGAGAATGATTGCATTCTGTTTATATTTACATTTCAAACAGCATCCCTGCATCTTTTTTTTTAGGACTCAGCGTTGAAGAAACACATGCACACTTTTGGTGAACTCGAAACTGTCATTTTCCATTTTTGGATGCCGGCAAAAAAAAAAAAAAAGCAGAAAAAGAGAAATCTTGATCTGGTTATCTGTTTTTATTCTTCATTTTTCTCGACTGAATGAAATAACTGAATGAACAGATGATTCATGGACCCGCTCGGTTTGGTAAATGGGCAACATCTGCCTTCAGCGACGGTGACCACAGTTCAAGCAGAGGGATTTCTCTGCGGAAGTATTTAGTGAAAACATTTCTTTCGCCGAACCGCAAGCAAAATATTTCCTTTCTTTAGCCAAATTGTTTAGGTTGCTCGAAGTCGACTCTGAATTTAACCCTTGAGACAACTTGGCAACACTGCAAACGCAGCTGCTTGCGAGGATGTCGCGATGAAGCTTTAGTCGGTAGAAACTGAAGTATGTTGGATTGAGACCGTTCGACATATGCTGAAATGTTTCTGTAGCTAAATACAGATAAAACTCTTATTGACCGAAACGTGTTAAATATTGAAGAATTAAGTTTAAGTACACACAACAAACAGCCATCCTTGCATGACTCTGCAGACGCAGGCGCATGCTGTGTGAAAATAGGTTTTCGAGCAACTTTTAATAATACATCTGAGTTGTGATTGCAGTTTGATAGTTTTCGGTCCCCGCAGTAATGCTGCTGTTGATAACTGAGTGAGAGGAGTGAGCGGGGTGAGTGTGGCAGTGCATTAGCAGCCAGAGTCCATTCTCTGTATCCCCAGAGAGACCAGAGCGGGCATATTAACATTCTCCTCAGAAGGGCCACAGGATCTGCCTTCAATGCCGTCTGAATCCAAACAAAAGACGGTGTGTGTGTGTGTGTGTGTGTGCGCGCGCCCATGTGGGAGACACAGAGACAGCCTGGGTGTGTGTGTGTGTGTGTGCAACTGTGTGTAAGATGAGGAGAAAAAAGCAGGGAGAAGGAACGAGAGAAAAGGGCTACAAAAAGAGGAGGAGATGAGTTTCAGCGCTGGCTGCTGTGTAGAAATGTGCAGAACTGTTACCGCCGTGTCCCGCGGAATAAAAAAAAAAACTTTTCACAGAAGAATTAAGCGGCTGATTGAAATCGGCCTTCTTTTTCTTCTCTCTCTCTCTCTCAGCTTGTGTGACAGACAGACTTTGAAGCGATTTAAAATAAGAATGGAGAAACGTGTAAACGAGTTCAAAAGCAGCATATTTCTTTCATTTCATTGTGATCAGCGCCGTTTTTCAGTAAATTCTGCTTTATCAGAAAAAGAATGAAGTCTTTCTGCAAACTCGAAGCTCACTTATTCAATTTAATGTATGCCTTTTTGAGTATGTGATGTTCTTTGAGGCAGACCTTTTTTAGGTCTGAGCACATATTGGTTGAATCCAGAACAGAACCTGTTAGTGGGCCGTCTTTATATTTGATTATACAGTAGATACCAGTGCCGGTGCCTGGCTGCATCACTGTCATACCCAGTAGCAACTGTAGACAACTGACTTCCTATGCATAACTTCAAACATCTGGCCTTCATCGGCGAGTGCCCGAAATCTTTTTCACATTCCTCGTGCAAACTGTACCGTGTCATGCAAACTGTGTCTGCTCTCCAGAGAATTCACTGCACTCTTATTCTCTCATTATTGATGATGAGGTACAATCACAATTTCGTCAGGGACGTATTCTATTCATGATAAATACAGGTGGAACGGCACATTAAAATGACACTACGTCTCACATAAAAAGACAAAATGTAGGTAAAAAACAGACAGGAATTGATAACAATACAGAAGAGCACCAACGTGCACTGTCAGTTCAACATGGAATCAAATGTTGGCGTGCAGAGGGCAACAGTTCTGTTTCCTTCCATTAAAGAAACAAGACAATATTCTGATATGTCTGTCAAAGTGCATTTAGGCGTGTCCAACTCTCTTTTACATGTGAAATGGTGCATAATCCGGGTGCAAAGTAATGCACAAGGTACAAAAGGTTGCATTTAGACTGTAGGTGTGTACTGAATGAATTCAACCAGTCAGTGTTGCATCTCCCATTCCATTTAAAAGCATATTATCATTTAAACAGCACGACCCATCCTCATAGTGGGACAGGTATGTGGTCCTTGGTTTGACTGCGTATGAGCGAATGCACCAGTATTTCACTGAGGAGGAGTTGGTGTGCTGCTGTTGGTCCCTGTGTGTGCTACAGTGATGAGCAGGTTGGGCGGGCAGGTCACAGAAATTATCATTCGGATAAATAGTGGGTGGAATGTGGGTGGCTGAAATAATACATCTTTAATGAGGAAAATATTATTTACAATACCTGCAGCGATCCCCCAGCAGCAGAAAAGACAAGTGTGTCTCCAGAGCCTGTGTGCAAATTTACATACGAGCTTAACGTCATTGATTATTTAAATCAAGGCCCATAAAGGGAAATTGTTTAAAGTAAGGCAGCCGTCCTCCAAACAAATCCATTTACAGTATAAGCGGCAAGTTTAATTCTGTTTCCTCTGGCAGGTTTCCTCCGTCCTGTCTAGTTTATAATGGAAGCTTTAAGCTTTGATGCTTAAATGTGCCACAATATTTGGCACAGACATGTTTAAAATGACTGAAAGCATCCTCTCTAATCATTAAAGCAAAGCGTACGCAAGATGTTCACCCGCAGAGGCGTCTTACCATCTCAACAATGCATGCTCGGTCTATGGTGCATTAGCTTTTTGCTTCCTCAAAATAGCAATGCACCAAAAAGCACCTGACCACACCTTATTTTAAGACAAACATGCAACTGGGTGCACAGTTGGGCAAGGAGCATTGACACTAGCGCTGCGCTGCTTTGCTACTGTAGAAACATGGCCGACTCCGTTTATATCTGTAGATATAAAATGTGCATTCCAATATAACAAAAACACAATGACTCTTAGTTTCAGGTGATTATTTACACTAAATAAACAACATAATCATGTATTTTATATTCTATTCTTTTCTATTCTCTGCTGATGATGTGAAAAGTTTAACTGAACACCAAAGTCACTGGGATTCCTCCTCTGGGCACCATGGGTATCTGTAAAAAAACAAAAACGCATCAAAAACTGCTTGGATATTTGAGTCTGGACCAAAAGAGGGGGGACCGACAGACAGAAAAACAGGTGGTGTGAAATAATTAACACCACAATATAAGTAATGGCCTGTGTTCTGAAAACCTGTTGCCCATTATGACCTTTCCTGAACAGCAGGGAATTGACAAACACAGAAACCTGACAAAATGCATTTGTGAATATGTTATATTTTTTGTTAGCTGTTTTTTGAGGCCCTCATCTACAGCATCTGTTGCTGTTTTTGACTGAGTTTACACTGTAAATCTAGTGTTCCCCATCAATAAACTTGACTCTGGCAGCCCACCAAAGTCTAATTTACTGCGCTATAGTCACACATTGATCCAAAAAACATGAACACTCAAACAATATTTAAATTCTGTTTGCATCATTGATTCAGCAAAGCCTTGCAAACCTTGCTGTACGCACATGCTCACACACACACACACACAAACTCCAGGCCAAGTTGAACTGCAAGGCGAAACTATGATCGTGACAAGGAAAAAACACAACAACATACAGCAACGGCTTTCAGGTAGTTTCACGTGTTAGCCTGCAGTCTATCTGTCCCTAGACTGTAGTGAGGTATAGTAATAATTAGCTGGTAATAGTTTGCTGATAATTGTATTCCTTGTTGCCTCTTCCTCTTCCAGTGCATGAGTTGTATTTCTGAAATAAAACTCATAATTTTAAAACAAGACAGTGAAAGTCTCTCAGCCTGAACAAAGTTTAGTTACAGTGGATCAATAATGACTATCGCCTATAGGCTTGTGTTAATGGTGTGTATAGCCAAGGTGCATTGTTAAAGAAAAGTGATAATTACCTACCTAATTACCAGGCAGCAGAGACTGAGCTCGGGGTTATAGTTGAGTATTTTCAACATTTTCTACAATTTCTCATTTATGTCCATGATATCTATAATATTGTCCTCTTAATACGTGCACCTGATTGATGCATTTAACTTAGCAGGTCCATGCGGGAAACACTGGTGCAGCACTCCTGTTAATTTGTTAACTCCTCTATTTCCATCTGTCTTACCATGAATGATTTGTCCATCAACACTGTATCTGTCGATAGCTGCGAGTCTGAGGTCATTTAAGGACAGATTCTACAATTTGGGAAGAGAGTTTTCCAGCTCAGACAAAACATTTACATACATATTCTTGGCATGACTGACCAACACGTGGAGCAGAGGGCTGTCTTTACCAGACTTTACTGACTGCCAGATAAATGCCGACAACATTTTAACCTTGAAGCGAAGCAAACTGCAGTGCATGTATGTGCAGAGACGCAAGATAGAAAAATAAAACGGGTGAGCTCGGATGTATGGAAGTATTCCTGAGGGACAGTTTGTTGTGTTCGTACTCTCTCTTTATGATTGCATTAGTTTAGTTTTCTTCTTGGCAGAGAGTCTGAGAGGACTGAAGACCGTCTGAACTCACTGCTGCATCACTGTGGCCTCCACCTACTCAAATCCAAAGCGCAGTTCAATACAGCATAACCACATCCAGACTGTACAGCGCTCTCTGAATCTGTCCCCTTTGTCTTTTTAAATGTTCGTACTTCACCTCTACCTGATTCTGCTGGTGTTGTGCCACTGTAGTACTACAAAAATACTTGTATATTCACAATATTTGTGAATAATTCATCTATACAATCTAATTATGTTCAAACTTGTGTGAAAATCACGTGTTCGGAGTGACTGTCAGCGTGTGTGCAGCACTCGTTTTTATGATGGAAGTCTGCTCTGTGCACATATGGCCATACAGCACAGATTCTGCCAAACATAATTAGAATGAGGACTTTCTTATTCCCTCTCTCGCTGCCTCCCCGACACACACACACACACACACACACACACGCACACAAAGATTGCATATATGTGTGTTCATGTGCTCAGCATTCACTGGGCTTCATGAACACAAAAAAAAATGCCCGCAGAATCAGGGACAGATTGTGATGCATATTTTCCCTAAAAAAAAAACAACAATAACATCTTGCAAAAAAAAAGATAGCCCTCTGTTTCAGAACAGAATTTGTAAATAAGTGAATTAACCATGAGTTTACTTTCACACCTATGTGCTGTGGTTGTTTATTGTTATGTTTAACTGTCGTCGAGTTATTTTAGTGACCGTCGTAGTAAGATTCTCATAATTGTTTTGCTAGCTGGACACACAGTCTGCATTTGAATACGTGCTGACAGCGACATACCTTCCTTTTTATGCTAGTGAGTATAAATTTGCTGCAAGATTGAGATTAAAGTATCTGCAGCCTCCACTGCAAACCGTTCAGGTATAATTTGCACCTAAAATTTCCAGGTGTGTGCCGCGGTAGAACGCGTCCATTAGCTGGGTGCGGGGAAGCATTGTGCAAAACGCGAGTGGCAGGAGAGAGACGCTGGCAAACACTTGAGGCTGGGTTCGACGATTTGGTTTGAGTGCAGCTGAGGAAGGCAGACCGGCAGCACAAGCAGTAACAAGATGGCGGCGGTCTGCAGCAGAGATTGGAGTAAGCTCTGTCCAGGGAGAAAAGAGACAGAAAGCAGTAAGCGTAACCTGCTCAGGGCACCTCGGTGCCAAGTATCACAGTGATTTGGAGCCCGTCCCTACCACAAGGTGGGGCGGGCAGAGTGGAGCCAGCACCCACAGGAGCACCGATAGGTGAAGGGGGCGCGAGAACAATGGAATGGCTGCCTCCCAGACAGAGCCTGCCATACTGCAGTGATAAGGGAACAGGAAGGAGGGGGCGGCACAGGAGGTAGACACACCTGCTCCTGCCAGCGGAGCAACAGCAGCTACAGTAACAGGCAGCAGACAGAGAGACACTGCGGCGAGTCCAGCCTCCCTCTCATCCAGCGATCAGAGGGCATCTCAGGACTTAGTGAGAGCGTGAGTGAGATCACAGCGCGGGGGGAAGAGCTGGAAGTGACAGATGTAGGAAGACATAAAGCTGACAAAACCATACCCACCGACATATGCTGTACACTCGCATAACAGATGTGTTTATTCGTGCGATAAGACATGAAAAATAAAAACTGCAGCCGAAATGTTGAGGTGTGCTCCCAGTGTTTGTGGTAGGAAATCACTACCACATTACGAGGGTAATAAGGGTTTTACAGTATAACCCAGTATAACTTCTTATCTGTTGTAACAGTGTTACGTTTTCGGATTTAATTTCAGCTGTCTTGAAACCTCTCTGAACTTGCTTTTTAATCAAAGATTAAAGCTGTGACAGGGCTGATTAAACCCTGTTGTTGCCACCACATCCTCACATTACCTCATTACTTGGCAAGTCCTCAACTGAACCGACTGCACATCCCCGGCCAGCTCAGCCATGACGTCAAAATCTATCTGAACGAACATGGCAACGATAATAATCACGTGTAATGCATGTCTGTATTTTACCGTAACATATTAGTAACATAACATCCGCTTGGCTTACTGTCCAATCAAAAGCCTCTCGTACGTACATTCGCTTTGTTTCTCGTCAATCAATTTCTACCACTGCAGGGCGAGCTGTGTGCGCTATACCTGGCTGCACACTGTAAGACTGTGAAATAAATACAAATGAATAAAATAATATTCACACCAAGCAAGATGTCAGTGAAAGACACCGAAAGATCTGTAGTCTTTTCTGTGGTCGGCCATTTTACAAGTTGGAAAAAAACCTAGCAGAGGCCAGGGGGGCCAAGGCTGTGGTGGGAGGTCTTAATAATGTGCAGTGTGCACGCACACACACGCAGCGATGGAGGTACAGTGCGAATGCTCGAGCTTCACACACGGAAGCTTTTCGTTTTACTCGCAGTCATTAACTTTTTTGTCAGAGCGGAGGGATGACATTTCAAAACCAAACAGAATATCTGCACTCGACAGACATTCGCCACGTCTCTCGTTTGTTTCCTCTTCCTCGCGGTCCGTCTGGATGCACGCTTTCTCTGCGTGTTTTTGCTGAACAAGGCAAACACTGACACCATGACCTACTGCTCTGAGTAGGAGCCCCCGCTGAACTCAGGCGACATCCCATGACCGCATTTACATTTAACCACCAAATACATGAATGTGAAAACAAGGATTTTTTTTCTGGGAGGAACGCTCAGATAATCTTCTTCTACTGCCTTTTCCCCCACGTATGCTCCTTGAGATGCATATAAATAGATGGCGTAACATTAATGCAGAAATAAACATCTAACCCCTGCAGCTAAATCATCTCAATGTGCGTATGATGCACGAACAATGAAAGGTCAGACATCCTACAGAAATCAGCAGTCAGATCCTACTGTACAGAATGCATTTGTCAGGCTCTGCTGCAGAATGGGGAGGGTTAGAGCTGACTTACGCCAAGATATCAAATGCTTGTTTAGTCTTATAATATACATGTGGCTAACCTGCATTACATGACAACCTTTCTTACAGCTGTACCCTCTCATGTAGTAAACTCAAACCAAGCTGAGGAGCAAAACTCCCAATGAGATCTGAAGTGCATGACAATGCCGATGACTTGCAGATTTACAGAAGTCATTTCTCGGTAGAAGCGTTGGACCACATAGTAAAAAACGCCTTTTTCACGAATCCTTAAATTCCTCGAGCCAGGGGAGGCGGGTTGGACCAAAAATGACAGCTGTTTCTTCAACCGTTCAATGTGACATGGCTAAAAATGCCTCCTTATCAAAGCTGAAAATAGAATCAGATCTCAAAGCTACCTGTCCTTCAAACACGTAATCACTGCATCGCCTCCCGTCCAAACTAATGAAAGAATGAGGACAAAACATCAAACAGTATCGCTGTTCAAAGAGAGCGACTTCAGAGTGGCTGAAGAAGAAGAAGACGAAGAAGAAGAAGGAGAAGAAGAAGACGAAGGAGGAGGAGACGTATACGGGGTAACATCCTGTAGGTGTGGATAAAGGGAGGGGAGAGCTGGAAATGAAGCTGTTACTGTGATCACAGATCACCGACCAATTATAGAAACAGACATTTGCCTCCAGACACATTTCAACACACTAAACTGTAGTTTAAGGAGAACTGTGAGACCCACATGCAGCAAAACATGAACCGAATACTGCCCTGCTCGTTCTACTCGTCCATTCAAACACACTGTACACGAAAACAGCCTTATATTCCCATTTTGCATCTCATTCATGACAATAATAAATATCCCATAACTTCACTCAAGCATACATCGTTTCCCTGTTTAGCATCTTCTATTCACATGTAAAAAAAAGACACATGAACATATAGGTATAGAAATAGAAAGATGACAATTTGTATGAGGTCAAACACAAGTGTACTGAGCTTTCAGTGTCACGCTCTATCCAGTACTTTGTGTTGCTCTCAAGATGAAGCATGTGGACACTGGGACAAGTGCTCATGGAAAATATTTTATAATATATAGTAAATTGAAGCACTGAATACCATTATATTCATAAAGTGAGTCGCACTGTGCAGCAAGTGATATTATGTGTGCTTTTTTTCCTGCTGCATACAAATGAATAAATGTCCACTCATATATCGTCAGTCTATTACCGCAAACGTATGACTATATGTCTATACAGTACACACAGCGCAGTGTGTGAGAGTCTGAGTGAAGTCCTTGTGCTCTTCGTCTATGTTAGCATGTGTAACATTAGTCACTGTGGGTGTAACCTTAGTCACAAATTCCTCACTCATTCATTGTACCTGCCCAGAAAAACGAGGATACTGTAAATGTAACAGCGTTTCGCCATGTCACCCCACCTTGTCTGGACATCCCTCCATCCCAGTCACATGTCCTTCATATCCACATTCCTCTATCCATCTACCCCCTCTCCCCCACCCAGCGCCACACTCGTTGTGCCTGCCTCTGGGTCTAAAACCCTCCATATTCTGAAATAAACCCAACGGTCCTCCTTTTAGTTCACCCTCTATCTCTATTTTTTCGCTGTGTGGGTGGATTAAATGAACATTCCCTGTCATCGTGCCTAGCTAAAAAAGTGAATCCCTTCTTCGTTGCGCTTTCTGTCTTTCCGCCATGTTAGTCTCTTTTTCTTTTTTTTTTTTGCATTAGGCTCCAGAGATGTGTGAGTGCCCCTCGCAGCTCCCAAGAACCCAACCCGTGCACATCACAGCAAAACGTCACAAGTTAGGGTCTCAGGGAATGAGAGAGGTACAGATCGCTTTTTTTTGTCTGGCCTTTCCTATGCGACACAGAGTCGATCATCTGCTGCATGAGCGCTATGGCAGAGACTGGAGCAGACAATGGCAGCTTCCTCTCTCCCTGGCTTTGTGCTGTGCCCTAAGTCTCAGCTTTGCCACTAAGTCCAGTGTGGTCTCGGCAAATCGGGGTCCGCGCAACCCAGCTGCACATGATTAGTTTATCCATCAAACACTCAACATGTAAGCATCACGGTATTCTACTCATTAGTCAATCCCCGACACATGCTGTAAATCACAAACTGACCACATCTTATCGCAAGTGAACACACACGTACTGTACACACCACACTGTATTCACCACTGAATGGCCATACACACCCAGACAGACTGCACTTTATCATCACACGATGTTCATAAGAATGGCTCTGCCTCAGCGTGTGCTGGCCTCCCTGCCGCTGCCACAGCCTGGCTTGGCCGAACCATGTTATGATCATCTTTGATTTTTTTTGTACTTTAAATACCTAAATCCTGCACCATGCACTCGCGCAGCAGCACCAGGCAGACAACAAGAGCAGCAGCACAGACCAAAAATATACTACCACGGTCTCACTCACATAAAAATCCCTCCCCATTGCTAAAAAAGCCAAAGCTCCTTACCACTCGCATTCGCCGTATGAGAGATCCCATCCCCAGTCACGCCAGGCTTGTCAGTCCTCTGAGACCGCACCTGTCAATCATGCGCCTCTTACTTCATGGAGGGAAAAGCTCATTTGTCAAGTAGACAGAATGAGACCTGGCGGCCCACGAGATGAAGAGGAGGAGGAATGGGGAGGTTGGGAGGGCGATGAGACGAGATGCAAGTAAGGAGAGAGAAAACTCACCCAGCTGACTGTGGCGGCGGAGGCTGCCGCAGTCCTCTCTCCTTTCTGTGTGTCTGCGCCGGTCAGCCTAGCAAGAGGAACAGAGGAGGGGAGGAAGGGGCCAGACAAAACGCAATAAGAGAGAGATCCGCGAGGAAAACGGAAAGCTGGAGAGACAGAGAGAAGAAGAGGAAGAGATTTCTTTAGCGCTGCTAGCTCAGGCTCCGTTGAATGGATTATTTGGACTAGCACATGAGGCTGCTGTAGCAGATTGCTGCTGTCTAGCCGTCTGCTGCTCAGACATGCAAGACTATACCATGTGCAGCCAGAGAGAGCGGGCGAGAGAGATACAGAGACAGAGAGGGAGAGAGATGAAAGGGAGGGCAGGTGTAAGGTTAAAGGGTTAACGTAGGTGAACAAGAAATACAACAGAGACAGGTTTAAATAGAAAAATATGAGGAATGACTGACACGTCAGTAAATCTAGAAACTACGGGGGAAAGAGGCATCCATATAAAGACATAAAGCAGCAAGAGAAAATGCAGAAATCAATTATTTAAATGTCTTTACAAAGTAAGAATGCAGGAAGACGCACTGTAACAGGCACCAGTAGAAAAAATGCCATGCACAAGGGAAAGAAAGAGCAGATCAATGGGCCTTTGCGGCTCCATGCATGCTTACCAGTACAGGAGAGCAGGGACGAATGACAAACAGAATGAGAAAGAAAAGGAAGGAAAGAGAAGAACAGCAGTGTTAAGATAAGGTCAGTTAAGGCTCGATACGTAGCCCCTTAGTTGAATTAAAGGAAAGCCACGCATGCCACACACAATCCAATAAAGTAGACACGTGCCCAAATTTTCAGCATTCCTTAAAGTTTTCCATTGAAATCACAGCTTTACATCAGACCTTAGGAAAAAAAAACAAAAGGAAGTTCTTGTTATTGTCTGAATTTTTGCAAATATGGTTCAAAGCTATGAAAATAAGCTCAGGCACAAAGCGCCAAAACAGCCACAGTAGTGAATAATAGGAAAAAATGCGTAACGCCTGTTGCTGTAGTGCCTCTGCCTCTGCTACTCACCCCTCTTTCTCCATGTGACACTACTGCCCATCTTATTCTTCCCCTGTCTGTCTGTCTGTCTGCCTGTCTGGCTGTCTGTCTGTCTGCCTCCTGGTTCCATCTGTATCACATTTTCTCTCTGCGCTTTAGTCTCACTGTATCACACCTCTCTGTCTGTGCCTCTGTATTTTCTTTCTCCCTCCTCTGCCTTGCATGCTTCATGGATTGCAGGCTCAAGTCCCCAGGGCAGAGAAACTGTAGAGCCTGTGCTTTCCCCCCTCTGCCTGTTACACACAATACCGAAAGAGCAGTATCAGAGCGGGCAAGGAGAAATAAATATCATCCATTCATTTCCTCCCACAGCTGAAATCACAGACTCTGAAGGCCCGCTATATGCAGAGAAGGAGAGATAAGGAAAGGTAGAGAGGGAGGAAGGGGAAAAGTAGTGAAGAGAACAAGAGCATACAGGAGCAGAGGAGGGAAAGAAAGAAGGCAAAGATAGGCAATCACATTTTTGTCTTACAATGTCTCTTTTCAAGCTCCTTTTCATTTAAGAAAAGAAAAAAAAAAAATCCTTCTCCAGTCGGCAAGTCCGGTATTCTGTTCCTGTCTCTCTCTCCCTCTGTGTCTGCGAGAGTGAGTGGGTATTACAGCGTGCGTTTCATGGAGAGAAAGGAGGGTGGGGATAAGACTGAAAGAGAAAAGGAGGGGGTGGGGGTGGGGGGGCGCTGTTGCGCAGAAGAGATGTAGGCAAACTTCACCGAGCTCCATGAGGTGACCTCATAATTCTGATACAAACAGACGTATTTCAACCTTCAGTCCTCATCAATTTTCCAATTTGAAATAAACTGCCACAGCGCAGACTGACTGACTGACTTTGAAAGCAAACCATGAAGCCTCCCATCAATAAGCCTTCGACTAATACGATAATACCATTATAGTGCTAATGGTGGTGCTAATGCTAGCACAGCCACTGAAGAGATAGAGCTAGGCTGTCCCAGAGAAGAAGTACAAAATAGTAAGTAACATCTGCACACAGATCTAGAGGGTCTGTTCGTGAAATACAGACAGAAAATGCTGCTGTCAGAGATGAGCTGATGTCATCTGTAGCCACTATAATCAGGTGCATGGATGAGCAGTGATCAAAACATTTCTCAGTGATTCATTTTAATCTGATGCCAGAGACCTCCGAGCCCAGTATGAAGATCTCAAGATCTCAGAACAGATCAAGGAGAAATAGGTCTGGTGGTCCAACCAGGAGACCAAGAGGGCGCATGCAAAATTAATTTGCATCGCAAAGCCAAAACCCACCTAGGGCTTTTACACGTCCGCTAAATCATCCTCTGTGCAGAACGTCTTATTGGGACCTCTCTACCATCATGGTAAAGCTGTTTGTGTGGTTGTGAGACATCCAAAACCTTTTGTTACCCAGCAAAGTTATGTATGACTCTACTGGGGGAACTCAACTGGTCCGCAACTGGCAATGAACTATACGACTTCTAGAGAGCTGGTGCCACCCAGCAACACTAATGGTGAAGCTGTTGGCAGTGATGCAAGATGTTGAGACTGAGCAAGCTGTTTCTGACTAACTTTAACGGACTGTAAAGGCACCATTACAAAACCTGTAACTTACGCTAATGTTTATCGTTTAGCAAGCTAAGCTAGGCTTCTAGTGAGTGGCCTTTCGTTTTTTCGATCCGACTGTTTTGGTGTTGACTGTAGGCTACCATTTTACTTTTTAAAATATAACGCTTTCCAACTACCACCATTGATCATTGACATTAAAATACAGTTGCATATGCCTACTATATTCAGCTGACTGATTTGCACTAATGTTAGCATTTGCAGGTACAGCGGGCACTTCAGTGGTGCTGCTTAAGTAGCCCAGTTTCAACAGGGCTGCTGGAAATATTCTCCTCCTGCTCTACAATTCGCTTCCCATTTAGTTTGGAGCGTTCAGTTTGGAGTGTTTTTGAACCTTTCATATTACCTTTGCATCACTTTACAGTTTAAGTTTAGCCTGTAACTAATCATGGATGACGTATGAACGTGACCAAGTAGCAGGCTGAGACAAAAATATTACATTTCAATTTAAGTATTCCTATTCTAAATTCTTATTTTGATAGTTTTAACTGAATGTATGTTTTAAATGATCTTATCTGGGATTTCTGCACATACCACGAGAGGGAGCTCGACCAGAATAGTTGCTCTAAGCAGCGGACAATTGCTTTCATCATCATTACATCTAACGACTATACCAAGCTAGCCAATTTTAAACTGATGAGTTTTACTATTATTATTTTACAGTAAAGTACGAGGTGTTGCTGTTCTCGTTCATCACTTGAACAGTTGTCATCAACACTTCAGGAGATTACTAGCCCTTTTTTAAAATGTCATGAATAAGGCCAGTGCTGATGATATGCAAAACATTTTTTTTCAATCTGTCTTATCCAAAACTGGTTACAGGTATGCTGAAATTCTTGACAGCCCGATGTAACTCGAAGAGGTGATTGAGGCAGTCACAGCCATGCGAAGTGATAACATTCTTGGCCCTGACAGCTACCCAGCGGGATTTTGTAAAAGATTCTAGGGTAGGGTCGCACCACTCCCTCTAAACATGTCTACTCAATCAGGAATTCTTCCTTAAAAAACATTACATGAGGCCCTAGTTTCCCTTTTCCTTAAAAAAGATTACGACTCTAACTAGTGGTTCTTACTGCCTACTTTCACTGATAAGTGTAGACGGAAAAACTACTGGAGGTTCTCGCCCGACAGGCGTCATCAAAAATTTTCTAAGTTAAAATTCTTTAATGCAAGTGAATTGTTTGATAGTTTGACCATTTGATCTCTCTGTTCCTGAAAAAGAAGTCTCTTGAGATGCCAAAAAGCATCTACTACTTGACCTAAGAGTTTATACTTTTGAAACTTTTGGCTTTTGTGAGAAGTTCATATAATTAATGAAGCTCCTAAAGACCTCTCTGGTCTATTCAATACACACCTTTAGTAATAATCAAAACCTTTTTCAGATAGTTACAAGAAGGCTGTGGTTCTCTGTGCCATCTCTCACCCCATTGTTTGTCTTAGCCATTTCATCACTTGACCTTTAACATCACACACTAATATCAAGTATTTCTTGAAAAGGACAAGAACAAACGGTTTCATTGAATGCAGACGACTTCCTGCTGTACATCATTGACCTTGCGAACTCTCCCCATGTTTTTCATTGACAATTTCAAGTTCTCTCAGTCTTTTCTCAACTGACCTTTTACCTCTTATTGGTCAGACAGAGCTCAGTCTTCAATGCTGAAATAAAGTTACTGCTCCCTCGTGTCAGCTCAGTATCAATTAATATTCTTCTTAAGTTCTTTCATCTATTCAAATGCGTTCCTATATTAATTCCTCTTTACTTTCCTCTTCCATTTGGCCTTGTAAAGCTTAATGAATAGCAAGAAATATGCTACGACATTCAAAATCTCTTAAAAGCATGTCAGCAGCAGACTTTTTAGGATATTACTGGGTATCTAACAAACCCATTGACCATTGGCAGAAATGAAGACTGAAGTGCAGATGCCTCATCACGGTATATTCTTAAATCCTTATCATGTCCAACCTTCCTCTTTGCCAGCCTTAGTGTAGTCATAGTCTCTATTTCCTCAGGCATTACTCAAAAAATAAAACTGAGAAGAGCAAAATACAGCACTCTTTGCCAACATATTTTTTTTCATTTTCATACATTTCAACATATCTTATAGACTACTACTTTTTAAATTCTTAAGTCTTTTAATGATTTTATTTTGGTGGGTTGGGGGTTGTTCTGCTTTTTTTTCTATTGTATTTTGCATATTTTAGTATTACTACGTCCTGTTTTGTCTTGTTTTTTGTCATTTTTGTGTACATACTGTCACTAAATACAAAAAAAATCATATTATACAAATACAGTAATGCAATTAATAAAAAGAGAGAAAGAGAGAGAAGGAGGGTGCAAGGGCGAAAAAAGGCACTTTCAGGAAGTGGTAAAGGAAATGTAACTGGAAGCCTGGTGGTGTGGTCATCTTGTACTTTATCAGTATTAGCTGCTGTAAGGCAGAAGAAAAGGCCCGTGAAAAAAGGACGGGAGACAAGATGGTAAGAAAGCGGGACAAATGGGAAAAGGGGAATTATCGGAACAGGGTTCCTCTGACGGACAACACACAACGGGTTGAAATCAGTGACAGCAGAAAAATAGCCTGTGTGGTCCCACTGTATCACCCTGTTTCCTACCACTGGTTTACATGGATTTCCTTAAGAGTGTATTCCGTGTCATTTCAAGGTCAATTAAAAAACAAAGCTCTTACTTCATGTACTTTTTTTCTTTATCATCAGAGACTTGTCATTGTCTTACTCTATTCCAGCACTTTTATACTGTAAAGCAAATGCAACTCTCTGGGTCACGGGCATCACATGCTGTGGTGTCTCAACATATCACATGCACGTCAGTGCAGCGAAGGGTGTGCTCTTATAATCTCAGTTTTGCAAAATGCCTTTTCGTTTCGACTTCCTCTCAAGCGACGCTGACACTTCGATTCGGCAACACACAGAACTAACATTAGAACAGCTAAACGGGACTATTTATAGAAATTTTCAATGAAGACAAAAACCTACACTTAGATTCCACAAGGAGGGCGGGGTGTGTGTGTGTGTGTGTGTGTGTGTGTGCAGGGGGGGTCACCAGGGAGAGCTCCTGTATGCCTCCTGCTGTATACTGTAACACACTACCCCATGGCCACAACAAAACATCTCACACAGACAGGGATGGCAATGAAAAACACTTTCTGCTTTGAAAAAAACAGACTAAGCCGGGTAATTATGCGTCGAGAAAAAAACCCAAAACACGGTTAGAATCATGTTGAATCTCTCTACTGTAACTGACTCGCTCTCTCGTACTGCAGAAGCCGCCCCGTACCAGGGGCCCCTACTTCATTCTGGCCCACAGAGCTCCTTACTCCACCTCCATCGAACCCGGTGGCCTTGGGACAGAGAGCGAAGAGTTTAAGTGGAAACAGTCTTTCATCATCAGACCACTCCATGCTCTACACATCTGCACACAGCAGCACACCGCACTATGGTTCTTCAGAACAGGACTACATCCACTTGCACCTTTTATTAATTTGTGGTTCAGATGTAAAAATTGTACAAATTTGCACATACTTTAATGGTGGTGCAAATAAAAATGCAGCAGGAATAATTAATTTTCACAAAATCCTGCAACTGTGGTATAATTAACTGCAATTATTCTTATTTTATTTTGAAAAAGCAGCATTTGTTTCACCTCGATTTCATCTGTATGTCACATTCAGTGTTAAATAACAGAAGACAGCGATCAGAAACTATGCAGCTAAAATATGTCTGTGGAAAGCAGTCATATGGTTTGCAACAAGGCACAAGAAATTCATTTGAGTGTGCCTCAAATAAAGCAATAAATCAGTGTATTTTACATTGCTGTCAGGGACAGAGATGATTTCAGGGGTCTGTGGTTTTCTTGGTTTGAAGCAGTGAAAGTTGTTTCTGGCTGTTTTGATCACAGCAGTGTTTTTACCACATAGCTGCGCAGAGGAAAATATCGTTTTGGTTAAGTGAAACTGAACTTTGTACATAATTGGCTGCCAAGACCGTGTTCTTCCCCCTGCGGCTGTATGGTGTTTCCCTTCAGTGGCATCTCTTTCATTAGAGCGGCCCACAGACCTCGCTGCAGCAGCATGTTGGTGCCTTTTCCCCAATTTCCAAACATTTTCCCTCTAGGTGTCCTCTGCTCTGTCATTGTTTTAATATTGTCTTCTTGCCACAAATAATGTCATATGAGAGGACATTTTTTTGCCATGTTCATGCGAGTCTGTGACACATATTTCTATCTTTTCTTATGTCCTTTAAAAAAAATGTGAAGCGTTGTCAGAAAGAAAAGTAAAAAAATTGAAATCAACATTTTAGGGCCAGATACGAAACCACGTCATGTAAAGACATTGTATTTACAACCAACTGACCGTTCAAATATTGCAGTTGGTGTTGGGCGCTCAGTCCAGAGTGTGTGGTGTTTCCTCAGGGAAAGCTAGGAGGCTGTACAGTTATCTCCTGTGGTGTCACTCTGAACTATACAACCTACTACCTCAACCTGCGGAACACCGGAGGAAACCGCGGAATTCCTGCTTTCAAGGGGACAAAATGGACCAAATCTATCACGGTTGATGTGTTTTTACAGTATATTGTGAACTATATCATAATATCGATGGCTAGTATTGTTTTAAAGACAATTCAAAAAACCGTAAGGCGAAAATAGCCAGATGGGAAAGTCTGTGTCTTGCCAATCCATCGATTTTCAAACCTGACTAATTTTATGCAGACATCCTGTAAAGCCAGTATTGCTGTGACGCTGTCCTTAAGCGCTGACCCAATGGCCTAATTCAACCACATGATTTCCAAAGTCATACAGTATAATCCAACCCTCCCACTTTGGGTGGGGTCACTGCGTAAAGATGGGGCACGTGGGATAAGTTCGGTAGGGAGTGTCCTCCCGACAGGGTTGAAGTTGTTCAGTCGTTGGAACACAGGTAAGAACAGTTTGGTGTCATTAATGGACAATCTGTAACAAAGTCTGAAGCCAAAACCCGCTTCGAAGATTATTACATTGAGCTAGTTGTCTTTCTCACAGGCATAGGTCAGGTGCTGTATTTGCCAGGAAGACACATACCTATAGATACGAGCTTGTGCAGCCAGTCACCACAAGTTCGGATCTACGGGTTTGTGGCAGCTGGCAGTACCCCTTCAAGAGCAAATATGGAAGACGAAACTCACACAACATACAGAACTCTGTGGGCGTTCAAGCAAATGTGCCACAAAGAAGAACACAGTATTTAACAAGAACCAGAGTTAAAATGTTAATAACTTGGTACATGGACAGATCTTCAAAATGTTTTCAAGAAGATTAACGGGTTCAGTCTATTTTAACTTTTAGAATATTTCTTTTGAAATAAATCCTTCCCTCATTGTGCTGAAAATAAAATACTGTTCCTTTCATGTATTTTTGATGTTTCAGATTTAATAAGACCTTTTCAGTGTACTGTAGCTATAAAACATCTTTCCTGCTTACGCATTTTACACAAGGCAGCCTTGAAATTAAACCATGGTACAGTGAACAGGCCAGAGCACATGACTGTGAGATGGACGTGGTGTTTGTGTAACCTACTGATCACATTCTTCGGAGGTCAACATTTATTTTTGAAAACGCCAGACAGAAAAATATCTGCATGTTCTTTTATATTTGGACGTACAAAGATGTGATGCCAGTTGCGAATGAATTATTTGAAATAAATGTGTGCGCGCTGTAAAACGCCCTTGTAGGCGGAATGAGATTTTTATGAAATAACACATTATGAATAAAATGACCATAACAAGATTTAACTGCACCGGTATAGAACACAAAATGTGACGTCAGTTTTAATTTTGAAAAGAAAACCAGTGGTAAAATGTGGTGAAATTACCTGATGAATTATGCATTTCTATATTGTGTACTAACATATGATCTGACTACCTGCCACGAACACCATCAAAAAACATGCACTATGAAGAAATCATCAAGTACGCGTCCAGTGGTGCGGATCAGAAACTACACAGAACTGAGCGCACAGATATAAACAATAAGTATTGTAAATCGCCAACATACCAGTAGGGCACATGCTGGAACTGATGGTCAGACATCCTCTGGAATCAGATGGAGTCAGGCTTGAGTTGTAGTGTAGGCCAGTGCTTCAGCATAAATCAAGAAACCTATAAAAGCAGATATACAAATCATGAAAAACTGACTGAGCAGAACAGAAAGTCTAACGTTGACTGATAAGACACCGGTGCACACACATTCCCAAAACCCCTCACTTACAGACACGTGGTAGCCCACGCGCACCCTTAAAACACATAAAAGACGTAAAACTACAAGCACTACAACAAGATTCAATAACAAGAACAGTAGAAAAAAAAAAACGAGAAAAACTGCTAAATCACAAGCAAAAGAAAGAAGAGAACATCCCCTCGTTCTCCCTCTGTTACGCCCTCCTAACCCGTTGTCCAGTGCCCATTTTCCGGGGTACAAAAACCTCAAATCGCCTTTAAAAAAAGGTACGGCAAGAGAGAAATGGCAAAAGGTTGAATGCGGTAAGATGTGAGGAGGAGTCGCAGCGCAGGGCTGGCTACAGAAAAAGTGGAATTTGTGACCAAGCAAAGGAAAGGGTGGTGTTTTCTTTTTTTTTTTTTTTTTTTTTTTTTTGGTGCTTCATTCTGCTTGGCTTTTTTGGATCCCAGCAGGGTCCTTGGCTGCAGCTCTGTCTCTTCTTAGTGCTGCCAAAATTTAGACATATCCCTTTGTCTTACACTCTGTTGCATAAAATCAAATTGAGAGATGAGAAAAGATATAACTTAAAAAGAGACAAGGGGAAGAGGACCGGCCAGCAAAACTGGAGCGCAAGTTATTAAAGAAAAGGACACAGCATGAGTGAAAGTGCACAGAGCAAAGAGGAGAGAGGCTTAGCAGCTGAATGCAAGGGAAACAAAAATTCGTTTAAAAAAAAAAAAAAAAAAAGGAAAAAAAAAGTCGAGATGGAGGAGGCTTGTTTTCGCGTCAGAATTATTTTCTCTGCAAACATATTATTTCCCAAGTGCGAGCTGCAAAATGTTTCTTCTCTGCTGCTACAATACAGCAGCCGAAGCCTTTCCAAAGCTATGCCACGTAGTGAGAGAGGGAGAGAGAAAGCAGCCACTTTTTCCTCTCTCCAAAATGGCTGAGGGCCGGGGGAAAGCAGCTATGAGCAGAGAGGAAGAGTGGTGCTCCCCGTCCTGCTCAGGGGCGGGCTGGGCGATTCAGCGAGCATCTCTCCCCTCGTTTTCCCTCTCCTCACTCATGCCCTTTTGTCCCATTAGCCGTCTTTCAGACCAGACGAATGGCGTACAGCTGTGTTGTCAGTCCATGAGAAACTCTACTTGGCCCACCATGCAGCGGAAGGCTACGACTGTAAACGCGTAAGGCTGATATGGCTTATTAAGTGTCTCTCACATGGCTCACATCCTGATGCTACAAACTGTTGTCTGTTAATGTGACGTCCTCTGGATGCTTTATGTTCTCTATTAATATCTCCTGAATGCTCCACAGGACAAGTGAGTCTTGCTTTAAACCTGTATATTTTCTATTTACAAATGTTTTTTTTTTATTTTTTTATTTATCTCTGAGGGATTATGATGATTACTGTCAGCACTGCATGCCAACATGATAACCACAAATTGCCTATTTTTTTCACTTTCTGTGACTTTTACTTAAGTACATAATGTCCTCAATTTCATATCCTTAGCATAGCCACATAGTCCACAGTTTAATTTAATATCTACATTTCTCTGAAAAGATAAAAACATCTTAAAAAGTTTAGTAAGCCCTGATTTACTTGAGTAGACTCTCACCTTTCCTGCAGTACTTAACCTCAGCCCAGAACAGCATGTAGCCAGAGCGAAGCAGTCAATAGTGCCACATTCTCATCAATGTCTTTCTAGTGGAGTATCTCAAGGCTCTATCCATGGGCCGATTCTGTTCATTGTTATTTTGCTCCAGTGTGTCCTTGAAAAGCTGAGTAAGAAACCGCAAAGAAGAAATCTTCTTCAAGAAATTGAAGAAGACCTCAGAAATCGCTAACCTGATAAATCATTGATTAAGGACCCGTGCTTCATCTCTAATGCTACTAGATAAATTCAACAACAAAAATCATCTACTGGCTAAAAGACAACTGGAAACATCCAGAGGGCAGATGATTTTATTTCTTAAACTCCCAATTAAATAAAGAAATGATGCAACAGGGTAAAATAATCTTATGTGAGCCCATCCTGGTTTTTCCCCATTGAAAAAAATCAGAGGGTGGGGGAAATCCACTTCCATTCACTTGATCATGTTTGTCTTCCTTTACAGCAATAGCCTTTCTGTTTTAAACAGGGCGGTACTTGTTCCTTGTAGCATATACAGATGTGGGTGTCCACTGTTTTCATACAAAACGCTACTCATTTACAAAAAATTTCCATCCTACATCTGACAAATTAACCCACTGTTGAGGTAAACTGCACCAACACTGTAGGTACTTTTTCAGATTTTAAAGTAGCTGTTAGACTATTTCAAAAATGAAATACCAGTTAGCAGCTGCCGCATTAAATTGTCTTTAAGCGAGACATGATAATCGGCACCAGGGCGTTGCCCTATCTGATCATGTCTGACCCCTGGGAGAAAAATAAGCTAATTCATTAGCATTTTAAACAGTTACAAAAGTGCAAAAGGATCCTCAATATGTGCTATAGTTGATCTATAATATCTATTTCATTGGCACCACTTTACAATTAGACTGTAAGGTTTATAATTAGTTTATTAATAAGGTCATATAAAGCATTAATAAGCTGTTTTGACACATTAGATAAAAATAGGAACAGTGACCTGTTGCTTGCCAAATAGTTAGACCACTTCAATGTATGTAAATTGTGTTATAACTTGTCTGTAATTGTTTATTAATGATTTACAAAGTGTTTACAACCTAATTTCAAACCATTCATAAATCCTTCATAAGGGTCATCTTATTGTAAAGTGCTGTACTATTTCATACAAAAACCACCTGAAAACATAGACAGTATAGGAGCTTGTTAGTGTTAAGAGAGGGGGCAAAATGTTGAGTTCAGGATATTAAGTACCCTGAATACTAGTTTTGCCACAGCATGCCAATGGATTGCTGTCTGCTCCATGGTCACCACTTGAATCTAAATGAACAGATTTGACTTTCAGGATATTGCCAAGAACCCTGTCACAGTGCCGACACAGAAAAGGGCCTCTCCAAAACAGAAGGCTGGAGAAAACAGAGCGACCGGCATGGGCATAACCCCAAGCCTCTAACAAGGTAACCCCTTAAAGCCACTCTCGGAGCCTGGGAAACTGGGGAAGAGAAAGTGGGCCAAGACTGGGGAAAAATCATTAGCACATTTTTTATACAATAACACCAGGTCAGGGCAGAAGAGTCAGTGACAAGAAAGCAGAAGAATTCAGCCCTGAGTAATAGCCATCAACATTAAATCTGATTGTTTCAGTTTTCACTATTTTCTTACTGTCTGTGTTCTCATTATTGTCCATCTTGGGCCTTATTACAAGCTGTAGCCATGGTCCCAAAGTAGCCTGTTAGACATCTTACCAACTTTTAAATGGATTACCCCCCCTTTTTCCTTCCTGGATATTAACTAATAATTTACTTGGTGATACACTCGTGTTCAAATGAAACATTTATCACTGCAGTGTCACAGGCACAGTTGTTGGCGGAGAATTGGGATGTTAACTCCTCCCACTAGTGTGGTGGAGGTGTCTTTGTATCAATTTTAACCCTAAATTTCGCATCTGAGAGCCACCTTTAATAACGAACCTTCTGCTGGTACAAAATCCCAACACGCCTTTTCATCTGAGGGATGTGAAAGGGACATGCTAGGAGTAATCCTTTATTGGGGAGCAAAGCAATGTTGGATACAGCTACAACATTTTTGTGTGTCTTTTTATAAAATGGTGTTAAAGCTATGTTATTAAAGCACGTCCAGGACTCCTCACATTAAACTTAACCTTGGTTGTACTTTGACATGCCCATTATGAGGGTCTGCACTGTCCTTTTGACACAAATATAAGACTGCAGGAGCTGTATCTCGTCACTTGACTACTGTAGACTAAATCCAATAAAATAACTTAAAATGACTTCACACGGTGTCCTTATTAGCCGGACATATCACTTCTGGATATTTGAAACACTTGGTTTGGATAAACAGGTACCAGCTGCGTTTTCTCACTCTCCCTCTCTTCTCTGCGACAGCGAGTTGACACATGAAACATAATTTTTTTTTAAGGCCTGATATAAAGATGCAAAAACAAATGTTCCCATAAAGTGTGATACTAAATGTTTTACTACAGTGATTCTCTGCTGGTAGCCAAGAGAAGATGTACCTCCATGTTATGTTATATTATATTATATTTTAATAAAAATCTAAATTTAACGTCCTCAATGTTTTGTCAGTTTTTCCCTATGGTATCATAAATGGTATTAAATATGAATATTCTCAAGGTACTTTTCATCATTGTTACAATATTAGTCACTGTTAGAATATTAGTTGGGTCCTGAAAAAGGAAATGTTTTTATGTGAACGGTAGTTTCTAGAGTTGAAATGATGTGAAGTACACTTGAACTTGAACAGTACACTACTTTTAAATCTTCATTATAATAGCGGGTTAAAGCCCTTGGGCTGCTTCATTTTTCATAGAAAATCTGACAATCTGAGAAACCGATTACCTAAAAAAAAAAAACAACTAACATAGATTAATAATCTTAAATTGTTAAAACTTTTTAGCTCGTTCAACTTAAATGTAATAGTAACTTTACTTGGTAATTCTGAGGTAAATGATTTCTGGACTTTTTTAAAAGTAAAGTCAACTTTTAAAAATTAAAGGGGGGAACATTAACTATTTTGTAATATTAGTTATATTATTTAAAATAATATGCTTAAGCAAATAAACACTGTATATTATTCTAATATGATGTATGGAAGACTTGAATGAAGGCTACAAGCAGTGTCAATAATATATACTCAATAATAACTGATCGTTTTATTACGTCTTTTTTTTCTTTGGTAATTCTCTATTTGTGTTCAGGCTCTGATTCACAGCTGAATCAGACCTGTGTTTTCTACATAAATATCTACATGTAACCATCCAGGTTTGTCATTATCAAGAGACTTCTGGTTACTGTCACTTCAAGCATGTCCAATGATGTTCCTCCTTCAGACATGGTTCTTGTCTGTTGGCATTTGAGAGACAACTACAATTCTTTTCTGAGTATCTAGAAGCAAAATTAACCATCCCAGGGGGGAGACACTGCAAATGGCTGATTTCAATGGTTTGGATACAGCAGTCAAAACAGGAGATAACCACTCACAGTCCATCCTGTCTGCTGGAATCCCACAAGTAACGGAGGACAGACTCACTCATTCATGTTCAAATATCCCCTCAATAATGGGGCTTTAATATCACTGTACTCAATCTGCTTAATCACAGCTCAATATTATACATAGGGCTGCATGATATGGTAAAAAAAAACATATTGGGATTATTTTACAGATATTGCAAAAATTGTTAGTGTGAATGATCACTTTTTTTGCATCACAATTTTCATTTTCCCTGAAAGAACTATTGAAATAATAATGATGGTACATTTGTCGGGGTGACTAACTTGAAAAAAAGATTTGTTGACCAGGACATCTCTGAAGCTCTAAAGTATTTCATTATAATACTGTTTCTTCAAACATTTTACTTATTTAAAAAAATGCAGCATCTGCATCATGGATTTTGCACTTATTGCGATTTCGATAATACTCCAATTAATTGCGCAGCCCTAATTATATACAGTAATGATCTTCAAACTATAAAAGATCAAAGTTGGTGTGTATGTAAAGCAGTTTTTGTTGAGCAAAATGTTACCACTCACGGTCACTATAACCAAAAGCAGACATAAGGACATTAGATGTACCCATCTGTCTGCCAGAGACTTCGCTAGAGGAACAAAAGGAGAAGAAAAAGTAATTTGATTACATGTGTGCCTATAGTATGTGTCACAGGCACCATTATCAGCAGACTCGTACGTCAGAAGAATTAGTTGCACGTACTTGACCAACCTCACAAAAAAACATTTACTGGCATTGTTCATTCTCTCCCTCATTCTGTTTCCTTCCACGTATTTAGAGAAATCTATCTAGACGTGGAAGAAGTACCCAGACCTTCAGTACTACAGCAAAAGTAGCAATACCACATTGCAGAAATACAAGGAAAAGTCACGCACTTAAATGTTTACTTAAGAAAGAAGTACAGAAGAATTAAAATATACTGAAAAGGTGTGACAGGTAAAACTACTACTACCTACTACCTAACTACTAATGAGAAATGGAATATTTGAAAACAATATATTTAATACTATTGGATGATAATCCTTGATTAATTCATGTGTGGTGTAGCTGGTTTAAGTAATTTATATAGTTTATCTGCTGTGTGGCTTGTGAATTTTCGCCTCAGGGATCAATCAAGGTTGATATCAATCTATAATATCACATCATAATTCCATTATTTTATTAAAATATATCTGCAAAGCATAGTTTAAAGTCAAGTTGTCAAATAAGTAGTATTTTCCTCTGAATTGTAGTGCAGTTAAAGAAGAGGAAAACAGAATTACTTAGTAAAGTACCTCAAAATTCTACTTAATTGCAGTACTTTAGTATATACATTTAGTTACTTTCCATCACTGTATCTATCCATTAAGTTGACTGAGCTGTCAGTGCAGGCCTTCATGTAGATTTTATCCCCATGTTCGGTGCAACAGAGTGAACGTGTAAAGCCTCCACAGCACAGTGCTATCAGACAAGCAGGCAGGATAAAGCACCAGTGGGAGACACGAGACAGCAGCAGTATTTATTACTGTACATTTTCATTCACGCTCATACATCTCTGCTTCTTGATGTTCTGGTCCAGTTTTATCTTTTCTCCCCCTTTCATCTCCCCCATCTCTTGCAGCTTTGCCTGTCCCTCAATGTTCCCTCCTCTCGCTTCCACCATCAAATATTCTGCTCACGCACAACTGCGGCACCCTTTCTCCAGTCCTCCCCATTAATCCACACCACAGACATCTTGGCCCACTGTCTCGTCTCTCTCTCGCTCTCCCCCCTTCCTCTCTCTCTCTCTCTCGACGTGCACTCAAAACTCTCAAAGTCTGAGCCATTTCAGCAGAGAGTGCCTGAGCATTTTTCACAGGCCACGAGGCCCGACGCTGAACATGCTTTTTACTGTACGGACAGACTGGTAGTAAATCACTCCCTCCCTCCTTCTAAATGCCGCTGATTAGAAAACGTGAGACAGCGTTCTAGTCGGAGTAAAGGTTATACAGGATATCAGGGTAAACAGCACCACCAATCCACACACATGCAGTGTTTATAATCTGTACGTTCAGACACGCTTAACCTTTACTTTAACCGCTACAGGGAAAACGTCACAAAACAAAGCGGTGGCTCGCTTCAGCTGGGTCCGGCCAGCCTGTAATGTGCGGCTGGCTCTGCCCTGTTTGAGCCAGGTTTGGCCAGTTTCTAAAGACAGTGCAGACGCTGGCCTCGAGTCAGAAAACAACTAAATCTTCGGAGATAAAACTTTTATCCTGAGCATGCTCGAGTTTTTTTGCTTAGCACAGATTATCTGTTGTAAAAATAGAGTTCATCTGCTTTTATGAAAAAGAAAAAAATACAATCTTTTATGTGTGATTGCTAATTATAGGTTCAACAAACAAAAGAGCCGAGAACCACAATTATCAACAAGTTGCGGTCTCCACATCTATTCATCTCTCGGTATCCACCCAATTAAACATTTAAGTGGAACTTGAATCTCCTCTTGGCATGTCTGAATTAATGATTTACTGACATTAGAAACTTTTCATAACTTTCCAAATTTCCTCTCTCACCGTTATTATAATCGTAATATAGGAGAATGATAGAATTATTGCTGACCATGGTTGGACTGTACCGCAGTGTTTGCCAACATACCAGTACTGTATTCATCAGAGACGAAGTAAAACTATCCATTATGGGTGGCACGCTGCTTCTTTCGGTGCTTTGCAGGAGGAGATGAAAAAGGAGCGAGCACAATGACATAGCAGGGGTAAGGCTGCAGGAAGGAGAAAAAAGATCTAATTACTGTATTAATTACTTAATTTCTATTCATCTGCAGGATCCACTGGCTTGTACTAATCACTCCAAGAATGCAGCCAAATGCCCAATATTAACACATCTTCCATGACAGGAGGATGAGTGTTGGTCTAAAAGGGGATAAAGAAATGAGATTTACAGGCAAATTAAAGCGACTGATGCCATCAGATTTGCAAAAGAAGCAGCCCAACGTGGACGGAGAGCCAGAAAACTCACGAAGGTCACTTTCCTTTTGAAATTTTTTTTTTTAAAGAGCATGTGTTCTTTACTTAAGTGCTGATAGTGCACATTACTGAAATGCTGATGGATCGAAACAGTGTGATATTCGAAAGTATAAAAATCCAGGGTGGATCCACCGCCCCCCGTCTTCCTTCTCTGAAATAAGGGCTCAAGTTAAATTTTCCTGCAGTGCTTCGAACTAGCCCACAGTGCCTCATCAGCCACCCTCCTCTCCTGCCATTTCTTTCTATCACCCTCCTCTCCTGCCATTTCTTTCTATCACCCTCCACTCCTGCCATTTCAGACCCTTATTTCCCTGCCCTCTCTCCCCTCCCTCCTCTCTCTCTCATTCATTCAGTTTAATTTTGAACTCTGCACTGGTAGACAGGCAAAGAGGGTAGCTCCATGGTTACCTGGCACCAGGCCATCTCATTACACTGCCAATTGATTCTGGCCTGCCGCCACGTCCGCTGCCTCGCCTCCCCCCCTCCCCACACAGCACCCCTCACCATCCACCATCTCTGCACCCCAGACTGTCTGCAGCAAAGGAGATTTCAGAACACACAGGAAGGAAAGAGGCAAACAGCTTCTCTTTGCGTACATCAAACCCAGCTCGCATCCATGCGCCACTGCACACATTAAGAGCACAAAGACATAAACCCAACGCTCACTCACATAAATGTACGTGGAAATCTTTGTTCAAGATTACAAGGTTAAGACGAACAAAACATTCCAACAATTATAATTCCACGCTTATTGTCACATATTTGTCAAATCCATGTGTCTTGAGGTTAAATATGCATCCCATTAAGATTAATAATCGCATCATCAATTAGAAATTCTTTAAACGAGCTCCGGAATCACCTAAACTCTACTGGATGGTGGCGTAGTAGGTACTCTGCCGGATGAAAAATGTGATTTTTCAAGGATAAAGAGATGAGTTGCAAATGAGAAGAAATAACTCTGAAAAAATGTGAACAACACACCCACTGACACCACAAATTACGAGAAAGAAAATCTAAAAAAAACATGAGGGTAAAAAGCATGCTTGAAAATGTTTAATGCCGGCTTAAACGGAAGCTTTGCCTTTCCAAGAAACAATAAAAGCAAGAATCACTGTGGTATTTATGTCATTTTATTACTCACATTTTCCAAAGGAAAATAGGTAGGGACAATACATTTACATTTAATAAATTATTATTATTGGTAAATACATTTTTCCTTCTGTACTTTACTCTCTCTGAGTTAACAAAAATGTAATTTCACTTATAAAAAATAAGTCACCTAATACCTACGACATTGCCTCAAAGGAGGAAGCTTTTCAAAAGACCTGAAAGCAGCTGGAAAAACAGCTTTCACTTTGTGCACTTTACTCAACCTGGACAGCTGGACTAAATGTTGGACTATGTTGATGACTTGTTGCTCATATCTGAGGGTTCAACTCTTTGGCTCTTGGCTTTTGGATATATTTAAGGTTTGACCAGGTGTTTCCTCAGGTTAGACATGGTGCCCTGATCAGATTTGCATTTTGCATTACAAATGTTGCAACAAGTATTGCCTTGACTCACTGTGCAGGGGTGACGTCTCACTCTCTGTCTTTCTCTCTATAATGTTTAAAGACGGTCTCTCAGGTACCTACATTTGCAAACAACTGATTAACATGAATTATTATTCAGTAATACCAACGTAATCCGGTCAGTACCCTTAAAAGTACGGTATGTGTTCGGTACTCAACCCTATTACCACCACATTTTTGCATATTTAAGGACTTTACGCAGTACAACTTCCAGTCTTTTAATCCAATAAATTTGAGTATTGTTAAAGGTCCAAACCAGGGCATCAGTAGTTGACGACCAGGGGAACCCAAAGTGTCATTATTCTAAAAGGTTGGGAATGAGACTCAACAACAACTTTCTTACAAATTGGACCAGTGAGTATGAATGAGATGCTTATTTGGCCTCAAAACACCATCTGTGACACATACAGGGTCAATGACATGAAAGTTGTAGTCAACTTGAATGTTGGTGCCAAAAGTAAGTAAATTTAATCTGCAATCACGAGCACGATGATGTGTTGACAGGCTAAACAGAGCAAGTGACCATGCTCCCTTGAGATGTCTGTAATTTCTTGGTTTATCTCATTCTGTCACTGGTTCATGTTGTCAACAACAATGCCACATACTGTAATCACCCACTTTTAAATGGCTTCTTTTACGAGGCTACACTGAGCAAACACAGAAACTTCATACCAGCAACTTTGGCTTTAGCCTCAAACTTTCAAATCTTACACTGAGACAGACACACATTTCATGCTGGAGCAGTTTTAGCCCAAACAGAATCCTTGTAGGGCATTCCAAATATGTAAAGTGTGTGCTTCGAGTAATTTCGTCTAACTTGGAGCCAAATAGATTGGGATCGATGTCTAATGAGTCATCTTGCCCTATGAGACTCTCAGTCAGAGGCAGTGAGCGTCGGGGCGGGATCACTGCTGAGACATCTGTCTAGGTGTGACTCAGACGGTCGGAGCTTGCCTCTCCTTCTGCCGCTGCTGGCAGATGCCGAGGTCGTGGCCTCTAGGTCAGCAGGGATTTGAGGGGATCAGGAGTCAAAGGGATCATAAAGCCATATGACAGTGTGTCTACTGTGCCTTCAATATCCCCATATTCATCAGCCATTCATTCATGTTCCATTTAACATTGGAAAGGCTGAATCACGGCCGTTTTTGTATTGTGATGACTGTCCTCAAGATCTGCAATGGTCGTCCAACAAGGATGGAAGAGTGGTTTGTGGCTTTCATGTTAATCTACCAATAATTACCAATAATAATACCAATAATTCATTTTAATGATTGATTGATTCTCTTTTGTTCTCGATTCAGCGATTAGATGTTTGGGTAAAGTGTTTCCCAAAGCCCATGATGACAACTTCATGAATGTCTTGTTTTGTCTGAAGATATTCAGTTTACTGTCACCACGAAGTAAAGAAACATGAAAATATTCACATTTAAGAAGCTGGAATCAGAGATTTTTTACTTTATTTCTTTACAACAAAATCCTCAAAAGGATTAATCGATTATCAAAATAGTTGGTGATTATTTCAAAGCTGACAACTGATCTATAAAAGCCATATTTAAATCTGGGTTATGCCATTCAAACCCAGTAGTCGCTTACACTACTAACTGCAACGTATATCCAACGCATTTGCTCATATACACCAACGCTACTATAACATACTGTAATTGCTCAATATTAGACATCATAAGCCCTTTCTCCACCACGGCATTTATCTGTAGTCTCAAAGTTAAGTTCTCCCCCATTCC
The DNA here is from genome assembly GCA_039737535.1 of Lagodon rhomboides. Lineage (NCBI taxonomy): Eukaryota > Metazoa > Chordata > Actinopteri > Spariformes > Sparidae > Lagodon > Lagodon rhomboides. Next base: position 8,626,653 of record CM077795.1, on the reverse strand, counting down.
CCATTTTGCTTAGTTAATTCAGAGTCTAAATAAACTCTATACTCTATCATTATATTAAATCCATCCCCAAAAAAGGCTGGCTGACTAAGAAATCTTAAGACTGAAGAGCCACAACATATTTCATCTTCAAGTCAATGAAGCATAACTACTTTGAAGAATTGTATCTATATTTAACTATAAACATAAAGTATAGTTTACTACCCGAAAAGTAAGCAGAATCTAATCAGTGCACCCCAAAACATCTGCAAATCAAACACAATCAAAAAGTGTTCCATTCTTCACTTTGGTCGGTTCGATAGATTAGTTGCCACTTCATTTGAGATTCAGCCTGGTGCATTGATTGTAACTGTAGCAGCAGAACTAAACAGATACCATATTCATCTACAGCATAATTAAGAGCATATTGGCAACATTTACTGCCATTAAAACTTAAGACTTAATGTGGGACAGTCTAGTGACAAAGCAGCTGTGAAACCCATCATTGCTTCACCGTACAAAATTAATTTTACATCAAAGTCATCAGACAGGAAACGCACATCATGCAGCTCAGTATCACTTTCTGCTCATCTCTTTTGTCTTTCCTCACATACAATGTGAACACAGATCCTCACTGTTTACAAAATTGATACATCTTTCAAATAAAAACGTGTTTAATTCTGTTCCAAAAACCACGACTGTACCCCTGTATACCACTTATTTTAAGTGTACACATTCTGCTGTATTCATTGAGCCGTCAAGTACGGAAGGAGTCTTAACTTTGTACCAGTACAGTGACCTTGGTGAAATGCTTTGGTCATTTCATGGTTCACAGAGACATCACTTGTGTGTAAGTGGATGGAGGAATTCTGCGAGAGAGAAATTCAAACAGATCAGGTGTACTGTGTATTTCAGTGTAAAATATAAAGCTTGTGCCTCCACATATTTGGACCAGGTCTTACTACAAGCACCCACATCATCCCCTACTCTCGCAGCTTTAGTCAGCAAAACATTCACACACACCATTCAAAAGCCACATGTATGAAATGGTAAATTTACCTTTAAGCTAATTCGTATCCAGTGACCGTGCTTATGTAGAGAGTAAACTACAGGCAACCATCGAAAAAGAAACAACTTTGAGTGTATAAAGTCAGTTTATCTGCAGTGCTGTGCCTTCAAACTGATGATGGATATCACCACTCAAATCATTAGTTAAATGTCAGAAGGGTTGTCATCTATCTGCTGTCCATTTTCTGGCCGCTGCACGCTCATATGCCTTCTGACGCTGCACCTTCAGGACAAGGTCATCAATTTTATCCTAGCAGGTGACACCCAGCCATCCATCCATGCATCCATCTCCAAACAGACAGGTGCCTCACGTCTTGAGCACATTGTCTACAGAGACAGGATTCTATGTGAGTGAAGATGGCTTAGAAATATGTCTAAATTAAGATTGCCACTATTTCTAAAATGGAACATTCAAATCAATGCACCATTTCCTCTGATAATTGTTATTGTTTCTGCACAAAATGTGATTTCAGAAACCCATTTATCTGTCCTATTGACGAATCTAGTGAAGCACCAGAGGCTGACAAGAACACTTTTTCAATATTAATTATGGAGATATGTTTTAATTTCTTTAAGAGCAGCACAAACGGATTTTAATTAGACAAAGATTTCAGAATTCTGTACTCCACTATATTCTAATCAAACTGTGCAAAAAGGCAAATTTGCATTCAGGCAAATCCTCCAGAATCAAAGACTGACAACATCAACAGCCTCTGCATGATTGTGGTGACTGCTGGATGCACTAATCGACAGGAGCTTGCATCTTTATTGAGCTGGCACCATTACTCCAAGGAATTTGCCAACCTGCATAGCTCACAGTCGATGTACAGAAATGCAAGATTATTATAATTTTTCAGTATATCCAAAATCATATCATGAAAACATGCTTGTCTTCAGAATCTGTACGTTTCTTATCATTCGTTCCTGATAAGAAGCTTAGAACAACACCCACTGACACCACAAATTATGAGAAAAAAATGTAAAAAAACATGACAGCAAAAAGCATGCTTGAAAATGTGTGAGGAAACTTATTGTTGAATGCCGGCTTAAACAAAAGCTTTAAAACAATAAAAGCAAGAATCACTGTCGTATTTTTTTCACAGGTAATGCTCGTAGTATTTTGTTGATTACACCTTGGAGTTCATTAATCAAGGAGAGTCAGAATAGAGATTTTCCAGTGCAAGTCTGTCTCTCCAAAAACGGAGGGTTAGAGATGGGCCTCCCTACTTTGGGGCCCCTTTCCTGTACATGCACACGGGTTGTTTAAGGACACAGTGAACCAGGCTACCCGATCTAGGGAAGGGGCCAGGCAGGGGGAACAGTGACGGGACGGCCAAGTGGAAGAAACTCTCATGGAATCCTAAGAGCTCGCGCTGCTGGCTTTTTGCTAGAGGGAGTAGAGAGCGCTGGAAGAGAACGACGCGATTGGCTGATGTAAAAAATGAGGGAGGAGTGAGAGTGGGATGGATTTATGGACTCCGCCGGCAGCAAGGAGAAAAAAGGAATAAAGGTGGTGAGTGCAGGGTGTGCAAGTGTCTTCCAATGTGGCCATTTCTTCAAGTTATGGTACGGCACAGATGAAAGGCACTGTAAAGCATCTCTATTCTTACACAAGTCTGACATTGACGACATTCAGAAACTCAATTTCAGATTTTTTCCAAACATAAACTGCAGATTGCGGCTCAAAGCGGAGCAGGTTTTTGGTTGCTACGCTTTTAGATGACAACCCATCACACCTGCATTCTTTGGGGAATGGGAGCTGCCACACAGACCTTATCCCACTGCCCCCCTCCCGCCCCTTCTCCATTTTCTCTCCCCTTGTTACCTTGTCTCCCCCTCTCCTGTGTTCCTCTCCTTCTGTTGCTCCCCTTTCTGTGTGAGTGTGTCTGGGTCCTGCTGGAGAGGCTTTGTCTGTGAACACTGGAGCCCGGACCGGCCCACGGGGGCCAGATCCATGAATACCCACACTGTGAGAGCCGCTCTTTCTCTTCACACCACTTTCTCTACTGGAATGCCTGAGCAGTGAGGTAAGAAATGCACGCACGCGCTGTCATGTGCGCACGCACACAAGCATACAGTATGAGCAAACACACACACACATTTTCTCACTTTCTCGGCCTTACACACACGCACACACACACACACACATACACCACACTTTACACACAAACTGAGTGAGTCATGCGGTGATGAAAAGCCAGTGTTTTGTGTGTGAACCCTCTCACCCTGGACTCACATCCTGAGAGCCTTTCTCCTCCATCAGTCCCTGCCAAGCTCTCCCTCTAATTAAAGACCATTGGGTCCAATAGCATTGGCCCAGCTTCCCCCAGACCATGCCCCATCCCCAGCTCATAGAGGTCCTGAGCAGAGTAGAGTCTATGTGGAATGTGAATGACTGTGGTGATTAACAACTTCTCAGGGTTTCTAATTCCCCAGTTAATGGTGTGCTTGGCCGCAAGACTCATGCCAGCTTTACAGGAGGCGGGCCGAATATATAGACTTCAGCTGACAAGATAAAGTCTGCAAAAGCGTCTCAAAAAGATGATCGGTTGTTTGATCTTTTTGTTTTGAATCAACACGGAATGATAAAATCTTATCCCAGAAAACCAGATAAATATACATACAAACTTGAATAAAGGTTTTTGTTTTCTTTGCGCAGTTTAATTTGCCATCGATTACACCCAGTCACAAAGTCTGAGTATGGAGCAGAGCTGCAACGGTTTGTCAAAGAATTGAATAGTCTACTATACTAAAAATACTGGTTCCAGCTTTTTAGATGTAAGGATATTTTTTAGATATTTTTTTGTTATTTATGATATCAGATGAATAGTCTTTGGGGTTCGGACTGTTGGTTGGACAAAAGAAGCAATCGGAAGACGTTATTTTGGGGTTCTGGGAAAATGTGATGGGCACTTTTCATAATGAAAAAAAAAATGTATAGACTAAACTAGCATTGTCAAAAATATGTAAATATTGATACATATCGATTTTGAACATTTGACAAGGTTTACCAGTATCGATACAACAGTACTTGCTAGGTTTTTAATCGCTCTCCTCTCTGACAGCGAGTTGACACCTGAATGTCTGTAGTGCACGCATCTCCTCCAAAAGCAAATTAACTATAAGATGCTGTCGTTCCTTACATGCAGCACACAAACCTTGATATTTTCTTTAAATAAAATACAATTTAAATCCCTAAATTTTGGGTCAGTTTTTCCCTGTTTTATCGAACATGGTACCGAATATCAATATTTTTCAAGGTACTGTATGGACGTTAGACATTTCAGTAATGTTACAACACAAGACTAAACTATTAATTCATTAGAGGGAAAGATGCAATTTACTGAATTCCACAACACTGTGTGCGCTGTCAGTTTGAAGCACAAGAAGGATTTTTTTTTTTTCAAAGGTGCAGGTCGGTCAAGGGCCGTGCAGTTTGCTCCGTTTGGCTGCGATTATTGCTCCAGGACCTCCGTAGGCGAAGAAGCCAACAATCCAAGCAAGTGAGGGAGAGGCCCCGTCCATCTGTGTGCAAAGTATGCTTCAGCTGTGATTGAATTTGGATTGGTCGGTTCAAGTACTATTTCGGGGGGCATATTTGTGCCACAACTTGATTTGCATAAACATCTCAGTGCATCAACCAGAAAGCTTGTGCAACTGAGCGGCAAACAATTAAGGGCAATTTGGACAACTACAAAACCTAATCATAATGAAACGGATCAAAGCAAAAGAGGCAGAGGTAACAATAGAGCCACGTTCAACATCATAATTATCTATTGTAGACCCAATTAGAATGCACAACACCGCACATTATGTGATTGCATCATATCACACTGTTAAAGTGAAAATTACAAAATTACAGATCTTGGTTACAGGTAAAAGACAACCCCTGCTGACAGTGAAACCAATGCAGCAGAGCATCCAGTAGCCATTTTTCCAATGGTCACAAAAAATTCCTAGTCAAGAATAAAAGAAAAGGTGCGACCCAGGTGCAGCAGTTAGACGTCATAAGTAGAACAACAGCATGATGCGCTCGTTCCTCTTCTCCTTATCCCTCTCTGTAATTATCAGTTGTCATCATTGGATCGCAAACCAACTTCTAAGGTGCATACTACCACCTGCTGTATCGGAGGGTGGAGATGCTGCCCTTGTTACATCTGCCAGGGAAGTTGTGTTTTAGCCTGTGTCATTTGCTGGTCGGTTGGTTGGTTTGTCAGCAGGATTACACAAAAACTACTTAACAGATTTCCACGAAACTTGAACGGAGGACGAGTCTCAACCCAGAATAGACCCCAATAACTTATGGTGCCGATCCAGATAAAATTATGTATCCAGGGATTTTTTTCTCACTACTGTTCAACATTGTGAGACAGGGTGTTTTCAACAATAACGTACATCTTTATGGGAATAATGCACGGATCTTGATGAAAACAAATCTGGCTTATTGAGGTGGCTGGTACAGTTTGAGGCAGATCCAAATAAAAACCTGAATCTTGCAAATTTATACATGTTTTATTTGAAATTGGGTTACGCTTGCTTGAACTAAAGGGGACTGTTGAGCCTTGACAGAGGTTTGTGCTCTACTGAGTGCCATTTTGGAAAAGTCGATGAAAGCAATTTAGTTTTGTATTATTAGCTCCATTAACCGGCTATAATTTCATTATCGGCCTATAACTGCTAATATAAATGTCCCAATACATGGCTAATAATATAGATATAGATATAAATTAAGCATCTCTAATATCTTCTTAATGCCGTCTCAAATACATAAATACTTTATACTGTATAGCGCTGTCGATATTATTCAATACCGGACTGGATTTGATATCAGCAGTAGGCTTGATATGAGAGGACCAGGAGTCTTAGAGAGTTCTGATTGACAGGACATTCAGCCTCTCACTGTCAGTCGTGGTAGTTTGGTGGTAGCCTCTCCTGTGCCCAATCCAAAGCCAGGCTTAAAAAACCTCTCTTCAGAGACGTGTGGGTGATGTCGCAGAGAGTGTCTGCAGTCTGTGGACACGCCTTTCACTTCTGACAAGTTACCCTTTCTCATTTTGGACATCACTCTGTGGAAGCCGCATCACTGGGTCCTTTTAATAAACAACTAGCAGAGCACTCTGGTTTGGAAATGCCAAACATTACGCAGACATTGCCAGACTGTTACACACGTCTGCTGCTGCGGACTAAAAGGACAGCCAATGATCTGAATCTATGAGATGGCAGTAATTACTCTGAAAGAATGAGTGTAGGAGTCAGCGTCGTACAACAAACAAGAGGCAATTAACTTTTGCAGCTAGCTTTTCTTAGACAGTAACAGTTCACTGACTGGAAGTTAAACTCCAGCAAGGACGTGGTTTCAGCTTCCGGCATCATAATCAATCAGAAGTGGGTTATAAATCATCCATTATCATCACTTTTTCTTTTTATTATAAAGATGTATTTGTGTCTTTGCTTCTGATTATTGATTAGGTGCAAAAAAAGGCCATTATGAATCTCAGCTCATCACCAAGGAGGCGTGGTAACTGAAGCAGAAAAGAAGAGGTTTACCGAGCTTTGAAGTCATTTAGACTGAGCGAACAGGCTGCAGCGCCCTTTAATTTTGTACATTATCATTAGTATTTTACATTGTTGTGACAGTGGTCATCTGACATTAAGTGGATAAAGCCATTAGTTGACTGAAAGAAAATTAAAAGCAAACTACTTTGATAACTGATCAATAGTTTCTGTCAACTCTCGAGTATAAATGTGTGTTTGGACAGTGGACTTTTAGACTGAAGAAGCAACGTGAACACGTCAGTCTGGGCCCTGGGGAGTTGTGATTTTCAGTTTTTTACTTTTAGACTAAAAGCCATTAATAGTGAAAATAATCAGCAAAATAATTACTGATGACATAACATATAGAATTCAGCTGACAAGACAGTCTATGAAAGCCTCTCTAACGACTGTACAGGCCTCTGGCCAACTTGTTAACAGCTCCTGTTAACGACTATATAAGGAGTCAAAACTGTTCGTGCAGCAAAACTCATCTTCTCTTACCAACAAGCCAACACTTGTTCATGTAATACCTGTGCTCTTTAAGATGTCCTCTCTTCCATCCTGATGACTTGAGTATACAATTTTGCTGCCAGTTTTGCTGATTTCATTTTGTTCTATTTGTCTTATATAGGAAGGTTTAGTAATTTGTTTTCTTTGAGTTTCTTTGTTTGATTTTGTTATATATTTGTTTCCTCTCCAATTTGATTTGTTTTGTTTGTTGTGCTGGCCCTGACCAACCTGAAGCCAATCCTTGCTCCATCTTTTTTTTTTTTATCACTTTATAAATAAACAGCAAAGTCCTTATATTCTACAATCTGTCCCTCTGGCTGTTTGGGACTATTTCATATTGCCAGCTCTAGACAGGGCATAACATTCGGATTCGTGGTGAGCTTGGTAAGTAGTTTTAGTTTCTTTGTAAGTTTTGTTGCTGTGTGGGGAAATTATGGAGTTTTACATCACTCATAATATAATTCTCTGCTTCATTTGCGTTTGTAATGTTTACAAACACTGGATAAGGAGATTTGATTTTTAATTGGTTTAACAAAGCTAAGGGGACAAGTCTGTTTGGCTCAAAGCAGACTCTCATTCCACAAGAATTAGTTACACACTGCAGAATCTGCTGTTTGTTTTTGTTCGCCTGCTAAAGTTTTTAAGTACAGAAAAGGACTGTTTCCACTGCAAGTGACAAGATATAGAATTATTACTGACAGTAACTGACTTAGTGGAAAAGTTTGCACTGTATTTCGCTAAGTTTCAGCATGTATTTCTGTAAAAACTGGAGCTCCTGCACAGGACATGCATTAACAACAAAATGACTGTGTTCGTAGCAATCCACTAAGGAATGGACCTTTACATGCACATTCCTCACTGAAGTGTTAAGTTAGACACAATCATATAGTAACCACAATACCAGTCATACACAAAGTAAAAACAAACATATATCAATGTTTAATTTCAATTAAATAACTAGTAAAAAAAAAACACAAAGCACTACAACCCTTCCTTATTAGTAACCACAAAGGTGCTAAACTGTTGCATACATTTCCATCCATCCCCCTCAGATGTAAACTTCTGAAGATCTGTTCTCTGACTAAATCACCTCTCTCAATCTCAGATTGAACTGATTAAAACAAAAAACAGGAATAAAGAATCTGTTCATCGGGGGCTTTTCAAATAATAAGTTGTGTTAAAGTTTCAAGTTTAACAACAAATGATAAACTATTATAGTATGTGGCCACTGTTTAAATTCAGGGGATTTCACATACAGCATAACAAATACGACAATAACTAGATTGGCACTCAGTAGAATGCATACCTCAGCCAATACCCATTACGTTGGTGGTAGTTGCAATTTTTTATTTCTCTTTGTTAGGATATAGCGGCTGATTTCATCCATTAGATCCAGATTTTGACAAGGATCCACATCACAGTATACTCATAGATACGTACGAGCCACATTCATGCATTCTCCACTGAGAAATTAATGAAATTGCCTGAAAAACATCTCCCAATGTTAAAGAAAGTGAGAAACTGTTCCATGATCCGTCCAATTATCAGATCTGCACCAAAAGCTAATGGTGTCTATCCTGGGATGACACTCATCCTCCATCAAAGTGTGGAGGAAATCTATAGCTTTTTTGTAATCCTGCTCACAAACCAACCAACAAACAGACTCGGGGGGAAAAAACAAACCTTGTTGGAGGATATAATAATAATAATAATAATAATAATAATAATAATAATAATAATAATAATAATAATAATAATAATGATGATGATGATGATGATGATGATGATGATGATGATGATGATAATAATAATAATAATAAAAATAATTTGCATTTATGTATTCATTCATAGTTATTCTACCAAAGGGGCACAATTAGTGTCAGTGTAGTCGCCTTCAGTTGTAGGTCAGAAGTTCAGATGAGTGACTCAACACTGTGTCTCTCTATAGAACAACTGCTTTTGTTCCCAAATGCCGTAAGACAGACGACTCTGTTGGGTGTGTCTTTCCAAGACATGATTCACAGCAGTGAAAAACCATTATGAGCAAGAAAAATTCTCAATTTCAGCAATCAAGTATTGCTGTGTGTGTGTGTGTGTGTGCACGCTCATGTGTGTGCATGTCGGCACTTGGGTGTGTGAACTCACTGTGGTTTTCCGTACTATTGTGTCTGTGTTTGACTGATGACTCAGTTGCACTTTCACTTGTGGTGAGCACATGAAACAAACTGGTCATTCAACCACATTTCCACCAGCAAAGCTCTGAAGCCTGAATCATATCCTCGACCACACACGCACAGACACATACGCACAGACACACACACACTCACACCGTGCGTACCTTAAAAACACAGGAACAATTAAGCACATATCCCTTTGTCATAGTGAGGGCGTGAGGCACAGATCCACCCAAGTCTACGCTGCAGACACACACACAAGCACACACTACACAGAAAACACACACGCGCACACACACGCACACACACACATTACCTTGTGAGTCATGAACTATAGCTGTGAGGCTGGGAAGCAGGGACAGACACAGACAGTGGGCAGAGGGTCTGCAGTGTCTCTCCTGAACACTACCCCAACACAAGTTGCCTCCACCAATCACATTCCTAAAACCCTCATTACACACCGACCCGCATGATGACGCAGCCAGTTGTCAGATAGAGCCGCAGTGCAAACAGTATTTTTTTTCTTTTTTAAATCAAGAGTTGTCTGCATTTTTCATCAGTATGTCAATATTGATATCATCTTTTCATAAACTATTTCAAACAGATAGGTGATGAAATGATTTATGAAGAGAATTCACTGAATTGTGAGGCAGCCTTTGAGACCTCATATGTTGTCAGTTCAACTCAGAATAATAACTATCAGCTACATATCATTTATGTCCTAATACTGACATGTATTTGACGGACCTCCCAGCGATACAGGCATTAATACAGTGTGTATCTTTTAGCCCTGTCCCAGATTCAAACAGTGATCTGAAACGTGATGGCAGTTCAGTCTGATTGTAACCGTGTTTCAGTGACCTCTCAGTTTAACTTTGCTGAGAGGGAATATGTGGCTGGTTTTCTTCTTTGTCTCCCTCAGTGTGTTGAGTCGGTCAGACGAGAACGCAGAGAAATTCCTGTTATGCCCAGTAAAAACAGTAAGAAGCTCAGTGATGTGGCTGCCATCCCAGAGGTGGTTTGAACAACACCTTTTTTTTATAATAACATAATATCACTGCATCAAATCCAGATGGAACTTACAGCTTCTCACATTTCAAAGGCTCAAAGTTATTATAACTTGATCGAGTAATGGACTGAACAGCTAAATTGTCCTTATTTTGTATTGTAAAAGGATTGATTCATATTTTAGTACAGTGTGCATCACAAAATATCAACACATCAACTCAGAGACTGCATTGTAAATTCTTATATCTTATAAAAAATGCCAATAAATACCAACATTTGTAATATGAGTTATATCAAGTTATTATCTATATTAATAATTTCATTTATGTACAATGACATCAAACAAGTGATTTTTAATTTTAAAGCAACTGCCTCAGAAGTTAAATGACAATAATAACAATGAGTCAGTTGTTTTCTTCTTCATTTAAATAAAATACAAATGCTCCCATCACACAGCGTACCATAGGAAAACAATGGTTTTGCTAGTGATGCTTTTCTAGCAATGCGTCTCAGTGTGACCGACTGTGAAGAGGACATTACACCATATTTTGCATGGTATTACTTGCACGGCACCTTCAGTTTTGTCTTGGCATTAAAAAGCTTAAAACAATGTGTGTGATCCGTTCCATTTCACAACGAATTCACGCTTCCTTTTCTTGACACTTGAATGAATACAGTGAAGTCCAGCACTGTGAAAACCTCAAAGTTCACGTTCATTGGAACTCAAAGAAATAGCTGTCACCTGGATGTCAAGCAAACTATACAACAACAAAGAAGTTGAGGCTGTTTCACAATTAAGGTAATCCATGTGGTTGCTTCTGTACAAAACTGAGGACAGAATCATCAGAAGAAAAGATATGTCATCTTTTCAATTACGGTCCAATATTATAATTTAACATCTTACAATGAACTCTGGAACATCGTTTTCTAGCGATTAAAAGGAATTTGGCTGTTTGACTTAATCACTTTATTATAAGCACTAGAGAGCTCTCAGAAGGTCAGATCTCCAAATCTGACAAAAACAAGTACTTCAATATGTTTAGAAATGTTTGCTCTGCATGTGAATCAGGGGGCACATTAAGTAAAAAATTCTAAGAGACAGTAATGGGATACATCATCAAGAATAAAATCTTGGTAGTTTAGGAGAAAATAGCAAAAATGTAAATGTTTCACTGTTAAAAGAATCCATCAAAAAGTTCCTTGACCTGCAGCATCCAGACCCAAACAAAAAACAAAATTACCTAACACTTTTGTCTCACATTAGCATGTTTCTCTGACAGACCCAATAGTTCCAGCATCTACTCAGATCACCTACTCTATGGGGTAATACTTAACATGTACTGTTATTAGGGCTGTGTTTAAATAATCGATTTTCTGATTCAATTTGATGAATGAACAATTGAATGACCCGATACAAATCCTGTGATCAATTTTTTTATAAATGCCTTTTCTCATGGATGCGTGTAACCCCGTTCGTCTCGCGTGGCCTGCCTTTGACTCTTGGTGCAATGAGACCTGGCCACATAAGAGACTAGTGATGGTCCACAGAAGGCACCACCGAGCCTACAGGCAGATGTCTGACTGCATTTTAGATTTAAAGCTATGATGACAAAGAAGAGCTTGACAAAAGCAACACCATAGATAAGTTGCGCAAAATTGAGGTAAAATGGTGTGGAAAAACACCAGAGACATCGCCCAAATACTCCATCTGCAAAAACCTTCAGTCTCAAACAACTCCCACGAGAGACGGCGTTTGGCATTTAGGTAAGCATCCAGTTCTCTGCATGCCAATGAAGTCACTGAATCTGTCGCAACTTTCATGTGCAAGGATATAGTCCCATAGAGCGTTGTTGAAAAATGATGGCTTATGAAACCTCATTAAAATATCAGAACCGCGCTGTTTACCGACACAGAAACATTTGAGTTACACGGCAATCACAAATGCATGTGTGAAACATACAGTCGGCAGAGAGAGTCGCCCGAATTTATGACAGCTTGACATCAAGAGTAATAGGTTCGTACATGTCATTTACTTTTCATTATATCAACGAAACAAGCTACACGGCAAATAATATAGTAATCTACAGTTTACAAATCATCATAAGGAACAACTCTGCAAATACAGTTCGCTCATGGTGAACACTTCTTGCAACAGCAACCAGTGATCTCTGCTGTCACCTGAACAGGTGGACAGGGACGAAAACAATCTCTGCACTCTGACAGACGTTGACATAATGGTCACACAAGATGTAGTGAAAGGTCGTTTACTAGGGGGTGTGTGTGTGCCAGTCTGTTTGTGTGTCTGTGCATATCCATCTATGTGTATATCCAGTGTGACAATATAAAAGTGATTTTAATATGTGAAATCTCTTTAATAAATGTGGCCCTGAAGGACAAGCTGTTTGCAGTGTCAGCGTTAGATCCTCACATCAAGGCTGTGCCTTTTTTTGTCCGATGTAGTCAGTGATAACACGTTCACTAGACTGATGGCTGAAGCCGTTCATCTGGAGCAAGTGTATTCGAATGCAAGTTATAGAAGTATAGACGTGACTGATTGTAGCAGCTGTAATCAAAAAAATTCAAACTCCTGAATATTTTCATCTTAAATCAGCACGAATCTGATGGTGACGGAGCTGAGGAAACTGTGGCTGTACGGCACAGAGACAACTACCTTGGTCCTGTTGGAGCGGATGATGCCCCTACTCCACCAAAGAGGTCAACAAATCTTCTGGAGTGATGTCCCCTTAAGTTAGCCTAAATGGAAAATGCTACCGTACTGCAAAAAAACTCCAGCAAAAAAGGCAGGATTCCCACTTAATTACTTAATAAGTAATTACAAGAATGTGTCTACCCACACACAGAAAGACAGATTCCAACGCTGCAACGTAACATCCTACTGTACAATCCACACAACTTGTATCCATCTGGTAGAAAAAAAATCGTTCAAACAACAGTTAACTAGCATTGCAATGAGCTCACGGGGAGTGTTCGAGGCTTATTCACTCATTACACAGGAACAAGTGCACCGGGAGCGGTGACACATACAGTGAAGTGTACACTGATAGAGAGGTCCTATTCTAGCTGCCCACTGCTGTCTGGCGTGTCTGCGGCCGTTAAGACAGTGCTGCCACGCTGTGTCAGACGAGGTAATGGGCTTTTTTTTTCTGCTGTGACTGACTTGACAGACACTGAAGCTGACAAGCCACATCCTGGCTTCATTCTTTAAGGATTGACAGAGGCTGACCCTGGAGTGCAGCACAGCAACAACAAGGCGCTCCGTATATTTTGAGTGGCCAGTATACGACCCCGATGAGATATGAGGCTTCACTGTATAGCAGGAAGGGACCTACCTGCCCTCACGATGCCTCACAAAACTCTATTCTTCCTCTCCTCAATAATGGGCACTAACTGCTATTACACTGACCTTGTATGAATGAACGACTGACATCCATATTCATTACGCGAGACAATCATATGATTCTGTTGGAGATCAAGGTGAGCTGAGGTGCAATGCAAAGTTGAAATTTAAAGGCGATGGTAACGTGAATGAGTGAGGAAAATAATTGCCAAACCTCAGATCCCCCCTCGTATTTGTCCTCCTTTTCTCTTTTGTCAACAGCAGAGGAACACACTTTTTCAAGGCAACAGGGTCAGCCACCCCATTAGCCACTGTTGTCAAGAGTAACTGTGTGATCGGGAGGTGGTGGGGGAGATGTTGCTGATTAAAAATTTAATTGTACTCATAGAGTTTTACTATAATAATAATAAAGACTTTGAACATCTACGAGTACCAAATTCAAATTGTGTTATCAACAAAGAATAACTGAATCACAAGAAATATTCATGCTATTATGCTGTGACTTGCAAAATAGGCAGAAATACAGCACAGTAAAGATGGCTCCTTTGAATAAATTCTCAATTCACTCTTCTTTTCTTTTCTTTTTTTTTTTTTTTACTACTGCTGGTGTCTTGCTGCAGTGCTTTGTGATTGGTTGAAAACATGTGTCAAGTCATTTCAGTGCTGTCAGGATAAGGGGTGTTATTGGCTAGTGCTCCAGCACCACTCCACCCCCGCCAACTACCCACATCCCAATGCCGTGGTGTGGAGTGGGCAGGCAGATGTGTGCATCAGGTGGGGCTGCACTCCTGAAGAGGAGGAGGAGGAGTAGGAGGAGGAGGAGGAGAAGGAGGAGGGGGGCGAGGCACTCGGGGCCATACCAGGTAACGGAGCACCAGAATGGGGACAGTGGAGCAAATGGATGCTTTTCACCACCCTCAATATAGTTCAGGGTTGCAGTGGAGGACAGACAGAGATACATTGAAATCATCCCAGCGAGTAGCATCAAAAAATGCTAACTAGGTCATACGAGGATAAAGTATTTTAAAAACAGCTGTTCGGCTAGGGCTTACGTTAAGGGTAATTCGCCTTATTATGATCAGCGACAAGAGGTCGTACCATTCCATAGCAGGACAAAAAGCATGTTAATTTTAATCTATAATCCACTTTCAGATAAGTCAAAGTCATGACCTCTCTCTAGTCTCATTCAGCCCTCTCTGAATGTACAGACTCACTGACAAGCTCAAAGCTCACTTCAGGGCAGCACATCAAAGCTCAACAGAATTGGAGAAGCTGGCTGGCATCGCACTTAGACCTCACAATGACACTGTGGTTGAAAAAAAAAAAAGAAATGTAGGTCATGCCAGTGCTCTGAGTCACTTCATGTGGTCCTCTGCCATCCACCATCGACATAAATAGCGCCAGCATCGCGCAGAAAAAACAAAAAAACACACATTCTCACTCGCACAAGGTGAAGTGGCCATCGACAAACTGTCGCTTTGTCACATCACAGCAAACTTGGCAGGTTAGAACAGTGAAATGGGAGCAGAGATTTTTTTTGTGTTTTGTTGGTACTCTCATTGTGCTGTGTGTGGAGCGCACATCAATGCAATGGGTGTGACTTCCACCTGCAGGGCAGCCAAGGAAGTAAGGCTCATTATAGACTCAACTTACCGGCGGGAACGTAGATTCTGCTTTCCGTCCACCTCAAGTTCGCACAGCCACCTATGAAAGAGTAAAATAACGATGAATAGATAGTAATCAAAGCAAGCAAGTAATCGAACGTTGCCCACCGACAGTGCAGTCGTATGTGACTTTTGGTTTATTTCGGAGCTCCACGTACATCAGTGTAACATTTTTAGCAGAGCAACAGTAGCTGTTTTACAGATTGAGGTCAGGATTTGGCTCCGAGTGTTATGTAACCCGGTATATGGGCCAGAATAATAGTATTACATATGAGATTGCAGTTCAAACGGGAGTCACTGTGGTGAAAGGCAGGCTGATGCAGACTGCGGCAGTGTCTGTGTTTTCAGGCTGTGGCTCGGCGCTCCTAACAGACAGACATGCCCCAGAGAGCAGTCGAAGTCTTTCTTCTTCTTGCCTCGTTTCATTTCTCCCACCCCATCAGTTTGTGTTCTCCCCTTTTCTCACCCACGCGCCGCTTTTCTGTTTCTTACAGTTCTTTTCTCAGATTCCCTGATGTCGCCATCGCCACACTTAGATGCTCCCACTTCCTCATTTAGTCTCGCTGTGACAAACTGCCAGACATCAACACAGACAGACAGATGAATGAGATAGATAGATAGATAGATAGATAGATAGATAGATAGATAGATAGATAGATAGATAGATAGATAGATAGATAGATAGATAGATAGATAGATAGATAGATAGATAGACAGACAGACAGACTCACTTCATCTCTGTATCTAGCATCTCATTAGGGTCTTGTCAATCTGTCATTGCCACTTCTGTTTTTTTTTTCTCTCTCTCTCTTGCTCTAGAAGGGTGGGATATCCGCATTGGTTGCTATGGCACCAGACAGCTCCTCGTTTCCTCAGACAACGGCTAACTGTGATTGTGCGTCTCTCTGTGTGTGCATGTGTGTCTGCGCGCGTGCATGTGCATCCACATGTCTAACTGCGTGCACGAGCATTGCACACATGTGTGAGGGCCCCGCGTGTTTGATGTGACAGCGAGCAGCAGAGTGATAATCAGCAGTGTTTGGTTTACTCTGCCTTCACTGCAATCAATCAGTGTTTTAAATCTTCCACCTGATGACTTGCTTGATTTATTCATGAGATGTGGATGTGGAGTTACAGCTGGCTTGCGACTATTTGAGGGGGAAATTGAATTTCTATCAATGCTAGATTTCTGTGCCTCTCCCTCGTCTCTGCTTCTCGGCGCTCTGTGAAATGTGTGTGGATTCATAAACCCACATCTTAGGGCATGCATCCCTGTTGACCTGCCCTTCCTCCTCTGTCTGCACTCCAGCAGAGGGCAGTGTCAGCTCGACACTCTGCTGTGCCTCTCCCGAACTGCATCCACTGAATGTTTATTTTAAGCAGAGCCGGATTTCTCAAAAAACACGCACTGACTTTGCACTATTTGGATAAAAATAAAATGATTAAAACGTGAGTGCTTTTATGTTCCAACCACAACCAAAAGCACAGTGTGCCGACACATCAAGAGGCTAACGAGAGAGTAGAGGGAGCGAGAGAAGAGGGGCCTCTTGCTGCCAAGTAAGACAAGTAAACAATACACCAAAAAATATAAAAATCTCACAACATTATATTTTCAGCTACAATTCACGTATTATCCACTCAACAAGATGAGATGAATGCGAAAGGACCTGCAAGAGGTCTTCAAACGACGACAGCGAGAAGCTGTTGAGACTACAAGAACTTGCTGCTCTGACAGCTGGGGTGGTAAAGAAAGGGAGCACTTGAGCACTTGTCTGTGTGTGTCTGTGTGTGTCTGTTTGCGCGTGTACGTGAGGAGGCTGTGGTGCTTGGTGAGAGAGGTGTGTTTTTTTCCACCCTGTGGGGCCTCAGGCTGGGTTCGGGTGAGGCGGAGCTTTGGGGAGGCGCAGCATGGGGCGGGCTGTTTCAGCTGAACTCGCTGCACTGTAACAGCACTCGGGGCGGGAGGTCACAGAGTCCAGCATTCCTCCAGAGCGCTGTCTGTTTACACGACCGCCGTTGTGCCGGGGGGAGGTGGCAGCTCCGCATAACTACACCATCAGATAACACTCATTGCTTGTATTTATGATCATCATCTAGCGGGGAGACAAGAATCCTTTCTTCATTGTTTCAAATGTTGAAAACTGCTCAGGCGTTTTACTTCTTTAACCCCTTCATTCTTGCTTCAGATAAAACCTTAAGGGAACAAAGGCTTCATGGTAGACTTAACCAAATACATGATCCCTGTCTCAGTGTGTGTGCAGTAGACCCTTTGTTTATCCAGTAATATAGGCATAGTGATATACTGTATGCTTCCTCCTGTCACCTTTGTGTTTTACATGCACAGAGATACTGAAGAAACATGTGACTGTGGTCCAACGGAAACATAGCAGACAGCACCTGTAATGTATAGAGACATTTGCATGCCTCACTTTTCAGCCCGAACCTTGTCAAGATGTGAACTGAAATATGCAAAAAATGTGACTTTAATTTAAGAGCCACTAAACTGAAGTATCTGCAAAATACAAAGGGTAAAAAATTCTCAGCCAAACAAAACCTCTTCAATCTGCTCGAACGTAATTGTACTGACAATAAATTACCTTGAGGGGAGCATAAATCTACTCAATTATCCAGTCTTAATTGTTAGCTGAGTGCTAAAAATAGATCAGCAAGATCGTAATTCAGATACCAATTTATGCACAGTGTCTCCACATGAATTCAATATTATGCTAGTGCATCAAAAACAGACTAATTCCAGCTCCAACAGAGCAGCCAAAGTCAAAGTCAAAGGTATCCATGAGCAGGGCCGTGTGGCCAGGCCAGAGCCGAGATTATCTGGGGTGGCTCAGACTAAAAAGGACCAGCTCAACCTCCTATCAAGTGGCCGAGCTTATCAGGTTATTTATGCAGGAATAGCTTGGACTTGACTGGGCTGGGCTGCTGCTGCTGCTGCTGGCCTCTCTGCCGGGCTAATTTGGGCTGAACTTTGACTGTAGCTCCTCTGTGCTGCTGCTCTCACATCCCAGAGCCTAGAAGCCAGCTGGTCAGCTCCAGGGGAGCACAACAGAGATGGGGAGTGACACCCAAGCCCTAGAGAGACAGTGCTCTGACTGTACTGTGGACTAGGGAGGGGGTATGGTTGTCAAAGGCTCCATTGTTTGACAGGCCAGCATGGTTTCACGTGCAGCGCATGATTCTCGATGCGGGTCTGAACTATAGCCCAGTCTGACCTAAACTGTCCGGGAGTGTGTAGCTGCAGCCTCCCTGGGCAGGTTAAAGTGTAACCTTGTCCGTGTTTTCTCAGGAAAGTGTGTTTATCTAGAGGACCAACACGGAGGCCCTTTTGTTTAACTAAGTAGCAAGGCTCGCCCTAAAAGTAAAGCTCTCTGAAACACACAGGAACCAGGTGGCCTTTCTCTTTTCCATTTACTGTTATTTTGAAACAGTTTGCATGAGTATGTTTGTTTACACGTGTGGGGGGAAAAGCAGAATGCAGATACACAGTCAAATACATGCCTGTGAGATGTTCATCCGGCACAATAAAGGCAGCGCACAGTGAAAGTGCACACAGACCCAGAACATGAGAGGCACCTACTGTATCTTCTGTGGTGAGTGAAACAGCTGCAGCCAATTAAATGCTAATAGTGCGAGGTAAGTGATCGAGCACAATGTGGCACTGGTAAATCAAAATTCTGGTATTCTTCCTGCTGTGACTACAGGTTATAACAACTTTGCACCTGCCAACTCTATAGAAATAGAGATTTAGCAAACCAAACCAACCAACGAGCGAGCCTGTGAGTCACTGTCGATTTAGTATGAAGGCAACAGCAAAAACGACGACTGAAATATTTGTTTACATTACTGAACTTATTTCAAGAAAACTAGGTAAAATGGCTGGTTTTCTAGTAGGGCTCAAACTTTAAGTGCAATATCTAAATTGCAGGAGCTGCAGCTAAAGGTGAAATGCTCATAACAAACCATTTTAAATGAAGCCAGCCTACAAATCATATTCTCCAGAGGAGGGCTGAGCAGGCCTTCAAATAATATCACAATATATGATATATATACCTTGATATTTTAAAATCTTCTCAAAAGCACTTGATAAATGTTAGGACCGGGTGACCAAATCAAATATCACAATATTTGTTATTGTGATATTTGCTATTTTTTGTAAGAATGACTATTGGGACTTTCACAAAATAATAACTCAATGAGATTTCTGAATAATAATCTTAGTAATTTAAATTCAATGATATCCAAAATCTCAGTCGTACATATTGCCCAGCCCTACTCCATACATAGCGAGACATGTTTGTTTGGTACAAATTCCAAGCAAAACTCACATCATTATCATTTTAGATTCAGCAATGTACACAGACAAGGACGGCTGAGGAGAATTAAAGAGGACAGAAAAGAAATAAAAGCAGCAAGAGGACATACATGTAACTGTGCTAAATGCTTCGGTCAGGATCTTTACATGCTCACAGTCACAATGCAGGTGTAATGTTTACCATGGTCACCATCTTATGTTAAGATGCTAGTGTGCTAACATTTTTGCATGTATGTGGTCATAAAATGAAGTGATAGCTGATTCTGCGTGGACTTCAATCAATCAACACAACCGCTAACAATACCACTGCTCAGAAAACATGTCAACTGCTTGTTAGCTACAGTTCCCAGCACAAGTTTGTTTACTTTGTCTGTCCGTGGCCCTGCAAGGGATCAGCATGTCAGCTGCTGTCAGTCAAATACAACAACACACCACTCCAGCAGCCGAGAGAAAAAAAAAATTCTGTTATTTCCTTAAGGTACTTTTCTTCCTTTTAATAGCAAAAAAACTATTTGATTTTTGAAAGCAAAATGTATTCAAATTTCAGCAGCAGTTAAAGCAGACTTAGTCAGGTGAATGAATCTACAGTGTTCTGATAAAGAGGACAAAGCTGCAGAAAGTAATGTGGAAATATGCTCAGAGTCATCTCCTCAGGATATAGGACATACAGAATGTGGTTTTCAGTTGATATATGTGAAACATTTCCCTGAGGCAGAAACTGTAGAATACATCTGAGAACATCTCCAGGACTTTACTTAGGTTTGCATCTTTTTAAGATGAAAACCTTGTCTTTTAGTCGTTCGACAAAAGTTACAACTTTCTAAATGTCTGAATAACGTTATTTTTTATGTTCACGCTGAACAGATAAAGTAAAATAAAATCTGATTTCATGGCAAAAGGGGCTCCACAGTATCTGAAACCCTCAGAGAAATAAACAATGCTAACAGGAATAGAATATGTGAGCAGCCCACAATTTTTATTTTTTTCGTTGTCAATTTCACCTTATAAAACCCAAAAACACGCTGCCTCATTCATATTTTACAGCTTCTCAGACATAATTTCCCTAAACACTTGCAAAGGAGACTGCCTCGTGACAATGGAGTCATACCATGCAACTCCTATCCTGCCAACCAAGTTAGAATCTGTCAATGCCGACATAACTTAAAGCTATACATAACTTAATCAATTACATTCAACCTGTAGCCAAATAAGTTCATACTATGCTGAATATGCTTATCACCACCAGATAAGGAGTCCATGGCGACTTTCCCATGTTGGTGCACCAGTGGTGATGCATTTTACATCAACCAGCAATGTCTGGTTTGCCAGAGCTGAAGGGGGGATAGACAGTAGCAACGGCGCAAATAGCAAAATGGCAGCGCCTGTGATGTCATACGCACTTCAACAGTGTCTCTGTGACTACCCTCACTGCCTGACGGTTGATATTTAATCTAGTGCTCAATAACCAATTGAGTAAAGCCATCTACCCCTGGTTAGAAGCTTCATGAATTGCTTCAGCTGTGAAGGAAACTGTGTGTTGGGTGTTGGCTGCTTGGCCAAATGCCTTGTGGCAGCTATACACTTTCATGCACCTACATTCAGTCGTGCATATAAACCATAGGGCAAAGACAAGTTTTAGTTCATCATAGGCCTCACTCATATGTCTCATAAGTGTTTCCACATACAGTATATGGAGACCACAGGTGACACCTGAGTACCGCTTTAAGATCATAGCATGCACCTACAGAAGAAAACATCCGTGCTTGCCACTGGTGTAATTATGTAACCAATGCTTACTTCAGTTTGTGACCCTGCTATTGACAGGTTTTAGGTTTCATGCAGGACTGATTCTGCACAACTTAAGTATGCATGAAGGGAACACAGGTTATTATAATAATTGCAGAATCAGGGACGATTGATGGTGGAGTGGATATATTACAAACCAGTTTGAACTCCAGAAGGAGACCTTTGGGGCTATGTGTCTACTGTATGATGCATCAGTGACCCTGAATCATTGTAATCAGACACTGGAGGTTCAGAGTGATACAATCAGACTCTTCAAAATTAGGCGGAAGTTTGGAAATAAACACTTCTAACTTTTTGCCTCCAAAGAAAATGCACACTCAGCAAGGATGTACCCCATACTGGAAGCAGATATAATGCCTTTGCTCAGGCCCAAGGGTCTGTATTTCCACTCATGGTGCTGATTCAGCCCACGATGCAGAGGCCAACTGTGAGGAACGGGTTGGCAGTGAAGGGAAAAGGTAAGAGGAAAAATCTTGTTTAATAACCTAAAACATTGAAATATGAAATTTGTGTCAAAAAGATGAACTTGTAAGAGCTTTTACAGGATGTTAACTTGCTCCAGGTGATTGATAGTTAATTTAGCCTTTGATAAATTAGCCAATCTAACAACGACGAGGCCTTGGTTTTTGGCAACAATGACTCTCTCATTGTACAGATCTATTACAAAGGACTGAGCTATCACACACAGTTTTGAGACACTGTAAGAGAAATGTCCAACTCTAGGGCAATGTTCTGAAAGATGTTCACCCTGCAACTTTTTCTGAAAAAAACTGTGATGGCTCTCATCAGCCTGTGCTGGGTTTCCATGACAGAAATGGTAGTTTTATGATCTAAAGAGATCCTAGACTTAGTTTACTAAATGTTTAAATGCAATTACGCAAACCACTTCTTTTACCAACAATTCTATTCAACAAATTGAAAACAAACATATCCAAAAACATACTTTTATCCCACGTATATCTAGTTTCACAAAGATGTTTCTCATTCTGTAGAGACAGACACACACATGCCACCCTTTGTACATCTATCAATATTTGGTTTCAATCTTTAAGTTTCTCAATCCATTCTTCATGTGCACACCGCATACATCGTTTGATCTCTGCAGGAAAGTATATGTAGCTGATTTAATTATATACTTGGCTTCGATCCGTATTCTCAGCCATTACTGGATGAACATCAAGTCGTCTGTCCGTCGGAGAAACGGAGAGGAGGAGCTGGACTGAAGTCTCTCAGTTTAACTGTAACCGTTCTCAATGATTATACATGCAAATGTCTGACTCTCTGTCATTAAAAGATACATATTCTTCCATCTTTAACTTGATTATCTTTTTAACTTTATTAACCCGACTCTGTGTCCGCAGTTACCACAACAGTTGAGTGCAAATAGAAGTGAAAAGCACAAAGGAGTAATGAGTGATTGTTGTGGCTGAAGGGATAATTGAATGCAGCCTTCCTTTTTGAATGATGGAGAGAAAGCGGAAATGTGGGGTTACCCAGAACCCAGTGTTTGCCTTCTGCACTCACATATGGTCACCCTTCATGCACTGATATAACTCTTTCCATATTGTACATCTTTTCGCAGCTACATGAGTTACTGGATCGAGTTACGCCAATAAATCAGCTGGGCCGGTATTTTGGCTGATATTTAGTTATTGCAGGTGTATCATATCAGTGTAAATGTCAGCCAAAAACATGTTTGATTACATACTGTATTAGCCAGTGTGGGGAGACAAGTGTATTTTTCAACAGCAAAATGTCCTGTTCAGTACATATCTTATACTGTAGGTCTATAATGATATCAGTATCCGTCTCAAAAATCCTGGTTACAATACAGTATCCACAACCAGAATCCAAGAGCATCAAAAACAATCTGAAACAATCATTTCTACGCCAGATAGCATTTGAAACTTTCATCTGGTCCAAAGGATGTTTGTATATATTGTATTTGGTTTAAAAACAAGAAGCACAAATTAAATTGACTCTCTGTAATGCACTACTCATCCCACTGTCAATCAATCTGAAGCTCTTTACTCATTATTTTGCATCTGCTAACACCCAAAACCACAAGCAGCAACGCCCATCTGCAGCCTGAAATGACAGAAAATCCAAAAGAGACACGAAACAGGTTAAAAGGGTTCACAATCTAGCAAGCTGAAGAGATTATTCTTCCCAGGAGAGGGAAAAAACTAAACTAGAGACCAACTTGCGAGGGGATCACACTCTGTCAATGACTCAATAGTCATTGCTACATTAATACATGAGTAGTCAGTCCTCATGGATTGAACCACACTGGATTTGACTCAACTCAACAAGTTTTATGAGTGCATCTTAAGCTGTCATACTGCCAAAAATCACAGACACAAATCAGAACACCTGGCAAAATACTCAAAACTGCTGCAATAGGTGTCTTCAGGACCATATATGGTATGATGACACACACATGCAAACAAAAAAAACTGTTGTATAACATACCTCACATGTACAGAATTTATTCTCTTTATCTACTTTATGTACTAACTATTAGTAAATAAAACACTGGATACTTTATACATATACTTCAGTTGCCACAGAAGTGACATTATGGTCTCTAGATGATGTTTAACACTTTTGCAATTTTCTTCGAAAGATGACAACTTTGTTCTTAATTAATAGCGTGCTTCAGATGAATGCATTTAATATGCATCTGACCTTAACCGGTAGTTATCACATCTCTGCCATGTCTCTAAATCAATAACAGCTTCGCCTGCATTGTTTCATTCTTTCTAAGTGAATGCAGAAACTCACAACGACTTTAAAGATTAAATAATGTTTGGGGATAAAATAAAGTGAGTGAGTAATAGTTAACAGCCTTTCTTTACAGTAGCCTCACACTCTTGTGTTTGCTCTCGCTGGCTCAGTACGAGATCAGCTGCAGACGCAGGGAAGGCTCCACACTTTGAGACCCTCCGTCTTTCTAGCAGGTTGATCACAACAGCTGGAGACCAGGACAGCAGAAAAATGTGAAGAGGTTCACCCACAGGGGTGCTCTCCATGAGACACTGTCTGCTCCTCTGCAGACTGGAGCTCTGTCACGTGTGTTACCTGAGGAGGATCAGGAAGGCAACATCTGGATATGTTCTGAGGGCTGTAATTTTAGAAGCTCTTCAACACTCTTAATCCCCTCACAGTATGTTGTTTATTTTGGTCCTGTTCTCTGGTCAATAGCCAGATTTCTTAGAAGCAACAACCAGGTTACTGGGACTGACACGGTGAGTTCCTGCAAAGCAGAAAGCGATCTGGCTGTTATGAAAGCATTCCTCAAGTACAGTGAACACAGTGATCTTTGCCATAAAAAGATAACAACCACTCAATGGGCATATTTGTCAAGGCAATTTATGTTTCCGTCATATCAGCAGGCATTTTCTTTTTTCTATGAAGTTGTTTTGTTTGCATTCTAGGAAAACAGGCCCTTTATAGTTTAGTGTGGATTCTCAAATGGGTGGTAGTTTCTCTGGAAAGCAGAGATGAAGATCACCAAAGGTCATTGTAGAGGGCTGAAATAAAATCTGATTTCATCGCACTTAACCTGTAGATTCTCTCTTTTTTATATGTTACTATGTTTGTATTTACTTCAAGAATGTAGCACTGTATTATTCAATGTTTCAATATATTAGATTAGATTTTAAGAAAGTGAGATGTCCATGTCTTTTTTTTTATTATTTTAAATCAGGTTTAAGTGGTATGCTGTGAAAGTACCAAGATGCTCAGTTAACAGACAAAACCACACAGCCCGTATTCGGAAACTGTGCACTTAATCGAGCCGTAAGGACTTTCTAAACGTTGCGATGTCACAACTATAACTTGTAACAATTTAACAATATGGGACCTTTAAGGATTAGGCTTAGCTGTAGATTGATCTCTGCTCTCCTAGTTCGGTATACAGTAAGTGTACGCTCAGGTATGGAAACTATAACATCACCTGTATACGACACTGCCAGGTCACGATAACAACCACATGCTGAAACGGGACAAGTGGGAAGAGAGTGAAACAGCCTACAGTATAATGTGGCAAATGGTTTACAAAGGCTGTGAGAGGCCTAAAGGAACAGACAGAAAAGGACAAAAAAGCAAAAGGAAATGGAGAAAGAGAGAAAGAGATGAGAAGGGGTCAAAAGGGCAGCGAGTGAGGAGAGAAAAAGGGAAGCACCATGGTCGTATTTTACAGCCGACAGCAAGCGTGTGGTCTGGCAGGCACACCAGGAGTTAGTTTATTAGAGTCATTTCTTTTACGAGGGGCTGTCCGACCTGAAAAAAAAAAAAAAAAAAATGAGCAGGTTCAGACCAGTCATATTTACCCACTGTCTTGACAAAAGGATATGGCTCCATAAAGCACTATACGAGTCCTTCCTTAGGTAACCAATCCATATGTAACCAGAGATTCATGTGTACACAAGAGCACTTAATGCTCCCATTAATCCTGTGTGTATGCGACACATACAGTATATCACAAGGCTACCTGACACCTGTACGACGGGTGACAGGTTTCCGGCACATCTGAACGCAAAACCAGCACGTACAGTATGAACAAACAATCAGCACCAATGAGTCTCTAATGTGATAATGAGTGAATTTCTCACCATGTTCTGGAGAGATTTATGATGTGATTTTTTTTCCAGTTCACAGCTTAATTTTTATTTATATAAAATGGTTGAATGGTTGGATAAACAACTTGACTGAAACTTTTACTGCCACACTAGGCTGGCAGCGTACAATCAGCTCGACTATGCATATTTGTTGAAAATGACTCCAATAACGTCTCTAATGGAATGTGAGATCTTATTAACAAAATCATCTCTCAATGAAGTTGAAAATGCTGTTAGTTTAATGAAAGAGATGCACAATTTCGATTATGAACAGGATTCTGAGAACCATTTTGTAAAAATAAAAATATTCAGTGAAATTCCCTTTGTTTAGATAGAAATACAACAAACATTACGCTTGTCCAATCCAAATCCAATCCAAATGTATTTTCTAAAGCACGCTTAAAAACAACAACAGTCGGCCAAAGGGCTGAACAGTTAGAAATATCACAAATAGAACAACAACAAACAACACAATAAAACACAAAAACTAGAAGAACACGAAAGGCAACCTTCATACTGAATCAAAAGCCAAGGAGTAAAAATGTGTTTTGAGGCGAGATTTAAAAACAGACAGTGTAGCGGCCTAACGTGTCATTCCAGAGTTTGGGGGCTGCAGCTGCAAAGGCAACCAAAAGCAACTGGCCAGCGGACCTCAGTGACCTTGATGGAACATGTAGTTGTAAAAGGTCTGGATAATAGGTTTGAACTAGCCCATTCAATGATTTATAGGTAAACAATAAAATCTCAGCTTGTGACTCGTCTTCTAGTATTTTGTCCACCACCATTTTCAAGCACAGAGGAAGAGATTATTATAAATATTCCCTCATATAATACCAACAAATGTCAAATATTATGTCATTATGAGACACTGCAGGTTATTTTTTTTTAGAAAATATTCACAATAACTGCAAATATCAACTGACTAAAAATATATTAAAGCTTAAATGTTCACAAGAAGCAGCTTCACCTCTCAAATATCTGCTAACCATTCACACATACTACTAAAATTATTGTTTGCTTTCAGTGATGCTACCGTAGTTCTTGCTATGAATGTGCTTTTTTTTTATGCAAATATCCAATAAATATCAAAATACATATGACAGCGCGCGTATTCCCACAATCTAATGTTACTATTTTAGCTGAACCACATGGGTTCCACATCACGACGGAGTTTTAGCAGCAAAAACGTTGAACAGGGATATTTTTATTAAGAGATATGTCTTTAATATGCAATCAGACAAGCAGAGGATTTCACTGTCACTAACGCCTGGCCCGTGGTTTGTTTAGGGATTACTCTAAACCGTTTAGTGAAATGGTGTGTGATCATTGCAATGATACTGTCTTTTCAGCCCTAAGCCTCATGCCAGTTACTAAAGTGAAATCGTTCTTCTGTCACATCCTTTCACCGGCTTAACTGTGGCCTTTAAATGGTGACCTCAGTCCTTCAATTACCCAAGCAAAATACATTTGGCCTTAAAGATTCTCCACATCACAAACATAAACATAACATAGAAATATTTATGTGATGAACACCTTCATTCTCCAAGATACAATATATTTCTGTCTCTCCAGAATAGACCACATATTAATAGACAGATGCACATTGCCCCCTATAGAGATTTTGCTACTAAACGACAATAATCTCCAATAACATCTTTCCTACAGTAAACATAATAGATATGTAATATCTCCCCTAACAGACTACATAAATACAGAACAGAACAGTGGGCTTACAAAACTTTAAGTTTGGTACCTCTAACAATTCAGTCTCAGCCACCAGCACAGCAGAGTGACCTTCAAGCCCGGCTGTTGTTATTTTCCATAGAGGTCAGCAGCTAAGAATGTGAAGCATGCAGAGCCTGAAACATGCCTTTCTCTTCCCAACAGCCCCCACCACTTTTTTCTAAATAATTTTAGCTGTAAGTCGTATACAGTACCTCCATTTCTGTTTGTTTATAATAAACGTGTTTTAAAGGATACTATAAACCAACTCTATCATTCCGTATGTCCCTGTCTTGCCTTTTCCTGTGCCTGCCCCACACTTTTGCCAGGTTTTTGCCCCACAGCATTGTGGGCAAGATTACTGAATACAGTATGTCACCGTAATGATCCTGGTGAGTGTTTCCAAGAGCTGTAATCATTCAAGAGACCTGTGAAAAATAGGAGAGCTATTTTAATCTGTTTCCCTGCAGGATATCCTTGGACAGTATGTAGATTTTCCAACAGCGTAACTCAAAACAAATATGAACTGGACTTGACTGTCACCCTAAGCAGCAGAGCTAACCTTGTGGCAATTTGCTTTGTTAAACTGTACATAATATGAAACTGCGGACGACAATAAGACGAGATACGTACGTTTTTTTGCAGCTACTCTAAGGTTTATATTGGTATAGTATAGAACATGTAATGTCTCTGTGTAGGACCTAAAATCAAGCTCTGTGTTTCTACAGTCAAAGAAAGAATATATGTAGAAATGACATCCATCTGCATGTACCTCAACTTGATTATCACAATCTACTGTGACAATAAAGCTAACAATTAAGGGCTAAAGCTACTGAGTTATGTACACAGGATATACACAATCGCTTGTACTATGATTGATCATGATTAACTTTAATTGATCATATATTGTATATATATATTATCATATATATATATATATCATATATCATATATTCTTTACCAAAGAGTAGACGGACAAAGTTAGTGACTGCCTGGAGCAGAAGATCAAATAAGTAGTTAGCTAAATGCTCGGATATTGTTTTCAGGAGTCTGTGGAGACGACTCAGCAAGTTGACAGGGCATCCTGAATTCTTGGCTGATTAGTTGGTCTTGCTGTATTCTCTTTGGTTGCAGATGTTAAATGCCAGGATTGGGTGACAAAATCAAATAGTTTGACCAAATACCTCAATATTGGTGCTGTGACAATACTGTGACTATTGGTACTTTCACAAAATATTAACACAATGAGATTTTTTTTTTTTTGGAATAATCAGTTTTGTGGAAATAATGAAATAATGTCGACAGAGGCAAATTTAGAAGATGACATCACTCAAAACTAGGAAGAGACAACAGTTATGCCATATTGCGATAAAATTATATCCAAAATGTAAGACGGTTTATCGTTTCATATCACAATAACGATATTACATTGATATATTGCTCAGGCCCTAGCTCAGCACAGCATGCTTCTTGTCCAGTTCGTGCTTCCCAGTAAGTTCATAAAATCTGAAATATTGCCAGATGTCGACCTTCAAAACACTGGGTGCATATCTCCCAACATATAACACCATTCTTAGCCTAATGTTCACCGACAATCCAATGCAGGAAAGCGACGTTGCAACCTTACTTTACAACTTCATTGTTTAGCCGAAAAATCAACAATCGACATCCGTAGGCTATGATTTTGTGTGAGCTGCAAACTTTGGATTAACCTCTGTCACTGTAAGAGTGTAGAATCATTCATGTCTGCATCACAATGCAATCAAGTAATTCCCACGCGTCACTACACTTTATTCATGTTAATTGCAGGACAAAAAATTTGTGCACAAGTAAACTGTGAAGTCTGGCTGCCAGAGTTCTCTCTCCATCTAGTCTGCTCAGGTGGCCCTAGTTTTGGTTTGGATTATCCTCAAGTCTGGCCCGTAACTGGTCTGATTGTCAACAGGTCTCTTTTGGATAGAGTCTCCTTTTTAGAGAATGAATTAATGCACATCAGGTTTCTCCACACTGTTATGTCTGGACACCACTGGGTCTCAAGCGTGACCTGAATCTGCAATAACACTATGTTAAGCTCTGTATTCATACAGTACATGAAAGAAATCCATGATGCTCATTTAACTTTTAATTAGTCCTACCTTCTTTGATCATTATTACCAGAGTGATCAATTCCGCCCTTGTTTGTCAACATCCATTTAAGCTGCCAAGAATGTTTAGCACTGCAGCTCTCAAACAAGCAGCTACACTGTTGAAACAGTTAGCAGGCTAGCTATTATCCACACGATACTCCCTAATGCATTCATCATTAACAGCACAATGCATGAAAGCATCCACCATGTCCTCTGGGATCCTGTTCATGCTTACACATATTTAAATTTTGCGCTTGAAGCAGCAGCTCCAACCACAAACAATTAAAAGGCAGCATAAAGCAACAACACAAACTGCAGAAAGGGTGCTACAGATGATTGGCTTACAAGGAGACTGCTGTTATTTGAACCGCCAGGAGTAAATCCTGCCTGCTCTGGAGTGAAGACATCACACTGTCCCGTTCCTTCCTGTGTGTGTGGAAGTGTGTGTGTGGAAGTGTGCGCGTGTGTTTATTTCTGGACATGTGAGATGTCTGAACAAATGAACAAGAGAAAAGAAGACATGCCCTGAGAGAACCAGAGCAGCTGAGTCTAATCCAAAGATGAACCACAGACCAGCCAACACATCATAAAATCCAACAAACACAACACACGCCCCCCACACGCGTGTGCGCACACACACATACACAAAGAGATAAACAAAAACTCATGTAAAGAAACACTGTAAGAGTGCTGCAGTATCGAACAGTTTACTAAAGGGTGTTAGAGCAGTTGTACAAGAGGGTAAAAACTTTTATATTGATCTTGGTTGAGACCAATCAAACCAGAGTAATGTCAGCTGTGTGTGAGTAACTTACCCTTTTCCACACAAGTCTGCTTGTTGTCAGTCCTTCATTCCAGCTAGGCAAGTTTGTTCCTCAGATTTCTTTCGTCTCAAGATGGAGGCAGAAACTCTCCAAACACAATTCCTTTGCTCTGAGTGTTTGTTATTCTGATTCTACCAGGTCCAGTTCTGCTTCTCTCCTGCTGATTGCTGCACGAGCTGCTAACATGACAGCACAGATAAACAACCAGCTGGAATGAGAGAGACCAGTGAGTGCTGAAACACAGGTGCATGCTGCTCCCAGCGAATACAAACACAGAGAGACAGCTCAGAGGAGCACAGTATGAAACGTTCTTTTGCCAGTGGTTCCCCTTATGTGGGACTCCACACCTCCCACCTCCCTCCTCCTCCCTGCACCTCCCCTCCCTCTCTCACAAACAGCTCCAAGACAGAACAGAAAAGGACTCAGAAGTTGCTGTTTCTTGAGATTTTTCCTGTGAACAGTTGTAGGTGCAACAAAGAACTCCTGGCTTTCTGCTCGCATAATTCAGAGAACAACTTATGTACAAGAAAGTTGAAGTAGAGCAAACGAGTGTGACTTCTTTTTTTATCTAAAGTATACGGAAACTAGCACCTCTTTCTTGACAGAACGACTAGAAGTATTGGTACAAACTGAAGTAATATCTGCAACCGTTCTAGAGATAAGAAACCCATAACCAGAAGTGCAACTATTTCTTATTAATATCTTTGTAGAGATCAGTGGTAGAAGGGAGATGAAATCACTGATGTTTTACTTGTTAATCCTTATGCAGCATGATAAAAATAATCTGATGTTGCTTTCATAACCCAAACCTCCAATATAAGAGGTTACATTTTATGTTCCTACTGATTAACTTAGACTCAAACCTCTACAGAGTTGAGTCATCACAGAAATATCCTGAAATGCAAAAAGTATTTCTGTGCAAAGGTCACTAAGCTTGGCAATGTCACATCTTTCACACAAAACACAGAAGACAAACAGCAGCTGTACTGTGAAGGAAGCATTACTTTAAACACACAGTGTATGTAATTTCTGCCGAAACTGGTCCCTCATCAAAACAATGAAAACAAAAGAAGTAGTTTGACACCATCACGAAGGAGCATGGGATCATGGGAGTTGTTGTCTTGATTGTTTAACATGAAAATTACAATGAAAATCTATCTAAGTATCTCAGGCAAGGTAATGTAGTCGTGAGTATTATTCCTGCTGACTGACTTCCTTCCTTACTTTTGACATATCATCTGGTGTTTCAAGTTTCCACGGCAGTTAAAGCCACAGGCAGCCATATTAAATGCATCATTACCTTGAATAAAATTACGGATTCCTCTGGTTTGAACATTGCTGGAAACGTTTAGTAAAATGTAAGTACACAGCTCAACAAAATCTATAACAAATGTTTAGACATTTTTTGACTTTGTTTCTATATTATATAAAATAATATGGTGACAGGAAACTGGGAAAGAGAGAGAAGGGGTCTAGTGCATTAGTGGAAATGCTCATCACTATGGTGTTGAAAGTTCAATTTTATAAAAAGAAGTGAGAGGGAGGGTCAATTGGGGCTTTTGCAAAAATGACTCAATGCCTTCCTGGGGCAAAAGTTGGCCTTGAACAGTCCTTGTCAGCTCTCACTTGCCTAATCTCTGAGAGTGCAAGTAGTGTTTACTAAGCAGAACTTCAATATCTTCCAATATTAAAAAAAAGTCAATTATTACTTGTTACCACTTACATAGTTGAATATTTTGAAAATAGTCAATCCAGGATATAAATATGCTCTGAACAGTTTAATACACAAGGTAGATAAGATGTTGTACCCGGCGGGCTGCCCGCTGTGTTTGCTGCAGTATATTCACATTCCCTTGTTCTTGAACTCTGAAGCCAGTTTAGCCCATCTTGAGAATATGAAGTGGCCTCACTAACTCGTGACAGCTGTGTCAAAACCTATTAGTGGCTAGGATGACTAGCTCTGTTGTTCAAAGGCATAAGGCTAAATCTGTTATCACAGAGCCCTTAACTTTATTTATATTTGACTGCGATTAAGTAGGCCTGTCATTCTTTTTAAAACAATCACTTCATTCAACCAGTGAAGCCTAATCCTACACTATCTTTGTAAAATGACTGACATTTATTTAATTTTAAAATATTAATTCACCCCACCCACTGCCTTCCTGGGTGACGAGCTAGCAGGTGACTTTGTTGTCACGGTGATGTTAGTGTTACACCGTGTCAACACAGGAGGCGTAGCCCGAGCTGCACATTAGCAGTAGCAGCTTCAGTGCTCCATCTGTGTCTACACGGGTTGCGTTCAGGCACAGTACTGAGTGTAGGTCATCCACATTTTGGCAGGACTAAGAGCCCAATACGCAATCAGTGTAGTTATGTGTGTATAACTGGGGAAAATTGACTAGAAGCATAAAAATAAATGTATTCAGCTGCACTGATTAAGATTAAAAGCGGATCTCTTCCGTCGGGCACGTGTGAACGGGAAAACAAATAAACGCAGCTGGAACATTTTCTCTGTAGACGTGCAATAAGGCATCTGCATTTTTAAAAGTCAAACAGCCTTATGTTCATCCTTGATATTTTTTTTCAACATTTATTTTGTTGAATCTCAAATGACACTGTAGAAAACAAATTAAAACAGAATGCAATCATTTGCAAACTAACTGTACAGACAACTCTTTAGTAGTAGTATCCTTAATAAAAGCACAAAGTGGTGAACCTCGACCCATCCTTGCTTATGAATGACTTGGCTTTCTAAGGATGCCCATTTCACACCCAATCATGATACGACCACCTGTTTTTTTTTTAGCCTGTTTAATGTTGTTTGACCTGTTAAAACCTGTTTGAGATGTGTGGCTGGCATCAAACTCAGAATATATCATGACATATATTTACAAAAAACAAAGAAGTTGACGGTGTACAACGTTAAATATATTGGGGGGGTTAAACTGTTTTTGATTAAGTATATGTCCAAAGGGATTAACAACTATCACATTCTGTTGTTTTCTTTTTTTGCATAGCGTCCCAACTCTTTTGTAATCAGGTTTTACAAATTACCTCTCAGATACACCGTCATGACAGTGACATGGTAGTTTTATATGTTTTGCACTGACAAAGACAACAGCAATAACCTATTTATTGATAGAGCAAATATGTATTGTAAGTCCAACTGTGTTCATAAAATATTTGCATTGTATCTTTATTATTATTTTTATTATTTCTAAGCAAACTCTTTATGACATTTTGTGTTTGTAGAAGTTACACTAGATGATTTTATGATCAACACAATGCATTTTACCTGCCCAACCCCAAACAGCAGACAGGTGAATGTAGTGGAGCATTTAGTAAATCAAGAGCCAGATAACTCACACAGAAGTATGTGTGTGAGTTGCTCTTGACTTGACTTTTGGAAAAGCTTTTTAACTGTTTGTATTCTTTGGATTTCACTTAAAGTAAATGAATGTGTTTTTACATTTTAAGTGTAAATAAATAGCAAACACATAGTAAAAGAAAAGTTTTAGAACAAACTTTTAAGAGTTTTATGAATAAATGTTTAATTATCAATTTATTCATTCATTTATTTAAATCCAGAATATTGAGAAACTAATTACAAATGAATTAATCAATCAATAAACTGAGGATTAAGATTAATTGAGCAGCATTACTTTACCTGTGTGATAGTTGGATCCTGCTTATACCACAGATACTTGGATGTTCAAAAATAACAACTGTTCATTAACATATATACAGAACTTTAAATCTATGATACAAAATAGTCAGTTTTGCAAGTGACCAGCATCTTTACTCCTTCTTGGATACTTCCTTACAGTTGAAACAGAGACAAGAACTTACCCTAATCAAACTATGCAGACGAGTGAGTGTGTGTGTCACTGAATACCTACCTGCTGTACGCAGGAATGTTGGTCTTCTCGCTGCCACTGCGCTCTGACCCCTGCAGGGAAATGTTATTATTTTCATTTATTTATACAGTTTAGTGTTACAGGTTAGCTATAATAGACATGTAACAGAAATACTGTATATTCAACAAAGCAAAAATAAAACCGTTAAAAACTTAATTAGATATAACAAAACATAAAACATATATCAAAGTACGTGCCAGGATATTTGAATAAGGTACAAATATTAGTCACACAAATGACTTCTCTTCACTATGTTTTTAAATTGAATGGATTAAGTTTAAACCGACTTAACCAGCAGGCACCAAGCCAACTCATATCACTTGTCCTATTTTATGTGGAAAGCATGTAAATGTTCAAGGTTTTGTTGGTTTAGGTATCAGCTGTTTTGGTGGGATTAGTCAGCAGTAATCACTTTTTTGGCTCTGCTATCTTGTTGAGGCAATGATCTGAAAAATAAAACACTAGCTTTGAGTTTATCATTAGAATAAAAATACATACAGTATCATTTTCTAATACTTTCATATGTACAAATACACAGTACCTAGGATAAGCTCTGTTTTAACCAGGAAAAGCACTCAATGCTTTGCTATTTCATAGTAGTAGTAGTCTCAAACATCGCTGCTCATCACGTTGAACGAAGAGGAAGCAATTCAGCCTGAAACGTGACATTGATATTCTTTAATATGCTGAAATATTGAACCCTCAAAATTAAAAGATTTTACTCCCCGTTTATCTCATTGGATAGAAGTTGTAGAAATTGATGGCCCATAGTTTCACACGTTGTTAAAACTGCAACTGGTATTGGTCATCAAATAGCACCATCTAGTGTTAGCGTGTGTGAGTGTGCACTGACTGTGTGAGTGAGACATCTGCTGATAGCAGTTTATGAAGGGGATTCATTTTTAGTCACCGTTTATTTATTCTTTTTTTATTTATTTTATGGTATTTTGAAACGATTGTTTTACTAAAGTTACTCATATTGTGTATCAGTATCTTACACTGAGCATACAAACTGTTTATAACTTCTCATACATTTATAACAGACTATTGTATTTCAGAATATTTATTACTTTTTTATTCAGCAGCGATATGGGAATGTTCAGAAGATTAGAAAGCTCATTTACATAGATAAAAGCATGTGAATAGAGCCACCAATAGAATCAAGTATTAGTCCAATTAAGTATTAAGAGCATTATTAGGTTTAAATTATCTTGTTTTTGCAAAGAGACCCAAGAATTTGAACTTAATCTGAGCATCTTGGATAAATCAAAGTGGGACAATGTTTCCCACTCTAAACACCCTGAAAACAGTGCTTCTTATGTAAACTGCTTAAGTGATATTCAGATTTTTTCTTCTTTTACTTCCTTATAAGGAATTGCACCACACAATTTAAAGCATGGGCAAACACATTACATAACAGTGTGGTGATGTGATGTGGCTTACTCACTTTCATGCAGTCTTGTATAAAACTACTCAAAAGTCATACTAGAGTAAAATATATAAAGATATCATGTTAAATATTACTTTGGTAAGAGTAGTCAATGTCAACCGCACAAACAAAACCTGATATTAAATGTACACAACTATCAAATGCTCTGAAAATAAATGTACTTAAGTATCAAATGTACAAGTACAAGTAAATATTTGCTGCATATTTTAATGCTGCATGTAATCTGCAAGGTAACTAGTAACTAAAGTAATCAAAAAATGTGACGTTAGAGAGTAAAAGGTATAATATTTGGCTCCATAATGTAGTGAAGTGGAAGTATGCTGCAGTAAGTTGGAGGAAAAATAAATAAATAATAAACAAAACAAGATGTTGACAAAATTATATGTAAGTACACTACATGAGTAAATGTACATAGTAACTTTCCATCACTGGCTTCATGTAGTCATCCAGCATGTTAGCTAAAAATGCTCCTCTGTAGCCAGAATGCTAACAATGTTTGAACACCAGGTGCCTCCATTTCCCTGATATTTTAAAAGTATAGCTCGGCCTGTCATTAGTGCTAACATTACCTGTAGTATAAGAAAGCTTTTTTGTTTAGGCTTCAACTCCTAAAATTAACAAAAACTTTACATTTTAGCAGGCTACTGTGACAAACACGAAATGCCTCACCTGAGTTAGCCGGAGTGGGAACTCAAGCTAGCAGGGTAACTTTAGCTTGTAGCCGTTATCGAACGTTGATGTTAGCCTGTTAGCTTAACGCTTCGTAACGTTACAATATTCATATTTAAATCTCCATAAAAATATTTAAAGCGTATTAAAGACGCTATGGCTCTACCTGAGAGTCCAAACTGTCCAAAAATAACCTGTCCTCTTCTTGAAGGGAGCAGTTCTTCTTCAGGTGGCAGGGCTCCAGGATTGAAGACATTAAAACAACTTTAACTTCACAGAGTTCTGAGATACGGAAGTCCACCACCGCCAGTTAAACATGATAAAGTAAGATAAAGGTTAAGCTTAATGTAAAAAAAAAAAACAAATTATAATAATATTTTTTAAAATATATCCTTTTTATGTCATAAAAACTCATAACTATGAGGTAAAAAGTCTGAAATTATTAAATAAAAAGTCTAAATAATGAGATTTTAAACAGTCAACCTGATTAGATTAGTCATGATAATGAGTTTTTTTTTTTTTTAAAGTCAAATTGTATCATTAATATGAGATACAAAGTCAACATTTATCTCATAAGTTTCCACTTATACCATTATTGTAACTCTCATTATTTAACTCATTTCATGATTATGATTTACCATGGGAATATTTCAATTCTCCCCATTATTTTTCTTTTTACTGGTGGAAATGTGCTTCCATATGTCTGAGATGTTGAGAAAAAGAAGGCTGAAAAAGGCCAAATTCTTAATAAATTATTTCATTTAATTCATTAATTTGGAGAATACCGAGCCTCAGATTTAATAGACGTTTGTTTCAGAGCAGACATTTTTCTATGTCATAGTACAGGTTAATTAAAAACCATTAATGATGGCTGCCCTGTATTTGACTATGAACCTATAGGGAGGTCCTGGTGCTGTACATGATGTTACCTTAAAAGAACCCTTTCATGGGACAAATAGTGGAAGCCAACCAAGCCATCGTTAGGCTAATGTTTTTATTTCCACGTGTACTTCTGCTACTCCTGCTGTGACAAGTCAAAATGACTGCCGTGTAAATATTGTCCATGATATATCAACTTGGTGCTCAGTAAAGTAAAAACATAAGAGTCAATAATACATACTCATGGCAGCCAGACGTTTTGACAGAACACATGGCACGGGCTGATACTGTGTGTACAAGCCGTCATAACTCCACAACTTTGCTTTATTCATTTATGAGAGTATAGATTTTTCTGTGTCATACAACAAATACCAAGGCGGTTAGCACTTAAATCATCTGATATAACAAAAAAAAAAAAATAAGAAAGACGTTTGAAAAGCAGTGTGGTTATCAGGCTAACAGAACAGGTGTCAGGGCGGAACTTTTAGTGATTGCACAAAATAAAAAGTCTTGTTATATTCATTTTCTTGAGTCATACTGACTTGGTTGCTCCGGTCGTGGTGATCACAAACTGCATTACAGGAATGTGGGCGAGAACGTGAACGTTAACTTAGAAGAATCACTCGATGATATGACGTGCACAGGAACAAAACGGGTATCATAAAGTCGCCACCTCAGCACCAGAAACATTGGATCAGTTCTCCCCTGTCTGATTGTCAACATTTCTTTTGTGCTATTTTTTTTTCCCGCGGGAGGGTCGTAGCTACAAAGTTAAATAATAATCATTTCTGACACGTGGAAAAATAGTTCTGTGGCGAGTCTCTCTCATCTAATTCTTGTCGTCACAGTGTGTGAGAAGGCAGCGGAACACAAAGTCTTCACCGAAACCCAGATTCGTCATCTGCCGTCAGGAAAAATCCGGGTTTCTTGCAGCACCTCCATATTCTGGGTTAAAGAAGTGGAATGATGAGGGAGACGCTACAAAAAGCCTCCCAATTTTTGTAGCTCATTTTTGCTGTGATCTCCACACAAACTGTCCTTTCTCATTCCTGAGCAGTGCTTCTGAATACATTTGCTTCAATGAATGCACATTTTTTTTTTTTTGCATGATGTCTTTTTTTTTTTTTTTTACGGAAGCCAGACGTGTTTTGTTTAGTTTTTTTTTTTGTTTTTAAGCCGCGTGAGTTAAAAAATAAATACTTTTTTTCAGCAGTTAAGGGCTGCCAAAAGATAGAGAGCCAAAAAAACAGCATGTCCTTCAGTCCTGCATTAGCATTTCCCTCCAGTTGAAACTGTGATTGGGTCCATGTGTCAGAGGCAGGATGGGTGGGTCGACCAGCTGCCACACCCCGGTCTCTCCCATTTCTTCACAGGCGCAAAAGCCCAAGTAAGGAATCTGCACAGAGAGGAGACAGATGTTGTATGTTAGGAAAAAGAGAGAAGATGTGAGGAGGAGTGGGTAGAAATGAATGGAGCGCTGTAGGTAAAAGCAGCGCGCTGACCTTTCGGACAACTTGGACAAAGTCCTTGGAGTTCTGCGGGGTGAGGCCTTGGATCTGGCGAGTGCAAGCCTCCAGGGAGGAAGCATGGGCCACGATCAGGACCGTGTTTCCTGTGTGAAAGAGGCAGAGAACAGAGAGGCACATTCCATGGATACCATTAGCTTTCTATACTGTGAAAGGACACTCTGTTGATGATAATACGCAGCTTGAGATTCTTTGACACTTATACAGGGAATAATAAGAAGAATTATAAATGTAATCATTTCCAAAAGAACGTCATAGCAAGTGATTGTTCCCAACATTTAGTATTTATTTTAAAAAAACATGTTCCCAATTCAACTGTACCTAGGTTCTTGCACTCTGTCAGGATCTCTCGTGTGACTTGGAAGCTCCTGCTGATGTAGGTGTCGTAGGACTCTGACACCGCCAGCTTACTTATGGGAATATGAGGTCTAGGGACAGAACAATTGATAGAGAAGGTCACATCAAATTGCAGCAACACAGAGAAAAGTGCAAGTATAACTCCTCCTGAACAACAGCTTTGCTAAAAAACGGAAAAAGTTTTTCCTTTGCGTTTTATAAAAAGATCCGCGTTCATACCATAATGTTCTGAAAACAATCCTCATGCGCATGGAGCCGCAAAACCGAAATGCTATAGTGTGCATGCCAGGCCAGTAGGTGGCAAGCCATCACATCACAGTGATGGTGCATCCATAGTACACTTTGCCGGAGGAGCGTTAATTAACTCAGTAGAGTCAACAGCGCGAACAAAGCTCAAAAGTCTGCCATTGTATGTTCATGTAAGTATCGTCATCATGGTTTTCACAGGAATTGCATACTGCTAGTTTACACGACGTCAGTAAGGTCGGCTTTTTCAGAGACTTCCACTAGGCTGATGTGTAAACAAACATCCAAAAGGGAACAGGTTTAACGTTTTATGCAAAAAAAAAACCTTGTCGTGTAAACAGCCATTTACACAACAATGGCTGTGTAAGCAGTATGTGTACCTGTATGTTGTGTCCACACTCAGGTTAGCAGCGGCCAGCTCAGCTGGGGGGATCCAGGCGGGTAAACATGTGCCTGAAACCCACTTGGTCCACTCAAACAATCCCGGCTCCACACGGATCTTTGTCTTCCCCTCCTGCTGGAGACCTGATGCAAAGTGAAACACGGAGAGGGAACTGTCAGAGAGGGAGATATCTCAGGTCACACTTTGTCACTTTGTCTTTGTTTTGCAGAAAATCTATAAATACATCTTCCCCTGACATGTAACACTCGGTGCAACACAGTGCGGGTAATTGTGTTGGTCTCATGCGTCCCGACTGAACAACATGAAGAGGACTGTGAAGTTTAAAGGTTCTGACAAAGCAACTATTCCAAAGGAGCGTGTTCAAAGAGGGCGAGTTGGACGCGTAAATGGTCGGGAAAAGAGGCGAGACCTCCCGTCAAACCTCTCGCTATTTCTATCCGTTTCGTTGCCTAATGATGTCTCTAGATACCTCTGAGGTTTTTCCGCTGTAGTTCATTAAAGTGTTACATAACGAGACAAATCCTGTCGAGACGTGAGCCCGACTGAAGGGTTCAGACCCGAGACAAACAATGAAAATACAAACACTTTTCGCGCAGCAGTTAACTTTAAAAATGTCAGCTGGGGAACACGATTAGACGTGGATGTGTGGATGTGTGGATGTGAGGCTGAGGTCCTACCCTGCAGAATGTGTTGAGCCGTCTGGACGCAGCGAAGGGAAGGCGAGCAGTAAACAAAGTCTATCGTCGCATGGCTTTCCAACAGGGCTTCACCTGAGAGGGAACAAAACACAGCGGGATCCTTCTGTCAGGTATTTAACCATCCTTAAAAACTAAATCTTTTATACAGTATGTGACATCTTTTACAGACTGAACTGTACGTGAACCGTACTGACCTACAAGACGGGCCTGGGTGGAGCCAAACACAGTAATTGGACAATCTTTGTCATAGTCCCGGTGACCTCCGCTCCGAGCTGGCAGGCTGGACGGCATGTTGAGATTGGAGCGAATGTATCGGCCTGCGGAAACGTAAAAGGAGAATCTTATAGAAGAACGAATACTTAAGAGTCTGATACAGTAGATGCGCCCACAGTATAAAAATGTGTCATTAATCTACGCTAGAATTGCTAACCTTTGGTGTCAAAGCACTGAGTGACCCAGTGCTTCCCGAACACCACGTCCATCCTCTCCCCGTGGCGACACACGAACAGCCTCATCCTGGACAGGGAGGACTGGCAGGTTGGCCTCGACACCTGAGGGACGGATTTGTTTTAACATCGCGAGGCGAAGTCATCGTCAGTATATGAACACACTCTAATTTGGGATGCAGCGCAGGACGGCGTACCTGCATAGGAGGGCAGAGGCCGGTGAGGCTGGGAGCGTCCATCAGACTGTCGAACAGGCTGTCGTTCAACTTTCCGTCGAACAATAACCCGCCCACAGTGCCGCCGGAGATCGAGGGAGAGGCACAGTTGAGAATCGAGTGAGACCTGCGGATCAAACACAGAGGAACGCTGCACTTACACATACTATGATTTCAATTATATTTTAATCAAAAAAGAAAAAAGCTCTAGTCAAGAAGTAGGCTTAGAGGATGAATTATTTTCTTTTCTTTCACTTTAATCTCTCCAGTCAGCCAAGAAAAATCCCCTCATTTCTGCGCTTCTGTGCTTAAACTTAAAAAAAAAAAAACAAGCACACTGAAGGGATTTGTGGATTTTCAGAGATAACGCCCAGGGATGTCTTTGTGAAGTGTTTGCAAAAAGGGACAACCATGGGATAATCTGCTCCTGCTTTCAGTGCTG
Organism: Lagodon rhomboides; assembly: GCA_039737535.1. Taxonomy (NCBI): domain Eukaryota; kingdom Metazoa; phylum Chordata; class Actinopteri; order Spariformes; family Sparidae; genus Lagodon; species Lagodon rhomboides. The sequence continues at coordinate 8,584,685 of CM077795.1, read as the reverse complement.
TTATTGTGCTCTGTGTGCTCGCTGGCTGCTCATGTGAAATAGAATTTTTTTTTGAATGCAAGAAGCACTTGACGACGGACGAGCGCCTCTCACCCGTGGACGACCCAGGTGTCAGACTCATCGGCGCGGTTGACGTAGTTCTCGGGCAGCAGGCCCGACAGCCCCGTGCCCAGCGAGGTGCCGTACACCCAGCCCTCGCTGGCACTGCTCTGCTCCACCGGAGACATGAAGATAAAGTCTCCGGGCACCAGCTCGAGCTCGTCGTCATTCTGAGGCACATACGGGTACATGACTTGCAGCGTCTGCAGGGGGGGGGCAGATGTTAGACAGCCATTAGACAGAGGAAGATCTTGCATTTATATCTCATGATTTTAGCAATATATGCTGCACCAAAACTAAAATTATCTAACAAATGGGGAACACGAGGAAGTACTAATATCCAAAGGAAGCCAATCTACCTCATGATTGGCAAAGCGAATGTCCCTGGAGAAGAGCACGGCCAGCCAGTCGCAGCCCGACGACACGTCCACGTTTTTGGCCAGCTTCTCCAAAATGGGGAGGTGGCTGGCTTGGAAGTGGTACGCCAACGTGACATGAAGCTGTTTCTTGTGGGGCTCGACGTGAACATCTGGACAGAAGAAGAAAAAGAGAAGAAGTAAATACACACATTTATGCTCATAAAAATGATGTTGTGGTCATTTATAGCTTCTCCACTGAAGAGGGTAAGAGTTTCACTAATAGATATTATCACAATAAAACTTCCCCAGTTGAGTATTTACAGTAAGACAAAAAAGTGATTAAAGCCAGGTTCTATTTTGTTGACACGTTATGTTGAAAGGCTTTTACCGAGGGAATTTCAGATAGCTCTTTCTACCACTCTATAAATCAGAAAATACTTTCAACAGCCATAAAGCATCATCTCGGTTCATCCTTAAAGTCTGATTAAAGCAAATGCAGTTCGTCCACATATGAATCTTCTTAAACATGAGCCCTGTACTCTGCCTCCACAAGACAAGTGCTCATGTGTCCAGGGACGGAGACAAAGAGGACTCGGACCTGCTTTAGCTGCGGCCTCGGTGGCAAAGTCGGCGGCGAAGACCTTCAGGACGTCCGCCACCTGCTCCTCCACGAAGAGCCCGATGAAGGTCGAGGAGGTGTAGAGCTCCAGCGGGAGGGGCGCGGTTATACGACCTTTCCACTTGGCCACGGTGGTCTGGAGAGCGTCGGACAGGGCCTCCACCTTCCCGTCGGCGCACTAAGACGACAGGAAGAGTTAACGATGATAAATCTGTCTCGCTATTGTGATTATAGCGCTCGTTAATTGCCTTCTAAGACACAACCCGGCGCCCTCCACATGAATGTTGACACTGACCATGAAGAACTGGCAGAGGGTGATGTGGGGGAAGATGTTGTGGGCCTTGTTCTTGCCACAGGAGAGGCGGGACTGCTGCCAAAAGGTGGAGAGCTGCTGGAGAAGCTGCCCGCTGGGTCGCAGGTACAACACATACTCTCTGGGCAGAGGGTCGTCCAGGAACGGGTCGTCCACGTGGGAGAAGAGCCTGGAACGACAGACGAGAAGGCCGAGGGGAGGTGAGAGAGGGCAGCTGACGTCCTGCAGAGGGCAGCACTGGCGTAACCGCACGGCGACACATCAGTGCAGTGCGAGGAGCCGGCTCTGTATGTGTTGTGTTTACCATTTGCGAGAATCCCACCTGTTTTGCATTAATAAAATGTGGGAGTGAAAAGTATGCGTTGCTCTCACCAGTCGCAGGCCGCCTGGACGTTCTTCCCTCCTGTCGAAACCAGAGCTTTCAAGCTGCGGAGAGAGGAAGAGAGAGGCAGATCAAAGCCCGGTCACAAAAAAATCAATAGTTTCTCTTCCAGGCCGTGTTTATTAGGAGGAGATCGCTGAGCTTCCACACGACGATGAACAAAGATCAAACGTCCCCGGAGAGCTGTAAAAAAAACAAAAAAACACACAACAAGCGCACAATAACTCCGAACAGGAGTTCATTATTCATACCAGAGGTTCATGAAACCCATTTTCAAACGTGCTCTTTGCTCGGAAATAATCGAAAAAACATTGTTCCCTCACCAGTAAAAATGTGCTCATCCCACTCAGCGGATGCATATTTCTGTCTTCAGTTTAAGCTGGGTTTAATACGGAGCTGGATCTGGACGCGGTTCTGTTACGTGATCGTGACCTCAGCTCACAGTCTCAGCTATCGATTCGTTTGCTCAGCAGGCAAACGTCACAATGTTAGGACCCCTCCAGTGTGATGGTGACGGATAAAAAACAGAATTCAAAAAAAGGAAAAAAAGAAAGGCCGCGTCTGTGTTTTATCTGTGTCATTTCATAAATAATCATTTCTTCTCCGAAACAAGAGAGAGCTGATTGCATGATTACTCTTGAGTGCCGCGAGTCTAATTAGTGTCTTTTTATAAAGCCTCTGGTGTTGCGGGCCGCCTCTGAAGGGATTCACTCATCCGGGCGTTTTTTTTTTTCTTCCTCAGCTTTGACGGCACTGACACAAAAAAGATCTGGATGCGACTGTGCTGCTGAAGGTTCACAGTCACAACTCGACCGATTCTATTCAACACAGTTGCGGCCTTGTCTGCCAAAGATGTGGCACGCATTGGCACTAATGGTCAGCCTGTTATTTCTCAATTAGGGTGCGCAAAACATGAACATTAAAGGAACAGTTCATGCAAAAATGCACATTCAGTTTATTACCCAGAGCTTCACAACAAAACACGAGACTTGGAATAACTCCGACGAGCTGTGTGGGACCATTTTATATTCTTGTCCAGTTGTTTATTTGACATTTTAAAACGAGTCCCCGTCTACTTCAGTTGAAAAATGTATTTTAAAAAAAATGTACATCCCAATATATCTTTGAAATAATTAAAACAATTACAACAAGTGAGCAGTGTTTGTGTGTTGTGCGCCCTGAGCCCATGAGAATTTATCACCCATTCCCTACATTAGATAAGCCGAAACAAACCCTCCGTGAGGACGCCCTGTCCCTGAAGGCAGCACCGCCTGTCTGCGTTCTCACGAGCAGCGAACAAACAAACTACAAGCTGATGTTTTGGAGCAGGAAGTGTTGCTTTCTGCCGCCACCGTCGAGCCGCCGTTCGATGTGGGAGCGTTCTCTGCGTGCGAGCGCGCTGACGGTGCTCATCGCGCCACTCCGGCGTTCAAATTCAATGAGCTATTTTTACATTTGTCCCACTGAGAGGGTCCTAGATACAGCAGAGGCCCCGAACCCTGGGGCGGTGCGTCCTGACCGAGCACAGCGAGCAGGATGGGAACGCCAAAGCGGCAGCGCTGTGACAGATGGCTCGCACCGACCTACTATACACAGATATATGGGAGGGGGAGGCTGAATTAAATCAAAGATACAGAGATGGAGAAAGATAAAACTTTACTTGTCTACAACTGGTTGAAGACAGTCATCTTAACGACATCTCAGCTAACTGATCCATTTTTATTCCAACAGTATAAATCAGAACTGCAGACAGTCAGAGAGTCATCTGCTGGCTGCTGTCGTCTTATTCAGAGATTCCACCTGGTGCTGTGTGGAGGAGGAGGAGGAGGAGGAGAAGAAGAAGAAGAAGGGGATTTTCTCTCACGACGGGATTACAAGCAGATGTGACTGAGACGTCACCAAGTCCGATTCGGGCCAGAGCGCTGGATTGCCTGCTTCTTATCTCTGCTGTATGTTATAAGAGTGAACCCTCGTGACATGAAATAATAATAAAAAAAAAAAAGGTCCACTTGAATTTAATCTGCTTTTTTTTAGGCTGCTGAGATGACGAGAAACCCCCGCTCCAGGGATAAGTCAGCAGTAGAGTATCGAGCAGGAGACGCAGCATGGTGTCGCCTGTCATGTCCGACATTAATTACAACGAAACACCTTTAAAAAAGATGTACCGCCTTAAGAGTTATGAAAACATAGGGCTGAATCATCATAATTGCTCCTTATTCCTTGACACCGCCCATCTGCCTATTGTAGTCTGATCCAATCTTTTGTTCTATTAGATTTTTTAGCATCGAAAGTAGAAAACATTCATGAGAATTACAATAATATATAATATCACCGGTGTAAAGGTCAGAGGGCAGAGTGAAACGAACAGCCGAGCTTATGACAAGTTTGTTCCACACATGTGGGCAGGCTCATCGTTTTATAATCTGTCCACGTGTCCTCTGCCATCTCCTGAGAGCTCACCCAATCAGACGTGTCGGACCGGTTGTAGGATCAGCGAGACGGAGAGCCAACCTGGCACTCGCTTTTTTGATCGCCGAGTTATTAGTGAATTGTGTGACACCTCTCAAGTTTTGTAAATCGCTCTAATAATTTGTTGCAATAAACCGTAATCACCAGCGGTCATTTCAGATGTTGTGAAGCGAATCATCAGCAAAAGATTTGAGACTGACCGCGTCGGCACTGACCAAAACAACCGATATTTAGGAAAAAAGGAAAACGATATGACAACGAGACTATTTTTCTGGGTGTAAGAACAGCGTCGGAGCAGCTCTCATGTGCATATCGGTCGTAACAAATTCATTATAAAAACTAAATTCCAAGGAAATGTCTTTTCTCAAACTTTGAGAAGAATCCTTTTAAATCTTGACAACTTTTTTTGTTTTTTTATTGATTTATTTCTCAATTTAATTCAAATTTTATTTGACTGTCTTTGTATTTCTGGCAGTCACGTTCTCAGCCGAGTCGCAGTGAGCTACCTCTGTCTGAACTTTCTGACACCGTGAATGAAGGCCATTCAAAAAAGCCGAGACAGCAGGAAGACATCTGGCCCGGCTCAGACTGTTACCAACGAGCAGGAAGTCGTACTTCACCGCCCGACGCCTAAAGGTGAGACGCATTAGCTTTGATTTCAGCGACCACGTGTGCTGCATTGCTTGCACAGTGTCGACAGTGGAGGTGTGATGAACGGACGATCGTTGCGTAACAGTGTATGTGCTTCAGTCTTCGCTGTCTGAAACCTTCGACTCTGTTTTGTCGACACTTTCTGTGTGTTACATTTTCTCTTCCCAGTTTGGTGTTTTCCAGGTTAAAAGAATATTCACATTCCTGATTAATATAATGTTTCTCAATTAAAGCTGCTGAAGATGATATTTCCTTTCAATTAAAATAGGTGTTAAATAGCTCTATAGTGTTTGGTCAGTGACCCATGTCTCTCCTCCCCCCGGCTCATGCAGTAAAATAGAAAATAAATGTTCTGGTATCCCTGCCCGCTTTATCCAATCAGGGCCGAGAGCTCCATAAAGAGTGGTATCCTCCCGTTTTACCTGCTGTGTCTAGTGATACCGCTGCATGTTCATACAGTGACGTAGAGAGGAGGGAGGGGATTGCTTAGTGCAAAACGGACAGGAAGTTAGTGTTAGTATTTATAGTCTGGTGGTTAAATGTCAAAGAAGTGACGAAATCAGAAAGTTTGGGCCATTTTTGCTGAACAGTTACATACGTGACTGATAGTTAGTTGTAATTGTTCTCATCCTTACAGCTGATCTACAATGTTAGCTAGCTTTTGGTTCAATATCAATAGTGTTGTTGCTTTATTTTAGATTGTAGATATGTATAGATGATTTGTTTTGTGGAAATCTGTCTTTTTCGTTTGCGGTAGCCGGACCTCATTGTCTGGAACCTCTCTTGGAGTCTCCACTCATTACACTTAGAGACCCTCGTTGTCCAGATCTATTGTGGGAGTGGAATAAACATTTCACAGGTTTCAACACGACTATTTTGTTCTGCATACGACATCAAATTACTGATGATGCTGATACTGTAAAAATTCAAAATAGCAGAAGAAGCCTGACTTGTAATTCCAGGCGCCTTGGAGGCCGTCCAAAATCGAGGTCCCTGGTATTTCGTTCTACTTTTCCATGTGTATCTTTTCCACACTGAATGTATACAATAACATGTTTTGATGATATAGCACTAGCTCTGTTTAGTTTCCATTTCCCCGGGAAAAAGGAAAAAAACGCGCCAGCTGTGAATGATTTGGCCCACACCTCCGGCACCGCGGCCCTATGTATAGCATCTGCTGTTTGACGCCGTTTGACACATTCATGCTTCAAAATTTGTTTTCTATCCGTTCCGCTGTAGCCGAAACGGTCCGCGGGTAAACTGTCCTCAATAACTACATTTAACCCCGAAGGCCTCTCCTTTGGCTCTGAGCAAGAACTGAGCGAGTTATTTATAAACTGCATTTCCTGTTCACAGCTTGAGGAAGATAAAAAAGATTAGAGAGCGCGCGAGGGAGAGATGTCACTATGGATTTGGCGTGGCTGCAAACTGACAGCGCCGCTTACACGGACGACAGTGACCATCATCAGACGAGGGCTTCACCTTCATTTGCACACGCACCACCGCTGCGGGCCATATTGGAAACAGCCGTGCAATTATTTCACCCACATATGGCGAGTGTTTTCATTTCCTGTTTCCATATTTAACCCTGCTGCACTTTGAACGCTCTGGCAGCCTGTTGCACGTCCAAACAGCGGCATTTCTTTGAGTTTTTCGTTTACGTAAACATTCTTTGCACTCCTTATTAAAGTTATCGCTCTGCATCAGGCAATCTGCAGTCTATTTCCTAAGTATCCCACGAGCGCGATCGCTCCCTGTAGACACTGTGTTTGACAAATGTCGCCGCTACATATACGCCAAAACGAAAGAGGAAATCATAAATTAAAACCAGAAGTATGGAGCCTCTAAAAGAAAGTACACGGAACCAACACACTGACACTCGCAGCTACATACTCCCGAGGGCCCCCCCTCCCTGACTCAGCTCCATGGGCGAAACAGCACTTCCTGTTTACAGGCCGACGGCGAGCACTCATCACTAACCACTTATCGCTATAACAGCGCTGAGAGCACCGCTGCTGCCGCCCAGCACCAGGCTGCACCCTAAAGGGGAGCACCGTCAGCAGAGGAAATGTGCTTCCCTGCGTCCAGCCTGGCCAACTCTGCTCAGGCCTTGTGAGCCCGACATCAGACGTTGTTGCCACTGCGTCAACCTTTCCACTCGCCGACTGCCCGGTCCGAGCGCGTAACATGTAAATCCAGCTTTTGGATGACTTAAAATGAAACTTGTTCAGGGTCAGACGAAGACGAGGGAAAAGGGTAAAATATTCTACGCACAAAGCTAAGGGCTCACGCCAGCAAAGCAAAAACAGACCAATATTTTAATATCTGTAATATTTGTTTGAGCTATTGTTCAGGCCACCATTAATTAGTGATGCACAATGAAGTCACGTGTCATCACGTATCATATCCCAACAGACGCGACACCTGTCAACATGCCCACGTTGCGACTCGTGACTATCCCAGCAGTCGTTACTGCATCGAACGCACGAGTCCTCCACTTTGATCTTCACACCTGCGCAAGTTTCGCGGCTGCAAGTTCTCTCAGTTGTGACGCTATTGTGGTTAGAAAATCTGTACTCCGACAAACAGACAGACATGTAAACACCTGGGCAGGGGATCCGGATCGGCTTCTGCGGTAGTTCTCGCTACAACAGACCCTTTTCACAGAAGACCCTTCGACGCGTCGAAGCAGAAAAACCACAGGTGTTACCCAATGTTGTTGCTGACGACACCATTCCATTAATTGGCGCGCAAGCTACGTCAGCCTAAATGGAATGCGGCCATCATTAACGTTAGAATGCGTCCTACTTTGACGGGTAAAAATGTCACACACACACACACACACACACACACACACACACACACACACACACGGTTACCAGCCAGAGTTAGATAAAAAGACTGACAGCACTGGTATGTCAGTGTGTTAGCTAGCAGGAACCTGGAGCTGATTAGCTTGACTTAGCATTGGACTGGAAGCAGCTAGCCTGGCTCACACTGAAGCTCAAAATCCGCCTGCCACCACTTCTTAACCTTACTTATTAGCGTAGAGTAATATTTTTTGTTTGACCCATAAACACTTTATGACAAGTTCAGTTTTTTGTAGGGAGTTACCTCTCACCAATTTTTGGCTAGCAGCAGCGCAGTGACTTATTGTTGGAGTGGTTACTGATTACGAATAAACAAGGCACAGCTTGTAACCATAAAGACTACACTGCGGCATTTTTAAGACACATGAGCACATTATAATCAAATTATGGGACATTTTATGATGTATTTTGTGTCGTAGGACAAACTTATGTTGGCACTGACTTCCGTGTTGGAGGACTCATCACTTCAGCACTCTGTTAGCGGTGTTCTCAGGTAAGAGCTAGGCTAACTGTTTCCCCATCGTCATGCTAAACTAAGCTAAAGGCTGCTATTGGTAAGTTGAATATTAAGTGCAGATGAGTGGTTCACATTTTAATAGAAGTCTCAGCAAGAAAGTGAAGAGGTGCATTCTCGGCCACAACATTTTGTTTGGGGTCAGCAAAGTTAATAACAAAGTCAGCTCTTGGTGTAAAGCTCTTCTCTGTCGAGCTGACAGGGCAACATCACAGCCTCTAACGTCTCTAACAAAGCCGTCTGTGTACAGCCAGTGTCTGGGACTGCTTCTCCGCGTCTCACTCCATTATTCCTGGAGAAAAAGAGCCGAGATGTCCACGAGGGCAGACAGAGCGTGTCAGAGACTGACACCATTAAATGAACTGTGCGGGCCTTTGTGTGGCTAAAGGATGTTAATGATATTCTCCGCCGGGTTGTTGTGTCCATCAGTCTCACCAGTTTGAACAAATGATTATGAGTGCTTCTGTCAAGCCTCACACGGAGCGTGTTATTTCGGCACGAGCGTTATTTTTAGTCAGTGAAACAAGTCAGAGTGCACAAAGCAAATGTTTCACTGAGAAGGCGCGGTGCCAGAATTATGATGCATCACACAGAACTCCTCAAAGTCCCACGGTGTGTCATACAGAGCTCACGGCAAAGGACTGGGAGTCGTAGCCATGGTTGGGAGGCACGTCGATGTCTTAAAAGCAGCCAGATCAAACCCTTCTCTTTTTAAAAGACAGACCAGCTGAGAAATTATCAATCAAGACTCGGCGAAGATTTTTGAGCATTTATTCTGTCCGATCAGTAATTATGAGAGAGGTTTGCGATCCTAAGGCCTTCTTTTATCGAGAGAAGAAAAAAAAAGTACACTAAACTATCTGTAACTGACATGCGAATCCAGCCGCCCTCAAACCACCGTCTCAACAGAGCGCTCAGTAAAAGGTCACAAGCCACTTCCGGAAATGGGCGACTTCCTCTTGGCTGTCTTGAATACAAGCTCGGAGTTTGTTCTCGCAAGTTACACATGCAGTTACCAAAGTGTCACATGTATGCATAAGATGTGTTGTAATCAATATGTCGAGCCCTTAAAAAAAACACTATGAAGCGTTCTTGCGGCGCTGCTTTGCATGTCAGACAACAGTGAGGTTATACATGTCGTTGTTACTGTTAAGGCAGGAGTTATGAAACTGATGTAGGTAGGCGAGCAGGCTCACTGACTTCCTGTTAAAACACACAAAAGGCCTCGCAGGGTGGCTGGCTGAGAACAAACGTGCATTTCCCGTACATAATCTTATCCCAGCTACAGCTCATCTACCACACTGGCCTTTAGGTCTGCGTTCAAGAGACGCAGTGAAACAGACAATTCATCTGCGAGAAATGAGGACTGTATGAAAGCTTCCTTGAGAGCTGATTCACCACTGAAGGATACAAAACAGAGCTGTTCTTCACATTGTGTTATTGTTTGGTAAAGCCGGAGCTCACTAACAAACAGGATAAACATGCGTAAATCTCAAACTGAGAGAGCCCGTTGTGAAACAATTAAAGTCAGAATAGATATCAACGCGCTAAGCAGCAAATTTCTTTAGTGAATTAACCGAAGACTGGAATCTGTCAGGTATTTGTTTGATGTGATGGTTTGCTTGCTTTTTTTGTAAACTGAATATACTTTTATTTTGGAGAGTTGGCCGGACAAAACCAGTAACTTGAAGGTGTCGCCTCGAGCTCTCGGACATTCTGAAGAGCAATTTCACAATTTTACGACATTCTATAAATGATTCTGTTAATTGCTAAATAATCTACAGATTAAAGATATAATATGTAAGAATTCTTCTTTAAATGTTTAAGATGACAAGACCAAGACCTTTGTTCAAACCAAGAGGAATACACCAGTTTACTCAAGGTGCATTTCACTTTTGAGATGGAGAAGTCGGCAAATGAGACTAAACTTAATGGGATTAAAACTTTATAACAGTCGCTCATCTGTGAACATTTGTGCCTGAGTCACGTCAGATTGATTACTTTATGATTCATTGATTACTGGTGTTTTCACAAGCAACGAAGCGAGTTTGACCGCTGGATCGTTTGTGACAGGGTTTATTCCCCAAACAGCCACGTTACTTTACTGCACATTAGCCGTTAGATATCGAGCAACGGGACACATTCAGGGTGTTTGTTGTCTGTGTGTTTAAATCTAGGTCAGCTACCACCATATTCTGCACTCACCAGAGACTCAGGTTTTCTCTCTCATTTTCCTCTCTCCTCTATGTACAGTAATGTTGTTCTAGTAGAGTAAACACCCGACAATTGAGGTCACCTCCGTGGACCGTTGCTGCAGTCGGGTTGATAAACTGGAGTGAAGATAAATCCACTTTTTAATCCCAACAACTAAAAAGTAATTTCTCAGCTCTCCTCCCGTCAGTAAACTGCTCCGGATTAGACCAGAATCCGAAGTGACCCTGGGTGTTTATTCCTCCGCTTTATTCACCGCTCTGCATTCCCCAAAACAATAAGATTATGGGAATGAGAAACATAACAATTGACCAGTGTCTCCAGGTATAAAATCATCTACAATTTCAGACTTTCAGTGGTAATATTAGCGGTGCCTGTGTCTCTTCTACTCGATCAAGCAATCCAGGACAAATTAGCTATATTGTTTCAAATTTTCAGCACTACTGGACCATTCAGAAAGGGGCCATATTCTTGGTGCAAAAAAATGAAATGTTCAAGTTGTATGAATGATGTGAGGTTTGCTTGAAAATAATGGTGCACCATATGTGCTTCAGGCTGCAAATCGAGCGCAGACTCTCTGACCCCAGTCGGCTCGTTGAATCTTCCACACACCAGTGTCACAGTGGGAGCATCTGTGATTGGTCTAAAACAGCACACGACTTTGCTGTGTTGCCTCAAGGAAAAGCTCTCTTCGGGTTCAATGCCTCCGTCATCTCGCTCGTACCAGAGAGAGCGGCGAGGCTTCAGAATCGCCATGTCTCGGTCCCTGCCGTCTTTGTTCTGTTTCATTTTGGCCATCGACTTCCTCTTTCCCTTTGTTCACAGTTGCCACACTGTCGGTCAGGCTTACTAAACAAAACAGGGCTGCAGTGGTTGATTATAATGACATCTGTATCCCGCGTCCTATTCAAATGTGCCCCTATCTCGGCCAGATGTATTTACATGGCTGCTCGGAGGCAGGTTTGCTCCTCATGCATGGCTGACAGAGAGGCCGCAGACAGGCTTCTGTCTAATTCGGTGTCAGAAAGTTTGTCACGCTTCTCAAAATCACCATCTCATTTGCACAAAATGTGTGTGGCTAATTTCAGCTCTCCGCTCCATCGGCGCTGAAAAATCACTATCCTGACAGAAATTCGGGTCATTGTCGGTTCAGTTAACCGGCACAGGGTGATCTGCGTCGTGTCCGGTTTTTAAAAAGGTATGCAACTCCGCGCCCAGTTATTTTGACCACAAGCACGACATTTAAAACCGCACACGCACCACCCTGTGTGTGTCTTCGTAAAGCACGAACCAGGCGCCACATCTCGACACAATCTCTTTCAGTGGCACCAGCTGTTAAAAAGGTGGTTCCTCTATACAAACTCACATATATTCACACACTATGTTCTGAGTACGGTGGACAGACGAACCGATAGTGTTTTCGCAGGTCAGGGAGGACTTCTAATTTAGACAATCGAGATAAACGAGGAACGACAAAGCAGGGAATAAAAAGGACAGGGTGGAAAAAATGAGGGAAAGTAAACTACGGCAGAAAATTAATGTTTAACCACAACGATACAAGGAAGTGCCTTTGAAGCAGTTGCCATTTAAGAAATGCCAGAAGGCATTTTGTTTACACACCGGAGCAAATATAGATCACTAATCATTAAACAGGAGCAAGTTTCTACAGGCAGACATATAACAACACAGCAGTGCCTGGAATAACCCCAGATTTCTCCAGGGGACATTTTTGTATCTCATAACTATAATTATTATAATTATTATAATTATAAAAAGGTTAGGCTTAAGGACACCGAGGTCATGCTTCGGTTTTTATATGTTCCACAATAATAAATAAAAAATGTACACACAGTTGTTTGTTTGTGGTGTTCGGAGAACGTTCGGCCGCTGTGTAAAAACAGGAAATGCAAATCCTGTAAATCTATATTCAATTGAATACGGCCCAAAGACAAGATATTCTTTGTTGGAACTGATTTTCACCACGTAACACTCACTACAAACAACAGCCCCTGACCTCGGTGTGTCTTTCGTGCAGTTCCAGCCATCCTACAGCTGAAACCATGACCAAAGTAGGTAGCAGCGAGCTTGAGTGATAAAACGTTTAACTGTCTGTCGCGTTCTCAGTCGGATCGGTTTCCAAATCTGCTTCCGGCCATCAGACAGAGCGGCAACCCGGAGAGACACCACTGTCCATCCAGCCCCTCTCTCAGTACACTGGTCAGTTCCTGAATGACTCAGCACAAAATCCACTCAATTAAAACAGAGGGGCTGTTTCTGTGTGTGTGTGTGTGTGTGTGTGTGTGTGTGTGTATGATTCATGCTCCCAACTGGCTGAAAAAAAAAAAAAAAAAAAGCCCTCAAACACAATGAAGCCCTTGTTCCCTAAAGCTATGACTGATAACTGATTTTCCTATTATTCCTTTCTTCCTCTCCCACCGAAGTCTCGGGAAATTCACATCAAATCAAAATGTGGACGTCATAAGGTTATTTTGATATTTTACTGTAATGCGTCTGAGCTGAAGAGAAGAACGAGATGATCTGTACAGGTGGAGATGTTCAACGTAGGCCAAAAAAACAAAATGTCAAGTGTTCCAGAGTGCTGGGTGTTTTTTTTTTTACTTTCTCAACCAAAATATGTCTGTAGAAATAACTGAAATTACACATTGATTGTCTGGCCAGAGTCGTACTCTTCTCCGCTTATTCACTGATCACTCACTTTCTGATTTAAATCACCATTTTATCAATTTCAAGGTATTTTTATGTTTATTCCATTAATTGATTTTTCATTAAGTTGGGGGCAGCACAGCGCTGACACATACTGTTACAAAACGATGGCGAATGTGTCAGTAAACACACGCCTTTTTACACTTTAATCACGTAGGGAGCAAAATTAGCATTCATGACAAGTTGTGTTCCACCTGGCCAACGTTCACTCTCCTTTTAGCTCAGTTTTTGGTCTCCACCGCCCACTTTTTTTTAACAGCTGCCTGTTGCTGGAAACAGTGAGTCACACCAGGTTTTAAAGCCACCAGCATGAGCTAATTCGTATGGCTTGGAGTTCTTTATGTCCACTCTTCAATAACATTACCTTGAGCACAACGATACGCAACGGTGAACAAAACAAACACCAGGTTATGGTAGCTGACCAGCGCTAGCCAGGTGAGGGCCAGCTGACACGTTAGCCATTAGCATGCTAGCTACAGCGGTTCAGCCACTGGGTCTGAGAATGATCGACAAGGGAAAGTCACTTTGGCGTGAACTCCTGTTATGTGAGAAACGGCAAAAGTCAAAGCTGTGAGTCATGAAACTGAAAAACAGTGAGTTGAAAATAGATGAACCACTCTGAGCGGGGGAAGAACCACAGTCAGCAGATCATTCTCCATAGATAGAGATAAGAAAAAAATCATTTGTGGAGCTTGAAGGTGCAACATGTAAGAACTGGACAACTCTCGAATTCATACTCCAAACAAATAGGGGGCAGCAGAAAATCAGAGTAACCACAAGGTGCTGCTAGCTGTAGCTGCCGTTCGCTAGTTAGCTCAGTCAGTTGTGCAGCTAGTGGGTCGGACTAGGAGCTCTGAGCGGGGTGTTACAAAAAACGACTGGCAAGGGCTAGCTGGTTAGCATGCTAACTTCAGTAGATATCTCTACAACACAATACTGTGTGTAATTTTAGGTAATTTTGGAATGTTTTAAACTACAATTCTTACATATTATTGCACGTATAAACCGTATATTCCTCAAAGTTAAGTATCAAAAAATTATTCTTTTTGGTATCGAGAGCAAAACTCATGGAACAAATACCCAGCCCTACCCATACCCTGTCAATTACCTGCTGAATAACCAAATGGGTAAAGGTAGCACACACAGAAACCTTCAGGACAGAGATGACAAATGTCAATTTCACCAATTTATTCTGGCAATGTCAGCCAACACATCAGAGCGTTGTAATAACTACTGTGCCATAAGCTCCAGAGAGAAGAGTCACTGCGCACAAACATGATGCAGCCTCACCTGCGCTGATTCCAGGCCGTTCACGTGTACACATATTTTGTATTACATAACCATCTGTATTCTCTCCTGTCGTTGCTACCGAGCCTCCACTATCAGACCTGACGAGCTCGAAAGTAATGGCGCTAAATTATTCTGCTTCATTATAAATTTATAGCCTCAATCAAATCAAAGTGTATTAGTCTGTCTGTCATCAATTATAGATGTGAGTCTGCAAATATAACCAAACCCAGTCGCTCGTTCTGCCTGCAGTGGTTCATTAGGCAGGAGGGGCGAGAGCTGCAGTCTGGGACGATGAAAGCCTGGATGACCTTAGCTCAGTTTGTGCAGAGGATAAAAAGGCTTAATTTTGGAGATACTGTATCTGTCTAGTAAAAAAAAGAAGAAAGACTGTTAAAACACTTTTGGGCTGAGCGAAATAGAGAACTGCCAGCAGTTATTTCTAAATGTGTGTCTCTTGTTTTAACATGTGGAGACATTTTCATATCCTGCGATCCAAATGCTGAATAAAGTAATGGATCTAGGGATTAGTCGTGGCTCTCCGAGATAACTGCCGCTGCTCACAAAGACTCGAAGCGAACTATGGCAGATTTTCTTTTGTTACGCGGGACACAGTTTTAAAGGCACGCTCGCACATACAGAAAGGCTTTTGTGCGAGATGAGGTTGTTTAAATCATTCGGCTTGATACAGAATGTGGGAGTCAATGAGCTCATGAACAATGAAAGGGGACATTATGATTGTAGATTATATGATCAGGTAGAGTTCGTACAGTGAGAGGAGGGCGAGATGTAAAAAAAACTGAGCCGTGCCTATACTTTATTGCCTTTTCATTGGCAATGCAGCACCTCGATATTTCATATTTTATATAATTTCTCTGGCTTTAAAAAGGAAATGTTCAATAATTATGAACTGTTAAACTGGGAGGTTTGAGCCCCCAAAATCTATTAACAAGCAGACCACACATCGCAATTTATTTTTTAAGTTATTACATAATCCATAGACGACGTTCACAAACCAGGACTGCTTGTTTCCTGGCAACTTCTCCTCTCAAGGATGAATCAAAAGAGCGGAGCATGCAGGAATGCCGGCGGGATCAGGTTTTCATTGAAAACCGTGGAGAGTGGGCGAGTGAAACGTATGAGTCAGAAAAACGCTGGGCATCTCTTGTATTTGTCAATTTTTAGCGGGAAATGTGTCCGAAAAAAACATTTGGACAGGTACACTACACACACACAGACACACACCCATACAAGTGATGCTGCTGTACAATGACACCACTTGAATGAGTTAATTCAATTAAGTGTAAAGTAGTTTTCTGTTATCAGTCATTAGAAGAAGCAGATAAGATACGGTGCCTTGTTATAATGCGCATTTAACTACATGATATCAGATTTTCCCTACACGATTATCATCATTATCATCAAATAAATTCATAATAATGTTATTATCACAATATTTATAGAAAAACTTGAAAGAAGTCATCAGTCAAATTCGTCCTTTAACTTTGTTTACTGTGTGTTTTGTCTCTTTTGTGGCAAAAATATACGCTCAAAGTTGTTACCAAACAAACATGCTTTCTTACATCTGGAGAGCAAGATTTGGCGGTCGGGGCCTCTCTGCAGCACGACAGTACTTCATTATAAAGCTGTTCTGTCACACATTTGACCTTTTATCAGAAACAAATTACAGCTTCGTGCGAATTTGGATATTGCAATCAACCATACTGCAATTTTGATTATACTTCGATTAATCTCACAACCCTATGTAAAATAGTAACAGATAGATTAAACTTCAGTATCTACACCGTTAAAATGCTGCTCATGCAATGCAATGTCAATTAGAATCGACAAGTGCACAACTTAATTTAGCTGGTTATACTTTACTTCAGTGAAATTCTAAATGAAGAACCTGTACGTGTAATTAGGGGAATTACATTGTAGTAGGTAAGGTAAGTCTCCAAAATACAACCTGATGTCAGTGTTTATCCAGTGTATTTTTAGGAGCGGTTGGCCGATATGGCTATTTCAGGGCTGATACGATACCAATTATTAGATATCAGGCTGAAAAATTATATTTGGGACCGATATTCATTTGCAGTAAAAGAATGTAATCTTTGTGTCCAAATTTTTAACAGCCAGTGATGAAATACAAGGTATGATTTTGAGGTACTTCATCTAAGCATTTCCATTTTTCTGCTCCTTCATACTTCCTCTCCACTGCATTTATGTAATAAATTTAGTTACTAGTTACTTTGCAGATTCACATTATTTTAGGGATTAAAGGCTGTTAATTGTGATTGATCAGATATTGTTGCATTGGAGCCAAAGTAGCAAAACATTTTTTAAATTAGTGGACTTTACTGGCAATCCGACAGAGAAATCAATGATCCCAATAATGGGAAAATGCGATAATCAGTCTACACCTGATATCTAACATGTTATTAAGATTTAAAAACTAGACACCAAACTCCATGTGACGGCACAAAAACCCAAATAAGTGAGAATCAGTCCTGATGCATGAGCTGCAATAAGGCTGTGGAGTTCAAAGGGGGTCATCATCATCATCATCATCATCATCATCATCAGATATGAGCACACAGGCTATGTGACACATGTTAACACACATCCTGCAGAGATGCTTCAGATGAGGCTGAAGCTAAAACACACAGACCAGATGAAGGAGAACATGAAACTTTAGCTGGAGAGTGAACGTGAGGGATGCTGCTGGCTGGGAGTTGAACCCCAGCTGTGGTGGTGTGTGTGTGTGTGTGTGTGTGTGTTGGGGACAGGGGAGCTGTGTACTCACGCCCTGGTCTTGGGGAAGCCCATGGACAGCAGCACGTCCAGAGTGGACCCATGTTTGACGGTGCTCGGCCGGGTCTGGCGCTGCCTCCGCGGGGTCACTTTGGCGTACAGTTCCTCTTGAGCTGCCATAACTCACTGCTCCATCGGTGTGTCAGGTCCTCGGCTCCTCCTACTGTGTTCTCATATATTTCGATAAAATAATAGTAGTACTTTAAAAAGAAGAAGAGGAAGAAGAAGGATGGAGGCGGTGGGCTGGGATTAAAACAGGACTAGTTGTGTGGAAGCGGAAGCACGTAGAGAAAACACCAAACCCTGCGAGGAAACGAGCATTTCTCTGGGTCGGACGGACGCTGTGAGCTGGATCAAGCTGCCTCCTGACGGCTCACACATGAAGTCAAAACCATCAGCAGGGGGGTCAGCCATGGGAAGTCACTCCTGCGCTCTCAGCCGTGCCCCCTGTTACACAGTCCCCCCGACCGAGGTGGACATGTCTGGTTCCTGCTCGCCCCTCGCATCCGGTCCGCTCGCTGAATGACCAAAAAATTAAAAAAAAAAAATCGAAAGCGACTATTATGAGCTTCCTCTTCATGCGATGTCTTATTTATGAATGGGTCCTGAGTGAGCGGAGGGTTCTGTCTGTGGAAAGGTTGCAGCTCCCGACCGAGCAGCCGCGTCAGTTAAAGGGACAGTGCATCGTTTGTGAGGCGGACAGGAAAGCCGTGCTTAATACGCGTTTTGACTGGAAGTGACACACTCTCCTCTCCGTCAGTCGTGCTGTTGCTGCCCCCGTAAACCGAAGTGAATCCCATTAGTTCGGGCGGCGCGGTGGAAAAGTGTCGAGGTAGGGCTGGATGGTGGAAAAAGTTGCTCACACTTCCTGTCTGCCAGAGTGGGTGTCGACGGTCCACGCATGCGCAGCGCGCGGCGAGCAGAGCAGAACGCCATCAGCAGTTGCCATGGCAACTCTCGGGCGGCAAACTTTGTAAACACATCCCTAAATATAGTTTGGAAGGGAACTCCTTCATTTTGTAGTTTTTCTTACATACGCTTACATTTAAGTGTATGCATTTTATTTTGAAAATCATGGTTGTGGTATCAATGATAGGCATGCAGAACTTATTTAGGGTTTAATCTTTGTAGTTACTGTTTCATGTGACCTAATGTTAAAAGGAAAACAAAGCTTTATAACAATTTAATAAAAGGCAGTCACATTGAGCTCTAGATAAGAAGTCAAGCAGAATGTACAATGCTGCACAGACACATGTATCTGTATGGTGATGCTTTACTTCTACATTTAAATGTGTTTTATTTAAAATAGACTTAATCGTATCGTGGAACTGACTTTCCACATCCAACAATACTTTTCTTTTATCTGAATATACAAAAAAAAAAAAGGCTGTTCAAACATATAACCACAGTAAGCTTAAAATCTTTATTTAAATTTTTTATTATTTTATCTTGTTTATTAGAACCTTTAATCTATCTGGTGAGTTTGTAATTGTAGACACAAGTTATACAGACAAGATGTCATAAACTTGGTATACTCTGCTTCAATTCAGTTGTCAAAAACAACACTTTACTGATCGTGTTGTGATCATATAAATTATTAAGGACTCTCATGTAGCATCTCTCTCAAGCATCAACAGTTGATTTGAACTTGTGCTCGAAACAGAGGGGTAGTGATGACTGGAGTAGTTAAGCTGCCATGGTCAATAATAGGCTTCATTTTTGGTCTCAGGGTTTTTCTTTTGCTTGGATCATTCACCAGTACTTAGTATTCACCAATACTTAAATGTAATGCTTTTTAAAACCATGTCAAGATTTTTTTTTTAAAACAAAATTTAAGACAGATTTTTGGACAATTCCTTTATTCTTTTTCAAGCATTGCAGGTGAGCTTAACGGCACTGTATGCAGTATATATGTGGGCCTGTAAAGGTAGGTTTTATGTAAGAACATGTTTTATTTATAAGTGCAAGTATAAAGAAAATAAGGCAGTATTAGGTTCAGGAGTAAGTTTAAAGCTTTTTAATGTCAGAAATGTGAACTGTCAAGTAGAAGACCTAGACTCTAAATGAATTAGATCAAATGTTTGTGATAATTAAGACCGAACAAAGTCAAATATAAGACTAATTCAAATACTATTTATGACCAAATATTTATAAAATTGAAATTCAGACACTTTAAGAACCTGCACAAACCATGCCTGATACAGCCCTCATAAAATGAAAAACAGAAGTACCACATATTTGCAAATAATAATGTTGCTTAATGGATTACGCAAAAACTGATTATTACGGTGTTGAATCACGACAGTAGACTAAATTTAACAGCATTTTATTAATCAATATACAAAGCAAAGTTACAGCCATGTGAAAGGTCAAGCAATTTGAAAAGTCATGGTATGTATTGATGTCTGACCAGTTAAAGACATGACCTGAGAATTTCTGAATGTTTGGGTTTTAGTGGCCAGAGGTAGACGACAGAACCAATATTATGATGATCACATCAGGACGGTTTGAGTAATCATCACTATGATGAGGCTTCACATGCCATACAAACATGCTGGTAAACATTTTGCATGTTTCACTTGTCATCACTTTATGTTCGTGTCCAAATCCTTCAAATCTGCAGCATCAGAGCTGCCATGTTTGCTTTAACAGGAAGTTTACTGAATTGTCTCA
This sequence comes from Lagodon rhomboides, assembly GCA_039737535.1. Lineage (NCBI taxonomy): Eukaryota > Metazoa > Chordata > Actinopteri > Spariformes > Sparidae > Lagodon > Lagodon rhomboides. The sequence continues at coordinate 8,564,700 of CM077795.1, read as the reverse complement.
AAAAAAATATACATATATATAAGGCAAGTTAACCTACAAAAGTAATGAATGGAAGATTAGAGACAACAGCTGTTAACAAATCATTTTAAACCACAGAGTAAAAACTGTTTTGTTATTTACAAGGTAGAGAAAACAAATACATTTTTATTAGACAAAGAATGTTGTTCAACAGTTCTGTGGTTTGTTAAAAAAAAGCTATGATATTCTAGCTACATCAACATTTCAGCTCTGATTCACAGACGGACTGATAAGAGAGTTGTGCTGGAGGAAATTAAGGTCATGGGTCAGCAAATGTAATAAAAATGTGACTGAAGCATTTTTTCAAGGCACTGTCTGTTACTATGACTACTCCATATGTCCATATTGCTTAAAGAAATAACTAAAGACATGAATAAACCTGATTTTTTTTTCCTTTTACATGTACTGGGTGTATCTGTACTTCCTTTAATTCGCTGTGTTTACATGTAGATGAATCATTTGAACAAAAAAATAAAATAACAGGTGTTTGCATTCGGCAGCACAAAAATATTAGAATCACACAGAAACACACACAGTAGAAAAAATGTCCGAGGCTAAAAATGGTCACTATTAATCCACAACTCATACTTAAAAATATTTAAACTTCACACATGGGAAACAGGGCTCACTGCAGGTCTGTTGCAAATGATTTCCTTGAACTTAAAACGCCACACATTGATGCATCTGAAATACGAAAGTAGACAGTTCAGGTCAACTCAAACAATCACACTGGTCTATAAAAGCTGCAACTTCGGAGCCAATAAAAAGAAAGACGTCACTTAAACCCTCAGGAATAATCCATGCTGAGTCATTTAAAACCAAGGTGTTGTCCTCGTCACCGTTTGGTGCAGACTATACCACGAACGATGACTTCTGTTTGAAATCTCCCTGTAAACGAACACATCACACATTAGAACTAGAACAACGAAAACACTGACCTCAACTAAGCAAACCTGATAACAATACTTACATCTTCATCTTCACCACCGTACAGTGATGGGGGCTGGTAGACCACGTTCGTCTTTGGTTTGCTGCAGGGAGAATTACAAAAACATGTTGAGTGAAAGAATTGAATCAGTCTTTGGATTATCTGCTAAAGTTTATCAGACAGTATGGAAAAAAGAAAATCGTCTTACCTTTCACTCTTTTCTGTAACAAGAAGAAGCAAAAAAAAACATCAGTTGGATAAAGTATTGGGTACATCATACAAACATGCAATTGATATTCAACAGTCGGGTGGTACCAGTTGCAAATGATGCAATATCTTTTCTGATTATCTAGACGGATAGTAGCAGAACTGCCGTGCCCTTTCCCTCCTTCCACAAACGAAAGTAATATTCATGGTCGGGTACGGATGGTGGGATATACCAGTGTCCCCCGTTTGAACTTACTGTTGAGATATATTACTTCCTTTGTGTGGCCCATCCACTCATTTTCTATATGTGCATTTTGCATCGATAACCAAAATGTTATTTTTTTTTTTAAGATAACTTTGTTTGTAACTTGTTAACTTGTACGTTGTAGGCTAGTTAGCCCATTCATTAGTTATGACTGTTGCCAAGCACAGAAATACTCTTCACTCTTAAAATACTTTTAACCAGAGAGAATTTACGAGAAACAATGAACAACCTCCATCTAAGATTGTAAAGGTGCATTGTTTTGTTTTTTCCTTTTGTATATATAATGCTTACTTATCAATTGCAAATAATAAACAGTGGCAAATAAAAAGTGCACTGTTATAACACATTTAAATTCCAGGTATTATAGGTCAGACACAGCAGAATGTAAAGGTCCTTGGCACTTGATAAAAAGGTAGCTGAACAGGCCTGGTCTAGACTCTGACCTAATTTAACACCCAACATGCTGACTCTTCAGAGGTCCAAGGCTTCTGTTAATGTCAACACTGAATGCTGATGATCACAGCAAATGCTATGATTTTAATATAATGTGGTAAAACTCACTGGGCAGGTATCCTTTCTTGTTGGCATACCAAATGCCGATTCCCAGCAGGGCCAGCAGCAGCAGAGCCACAATTACTCCAGCAACAATTCCTCCAGTGTTGACGTCACCTTGAAGAAAACGCCACATTGAGAGGTTCATCAGGTGAATTACAATCAAACAAAATGGTCAATTTTCATGAAAATTTGAAACTGCTGCAGCACCCAAATGATGAAAAAACCAAAAAAAACAAAATGAGGGTTGTGTCTTCATGATGGTAAGTACAGTTTCAATTTAGGTAAACACCTTTGATGCAGCCAAACCAGTTTACCGCCCTTAAAGCGTTGGCATGCAGCACACTCCACTGGCTGAAACTGGTTTCACATAATTCCACCTTGTGAATATGTAAACTCAGGTTAAGACATGTTTCTGAAATTAAAGAAAAGAGCACTTACGGACTTCCATTCTTGTGGCTTTACAGCTCTGAGGGGGACCAGCTATGTTGACAGACTCACAGTAGTACTGACCGGAGTCCATCTTGCGCACAGATGCAAACGCCTGAGTAACAGAGAGAGAGGTTATTTTTAAGGCCACGGGGATCAAAACTGTATGTTAACAGTGAAAGTAATAGATTGTAGCTGACCAGTTCACCAGTGGCTGGATTTAGGTTGTAGGTGTAGTTCTTGAAGGCTTGAATCTTTTTAGGATCGGTGGGCAGAAGGGTGCCATCTTTGTACCAATTGTATGTGGGCGACGGTGAGCCGTCGGCATCATGGCAGGACAAGATTGCGATCTTGCCCGTCGTCACAGAGGTGGGAACCCTACACACGGGTGGAGACGGAGGCACTGCGGGACAAAACATTCAGTTTTTATCATGTCTCCACATGTACAGTCATACACAATTCACTATTACATTTAAAACACAGAACAATATCAGAATATTAAAGATTTTATGGCGGCGATGTGAGTTTAAGTTTCTTATGAATAGAAAGATGTGTTTGCAGAATGTAATTACAAAGGGATCCTTACCCAGGACAGTCAGCTTCACTGTGGCTTCCCTAAACTGTTGGTTACCGGAAACCTCACAGTCGTACGCTCCATTATCTTTACGGGTCACGCTGGAAAATCTGAGATTATTGCCACCGTACACCGTCACTCTGCCAACATAGGATGCTGTGGAAGAGTGGCCGCATTACATAACAGTCTTGACCGCATTCAGAGAACATATATCTCAACACAAACTGCCCAGTCCTATTCATTTTTTCTTAAATAATACAGAGTTTGGAAACTTTCAATCAGGCAGGTGATCAACGTCAAGTGACATCTAAAATATGTTGCTGTTTTCAAATGTAGCAGGGTTGCTTCTGGCTAATACAAACATGTCAACTATCTCTGCAATTGAATAACACTATTAGGATGACTTGCAAACAAATATATGAAAATTGAATGGGTATTAAAAAAAATTGGGAGGTTCTTTAAGACTGCTTGAGACTTGTAGGAGTGTATCTAAAAGGAATTTTGTAGATATATATGACTCAAGGAAATTCTTATCTCTCCACCTCACAGCTCAGGAATTGAGAGCAAAAATATGGGATGCTTTATAAATGGTAACGGTGCTGCTGGTGACATGTTATCATTATGTTATCATCATTTAAAGATTTTAAAGTAGTTTCTTGAAATGGGCAGGACCTAAAACAAAAACTGTTGTTCGTGGGATAAAAAAAACTGTCAAAGTGACAAAATATGGACAAAATGATCTGAATCTTTTTGTCGTGCTCCAAAAAGACTCAATCTACTTACATGTTATTTCGCCATTGTACAACACGTAGTGTGAGCCTTTTGCGTCCCTATACTTCCACTCAACTCTGGCACCTGAACCAAAGTCAGCCGAATACGAACATGTGAGGTCAGCGCCTGAAATGACAGAGTTCACGATAAATCCCAAAAGAACACACAGCTACTGTAAAGGTTTTCACTTCCATCACACGATATGAAACAAAAGGAGTTAATAAAATAATATTCATCTAAATATTATGTATACCCGTTTGAAGCTTGCGAATATCTGCTGTCACAGATATATCAGTATCAGCATACATCAGCAGATATGTACCAATACGAAAACATTTTTCTTCCAGAAAATAATGCCTGGGAACCTCATTTTCCTCTGAGAGCAGCTTGTTTATTCAGTTATGAGTTCGTACTGTTACCTCATTAATGTTGTAATTATTACAATTCTGAGTTTGAATTTCTTATCCAAAACTACACAGTGCCCCTTTAACTGTATGGTAGAGAGTTGGAGCTATGCTGTGATACTGTATGTGTCACATGCTCCTCTGAAATTAAACAATACAGTGATTTTTGATTGTGAAGACAGCAGACGCCCTTTTAGGGAGTTATAATCTCCTTTTTAAAAACACACATCTGGGAAAGCTACCTCCTCCTCTGATGACTTAACATCACTCCCTATCACGGTATGTGAATAGAAGACTGTAAACAGGATTACTGGTTTATATTCTCCAACTAAGTAATCAGACAAAGCCAAACTTCCCATCTTTGTTCTTTAGAAGAAAGGAAACACAATTACTTTGGTGAATATAATTAAGAGATAAAAATGGCCTTATAGTTGAGGGCAGGGATGAAATCTATCACTGACAGGTACCACAGGACCACCACACAAGAAGAATTACATCTTTATTTTAGCTTGCATTTTTTCATTGAAAATAATAGTATGAGTGTGCAAAAATTCAGCCACCAATTCACTGCTAAAATAATCATTTCTTTAATTTTCAGGCTTATCTGCTGTCATTCACATTATTTGATATTTTCAGGACTCACCTTCATTCTCTTTCACCTGCACATTTGGTGTGGAGGTCGTGACTGTAAAGCCACTTACACCTGGACACAGAGATGAGAATAAAACAAGTAATTAGACACAAGCAAAGGGAAAACATTGTAGACGGGAGCAGCTCAGCATGACTTCTCTGTGGGTCCAGCAGCAGTCATTTTGTACCGACTGGGCTGTTGCTAACATTGTCAAATCCATCCATTCAGACATTCTTAAGTTTTTAAGTGTAATTAAAGAGTTGGATGCCTGCATTTATTTTACTCCCTCATATAAGGTTAAGACTGTGTAGGAGGCTAGATAAAATTACTCTGATGAAAGATTTATTAAAAGGTGCATTATGTAGTTTTTGTAAGCCTAAACAACCTAAATAAACAAATGCTCTCTGTTTTCACGACTGACAAAACAGAATAAACAAATTGACCTTAAAGAACAACATAATTTATACTGTTTTACTTTGTGTTTATGTGTGGCGGACCCTGCCACCTTTCTAGCTTCAAAAAGTGTTCTGGGGACTATATTTTCCTCTGAGAACAGCTTGTTTATTCAGTTCTGGAAATAATATATAAATCTGAGTTTGTATTATTATCTCTTTAATATTGTAAGTATTAAAATTCTGAGTATACATTTCTTCTCCAAACTACATGGTGCCTCTTTAAGGATGAAAAAAGGAAGCTACAGTGATAGACTGGTTATTGAGGCTGAGATGATTCCATTTGGATGGAGATTAGCATCAGTGCTAAACTTTTTAAAGTCAGAGAAGAACATCTGAGAAATGTGCTTGCTTTGCTCTGAAAAGTTCAATCACGTACACTCATCAACAACACGGAAGACAGATTCAGGTCAGACAATGATTGATGGCAGAAGGAGGTGATAATCAGCCATCCAAATGTAGATCAGCCGTTTCACACCTGAATACTTTCAGCATGTTGTCTGATTAACAAATCAGCGTGGCTGAGACGATTAGTCGATTGACAGATCAAAGCTCAGATGCCCACAGAGAAAGTGCTTGAGATTGAAGAGCAAAGCTCTTGTCAAATACCCAAAGCATGCTCACGAGCCTTCAGGGTGTGGACCAAAAAAGAAAAGAGTTGCTCATTCCAGACTGCTGTGCCAGAAGAAACTTCCGGTGAAACTATCAACAGTCTGGTTGAAACTGGGTCTTTTCAGGCACTGCAGAGCTGCAGCCGACAGAAACACGGCTAATTAAATCATATTGGGTCTGCCTGTCACATCTTATATGTATCCATATCACTACTTTATGTGCCGTTAAACCACTGCCATTACTTTAAGTGTTAGGTGTTACATGATTTAACCACTACGTTGCTGACTGACAAGCCTGTGCAATACCGTGACGCTTCAGCAGCAGGAGCCAGTTAATCATCAACCACGTGCAAACCTAATCTTTCACTCGTACACATCCCCAAATTCACTTCGAGATTAAATATACAGCAACGAAGACTTTAAATTAGTGTGTGTGCCAATGATACATATCACCTCATTCAAATGAACAAATGACATTTCTACTGTAGACACTGACAGCATTAAAAATTCCTTGGCACCCCCGCAGATGTTTACTCACAGCTGGTCTCAGCTGAGATAAGCAGAACAGTCACAGTTTTGGTTTTGGTGCAGCAATAAACCTTGAGTGTAATGTGAAACCAGAGCGCTGTGTGACTTCACTGTTTGCATACTTGTGTAAGTTTCAGGGTTTTTGTGTCTCTCTGTTCATTGCAATAAGTTTGGAGAGGCCACCTGCCGATAAATTACATTATACAGGGTCCATTTCACACAGTAGTCTATGCCTCAAGTCCCTTTGGAAGATCCTTCCATTATTACAAGTCGATGCTGCAAATCTAAAAAGTCACGACATACATTTTGAAGTATTTAACAACAAACTGTCAAGAGTAACCAGGGAAATCACAGGAAACAATCATCCATGCACCCACAAATACAAAATTCAAATACCTTGGGAGCTTCATAGTGTCCTCACTGAACTCCATTTTGTTTTAACATGATCATGATGTTACTATCTTATGTGTTAGGTTTCGTGCTGGTACAGGAATGAGGAAATAGTGATACATATGTAAACACAGTCCTCCTGGCCTACATTTATGATAATATTACAATAACCGCTTTAACAAAACAGGAAGAACAACTAGGACAAGCCCAGGCCCAGGTGTAGGCTACACCTGCCACTTAAATTTAATGTGGCTTCACCGCAAAAGTTGGAAATCACTTAAGTATTTAAGACTACCTTTTATTTTTATTATTTCTTTAATTGTCCCTTATGTCAACTTCGTCTCACCAACAGCCTCCCGACCTCACACAAACAGGGCAGCAGGCCAACATGTCGTCTCCAGGCCCGAGGTTCAACAGGTTGGTTTGTTTAGTAACAAAACAGCTGATAACTCTTTTATTTAGGTCACTCTTTTTAAAAAAGGGGGATAAATAGCAGCTAAAGTGGTTGCTGTTGTGTTAAACCGTGCAAAAAAGAGACATTTTAGCGTCGACTCGCCTCAAGCTAGAGAACACTTGTTGCCAAAAGGGACTCACCTGTCGCAGCCAGAAAGAACAAAGCCACCGAAACCAGCCCGCTGACAGACATGTCGACCAGCCCGCTCCTCCGCGTGACACGAAAAACGATTCAAAAACACGCAAAAGTCTTCTTTGCGTCGAAAAAAAACCCCAAAACAACCAGCCGTGTGTATTTTCCCAACTCTTTAATTCACAGCGTCGACGTTTCAGGCTCTACTCCAATCTGAGGAATCCGCCCAGGTGACTCTATGGTGCTCCCTCTCACTTCCGGTAACAGGAGCCTCTCTTGGCTCAGGTGCGTCGGGTTACGTCAGAGTAGTCGAACAGGTCAGACCAGAGCAGAGCAGAGCAGCACCGTGAAGCTGACTGTAGGCTCAAGAGTTGAATCGTGCATCGTTATATCACCTGTTGCAGTTCCGTCTTCTGTGATGGAGTGAGTCAGATCATGTGATGGTCATTTTGTTTTCCTTACAGAACATCTAATACTGCTGATCCGCGGTGTCTCAGCGGAAGTGTTTCATTCTTAATATGAATAATAAGGACAGAAAATGAATAACCATGTTCACTCAGCCTCACTATTGGGAACCAAAAACAATATAGGTTACTGATTAGTATAAGCTCCACCTTTCTTGAGGCATATTGAAGGGATATCATTATGTTTATTAATCATTGACAACATATAATATAGTAATAAATACTGTGGGAACTATTATTACGTCATTGTTAGGGCACATGCAGTGATGGAAGCACATTAGCTCAAGTACTTGAGTATTTTGACATCCTGCTACTCTATACTGCCAATATAGTACTTTTTTACTCCACCACATGTATTTAATAACTTCAGTTGTGCCAAGTGCATGCGGCATCAGAGAAGAAGTAGTGCATTTTGTAATCAATTAGATTTTTTTTTTTTTTTTTAAAAAATGGCTCTTCCAGAGTAATCCAAGTGTCCGGAAGAGCTTTGAAGAGATTCCCAATGGTCCTACTGTAAATAGATTTACAAACACAGTATTTATACCCTCCATGTGTTGTCAAGCTGTGCATCCAAGATTTTGACTTCTTAGATGGATTCGGGATCTCGGGGCTCCCAGATAGTTGGATTACAACAGATGAGCTGTATGGAGCCATTTCATGTTGATCATGTCATGAGGGTGAGAAGATAATAACTGTATTTTAAATTTTGGGGGGTGAACTTCTGCTTTAGAACAATGTGCTTCCAACTTTGTGGTAACTCAAAATGACCAAGTAAAGTAGACACATAATTGATAAAGTTGTTAAAACTTTACTTTTTAATTGAGGTAATCGGTTTCCTGACTTTCTTCAAGTAAAGTCAACTTTTGAAACTGACAGTCTAGCAGCATAATGTCCAATTTTTAGAATGAGATGTTGTTGTCAGTTGTTGTCAGCTACTGTGCAAGTGTCCTCATACTTTATTTGGCTGTCCACATACTTTTGGTGATATGGTGTCAAGGTGCGAGGTAAAACCCATTTATATAAGTTTAAAGGAAACAACTTTGACAGAATCCATTGTGATTAACCACTCTGTATCAGTTATTCAGACATGGAACAAATATTTGCTCTGCACAGACAAATCCCCACATTGCTACATCAGTGTATTTTGGAGGACAGTTATCATTTAAGAGGATTGTGATCTAACCACTGTGGTGAATTGCTTTCAGGATATTGTAAAAAAACACAGTCACACCTTTGAAGCCTGCGTGTGCAATTAGATTTTTTTTTGTTCTTCCAAAATCCATGTTGTTAATCTCCAAACTACCTGCTCAAACAAGAAACCCTGCTGAAACTTTGGTATTTCCTCAACCATTTCCTTTTTCTTTCTGACACTTCAGATCCAGTTTAAACCCAGTGCTGCCCTCCGCAGGACACTGAATGCACCTTCTGCATAATGCACATGCAAGAGTTCATGCACCAGCACATTTGATTCGGCGGGTGAGTTTCATTTAAGGAGCATTGTTGCTTCTTTGTTGATGCCGTTATGTTCAGTTTATTGTCATTATACAGTACATAGGACAGCAGTGCTTATCAGTGCAATTAAATGATTGTGCTTTGGCTACACGCCACCTACTCATCTAGATACAGAAGTAAAAATCCTTGACATTATCTGAGAAAACATCGCATCATATAAAGCACGTTCCGTGTACATTTACAAACAGGACCATCGCTGAGACGCGGAGAGACGTACCGTGTGTTGATGACAACAAGCCTCAGCTGAACATGGATCATGTGTCTCAGGCACGAGTGAAAGGCGAAATAAAGACTGAGGTTTTCTTTTGGTTTGCTTTGTGACAGCCGCCGAGGGACTTTAAGCATTATCTCCCCAGAATAGAATAGAGACTGTGTTGCTCATGCATCCGTTAGTTGTCAATCATAAACAGGTATAAGTTTTGGTTTCTCTGCTCATCATTAGATTACATCCTCCCAGAGCCGTCTCTGTTGCCCAGGTCTTATCGACAAACACAACACAATCTTCCACTGGCAGACCTCTGTGGCAGAAGGTCGCCTCTATCCGCCCTCATCATTTGGCAGCCAAGAAGAGACACAGGGGACAGATTTCAGTCGGGCATAATAGATTGCTTACCTTAAAGAGCGATGAAACTCTGCAATAACGTCATGTTGCGGAGTGCAACGTTGCATCCCCTTTGAGCCACCTCGAGACAGTTTAGTCTCAGAATCTCTGACATTTGCCCTCCTCATAGACAGTTCTTCCTATGTTGTGATTAAAACTGGAGGCTTGATGCTCATTAGCTTTCATTCTACTAAATAAAACCGCTAAAATCATTCAATCTACACACTAAATATTATAGAATATATACTTTCAGGTTTAGGATTAAGTCACATTCATGCTTTTTGCTCGTCGCCCTTGTCAGGCACTGTCAGAAATCATTAGGCTCCATAGATTTCTATCGTACATTGTTTATATGTGAGCGTACTTTAGAGTATAAAGTATATGCTGTAGTACTGTGTGTGCTTAGTATTGAGTAAACGATGCAGAGTAAGCAAGGCCTGTGACGTACCAAACGTATACTGTACGACAACTCGGTTCAACTCGTTTGCACTTTGTGCACACGCGCAACTTCAGGAGAGTCCGATCACCGGATGATTATGGGTGCAGTGTTAACGTATGCAGCAGTTTGGCGCCTCGTTCACAGCCAGTGAATTTCCAGCAGCATGGGAAGTGTCATCAAGGTCAGCAGTAGGCCACTGCAGCTTTGTAACAGGACACTCCACGCTGAGCAGGGGAGGAGGAGCTCTGCAATAAGAGAAATAATGCAGGTTCAGAAGGGGGAGCGTTTTGATTTGGCAGCCACTCAAAACTTCAAGAAAAATCATAATGAGCACAGGCAGCTTACTTTTATCAACCACCGAGGTTTTGGTTGCGATGGCTGAGTCGGCATATTTGATGTTGCAGGTGAAGTTGGACTTGCCGTTCGGCAGGCCCTTGAACAGCAGGCGACAGATGTTGCCGGGAAACATGCGGACCTTGGCGCGTTTCTTGAAGGGGGCGTGCTGCTCCTCGTCGGGGTCGGTGGTGTCAAAGAGCCTTTCGCCGTTCGTGTACTTGCAGAAAGGTTCCGGTGCCTCGGGGGGGAGCGCATACTTGCAATCCATCCGGAGGTTGTGCTCGTCTATTGAGCAGTAGTTCAACTGAATCACCTTCTGGGCTGACGCAAAGCCTGCGTGTGGTACAACACAAAGAGATGATCACCAGACACATTAAACACACAACTCATTCTGGTCAGAAACACACTCAGATGAGAAATGCTTTCTTAATAAAAGGGAGAAAAACATGTGAATATGAAAATATGTCCTAATAATATAACATGATGTATGTATGATCTTACCAAAAAGTAAGAATGTGGCGAGGAGGAACATTCTCCCGACTTCCCTGAAAAGAAAAAAAGAAGATACCGGATGAAGCAGAGTCGGAGCGAACTAACACCAGAACCGAGCCTGTTTGTTTTTCTTTCCCCGTCTGACATTATTGAGATTCAAATCAAATAAAGCTGACCGTGCTGTAAAGCGCGGGGTCAGATATCTGAGACATGATACCACACTTCTGCAGCCCAGGGCAAACCCACAGAGGTTACTGTAGAAGAGTCGCTGTCCCGTGATACTGAACGGCGGAGTAAAGCCTGACTGCAAACTTCATTGGTAAATTGCCAACATTGACACATTTCTGTGCTCCACCTCTCCCGGGGAACACAGGCTGATTATTTGTCTACTTGCGTTCAATATATTAAATTAACACATGAGGCAGTTCCGCTCTGTTTTGCCTGCCTGATGCAAACCCACTCTCGCCTTCATTCACATATTTGCTCTAGTGCTGACTCCAGTGGTAAGCCAAATATTTCATGCAGACTCAAAGAAAAGCATTGTTCAAAATGTTTTTTTTTTTTTACCATAGCTCAAATCCAGTAAAAATCACAGTACATGAATCATTCTCACCTTGTCTAATGCAGTTTGAGCTTCCCTCAGTGCTCTGCAGTGTGATGCCGGGGGTAGATACAGTAGAGGTCGGCTTATAGAAGAAACAGAGGAGAGAGTGAAGGAGGGAGGCAGGACAGAGAGGGAGGGGAGTGGGAGAGAGAGAAGGGGGGGAGAAAATGCTGCTCTGCTGGACTTTGGGGACGTTTCTCAGTATTGTGTAAGGATTTTTATTGATTCCCCCCCACTCTGTTTTACCAGAGTATCACATGTCAATACACAAACCTCTGGCCACACATTGAAAGATGGAATTCAAGTTGGAGGAGGGAAATGTTGTGATGAGGGCTGGATGAGCTGAGACACCTCAGCAGCTGTTCTACATTTCATCATTCAGTGTGCAAATACAAAACGCGTCAGCAGGTTCTCAGCTAGGCTGTACTTTTAATTAAAGTATTTACATATTAAAAACAAATACACAGACTAATGTCTTGAAGATCTGTTGGGCTGCTACTATTGGAAGATTAATTTATACCTGCATGAATAAAATCATTGTTAGCTACATTAAAGCAAAAGAAAGTCCCAAAGTTAAACTATAAAACTTGGTTTTCTCATCCATGAACCAAAATGGTCTTCAGAGTGGATGAATCTGAAAACATTATGGAGAACAGTTATGTAAGTCCGGTTGGTTTGGCAGGAAAAGTTAAGCAGACTGAACTTGACTTTAACTGTATTGATCATGTTCAGTTGTCTAATGAATATATAATGTGACTTAATGTTTATCTAAATATGAATGGCTAATGCTACATTCCACTCAGCTAGAACCACTCAATTGTCTCATTGTATCTTCTGTAGCCTCTCTCTGTATCCTCTGTATCCTCTGTAGTCTCTCTCTGTATCCTCTGTATCTTCTCTCTGTATCCTCTGTAGCCTCTCTCTGTATCCTCTGTAGCCTCTCTCTGTTTCCTCTGTAGCCTTTCTCTGTATCCTCTGTATCCTCTGTAGCCTCTCTCTGTATCCTCTGTATCCTCGCTCTGTATCCTCTGTATCATCTGTATCCTCTCTCTGTATCCTCTGTATCCTCTGTCTCCTCTCTCTGTATCCTCTCTCTGTATCCTCTATATCCTCTGTAGCCTCTCTCTGTATCCTCTGTATCCTCTCTCTGTATCCTCTGTATCCTCTCTCTGAATCCTCTGTATCCTCTCTCTGTATCCTCTGTAGCCTCTCTCTGTATCCTCTTACTGTATCATCTTTGTATCCTGTCACTGTATCCTTGGTATCCTCTTTCTGTATCCTCTGTATCCTCTTACTGTATCCTCAGCATCCTGTCACAGTATCCTTTGTATCCTCTCACTGTATCCTCTTTGCATCATCTTTGTATCCTGTCACTGTATCCTTGATATCCTCTTTCTGTATTCTCTGTATCCTCTTACTGCATCCTCTCTGCATCCTGTCACTGTATCCTTTGTATCCTCTCACTGTATCCTCTGTGTCCTTTCCATGTATCCTATGTATCTTCTCACTGTATCCTCTGTGTCCTTTCCATGTATCCTATGTATCTTCTCTCTGTATCCTCTGTGTCCTAGCGCCGCATACTCTCACTGTGTTCTTTTACTGTATCCTCTGCATCCTGTCTCTGTATCCTCTCACTGTATCCTCTTCACGCTGCTCATCCATTTTTTTCAAGGTCCTTCTTGGACAGTTGCTGAACAACTGCCATGCTGAAGCAGTCTCCGAGGACACTGACAGAAGTGTTGCAGAGCTCTCTGAAAGGCACAGACCACAGTGAGAGCAGGGGGTATCTGCGATTTAGCACTTTATTTTATTTGATATATTAATGCCACACGTTGTCGCGTTTAAGTCTCCTCCCTTTTTGACGATCAGAAGCAGAGAAAGCAGATGTAGTTGTTCCTTCTGGCAGTATTCACTGGAGATTCTGTGGCTGTGATCCCTGCTGCTCCTCTGCTGGATGCTGCCGTTAATACACTGCAGATGAAACACCATCCATTCACCTTCAGTGGCGTACGCTATAGTGTATTATGATTACTATACTTCTAAACAATACTATCATGATAGTATCAAACTGCACAAAGTATTGATCAGGCCACTACCATTTAAAGTCGTAGATCTTTAAGATCCATCAGAAACTGTGGCTCCATGTTATTAAAAATCAATTTCCATGTGCGTGTGTTCATTTTCTTTGTTTTTCTTCCCCTTTATAACACTGTCAGTGTTTCTGTAGATGATGTGGCTTGTTCTGGAGTGATTTGATGCTCTCGTTCTGCGGGACAACTGGGATGCATTTTCAGGCGCAGGTTTTTGCCCAGATTATGGTGAAGAGCAAAGTACTCCAGCTCACCAACAGCAAGGTTTTTTTAGATCTGTTGCACAATTGGAATTTTGGCTTTATAATGAAAGTATTTTTCAACATATAATGGATGACCAACAAAGGAATGCACCATTTTTCTGCATAATATGCCCCATTATATATATTCAACTTCAATCGCTTATTGTTGATGAACTAAATGAACAAACTCTCTTTGTTCTCATGACTCAATAAACAAGCTGACCTTAAAGGAAAACACAATGTCATACTGTTTTACTTTGTTTGTATGTGGCGGACCCTGCCACCTTTCTAGCTTCATACAGTGTTCTGGGGACCTTATTTTCCTCTGAGAACAGCTCGTTTATTCAGTTATAGAACTTTTTTTTTAAAATTGAGTTTGAATTTCTTCTCAATACTACACAGTGCCCCTTTAAATACATTACAACAATATAAATATGCTTTATATGTCCGTGCACATGCTTCCATAGAGAATATAGCGTGTTCTTTTCACTGCATATCCAGGGGTCACATATGGGATAGTAGTACTTGATTTATACGGATATTTACTGCAAAACACTTCCCCATACCTCATACGTCCCACTGACCCACCACACACAGTAAAGACACTGCATTGGTGTAGTTTCCTCTGCAGCCTGCATTGGGCTGCAGTCAGGACAGAACATCCGGGCCCGCTATGATTGCTCCAGTTGGCCACAGTGACACACTGTGTGGTGTAGTCTGCGCTTTGTTTGAATGTTTCCTTCGTGGATTGAAAGCTTCTTGTATTTCCTAAATGAATCAGTGATTGTCTTCCTTGTTGAACTCTGCCAGGTCCTGATAACTGTGAAAGCTGCTGATCTAATTGGACAGACACCAGTCGCAGTGGAGACGCAACCATTCGCCATGCTGTCTTTTATACTTCTTTTATACGTCTTTTGTCTTTTATACGGTCGGGTATACACAGAAGGACTGGCAAGCAATGACTCATTCATACTTCAACGAGCTGTTCAATATCATTTACAAAGAAATACTTGTGATACAAATATTTTCATCCTCACTCCATCTCAGTGGAGAAATGACTGCAGAGGTAAAACAATCAATCGTATTAGCTGTGAGTGAGCTTAAACCCTGAAACACTGACACTTCCAGGGTTGAAAGTCTACTTTTATACACTAGATGTCACCAAAACAGTGACTGCTGTCTTCGTCTTCATATTTGTGGTGGTGCTTCCAGTCTTTGTCCTGCAGAGGGAACTCTTCTTCTGCACCAAGATATGACAGCTCCCCCCCCCAAAAAAAGACAAGACCCTGGGTGAGAGTGGTGCTGATATTTAAAGCAAACTGATTGGCTCTTTGCCAAGTTCCAGATCTCCAATAGGTTAATATGGGGAACTCCAGTATGTAAAGACTTTTAACCACCTTCTCAACACACTTGAGTCACATATGACGAGTTTATAGAATTAAAAAAAAAATACTTTGGAAAGGAGTGTAAAACTAATTTCCTCCCCAGAACTGTGCTGCTCCTGGATCCCTGCTATGACAGGGTCTTTTAAGGATAACACCCGGTGTGTGTGAAGGGATGTGTGCGTGTGTTTGAGTGAGACATAACTGCATCCTCAGTCAGAAGTCAGCGCTGCTCTGCTCTGCTCTGCTCTGCTGCGGTCGCTGCTCCGCATAGCACCGCACAGCACCGCACACCGGCGCAGCTCAGCCTCGGGACAGGGACCAGGGAGCAGGTAAGAGCGGCCGTCTCCTCCGCAGAGTGAATAAATCACGTCAGTGTGGTGAAATGTGACATTTTCAGAGCGGGTTTTGCATGTTGTCGGGAGCATGTCTGCATGGGCTCTTTCACCTGCGGGAAATAAGAAATGTGCGCATATAGAGAGCATCAGCTGAGTTTGCTGCAGCGCCGGTACACTGCATGGGCGTTGTCCTGTATCTGCATTTGGGCTGCAGGCAGGACAGAACCGGGGCCCGCTAACACTGCGCCAGGGGAGACACTGCCCACGTACATGCTGCAGTCATAAGGCTGCATGTGAGCATCTTGACTTTCCATCACTGATGTTCCAGGTCTGCATGTCTCAGCCGTCTCATGATGTCCCGTGTTGAACTCCTGCCAGGTGACAGTCAAGGTTACTGATCTGATCGGACAGATTCCAGCCGACATGGAGCTGCACCTTTTCGCCGTGGCCTGCCTCCTGTTTGGCAGGATAATGATGACGCATCAGACTGTACACAGTATGTGCCACCTTTTTAATTCATTCATACATGTCCAGACTGGCATCATGTCAGAAGAAACATGTCCTGGAGTTAGAAGTCTGTTTGATGTCAGGCACTCAGCCATTTAGATTTATAAAGACTTATTGTGAGTGATAATAAAATGTCTCTGTTGTGCATAATATTTCATGTGAATCATAGTCCAGATTGTCAGGGACAGGTGGACAAAAGTTCCATCATGCTGCAGCAAAAGTGTCATTACCCAATCTCGCCACAGAGATCAGTAAAGTTTCATGAGGATTATGTAATACCAAATGCAGAAGTTTACAAAAGGGTTAGGGTTAACCACAGTTATGATTGCCTGCTTTTCCACTGAATGGATTGGGAGATAGTAGACAAGAGTGAAATGAGTAGTAACGAAGGTTACATCACCCCAAAAGCTCTGTGTTCCTCTGCCCTCGGCTCATTTTCTTAACATGGATCACTGTGGGTGGAATTATATGTAATAATAATCAGGAATTATTTTGGAATTGATCACAGGGAAATTGCTTTTATGTTAAATCATCAAGAAATCTCTGCAAAGAATGTTAACAGCAGCAGCCAACATTATCTGGTTAATTCAGAGTTACTGTTAAAGGGTAACTCCACCAGATTTACATATGAATGTGAGTGTGATTAAAGGTTTGGGGAATACTCATGCATATGTACAAATAAATAGTAGTATAAAGCCTTTTGTGGCTCCAGAAGAAGCTGCATCCACTCTGATAATTTTCCTCCAGTGATGTCACTCAGTGGCTGAACTGGATTGTGGATAATGTAGGCGCAAGGTTTTTCAATAGGAATCCAAAAAGGATGATGCATCTGGTTCTGCTGTATCCATTCTGATCCATCTGTGTCACAATCAAGTGGGCTGCTTTTCAAACACATGGCACCTACATTACCCACAATGCAATGTGGGTGACATCACTGGAGGCAATTTATCAGATTAGATGCAGCTTCCTCTAGAGTAAATTGGTGGAGTTGCCCTTTAAGGCTTAAAATCTTTAGTTTCTGATTTTTTAAAGCATTAAAGTGACTTTTTTTCTTATGAAAATAGGAAAACGTGCAATTTACTTCCTGTTTACATCTCTTTCAGTGAACTCAGTGACAAACTTTCTGTTCACTCCACGCGGGCCTCAGATGTTTCCGTGTCTCACTTACCTGGAGCGAAACGTCAGGGTGGACTGTGAGTTTCCAGCCACCTACCAGGTCCCCGGCCCCTACTGTGAGTACCGGCAGGACAGCCGGCTGGTGGGCAGCACCTACCCCAATGCCGTCGTCTACGTTGCCACGGAGGACCGCAGGAGGAGCAACGTCAGCCTGGTCTCTCCCACTCTGTGCCGCCTCACCTGGGCCCCTCTGGCTGATGAGAGGCCTTTCACCTACACCTGCAGGGTCTACCAGGGCAACAACTGGAAGGAGAACAGCATGGCGGTCCATCACAGTGAGTTCAGCCCGCTTCAGATTCTCACTCTGGTCTGAAACAACGTCTGAACTCGTTTTCTGCTTCCGTTGCAGGGATTCTTCCGATCTGCTCTGCGATCAGCGTGATGTTCAAATCAGCGCCCTGGTTTTTGTCGCTGGTGATGTCACTTCCTGTGGCCGTGGGTCTTCTGAGTCCATGAACTCTCCCTTTTAACTGGGTAACAACTCAACGGACCTTTCCTACATGATTTGTGACTCACTCCGGTGAGATGGTCGGTGATTGACGCAGATGATTTTATTTTCTATGATTTTTATTTTTTAGGCAGAGAGTGTAAGCCATGAAAACAGCTGACTGACTACTCTTTAAAAAAAAGTATCTTTTAGGTGTGAGAGATTTTATGTATAGACCTCATTCTCACCACTGTACCTTGAAGACCATCGCTTCACTATGTCTTTAAAAGGGTAAAGAAATCATGACGATATCAAACGAAAGACATTGCAGATAAATGCATCATTTTCTAATATAATGTCTATTATAAAGAGCAGATTTGAATCTGTTTTCTCGATCAGGTCTCTCCTGTAAATAAGATCCATTGGAACCCATCTGTACCAGGAATAATTTCGTTAGAGCCAAATGAATATTAATTTTGTGGTTTTCTATTTTTAAAGAAAAAAATGCTTATACTATAGATTTATATTGCACCTTATTGCAGTTCTGAACAGACATAGGTTTGCTTATATACACTTACGTTAAAGTGTATAGCGGAAAGCCTTTATTACAGCACGGATTCATTAAAGAGTAAAGATAAAGCGGTTTATCGTCTGTCGGTTCACCCACTTATAATAATTTGCAGTCTCACAAGTTTGCTCAACTATATATATATATTATGTAACCTCAACAGGTATTCAGGTGGCTAATATGGCTATTGAGTAATAGTAAAGAATAACTGCTCAAACACTGCCTCTCCTGCTAGCTAATGCTAATCTCTGACACCTTCAGTACCTCCAAATAGAACAAACACATCCGTACATCGGGCCCCCATGTGAGGTTTTACCTCGAAGCAGCTCAAAAAGTTTCTTTTTATTCCAACACGGTGCGATATCAGAGTTTTCCCCCCTCAGACAGCAATAATACGGCAAATACCATGATTGTGGTGATTCTTCCTTACTTGAAGACCTTTGGAAAAAAAGACTCTCATGTCATTTTCACTCGGTGCTTTGATGCTTATCGGCCCTATAGCCTAAAAAGACATATAGATGTTTAAAATATGTGGATGTGTTAGCCGCTAGCTTGCAAAGAATGTTTCAGGGTGTGGACGAGGTGCAGGCTTTAGCTCTGTAGCCTTATAGTGGGAGTTATAATGCAGCTGAATGAGTTTCTTATGCAGTTCAAGTAATAACTGACAGTTTTTGCTAAGAGAGTTTATGGTAACAGGAGAATAGTAAATATTATAATCCTGGCATGTTAAAAGAGCACCTCCAGAAATGTTTTACGATGTACAGTATCTAAAACACCCTACATTGACTGTTTATGTGTTTCCACAAAAAGCTTCTATTATCTTTTTAAAATACTTAAAATTCCATCCACTTCCTCTTCTTCCTCCCGCTTAACTTAAAAGTTTAAAGGTGTTGTCGCTAACATTGAGTCACTAAACATGGCCTTCCATCTAGCACCTGCCTTTGCATTCACGTCATGACACCGCTGTTGTTCGGATCATCTGCCGCCCCTCGAGCTAATGCTAATGCTAGCTAGCAAACATTAATGTTGCTTACGCTAGCTAGCTAGCAATTGTTAACGTTGCCAAAACTAGCTAACGACAACATCGCTAATGCTAACAAGCTGACGTTAACGTTGCGAGCTAATGTTAAAGTTGCTAACGCTAGCTAGCTAATGTCAGCCCAGTGCAGTATGTATGCAGTGTCACAAATCTTGTTAGAATTGTTACGCAGAGGTAAACAAAACAATCATTTTGGACCCAACAAAACCTCTAACTGCTGAACACAAGTTGTCTCCCGAGTCCACTCTCAGTGTTTGTGCACTGGAGGCTTCAGGTTTCCATGTCACACTTGTGTTGGCTGAATATTGAGACCGGGATGGCTTCAAAACTATTTGTGATGTCACAAATCATGCTCTTAGGCCCCGCCCCTTAAAATAAGAGAGAAAAAATTAACAGTGTGAGCAGATGAATGCGAAAACAGGCGACTAGTGTCAATCTCGGCTTGTACGTCACTCCACACAGGGAAGCTCAAACATTCAACTGTCGGAACGAGAAGGAAAAAACATGTTCGACCGGAGAGGGGCTTTAAAACAGACGCTGCTCTCCTCTCAAACAAGTAGGCATGTCTTAATGTACACACACATAATGTAGACAGTCTGTGTGCAGTATGAAAGAATATCGTAGCTTGATGTGCTTTTTCAAGAGCTGCTTGATTTGAACACTTCATGTTCACAGTGTACACGCCTTCCACACACTGTCTAAACATACACTGCTTAAACAATGCTGCTCACTTCATTCAACCTGCTGTTGTTTTACGTTCATGTCACATTTTTCAACAATAATTGCGTCCGCGGTGCTTTTCTTTTTCTGTTTTTCTGTTCTGATCAGTATTATTTGCCAAGTAGTATTTTACTTGTAATAAAGATGTCTTTATATTTTTTCAAATAGGGAAGTGAGCTTGTTTGGTTTCTTTTATCCTCCCACCAAAGGTGTATGAAGAGCTATAGCAAAACTATAGTAACGAATAAAGGTTATGCACAATAAAGGTTTCTTGTCTTTCTTCTCCAAAGTCAACACACTCCTGTTGCCAATAAAATGATCTGTGTTTATTAAGGACAATTCAAATATATGAGTACATGTTGTATAAATAGAAAGTACTCACCTACTTCTTGCCTAATCCATGCTGGGATAGACACGCCCTAAACAAAATAAATCACTCAGCCTGAAAATGGACTGAATTAAAAGTTTACTCTCAAGCCTTAAAGCTCTTGGAAATCAACGCAGGTCTGGAGTTCTGTTTGTGTATCGAGCACAGCTTCCCTTTAACACTAGATGGCACCACAGCACTTAGTTTCTGCTGGTGGTGGCGCTTCCAGCTTTCGCCCTGCAGAGGGAACTCTTGTTTTGCACCCACCATTTGGACAGCCCGCCAAAAAACGTGCAGTAAATGAATAAATATAGAGGTTATACAATCGAGCGCCAACGATTGAGTCTGTTCAGTGCCGTGGTGCTGGTATTCTATTTATTATCTGAAACCACTTAACACTGAAAATTAACAGAGCCATCGTGGATTGTATTAGTAACACCTGTGCGTTGGTGGAAAGTCACTAATCACTTGCACATCATGCTTAACCTCACTATTTAACACCTACAGTATATTAAGTGCTAGTCACCTTAAACAAAAGGTCAACTTGCGTGGTGATTTGTCATCGATGAGTCTCCAGCAGTCAATAAAAGAGTTAAAAAGAGCTCCACCTTGGCTTAACTGTAAATTATGAAGGTAGATGTGGTTTTTCTTTTTATCAGGCCTCTGTGTATGGTGAGTAATTCTAGTTTTGGTACGACGCATCCTTTTTGCAGATGATACTTCTCTAGTAAAAGCTGAAACCAGTTTGGTTCAGTTACCTCAAGATGCTTTAAGCAGATATCCAGGTCAGGTGTGCAAAACTCTTCCTGCTCAGTTGCAGCCCTCAAGCAGTGCAGCGCTTAATGTTCACTGTGTGTCTTCAATACTCTCTCTCTCACACACACACACACACACGCACACACACACTGAGAAGAAGATGCAGAAACTCACCTTTGTTTCAAGAATCATGGTGACGCCAATTCTAACTATAATGTGGGAGATGTAGGTTGTGAAAGCTGGCGTCTCAGCTCGTATGAAAATGACTCGATGTGATACTGATACAATCTTTTCAGGTGTCTCGGTGTTGTGGGAGTTACTGTATACCTAAGTGAGTAAAGATGTGACTATCCAAAAGGTGGTTTGAAAGAGTAGCACGAACTCCACCTGATGTCACTTCCTGTGATAATAAGAATGGTGCACATCAGATAAACCGATGAATATGATGAAAATAACATCAAGCTCTTTGTCCAAAGGAACAAATAAGAATGCTGTGCTCGGCTTCCTGCCCTTATAAATAACCTTCGACTCGAACGTCACCACAGTGAGCACAAAAATACACTCGAATGTGTAGTTCAAGTGGAACATGTTGAGTATGAACTGTTACTGTATAATGGAGATAATGAATACTTGCAAACATTTCGAGATCAGATCTCGAGGAAACAAAATAATGAACAATATATTAGTTCATTATTTTGTTACCTCGAGATAAAAATGTGTTTTTGCGTTGTAGTTAAAAGGCAGAAATGGTCCCAGGATCCAAAGTTGATCCCTTGATTGTTCAACTTCCTCAACAAAGTCTCACTCGCCATGCTCAGGTTATTATCCTTTTAATTAATTAATAGGGATCCTACATATTTACAGGGCATGTTTAACCTCACAAAAACAATACGGCATAGGTTGAATATTTTGGTACGAGACCCAATTTCAGCAACCCTGATCTTGATAATGTAATCCTTATTTTTATCCTGTTACGTACGTTAATTGGTCGGCTACTACTTCCGTATGCCTTCAGCTACTGAAACCATTCAAATATCAAAATGTTAAATGGTAAATGGACTTGCATGTACAGTATAAAGCGCCTCTCTACTCTACTGACTACTCAAAGCACTTTTACACCACTTGTTGCATGCACCCATTTACAAATACATTCACTTTGGAGTCCTGCACAGTGGCTGGTTTGTGCAAATGGCACATGTCCATGCGATTTGTTTTGGAGTTTGGCGTTTGAAATCCAGTTCAGGCGATCCATTTCACTGTTGTGCTTGATCAGACGCACAACATTTTCTAATCAGTGTTTCACTACTTGGGTCTTTTCGGTGGTAACAGTGACTTCATCCTTGCCGTGCTGCAAGTTCGGTGTTTCAGTTCCTGTTTTTAAGATGAGTTAACGAGGCAATTAAGCTCATCTTGGTTTGGCGAAAGAGAGAAGGAGTAAGGTTGTGTTTTTTTAGTAAGGTAAGTAAATGTGAGAGTATTTCATTTCTTAACGTTTTGTGAGTTTATTTTGTTGATTTGTTACACTAAAAAGCAATCTATCGCCTCATGCTAGTACAAAGCAATATTTTATGAGACAGGACGGGCTAGGCCCAGCTGCTTAGCATGCTAACTTCAGAAGATATTTTTATAACGCCAATACTGTTGTTTCTTCACATTCTGTTATTATACTTAATTTCTGGAGTATCTCTTCAACAGAAAAAAACAACCAGCCAGCCACCTTCTCCCTGTTAAAAAGCATTTCTACTGTTTTTGCCAGTCGTCCAAACTAGACATACTGTAACTTCCTTTTTTTAGGAGAAGTTTATAAGATCCTGAGAGGCGTTTGCCCCCACACGACCAACCCGATTTCCTGTTTACTGTTCAAGGTTCACGTGACGGTTTCTGATCAGCTGTCGACAGGTTAATCTCATCATGAATTAATCTTCATCCCGGCCAGATTCAGAGATGCATCGCAGGTCTGACGCTGGGTGTGCGTGTGCATATTGTCGTTTATATTAGCACAGCCCCAGTGGTCCAAACCCCCTAATTTCCTGGCTTTGTGCCGGGGCCGAGCTGATAAATTAGCCCTGCCCCGGCTCGCTGTGACGCCCCTCCAGGCCATCACCCCCCTTTGGGAGCAGCTATCATCAAAAGGTCCATCTTATTTATACAAGCATGGCAGGAATCATCTCCATCATCTCTGATATGCGTTAAACAAGCGTTCATCTTCCGCTCCATGCAGATGTTAATGGAGGTTCTGCTGCTTTTTCTATGAGCCAATTAGGATCATCAAGCAGGAGTGGTAGCACAGAAGGAGACCTTTCAACCACATCTGTGTCATGAGATAATGCTTGTGGAACAAACAGCATATCTTTCATTATGCTAACAGATCATTAGTGATAGATTATAACTATAGGTTACTCACAGACAATACTGTAGTCTCAGCATTTTACATTTAAGACCTAGGGAAGAGTTGTATCAACCTTCACCTGCAGCAGGTGTAACGTATCAAGCATTTGTGTAAGAGATACAGTTCTGGAAGAAAGCCCTGACTGCACAAGGGCCAAAAAGTTTAAAAGAAAAGGAGGTTTAACATTTCTTTCAACTTTTTCGTGCTGACAGTTGAGACGATTGATACCACTATGCTAACATGAAGCAGTCGGTCGGTCAGCTTTGAGCTAATAGCTAACAGCTAGCTACATTGGCTGTTTGGTGGTGCTGGCAGTCAAACTGGCGCTAGCAATGCAAGCCCAAAAAAATGTGGGTTACTCTCTCTCTGAGTAAATCCTGAGATTAGAAGACAGAAAACCATTCTTATATATGTCTGGAGTGAGTAGTTTAGCTTGGTTTAGCTTGACTTAAAGACTGACAACTGAGGGAAACAGTTACCCTGGTTCTCTCCAAGGGTAAAAACAACCTGCCCTTGAAAGCGTACTAATTGACATGTCTTGTTCGTTTAATTCCTAAATAAACAGAAGCATTAAAGCGACAAGTTGTATTTTAATAGGAGCTAGTAAGCACGTTATTTTATATTTACTTATATATATATATTTTTTTACCTCTGAGCTTGGCTAGCTAGCTGTTTCCCGTTTCCCACTGCTTCCAGTTTATAAGCTATCTAGCTGTAGTTTATAGAGTTAGCGTAAAGGGGTTGTTATGAAATCTTTGTTCTTGTTCAGAGAGAAAAGTTAAGCAAATGGTTGCCTTGTGTCAGCTAGGCTAACAGCTAACAGCTAACCGTACTGTGAGTTAGCCAGAAAAAGATGCACTGGCCTTGTGTGTGGAGGACTTTCTGCTTCTCTACGTTACGTTACCTCAAGTCTCTCTCTTTTTTAATCGCTGTATATTTATGACGCCGATTCATAAAACCCTGCCTTGCCTTCTGTCCTATTACACAGTGAGAAAAAAAGGAGGTTATGGTTTTTTTAGTCTTCGCTCCTTGATATTTAGTGTAGGTTTGGTCATATGTATGTTGGAGAGTACTTTTGGTAACCGACTAGGCTAACGAGACGTGACCCGGTCAAACAAATATTTGACAGCGGGTATCCCTTTAACCCCGCTCAGCCACCCACTTAGCTTCTCCTAATACACTTTATTGGCCAGTCAGGCAGCAGACGTGACCCGACGGCTCTGGAAACAACCACTTTAGCGTCTTTGTGATGTGCCTCCCCTTGAATGCCTCTCATTGCGGGATTAATTGCGTGTGAAGCAGGGCAGGCTGTGTGTGTTAAACTGGATATTAAGAGAATATGTTGGACAACCAGAGCGATGGAAGGTTAGTGCATGTAAAAAATAAAAATGACACAAATGCATATATCCCTGCGACAGCAAAGGCCTTTCAGATGTGCTGCTGTGTATTGAAATGGACTCAGTATTGAACAAGCATGGAGCAAAAGGGTGTAATAATTGTTGAGTAATTAATTATTCATGGTTTATTATGTACATAATTCTGATCTTTTAAAGTTCTGCTTTTAAATTGATCAGCAAAGTTATAGACACCAATCATTGCTTCTGCACGCACGCACATGACTCGTACTGTAGCTGTAATGTGGTCTCATTTCTTACAGGAAATGACTCTTATCAAGGACATCAGGTTTGTCACATTTCACAAGAACCAAAGTATGAATAGATGTTGAGAAGTTAGAATGGCGTGCGATCTGTCCTATGTCATTTGGTGTTTAACACTTTTTTTTTATGTATTACAGAGAAAAAGCTTGAGATGGCAACCGGTAACACAGCACATGGAAGATGGTTTGTTCACATTTGCGACCATAAAAATCTTATCAGTTTCCTGGAAGTGATTCGGCATTTGTGGCTTGTCATGGGTTGCAGCCTGTTCATGCTCTCAGTGCTCAACTTAGCCGGCAGCTAAATGTCACAGATGATCAGCGACAACTCCGTGAGATTCTAGTCCGGATCTGATGACAAAGGTTCTAAATTATAATCTGCGTCCGATTGTCCCTGCTTTGCATTTGTCTTCATGGGAACTGCATCATCTTTTAAAGTTGTTTCTTTAGCTATGTGATTTATAATTATGGATCATTTAAGTGCAAAAATAATCTGTTCTAAAAGGAAAAACCTGCAATTTTTTACATTAATGTGTTGCTTTTCTTTCAGAATATATATTAATGTAACTCATAAGATCAACTGAGAAGTCTTTTTTGCTGAAGTTGAAGGAAATTGCAGGTAAAAGTTGACACCATCAACCTTTGAAGATTGCTCTCCTCATAAATGCTTATCTCTTGTCCATCTTTGATATGAAGCTACATTATTCTATTGACCACAAATTAATCTTGAGCACCCAACAGACAGGCAAACGTCTTATCCACTGAGGCACTCTACTGGACCAATTTCAAAAATCATTTGCATACCAAATATGAATATGTGGCCCAGGTTTAAAAATACCGGAATGCCCCTTTGAGAGAACCTCAGTCAGTTTTAACTAATGTTTTCCATTCATATTAATTGAGAAATATTTATTTTTCACTGCCCTGACAACAGAAACCCAGGTAATAGCTCACTCAAAGCAATTTAGTCAAGACCCTGTGGAGAAGGAGGGAGTCACAGTAGAGTGGAGGGAAAATGTGCCCCGATAGAGATCGAAAGTTGTGGAGAAGCCAGGGAGCTTTTAACTGGGCAGCCCGTCCTGGACCGATAGCCTGGAAACTATTTGTAGGTGGCGTGTTGGAGGTACAACGTGTTTTTGTTCGCCGAGCTAATGTGAATCCACAACAACTTGATTCATTCATTCACTGCACTTACCACAAGTAAACGCTCAGAGGTAATTTAAGATAGCAGCCGCGTGACTCAGTGGCTTGCTTTTACTTGCAGAAAGACTTGCACATGCACACACTTATATTGAAACTGTTAAAGGGAATGATGCGTGCCAGTTTAGGAGATCGACAAGGGCCACATCACCAGCTCTAGTGAGTTTTTATCTTTGCTGAATGAAAGAAGCAGGGTTAGAGTTGGTTTAAGTGAGGTGAAGTGAGAAGGTGTTAAACTTGACTTCCTGGATGATGCACTAATTGAAACTTGCAGTGAGATGTGGTCTACAATGGTGACTTATCATTGTCTCGCATGTTGGAGGAAACGTTGCTAATGACTGCTTGAGGGTGGCCGATCAACAGCGTACTCCGCGTAGCCATGTGAGATTCATATTTGATCAGGCTGCATCTATTGTTTTATCGTTTCACATCTGAAATATCCCAGATGTAAGTGACGTTGAACTGACGCGCTTACTGACCTGTGTGACCTGACATGACCGGCGATGATCTCATTGAGAGCATGTGGGCTGCATGTGTGCTTAATGACGGGTGTCCATCCTGCACGAGGCTCATTGCCCACAGCTATCTTCACTGTTCAAGGTGCTCTGTGGTGGTGCCTGTGGGTTGCATAATAACTTCGAGGCACGCTAGGTCAAGTTGTTTCTTTGAGAGTTACAGACTAAATAAAGAAAGAGGAGAAAAAAAAATAAAATACTTGGGTCAAGTAAACAAAATTCTCCGACTGAAATAAGAGCACAGTAGCTTACAACTGGTTTGGTTCAGCACTTAAAGGCCAGTTTTATCCATTTAAGTGTGTTAATCAGTGCTACTGATTAAGTGAAAAAAGTGGTATAAAGCCTTTTGTGGCTCCAGAAGAAGCTGCACGTAATCTGGTAAAAAGGAAGAAGAATGTGTGGAATAGAAAAGGTGATCTCTGTTTCATGGTATCGATACGTTTTTAAACTGTCCATAATGAGTCTAACAGTGTCAGAGGACTACAACTCTAACCAGTGAATGCTTTTCAAAACAAGGCCCCTACATTACCCACAATGCAACTCAACCACTGACTGACTGAAAATGTATCAGCTTCCTCTGCAGCCACAAAAGGCTTTAAAATACTACTTTCACATATGCAGTATCACTCTCCAAGACCTGCAAATGCACTTTAATGTGTCAAATTGATGGGAGTTACATACTCAGGCACATTCTAACTAAGTCATTGTCAAATGCCATTTATGTGCTCATAACATTAGTCAGCATTTTATTGCCTTAAAATGCTACAATGACAAAGACGCCAAGACACAAATAACATCTTGTTTTTCTTCCTTTAATTGCAAGTTCATTTGTTGATTTATGCATCGAATGTTTTACATAGAAAAACTGCATTGATTCAAAATACCTGCATGTGGATATCAAAGACAAAATAAGACGGCATTATACTCTTTGTCATAATGAAATATAACAGCTTTTTTGAGGTTAAAAAAAAAAATCAAATTTGGGCCTGGACACACTATTGAAATGGCCCCATAAGACATTTATTTTTAGTTTTTATAACCAAAGTAGTAGCAATTTTACTCCACGAAACAACTGAATTCTCTTGAGTTTTGACTGATCAAATGAAAAGTATTTTTACAAATCTTTCAACATAAAATTTCAGACAAATTCATATTTAATTTAAGATTCTTAACTGTTCTGTCACAAAATACTTACTAGAAACTAATGGCTATGATCCTCAAACACAAGAAAACATTAGAAATACAAAGTCAGACGGTAAGTCACTTTGAACAGGTCCAAACAGCATTAATCAAATACAACAAAGAAAATATGTACAAAATAATGTATGTCGGAAATTAGACAAATGCAATACATTACTCACTGAGGTAAATGGCAGGAAAAAATCCCTTCAACACTTCAGAGGTAAAATATTTTGAGGTATGAGTGTTCATATATTTATTGATATAGTTTGGACTGAGATCTTTACACAACCATTTCTGACACAATCATACATAAAGTATAATACTTGAGTATAATCACAGTCATGTAAACCCTTCATATACAAAAATGTACTACTAGAGAAGATAATATGTACAACATTAAAAGTCTGTGAGACCATGTAGGCAGAATGAATTGGCAAACTTTGTATGAAATGTGTTAGAGAAGACAACTCTTTGGTGCATAAAAACTGTATCTGCATCATCAGCCTCTCCACCTCCCACTACTCCCAAAATCCCCAGAGTCTCCAAAATGTCCCTTTTACAGATTATGATTAAAAAAGCTCTGTTTTCAACTTGATCAACATGCTTTCTTCGCTTTATCTAACGTGGCTTTGACATTATGTCAGTAAACTGTTTTCAGAAGGCAACGTGTCTAATGTAGCTGTCCTTGCCATATAAGTTTAATAAATCTAAACACAGCATAACAATATGTAACTCCGTACAGTATATACATTGTACACATTATAGGTGCACAAATTTACAAGCACACAAATTTCAAAGCAATGTCCCATCAGCTACAGTTCAAATAAAAACATAAATAAATACCTTCAAACAGAATATGACTGATGGATTGATTTCAGTGAGAGATGCAGCTCATAATAACATCTAGTGAGGAAATATGGCTTATATTCAACTTGAATTTGACCACAACATCAGTCTATAAACACTTGTGCTATGTGTAGATTCTAAGTATTTTTAAGCTTATGTGTCACTATGAAGATGACACATCAGATTATGCTAGATAAAACGGTGCATCATCTGCATAGTGACACATTATTTGGTGCCTGTTTAAGATGAATGTTCTCACTAGGTGGAAACTTGTAATTAAGGGCTCGATGCTAAAATATATTCTCAAATTTAACCCTTGAAGACTGAAAATGTTGTCACTGAAGCTTGAATCAGGTGTGCAAAGATTTTAAAAAAACACTGCCATAGAGAATGTCAGATTTAATCAGGGTTTTTTCTAATTCAATGTAAGTACCCCTTTAAAGACTTCAGTGCCTTAATCACATTACAGTTGACATTTACTGTAAGCACTGGACCAAATATCACTATAAAAATGTATTGTTGCCACTGCTGCGTTAGCCCTAAACTACTCCTAAACCGGCTCCTCACCCACAGCAAAGTGTGCGGTCAAGCACTAATTTATTACTGAGATGCAAGTTCAGTCTTCAAACAAAAGATGAGTTACCAGTGTTGACCCAATGTCAGACTGGCCACAAATGAAAACATTTGAGAAATTATTTTAGCTCAATTTATTTGTCAGGCACTGTGATACTGTGTTCTGTCCTATATTATAAACTTTACTTTATATTTCATATGCCACAAATCAGCAAAAAAAAAGAGAAATATATATATACATATGTCCAGTTTTGACAGGCAATTGTAAACAAGGATAGTTTGCAAATATAGGCTTGACTCTCATTCATTTTCTCTCTTCAGTGCCCTAAAAATTGTTTTTATAAATATTCAAATGCTGTTGAAATGCAGCTTTTATGTCCAATGATGTGTAAAGATTGATGTGCTGGCTTTTTTGGATTTACATTCTCCAGTCTCTGAATGAAGGTGATGCTGAGAACAATATGTGAGGGAGAATGGAAAAAGCTCATGAAACGTTTTATATGTTATACCTTTAATATATGCACTTACTGCCAGACTAATTATCATTCTTGCCTGTTTTTGATCCACCATCCATCTTAGCCTGACACCCAGCTATGTGTGGTGGTCTTAACCCTCTGGGGAAACCCATGAGATGCAGCTGCAGGGTCAAAGTTGAAGTCCAGTGCCCCGTCCTCCATGAGGGTCTCATGGAGGACAGTCTCCATGTCACATTCAAACCTCTCGATCGACATGTTGTCCAGGTCACTGGGCAGCCGCTCCTGATGATGGCTGTGCGGATGAACCAAGTTAAGTTCCCTGTAGACGTTGTTGCTGCCGTTGCTTGCCGACACATCATTGGTGTGTGCGGGGTGTGCACGGGGCAGCTGCATGCATGTCCTCAGGCTGGTCATTCGAGGAGGGGCCCCTGAAAGACTAGTCAGGGGGATCATGTTACAGCTATTCAAGTCTCGCGATGTTGAAGGACCCTGGCTGTGTATGACTTGTGGATTTACACGAGGAACTGGGTGTCTCTGCAGAGGATTCATCATTTTTACTCCATTATGAACCCCAGCATGGCTCTGGCTGCTGTAAGTGGGCATTAGGGAACCTCCCCTCCCAACCTGAGTGTCCCGAGAGGTCATCATGTCCCTACTGGCATCTGCAGTCAGCAGCTCTTTGAGGAGGCCAGCAGGGCAGATATATTGGTTCTCATAAGCCCCAAAGCCTGGCTTTGTCTCTGGGAGTGTCTGCATGGGAGCAGGGGACAGGGAGTTCATCCTCACCTGGCTGTACATGCACTTACGGTAGTCCTGCTGTGGGTGTGGGGTCAAGCCAGTGGAGCTGTAGGGGCCACTGTGAAGCAAAGCAGCATTTGGGGAATGCGAGGAGTCCAGCTGAGGAGGTTTAGGAGACAGCAGGTTCAGGTTATCCAACAGGCTCTCCATTACTTTCTCTGAGCCTCGCTGGCCCATTGATCCAGTCACCTCGGACAGGCTGGGCAGCGTCCCTGCTGCTCCAGGATACATCATGTGGCCGTCAGGCTCTCCCAGGTCATCCTGCTCAGATGGGAATGGCGAGTGGCGACCACTCAGCGTGCTGGCGTCAGAGCTGGCGCGCGTCCTAAAGGAACTCCAGGCTTCAAAGTCCTCGTTGCTGTGGGAGTTTGGGCTTCCCAACCAGTTAGAGTACTGGGAACCAGGGCTGCCTGCTCCACCCTCAACCCCTTCCTGTAGAGCCATCTAAGGAGAGAAAAACATTTAGTGCTTACACAGGCTGCCATAAAAAAATACCTGTGTATTATTAACTTACTTCAAAACAATGTACATAAATTGACACTTTGGGGAAAACAATCAGGCTTTTTTGCTTTCCTGCAGAGAGATATATGAGAACATCCATACCCGTCTCATATCTGAGGCCGCCAGTTAGATCAGCTTAGCATAACACTGGAAACTGAGGGAAACAGCTAGTCTGTCCAAGGGTAACACAATTGGCTTGACTTCCCGGAGTCTTGTCATCGCTGTGAGGGTGCCAGGCAACCAGTGGAGACAAAGTCACTACGTCTGATTGCTGCAACATTCCTGCACATAAGCTCTAGCTGTTGCCTCCCATTACCAGTCTTTATGCTAAACTAAGCTAAGCTAACTGGCAGGCTGTAAGTTCATATTTAAAGGTGCAAAATGTTATTTGAACTTTTCCAACTGTCCAACTTTCTTTACCATAGATTCAGCGGAATTGTGAGAAAAAATATGAATATCCCAATTATATACAGATTATGTTAAATCAATAGAATAATGTCAATAAAATGGGGACTGTACCTTTTTCTTTGTGGCCCGTCCTCTGCTCTTCGCCAGCTTACTGTTGTTGTCCATGGAGGCAGCTCTGCGTCGAGGTGACTTTCCGTTCTTCCCCCCCTCTGGGTTCAGCATCCACCAGGAGCTTTTTCCCGTTCCCTCGTTCTGTATGCGCACAAAGCGGCTGTGCAGGGACAGGTTGTGTCTGATGGAGTTCTAGGTGGGGAAAAAAGAGAATCACTAGTAAGTGATCTGTGGACGTAACAGTTATGCGTCGTCTGCAGTGCAGCTAGAGGCATCAAAATAACTCTATATTAGGATTTTGACATGATATTGGGCAACAAGTGGCATTTTTATTTTTGTTATTAATGATGTCTAAATATTCTAGTGCGTCTATAAAGTGTTGTGTAAAGGCATGAAGGTCATGTTGTGCATATATACTGCAAACAGAAGCCTCTGTGAGTTATCCACGGTTGCTTTTCGGTGCATTGCTGCAGGGGAAACATTTGTCACTTTCCATACAGAGCAGAGAAGAAGCTGGTCGTCGAGTGTGATGTCAAAGCCAGCACATGAACAGGAAGCACTCGCACGTCAATATCCTCCGTTAACAATATTATGTCTACCGAGCCTTTTCCACTCCCTTCTCACGCTCTGCAGCATTAGACATTGGTTACTTTGGCACGACAGAGCGAGGGATGGCTGGGGTATATGAGGTCACTTATTTTACACTAAATAAATATTTGGTACCCTTTGCAGGACGAACGTAAGTACAGCCAGAATACAGTGTCCGTCACTGAATATGATGACAGACAAAATAAAAGATGCCATCATACAGGACAAATGCACAACAGCATAATAGGAGAGTTTTTTCCCCAAAACACAAGAACCTATAATAAAAGGAAATTTAATAGAGAATACAAACAGTTCTAGTTGTTCTAGTACCACAACCAGCAGAGCACCGTTTATTTAAATGAGACCTATTGTGCCTTTTTATTTTTTTTTCCTGTCCTTCAGTGTTTTATGTTCTTGTGCATGTAAAAGATCTTGAAAGTTAATAAGGTCAACGTTCGCACCAACAGAAGCGCCTCCCTCCCACAGTCAGTCTCCGTCAGTAGTCTTGCCTTTTTCTGTGACTTTGTGACATCACACTACTTCACCATGTCACACATTTGCATAATTTATACCTAGAGGCACTTTGGCACGTAAGAATTGATTTAGCCGAGCTGCTCTGTTGTTGTTGTTAGTGGTACTGGCTCAGGTGTGTGTGAGCCGACCAATCAGAGCAGACCACTAACAAGAGTTAGCACATTTTGACTATTTAGCCTAGTTTAAGGTGGAAATTCCTCCAGGTGAAATCTTTTGGGAAAATGCGTCGACTATCTGGTTGAGGAAGTAAAATTATACCTGTTGATGCTATTTTCAGTCCAAGCCTCTACTTGTATGATTTTGAAATGCACTGCTTTAAGAAATGCATTCAACGCTTGCTTTAAATAGTCCCATATTAGAGTTTATTAGGGTGGTAATGCCTCTCCCTCCTCACTGTAGGCCAGGATCATGTGTTTCCTGTGATTTCCAACAAGTTTAATCTGCATTGCCCCACACCACCCTTCCACCGGCAGCAGTTCTCTGCCCCACCAAACTGAAAAAGCAGCACAAAGAAAACAAGAAAAGTGGCCAATTTCAGTAGACGTGTGAGCGAATATATTTAACGTCTCTTACGCTACCATATATATTCCTCCAGTAAGCTGACGAACAGAAAGAGCGCATTCAAGGACGTCTCCTGAATACGACAGGCTGTATTACTTTGGGCTTCTCCAACCTGCACTTTTTTTCTCTATGCGGTCACATTTGTCCTTGCGCTAACTTGTATACACCTAAAGCCCCATTCAGTCTTTTTCTCTCTAATGCTATGTTACGAACCCTAAAAGGGATGCAGAGGCGCCTCCTGCGGTAATTCTGTCAGAAAGAAAAACACTGATGGTCGACGAGCAGAGCCCGGTCGCTCTGGACAAAATCCTCCTGATATGATAAAATTGCATGCGCTGGATGGTGGGTACAATGAAACGACCAAAGTGCAACACAAGATGTACTAGCAGGGAATTTCCCCTGAATACCCATGTGAATGCAAAAGCAGCTCCCTGCAGTTAGTGAAGCCAGATGTCCCCAACCACAGGATTCAGCAGGGATACACAAAGCATGGAGATGAAGACACACACATTCAAAACAATAGACGGATTGTCTGAGTGTGTCTCCGCAATGTTTGGGCTTTGGGCGAATGCATTCGGCGCATATTAATCATCAGAATACGACTCATATCCCATCGTATACTTTTGTCTTTATCACACATTTATTTAAAGGGACGCTATACGTAGTTTTGGAGAAGAAATTCAAACGTTTACAACACAACTGAGGTAATGATACAAACTCTGAAATAATATTTTTTCCTGTAACTGAATAAACAAGCTGTTCTCAGAGGAAAATAAGGTCACCAGAACACTGTTTGAAGCTAGAAGGGTGGCAGGGTCCGCCAAATATAAACACAGTAAAACAGTATGAAACTGTGTTGTCCTTTAGGGTCAGTTTGTTTAGTCATTTTATTCAGTCATGAAAACGAAGGAGTTTGTGTATTTAGTTTGTTTAGGTATAAAAAATACAGTCAAAGAAGACCTTTCTCTTCTGATAAAGGTTATTAAAATCTATTAACAACTTTAAAGGGTAGTTTCATGTTGAAGATGGCTCTATAAAGTGAAAAAATATACTTTTTATGAACTTTTTATGAAGCTGCATAACCAGAGTAACACATTTTGAGAGCCTTCTTGAATGACTGTCCCCAAACAAAGGCATTGGACCACACCAAGTTTAACCTCAAACTACACACCCAAAGCAGCCTTTTGAAGCCTGATCATAAGAGCGGAGGCAGCGGGCTGTGCATGAATGACAATTTTTTAGTGAAGAAGAAAAGCGAGGGGAGGTTACGGAGTTCGAAGCAGGGCTGGGGAGGGCGACAGAGTGAGATGTTGTTGCTGCCGGCAGAGCTGAGGTCAATGAGTTCACTGCGCGCTGAACACGAGCTCCTCAGCCGGCGCTGACAGAGACATGCAAACAGGTTTGATCATGGAGCAGAAACAGAAAGAGGCATCAGAAGTGACGTGCTGCGGCGGACCGTCCGCTGTCTGACTGACCACAACGCAGCCCCCCACCCCCACCTCCACTAAACTAGACACCTCCCTTCTCTTCCACTGACTTTTAAATAAGGCTTCCTGTGTCAGAGGACATCCTGCACATGCAGGACTGAAGTTAACACTGTCTGCATGGCCACAAAAAGCAATGCTCAATCTGACTCGTGTTCATTTGATTCATGACCTTTTCTCCCTCTTTTTTTCTCTTTTGACATGATCTCAATCTGTAACCGAAGACAGGAAATGAGTCATTAGTGGAGGACTAGCGATCTGAGCACGGTGCTGCACAGACTCAGTCTGTAAATCAACTTTTATTCGCCTAACCAAAAGACATGTCTTGCTCACACACGGCTGAGATCGCTAGTGATATGCAAATGTCCACAGCCTCTGATTAGAGCCAACAATAGATCGCGGGCTGCATGACTGGGCCCTGTGAAGGACTATTCTCTCCTTGGCCTGGGATAATCCTTGTCTCAGACAGACCTCACCTCAACCCAAAGAGAACAAAAGACATGTCCTGCCTCACTAGTTAAGGAGGTGCCCCACACACACATTGTGTCTCTGAAAGCCTGACCCAAGGTGGCCTATATGTATCATTGTTGCTAAACTCTATAAAAGCAGATTGCTACGGACCTCAATTTTAACCCACTTTGAAGTCTACGAATGTGTGCACCTGTGGCTGCGTGGCAGCTCGTGTGAATGTGGGACATTAAGAAATCTTGGGTGACCTTTCTTGGCACCAGGGAAGTTCCCACGCACAGATTATGAGGGCCTGTACGTGACAGAAAGTTCAAGAGAAAAGATCGGTTGTATTTAAATGCGCACGATGTAGTTTGGGGGAAGACATTTTAATCAGAAGAGACATAGCCTCAAGCTTCCCCTGAGGAAACAGCTCGTTTCTTCAGTTATAGAAAAGATATATTTCTGAGTTTGAATTATTACCTTATTAAAATGTGTAAATATTAAGAGTTTGAACACGGATTGCTTAATAATTATTTTCAGTCAATTCTGCATCATTCCTTGCTTTGAAATCTATTCAGATTTTACGTGCAAAGAAAATATACTGTTCTCTTTCCCATCTGACGCATACCGGCGCTACACCGAAGAATACCTGAGTTTTAATGTCGCACTGCCCTCAGGTCAGCTGGTGCAAGGACACCAGACATGGGGAAGGTCTTTTTTTACTTCTGACAAAATCTATTTTCAGTTTGCCCTCAGAAATGCCACATGTTGAACAGCATGCTGTAAATGCAGTGCAGCAGAAACCAGTCGTCTCTCCGCAGCAGACTGGTTTGAGTCCACTTACTGCGACCCAGCGCACAGTATCAATTAGAAGAACCATCCAGATTCGAACATCTCCTCAGATGTGCCGAATGATCGTCAACTGTGATCAGCTTCATCAAAACAAAGTGCTGCAGCATCAGATGACTCCTCCCACCAGACTTCAAAACAATCGAACTGACACAGCTGCTGTCCCTGGTGTAGCCAAGCATGAGGCTCGCAGTAACGGTCGCAGGATAAGTAAACAAACAGGGCCCGGTTGCAGGGACAGGTGCAGCTGCAGTGAAAGTGGACTCGCTTGCAACCGGTCGAAAACGTTTTACATACAGCGGCAGACGCGACCACAGACAGGACAGAGGATCCCCCAGGAGACCGGCTGCTGGAGAGCAGCTGCTTCTCAAATCAGTAACTCGCTTTATATCAATGATGAGGCCTCGTGTTAAGTTTGCAATGAAAGACGGGCAGGAAAAATAAGAATCGGTTTAAATTTGCATCTACATGCGGAGGCCTCGTGCCGCCACGGTCACACAAATAGACAAGTGAGACTGTAACGTTTTGAAATAACATCATTTTGAGACGCTGAACTGTAAAACACACCCGTGCTCATTTCAGTACACGCTGGGTTCACTGAAATGTTCAGCCGCGACGTGCTGAAATGTGTAACAGCAGGCCATCACAAGCACAGAAGTCAGCAAACTGCTTCACACAGAAAAGTCTAAAATGAGCTAACGTCAGCGACTTAAAGTTAGCTAACGTTAGCTCATATTAGCCACCGTTAGCCGCCAGCAATACCAGACCAAGTCAGGCTTTAGCAGGAATGATATTTTTCATTCATCCAATTTATAAACCTCTTCGGCGTTTGTCGAGGCAGACGTGTCAGCTTTGAGAACGCAAAATAAGGGAAACAGAAGGAGCGTTTTGGGAGACGTACCCCTGAAAAATGTGAGGTTCGAGGACTGTGTTCCCTGCATGCGGGTGACATTTAAAGGTTGAAAATAAGAAAAAAAAATAAAGAAGTTAAAGGGAACAGCATTTTTTACTTTAAATTAACGGAAAACAAGGCAGAATAAATCCCACTCTCGTGTAAACTTGAGTAAATCTCTTTGCCCCTGTCCTTTTAAAGAGTCCGCCCTCTGTTCGTCAGCCTCTCAGTGGGGGATTTACACAGCGGGACCCCCGTGATTGGCAAAAAATATCAATGTGGCAGATTTCACAGCCCATTACCTTTAAAGTTGTTTGTAAGAAACAGAAATTGTGCTCCCGGAAAATTCACAGCGTTTGCAAGTATGTCTCGTGAGAACCGGGGCGATGCTAGCTTCTGGGCTAGGCTACAAAATGCTCCAGCCCTTTAGCACTCTCTTGAATTTAACTGTACATTTGTGTGATGTGTTGCTCTTTCTTTTTTTAAAGTCACATAGTCTCGCTTTAGGCTCTACTGTACATTCCCACATCTGATTTATACTGGCGTGATTTAGTGTTGTGTAACCTCTTTTGTTTTCTTCCTTCTAATCAGAGCTCGGCTGACCTCAGAGCAGCCCCGTGCTGGTTCTGCAGAAACAAAAGTTGTAGAGAAAGGGGAAACACGTGGAACAATCGTCCATAAATCATAAAAACACAGTGAAATAAGGAAGTATGCTAATCTTTTTGGCTGCCATTGACTGGTCCGGCCGTGGCAAACTTCTTGACCCGTTTGTTACCCATC
The DNA here is from genome assembly GCA_039737535.1 of Lagodon rhomboides. Taxonomy (NCBI): domain Eukaryota; kingdom Metazoa; phylum Chordata; class Actinopteri; order Spariformes; family Sparidae; genus Lagodon; species Lagodon rhomboides. Next base: position 8,526,500 of record CM077795.1, on the reverse strand, counting down.
CAAATGTGCATGTTAAGTTCTCAGCAGCGTAGGAACTAAATTCTTCTGCTTTCTTCCGCTGGCTTCTAACTAGCTGATCGCTCTCAGTGTTAATGCACCATTAATGACACCACGCTGCTTCTTCACCTTGCACTGCACGATTTTATTGGAAAAACGACTGAAATAATAAAAGATAACAATCAGAACTTGGATCTTCACTAACTGCTGCCATGTTACCGCCACTCCAAAGCGCTCTGGTGTAAACAAGAAAGCGCAGCACATGCAGAGATTACAGTAAAAGGAGCAGCCACTTCCTGTCAGTGTCTTCCTGTGCACCCCTCCCCCTTTTCTCCTCTGACCCAGGAAGCGCAAGAGGCGTTCAGAAAAAATGAAAAATAAAAACGAGCGTGGGGCCTGAGTCTTCTGTTTCAGGGGCAGTTAAAAAAGGCAAACAGAAGAAGAAGAAGAAGAAGAAGAAGAGCCCTCCAGCTCAGTGTGGAGACCACGTCGCTCTCTCCCTGACTGCCAGACACAATGCAGGCTACTTCATTAACACTGAGCATCAAACTGAGTGACCTACTTCTGCAGTGGCTTCAAAGTGGGACCATGAAAAGGAACGGGGAGCTTTGTGTGGGGAGTTCAGATGTAGATAAACAAGGAGGGGGCAAACGAGAACGACGCAGTTAAACCCATGCTTCCCACACGTAGATTTCACTCGGGCGGTCCTATTGGTTTTAAAAAAACACATGCAATCGTATTTCAGAAATACCAAAGTGATTAAAGCTGATCTTGAGAGTGACATTCTTCGCACACTTTTACGGCGTGAAAAAGCCAACCGGGATCAGACACTAATCTCAATTACTCTTGATCCTGTTTCTCTTTCTTCACACCATATTTTCTTTGCCTCCCCTCGGCACCCGCGTCCTTTATGTTTTGCATAATGGACTCGAGGCCAGGTTCTCTTTGTGACCATAATATAGAGGGGGATTATTGTCCTGCGCAGGCTGGAGGACAATGCAGTAACCCACATGCCGCAGATTCCACAGACTCACATGTGTGCAGCTGGCAGACTGTACACAGGCCTCAGCCTCACAGCCAGCCAGTCAGCTGACTGCTCCCCTCCTTCCCTCGAGCCGCCGTCGCTCCTCTGTGAAAGCCCCTGCCCCGAGCCTCCCTTTCTTCATGGGGTTACTGGAAGCTTTCAGTGGGCCTCTTAAGTTCAGGGCAGACCTCCCTTTTTAACCTTGTGATCCCAAGACAAATAGCTGGCAGTTATTCAGCCCTTTTTTTTCTTCTCTTGCCTCCTTTTGTGGCTGTTATCTCTTGTCAGGTCCTGTGTCCCCAAACTGAGTTCATACAACACCGCACTGAGGGGGGTTCATTTTAAAACTGACCATTTACTAATGAAAAAGTGGAAAACTAAACCAAAACGTTAGTAATGTCTGTCTACGCTGATATTATAGGCTACTTTGAAATGTGTCTGTCGTGCTCACCATGATAATGTTGACATTTTTTTCTCGAGTAATTAGCACTTAACACGAAATAGACGATCAAAATTGATGATCAAAAGTTTAGAGATGAACAATTCAAGCTGGGGGGGGGCACAATGTGTGGGACAAACCTGGCGTGTTTGAGCTTTTTTCAGTCTGGACCAAAGCTGTGGGTCTGATGAGTGCTTCTTTACCTGGTTTATCTGTAGAATAAACTTCAATTTTCTCGTAGTATTTATTAATTACCTCTGCCGGGGAGGTTGTGTTGTCTGTTTGCTTGTTGGTTGGTTGGTTTGGCAGCAGGATGACACAGTCCTGGGTTGCTTTAAAGTACCAGTGAAGTTTACTGTTTATGTGCACTGGTCCCAATTAATACAATTAAAGCAAATTAGTATGTATATATTCCTCAACATTAATATTGGGATTTTTTTTTAATTCACTAATATTGCGATCTCCACTGGACCTGTCAGGCTCAGTCGTCAACAATCGCACGTGTCACTTGTACTCAACCTGCACTTCTCACGAGCTGACACTTGATCTGAAGGTGTTTAAATGGAGGTAGAGGAGTCAGATTTTCCATTTAGCTCATTATGAATAAAAAAAAGAGTCAGTATTGTCTGTTACTACTCTCTACAGTGTGCAACCTGAACGGCGACTGCACACTTCCAGCAAAACTGCACCAAAAACCCGTGGCTTTTACACACGTCACTACTTCTAAACAGTTTCAAAACCTCAGGGTAAAGTGCTTTCTCGCCATTTTCACATGCTTTGAAATGACCACACAACTTCTGTTCCAGTTGAACCCAACGCTGCTAACTTCCTGTTCCATTATTTGAGCTCACGGTTCACTGAGAAAAACAGCGGCAGTACCAGTGAGATGGTAGAGCACCTTTCGCGCTGCACACTGCCACTCACAGCCCGACCGACGTCCCCAAGGGGAACCAGTCCTCCCAGTTGTCTGGGGGCCTCTCTTGCGGTGAAGGCGCCATGATCTCTGACAAGTTTTTGGGAGGGAAAACAAAGAAATCACCATGACACGGGGGGGGGAGACAGGAAGCTCTAGCGGCAGCATCGCCCTCGTCCTGCCCTCCGCCCACCTTCAGTTTTCTAGGTGGAGCTGCGAGGTACAAACTCGACGCCCTCCACCCACCATGAGGTCGCAGGCTTATCTCTATCTGTCATTTCAATCACGTACGGTTACGCCTGTGGTTTCTAAAGTCAACACATAGAACAGCATATGAAGCAAAACCATAATAAGCGGATTTTGATTTCTTTTCGCGTGTGGCGGGAATGCTGAGATGGAATAAAGCGGCTTCGCGCACAATTGAATGCACAAACATGATCCATATATGGCCTTCTCTCCGATTGGTCCCTCCTCTTTTTCCAGCCCTGACCCTCGTGTTTTGCAGGGCGGGGATGTTAACACATGGCACTGTTTTCCATCCACTCTGCAGGAAATGCATCATAGTTCATTGTGGGGGGACCGCGGTGTTTTTTTAACAGGAAAAGTGTAAAAATAACTATCAGCCGGTGGTTCCAAGGCCCGGCGAGTGTGCCAACATTTAGGAATGCAGAGGCTGAGGTAGAGATGTGTTTATTTAATATTAAAGATTAACAAGCCGGAGCTATTGTTCTTCACGACTGCCCATGAGGCCGTTTACCTTTGAGCTAGGCAGCGAGCTAGTTAAATGTTTACTTTAAGCAATAACGAAAAGGGTTTTTCTTTCGGATATCAAAAAAGTAAATGCAACATTAGGGGCAGCAGGGTGAAGTCGAGGGTCCAGAGGGTCTGTGTGGTCTGTGTATGTGTTTTGGAGAAGAAATTCAAACCCAGAATTTGAATATTTACAATATTAATGAGGTAATAATACAAACTCAGAAATATTCATCTTTTCCATAACTGAATAAACAAACTGTTCTCAAAGGAAAATAAGTTCAGGACACTGTTTGAAGCTATATATATAAACAATGTAAATGAGTATGAAATTGTGTTGTCAGTTTGTTTATTCAGTCATGAGAACAAAGAGAGAGTTTGTTTATTGAGTTTGTTTAGGCATAAATAAACCAGTCAATGAAGATCTTTCTCTTCTGATTATTTTCCCCCACCAAAACTACAGAGTGCACCTTTAAGGGAAAAGAGGATGATGGGATTCATTAGTTGTGCAGGTCCAAACCAAAGTGTTGATGGTGGTATTGATTAAAAGCTGAAGTATCGCCAAAGTAGGGAACATGAATATCTGAATACAGTGTAATGGGAATCCATCCAAAGGTTGATGAGATATTTGGCCGACTGACAGAACTGACCGGCCTGTTTAACTAAAAAATGTATGACGAGTAAAGACGCTGGGCTGCTGGCTGATTGGTTGACTGAACGTCTGGTTTGAAGTTATTGATTGTTGTAGCGATTGTTAGTTTAGACACATTTGTCGAGAACTGCAGATACTAAAATCAATACAAGTAAAAATAAAAGACGTAGTTATTAGAAGGCCTGTGATTCAATAGGCTTTGGGGACCACTGCCCAGCATTTACAGATCTTGGCGCTGAAAGCACAGTCGGCCTTACGGAGATCCTAAATCTCTGAGCTCCACTTGAACAAACGCAAACACCTTCAACAGAAGGCCTGAGAGAGGGCAGAGGAGGAAGTGACAGGATAAAAAGCAGCGATCCCTTTCTCCAGGCTGCAGCATCCGCTGAGGAAACTCTAGAAGACAGGGACACAGAGATATGAGCGCACGGCTCAGGAATGGAGGATGTTTGACGTTGTTCCCAGCATTCCCTTCTCCCAGCCCCTTCCCCTCCGACACACTCCCCAACACTGATTGAGCTGTTTGTGTCGCCTCCTGTTATTGTCGCAAGAGCGCCGAACAAATTTGTTCAGGCTGGCAAAACTCTGTAACGTTCCCACTGCTGGCCAGTGCGCCCACAGTGTACGCGACCAAGTGAAGCCGAAGAGCTGCAGAAAGACGAAGAAAAGGAGGAAGGGGAGGTTTAGCAGAGCCATAAGTCACAATTCAAGCTGCGATCAGGGTTTTCACAGGGGGGTGTTGAACAATGAAAGCTATATTTGATTGAGGTTCGCAGAGGCATTTCCTGACATAACTGAAATGACGTCCCATGGGGATGCAGGAGTTGGAGGAACCATAGCTGAAATATGAATTTGATTTTGGAGTGTGCAGATTTTTCTACAGTTGGGGTACGTCCTTAACTGTCCGCTATTGTCCTCTGTTCTCTTCTGTCCATCACGGCTGAGTAACTTCCTCACCCGGCGGGACAATAATAAGACCTGGATTAACATGTTTGTGCAGGCGTTACGCAAACGCTTTTCCGACTTCTACCTTGTACTAAATATTTCCAACACATATCCAGGCCGGACAGCAAAGCTTTTCAAATTTCAGGACTGTACCGGATTTTCCATGACTTTGGAAAAATGCTGCACAGACCATGAGTCATTGTGTTTTGTGGTCAAACTGGAATAGATTGTTCCCGGTAAGGTTTGCTCACCAATAGGATAAAAGGTATATCTGGAATCTCAGCCAAGCCTTTATCCTCAAACATCTGGTTGTCAGGCGTAAAACAAAACCTCCAGCCCCCCGAATTCAAACCATTATTTCGTGAGCTATTCTGCTTCAGGGCGTTGCAGAGAGAAACGTTCTCAGGCTCATGTATGGGATGTTTACTGTCAAGACACGCTGGATGTTCGAAGTGTACGTTTCCTCGCTGGCACAGCAGCGAGGCGTGTGCTGCCGCTGACAGAGGAAGCCACTCCAAAACCTCAAAGGTAACTGACGTGCCAAAGCTCTGCAGCCAGATTCAAGACCAACTGTGAGCACCGTGTAGGTGGACTGGGGTTGCAACAGTGTGAGACTGTCGCAGTAGGATTAACACTACATTATTTAACCTTTTTATGCAAGTAAATTATTTTGCCCTCTCTCCATCAGAGGGGGAAATGGAAGAAAAACTCTTATTGTTATTCATTTTAATGAATAACCAACACTGACCACTAAATGTGCACTCAATTCTGGCCTGAAATTAAAATAGATATTAAAAAGATATCTGCAGGTCACTGATTGGAGCAAAACGTTCTGGTTCTGGTAAAGATGACAGGTCGCTTTAAGTGGTAGGTTTTGAATGTAAAACCAAGCTGCATCTATTTCTGGGCCAGTAATATTACGGCTGGACTGTTTCCTCCCTCTCCCAGCCCAGGTTAACATACTGATTAAAAGGACACATAATGCATATAAGTGAGAAAGGTGTGGAGTAAAATGGAGTGCAGCCATCTTTAATTGTACGCCTGTGATTTCTCTGCATGTCGAAATGTCTTGAAAAAGAGCTTATTTATCCCAAAATACTATGAAACAACAGCGCGCCGAAGAAAAAGGTTGGAGCCAGGTTTTAAACTGCTGTGTTGAGAGTTACAGAGATTTAAGTGATCTTGCGCTGTTTTGTTTTTTTTAAGCAGGACTACGGAGGCAGTGAATCTGAACGCTACTTAATGGACAAAAGACTTAAAGGGGCATTGTGCAGTTTTGGAGAACAAATATTAATGAGGTAATGATACCAATTTAGAAATATTTATCTTTCCCATAACTGAATAAACAAGCTGTTCTCATAAGGAAAATAAAGTTTCTAGAAAACACTTTTTGAAGCTAGAAAGGAGGCAGGGTCCGCCACACGTAAACAAAGTAGAACACTATGAAATTGTGTTGCCTTTTAAGAACGGTTTGTTTATTCTGTTTCAGAATCAGAAAACAAAGACAGTTTGTTTAGGCAATGAAGATCTTTGTCTTCTGATTACAATGTCTGACCCAAAACTACAGAGTGCACCTTTAAGAAGAGGACAGTTTGCCCTCTCTGCTTACTGTCATGTGCAGAAAGTGCATCAGCGCAGTCAGATGCTGATGAGGATCTGAGATCACAATGTTTGTCTCCTGATATAACTGCGCTCCCACAGCATCACTGCTCTTCATTCACAATATAAGACAGGAATCATTCACTGTGCTCTTTAAAGTTAAGTTCTTCCTCGCGCCAAATGCTCACGAGAATACGCCCCGTGTGTGTGTGTGTTTGTTTTGTTTTGGTTGGTGTTCGCGGTGTTAAAGGTTGCTCTGCAGCTTCACCTGGGACGCTCACTTGCTCGCGCGCTCACACTGACAAGCCCTCGCGTGCACGCGGCCACTCACCTTCCAGCCCGCGGAGCTGTTGCTGTCTCCTTTATCCTTGAAGTAAGGCACACTCTTCACCATCCAGTCGTAAATCTGAGACAGCGTCAGCCTCTTCTCGGGCGAGCTGTCTATCGCCTTGGTAATCAGGTCGGCGTACGACATGTTGCCCCAGGCGTTGCGGCGGGACGAGCTGCTCTTCCTCTGGGGCGCGACACCGGGAGGAGGCACCTGTTGCTGAGGCGGCAGCTGGGGACTCGGGAGCTGCTGCTGCGGCTGCGGCTGCGGCGGCGGCTGCTGCTGCTGGAGGCGACGGTGCTGCTGGTGCTGGTGATGGAGATGCGCACAGGTTCCCTCCCGACACTGGAAGTCATTGCAGGGCACGGGCGGTTTCTGCTCCACGTAGTCTTCAAAGTCCTCCTCCAACAGGCAGAGGTTACTGATGAACTCGGCGTTTCCTCCCGGCTCCTGCTGCACCGACGGCGCCGGGGAGGATGTGTTGGAGCTGGCCGGGTCGTTGAGCTCCGGCCGGGGCAGCGGCCAGGTGCAGGACCGCGGGCGGGAGAGAGGCTCAAATTCCGGGTCTATCTCGACCTGTGGTGGTGGTACCTCAGCCATGTCAGGGTCAAACCGTCTCTCACTGCCACACAGAGGCTCACATACAAAACAAATATTAATTAAAAGGAGGGAAAAAAAGAGAAAATGCTGCGTTCACACACCAGAGGTTTGGAAAAGTGTTGAGTTCAAGGTCTTCGGTGAAGTTCACACCATCCTGCACCCGCTAGTTGCAACTCTCAAGTCTGCCGCTCTGTCTGTAGTAACACCAGTAGAGCCTGGTGCCGCCTTCACGGCCCACTCACAGGCTCCGCCTTCTGAGCGCTACAACTTGATGGTGCATTCAGGTGCTCTTTAGTCTGGATCTAATTTCACCCCGTTTGTAATTGAAAGTGCATTTTATTTACATTTCCCTTTCTGTAAACGTTGCAGTCAAGCTCAAGCTTCACTTAGACGATCATTAATTAGCACACATGTAAACTCTTCATATGAAGCACAAAGCATCTTTAAGTTGTTAGGAGCTGTGTAGACTCAAGAGAAACTGAGCGAGGGTTTTAAATGTTCTGCACGAAAGCCGTCTAGACACAAATTAAAATCTGTTTTAGCAAAAGTGAACAAGACTTTAAAATACAGTAGGCGTCCTCTTTATTACCACCTATTTTATAACAATATAATAAAAGTGATTTTCAACAATCTGCAAATTCTTGGGTCATTTACTTCCCCTATAATTCCAACATATTTTGATTGCACCTAAATGCAGCAGCCCGACAGATACTGTACCCATCTGACCAGCCACCAGAGTTTTTCTAAATCACCCTCCTTGTCACTTTTGGTTTTCAAACTAAAACATCTTGACATGTGTTCTATGTGTGGAGGAGTGTTTATGTTGTCTGGTGACAAGTCAGTGTCTTTAGTAGGTTATTTAAGATTATAATGTCCAAGACACTCCATGAAATGCTGTGACACTATTTTAGTTATAGGTTGGTCAATCATCATCCACTTTTCTGTTTAAATATCTCCTTTCCAGCCCTGCTGTAAGCTTGTTAGAAATCCCAATTTTAACATAGAACCACAGCTATCAGTGGTGCCACCTAGTGGCTAATTTGCATGTAGTACATCTTTGATAGAGCCATGGGTCTTTCCACACAAACACTTTATATGGCCTATAAACATACAACTACAGGTTTGATTGCCAACATCTTATCTCGCCAATCTTGACTGTGTTTAAGGAAAAGTGAACAAAATGTGGAAATGAGGCACTTTCAAGTCTCAACCTCTCACTTTCCACACTTCCTCAGACAATAGATTGCAGCGGGTGTTTTTAGACCAGGGGGAGTCTGTGTGGTACATTGTTAACATGTTTTTAACTCTAAAAGCACTTCCCTTCAAAGGCCACCAGGTTCAAGGTCTCATTACGCCCCCGCTGTAAATCTGATCCTAGATGCTGCAGAGTTTATACTATTTTCACGACCTGCCAGGGAAAACACCATTAATCATGATGTTTGTGTGATCCTTGACAGAAAAATACAAAAATATTTTCACCAACCGTATTTTCTTTGAATGGGAAGGTCTTTAACAATACATCAGAATTAACATCACTGGTTTTTGTTTTCATGCAACTCATCCGCGAACGTGCCTCGGTACAAAACTGAATGTTTTATTTCAATACATTAATAATGTTAACCAGCATAATTTAACACAACTATTCTATCATATCACTGAAGCTACTCAACTGATACGAGCATACTACAAAATGTTGTTCATCCCAGAAAATGAAAATCCAAATAGTCAGTTAGATGCCTTTGTGACCAAACAATCAGTAGAAGATAAAGGGCAGAAAATGAAACAAGCAAAAAACATGACAGTACTTTTGCTGCTTTATATTGTTTGTATACTTTGTACAAGCACTTGTATCAGCAACATATCACTTTTTCTCTGCACATTTTTCTCCATTATGTGACAAGTCAACACTGAAGTGATTAAACAGTGGTTCTGCAGTCTGAAGCAACATGTTTAGAAACAGGAGATGCTGTGCGATGACACCGGGACACAGACCTGACGCCAGTCCAATCTAAACAGGCCTCATGGAGGAGTTACGAAATCCAAGCTAGAACCTGTTGAACCGTGTGGGTGAAGATGATCACGGTTGCAACCCCCACTGAGTAAAGGGGTCTTAGTCCACAAATCATATTTCGTTCGTCTTTAGCTTAGTTGAGGTAAACGTCAGCCTCCTTGAGGACTTCCTCTTTTTGGTGGAAGTAGTCTCTGAACCAGGAAATGTGTTCCTTCTTCTGCTGGACTGTCAGATAAGGATTTTTGGATAGACCGCCCACCACGAGCTCCATGAAGTGACGCACGGGTCCCTTCTGGGGGAAACCCTCCTCTAAGTGTTTCTCCAAGAAGATGTGCTCATGGAACGAGACACTGGCTTCCTCCTCAAGGCCTAACATAGAGCAAAGGGACAAGGTCATATGGTCCCTTAGCCAAGATTTATCTTTTCATTCACTATACATTTAACTAGAATGCAAACGCAACTCACCAGTTTCATTGTTGATTGGGTACTGCCACATTTTGCCCTCTTTGGTCCACTGGATCATTTCCTCAAGCCCGTTGCAGGGCATTTGGTTGGTCACTGCAGACAACTGATGAGCGAAGTCTATGTCCCATAAAGTAGGCCGTGCTGAAAATATGACAGCAGCATTATGAGCAAAATGTCCCAGTGAAGTAAAAAAACAAAAAGCTTTTGCAATGCAGAGCTGCAGTGTTTAGTCGACTGAAAGAAGATTTGTTGTAACTATTCTGATAGCTAATCATTTCAGTCATTTATCAGGCAAAAATAACATTTGCTGGTTCAGACTTCTTAAATATAAGGAGATGCTGCTTTTCTTTGTCATTTTTTGTAGTAATTGAAGAGTCTTTGGGCTTTTGACAAAAGGAGCAATTTGAGGACGTCACTTTGGGCTCTGGAAAATTGTGATGAACATTTAATTAAAAAATGTTTTATAGATTAATCAAGAAAATAATCTGCAAATTTACATTACATTTGTTGAGGAGAAATAAAGACAGACTGCACGGTCTAAAAATATTTCTAAGGACCAAGAATAATCTAGACAATTAACATCATAAATCCTCAACACAATAACAATAACAGTAGAAGTTTGAAAAAAAAAAAAAGAAATTAAATTCCTCATTACCAACTGCTGATTCAGCTCCGTCATCAGTCTTGGGAGAGAAGATGTTTAGCCTTTTCCCTGAGAACAAGCTCCTCCTAATATAGAAAAACACACATTAAACATGTGGTCCCTCTCAAAAACGATCTGATTCAAGGTGTGACAAAAGTATTTACTTTCTCCGAACACTGTCCAGCTCAGATGTGATTCCTCTGTCGTGTGTGTATCCTTGCCCGTCGTCATCAAACCGGATCTGATTCGCCGGCCGAGCGTTCTGTCGGTTTGAATGCTTTCCCACTTTCATGTCAGCGATGATTAGTCTGAAAAAATATTGTTGGATTAAGGTTTATTACATGTGAATTTTCGATCACACAGAATGAAAACCCATCAAAAACATCCCACAATGGAGATCTATTGGAGACAGATATAAGCACTTACCCGAGGTTGTTGTTTGCGTCGCCTTTCTTCTGAGCCTCTGTGACAGCCTCGTGCTGCCTCAGCTGCCTGAGCAGCTGAGATTCGGCCTGGCTGGGGTTAGGAAGAGTGGAGGCTGCGGCAGATGCGGCTGCTACCAGTTCAGGATCCAGTTTTTCACTGAAAAACACAGTAGAAGAGGCGGATAAAGCAAGAGAGACCAGGGCTCCAGACATTCTCCCATGATCAGAGTGCAGAGTACATAACAAATTTAAAGGCACACACAAACAAGTGTTCAAAAAAAATGTTGTGGACAGACCTGCACTTCAACAAGGCAATACAACCTGATGAATACCTTGTCCTTTTTCACTCCCCCTCTCACCTCTGTGACGAAGCCTCCACTGTAGCCTGCTGAAACATGCTGATGGTGCTCTCCATGGCTGGTGGTCTAGACACAGGGGTAGCCTCACTTTGCTTCACTTGTACGTTTTTGGGCTTCCTTTTACTAGTTACGTCCACCTTCATGGCTCCAAGGAGGTGAAGGAGACTCTCTTTCGCACTCCCAGCTGCACCAGTCTTTACTGGTTCTGGTTCCACCACGACCTGTTCAGTTTTATCGTCCGTCTGGTGCTGCTGCATCGTGCTGCTTCCATCATCTGTCTTTAACACCAGTGGCTCCTCACTTTGCTCAGCCATTTTGATGACTCTGCTGTCCTCTTCAGCCTCCTGCGTGACCAAAGTTTGAGTTTCTTTTGGGTCGGCCTCTGCATCTGTTTTTGTTTCTTCATCTTGATTAGCGGTGACAGATTCGCTTTTCTTTTCACAGAGTTTGACTGAACTTGTGCTGAGGGCTCTGATGCCACCTCCACTGGAAACCCTGTGTGGGATCAAAACAGAGTTAATCATCACAAGCGTCATTATTATTACAATATTCAGTATCAATGGCAGACAGTTATCATAAGGGGTCACGAGGCTGTAGATGTGACCATCTTCTCTTGATTCACGTTACCATGGAAACGACCTTCCGCTCGAAGAAATGTCAATCAGAACGTCCCGCCCCGTCAGTGCAGGTTTAGTAAGCTACAAGCTAACAGTTAGCTCTCAATTACGTATCTTTAATTCAAAGAAACCATTTACAATGTTCAATGTTGTTCGTGTAAATATCATGTCAACTTTGAGTTTTGTGAAAGCAAAACTTGACATCACTAAGTCACTCTGTGTGTCATAATGTGTGTTGTTCAGTCACAGTCAAACTCACCTAAATACTGGAGCTGTACAGTTAGCCTTGTCACATTTAGCTAGCAACGATAACGATTCGTTGACACCAACTGAAGAATTTCGAGCAGTGTACACAGTCCGGAATAATAATCTAAACATGATTGCTTCTTGCAATGTCCTTCCACGCTCCTGACATTTGTCTCCGTTGCTCCAACATAAAGTCACCCCCGTAAACAGGAGGATAACAATGGTTCCGGTCTGCAGGGTAGGTAGAATTTGCTGGAAACCTTGTTTTAATAAGCAGTACTCTCCGTGGGAAAACCGATATTTCACGCAGTCATAAAGTAAGAAATGTCCATTGTGGTAATGGTTATTTTGCCATTTAAAACACATTTACTCAATTGATTTCTAGGACGTTACATTTCGATATACAGCTACTCTGAGTGCCTCAATTATAGTCTCGCGATATCACAACCGGAACGTGACTCAAAATGGCGATGGAATACTAGCGCTAATTCACGAACGGAGATCTCTGCTGCAATCCGTGAATTAGTTACTTATCTATATCAAGAGATGGATATTCATAGAAAAGAATTAGCTTTGCGAAATAATTATTGTCGCAAATCTCAACATTGACTGTTTCTATTCGCACAAGTTCCTGCTTAAACTCGGAAAGGAGAGGGAAACTTCACACAGGTAAAAACGTCAACGGAAGCTAAGTTACTAGCATGCAAGCTAACATACAGCGAATACCGCTCACTGTAAGTTAATATTGAAGCGATATACAGTCGCTACGTAGCTCAAAATTAACCTTGTTTAACTTTACTATAGAGTTGTTGTGTTTGAATGAATATACTGTTGGTGTGACTTGTGTGTTGTATGTAGATAGCTGTTCGGATGTTGCTCCGTGGTTAACCCGCTTTCTGTGGAGCTCAGTGTGTTTGTTTACACACATGAAGTAACATCATAGAAAACCCTCCTTTAAAAGTGTTCGCCCCTCAGTCATCAACCTTTGTAATGTTATTTTGTTTATCAACACTGAATCAGAGTAGATTTAATCATGATGTTTGACCTAAATAGCAGAAAAGACTTGTTATGGCCATTCTCTGCATACTATACAAAATCAATACAGACTTCCCCTTCACGTCGTTATTTAATGAGGCATTTTCTGTAGAAATCCTTTGCTGATCGGCAGGTATTTGCACATCTGGGTACCTTTTCTTGCTGAAACTCTTGTCTGCTCAGTGGCGTTGACAGGCTGATCTCGCAAGATATAAGCTGTAGCTGTCTCATATTGCTGAAAAATATCTAAATGATAAGCGGCAATTAGAGACTAGACCTCTTTCTCATAATTGCATTTGGGGAAATGGAATAATGACTAAATGCAAATGTACTTTCAGCAGATTTATGTCTACAGAAGCAGGCTATAAGGCTGTATATTGCTTGCTACACCATCACTTAATCAGTCCTGTCCATAATATGCCAAGATGTTGTGATGTTGACTTCAGACCCACTGAGTGTCAGTTATGGGCAGTGAACCTTTGAAATGTGTTGACCTAAAATGTCACCAAAAGATTAAGGCTGCAGTGGAAAACATCTGTTGGAATTAGATTTTTTTTGTGTGTAAATGTGTGAGGCTATATCAACAGACCTATGTATTTTGTTAGCCATGGCGGAGGAACGTCGGCCGAAGCAGTGTTCGGTAGTCCTACCCACAGAGTCCATGAAGGCCATGGCAGAGTCCATCGGAGTGGGGCAGTTGCAGGAGGAAAGCTGCGTAGCTCTGAGTGAAGAAGTCAGCTACAGAATAAAAGAAATCGCCCAGGTAAATCACAAATTATTGACGCAGATATTTTGTATAGGAGTCTGTAAATTGCTCTGAAACCTCATTCTTGATTGTAAGCTTTACTTCTGTCTCTTTTCTTACATAGGATGCTCTCAAATTCATGCATCATGGGAAGAGGCGTAAATTAACCACAAATGACATAGATAATGCTCTCAAACTCAAGAATGTGGAGGTAAGGAAGAACTTACACACTTTGACTCAAAGAAGATGTTTTTGTATAGGTTAATGATCCCACTTGATGACTGTTATTTGAAGGATAGCATTAAGGTGGCCTTCTGGTCTGCTTTCTTTCTAAGTTCTGCTCTCTGTGTAATCCCTCATGTTATAGCCCCTGTATGGGTTCCAGTCGCAAGAGTTCATCCCTTTTCGCTTTGCAAGTGGTGGTGGAAGAGAGCTTCATTTCTATGAGGAAAAGGAAGTTGACCTCAGTGATATTATCAACACACCGCTCCCAAGAGTTCCACTAGATGTGTCTCTCAAAGGTACTAGCATAATCAGTACAACATGCCGTTTTACTCCAGGTTATTCTAATATCTTGTTTTGACCGGTTTGTTATCTTAAACATTACGCTTGTTTGTTAACCCACAGCCCACTGGTTAAGTATTGAAGGGGTGCAGCCTTCTATTCCAGAAAATCCCCCACCAGGTGAGTCTAGTTTACATTTTCTTCTCCCAAAACACATACCTTGGAGAAAAAAACCTATAATTTGTTTTTTTTTTTTTTTTTTTTACTGTTTTTCAGCACCTAAAGAGCAACAAAAGGTTGAATCTACAGAGCCCCTCAAAGTTGTCAAACCTGGTCAGGAGGAGGATGGTACAATTCAAGGCAAGGGTCAGGGGGCAACGGCTGCTGATGGCAAAGGTCAGTAACTTGTGTTTCATTAAATTAAGCTTTCTCTGTTTTCTTCTCCTGTTCCCCTACCTTGCTTCCTTCCTCCCTCCATAATGATTTGTGGTTATGTTTGTCTCCTTCATCCAAACTTTATAACTTTCTCTTTCAGGAAAGGAGAAGGGTCTAATAAGGTTGAAACCACGCAGCACTCACGAGTTGTCTGTGGAACAGCAGCTCTACTACAAGGAAATCACAGAAGCGTGTGTTGGCTCCTGTGAAGCCAAGAGAGCTGTAAGTCCTGCCTGTCTGGCTGTGTACATGGTTTATTGTATTCATGCTGTGGAATAGCATAACATACCTTTACTTGTTTTGACAAGAAGTACATTTCCATTAATCAGCTATAAAGTAAAGAGATAGCAACAGTTTTCAGCTAAGAGGAAATTGTCCAAATGTTTTTTTTTATTTGTCATGTCACTTGAAATGTCTACTCTTATCTCATTCAGGAGGCTCTACAGAGCATTGCTACAGATCCTGGACTGTATCAGATGCTTCCAAGATTCAGCACATTTATTTCTGAAGGAGTAAGCATCTTTTCCAACATCTTTTTTACTGCTTTGAAATTAAACTCACCTCGTAAAAAATACCCAAGTGTAACTCTGCTGAAAGTACTGACATTATTCTCTCCTCAAAGGTTCGTGTAAATGTGGTGCAAAACAACTTGGCTCTACTGATTTATCTAATGCGGATGGTCAAAGCTCTAATGGACAACCCAACCCTGTATTTGGAGAAATACGTGAGTGAAGAAATAAAACAGCAATCACTGTTTTATGTTATGAAGGTAATAATATCAACAATTGCATTCTAATTTTTTAATTTTTCAATCTGTATTTGCAGCTGCATGAGCTCATCCCAGCTGTGGTGACGTGTATCGTGAGTAAGCAGCTTTGTTTGCGACCAGATGTTGACAACCACTGGGCTTTGCGAGACTTTGCTGCTCGCCTCATGGCCCAGAGCTGTAAAACCTTCAGTACTACAACCAACAACATCCAGTCCCGTATTACCAAGACTTTCACTAAGGTGTGTTTTTTGTGTTGCTTATTTTCTTCCTAAAAATATCCAGGTAAAGAATACAAAAAGTTATAATGCTAATAACTTGAAAGTCTTGAGTAATTCTCTCTTTGAATGTTACTTTGACATTGCTGTTTAACTGCAACACAAACTAAACCAGACTGATATGCTTCCTTCAGAGTTGGTTGGATGAAAAAACCCAGTGGACGACACGTTACGGCTGCATTGCTGGACTCGCTGAACTAGGAGCTGATGTGAGTGTGATTCTGTTTTCCCTTAGGTCTTAATAGTTTTTAGTGCTTTGGATCAACACCAACCTCCCCATTTTCTCTTTTTTCTAGGTGATAAAGACGTTGATCCTTCCTCGGCTTACTATAGAGGGTGCTCGCATCAAAGCAGTGATGGAAGGACCAGTGGTCTCCAATATTGATAAGATAGGAGCCGACCATGTTCAAAGCCTCCTACTGGTAATAAATGAAGTTCTGTGATTACAATGCATTTAAAAGTAAACTGCCTCCCACAGATTAATACATTTGTTAACAAGCAAAAGCTTTTTACAAAACGGGACATTCACCAGTTCTTTCATTTTTACAAAATGTGTCTTTTTAAAGAAACACTGTGCAAGTGTTATCGCCAAGATACGACCCCAGCCTGACAATGTGGAACAGTATCGGATAGACTACGGTTACCTCGGACCCATGCTGTGCTCCCATGTTATGAAGGCCAGGACTCAAGCAGCACTGCAAGCTCAACAAGTCAACAGAACCACGCTTACAATCACACAGGTAGATTTAATACTCGATGAAAAGATGTTTGAAGTATACATAAATGCGCTAAAGCACACAAACATTGCAGAATGACACACAGCTGTTCAATAATGTGTGATGACTCTCTGTCTCTCAGCCTCGTCCCACTCTCACGGTCTCACAAAGTGGGTTAAGTGGGTCAACAGGTCCTCGCACTCCCAGCATCATCAAGGTCCCAAGCTCCCTCACCCTTATGTCCCCTCGGCCGGGGACTCCATCGCAGCCATCTCCCCCAGCAACAAAGTACATCGTCATGGCAACCAGTGCAGGAGCAGCCTCAACTCAGCAGGTGCCTTGATTTAAAATATTAAACTTTTTAAAATAATATACTTAGTATTCTTAATGCCATTTCAATAAAACAACTTCAGCAACAACGTAAGCATAATCAGTAATGACTTATATTATAACAACATGTGTCTAATGTACAAAGTGAACGAGAAAAACAAAACAAAAGAGGGACATGAAAAATGTATGTGTACACATTTTTATTAGTTATTAGTGTGATTAATATAAAACTTCCACAGGTCTCAGAGTTAATGTTACCTCTATAAAATCTGAGTATGAATTTACATCTGTCTTTTTTGTCCTCCCTCCAGGTAATCACCCTCAGCTCTTCCCAGTCGGCCTCACCAGTCACAAGCACTGTTCCCAGCGCCACTTCGACCTTGCAGCCTTTGGTAAAACTGGAGTCTGGCAGCGGCCCCGGACTGACAGGTTCACGCCCTATGCAGAAGTACATTGTGGTATCTCTGCCCTCGTCTGCCTCTTCCTCCTTGGAGAATAAGAGCTCTGTGCTACCAACCTCAATTTCCTCAACCCCAATAGAAGCAGGGATGAAGCTAGACAGGTCCGAGTCTCCTGGAGCGAGCACACAGTCGCCACACTGAGACTTGTATAGGTAGCGGAGATTTTTTTTAACGTGTTGGTGCAGATGAACACACGAGGAGGTTTGTTTAGGCTGAACTTAAATGGTTAAACTCTGGAGTGGCATGAAGGGGATTATCTGAGCTCTTGACTGATAAAGAGCAAATGTGACATTGTAAATATGTTAATGCCCAATGAAAACTAAGGTCCACCTGTGAGATCTGTAATGTTTCAGCTTATATTCTAATTGATTTCATGTTCTTTTTTTACTCTAAAATAAATCAGATTTTGTATGAAATACTTTATCTGGCTGTGTTGTTTATGTCTTATAGTTTTTGAGAAAAATTATATTCGGTTTATTGTGCCTTGAGCAAATCTTACTTTTTTATTAATTATTATTATTTTACATACCCACAACTTTTACTTAGGTTAAAGAAGCCATACTTCAATCATATGTTAAGGTCCCGCGTTAAAAAGATTAATTCAGTGTACACAAGCACGATCATAATTTTCGTGTTGTTAACATGTTTTTCTGTCTAAAGGACCTCAAAATAAAAGAAACCAGAAACTGTTAGATGAATGTAATGGAGTACAAAGTACAATAATACAATAATTTAGTGGAGTAACACTATTGTACCATAGAATGGAAAAGACATTATTATCATTATCATTATTATTATTATTATTATTATTATTATTATTATTATTATTATTATTATTATACATGCATGTCAAATATAATAATGATAATAATAATAATAATAATAATAGTAATAATCATACATTTAACTTGTATAGCGCTTTTCAAAATACCCAAAGACACTTCACCAAGAAACCAACAAAACAAAAACATAAAATGTGTAAGTACTTGAGTAATATTGAATAAGTTAACCCTTTACAGCTCCAAGACGACATTGAACATTTCGGTCAACTACAACTCCTACCGAGCTTTGCGGTAAGAAACACTGTTCCCAGTTTTAAGCTGACTCAAAAGCTGGTACACCAAAATGTGAAGTTTTGTAGTAGAATTTAGTTTAGTTAATTTAATTTAGTAATTGGTAAATCTTTTATTTTGAAGACGTAATTGCAACACCGGAAGTACTTCCTATACATTCAGTGAGTACTACGTGGAGCTGAAAGTGGCCCTGATTTGTAGTAAGGAAGAAAAAAGTCAGCCGTGTGTCACCGCCGCAAACATGAAGTTTAAAATACGGCCTGCAACGAAAGAAGACTGCAAAGAAATATCGAGGATGATAATGGTGAGAATATTGAGAGTCGTTGTTATTTTAACTAAGCTTACTCTTAAAAATGGTGTTCAGCGCCCATGTAACGTTATATTGCAGTTAATCAATGACAGGCGACCTTTACTCACTCCTCACGTTTTCAAATCACATTTTTCTCTCAGGAGTTGGCTGTTTATGAAAAAATGCCTGACCAAGTGAAGATCACTCATGAAGGTAATTTTGCACTACTTGTTAAGAATACAGAGAAAGTTTTGCCGTAATTGCAAGAATGGTGAGAAAAAAAAAACGCGGTAAACTCTTTAAGTGTACAGAAAGATACAATATAGGCTGACGGGCGGATTATGTGATACTGTTTAATGACCTCTTTTTTTTCCCCTACGAGCTTTTTATTGAAACGTTTGAAAGTTTAAAGACATATTACCTGCTACAACACCACACACTTCTTGTCCGGACAACAGACAAGCGGCAGAAAACGAATACATATGAAATAGCTGGATTTTCACAGCTGACATTTTCTGAGCAGGAGCAGATGCAATATGTATTAATTTTGGTAGAAAACGTATAAAACTTCATTAAAATCAACAATATGTGGAGAAAAGCAGTTTTTTCCTTATGACAGTGCCGGCCCAAGCATTTTGGGGGTCCTAGGCAGAACTTGATTTGGGGCCCCCCTCCACCACCACGGAGTCACCTGTAACTTGACAATTATTGACACAAATGTCACACTATAATGTTACATTATAAATTGTATTAATACAGTGACGGATTATGAACTACTGTCCCCCTGAGGGATATGTCCTTTTTTGTGACATGGCTTAACATTACCGTCTCTTCCAACTGACTCTAATAAGACGACTGAACTTGATGCAGTGTCTGTGCACGAAGGTGTCAAGTTTATGCACATGACTCAAACACTGGCAGACACAGCAGTTGTAGGCAGGTATATTGATTATGAAATCAGAATCATCTTGTCTTGAATTATTCATTCATTCATGCATTTATGTCAGTTGTTTAATATATTTAATATGTGGGGAAAAAAATTTCGATTGGGGGCCCCAAGCAGCCGCTGAGTTCGCTCATGCCTCGGGCCGAGCCGGCACCTGCCTTATGACGTCTATGTGTTGTGTTGTGTTGAGTTGCTAAGTAGATTTAGCATGCTAATCCACCTCGTGCTCACCAAACCAGCTCGTTCATGAAGCTGGAACTGTAACCAATGAGTAGAATTTATTCAGGGTTATGGTAGGAGATTACTACCGATCCAGTTTTTTTGAACAATTATCAATTTCTGGACTGAAATGCATCAAACTTCATCTTAACACCTGATACAAATTCTGGATAAGAACCGAGTGATACAATTTTATTTATAGCCTCACAAGGATTGATGTTTTTTATGTTTTGCTACTTGCGCTCTGATGAATACAAATTTGATTTCTAATGGAAAGATGATACGTGTGTATTTGGGTAAATAATCTGTCTTGTGTTAGATCTGGAGCGTGACGGTTTCTGCCAGAATCCCTTCTTTGAATGCGTCGTTGCAGAAGTACCCGAGGAGCAGAAGTCAACAGAAGGTAAAGGTTGATCCAGGCCTTTTCTATTGTAGTCTACTCATCAGACAGTTTTGAACTTGTCAGCAGTGTTTGCAGATAATGAAAAGTCTGTGCCTTTGCTGCTCAGATCTGGCAATTTAGTGTCCAACAAATCATGATGGATACTCATTCATTCTTTTCAGAGCTAAAACTAAAGGTACTTACTGTTCATGAATAGTGTCATCTCAATTATCAGTAAATATTTAGATTTCTGTTAAAATTCTCATCTTTTGGCCTCAAACACAGAGACTGTCATATTATTAATCCATGGACTTTTGTGACAATTTACTAGTGAAACGCCTTTAGGCCCCTTTTTGATGGCTTGTTTTCCTTTGTTCTTACAGGATTCACAGTCGTTGGATACGGCCTCTACTTTTACAATTACAGTACATGGGAAGGACGCACAGTGTATCTGGAGGACCTGTATGTGATGCCAGAATTCAGAGGTAAGATATGTGTTGAACTGTTGTCAACAAAGGCAGAGAAGAAACTGTAAAATGTGTGTACCTTCTTAGTGACATAGGAACTTAGTACACTGTCTTTATGTTGCCTCTCTGTTAATGTTTTGCCCCAAGTTAAAAGTATTTTTAACCATGTGTTTTTTGTTTTTTATTGATATCCTTCACAGGAAATGGCATTGGCAAGGGTTTACTGAGCAAAGTTGCTCAGGTGAGAGTGTTTTATTAAATTTTTTGTATTTTTCTGACAATGGTCATCTTTTAAAGTTTGAACGCCACTTTAAGCACTTTGAAACTATTGTTAAATTTTGTGTGAGATCAGCTATCCTGCATGGTGAAGCGGTCGAAGTGCATAAATAACCAGAGGACTGTTCTGTTTGGTCAGGTGGGAAAAAAAGAATCGGTGTGTACGGCTGAATCTGTCTGTGCTGGACTGGAACACTCCCTCTCGAGACTTCTACGCCGCTAAAGGAGGTCGGGACCTCACAGACAGAGAAGGCTGGCATTTGATCCGGTTTGACGGACAAAACCTGGACAATTTAGCAAATGAAGCACCTGAAGATTAGAAGTTTGTCCAAGAAAAGTGTGAATGGTAATCCACACTGCCCTGAATAATAAACATCCAAAACACTCAAAACCAACATAAAAAATACAAACGAAAACATTAGATAAAAGGTTTTCTGTGTATTCTCAAACAGTGTTACCTTCTTTTCACTGGCTTGATTTCCTGTATACCTTGTCTTTCTACTGTTGTAACAAAATTATGTCCCGATTTAAAGCCTTTTATATCTACCAGGAGCTACTTGGATTTCATGCAAGTACTTGATTGATTGAACAGTTTTGGAGTCGCTGGAAGAAGGAATACTCAAAAGACTCAAAAGCTGGTACACTAAAATGTGAAGTTTTGTAGTAGTAATTGATGTAGGTCAGTATTGGTTTCCATGCCTGATATTGATTTCTAAGAAAATAACAACCAAAACAATATATTGACGTTTTGATTTGTAGAAACGGATAAAATTATCATAAACTAAACAATTTATAGTCCATGAAGTGAACACAAAATCATAAATTATGATAAATTAATAAAAAGAAATTAAACTTTCATAATAACATAAAAACATCCAGGTTTTAATTGGTAAATCTTTTATTTTGAAGACATAATTGCAACACTGGAAGTACTTCCCATGCATTCAGTGAGTACTAGTGATGTTCGATACCACCGATTTCCTTTCCGATCTGATACCGATAATCTGTATACTCAAATTGAAATTGCCAGTAAAATACTGAATTAAAAAAATAAATGCCACAATAATTGCATAAGTTTGTCAATACCTACATTTCAAAATATTAATTGAACAGTTAAAGCAAATTAGACTGATTGTAAATTATAATAGATATATTTCATGGATGTTATTTTTTATCCATCTTTTCTAGTATACATTTTTCTAAATTCACCATGGCTGTTTTATCGCAATTGCTCTGTATAATTTAATGACACCTAGTCTATGTAATCCACTTTAAATGATCCATACTTTAGGAAACCTTACCTGAATGAATCTAGGCTTCTTTTTTTTGCCTATGTGAGATTATGTCAGTGACACACATATTATTACTCCGAGCTGAACTCATGCAGCTATTTGTTGAAGCATGTGTTTATTTCGTTACTTATTTCATAACCATATTTATTCATTTGAACAACTCAAATAGCAACAGTGCTTAGCGCCGATTAAAGCTCCACATTTTCTTCCTCTGTACCTGGATAGTGCCTGCCTGCCTGCCTGCAGCACCGAAGGACTCAGCCAGAGACGTCTGTCTTGCCCTAGCAGCAGCACCTGACACTGTGCTCTCCTCTTCTGTCCGCCTCATCATAAATGTCTCGTATTCTGTGTTGTGGTTTAACCTGAGGTGTTTCACAAGGTTTGTTGTGTTGCCACAACTCCTTACCGTTTTTCCACAAGCATCACAAACCGCGTCTTGGCTGCTTGTGGAGCTGAAATAGCTCCGTTTACGCTCTGACTGAGCAGCGTGCAGCTGCGCTTACGTATTACGCGGAAGAAAAAGTAGTTCCCACCAACCGCGTATCATTTAGACAAGATCTCAATGGTTTAGTTACTTTCCACTGTGTTCCTGTTAATGACATACATTACCTCAAATGACTGAATTATCAAAAGTATCGATATTTTGATTTGAGGAACGATTTCTAGAGCATAAAGATCTGGTATCAGAGGTATCAACATTTCAGTATCGATCCGCACATCACTAGTGAGTACTACGTGGGGCTGAATGTGGCTCAGATTTGTAGTAACTTCTCTCTGAGGAAGAATAAAGTTGGCCGTGTGTCACCGCCGCAAACATGAAGTTTAAAATACGGCCTGCAACAAAAGAAGACTGCAAAGAAATATCGAGGATGATAATGGTGAGAATATTTAGAGTCGTGGTTGTTTTAACTAAGCTTACTCTTACAAATGGTGTTCAGTGCCCATGTAAAGTTATATTGCAGTTAATCAATGACAGGCGGCCTTTATTCACTCATCACCTTTTTCTCTCAGGAGTTGGCTGTTTATGACAAAATGCCTGACCAGGTGAAGCTCACTCATGAAGGTAATTTTGCACGACTTGTTAAGAATACAGAGAAAGTTTTGCCGTAATTGCAAGAATGGTGAGAAAAACAATATAGACTGACGGGCGGATTATGTGATAATGTTTAATGGCCTCTTTTTTTTCACGAGCTGTTAACTGAAACGTTAGAAAGTTTAGATTTTAAGTTTAAAGTTTAAAACAGCTGACATTTTTAAGCAGGAGCAGGTGCAATATGTAAGAATTTTGGTAGAAAACGTCTAAAACTTCATTAAAATCAACAATATGTGGAGAAAAGCAGGTTTTACCTTATGACAGTGCCGGCCCAAGCATTTTGGGGGTCCGTAGGCAGAACTTGATTTGGGGCCCCCCTCCACCACCACAGAGTCGCCTGTAGCTTGACGATTATTGACACAAATGTCACATTATAATTTTACATTATAAATTGTATTAATACAGTGACGGATTATGAACTACTGTCCCCCTGACGGATACGTCCTTTTTTGTGACGTGGCTTAACATTACCGTCTCTTCCAACTGACTCTAATAAGACGATTAAACTTGATGCAGTGTCTGTGCACGCAGGTGTCAAGTTTATGCACATGACTCAAACGCTGGCAGACACAGCAGTTGTAAGCAGGTATATTGATCATGAAATCAGAATCATCCTGCCTTGAATTATTCATTCATTCATGCATTTATTTATTTCTTTATTTTATTTATTTATTTATTTTTTTAATTTATGTAATATGTAAAATATTTTAAAAAAGCAGCAACATTCTTATGACGTCTGTGTGTTGTGTTGTGTTGCGTTGCTAAGCAGATTTAGCATGCTAATCCACCTCGTGCCCGCCAAACCAGCTCGTTCATGAAGCTGGAACTGTAACCAATGAGTAGAATTTATTCAGGGTTATGGTAGCAGTTTACTACCGATCCAGTTTTATTTACAATTATCAATTTCTGGACTGAAATGAATCAAACTTCATCTTAACACTTGATACAAGTGCTGGAAGTGCAATCTGTCTTGTGTTAGATCTGGAGCGTGACGGTTTCTGCCAGAATCCCTTCTTTGAATGCGTCGTTGCAGAAGTACCCGAGGAGCAGAAGTCAACAGAAGGTAAAGTGTTGATCCAGGCCTTTTCTATTGTAGTCTTACTCATCAGACAGTTTTGAACTTGTCAGCAGTGTTTGCAGATAATGAAAAGTCTGTGCCTTTACTGTTCAGTTCTGGCAATTTAGTGTCCAACAAATCATGATTTTCAGAGCTAAAACTAAAGGTTCTTAATGTTCATGAATAGTGTCATCTCAATTATCAGTAAATATTCAGATTTCTGTTAAAATGTCTCATCTTTTGGCCTCAAACACAGAGACTGTCATATTATTAATCCATGGACTTTTGTGACAATTTACTAGTGAAGCGCCTTTAGGCCCCTTTTTGATGGCTTGTTTTCCTTTGTTCTTACAGGATTCACAGTCGTTGGATACGGTGTCTACTTTTACAGTTACAGTACATGGGAAGGACGCTCAGTGTATCTGGAGGACCTGTATGTGATGCCAGAATTCAGAGGTAAGATATGTGGTGAACTGTTGTCAACAAAGGCAGAGAAGAAACTGTAAAATGTGTGTACCTTCTGTAGTGACATAGGAACTTAGTACACTGTCTTAACCATGTGTTTTTTGTTTTTTATTGATATCCTTCACAGGAAATGGCATTGGCAAGGGTTTACTGAGCAAAGTTGCTCAGGTGAGAGTGTTTTATTTAATCTTTTTGTATTTTTCTGACAATGGTCATCTTCTAAAGTTTGAACGCCACTCTTTAAGCACTTTGCACTGTTTGGTCAGGTGGGGAAAAAGAATCGGTGTGTGCGGCTGAATCTGACTGTGCTGGACTGGAACACTCCCTCTCGAGACTTCTACGCTGCTAAAGGAGGTCGGGACCTCACAGAGAGCAAAGGCTGGCATTTGATCCGGTTTGACGGACAAAACCTGGACAATTTAGCAAATGAAGCACCTGAAGATTAGAAGTTTGTCCAAGAAAAGTGTGAATGGTAATCGACACTGCCCTGCTTAATAAACATCCAAAACATTCAAAAACAACATAATTAACACCAAAATACATAAGAAAACATTAGATAAAAGTTTTCCTGTGTCTCAAACAGTGTATGCAGCGTTACCTTTTTTTCACTGGATGCATTTCCTCTATACCTTGTCTTTCTACTGTTTTAACAAAATTATGTCCTGATTTAAAGCCTTTTATATCTACCAGGAGCTACTTGGATTTCCTGTAAGTACTTTTAACTTCCTTCATTTTGAAGGTGTGGTTGAATATGACGGAGCTTCATCACATGTCAGTGCAAAGAGTGTAAATCCAGTTTCCTGAGTGTTTGCATCTCATACATCATTGCTTGTGAATGTTAAGAAAAACAAATGATTGACTTAATTAGAAAATTAGACTTACTTTTAATCTGATGATGGTTATTTTTTTTCCAGCAGCACAATATAATTCTATTTGAGAGAATCCAGTCCCAGATGTGACACCATTCAATTCCAGTAGGTGGCATATTTAACCAGCAAATGTTTAGAAGATTTTGACCCGCTTGGAATGTAGTCGTCCCATACGAGTTTGGTTTATGTGCAAATATGCATTATACAATTAAAAAACTTGACTGAATTTTGTGAATGGGCATTCAGGAAATGTTGTGGCGTAATGGGCCACACATACAGCTCTGTGTCATGAGTAAAATTTTCTGCTTTGGTTAAAGGAGTTGAAGAAAAGGATGATTTTTTTTACATTAAATTAATGATGTTAAATCATGTTCATCAGCTATAATTTTCACTGTTGTAAATCATAATCTGTCATTAAAATTCTCATACAATTCATCGCTGAAAATGATATTTATTAGTGTATAAAACATACCAAAATCCACAGGAACACACCGGAAAACAAATCACCCAGAAGAAAACCCTCTGACACAACATTTAAAATATACACACATACTTCATGCTTATAGACTTGCATGCCAAAAAAGATTAAAACGCACAAAACCTACAAAAGCTCCATTTGTTTCAACCCTGTTACTCGAGTGTTCTGGTTCAGAGATGAGAGTCGATGTCATTTCTCTGATCCTCACTCTTTGCTTCTAATCTCAGATGTGTCTTGACAGATATGAAATACTTCTACAGAAGAGGATTTGTGCTTGTAGCACAGCCTCAAAACGTTTTGTGGGAGAGGTGCGACTCTCATCTTTCCCAACCAGAAAACCTGAGGCAGGTTTGAGGATACGTGGGTATAACAAATGATTAGAACACTTAATATCACAAACTTCATAAACGTGAGCACAATTGTATAACAGTTGAAAGTGATCTGAGGGTTAAATATATATTTGATTGTCATGTCCTACAATAATAAACATTGTTCGTCTATCTGATGAACTGACTGCAATCCTGCTCGCTCTCCCTCCTCAACAATCACCTCAGACATATGCGTTTCTTCCATAGTTGCTTGGGACAGTGTGAGACGATTCCACCGTAGACAGCACGTGTCCTCTGGAGGTCGGCTGGTATGGATACGGTCTAAAGCACCAAATGCACATTTCAGTCAGGAGAATATGCACCACTTCCTCCACCACCTTGTCCAGTGAATGAATACCAGATATTTCAGCGACACATACTCACATCTTGTCATTGGGTGTTTTGACTTTGCAAGCACACAACAGGCACGAACCTCCGCAGATGGCGAGTACGGCTGAAGACCAGCCGATGTACAAGCCCTCCCCAATCTCATACCTGTGGTTAAAATATCCATAAAGCTTTACAACAATTATCACAACTCATTATGACAGTACTAACGTCTACAATGCATTATTGACATTTATAATGCATGTCTATAGTTAGAAGCACTCATTAATATTCATAATGCGCTCCAATAACAATCATAACTCATGACGCAAATGTCTATAATGCATTATAAACATTTGTAGTGTGTAATAGTGTGCCTATAGTTATAAGCACTGATGAATGTACATTTGTAACTACCACAACACATTTATAATGACCAGTAAGGTCAGGTGTCCATTCTTCATAATTTATGGTCACTCATTATTTTTGCACGGATCATAACATATTAACATTCTCATAGTTGTAGTACATAATTATGATTTTATAACACGTTATAATCACAATTATAATGTAATTATAATTAAATGATCATAAATTTATAAGTTACTTAAGTGGTCATTGTGTCTTTAGGTAAAGTAATAAACTCCTTTTATCATAGGCAGATGTAATAAATTACAAGCTGGTTGTCAATTACTAGAAGTGGCCATTGTTCGCTTCAAGCAAAAATATAATTAGGTCAATACAAAGAAAGCACATAAAACACTGTACTAACATGCAGTTAATCGATGACCCCAATTTTACAATCCACCTCATAAATGTTTATAATGCATAATAGACGTTGGTGTAATAATAGGTCATGAGTTTTATTTTAAATTCACAAGTGCTTATAACTATGATTATACAGTGCTATAGGTGCATTATAAGGCATTATAGGTACATTCATGTCATGATGGGCTTCATAGAAAGTGTGACCTGTTTTTCTATGTATTGTTATCGAATCCACTGTAACCAACAATGTCACATTCAGCTGTTGCACTGCCGTATTTCTGATGCGGATTGTATCGACTTACTTTGTCCCGGGATAAAACTGGTCAAAGAACTGCTGCGTGATGTTGGCTGCATACCAAGACACGGCAATCATGGTGCAAATCCCTACAAAACATTGTTTACTTTAGACAAGTGGCATGTTTTTCAGTGCAAGCAACACAGTTACACACTGAGATAAAATGAGCGAGGTTTTAACAAGAGTTTACAAAACCTAATGGTGCTAAAAACATTGCATGCATTATTATAAGGTGATTTATGAGGCCAGTCGTCTGATGCAAAGGTATCTGCTAATAACTGCATGAATTGCAAAAGTCATATCTCAAAATAAATGAAGTATGGATATTTAACATTTTAAACTAAATTAAAATGAATAGCGAGAGTATTCTCCTCCCTGCAACACTTTTTGTGTATTTTACATAGTGACACCCATTCTCACAACCTAAACAACGTTGGTAAAAGTAGACTTTTGTGCAGGTTTGTTAGAATAAGGATAACCCTTTGAACTAGTGAGCCATTTTCTGATAGCTTGTCTTCTGTACACAGAGATTGGAGCCCCAGACATGATTTAACTTTCTGTCTATATTAGGATGAGGTGAGATTCTTTATCTTAAATCAACTTCTCATGAGTCTCGTGTGTTAAAAGAAGTGTAGAGACTATATTTCTAATGTTTTTCCTCCTGGACTGGACATTTTTAGTCTTTTTAATGGGACAGTTCACCCCAAAATCAAAAATACATATCTTTCCTCCTACCTGTAGTACTATTTTTCTATCGAGTTTTGGAACTATAAAGCCTGCTTTCTGTCAAATATAATGGAACTAGATGGATCTCGGCTGCTGGTGCGGTGTGGTTGTGGTGCTCAAAGCGGCAAAAAAAATACCTAAAAATAAACTCAACAGCAATGTCTCTTTCCACATATCAGGACCCAGTTACGTGAGATAATCCACAGACCTTGCTGTGAGGAGTTTTATGCAGGAACTATTTTGTTCTTAGTGATGTCCACATATCAATGAGTAGTAAGATTGTAGGCGTCCTGTCTGTCCTCCCTGGGATTTACACCTTTGTTGACAGTGCAGGACATAAACATTAAGGGCGTCCTCCTCAGCTGAGCTGTAACGTTACCAAGTGTAGTGAGCTAGCCTCTTATCCATGAGTAAATTCACACTTCCTTCTGCACAGTGATACAGTTGTTGGATGTCATCCAATCTAGATGGATCAATAGCACTACGGGTAAGAGGAAAAATACGTATTTTTGAACTGTCCCTTTAAAGTATTATAAACTCTGTGGAATTGAAGTGATTTCTGACCACACATGCTCTCATTCTTGTTTAGTTACATGGCCATTACATCCATCCTGAAGTCTTTACCCTGCAGTAGAAAGAACACTCCTCCGATTGCAGCGATCCTTCCCTTCAGGACGTAGTTTTCTCCTCCTATTTTTGAGCACTTCATTCCTACAAGAGTAGCTACGAGCCCGAACGTCCCAAACACAATGGCAGCGATCATGAGTGCCCGGGAGGCCTGAATGTAACCTGTGTGCAAACATGAAAAAATACACTTACTTATAATAACATGTGTTTGCAGGTATGTGACTCAAGCCACTTGTTCAATGTCTCAAGCAAGTCCAAAGTTCTTCTTTCTTGAGCAAGTTAAGTCATAGGTTGTGTCAAGTAGAGTCCTTAGTTAGGGCAAGTCAGTTAATGACAGCCAGACTAAAAAACACTAAAATGAAAACATATAATGAACACAGACAAGTCATTCGAGTCTCAAGTCTTTAACTTCCAAGTCCAAGTTGGTTCTTGACTAATTTATTTTCAAGTAAATGTCAAGTCGTCGTAACAGTGTCTCGAGTCAGCTTGAGCCTGAGTCATAATGACACAATTCTGTCTCTTCCATACAGACTGTATCAATATGTTGACAACATAAACATGGAAACACATCAACTGCTTGGTTTCATTAGAAAGCAACCACCACATTTTTCTTATTGTGTAAAAAATGCCTGCTTTAGCTACAGAGATGACGTTTACTGTAACAACAATACTAGACTATTGTTGATGCAGGTGTGAGCCCTCTAGAGGCTGACTGTAGGTAACCCTGAGTCTATGAAAACAGGCATTTTTAGAGGGCAAAGTCTGTACAAACTACAACTTCAACCACATCACTAAACCAAAAATGCTTTCTTTAACTCACCCAGCATTTTCCAACAGATAGAACAGACATAATTGTATGTAGCTCTGTAGTTTTGGTCAGAGAATTCAAAGTTCGATTCCTGACTGATAAACTAACCCCTTCAATCCTCCATCTCAACAACACAGAAACAAACTGCATAGACACAGTATATGTGTGTGTGAACTGGTAAACATGAGGGCCTACAAACACACAGCTCTAATAAATACTGTCCTTATTTATTGTGGGCAAAACAAACACACTTCAAACACCGGTAATAAAGCTGGAAAGATAATTGCGTGATAGTTTCCTCACGTGAATGAGCTGCCATAAAACGGTTTCTCCTAATGAAGGAGGTGTGCCCGATAATCAGAAACAACAAAAACGAGTGTCACGTGCTGAAAGTTGGTACATGAAACCAATTACCAAAGACATGTTGTAAAAGATGATATTGTAAGAGCTATTCAGTTCATATGAATATAAGAAGATGCACATAAATAAAAACTACAAAACATAATACAGAATACATGAGGCTTGTCTATTGTAACATTTTGTTAAGGGTCCATGTTTACATTTATATGTTTAAATTGATACCTGAACAGCTAGTTTGGGCCAAAATAGTTTAAATCAGTTTTTATCAGTACCTGTTTCTCTAGGTTCACTGTGGTTGTCCCTGCTTATCTCTTTCCTCTTGTTTTATCTTATATTACCCCTCTTTACTACATCTCGCAGCCACTACAGTAGAACGCTTCTGATAAGCTTTTAAAAGTACACTAAGATACTGTCTACTGTAGAAGATGGCAAATGAGGACACACACTTATCCACTGCTGCCCTTCATCCACTGTTATTGGTTCAGCTGACTTTAGTGTGAATCTCATGGAGTTGAACAACAATGTGTTGTTTTGTTTCTTTAAGATATCTGTTATAAAAGCAAAACGTTTTTTTAATCCCAAGTTGCCTGAAGAGAAACATCTTTGTTTGTCTGCCTGACAATCTCATAATCTGATTCCTTGAGTGGGTGGATGAGTATTCAAGCCATATAGGTAGTAATCAAAACTAATAAAACAATTGCTGTGTTGGCCACATACCATTAAGTGCGAGCAAAGATGGAAAATCACGGCAGTTGTGAACTCCCGTAGAGTCAGTTGCACAGGACATCCATAGGTTTTCATAGATGGTTGATGTGGTGATAACGTTACCGTCCACTGAAGAAACCTTCCAGTATCGATTAGGTAGTGCGACCCCAACCATCAGCCAGCCCAGAAACCCCAGGAAGAAGGCAAAAGCTTCAACTATGGCGTTCATTTTTCCGTGTTTCTTCTGTCTGAACCGTGCGGAGTTATCCAAAAGCGAGATACACTCTATTCAAACGTTGACTGTCCAAGTTATCTCCTCACAAACGTGTAGATTTGTTGTCCCCAATGTTTCAGTGTGCCCGACCCTTTCCCACCAACGCCCGTGCTGAGATGCTAAAGAAAACTGCTAATCAATGATTAATTCCAGATACCCCACTTATGATTTCCCCTATTCTTCTCAACTCTATTGAACCTTTTCAAAGACTCCAAATGTTTACCCAACTCAAGTGACAACAGAGAGGTGAAGTCCAATCTTGCAACCTGCTCGCTAACGTCTATAGACTTCAAGCTATTTGTCACCTTTTGACGTTAGCTTTGAACACTGTGTCAATAATATGAAACCGTTATTGATGGGATTCAGCTCAGGCTCCTCACTTCACCCTGTGTCTAAGGGATGATAAGAAAGGGGTGAGCGGTGCATCACCACATACCGACCCACAAATGGACAGATTAAACGCCCCACAGATAACGTTTGTTTGCCCAACAAACGATCCCAGAAGACCTGTCTTCATTAGTTTTTTAACAAATAGTTCACTGCCAGGCCTCTATCGTCATGGTGATGGTGAAGTACCACTGTGGCTTTTTGGCCACACATACAAAAAACATTTTACCTTATTTCCAATGGTTGGATCTTGAGCTGAACAATACATCCTATCGACATCAACATCCCAATGTGCGCGCGTACAATACTCACATTGCAGGATGTGCAATGTCAAGTTAAAGGTCCAATTTCTAAGAATTACTAACTCATCAAATAATTTGAGATGGCATTTGACCAGACCTACAATCCCAGAGCGCCAGTATTTGATGAGTTGAAAATGAGACTCAAAAAACAACGTTTTTACAGGTTAGACCGTTAAATGGACCCAAAAGTGTAATGCTACAACCTTTTTGCCGCTTGATACAAAATTTTAACTCTAGCCGTGACTAATCTATAAGAGATGTCTTCCTTTAGTCTGATTTTCTTGGATACATGGAAGTTTGTTGTTTGTGAGCGACATGAAGGCTCGACGTAAATAGCGAACCACAATCATTTTTGATCAATTTATCAAAGACAGCAGGTTCTTCTTTGGATGTTTGATACAATGCACTTCTCTACAAAATCAATCCAATCATTCTAGAATGATTAATTACCTCCAAATAGATCTTTATTTATCTGAAGGAAATTTCTTTTTTCATGTACAGAAAACCGCAATATCCACTATTGTGTAGATCGAGTTTAACTTAAAAACAACTAAGGACCATTTGCCCTAACTGCTAAAAATTAATGTCAACTCTGTGCAGTTTGAGTAGTTCCCTCCTGGATTACACAGTCTCAACAAGAACATATCACCATTCCACAAGAACTAAGAGCAGCTTGACTTAACTGCTTATACAGCATGCAGTTACTACGCGGTGCTCAGTGAAGATCCAACATGCATTGCATTCAACACCCATACATTGCGATGATAATCCTATAGCCATATAATAATGTTTGCAAGGTTTATGACGGTGTTTCCTTTTATTGAGTCTGTGCACACCTATAATACACAATATAAAGTTCAGCCTGTGTCTTTGAAATGCCCATGAAGTATATTTGAACTTAGACAACCTCAACAAACCTTTACAAGCCAACTTTACCGATCTATTGTATTGAATTGCACAGCTGCTGCTTTATGTCAAACCACTGTAGATTACAGCAGGCATTGCTTTACATGTACATACGTACACTGTGATATTTTCCTTTGTGTCGAGAATGTATGTATAGTTCATGACAGTTTAGACTCTTCAGAGGAAAAAGTGCACACCTCAATCAGTCTTTGAATTTAAAGCCCTTCATATTTCCCAGTCTGACATAGATAAGAAAATGCAAACTCAGCTATTATATAAAGCTGAATCATCAGAAGAAAAAAAATGAAAGCGTAAATGAAAATAATAATAGAAGCTCAAGCCAGTTGCTATGAATTAACAGCAGCAGTCACGTTTCTTTTTCTTTTAGCAGCAGATACAAATTGCTTGTGGAGGACCTTGTAATGAATACGTTTAAGATTATAAACAGGCTCATAGAAATGTGATAGTTTTTACTTACCTGGGAGAGCAAAAAGGGATGGAAAGTCACGACAGTTGTAGATCCCTGTTGAATCACTTGCACAAGACATCCAGAGGTTCTCATAGATTGTGGAGGTTGTAATTACGCTGCCATCTGTGGTGGATTCTTTCCAATACTGATCTTGGAGTGATATGAAAATCATTATCCAGCCTGCAAAACCTAGAAAAAGTGCTATAATCTCGAGGATCTCTTTCATCTTGAAAGTAATTTGCTATTAATAATTAGCAAAACTAACAGATATTGCCTCTGCGGCGTGCTCTATTCACGACTTCTGTATCTGATATACATTTTGGGGGTGTGAGAACTGACTCAGGATTTTTTTTCTCATGCAAACCTGGACTAATTTGAACATTGATTTGTCGGCTGTAGCTACATTATAAGTCTGCTATTCCCGCCCAAAATTGATGACAGCCTGGCATGTTACCATAGAAATGTAAGTATACAATGAGCTTTTTTCTCTCTCTCTCTCTCTCTCTCTTTTATTGGCACTGGAGGCAGAGATAATCCGTGAGCTGAAAGTTTAAAACGACTGGAGACATTTGGCACGGATTGCTTTGAAGCGTCTTTAGGAGACACTTAACATGACAGTAAATTGTTTCAGTAGTATCTTTTTTAGTGTTAAAAAAGCCTCTCAGGAGCATTTACGTCATAATTGCAAAATGTATCGTAACAATGCTGGCTGATATAAGCCAATCAGAGAATGGTTCAATGATGTGGTGAATAACATCTTATGAAGTGATGGTCTTAATGCACAGTAGGATTTTACTCTGCGTCTTTTTTTTTTTTTTTTTGGGTCGCTCACATCATCTTCTCCTCCTGTCTGTATGCCTTTTTTTTGAAGAGCTGGTAGCTTGTCATTTCATGGAGGTCATTCCAAGTTTCCGTAAGCAAACACTAATGCAGAAATGCTGAATAGAAGGCAGAGCAAACGTTGGTGGTGGGTGATTTATTAGAGGGAAGAAAGTGTCTATTTTAGCGCTGGTTAAGCATTAACGAGTGCGCAGCGAGACAAAAGATAAAATCCTTGCTCT
This sequence comes from Lagodon rhomboides, assembly GCA_039737535.1. Lineage (NCBI taxonomy): Eukaryota > Metazoa > Chordata > Actinopteri > Spariformes > Sparidae > Lagodon > Lagodon rhomboides. Next base: position 8,491,928 of record CM077795.1, on the reverse strand, counting down.
TTGTAGATCCATTTTTTATAGCGGCGCGTATACATTTAACACTGATGTCTGTTTCTTTGGAAATGTTGTGTTGACTTAGTACAGTGCTGTCACCTAAAAGAAGTAGGCCAAAGACCGGGCTGTTGAAGCACACCCTTGTAATGAATTGGTTTTTCTTTATAGATTAACATATGGAAGTGTGCAGAAACGCGAGATTTAGAAGTTCTGCTGTATATACAGCACAATTTTGTCCTTATGCATGTTCTACACAAACCATCCAAGTTGGCCATGCAGATGACTTTTGAATGTAAACAAAGATGTTTACCCTTTGTTTATGGCAAACTTCAAACTCTCCACTTACACGTCTGTATCTTATCAAATGTCAATTCTCGTTACACGACCAGTAATCAGAAGCACAGTTCAAAGTACCCTCATATACTTACATTATTGAATAGACATTCAGGCTTTAACTCATAATCTTTCGTCTGTTAATATTTTATTCCCTTGCCCTTCAGTCAGCTCAAGTATTTTATTTAGCTCTGTCCGCATTGACCTCCCTGCTTAAAGGGATAGTTCGCCTAATACGAGCCTGAGGTGACTGGCTTGAACCTAAAGTCTGCACTACTTAAGTAAGAGTAGCAAGTAAGAGTCATGTGTTTACATTTTTACACAAGTAAAAGTACTTACTATGCAGAATAGCATATTTCAGAAAAATTTATATTATATGATAATTACAGTTATTGATGTATGAATGTGTTCATCACTCTAGTGTTGAAGCTGGTTCAACTGCTTTCTGTAGTTTATCTGCTGGATAGGTTTTTGAATGTTCCCCCTGGGATACATACAGTTTTTATTTGAATCTATAATCATACATCATGATGTATTTGTTGGCTGTATTTTGTATTATTATATACAAATCTGCAAAATGAATAGAAATGAATACAGTTGTCAGCTAGATGTAGTTAGGAATATTTACAAGTATAACATATTGGAAAGTTGAAGCACTTTAATAAATGCACTAGTTACTGTAACCGAAAGCAAATACATAAATATTGTGATTGTGGTGATTTTTAATCTTTCAGTGATTCAGTTTAAACTTTGAGGTAATGTGTGACTTCATATTTAAGCAACCCACAGGATCCTGCTTTAAGAGTTATTTCAATTTGTTGTAACATTTTTAACTTTTAAAATCTTTATCCGCTGTGAATTTCCTGAGAGTGAATATTTAATGTATTCTCACAGAAGTATTGGATATAGAGAAAGTTTAATTCTGTCCTAATCGACAGAAGACGTGATGTATTTTTTGAATTATTATTAAGGTAAATTTGCTTTGATGAGTAAACTTGTGGCTTGATTTAGACGTCAGTGTTTTTACGTGACTCTCAACAGATCCCTGGATTACTTTAGTAAAATTATAAATGTTGCATTGATTCCAATTTTTTTTTTTTTTTTTTACATTTTCCTGCTGTTATGTGTGTGAAAGGAAGAGAAAGTGAATATATATTTGTTTTTCAAGGACAGAAACATTTGTGCTGTGCCTCAACATTTTAAACCTTAAAATCTTCAGATTTTTTATGAAATCTAACGTGGAAGAGTCGACACAGTGATGTGATTGACCATGATGCTGCACGACATCAGCGACAATAACTGCAGTCATACACAAATGATATTGATCAGTAAATAAAAAATGTAAAATTAATCCATAGAGGTAACTTTTATCATTTAAAATATTACGAAATTTGAACAAACCTTTCCACTGAGCTAAATGTAGATGATGATTCATGTGTGGGTTCAGTAATGTGCTCTCAGCAAAAGCTGTTTAAATAATGTAATGTTTGTTTAACTCGGAACAGTCAGGATTTGTGTACTCTGTGTAACAGAGTTTCGGTGAAGACACTCCTTAAATATGGCCTTATAAATCAATATGATCGATGGCAAAGATTACAGCTCTGTGTGTCTTTGTCTCAGAGGAGCTTGAACAATCCTTGATTTGGATGACAGACCATTACTGGAATGGCAAGGCTCTATAAATAGTGACATCTGTTGATTGGTCCACCACTTTAGTTCAGATTCAAATATGTGAACAACTATTGGACGGATTGACATGAAATCTTGTACAGGCATTCACGGTGTCCAGATGATGAATCTGAGTGACTCTGATAATCACCTGACTTTTCCTTTAGCGCCACCATGAGGTTTACATTGATTTTTTATGCGTCTTTAAGAACAAATATCTGCAAAACTAATGACAGTCCCATCAGCCTCAGCAGAACTTAGTGTTTAGTGCTAATATGATGACAGTGGTAAATATTATATGGTAACACTTTTTATTAAGATCCTTGTAAGTACTAGTTTATATGAAATAAGGCCGTTATAAGTCCTTGTTTAACGCAATAACATAGAACATACCTGTTTGTGACTTAGTAAAAGGGCCGTTCTTCAAATTCATATCTTTATCTGCCAAGTGGGATATAGGCTGCAGTATAACTGATGCAGTAATGTAATTTAATCTAATCCCACAGTAATTTTTACTGCTGAATTGCTCTTAATTTAAGGTTAAGATGAAAGTTAGATGAGCTGTGGTTTAATCATTCACTGTACCGTAACCTCAGAAACCTCAAGGCAATTTAAACACACTGATATGACGGTGTCAGTTGTTGTTGGATCACTATAGAAATCAGTTGTGTTGCCGACAAAGCATCATAGATAAAACCACCCCATCACTTTTATGGGTTTAGTGTATACATTTTATGTACTGTGTGGGAAAGACATTGCTGTTGCTTGCTCATTGTGCTCAACATGTTCAAATTCACAGAACACAAAGATTTTGAAGGTCTTAAGAGTAGCCTGACAAATTTAGGGGTCATACTAACATGCTGATGAAGATATTTTAATTGCACTTGCAACACCACTGTCAAATACAAAACACAGATCCCAGGTCTTTAACCATCAGCCAGACGTAATGACGGTGCTAACTACAAACAAAATTAATTACGTCATAACAATGTAAAACTGTACTATCAAAATTATTTTGAAGCTGTCATGTTGAGGTCATAAAGTCACATAAAATTGCGTTAAACTAAGCTTTATTTGCAGAGTATGTCATACATCATATACTGATAAAGCGCTTCAGAAAACATTAAGATGATGCGATGAGAGAAGACGCTTGATATGTGTTAAATTCTTGCTTTATTCAAGAGGTTTGATGAACTCTGAAGTTACCCGATGATTGCTTTGGTACGATCTTATGTAGTATAGATTTAGTACTATGTTATTTGTCTACGAGTAACTGCAAAATGTAAAGTCCGAAAAAGTCCTAATACCTAATTGAAAGTAGGTCATTGTAGTTTCAACATTTCTTGAGTCATTTTTTTTTTCCAATACATGTAATATAACTTGAAGGACTCAACACATGTCTTTGTGCTTTGCAAGATTTTTATTGATTGCTGTACTCTATCTACAGTGTCTGCCAAAAATAATACCTTTACTTATTGTAATATAATAAATAGATAAATAGTAATAACATTCATTATATACACAACATACATTAACAATAACAACAGCCGCTCCTGGCTGATGTCCGGTTAAAGGAAATTGACAAAATGGGACCCAAACAATGTGAAATCAGAAGATGTTGTGCCTGATGTGACTGTTTCCATCACAACATGTCGGATCAAGCTGTTGATGGACCGTTTTCTGAGCCGACAGAGTGCAGGACAACAGCTGGACGATGAGAGGAGGACTCTGTGTTTATAACATTGATACGTTGGTGCTTACACACAGTCAAAGTTGAAGAACAGTGTTTCCAAGACGTCGAACTTTTGATTTGAAGATGCTGACCACATTGTCATCACCATCTTGTTGCTGCTGCTGCACACATACACCTTAACACATATCCAAAAGATCCACTACATATGTTTATGTATATTTGTATGTAATAACTTTGTTTGAGGGAGTTTCCAAACGTTCATTTCGTTATGCGGCCCTGTGTTGTATAATGATGGATAAATTACCTGATTTCTATACAAATTAAATAGAATTTAATGAAATAGAATTTAATTTGTCCATCATTACTGAACACAAATATCAACATGCCGACATACTTTTATAGGAACACTATAAATGTTACAATATAAGTACATAATAATATAGATTTCAATATGTAAATACATTTATGATATTCATTACAACAAGAACAAGTTATCGTACAAATTGCACATAATACAGATTAGGAGTAACTGGCACCAAATGAGCACACACCGAATCTATATCTTTAATTTCAACTGATTGCTTTCCTTCTGCTCTGTTTCAAAGGAGCACACATCCACCACCTTTGGTTTCCACGAAGTTCGGGTCGAGGTCGTTGGGTAGTTTGCCGTTCTCGCCCCAGATGTTCATCTCCCCGAACACGCCTGTCTCGATCATCTCCTCCTGCCAGGGGATCGGGACGTTGCCAGAGGCAAAGTCATTGTAGAACTCGGTGTCCGTGTTGTCCAGGACCACGCCTTTGATCTCGCTGAAGGCGCCCACATCGTCGATGTCTTTGGCGTAGACCATCCGAGGATCGGGGACAAATGGCGGAGGGAGCATACCTTTAGATGGAACACAGAAGAGGTAAAGTTTTGCACATGTCAAAAACTTTTATTTTTACTTTTCTTTCTTCAACTGATGTGTTTTTGCATGTGGATGATGTTTGTAGCCGTTGCCCACCTGCTTCCAGACGGCCCCAGTTAATATCTTTGAAGAAGGACTGATTCTTGAGTTCCTCGCATTCATTATTTTTAAACCCAAGGCGCTTGTCTGGGTCCTTCATCATCAGGCCTTCACAAAGATCCTGGCACTCTTTGCTGAACTTTGGTGGATATGCGACTGGATCGTTGATGATCCTGCGGGCTACCTCGTCATTCTCAACCTGAGGAAAGAAAACATTTTGTATTTGGTAACAGAGAAAAGTCAAATTGAGGATATTTTTATCCATAAATGTTTTGTACCTTCTCTCCTCGTACTCTAAAGGGCCCTTTGGCAGCAACCATCTCATACACGGTGACACCCAGAGTGAAATAGTCCACACTGTAGTCGTACTCCTTCTTCTGGATCAGCTCCGGAGCCATGAAGCCTATAATGCATAGACAGCATGATTTCACACACAGTAGACTGTAACATTGATCTGAATGAGAGCAATGAGGGCAATATTGGATTAAAGTCTCTTACCTGGAGTTCCAGCATATCCAGTAGTTTTGTCTTTTTCTGGTGGGAGTTCAACAGCCAGACCCAAATCCGACAGACGGACGTGTCCTGAGCGAAAAGGTTTGGTTTAGAAACATGGCTCATGAACAGACAACCATCTATTATGACCAGAAGATATTCACTCACTGCAAACATGAATAGAATGACTGAGTAATGTTTGATAAAGTCCATTTGAGTGAGTTTGTTTGAGTTTAAGCTCCTGTCTCTTTAAGACCCTCCTCCCGAAAAAGCAAGCTTAGTTTTAGCTAGTTTTCTGAATGCGTTTGCTCGTTTTAGTTCAATTTTAGATTCTTTTTTTATTAGTTTCGGTATCAGTTTTACTTGTTTATTGTAAGATGAGGGCTATTTGTCAGGGGCAGGATTAAAGAAGTTCTGAATTAGTCAATACAAACACAACTCTTTGTGAAGGCAGTTGACTCATTCGCACCAACGCCTCCTCGTGCTTGTTGTGTTGACAAATTAGACCAAAGACTGAAACTGAAGACACTTCCTGTATATTTTTATTTCATGTAAGTGAATTCTGTAAGTGCGCAAATTCTAGTCTAGTATTTATTTGTATTTCAGTTAACTTAACGCCTAGTTTTTAATTTAGTTTTAATTAACTATAATAACCTTGGTTGCCCTGATCCGATCCACTGAACCGAACCTGTGCCAGGGCATGTTTGTGCTAAAGCACTAGTAAAGCCAATTACCTTGTTAATTTACCAATTATGCTTTGGGCAACCAGATCTAGAGCGAAGGTGAATGCGTTGCGACAGTGATCACGGCTTCGGAGCCGCAGCATCGATGCAAACATACAGATGCATGACAAGCTGCAGTGGGGAATCGCTCACCTGCGTCATCCAGCAGCACGTTCTCTGGTTTCAGGTCCCTGTAGATGATCCGGTGCTGGTGCAGGTGCTCCAGCCCGCAGATGATCTGAGCTGTGTAGAAACACGCTCGCTTCTCATCGAAACCAGGATTCTTTTCATCCACATTATACATGTGAAACCTGTGAAACGTCGGTGAAATCAAGAAGAGATTAGAAGATTCTCTGACGTATAGCATGATACACCTGAGGGCCCAGTCCGTATATCAGCTGTGAGCTTTATCTACCGTAGGCTGATTAGTAGAGATTAGAGTACACTGTTCCCATGTTGTTAAGTACAGAAATCAGTATGCTGCAGTGTGTTAAAGGTATCGTGCTTCTCTCCATGTCAGTGTTTGTATTGAGCACCTGAGATCTCCGCCGTTCATGATGGTCATAACTAGGCAGAGGTCAGTCTTGGTCTGGAAGGCGTAGGCCAGCGACACAATGAAGCGGGTGTGAACTTTTGCGAGGATGCGCTTCTCCACAATGGCTCCCTAAACACGGACCAAACATCAGAGCGTGAGCAAGGAAGGAATACACGGCGTCAACAATCACACGCCTGCCGTCCAGCCACACACGTCGACAAAGCACAGGTGCAACGGGTTCGAAATGACTGCATTCAAGCTAGGTGTCCACTGTTTTCAGGTTCTGTTTTTTTTTCAATGGTGCCTCTCAATACATTGAGGGCTAACCATGTGCCATGATGAGGTCTAACCTCAGCAAGCATGATCGCATGCAAAGAGACTTCCTTGATGCTATTTAGTTACACCTGTGCTTTTTCTTTCTCTTTTACAGTCTTTATAACTCACTTTTACAAGGCGTTAGTGATGCCTCGTCATGGTTTTGCTTTAAAGAGGCACAATGTAGTTTGAAATGAGGTAATTTGTTCCATAACTGAATAAACAAGCTGTTCTCAGAAGGAGAAGAAAAAGGTCCCTAGAACACTTTCTCAAGCTATAAAGATCTAGAGCCATAAAAACTAAACCTCTACACTCCCTGGGTAATATTCTCCCTGAACCTGTTCTGTAGACCATGACAGTGCCAGTCCAATGAGTTCACTTTTGATGGACTATGAATGGCTGTGGGTCGGACATAGGATGTCACATCAGTGCCTTACCTGGTAGCCTTTGCGTTTCTTCAGCCTCTTCTTCTCCAGCTTCTTGTTGGCGTACATTTTGCCCGTCGCCTTTGCCTGACAGGCAAACACTTCCCCGAAGCCTCCCTTCCCCAAGACCCTGAAGTCCATGAACCACTCCTCGTCGACAGGCTGGCTCTCCAGCCACTTGAACTGGACATAACGCAGGAAGTACATGCTGTCCTTGAAGCCCGCTACGGCGTTGTTCTCCAGGTGTTTGAGGAGCTGCTTCTCGCTCTCTTTAAACAGGTCGCCACGGACGTTCTTGTAGTCTTCCTTCACTCGAGTGACGGCCTTCTCCTCCAGAAAGCTGCAAAAATTCTTTGAAGCTGACTCATAGTATTTATTGACTATTTTTTGGGACTTCTGAACTCTGTCCTTCTCTTGGCATATGGTGTAGTCTTCTATGTCCTTCCACAGCTGTCCAGCATTTTTGTGGGTCGCGTCCGTATCCAGGAACTGTTGGAACAGGCGCTTGCCGATGGGCTGTTTGACACACATGCTGTCGAAGGCGGTGTCTACCGTTGTCTTCATGTGTTCACAGTCTCTGATGTGCGGGAGTTTCAGCCTGGCGCGCATCTTCTTGTCACGCATGCTGGCCGCCGCAGACCCGTCCACGCTGCCTCGGGCCGAGACATAGGCAGAGTTTGCCACCACCGTCTCCAGACCACCGATGTCCATGGCTGCACCTTAGTCTGGCACACACAAAACCAGGAAGGAAGTTGATTAAAGTGCAAAAAAAAAGCGGTGACTGTATGTATAGTTGTGACATCACAACCCTGTGGAAACCCTGTCGGCTCACGTGAAGGCACAGTCTCTGAACATGTTTTGTTTTCTCTCGATTTTCTCATCGGATTTAGCATTTTGATACTTGAACTGGATTCATATAACACCTCCATCTGTGACAAGTATAAAAGACAGCATCCCACTTTCTGCAATACAGGACCTTTAAAATCTTTTTGTTCTGTTTTCTATATTTGCAGTATCAGTTATGGCTCCCTTTGCACCAACAAAATGTTATAATCCATATAAACATAGTTGAATATAACGTTATATTTACATTTTTATAATGTACGCCATCAGTCAACATGCATTCCAGGGGTTATTTTGTATTTTTTCAATATGATAATTTCCACTGAGTCAAATACAAAGCCCATCTCGGTGCACTTACTGCTACAGAGGATGATATCAGGAGTGGAATGACATTCATTAAAGGTGGAGAAGGAGTACAGTTGAGATATGCTGCCCCCTTCTGTTCAAAAGACAAAAGTCCCCGCAGCTTCAGCTTTTTATTTTGGGATGCTACAGGCAGGGCAAGAAATGAAGCTTGCGTGCACTGACATGTGCACACACTCGTGCAAAGGCGAGGGATTTGTGGAGCTGCAGCATCAGGGAGGATAGCATTACTTCACACTGAGCAGCCCCAAGTCCTTTCACTTCCTGTCTCTCTCCTCAGTTCTGTACATTACCTAATTCTAAATGTTTCCAAAAGCTGAAATATATTGTTAAAGGGAGAAATGTTTTACTCCTCAGCCAGATTCTTGTCTGTTTAAACTGCTGATCTGCATCTCATCGTAGATTTACTGCTGTGTTGTTAAACGTGGATGCAAAAAGGGCAACTCAAGAAAAGAGGCTTTCATTTGTTAACCCTGAGAGACTGAAGCAAAAAGGATAACCTCTGCAGTTAAACATGATTAACCTGTACTGCAGTATCTCCGACCTACTGCGTCCTACTCATGCGGCGCAACGTGTAGAAGAAAAACCTCACGCTGCGTGCGACAAAGTGGAACAGGAAATGTAAAGTGGAGCATCCGTTTGGCTGCATTAAGTCTTTGTTGGGGCATATCTCAGGTGTATAAGCTCGCCTGTCTCGACCTGGAACATGTAGTGCTGAAAGTGATACTGCTGGCTTTGCTTTCCTGACTCTACGTAATCCAGTTAACACCGACTCTTGATACCACAGATTTACATGGACATGATTGACCTGCTTGTGAATTAACCTACATTTTTACACTCATTTATATATCGCTTCAGTGGACCTGTGATGATGTCATCGCAGGTAAATGTTACTGTTGGTCCATGTGGATTTCATTGGAGGTCTTACTAAATCAAAAGAACTTATTATCACTAGAGTCCACAGTTAAGATGATGTTAGGGTTTAGTTTTTACTTTTAGATAATGAACAATGATCTATCATGAAAGAAATTATTTACCTTGCATAGCCGTATCAATAAACAGCTGATTTCATTAAGAAAGACAGTATTTCACATCAGGGTTGATACCATATACAAGTAATAGTGATCATGCAGCGCTCACCGTACTGTCTTGCTGTATCAGGGAGTCAGATGAGGTCTTGAAAGCGATAGGTTAAATCCAACCGGGGTGCGTCAAACATATATTTTCTTCTCGTCTTTGCGTCCTGTTCTTCTCCATCAACCACAACGAACAGAAATGATCTCTATCCTTCAGGGTCTACAACAAGCGCGCTTACTTGCCCTCCAGGTGGCCGGGCCTTTCCCTCTCTTCCCCGCAGTGTGGTGTGTTGAAAGGGTTGGGGCATCAGGTGGAGGTTTTACCCTGCCCCTGAAATCCTACTTGGACGTTCATTAGCTTGCGCGGATTACACCCTAACGTTATTGGAGGGAGCAACTCGGCAGATGCTATTAGTGTAACTCAGCAGCCGGAGTGATTACTGATGAGGAATCCTGCACCAGTTTAGAAGACATCATTCGACTGTCCGTCACAGAATTCACGCTTGGTTTCATGGAAAGCATGTTTCATATATAAACTGGCCCAAAAAAATATGATCCCCGGCTTCTGATTGATACTAATCTTGGTTGAGAATTGTGAGTGACATCGCCACAAATTTCGCCTCCATTTGCCCACACAATCTAATTAGTGACGGCTCTGAAGCAGGCTGCACATCACAAAGGGGATTGTCTCCTTTAAAGAGCACAACACTGCTCAAAGTCTTTAACCTCTGAACTACTTTCTGAGCTTAGCTGTGAGAGAAAATACTCCGGATGCTCCATATCTTTACAGAAGTGTTCACTGGTACACAAACAGGGAAAAAAGACATTACATGGGTACATTACAAAATGAGAGGATTTGGCGGCTGGTTGAAACGGAGAAGGGGGATTTAGATAATGAGCGCAGAAACTACACACCTAGCAGCAGAGAAAGTATCTTGAGAGCGTGTCGTTAAAGATGAAGTTACTGGTCATCTGTGATCACGGACAGAAAGCTGCTTGCATTCATGTCGCTGCTGGAAACAGGCAAATTAATCATGAAGGAAAAGAGGCGCAGGGATGCTGCACTGTCACACTGGTGGTGGTTTGCATAGGCAGATAAAGACATAATGAGCCAGCTGGTCGTTTGCAGTATTTTACAACCGCTACAACAATTGCATGATCCTACAAGAAATGTGTCAATATGTGCAGGTTTAAAAAGTTCAAGGAATCAGGAAGAGGGTTAAAGAAGAAACATAAATTCATTTTAAAATCACACCTACCTGAGATGTTTCACCGATGTCAAGCTCACACTCAAGTACAGACAAATACATGTGTTTAGCGTTACAGGAGCTTCAGCTTTTGGCGTTAGGATAATACAGTAACCCCGCATTTTTTATTTAGAAGCTGAAGTGGCATTTCAGCTTCCTGATCTGATCTACATCCACCACTGGTGACCGAGTTTTAATCAACTTTACAGGATTAAACTTTTGCGGCTGCTATAGTTAGCAATAGAAAGATAGCTGGGATTTTTTGTTTTTTTTGGGCCAGACAGGCCTGCGGTAAACTGCATTAAGTGCAAAGGAAGGGCATGTTTTATGGAAACACAGCACAAAATAAATAGCTGGCTCAACAGAAGAAACGCTTGTACCAAAACATGAAATGTAGTTCTATTTAGGAGGGTTTAAGCCCAAAAGATCCTGAGCACAAATCCTATTTGAAGGGGGTAGAGGTGAAACAGATTTTACGTTCAAGTCTAATCCAGCTCAGTGACGATGAACAAAACCCACCCACCCAGACATGTTTAGTCTGTAGCTCAGAAGTAGTGTCACTGCACCTTTAATCACCTGGAAATACATTGTTGTCAGACACTGATCGACATAACATACATTTTTCCACGATCACACTGCTACAGCTTGATCATTTATTGACTAGAGGCCGTGGCTGTTTGACGCTGCTTTTAAGGCCAGTGGATAAGCTTTTTCTGTTTAATTAATTCAGTGTAGAGTAGAAATCCCATTACATTTGCGCACACATCAGAGTTGTCAATATGTGTGTGATCCGTGGGCAGCTGGGCTTGTAAGTGCCCTTCAGCTGATTAAACAGAGATGTGGTTATAAACAGCACTGGAAGTCCATGTTCTCCCCCTCCACATTAATCTCGAAGAGTGATGCTGCTGTCCCGGTGACCCGATATTTACTGTACCTGAATCCACCTCAGGTCAGGGAGGAGGAGCTTCATGTCAAGAACTGTACATTTATGATGGAAATCTAAAAACACCCGGGTGAATTGAGAAATATTCACCCCTGGAGAAGCTCGGAAACTGCAGAGATCTCGGCCGCGTCAATAATGCAATCAGATTCTCGCCAAGACAATCTCCCTCCTCTCTGCTGTGAGCTGACCTTTGATCTACATCTTTGTAATCAAGGATGAATTAACTGGCTCGCTTAATTACTGCTTCCTTAATGCAGCTGGCCAGGTCAACGCGTTAAATCCGACCTGTGCGTCAAAAGTTATTTTAATTCGCATAGCAGTTAATTGGCTTGAGTTTATTGGCTGTGAGAAGATGGATTTTGGTCACATTAACCACCCACTCATCCTGATGAAAATCTATTTAATGTTATTTGAACATTATTTACACATCAAGAACATTTCAGCACAATAACAAGCAATGGGAAGGTTTTTTGTTATTAACTGGATCAAGCAAACCAGCCAGCTCTGACAATGTGGTGAAAGATTTTATTATTTTTGTTTGTTTGTTTGTTTTTTTGTTGTTGTTGTTTTAGTTCGTTTTTTGTATTGCAGAGTTGTGATAATGTGGCTGAACATGGATTGAATCGGATGCTTAAACGTTTTTTTTTTAAATGTACACATTCCTCTAAGAACAAATTCTGTTTTTTAATATATTTGCATGAATTATTACAAAAAATATGATTATTATTTGCCTTTTTAATAGTACTAAGATTCAAAATAATAGTAATAAATAAAAACCTGTATAACACTCCTACTCGCCACTAAGATGCGCAAGATAATCAGATGTGACGTCAGCCCCGTCTCTCACTGTATCTGCTCTGGCTATGAACCGGATATGATGCTGCAGTATGGCCGCCGCTTCATCTGAACCTATTTGAACACACTACGTAATCGACGTTGATAAACCAAAGATAAAGAGCCGCTTTCATTGGCTGAGAAGATGAGCGTCGAACGTGCACACGTAACGCATGCTTTGGTACTATTCTCCAAGATGATGTGTTCAGGGTCAAAAAGAGTGTAGGCCAAACCAATACTATAAATAGTAGGTTAGTATTGCTATTTATATTCTATGTAAGTTTTATGATATTCATTTTGGTGTTACGATATTCATATTATTATACATTTTCACTTTCTGAAATAACTGACATTCGTCAATTAATAGCATCTTGCTAATTCAATTAGCAGGCTACATAAGAAACATGCTGCCGGTCTTTCTGGGGTTTTTCTTAGAAATTGTCCAATTGGGTTTTTTTTCCAAATATGAATATGTATGAATTGCAAAAGGGAGGCTGACATCACCGGAAAACAACAAATGATTGTGTTCCTCGAGCTGTTCCTGAGTGATGAGGGGGTGTACTTGGTCCAAAGTGTTTGGATGGGTGGTGCATGTAGAGTGGCATTCACATGAGTAGGCGCGTTTCTGATCAAGCATGCGCATGCATTTGCCTCGCATAACCGTGCATTCTGGGATTAAAAACGTCAGAAATGCTGGTGACAACTTCCCTTTGCGACATGTCACATGACTTTAAAATCTTGCGGAATCTCCAGGGTAGCTCCTTCCATTTGCTTTTCTGTGCAGATGGTCTCAAATAAGTGCGGACATAAGACACTCCCCTCAACGTTGCTCCAGTTGGTTAGAATTACCACGTGGAATTTCCCATGTGAGAAATGAAATACCTCCTTCCAAAGAGGTGTGCCCTCTCCCAAACTATGCTTAATAAAATTACACGACTTTGTGAACTTTCACTTCATCACCCAATTTGTTATGAGGGAAAGGGGCTTCAGACTGTTTTCAATGAAACTACAGCTGGCAAACAAAATCCCTTGGTTGACTTCCATTGTGATTATTTATCTATCTACACACCAGTCGGTAATGTCTCTGACGTCAGTGTAGTGGGTTGGCCATATTCTTTGTGCAAAGTCCGTGAAGTGCACCTGTGTCCGACTTGAGGTGGTGGGAACTTGACGTGTTTATGACGAGTTCCGGCGGATCCTCTCAAGTCTCGTTCATGCATATGCGCATATGCATGCGATCAAGAACGCAGCCAATGCCAGCACCCAAGGTTTCCCAGCAGAACATCACATTGTGATGAGATAGTCAATGTTATTCACGTCACCTGTCAGTGGTTTTAATGTTGTGGCTGATCGGTGTATGTGGCGGACCCTGCCACCTTTCTAGCTTCAAATAGTGTTCTGGGGACCTTATTTTCCTCTGACAACAGCTTGTTTATTCACTTATGGAAAAGATTAACGTTTCTGAGTTTGTATTATTACCTCATTATTCTGAGTTTGAATTTCTGCTCCAAAAGCACTTAGTGCCCCTTTAACAGCCACATTCACCACTTCGTGTGTCGGAATTACGAGCTCACCAGGGCGCTCTTGAAGTACTCATATGGCTGCGCACTGATGCGCCTCACCGTGGTACACTACACTAGCGTGAGTGTGTGTGTGGTCATATTCGGAGAGGAGGGGACGCCTCTGGGCAGAAACTCCCCGACATGAAGGGCAGATCGGACCGGCGGCGGGCCTGAACGCCACATCTGTCCTCGGGCCGGGCGGACAGTCGCGATGGACTTCGTGCTGAGCGGAGCGGCGGCGTGCGGAGCGTGTCTGTTCACCAACCCGCTGGAGGTCGTCAAGACGCGCATGCAGCTACAGGGAGAGCTCAAGAGCCGGGGCACCTACCAGGTCTACTACCGGAACGTGTTTCACGCGTTTTACACCATCGGCAAAGTGGACGGCCTGGCCGGCTTACAGAAGGGACTGGTGCCCGGGCTCGTCTATCAGTTTTTTATGAATGGAGTGCGGCTCGGCTCGTATGCCGTCATCGAATCCTCCGGTTACGTCCACACGAACGGGCGGGTCAGCGCGGCCAAGACCACGCTCGCGGGGGCTGTGGCCGGAGTGGTGGGAGCCGTCATGGGCAGCCCCGTGTACTTGGTGAGTACGACTTGTTCGACACCATTTTTTTTTTTTTTTTTGCACTGCGCCTTTAAGAGTCCATCAGCTGTGACATTTCAAGGTGAGCTGTCACTTTAACGCATCGTCTCCACTGACAGGTTAAGACTCATCTGCAGAGTCAGTCCACCTCCTCCATTGCAGTCGGACATCAGTATAAACACCAGGTAACATAATGTGAACCCAGACTGATGCTGTTACACACACACACATATAATTGGCAGTCATCATCATCATCTTCCTCACGTGTCCCTCCTCTTCCTGTCAGGGGATGATCCACGCTCTGGCAGCCATCTACAGGCAGCACGGCATTCTGGGACTGTGGAGGGGCTCCAGTGCTGCCGTGCCCAGGGTCAGCGTGGGGTCGGCGACACAGCTTTGCACCTTCTCCACCTCCAAGGAGCTTGTGGTCGACCTACAGGTTAGATTGTTCTGTCGATCATGAGTGGAAACAAGGCTCACGGGAGGAATGTTGTTTCCTCAGCCGTCAAGCGTGTGTGTGTGTGTGCGCACATCTTCCATATGACCGCACGGTTCAAGAATAAACACGACTGTTTCGGGGGCTCTTGCATAGCTCGCATAGAGCTTCTATGATTAGATGGGCGGCGAGGATTCAGCAGGGATTTGTAGGAGCACTGTGTTGCTTTGGAGAAGAAATGGAAAACTTTACAATAACTCAGAACTCGGAGCAGAATAAGGTCCCCAGAACACTGTTTTAAGCTGGAAAGGTGGCAGGGTCCGCCAAATGAAAGTGAAACAGTATGAAATTGTGTTGTCCTTTAAGGTCAGTTTGTCTTTGCAGTCATGAAAACTAAGAGAGTTTGTTTATTTAGTTTGTATTTTACAGAAAATTGATAAAAATGTCTTCCTCAAATCGACGTAGTGCACCTTTAAGATATTTGCTTTTCTTTGCCTAACGTGATAATCGACTGAATATTGGAGCTAAGACTGTTAGTTGGATGAAGTGGGGCCGATGGGCCAAAGTTGGCCCGCTATGAGGTTCTTTTCAGCCCGCCAGATATTTGGACTGTTGCTGGGCATCTCTTACTATTTGCGGATATTGTTAAGAGCAGGTCTGCCCAAAGTTGACCATCCATAAGTTTTGTTTCGGCCCGGCAGATATTTAGAATAAACAAACACAAACTTAATTTGAAGAAATATATAATATAAGTCACTGTTGAACATGGCAGGCAGGGCTACATGTTTCACAGTTAAGGGAACCTTGTACCATTTTGCATTAAACATAATAAAGTAGGTGTTTGCGTTTGGCCCGTGGCCCACCTTTAACTTTTGGTTTTGGCCTTCCAAGAGCAGAAATGTCGGTTCAGAGTCTAAATTGGCTCACGTTCTAAATTGATTTATTGAGGAAGTAATCAGCAGATCCATTGATTGTGACAGTAATCATCAGTTGGGGCCTTAAAAAAACTCAGAAGTGCAGAAATGCGGGCTTGAGAAGGGATCATTTGTAGTCAGTAGCTGTGTGCAGGTTACAAAAGCAGTCATTGTGACTCCGACAAAGCGGCGGGCAGTGGAACAGAAATTCGACACCCATCATTGGCCCCCCGGGGCTGAAAACATGAAGCTTACACAACCACTGCACTGGTTTACTCGCTGCTGACCCAGCTCTGCTTAAAAAAAAGGTCCTTCACACTAAATGACAGAACCGATAACATCACGAAACAGTGTTATATTCAACTGAACGACCAGACAAGAATCATGATGTTCTTATGTGTAGTTTACTTGTTGGTGGGTCAGTGAGGCCGGAGTTGGGGTCTGTCCACACCTCCCATGAGGTGTGGTATCCTATGGTATGTTACACTCCCACTCGCTCTTACATAAGCTGCTGTATGACTGTTGAAGTGTAGCTCATCTATGATACTCCCTTATGTTCAGGCAGTCTACGTCGCTTTCAAACGTAAAAGCTCCGTAAGAGCTCCTGCTGCGTTTATAATTTTATTGTTGTGTGATCATCCGAGGCAATTCAACTCATAATAAACGCACATAATAAACTTTTATATTCTTTTGTGTTGTAAAAAAAACACAGCAGGTTTGGACTGTAGCTACAGCAGAGTGTGTTGTGTGTCGCGCTATTTATAATACACTCTTCTGTTTCGCTGGCTGTGGGAGATCGTGACCTGTTAAAATTAGAAGCGGCTGCACACGTGGTCGTACCTTGATGAACATACATTAGTCTAGTATCACTGCGTCGGTGCATTTCTCCCCTCTGTCGCACTGAAACTTCAGCCGCACACAGCTCGAATTATTACTTATAAACGTATCACAAGGAACTTTTAACTGTTGTGAAAGAGTCTCAGTTTAATGCCTTCACTCATTGGCTGTTTCTGTGTAGTTAGGATAGTTATTCTTATTGCCTGTCACCGGTTTGGCTTCTGGGATAAGTCATAAAATTAAAACATGGGGGGGGTCCTCAGGATGAATCGAGTCTCATGGCCTGAGGATGAATGGTCCAAACACTATGTGTCTTTCACCCTCTGCTCTGATGCTCTTACGGCTGTTATCCACAGGGGCCGCCAGAATCAACAGGAAATCAAAGTCCCTTGCAGCTTCTTTAAGTTTGTTAAAGCAGCTTGTTTTATCTCTTTCCTCCTAAGATGTTCCCTAAGGACAGCTTTTTGGTGTCCCTATGTGCCGGCATGATCAGCAGCGTGGTGGTGGTGCTGGCGATGACACCTTTCGACGTCGTGAGCACGCGGCTCTACAACCAGCCTGTGGATCATTTGGGCAAGGTGAGGAGACGGATCAGTACGTTCAAGGTTCACTCCTTTAGGCTTTCATTATGTCAAACTTAATTGATTGTCATTTTACAGGTATTGTGGAGTCCTATGGCATATGTTAAACTAGACTGGAACTCATTAGAGTGCATACCTCTGCCAAGGCCCCAACAGTCCACTTTGAATCAATCAAACCAAATGCAGTATAAAAAAAACAAACGTATTTAAATCTGCTGGATCTGGATGTTTTTTTGTAGGGTTTAAAAAAAAAAAGCTGTTGCCTCAAGTGATGTCAGCATCAGTTGGGTCTGAAGACTACAAGTTTTGGGATTTAAGGCTTATAATTTACAAGTAGTGACTGATCAAAAGGGAACATTCAGCTGATCAGACCCCGGCTGACCTTCATCTTCTCATCCCTTAGGGGCAGCTCTATAAAGGATTCGCCGACTGCTTTTCCAAGACGCTGAGAAAGGAGGGCTTGATGGGACTCTACAAAGGCCTGGGAGCCTCTTATTTCCGGCTCGGTCCACACACCATCCTGTCGCTGCTCTTCTGGGACGAACTGCGCAAACTGTACAGGCAGTTCAGATAACACCAGGGACGAGGAAACGGGAAAATGGGTAACTCATTAAGCTCTGAGTGCACAGGTTAAATGACTCCTCATTTAATGAGTTTTGTTATTATAAGGTGAAGGAAAAGCCAGGAGACGCTCTTTTCCTTTTTTTATGGGAAAGAGAAGGAGCAAAGGTAACATTTTACACTCCAATGAGAAAACATAGAAGAACAGACAAAATGAGACAGGAAGAAGGTGGAAATTGTCAGGAGCTTGAAGCAATTCTGACAGTTGGATTTGTTTTGGTGACATATGTGCACAGATCTAATGAGACATAGCATCTTAAACGCCAGCATGCTAACTCATGTGTGTCCTCTGGGGCATCAGGGGTAGGAACTCTTTTATAGCTCTTAAACTCTTCAGTCATGCCATTCCAAGACGTGTAGAAGTCACGCACTGGACACAGCTCTGTATTTTTCTGGAGAAAGCATCAAATGTGGCCCACCGTTAGGAGAAGACGAAGCGATCGTGCCAACAACAGCTGCACACGACGTCTAATATGAAGCG
Source organism: Lagodon rhomboides (assembly GCA_039737535.1). Taxonomy (NCBI): domain Eukaryota; kingdom Metazoa; phylum Chordata; class Actinopteri; order Spariformes; family Sparidae; genus Lagodon; species Lagodon rhomboides. The sequence goes on along the minus strand of CM077795.1, from coordinate 8,473,426 downwards.
ATGACAGGTGGCAGCAGCTGTTCTCCGTCGCACAACGTGTAATAGTCTGAAGCATTCAGAGACAGACGTACTGGTTGATGACTTGGTGAAACAAAGATAGAAGTAAATGCTGCTGTTTATTCTCATCGCACGCGAGTGCAGAAGTAGCACAGAGGAAAATGTGCCAATCAAACAAATGAGCTGTTAGCACTGTTGCTTATGATACATTTTCGCTTTGTTTAACTTTATTATACGTTCGCGGGAAGTTTTGAAAAGACCTTCTTTTATGACGAGCAACATCCGAGGCAGGCAAGAATCCTTCAAAGTCTTCAGAAAAAGCACTTAGTGTTGACCTCATTAAAAAAGGAGCCAGCTTGTCCAGAAAAACAGGTGAAGAGGGTTAAGTGTTTGAGAGAAATAGCAATGTAAGGCAAATATAAGCGTTTTGTTTAAACACACTGCTCTGGCAGGAGGACTGCTCTCTTCATCTGGATACGATTACCTCCAGGCTCTTCTTAATTGTCTGCACACTGGTTTGTAACTTTTGAACCAGAAACCAGCATACTGACAAATACAAACAGTTTAGTGCATCTTCATCGTCTGACTTATTTTATTTTATTTTATGATAGGGAAAGATACAAACCTACACTTGTTACTGAACTGACTCATTTCGCACTGTGTACTGTTTCACCACAGCCTGAGCTCATTTGCATCACGTATGAGCTGTACAGTGGACAAATACATAATAAATAGATGTTTATTTCAGAAAAGTTACTGTAAAAGTAGGCAGGAAACTGTGACTGTTATAAGTGAATGCACTTCGTCTGACAGAGCCAGAAACACTTTAGGACACCAGTTATACATTTACAGGTGTAATGAAGTTTTCACCAGTAAATTTCTTCCGTGCAGCTTCCTTGTGGCCCGCTCACCTGTTTGTCATTGAGTTTTAACTAAAAACTCAGTCGGCTGCCTCTAAGTTCACGTATGTGTGTGTGCTGCATGGTTTCTCTTTGCCTCTATGATCCCTCAGATGTCAATAATCAGCATTCACATTTCTTCGTTCTTTAGACACAAACTGCAAACCTCCATAAGAGGAGCAGCTCGTCAGCGTAGGAAGCGAAATCTAAAAGCTTACCGTGTGTGTTTTTTGAGAAACTTGCTTCCTGTCCCACTGATAAAATGTAGCTGCTAAAATGACACAGTGATATGACCAAATGGCGTGCCTCAATCATTATTCAAAAGGAATTATAAAAAATAAAATTGTTACTGAGGAGATTTTGTAAATTGAGTTGAGTTATTTGGCAGTTTGATTTTGATAACATTTTATGATTATCATTTTTTCTAAAGTTTTATTTAAGTTTCTCTTTATGTGATACTTTTAACCTAATCAATTGATATTACAATAACCTAAATGAATACGTGTACCTAATGTTTATCACATAACTAATTTATGACAATCGTGCCAACAGTCACTTATATTTATTTTGTAAGCTTTAATTTATTTGACGCGCACGTTAACTCATTATTGATCATGCCTTTTAAAAAGAACCACAGTTGAAGTTTTTCATCAAATTAAAATAATTATCGGTTTGCCTTTTGGTGTTAGGGATCATTTAGCATCAACATCGTGTACATACGGTAATTTACGTCCTTCAGCTCATCATGAGCATGAATCAGTGTTACTGAGCAGCTTAAAATAGGCCAACAGGCAGATGAAATGATGATACGTCCCACTGACTCCGACAGCGCGGTGCCATTATCGTCGCTGCACCAGTCTGCAGTAGACTTCAGGTTCTGTGAGGCCCGTACGGTTCAGCCCAGTGGGTCCGTTACCATGACATGGATGCTGCTGGTACATTTTGTACAAAACTCCTTTCTAATGTGTGAGCCAGATCTGGTGCTTTCTTCATAAAGTGCATGATACTTTGCAAAGTGTCAAGAACTGAATGATACATTATTAGTCATTAGTCATTGCAATAGTGAGTGAACAAGCTTGCAACATGAAAACACAATGTGTTTGTACTGTAGCTTTAAGAACACGCATTTGTCCTATTGGTTTCCATGATATAACACAGGAGACGGATGTTACTTGAGTTTATTTTGTATTATGAAGTTGAAGTTTTGGTCTCCTTACCTCGCCATTGCCATTTTTTTATACTTGGGAGCAACTTCTTGATGACGCTTATTTGTACTATAAACTATGTATGTGGTTTATTATGGGGCTTTCTTAAGTCTGTTAAATGCAACAAGTGAATTTATTTTGAAGGGTCCAAGTGGGTCGGGACAGGGCAAATCTAACAGATCGTGATAGTCTTCCATAGACCACATTACTAGTCTAGAAAAGTTGTCTGTAAAATAGTAGCTCAAGCACATCTGACCAGAAACTTTGTGTTGAACTTTCTGCCATTTGTGTCGCTCACATCGATCCAGCTGAACACATTTTCAACGGTTCAGACACCAAAAAAGTACCTAAATTACCAAACTAAACTGGCACATGATTACTCCTTAAAACAGAAACCAGATTAGAAACCAGACACACTGCGCCTGATCCTTAAAGGTCCAGTGTGTAGGATTTAGTGCGACCAACTGAATACTCCTCGCCTCACCTTCCACCTACAGTGGCTGCTAAAAAACGTCGGGCTCTGCTCCCTCTGTAGATATAAAAGGCTCATTCTAAGGTGACGAAAACACAACAGTTTTTAGTTTCAGGGGATTAAACACTGATGAAAATTATGAATGTTATGTTCCATTTCTGCCAATAGATCCCCCTAAATTCTACACACTGGACCCTTAAACATGGCACGCTGTCCACCACTTTTACTGGTAATTTGTGCGATATGAATGGAAATCTTGTCAATAGCTACAAATTAAAAACTTACCGGTTAGTTGAGCCTGATTAATTGAAACATCTAACAAATCTAAACAGCTTGGGGAAGGACTGATGTTAAAAACACACAAATGTTTCATAAAGTTTAGATACTTTAGTTTGGATGGTTTCAGTGTAAAGTCTCTGATGATTTGTGTGTCACTAAACCTCATGAAGGTTGTTCTGAGCGTTATAAAGCAGTATAAATGAATGTTACATACAACAGCTTGGCAATGTTTCATGAATGTATCACAGAATGCTTCCTGTTACGGGCAGTAATGTGTCAGTGAAATGGACTTGAAGAGCAAATAAATCAGACTTTTTATTGAAGGACATTGTGGTGTTACTCAGTTTCTTTTATCTAGGCTCAACTAAGTTAATCTTCTACCATATTACACTTCTAATGCCTTGCATTAGAAGTAAATGATGCTGTACGGTGTCGACTTTATTCAGCTGAGGTTCATTTCCTTAAGCTCACAAGGAATGAGAGCAATCGTCTCACCGGTTATGTTCGGAATTGACCAAGTGATGAATTTCCCCACCGGCCGCTTGAATTATTAGAGAACAGAAAGTGCAGCAATCAATATCGTAGTTTCACAATATTTCAAACATTGTCAAGTGACCATGCATCATTTATAGACTACACATTGTGTTCAGCATGTAGAATGATTTGAAAGGAATTTTCTTTTATTATTATTGACATGTGAGGTAAAAAAAAAAAAAAAAAAAGTAGCACCGTAAAAGTTTTCTTTTGTCAATAAACCTTATTTGAATTTGAGGAGAAAGTTAAATGAGTCTAAGAGTAGCTAACGTCAGGATGCTAACATGCTTACAATGGCACACCAATGTGATGTTTAGCATTCAGTATAATGTTCACCATGCTCAGCATGCTAGTTCAGCATGTTCGTATGCTATCATTCGCTAATTCGCACTGATGGCAGGGCTAAAAATGAAATACAAAGGACAGGCTGTGATTATCCTTTATCTGAACCCTTTCTTTCAAGTAAAACTTGAGGCTGTTCTCCATTAATGAGCTTGTATGTGCTAAAAGGATATATTTTGGTGTGTAGAGACCAGCGACTCTGGGTGTCTCATGTTAGCAGGAATGCTACAGTTTGGCCCGGGGCGTGTGCACCTCGCTATGCTAACAGGCGGTTTCAAAGCCTCTGTGCCTCGGGGTAAATGAGAAGGGTCGTTCAGAAAGTCAGCTGTGTGAAAATGCATCAGTTGTACGTAACAGGTCTCCCGGATGGAAATGTGTGAAGCCAAGATTAATATGTGCACGCACGATAGTGTTTGATTGTGCCGTCCACAGTCCTGACATGAAGGTGACTGAAGGCGGCGGCTCTGATAACTCTGTTTGCTTTCACTTAAATAGACGTCATTCTGTGGCAAAGTTTTATTTCATTGCTGATTGTCAAGAGATTATAGTAATATTAAATTCACAGCATCATTAAATTCACAGTTCACAGTACAGTTCAACAGGTATGACTGTAAGAAAATCCATACGATATTATTGTAAAGCTCTACATCTATTGCACCTGATGAGAAGTCACAGTTTTCTTGTGTCCTGTCGGATGGAAACAAGCAAAGCAGCTGCCAAAACTAACAAGGTTAATGTGTCTTTGGTGCACACGAGCTGCAAAAGGTGATTCAGAGCGTCTTGGCAGAGCTCCTGTTGATATCTGGAGTGTTACTGAGCAACACTGGATGACTTGTTCGTGGGGGCTGGTTTTTACTTGAGGCTCAGAGGCCAGTTCATGAAAAGGACACAGTGAGTGCTTCGGAAAAAAAAATTAAGTTCCTCCTTTGACAGGGTTCACTGGAGATACCACACTTATCTTTCATGACGGTTTCCCTAAGTTACTCTTATTGTGACACCAAGGAAACATGGTTAACCAACAGTCATCTCGGCAGTGACCTGGTGACTCTGTTAATATATGTGAAAAAAGAAACCTTCACTTGTTGAGTTTAATGATTGCTTTTTTTTGACAGATCTCACAATTTCTTTCAAAAACGGTTGTCAGAGAAATAATTAATATTAAATTATATTAGAAAAAACAAAAGCCACCGCAAAAGTAGTCCAACTGGAACGACCTTGATGGCACTGACATGTATATTGTTCCGGTCAGCAGTGAACGGTGAATCTGACCGGACATAATGCAGCATCAGCAGGATGTTTCCACCCGATCCGACGGGAACTCGTGCGTTCGCTCCTGTTTACTGATTGACTGCTCTTCTTCTCCAGTGTTACAGTGTTTGCTTTGGAGATACTCGGTGAAATTCTTGTGCAAATGTGTTTTATAAACCTGTTTGCCTCACTCTTCCTACCCTTAGACGGACTGTCAGTCGAGTTTATGCTTGAATTAAAAGCAGTTCGCTCTCACTTCTGAGAAATACACCAAAGAGCTGACTGTTTTATTTTGACGGTCACCTGGAGATGCCTTTGCCATTTACCCTTCAGAATGGAGTAATGCTTATTTTAATCACCAGGGGGCGACAAAGATCTTTTTATTCACTCCCCCTTAAAATAACAACAAAAACAGCTGCAGAAATAACATTCAACATGTATAAAATGATTAAATAACACCACAATAACCTTTGTAAGTAGATTTGAGTGTAACACACAGGGATGTTTGTACGAATAGACCTGTTAAACATTATAGCTTTGGCTCAAAACCTTTTTTGAACGACAGGAAGAATCTGCGCAAGACGTTAGTGTTCGTCACCGTCTTCCACCATCTGTTTGTGTTTCTTTTCCGTGGCGTCTCAGGGCCCCTGTCGCAGAGGACCTGGGCCACGAGGACACAGCTGAGACAGGCTGACAGCATGTGTGACAGAGTAGTCAAAGAGCCTCCGGTCTCCTACAAAATAAAGTTCGAGGCACTCTCAGTTAGTGGCAGACTGGAGCTGTGCAGAATGTGAAGTTGTGCAGCTGTGTCTGTGTTTTGTTTCTATTACCTGTAGAGACATTACGGTGACACCCAGAGACCCTGCGCACGACAGTAACACAGACAGAGTGGACAGCTGGCCCGTGTGGCCGTTGCGGTGGTTCGCTCGAGCCTGGAGAGCCTGGAAACAACAAAATCAAGCAAATACGTTCACTCTGATAAATTTGAGCACGATCACAGGTCACAAGTCATTTTAACAAAAGAGCGACTCAGAAACTGAACAGTTCAGTGATTCAAAAAAGGTTGGGATGCTGTAATAAAACAAAATGTATTGCTCATTTTTGGTTCCTGGTTCTAAGGAATGAAATCAACTTGAATTACTAAGTGCACCTACATAAAAAGCCAGGTCCACTGGTGCAACCAGGGTAAAAACTAAGTCTGGAGCCCTGTGATGAGGTCAAATAAGAAAAAAGTGTTATAAAGCGGAGCGGCTGTAGCTCAGTGGGTAGAGCAGGTCGACCAGTGTTCAGGAGATCACTGGTTCAAATCCCAGCTCCCCAGGGTGTAGCTGAGCTACATGTCAAGGTATCCCTGAGCAAGATACTGAACTCCAGTGCGGCTCACACCTGTGCAGGGTGGCACTCTGCCATCAGCACAGTGATGAGTTGGCAACTCATAACCTGTCTTTACCCAGAGACAGCTGGCTCAAGCAACTTCCCCACAACACCATGAAAAACAGTAAGAAAGCAAAATGTATTGCTCATTTTTGGTTTCTGGTTCTAAGGAATGAAATCAACTTGAATTACTAAGTGCACCTACATAAAAAGCCAGGTCCACTGGTGCAACCAGGGTAAAAACTAAGTCTGGAGCCCTGTGATGAGGTCAAATAAGAAAAAATGATGTTATAAAGCAGAGCGGCTGTAGCTCAGTGGGTAGAGCAGGTCGACCAGTGTTCAGGAGATCACTGGTTCAAATCCCAGCTCCCCAGGGTGTAGCTGAGCTACATGTCAAGGTATCCCTGAGCAAGATACTGAACCCCAAACTGCTCCTGTGCAGTTGGCACCTTGCAGGGTGGCCTCTGCCATCAGTACAGTGATGAGTTGGCAACTCATAACCTGCTGGCTCAAGCAACCTCCCCACAACACCATGAAAAACAGATAAAGCAGCTACCACAACTCCAGGTAAGCAGTTGATAATGAATGATATATGAAAATAAAATGAATCATTTTGAAATGATCACATTCTCTTTTATTGATGTTCTATTCAGCATCTTATCCTTTTTGAAAACCCAGTTTGTCAGATCAGTCAACTCTTTATTTTTTTTTTGGCCTTTATGGCTTTATTGATAGGACAAGCTGAAGATATGACAGGAATTGGGAGGAGAGAGAGGGGGAGTGACATGCAGCAAAGGGTCCCAGCCCGGGAGTCAAACCCAGGTCCACTGACTTAGCCTCTGTACATGAGACGCCCACTCTACCAAGTGAGCTAAACGGCACCCCGATAGTCAACTCCTTTTAGTTCCTACCTTGCTTCCAATTAAAGCAGCCACGCTGGACGCCTGCATCACTGAGGCGACTGCTGCAGCCACGTAGGAGCCCAGAAGGAACGTCACACCGCTGTACGCCGAGAGGAACAGCGCTCCTGCCACAGAAACATAAAAACACAAAGACACGAGGAAACATTTGTTACCAAAAATTTCCATGATAATGATTACTGATAGAATCAATAGTCTGACAAATGTCAAAGTAGGCTTGTTAAATGATCTTAACCTTTAAAATTAAAAGCTGCTCCCTGTCGGTGTTTTAATTGTTGTCAGTGTGACCACAGGGGGGCGCTGGAGAAACTGAGAACTGATAAACCCTCCTCACAACCAACAGATCGACTGACTTTAGGACCACTCACAAGCTTTTTTGGTTGTCTGTTTTCAGACCTCTGAATTTTATGATATAATTTGTTCCATCCAGGACATTCTGGACCACGTTGATAATACAGAAGAGCTGACTGATCATTCTCAGACGTAGCACGGCTGGGAAATGTAACGTTTAAGCCTTATGTAAAATTTAGTTCCGATAATCAATTCTTTAAATATTTCGCATAGGTTTCACTTCTTCTTTTTATCTTATTCAGTACTTATTTCAGTACTTGATGCTTTCTGAAATGGTACCAGAACTGACATTTGGCACCAAAGATCTTTGCCGTCAATAGTTTCATCAGTGGGAGGCAACATTCTCTAGAGCGAGCGGTTTGATGAAAGCGTGGCCGTTGTGGGTGGTATCTGTCTCGTGCCTCCTTGTAAATGTTACCTCGTGGCCAAAAACAGTAATTATTATCTGAATCTGAATCCACTTCCTCTGATGTGTAAACATCGGAGGAAGTTTTCTTTTCTGTTGGCGAGGGACAGCCATTTATGGTGCATAGGTACAGTTCAGACTGATTCAAACTAAATCTGATGAATACACAAAATGAATTGACTGATTTGAGTCAATCCAACATACACTGCTGCTGCTGTAAACACTCCCTGGATAAATACTACTGTCGTGGTCTTTAGGTCTTGTGTCACGTCTCTGTCTTCCACTTCCTGTCTGTGTCTTTCCTTGTCTCTTTGGACTACCATATTAAGGTTAAGTGTCCACAGGGGCTCGTTTGACGCGAGGCCACACAACGCTTCCCAGCTCTGCACGCTTTGTATGTCCGACCAAAACAGGACGCGCTCCACGACAACCAGGCAAACACTCACTGGATGTACCTGATTGGACGAAAGCTACTCGTGACCAACCAGACCATCGTGGCGGCTCGTTTGGAAACTTTCTGTTACATAAGCTCAGTGTCGGTCTCGGCAGATGGCCAGCAGTGTGCCTGCACATGGGGAAAATGTTATGCCTCTGTAAAATAATTATCAGGTTTAGAAGTGTCCCGAGATGACTTCTGAGTGTCTGGAGACATTTTAAGGGAGAAATAAACTGTGCAGTTGCTAAAACTGTCTACATTTTAGTTTTTAGAGTTGTTCAGGAGTTTCCAAAAACGGTGAGTCACGCCCGACGCCTCCTATTTGCATAAAGCTGCCAGAACTCAAAGTTATGCCAACACCGCTACCAGAATGCACTGCGAGGCCTCCTACGTAGACAATTAATAGGAGGCGTGAAAACTATGGATCCTGTGGACACCTGTGGTACCTTTAGTTTCACTTGTCCCTCATCAGCCGTCCCTCCCTCGTGTATTTATGTCTGTGTTTTCCCTCTTTCTTCTTCTGTGCTTCCTCATCTGTTCCTCAGTCCTGCGTTTGCTGCCTCAGTTCCTCGTGTAATATTAGCTTGTACTGTGTTTTCATGCTCTTGGATTCCTGCTTTTGTTGACTGCCTTTTGTTTTTGGATTCAGCTCGGTTAATAAAACTCACTTTTTGCAACTTCTACTTGCCTTCTTGGAGTTTGTATTTGGGTCTTTTTTGCTAAACTTGAAAACCAGATAATAAAATGCACTGTTTTTTACATTTTGAGTACAGTACCCCCAGCCGTTTGAGGAAATGACTGAGACTTGGTGGGGAGGTTATTCAAAGTATTTAGAGATGGACTAACACATTGTTGGTTTGGGTCTTGCAAGAGAGTATATAGATCCTTTGGAATGTGAAGTTGGAAAAATGTGCCAGTACCTCTGAGGGTATCACCACGATAATGCAGGATAAGGAAGACAATGGCTGCTGTCTGGGCCGATGTGAGGAGCCTCTCACCGTAGGCACTGTGGAGCAGAACAAAAAAAAAAAACACACGTGAGGCTCACATCTATGACAAAACAGTCTTGAAACTTGACAGAACATGCTTCCTTTGTTAAACATGTATTCAATGATGTCACCTGTGCACTCAGGGGCGTGAGGACGGCCTACTCTAGAAGTCAGTGAGTCACATATTTATACAGCCTGAGTGATCTGAGTACACGTCTGGTCCTATATGAGTTTTAAGATAAGTCTAGGTTACGGTTTGTTTACAACAACTCTCTGTTTCGAAGCACTGGAAAGATTGCAACACGGTTGTGAAACACTGATATCACCGATCATCAGCTGGTGAATCAGCATTAGACCCGAGTGCTCGCAGGCAGCTTCTTCACTCTGGTTGAATACGTACAAGAGGGGGAAGTCGTGCGCCATGGCGTACACGACGGGACACGAGAAAGCATAAAGCTGCAGCAGGGCGGAGGTCAGACTGAGGCCGGCGGCACTTCCTCTCCACAGTATCTTCAGCAGCTGAGGTGGCTGTGCTGCAGGGAGACCACACAAGAGGAAGGTGAGGGTCAACACTGCAGTTATGGAGAATTTAAAAATGATGAAATCGTGTACGTCATTGCTCTGCGGTGTGATTCAGCTTCCCAGATTCAGTTCGCTTCTGCGAAGACGACACGTTAAGAAAGTGGCTTTGATGTCATCACCATCATCAGGCCTGATGTAATCATGATGAACAAAGGGGGACGGTTTCCCGCCTGATCCTCCTTCAACACGCCTGGTGCCAACTACAGCACAACCAACATGCAGTTCTTGGGGAGTAAAAACTTTAGATATCGATATATTTCGGCCAATTTATATTTTTCGCAGCGATCCCTCACACCTATGACAGAAATGTGTAATGGAGGCAGGATACTTCACAGATTAACAATAAACTTGACTGTCTAACATGACCGGAAACTTCTCCTTGAAGTTTGTTGTTTTGTTGTTCGACAACATGTACACTGATGTCTGTGATGGGCCAATATTGCCCAACCGATGTATCAGTCTGGCTCCTCTGCCAACAGTATGTAAAGCAGGTGACCCTTAAACATCAAAAGCAGTAAAATGCTAAAAACACATGACTGAAGCGGTTACATTTATCCTGTAAAATCCTTTTCTGCTGCAGGATTCCTACTTTACATGTCACATGTTGCTGATAATACTTCCATACTTTCACTTACAGAGCATTTCCATTGCTACCTTTACTACAGAAAACTATTACCCAACGTGTTGGCCTGTCACGTGATTCAATCAGAGAGGTTCAGGAGAGGTTCTTACCCAGGAAAGTCTCCAGCAGGATCCAGAATCCCAAAATCTTGCTCAGGATAAACTTCAGACACGGCACTGGGACACAAATAAGAAAAAAAAAACATATATGAAAACATTCAGGCTGCAGCAGATGTTTACACGATCGTCACTACAGCTGGACAACACAGCGAGAAGCAACTGGGATTTCTGAAACGATCAACAGAAAAGAAATATCCCAGATAATAACATAAAAACATTCTCAGTTTTAGTTTCCAAAAGTGTTTACAACATTCAGTGAGAATCGGGAGTATCGAGCCTCCCCATCACCGCCGCCTGCGCATCTGGAAAACAGTTTCACGCGAGATTTGATCGATACGTGTCAAAGACGAAGCCTCACCGTGCACGTGAAGGTGGACGAAAATCTCCTCGTAACATTTTTTGGGCATTAAAAAGGAAACCAGGAAGTCTTTGACGGGAGACGTGGCCATGGTGGTCCAGCTGCAGCCAGGGGCGCCGCTCGGTAACAGGAGCAGGGGGAGTGCGCTCAGATCCCCCAAATGTTTACAAGGAGAGGAAACGGGGCCGGCCCGGGACACTGGACTCTTATCTCGGAGGGTCGCTCTGACATAACATGCATGTGGCCCGGAAGTTGCATTAAAATCACCTTAAAAAAGGTCAAATTTATCCTTTTTATACGCTGTTGGACAAACATGTGTCCCTGTGGATAGCTGAGAGTTCACAGTGCTGATTACCTGAAGATCACCTCCAGACTACCTTTATGACGCAGGCCTACGCAAATAAATCCACTTAAAAGTTCTTAGTTTCCATGAAATTATCCCAAATTAGTACAATAATTCACTCAAACCTTTTTGAAAATCAATATACATTCAATAACTTTCTGCTGTTTGCCACTGAAGCGGTTCATAAACAGCTGGAAGTTGTTTCTTTGGGAATGAAAATTGCGTCATCAGCAGAAGTTAGTGAGAAACTGCTGGAGGTTTCTGGGAAGTGTAGACTTACAAAGAAATGAGCTGCTAGTTGTGAACTGCTCATTGGTAAATAGCAGAGTATTATTATTTAATCATCTTATATTGATGACATGATACATTTGTAGGGTAATTACTGTGGTCACAAGTTATTGTGGTAAATATAAATAAAATATTTTATTGGACCGGACTGGCTTCCACACTTGTGATGTCACACAATGAAAGGTTAATTGAAGGTAAACATCTTAAAGGTGCAATATGTAAGAACTGGCTACCTGTCAAAGCAAGGCCACTCCAAAACCATCAGGGGGCAGCATATCACCCGAGCAACTAACTGCTGCTAGCTGTAGCTACTGTGGCTCAGTTAGCCGTGCAGTTAGTGGTCCAGACTGGGTGCGTTCAAGTAGTATTACCAGACAAGACATGCTGGGGCTAACTGGTTAGCATGCTAACTTCAGTAGACAGCTCTGCAGCACAACACATAGACGCCTTTGACATAACATCAGAACTGTTATTTACCACAAACTGCTGCTAACTGTGAAGGCCATTAAATAGTTAGCTCAGGTAGCAATGCAGCTAGCGGCCCGGGCTGGAAGCTCGGAGCAGATGTGGGGTGTTGGTGGTTGCACCGCTAGCACAGGAGGTTTGGGCCGTGATGGACTGGTGCTAGCTGGTTAGCATGCTATCTTTGCAACAATACATAGATGATATATTGTCATCAATACAGTTATTTCTTCACATTCTGTTGATGATTGTAGTTCATTTTTTAAAAAAGCTATCAACTAAAAATTCTTACAGATTGGACCTTTACTAAAAAAATAAAATAAAATGTTTTAAACCAAATTTCGCTCATATTGCTAGACAGATAAACTTCCTCCCCTTCAAAGGTGAAAACTGTCTTCTAGTGTCAAACTTGGCAACTTCTGCACAGCGGAGGTCAAACCATCCAAGTAACAGAACAAAAAGCAAAACTCATTATTAGTGGAGGAGACTTTAAAACGCACCATTTACATGTCTTACATAGAATAACATAAAATAAAAAACTACAACACAAAACTTCAAAATTACTATGGTTACGGTACCATAAATGAAGCGATGTTAACAAAAAACAATCCTAATAACATTGTTCTGGCATTAAATAGATAAGGAGTAGGCCTAATTATGTTTATGAGCTTTCATCCCTAGTTTGTTTCCCAACTGTGAAGTCCTTAATTATTCAGAACAGGTCTGTTAAATTTAGTTAAATTAGGAATAAAGTTAAATGAGGAATAAAGCACACATTATTGATTTTTCTCCCATGTATGCTGGATTAAAACGACTTCAACAAGTAGAAAAAAAGTAACAAAGTACATGTAAGCCTGTTATTAACCGCCTAATTACGTGTTCCTCACTAGTTCACCATCATTGATGTCGTTTATCTGCATATCTCTCTCACTTTCTGCGAACTTCACGTCGGACTTTGCTGAAAACAGGAAGGATTTGAGCAAAAACCGAACGATCGAGAGCTTTTACATCAGTTCGTCAGCGTCCACTCTGACAACATGTGTACTGGAAAATGTTCCCGTTGCATTGCTTGTGCTCTGTACCCGTTAGTGTTCTTGTCCATGCTCTGCAACATAATATTGTTCTTTCCTGGCGGGAGTGTCAAGTATTCCAAAGAGGGACACATCACTGACGAGGTGAAATACCTGGGGGGACTCATTGGAGGGGGTTTGATGGTAAGTTGTCTTTTTTATTAGTTTTTTTTACCTGTTACTGAGGGCTGAGTCTATTTCTGAAGTATAATGTGCATGAAGAACACTTGATTGATACTGTTTTTGTATGTTTTGTTGGTTTTGGGCTGTTCAAGGTTCCTAATTTCTGTGGTAAAATCTATTGCACATTTCAATGTATAAAACTCATTAAGGCACGTTTCATCCTGACTGGAAGAAAGTTTTGAACTTTTTGTCGACTCAATTTTAAAGTTTGCCGCAGTTTGAAAAATGAATTCCTCAAAACTTTACTGAAGATGCAAAGTCTTCCAAGTGCCGGACAGTGAAACTCATGAACCGTTTTGTCAGATTGTTCAGTGACATGTTTTGTTACACTGACGCCGCATTTAATGTCCTTCCTGTCCCAACGTCCATCGCAGGTGCTGATCCCAGCACTCTACATCAGCATGACTGGAGAAGATGGATGCTGTGGAAATCGCTGTGGGGTGAGTCGGTCAGACATTTCATGTGCTCAGTAAGAGATAAAGGATTATTCTGTCAAACTGTTATTTTGAAGATCAGGAGCGGCTGTCACACTCGGCTAAATATATTATGGAAGCCTGTCGAGCTGATAAAAAAGAAGAAATATGCCGCGCGGTGCTGCATCACCGTTGCACAACATTTTGGTTTACGTGAGAGAGATAAGATAATGCAGGTTCTCCTTTTCTGTTTCTGCAAGAGAATATTTATTTATACATTTGAGATCTGTGCAGCAACAGGCTTATTGGAAAGTGTCTAAACATAATGTGTTTAAACAACTTCAGACTTTTTTGACTTTCTGAACTTCTGCAGATGTTCTTATCGATTGGATTCGCCACAGAGGGTGCGGCAGGCGCCCTGTACAGTTTTATTGTGGCAGTGAACGGTGTCAGTAACGGGCCGCTCTGCAAATCCAATGGGGAATGGACCAGACCTTTCAAAAACAGGTGACGAACAGAACTGTCCCGTTGGCATTAGTAACGTTCTCATGGCGTTCCAGTTATTTATAAGCCTCTTCTTTTACAAAGCAATGCGAGCTACGTCACTGAATCCAAGCTGTGGGGAACGTGCAGCGAGCCCGAGAACGTGGTGAAGTTCAACACTGGACTCTTCGGCACTCTGATTGCAGTCAGCGTTCTGCAGGTGATTCTCTGCGCCATTCAGAGCATCAACGGCCTCGTCGGCTGCCTGTGTGGAACCTGCAACAAATCCGAGGTAAAGCTGAAGAAGTCACACTCCACTTCTTTGTTCGGTCCAAACCGCAATATTTATCACGCAAGTTGTGTAATTTGATGAAATTTAAACATCAGTTCCCCTCTCTCTTTTTCTTTTTTTGTTAACAGACAGAGACCATTGATTAAATATTTGCATTCCTCATTTGGAGAGTCGACTGCCATCCACTGATATTCAGCTGAGCATCTTGTTCCTGGCTAAAACATTCACCTTTGAAATTCTTGCTAACAGATTTTAAAGTTTTTAATGTGTATTTTCATGCTGCTGCAATGTATTAAACTCCACTTTCAGACAAGAATGTGTTTCTCTTCTCGTTCCTACAGCTGAATGTTTGAGCTTCACTGTGTAGAATGATGTATGTGCAGAGTTTGCGCTGCTTTCACATTCACATTGCAAATTTGATTTTAAAGGTGCAATGTGCAGGAATTGAAATCATTAACAAATGAAGTAATATCATCAACAGAATGGGAAGAAATAACATGACTTGACTAAGAAGTTTTGGCGTTGTGTTGGCGAGATAGCTACTGAAGTTAGCATGCTGAGCTAGCTGCTTCATTCTGATACTATACAACACCACACTCGCTGCGCGGCTAACTGTGCTGACTAGCTGACGAGAGTTAAAGTTAGCAGCAGTTGGTGGTTTCTCCTGTGATATGCTTCCTCTCTTTTAAAAGGCGGGCCTACGAGCAGGATTTTTGACATCACAAACAGTTTGAAAGCCAATCCTGGTCCAATATTCAGCATAGACAAGTGTGAGGCGGGAACTGAGAACTGAGAATGGACTCCACAGGGAATAAAGACTAGTTAAACTTGTGTAATGTAGAGTGTTTGCATATTAATATATTCTAGCATTTGTAATGAGGGAGAAGGAATTTGAGGCCTTTAAAGGCTTTTTGATGTGCTAATTATGCTTTAAATCAGACACTGTGGAGAAACAATCTAAAAAAAGGTTCATTAGTTGTTTAAAAATATAAGCTACAGATCCACCGCTGCATTTTTCCGAGTTGTGTTTCCGTTTACTGTATGAGAAGGTCAGAGTTCATAAAACGACAGACTGAGGGTTTACAAAAGCAATAAGCCTGACATTCACTAGAAATCAAAACCAAAACACAATTTACTGCCTGATAATTAGGACACGTACATGATGCTCTGGCTGTGACTCAAGAGCGTAGCACACTCATCATGAGGCACCCAGAGATACCCAGCCATACGTCGACAATAAAATGTAAATCATTCACCACGCCAGTTCCTGCCATGACATTTTATGACACCAGTGAAAGATTAGTCACGTCTTTGTTTCATCCCCACCTCGGTCGATGCAGAAACTCATCATCTACTTCTGCCTGAAACTCACTTGTTTATTTGCATGTTTTGCTGATCCAATTAAAACTTTAGATTGCACATCGCGTATATCGTGCATTGCTTCCGAGCATCGGTGCATGTGTGCATCCTTATCACAGCAAATAAAAAAAAAATACATATTGGATCAACAAAGCGTTCAGTCTGCTGTCAGTGATCGTGTTTGTGTGTCACATTAAATAACAAGTCAATACTATTTTTAATGTGAGGAAGAAAATTCCAATGCTGGCCGCGGTAGATTTACAACCACTCTCTCTGCTGAGGGACACGACCTCGCCCCGGCGTTGCTAGGAGACAGCTCATATTTTGGGAAGCACGCCCCTTTTTTTTTTTTTTTTTTTTTTCCACTTTTACTCGGTTTATTATTACAACACGGAAACAGCGCACAGTCCCCAGATAACAGGAGGAACTGAAATATGTGGCCTGTCCGGTCAGCGTCGAAACAGTCACATTGTGGTCATTTATCAGCCTTTTTTTGCAGCTGATGTCAATGACACATTGTTCTCGCTCGGCCCAACTTGCCGCCACAGGTCCAAAGTCCAACCGTTATGTTATTCCGCAGTCCCAATGTCAGCAGCACACTGTTTACAGTAGGTGGAGTTGGAAATGTCTGTCAAAGTAAATCTCTGCTTCTGACTCAGACACTCAGATAACTTTAATTAATTAACCATCTTTTACCAAAAAAATGTGCATCTACTCATGAACTCAACAGACCGAACGTTGTCTCTCAAAGGTACCACTGTATGAGTCACTCGTGCTTCCATGGCCTATCCCAGGCTCTGTTTGTCCATGTTATCTGGTTGTCAGTGCACCTCCCACACCCTAACATCGCTCACCATATTAAGTCACTTCCCTCTTTGGGTTAGTTTCAGGTGGAACCTCTCTCTGAAGACAGACAAGGGCTTGAGCTCACCAAAGGAGACATTTTACAGCAGCTAATTAGTCTTCACTCTGACAACATGTGTACTGGAAAATGCTCCCGCTGCATCGCTGTTACTCTGTACCCGTTGGCGCTCATATCCATCATCTGCAACATAGTTTTGTTCTTTCCTGGCGGGGACATCAAGTATGCCAAAGATGGACATATTACTGAGGAGGTGAAGTACATGGGAGGACTGGTCGGAGGGGGTTTAATGGTAAGTTGTGTCTTCTCTAGCCTGCAGTTGAAGGGTGTGACTCTGGACTGAAAAGCTGCTGTAAATTCCTTTGTGAAACATGTGCAGCCTATGAGTCATGTAAAGCTTAAACTAAAGAAAAGGCTTCTTTACTTTACACTTGGCTTCATCAAACATTTAAAGGGGCACTGTGTAGTTTTGGAGAATATTCACATCAACACAAACTAATTAAGCTAAAACTGGAGTGTTTATGTTTTCCGTAACTGAATAAACAAGCTGCTCTTCGGAGGAAAAGAAGGTCCCCAGAGCACTGTTTTAAGATAGCAGGAGGGTCCGCCACATATTAACAAAGTCAAACAGTATGAAATTATGTTGTCCTTTAAGGTCAGTTTGTTTGTTCAGTTTATTGAGTCATGAGAACGAATAGAGTCAGTTTATTTTGTTTGTTTAGGCATAAAATAATCAGTCACTAGAGATCTTCCTCCAACAAAACTACATAGTACGCTTTGAATTCTGACTGAAGAAAGAGTTTCAAACATTTTTAACATGTTCTACAAGCTTTAAGTGAAAATGCTGAATTGATTTGACTACACTGAACTGAATGTGAACTCTTGTCAACCCACCTGTCCTCGTGCAGGTGCTGCTCCCGGCGCTTTACATCCACCTGACTGGATCACAGGGGTGCTGCGGGAACCGATGTGGGGTGAGTCCGTCTGAAATACACACGAGATGTTTCAGGCGCTCAGTGAAAGCTTGCTTCAAACCAAGTGATCAACAATGTAAACTACACGACCACACACACACTTCCAACTAAATTTAATTTGAACTTAAACTGTCAGGAAGTAGCAGAGACAAATTAAATCAGCCGATGGAAAAGTCTTGTTTGCTCACGTACGCCACAATCTGATAAAAACGCGGGGAACAGAAACATGATTATAGTTAATTACACCCTACAGTAAATGAAGATTTGAGCCATGTCTTTTTAGCCTTTTACTGCAAGTCCATGTACTGAATGGAGGCCAGTTACACTGAGTTTATGAATTACTAAAAAGCATAATATGTTGCATAGTTCTGCTTTTCACATCCTGTAACAGACTCTGAAAATGAAACCTTTTGTTTTGATGCAAAAACAATACATAAAGTGTATTTAAAAGTGCCAGAATGCTTACTGAATGTGTTTTAAACCCAATCCTACTGATACAAAAGAGCATGACTTTTTTAAACAATATCAAGCTGAGAAATGTATTCTTGTTGATGAGTTTTTCTTCAGGTTGTCGGGGAAGTTATGATGGCGCTGTTTGACTTCACGTATAGCTGCAGCACAACAATAGCGGGCCAGTGTTGGCCTGCTGCTTTAAAGATATAAAATATCTCCAAGCTGATTTCCAGCATGAGATAAGAAACATGTTTCAGCCTGTTGGGTTGAGCCTGTAGGTTATTCTACCTACTATTGGGGGAAAACACAGTCCGACACAATAAATGTGAGGAATGTGAGAAGTGACAGGACAACTGAGAGCCTGTTCCTCCTGAAACTCCGACATTGCTCATTAATCACAGAGCACAGAGAAATGTGTGTGGGAGGGGCAGCATGGGGGATAATTCTGTATGAATAGGCTATGTCTTTAACAGCAGCAGAAATGTTGCTGACCTTGCCTTATCATTTACCTTCTGCAGATGTTCTTATCAATTGCCTTTGCTGCGGTGGGTGTGGCCGGCGCCCTGTACAGTTTCGCTGTGGCAGTGCTCGGTCTGCAGAACGGGCCCCTCTGCAAAGTCCTCCTGGTTTGGAGCACACCTTTTAAAAACAAGTGAGTAACTTTTATTTTCTGGCGACACTTCTTACGTCTCCTGAAGTCCTCATCCTTCATTCGGATCCTCTTCTTCGCAGTGACAAAACTTACCTGAATGACGACACCTTGTGGGCAATGTGCACAGAGCCTAAGGACATCGTGCAGTTCAACATCGGATTGTTCGGCACTCTTCTGGCCACGAGCATCCTGGAGGTGATTCTCTGTGCCATCCAGATGATCAACGGGCTCTTCGGCTGCCTGTGTGGCACCTGCGTTGAGAAAGGGGTAAGATGAAGCTGAGCCCGAGACAGAAATGAAAACACATTCAGCTGTGTGCATCTTAATCCAAACACTGCTCGGATGTGGAATCTTAACATCTCGCCTGGTTTTCCCTTGCAGCCGCTGTGATTTCCTGACAGTCGTCTGGCGCCCCCTTCTGGAAGATTGAGAGCAGTGTTCATGGCTGCGGCTGCATTAAAATATTCACTTCTTGTCTCTTTTTGACAGTTTTTTTACTTTTGATGTGTATTTTCTGATGCTTATAATTTCATTGTTCTAACACATACACATGTTTGTAATGTAAGTTGTGAAAAGTTTTAGAGATAAATCATGCAAAATATCAAATGATCTTAAATACATTGGTTTTAGATATAAGCTGCTGATCTACTGCTACAGCTGTGTCACATCAGACATTGGATTTTAACACATTTTGCACTATTGAAGAAATTCAAGCTCAGAATTGTAATAGTTACAATATTAATGACATAATAATACAAACCGAGAAGTATTTATTTTTTCCGTAACATTAAACAGGCTCTTCTCAGAGGGAAACAGGGTCCCCAGAGCACTGTATGAAGCTAGCAATGTCATGTTCATTCAATGTATTTGGTCGTGAAAATGAAGAGTTTAATTTGTTCAGGCATTCAAAAAAAGTGTGCTAACGAAGATCTTTCTCTTTTGATTAAAATGTCTTTAAAACTACAACATGCACCTTTCAAATTCATACTCAACACAAATGGGGGGCAGCATATGACCAAAGTGAACGGTAAGTGTAACGGCACTTTGCTAGTTAGCTCGGTTAGCCGTGCATCTAGCGGTTCAGACTGAGAGCTTGGGGAGGAGGAAAGTGTTGGTGTTTACCCTGCTAGCACAGGAGCTTTAGACCAGGACGGGCTGGGGCTAGATGGTTAGCATGCTAACATTAGACATTTTAATGTCAATAATGCTGTTTATTCACATTCTGTTGATAATTTCAGCTACATTTTTTTTAGTTTTCAGCTAAATATTTTGTCCCTAAGTCAGGACATAGCCGGTCAAATAAAACACAGGGCGCAGTTATTCCTCAACGACACCTTTAATGCAGGTTGTACAGGAAATATCAGGATTGATATTTATACAAACATTTCAGTGTCATCTTAAATTGTTAGCACTCTAAAATACCTACATTTCCCAGTTACCATTAAATGAAAGTGACTCAGAATTCTGAGCTGCTGACTTCTAAGCAAAGGAGAACAACCCTGCACAGGGAATGCAGTGTGCAAATGGCACATTATAGTAGGCAGTTGATTTTTTTCTCACTGACATAACAATAAAAGGTTACACAACAAAAAAAGGCAAAATGCAGTGGTTTAAAAGGCAAACACTGGGTTAAAAACTCAATCACAACACGAGTGGAATATTACATGTTAATACAAAAAACTGTCAGTAAGATGGAAAGTAAGATTTGACTCAAATATAAAACATCTGCTGGCTGTGTTCGATGGTCATTTCAACGATGATGTAAGACCTCAGTCAAGGCTGTTTGAAATCTAAAGCTGCCTAATGCAAGTAATCTGATGTCGTAGTGTATTTGTTAACAACATTTCATAGTTAAAAAAAGACGCATTCTAAGCTGAGATCGATTCCATAATTGAAAAACACAAGCCATTACAAGATGTCTCAGGCAGTTGAGAAGAATAAGTTTATGCCACTACACATTTTATAATAAAATCTTCAAGCAACGAGCGTAACGGAGTGCTTTTCTTACCCATAAAGCTTACGGAGCAAGTAAAGACTGATTTTAAATGACTGGCAGAGATACGCATTTCTGTGCTGACACTACTTTGTTGAGGTAGACATAAAACATAACTGGAGTGTTGACAGTTTCTCATGGCAAGGCTGCTCAAAGTGGCTCAGAACTGTGCTTCACATACTATATCATACATATAAAATATACGTATGTTGTATGACGGCCGCAGCATTTTCGGAGTGTTGAAAAAAATGTTTTAAATCTACAAAATAAATTAATAGTAGGAATTAACAATGTTATTACTATGTCAGACGTTGAGAGATGGAGTGTGGTAGGTTTTAGGTGAGATTAGCAAAAGCAGCAGATAGCGAAAAACCAGACCCAACACAGAAAGCTTCAAAGCTTCAACTGATGTTTGGACTGGGTTGTATGGCTCTAATACTTGCCTCCATTTCACCGCTCTTTCATTTGTGTTTATGCATATTTTGTCAATCAAACTGTTTCATCATGAGCTTGCGGCTGGCCTCGTAACCCAGGAAAAGAGCTCCGTTTGCAGGGAATGTGCGGACCATGGTGGGAGTGAGACCAGAGTAGAGCGCCCTCACACCTAAACAACAGAAACAGCAAATATTATATCCTGCTTGACTGAGCAGTCAGAAGACAAAAGCGACAAACGAAGCCAACAACAGTTCTACCTTCGGCACGCGCGATGGTCATGAAGGTTTTGAAGAACCCTGCCTGTTTGCCCGTCATAGACATCACCTGGATCCGAGACTTGACGCAGTCCATAGGATAGACCACCAGCCACAGGCACGCCCCCCCGAGACCTCCGCTGAACACGATTGGAGCCACACCTGCGACATGCGCAGTTACACCAGTTAGACTGGAACACAATGGTAATGTTAAGCAATGCAGTTTAGCGTGAAGCTAACTGTATTTAGCATCCTTGATCCCTTTTTCAATTTTTCCAGCTATTGTCTTTTCACTTTTATTTCTGCTTTCTATACTTTGAGCCAGGAACTACAATCAAAACTTATTATGTTCCACTTTAATACATCACTGATATTATTAAACTTGAAGAAGCCAGAAATGCAGTTTAGGATCAAACCTTTGATATCCAGCGTTCACACCATAATTTCTTCATGCTTTCTCTAGTTCAAAGTCAAAGTCAAACAACTGTAATATTACTGACTAATGTTGTTGTAGTTGTAAAGATTCTTAAGTACAAATTTAAATAAACACATACAGTAAATATTTAATGGATTTCATCATCAAAAACAGACATTTGAAATATCTTGTGCTATGTGGCTGACAGACGGGACATTTTGCCGGTACCTATGTCGTCTTTGTCACATTTCATGTAGTCTGCAAAGGCGGTGCGGGAGAACTCGTAGGCGCCGAAAAAGCAGAAGTAACCGGGGACTTCTCTGGCGATGGTGGTGGTCAGGCCCTGGAAGAAGCCCTGCGGTCCCTCATTCCTCATGATGGATTTCACCACCGACCACACAGTGCTTCAGTCAGAGCAGAGGGACGAACGGCTCAGACAATGCACACACACGGCAACGCTTACTCAGAAATATATTGCTGACGTGACACGGCATGTTCACTGTAGTACTTGTCATTATTTATAATGCAGTAAATGGTTAAACATTTCTTTTGTTTTACATAGGCCTGTTGAGAGTAAAACTCCTTTGTTGATAGATTTTTCAAATTTTTTAGCTAAATCTCAAAATTGTCCTCTGCTGTGACTGTCTCAAGCACGGTTCACAAATTATAACTTTTCATCTATATCCTCCTAAAAACCTGTGAACCTGATACATTATTTAACTGAAACCCATTTCCTCCTTTGTCACACCATATCTTGAGTTTAAACCGGGCAATTCCATGAACAGCTTTACTTGGGTAAAGGACCTTATTCAGGGTCACAGTCCTGAAGAACCTGTCAAGCCAGTTTCTGTCTCAGAAATGTTCAAATATTTATTTTTTTCTAAACCCCTTTGGCTGTGAAAGTTGAGTTGTTTCTTTCATGCGACACTTGTAGGTTTTTCTGGGTTGTTTTTTTTAACTCAAAACTAAGTTAAACTACATAATCATGTAAAACAGGTGGCAGGTTAGCTTGAAATAGCAAGGTCATAAACTGACACAAAAGACTGAAATATCTTTTGGCGTGACAGAAACATGACACCTGCTACAGTCACATAGGAGGACAAGGTCATTTGAAGAATAGTTTTAGATAAATGAACAAGATGAATTTACACTTACTAATTTTTAGTGATATCAAATACATCAATTAAATGAATAGTATATCTATAATATAATGTCTGATATATTAGCCAATAATGCGAGAGTAAGTGACTTAGACAAGATTATCCAACATATGGGGCTATTTACAACACACTTACTTTTGGCTCTTAGCTATCTTTCCTGATGCCTCCATCTCATACATGGCTTGCAGCCGACACTTGACAAGCTCAGTGGGGCAGAGGACTAGCGAGGAGAAGATGGATGCTACTGAGCCAGCACAGGCTTTCTGCGTGTCACTAAAACAGAGGGGAGGATAAACAGAAAGACCATTAGAGGTTTCACGTCTATATTTAGGGTAGAGTTGGCATCGTGTTAACAAAAAGGACAGCCTGGTTAACACCCCTTCTACCTCAGCACGGCTTCCTTGTGCAGTCCAGCCGTGAAGCGGATGACCTGCTGACAGAAGCCGTAGCTCATAAACAGCACAGAGTTCTCGGCAATGTTGGCCATCAGTGCCGGCGTGGTGCCCTGGTAGAGGCCACGCAGGCCCACTTGTTTGTAGGTGGACGTGACGCAGTGGATAAAACCCCGGTACATAGTCGGAAAGGTCTGCATCTTGACCTTTGCTGTGTCCAACGGCTGCCCACTGAAGACACATGCAGCTCCCCCTTGGAGAGAGAAAGTCAGAAAACTGTCAACGGCAGACAGAGCATGGCATGACAAACTACAGGTAAAATCAAAGTTTGTGCAGCGAGGAGAGATAAGAATCAGAGAGAGCTTCACGCCACCGAACACAATGAAGAGTCAATGGGAGCACAGAGAGAAACGAGCCGTGAAAACACAGCAGTCATCGAAATCTCCTGCTACGTTAGACAAAGCCAGCGAGTCGTCGGGTAAAGCGGTGGAAAAGCGGTGTGATTATTTTAGAGGGGCTAATTACTGCCGTTTGAGTACACTGTAATATTGTTTGTTTGCTTTGTTGCCGTTTCTGAGAGACAAAGCACTGTGGTTAGTTACCTACGGCTCCTGCAGAGAGGTCAATAATGGCCTGCATCACCGGGTGTGGGGCCATGGTGTCTAGGAAGTTGTCGGAAGAGGTTTCTCTTTCCCTTAGCTACCTGAAAAACAAGTAAATTACACATTACAAAAGACACTGGTTCATCTTATTCAAGCACTTTAATGACGATAAACACACAAAGAGTATAATCAGATATCCATTTCTTCAAACGCTCCCCTGAGACAGTGATTATGTGCGTATTTCAACAGAGGGATCAGAGCCCAGGACAAGCAGCAGCGAGCAGCTGGGTTATGAAGTACACGACAATAAACCTTTCCGTCATTAATGGCAACATGAGTACTTACAGTGAGTATAGATCGGGCTTGTATAGAGACTGTCGTGTATTTTTTTTTTAAATGCAAAGGTAGAAGTGACTTTGTTACTAGCATAAGGTAGTACAAATTACAAGCTTGCATTAACAAACTGGACAACTATGAGATACCTTGTAACAAATCGTGTCATTTCCAATATTGTTTTAGCTTCAAACGGCGTGCTCTCAGACAAAAGGTGGCCTCCAGTCTCAAAACACCGAGGACGTTTTTAAAGGGGCACTATATAGTTTTGGAGAAGATATTCAGACTTTCCATAACTTGATAAACAAGAACAGGCAAGTTCTTGGAGGAAAGTAGAGTTCCAAGAAACATGTTTGGAGCTGAGAAAGGTGGCAGGGTCCGTCAAATATAAAGAAAGTTAAACCGTATGAAACAGTTCATTTAGTTCAATCAGATGTGAAAATGAAGCAAGTTTTTTTATTTACTTTGTTTAGACATAACTCAAATATTCAAGTCAACAAAGATTGTTAACTGGCAACGTATTCATAAATTAATTTAACTCAAGTGCTTTAACTTGTACTGAACTACAGCATGTGTAACACAATCTTACCACCAGAGGGAGACAACATGCTGCTATTTGTAATTCAAACACGTCCTTTAAACGTCGTTTTGACACACAAAAAATGAGAGAGAAAACGTCGAACAGCGTTTTCCCTGTAAGCTTACAGGTGTCTCCGGCCGCTAACAGAGCTAGTTAGCAAAAACGTCCATTAGCAATACTCGCACGTCAAGTAAGTTGACATTGAGCGAATACAGGAGGAAAGTAGTCGTTTTCCACACACTCAAATGTCACCTTAGTAAGTGTAACACCTAAAGAAGTGAATAAGTAGAACACAGATGAGTATACAAACCTTACAGGCTATAGACGGGGTCACCTCGGAGCATCAAAGTAGCACTGCTGTCGAGGTGACGTTAAAGTCCGTTTGTGTGGCACATATGGCGAACTGGAGCGTTAACCTAGTGAGCTGCTGACTAAAGATAACATCGTCCACAGGTGACCGCATGCTAGCTTACACAACCAGCTCAGACATCCAAAGTTTAATGTTATCTCATCTGCAACATGTAGCTGCCCTGTGTGGTCACTCACTATTGTCAATGAATGGATCGACTAGCAGAGATAGGCTAGCTAACGGTGTGGAGGAGGACAAGCTAGGTTGTTTCATGATATGTGGAAACAGCGAGGAGCTCTCACTGCGTTAAAATTCCAGCTGTCAACATCGCCCTCGAACATACTCTTTCCCACTCAATTCCCAAATCGTTGCGGTAAAACTTTATTTTCCTAAATAATTTTTTACCGTGATAAGATAATAGTGTAGTGTCGGATAGAATATGAGTTACAGAAATGCTCAGATGCAGTTGTATCGAGAAATAGCCACCGAGTCATCTTTTCAATATACGATCTCTAATATGAAGCGGTATGGATGTTAGAGCTTCCGGTACACGTTGTTTTGTTTGTTTTTCAAAATAAAATCATCAGAAAGCGAGAGTGAAAACTCATCTAATAATTGCATCATGCGATCTAACATGTAGATCAGGAAGCATCTTTCTTATACCTGATGTTTTATTATCAAGCCCTTTACATTTTTTTTAGGTGTATGATAACTAATAAAGGTCTGCAGATGTGATGCAGTTTCTGCATGGAGGCTACAATATCACACAAGCCCAGTTTAATATTTTCAAAATCAAACACAATAAAAACATATAATTTCTATAAATAGGAGAATTTCTCAGAGCGTGTTGTTTTCGATCAGAGCCACCCTGGGAGTTCTTCGCTCTCAACTTTGCACACAGCTTTGTGAATAATTACATCTTAACTGTCATTAGGAGCGTCTGAAAGTACTTTCCGTTCCCTTCCCCCTGCAGAACAGCGCAGAAACCTCATTAAACATAAGTCTGCATGTGTTTGTCAGTCATAGTGTCTTTTCCCAAACAGAGATCCTTGCATCTTGAGGCATATGTCATTTTTGTGATTTAGAATGGATAGCCATCATGAAATGAGCTGAATGACCCTTTAGAGGATCACAAACAGCTGTGCTGGTTTCAATAACAACAGCAGAACTTGTGCAATGTGAATCATGTGGCTGACAAAGGTCAAGACAGTCAATCAATGACAGTACTTTTCCCTCACACACTTATTACCACCTCTGTTGAGGCTTTCTAACTCTCCTAAAATATCGATATTAAAAGTACTTCAAGGGACATCAAACTGGTTATGAAACAGCTTCGATTTAATACCGATGCCTATATGTGAACTACATGAGCAAACAAGACCATCAGTGAGACGATGAGCTATTTGTACATGAATCGTTATTCAACATGCCTGTCACCACAACAATATGTCTTGTTGACTTTACTGCAGATGACTCAACATTGGTGGTTTGAATTATGTATTTTTTAAAGAAAAGTTTAGATTAAATAAGTTCTTTATTCTTTCTCTGTCCGGTTTAATAGCTTTTCAAACTTTTTTTTATCGGCTTTATTAATTCCCTTCAGGTACATATAAATGTTTAAAATGTGATTTCCTTTATCTCATTTCCAGCATTAATAGGTTGGAAAATATTCAATTAGATTTTTTCTTTCGTTTCTCTGCTTTGTTTGAGCTTTAGAGGTAAAGTAGTGTACTGAATCATGAAGCATGAAGCACAAAGTTAAAGAAAAAGGAAATACTCAAGTAAAGTACAAATATCTCAAAATTGTACTTGAGTACAGTATGTGAGTAAAAGTACTTAGTGACAGTCTATCACTGATTTTACACCTGGAGGAAACCTGCTTTTAATCCTATTTGGAACAGGGGGTAGTCGTGCTCTTCAGCCTCTTGTGGCCGACACGAGTATTACAAAAACAATCATTGAGAATCAGGACAAAAATATAAAAATGACCTACAAAACTTTAAACAGATGAAGAACCAGAAACCTTATAAAACGATCCTGATACATTTTGAGCTTGACTTTTATTAACTTCATCTTTATAATCGTGTTTTAAATGTTCTTCATTAATTGGTTCCTCTTTTGTCAGTGTGATCTGTATAATAATTGTTGCTCTGCTCTGTCTGCATGTCCTGGGAGAGGGATCCCTCCTCTGCAGCTCTTCCTGAGGTTTTTTTTCCTACTAAAGGGTTATTTTGGGGATCTTTCCTTACTCGAATGTCTAAAGACAGAGGATGTCGGACACTGTGATTTTTGAAATGTTGGACTATATTAATAAAAGTGACTTGACTTGTAGAACTGTGATGTGTCAGAAATACTTAGTCGTAATAAAAGTAAATGTATTTAGTTACATTCCATCACAGATAACAAACCAGACCTCCTCCTCGTCCTCCAGTGTTATTCCCCCCACCTGTAGACTCAGCAGTGATTTACTGGTTAAATATGCTCCTGAAAAGCCACAATGTAGTTAATCTCTGTAGTATGAACTTAAATGCTGCCAAAATACCATCTGTTTCAACAGAGTGGCCTGGGATTAAATACATGTGCCCTCTGTCCACAGGCTTATCCTCAAAAACTTGGCTTACAGCAGTCTAGACTCAAATGTCTCATCGTCAGTTTGGTCTCTGAGTCAATGAAAAGACACACGATGTTCCTTTTTTTCATATCACTTTGCCTTTTATCAAAAAAAAACATTGACGTTGTCTACATCACAGACAAGAATCATCAATATTCTGTTTTTAAACAATTTTCGCCATGAACAGAATGAACCCCATGCCCGTCCCTCCCCTGGAGCAAACTCCTCTATACACAGTATACTTTACATACCTATAGATCCTGTTCAGTCTTTTTGCATTTTACATCATTATCAAAGTAGTATCAATAGCTTTAAAATACATACAATGCTCTTTCCATTGTAATTATAATCGCTATCCTGATTGTACATACAGTATCATTTCCCACAGTTAGAGTCTGGTGAGCAGTTCACGTGCCTCGTTTTTCGACACGTTGTTACAAAACGTTCCGTAGAGACGACGCGCGTCTTCTGATGATTCGTAGATGAGAAGCGTTTTTCGCACGACCGCCGCGTGTCATGAGCATGGAAACACTGCAGAGAGCCTCACGCCGTTGAAGCAGTTTTGAATACACAATACAAATAAATGATATTCACCCAAATACACAGCTTTTTTTATTTATGCCTTCCTCCTATTTTGACGTCAGTAATATCCGGAAAAACCCTTCTGAGACACACCAAGGGGCTTTACTACCAACTGTTACGTCTGCTCGAACTCGAGATTATGAGGCAAAGTCAGAGAATCTTGGTAATCCCCAATTAGAAGAGTAACACTGACGGAATAACAAAGAGATTATAAAAGATCACTTCAACAAAAGAGTAACACAAGTTATAAAAGTGGAACGAGTCCGTGTGTCTGCATGGATTTGTTATACAAGAGTTTGGCAATAAAGTTCTCAGTAATGAGCACAAACTGTTGGCAGTAGTGGGCTGTGCTCAGTCGATATACAGATTTTATTTCATAGGATTAAAAACAGTGACTAATAAGTGCCTCACAAATTTTGTAAAAACCAGACTTTGTATCAGTTTCGGTGTCACAGATCACCATCACACATAAAACTTTGGCACCGGAGACCTTTTTTTCGCAGAAAGGAAATGTGGGCCAGGTGTTTGCGCACATCTCCGACTGAACACTGAAGGAACGTGTGGAAGACTTCCAGGAGCTGGTTTGAATTTCTACCTATGCGTTGAGGTAACTCAAAACAGAACCGATTAATGACCAGTAATCACAGCCAGGCACTTGAGCGTCCTTTCAGATGTGAGTTGAGGGGCCGGGGGTCAGTCATTGTGAGGAACCTCTCCAAGTCTCTGCGCCTTTTTCTCTCTCTCTTGTTTTTTTTTTTTTTTTTTTTTTTTTACCTCTAGGATTAAAACACTCAAATCTGTTTTGTTTTTTCGTGTAACAGCGTGCAAGTGCAGTGAAGCATTTAACATCTGCAAACAGGGTCAAAACTGTTAGATAGCAACTCAATCTAAATGTGGGAAAAGCTACCAGTGTCAAAAATACGTCAAGAAAGCCTTCTTCATTTGTACCCTGTATACACACAGCCAGAGCCCGGACTGACCCGAGTTTGGTCATCAGTGAACTTTGATTTCTTTCTTTCTTTCTTTTTTCTTTTTTTTTTTACATTTACATGACCAAACTCTCCGTCAGAGGCTCTGGATACAGTACGCAACCAGTCATAAACTATAAGTCACACTACCTTAAGAAAAAACACTGCTTATCAAAAACGAACTCCATTTTCAATGTCAACAACTAGTTGTTTTCTTTTTGGCCCAGTGGCTGTCAAGTGAAAAAGAGTTTAAAAAAAGAAAAAAGAAATCAGATCTATGACTGATTTGTGTCTATCTTTTAATACTCTAATAGACCTTTTGAATTGTCAGACTTGGTGTTTTTTTTTGGTTTTTTTTTTTGGCAATTTGTTTGACAGCAGCAGAGTGTTAGAAAGCCATGAAGTGTGAGCAGGAGCGTCTCATAGTTTAGACCACGAAGTGTAGAGAGAAAAGAGAGAGAGAGAGAGAGAGAGAGAGAGAGAGAGAGAGAAAGTAGCACTATTCACACCTTCTGGGAGCTAAATCCACGTCCAGAGAATCCACATCCAAGAAATGAGAACAATACATGAGTGTGTTAATACTGTTTCAGGCCAGATAAGCAGTCAGGGGGTTAAAATCACCTCTTTTCAAAATATACTAATAAGTAAAATAGTGCACATGTTAAGAGCTTGTTTTATGAGTGAGCAACATTTTATTTACAAGATATGGTAAACTCTAAGTAAAGGGCAAGTGAGGACATTTTTTCTTTCTATGGAAAAATAAGTTTTGATAGGATAATCCTTCTACAAAAAAAAAAAAACATCATTTTCAGGAAACTTTTTTTTTTCTGTGAAACCAAGTGATTTTTTTTGTCATGTTTTTTTTCTCCACATGTTTTCACAGATGGAAAGAAATTAATCAAATTAGAAAGATTATCCTTTAAAAAACAAAAACAAACAAAAAACACTTATCTTGCCCCTCAGGGCTTCCATAGAGGAACTGTATTGTTCTATTGTTCTTGGTGTAAAAACAGGGAAAGCCATTAAAATATAATTTGACATTAAAATATATATTACATAGAAAGTTAATCTTTCTTTTTATCCACTAATAATCAGTTTCCTATCTGCAACAGGCCAAAATGGACAATGTGGTCTAGAGTGGAGACATCCCAGGGTGTGAAACTACTGAAAGAAAGAAAGAAAGAAAGAAAGAAAGAAAGAAAGAAAGAAAGAAAGAAAGAAAGAAGAGATGTTTTTTTTTTTTTCTGGCCAAACCTCAGCTTGACGAAGCCAAACAAAACAAGAAGAGCGAGGGAGTGCTTACATTGTGGCTGAAGTGTTAGGCACTGCAAAAATAATAAGAAAAATGAGATTTTTTTTTCTTCTGATAAACACAGTAAGGCAATTTGATTATGGCTGACTGATAGCAGTAGAAGTTTTCCGGTCTGTCCTCTGCAAAGATCAAACATGTTCACGATTTAGACTCAGGAGAGAAACAACACCTTTTTTTTTTTTTTTTTTTTTTGTCCATTTTCACAACCCATTTTCAGATTACCTGTGTAAAAACAGCTACAATCAAAAATGAGGCACTTTATAAAAGAGTATATAGATATCTAGGCTATATAGTATTAATCATTATATGTATACTGTATATTTTATATACCATTGTAATGTGTCACTTTATATTAGAATCGTGTTGACTGAAAACAAACTACAGTATGTACTATAGTTTCTGTCCTTCTACTTGTGTACTGTAGTATATACTATAGTATAATATACAGTTGAAATAGAAAAAGCTCAGTTGCCAAAAAAGCATTTACACTTCTCAGAGATTTCATACTACACGTTGGTTCAAATGTATTAATGTTAGATCTTGTTTGGTCTTTATTTATGCTGATAAGGTAAAAAAAATCGGACAAAGTGATTTTTACTTAAAAAATCGAGGACATCTGTTACCTCAAATTTACCATGTAAAGCAGAGTAATACTTTGAAGGTGCACAAACTTTTCAGCTCGTACGACTTGAGTTTAATTTTCTACTTTGCTTAGTAATTCTGAGGTAATCGGTTTCCTGACCTTTTCAAAGTAAAGTCAACTTTTAAAATGTACACCGCAGACACTTACTTGAAGTTAAAAAAATAATTGTTTCTTATTTTGTCATCAATTTACTAGCAAATGTAGATGATTTCATATGTAGGCTGTAGTAAGGGACCGTACAAACATGTGTTTTTATTATGGGGTTGAGGGTGTCAGAGAAGGAGGTGGTTTGTCACCATCCAGGAGAATTTTGACAGACGGCTGACGATATTTAACACTGCGCTCTGCGACATCTCTAACACGCCTGGCTGGGGAAGGGGGACAATTAAAGATCTTATTGCCAAACAGGATAACAAACACCTAAGACAGGCTGATCGTGGTCAATTTCCATAATAACAATAATCGTGAATATCCTCATTAGCGACTAATTTGCAATACTCTCTCTACGACCGCCGAACAATCTGTTCTTCTTATCGTTAAAAAATTAGCTAACGAAAAATACGTGTCCTATCTGTGATGCGAAACAAATATTTGTAAGGTAAAGTAATTTCAGGTTTTAGATACACTAAAGCACGCTTACGATGATTATCGGGATAATATCGTGAATCGCGATTACTATCACTGCCAGGATAATCGTAACATGAAATGCTCATATCGTCCCGTCTGTTCCTGCACCTCAGGCGTAGGGGAACTGATTTGTCGGTCGTCTGTCAGCTTCATCTAATGTCTCGTTACAAAGTTGAATCCAATGGTGCTTTTTTTTTAAATAGAATAAAAAATAAGGATTGACCCCACCATCACCACCACAATCATTTTTGTACAGTCCCTGACCCGCTTCAAAATGTTTTCTTTTCAACACCGTAGTGTTCAGCTTCCCTCGCTAACAAGTCCGTTATCAGGTCCCTTCAGCACATCTCAATTTACATACATACAGTCTAATTATTGTCCCTACTGCGTGTTTGAAGCCAATTCGATTACGCAGTTTACATGCACAGCAGAAGAATGTTATGTTAATTTGGCCGTTTCTATGCAATGTTGGGCGCTGTGATTATTAAATAAATGCACTGTTGTGAATCTACGCGCCAGCTTTTTTCTACAGGATCTGTGTGACATCAAACATTTTCCATAAAACGCTGTCATGCCGCATGAAAGCTGTGGCTTTCCCGGGACATTTCCCTGCAGCACATAAGAATCCAACAAATGAATGAATGGTCAATTGTATTTTTGGGATAAAATAATACTACATTTAGTTCAGTTTTCTAGGACAGAGCACCCGCTATGTGTTTACATGCGGCAGATAAGTGATAAATTAACTTTCCCTTCAAACGCCATACAAACCAGTGAGACATCATACTGGCACCGATTCGAGAACCAGCCACAGGACGAGACATGTTTAGTTTATGCATAATCAAAGCTGGGGCTGTATAAACATGTGTCCTGTGTCTGTATCTGGAGATTTAGGGATAAGACTTAATTCTGAAAACAGAATTAGAGTATGGCGATTTTGAATGGATAAAAAAAGAGAGCCATTGTTCTCAACCCTCAACTACAACCTAAATATAAGACATCCTAATTATTTAATGCCGTTTACACTCCTGTGAATTTCACAAAAGATTGCGTAAGACGTGTGGGATTTTTCGCACGGCCGCTCTCTCCTCGTGTGAAAAACTGACGGAAAACATGAAAAACTATATCTAAATTTAATTTGTTTAACATAATTCTCATTGCCAATTTTATAAACTGTACTTTCCCTCAGACATTAAGCACATTTTGAGTCCCTCAGTAGCACAAAAAAAAATGGTCGAGAAGCATAAAGACTTTTTTCAGGCAACTGTATATAATAAATCAAATATGTTTACAGTGACAGCGTGTGTGAGTGTATGAGACCTCTGCCAGGCTGCATTTCCTTTCTTATTCTGAGTAAAAATGACACCTGATGATCATTTAACTTGTCAAATATGGACAAAGGATGATGTGAGGATATATAAAGACATAAGTCTGGAGGATTCAAGTTTAAATGAACACAGCTGGGTTTGTGTCGATTCAGGACTTCATCTGCCGTTTGTGTGATTCCCTGAAAGCCTTATAGATCTGTGACTTTGCCTGCGTGATTGTTAGCGTGTGACGATGCCACCATGATTAACACAATGAGCGCTCATACACGGTCACGTCATCCTTCACCTATATTCAGTAGAATGATGATGAAATGTCATTTGAATTCAAAATAAAGGCAAAAACAAAGCATTTTCCTTACCCTGTGTGTGTCTGTGTGTGTGTGTGTGTGTCTGTGTGAGTGTATGTGTGTGTGTTTGGCACACATTTGGTTGACAGAAAACAGCAGACGGGATGGGGATGAGTTTTCCAGGGTTTCCAGCATTCAGACTCCAGTGTACAGTTCTGTTGTGGCAACAGATCGGGCCGCCGACTGTCCCCCCTCGCAGACTGAGTGTGGAGCTGTCACGCCGCCGTCACGCTCAGATCCGAAAAACCAAGACTGAGATCAACAATCTGGAAGAGAAGAATCAAAAGCAGGCAGGAACTTAAAACCATTACAATACATTTTTTTTTTCGACACAAAGGTTCTTCTGTTCGCAGTAATTGGTGTTATCCATTATTATAGTTTACATGTTTATTCACAGTGAATCTAATTTAAGTCTCCGCACACAAAATGTTACACAAGGTAAGGCAGCTATTCTTTAAAGCATGTTGCTCTTGTTGAATATAAAAGCTCCTGCTGGCCTCTTTGTGTAAATATCACATGACCCATGATATCTCTCTAAAATGGATTTTCTGATTGGAGTGTTATGCACACTGTTGCAGATGTCAATATTATGCGTCTTGTGTTTGAGTCAGGGTTTTTTGAGCTGTTCGTCTCTTTAATGAGCTGCCCGAACAACACAAAGAGCTCATTGCTACATAAAGATAGATTTTCTCTTGAGGTCTACAGAAGAGAAGGATTGCCTTATAAAATAACTTAATTAAAGAAAACCATAGTTGTACATCATGGCAGGCTCAGACCAAAGGGTCGATAAATCACCCTGTGGTTCGAGTAGCTCTGAGTCAGGATAGTGTATCTTATATCACTGTTGGTGTTGTTCCTTTAACATCATAATTAAGTTGTTCCGGGACCACTACTGAAATGATCAATCACGCTGTTGTGATGTCACAGCTCTGTTCCTGGAACATCACCGTTAAAGTTGAGGAAAGCGACAAAAAAGGTCTTATTAAGTGGGTGTCTTTACAGGTTTTTGACACTGTTTGGTTCGGTATATGGAACTAATATACTTGGTTAGGTTGAAGGAACTAAAATAGGTTGCTTAGCAAACATTGGTTTGGGTTAAATATAACCTTTCACAACATTAACACATTTTTGAAAGGACAACTTCTCCTGTGTGCATGTTTTTCCATTCTTTTTCCCCTGAGTCTCTAGCTATGACAGTACAAGAAAGCGATTGGTCAGTTTCGATGATGGTCCTGCAGCAGCATTAATTATGATGTTCCAGAAACAGCACCAACATGGTGATATCAGACCAAGCAACCACATTCTCCATCCACTTTAATGGTCAAATGATTGACTGGAACCTCACTACAACCAGCTGATGACAGAAAGTTCACTTGAATATACAGTTTATGTTTTGTATTTTCTGGCTTTTACTGCACATATTGGTAACACTTTCTATAAAGCCCATGTTTATAATCCATTACAACACATCAGAACTATTAGTTTACTGTAAGTGGCCATTGGCTGCTCGGAGTAAATGCAAATATAAACCAAGTCTGAAATGGTGCAGTCCTGTGATTACGGTTTAATTTGTTTATTCAGTCGTGAAAATCAATTAATGAAGATTTTTCTTTTCTGATTAAAAAAGATTGAGCAAATGCACAAAATACTTAAAATGCATGAAAGATTTATTTTCACAGCCACTAAAATACATCATACTAAAACTTAAAATGCATGACAGACACTGGTATGATAATGTAATTTGAATATTGTCATAAATCATAATGAATATGCATGACTGCTTTTAACTATGATAGTGTGGTGGCCATAGACACAATATTACACATTATAGTTATGTTCATAATGCGTCATAATGTGATGTAGACATGCTTTGTGCTTCATAGAAAGTGTTTCCTTGATATCCATTAATACAGTTCTATACTGTGTTAAATAATTAAAGGACGACCACTGCTGGTTGTCTGGTTCCTAGTCACTAGGAGCGTATGAAGTTCTTCACAGCCGGAACATGGGTGGGCTGCAGTGTTGTTCATCTAATAACCACTAATAAAGATAATGAACTATTCACAGCCTGGAAGGTTTTAAGTTACATCATTGAATCAGACATGAAAGTCCTCGGTTGTGTTTTCATGCACACTTACACTTTGCTCATAAAGCTGATGTGACAATACTGCAAATAAAACCAGGGGTACAAATAAACATCTTAATCAATTCTGATATTTTAATACGGATTTAATTGGAACATCTAATTAAAACGGGCAGAGTAATGTGATATAAGCAAAATCATTTGAGTGTTTGTTTGAGGGTTTATTAACTGCAGCGCCCGCCGCCATCCTCCCCTTACGTCCAGGCGTCATATATTGACTTCCATTATTAGAATACGGCGGCGGTTAATGAAAGCGGGATGAACAATGCTTGTAGCTTATAGGAGGAGAGGCGCGTTCAATCGTTTAACGCAGTGTGAAAAATTACATGAAAGAGCAATTTATGGAATATTAAGAAAACCCTCTTTCCTTTGCCATGAATGTTAAATGCGCAACTAAACCATCCCCAATTCAAATAATTAGGCAATTATTATGATTATGCATGTGCACGTAGAGATCGAAAAGCAATAGGTGAAGCAATCATGTAAATGTCGTAGCTGCTCCGAATAAATAAGGTGCACAAGTTGTTTGTTTCATTTAGGCTCTGATTAATTTATGTTTTCCTGTATATTTAATTTTAACACACTGCCTCCGCAGCTTTTATTTCATGACATGTAAAAGGGAATGGATCTCTTATGTGTTTCAGAGCACATCAATTAAAAATGTGCTTCAGCCATCGACATTAACCATTAAATAATTGTCATCTGTGCAACGTGAGGGAAACCTCAGAGCTGCCATGTGACATCCTGCAGCCGATACCACACTCCCACACATGCACATAAACACCTGGCCCGCGTTCTGTCCCCTCTACCTCCATTTATGTGAAATGGCTCATTACCAGCAGACAAATCAATTGGCTTTGCTCTCTGAACACCCACTTGTGATAATAAGAGACTCTACAGACAACCCACAGCCTGGAAACACGGTGCTGCCCTCCAGCTTGAAGCAAAGGTACACATCAGTAAAGGATGAAAAGGAGAGTGACTAAGACCCAGACATGAGTTTTTGTCTGTGGATTATGCACATTAACATAAAAAGCTTACACCCAGCCAGACAAATATTACCAGGAATGTTTTTGAAATATTTCTTTTGCTTTTGCTTGTTTTGTTTTTTTAAATGAACGGCAATTAGAGCTGCAACTTGTGGTTATTTTGATTATTGTTATATCAGGCGAATCATTCTCTTGATTACGCTTTTAATCATCTGGTCTATAAAACTTTAAAAGCCAAAATTGGGAAAATCAAACTGCTTGTTTTGTTGGAACACTAGTCCATAAAGCAGAGAATACAGTTTACTGTCATGGAGGACTAAGAAAGGCAGCAAATATTTGCATTTGAACTTTTTGGCATTTTGCTTAAAAAAACGATGAAAACAGTTAATCAGTTATCAAAATGATGGCATCTGGAATCAAAAAGTCAAATCATTTTTACATCATCAACCTGATATGCAAGGGATAATTTTTGAGAAAATTGCAAAAGTATTTTAATTATCTTCACTACTGCTGACTATTTTCTTGATTAATCAGTCAACCATTCTGTATATTAAATACTGAAAATCAAAAAACACCTTTTCTCATTTACCAGCGACTGAAGTGGCGTCTTCAATTTAATTGTTTTATCAAACCACTAGACCAAAAACCCAAGATATTAATGCTATGGGCTACACCGATTAGTTTATGAATCAATTAATTGGCAACTATTTGATAATCTATTAATCTTTTCAGTCATTTTTTCAAGCAAAAGTGTGAAATATTGTCTTCGGGTTTTTGACGAGAAGCTTTTCTTATGACATCACTTTAGGCTCTGAGAAATTGTGACAAACATTATTTTAAAAGAAATTTGTTGTTGACATTTTATAGACTTAATCATTAGATTAATCTATAATGTAAATAATTCAGGAGCTCAAACTTCTGAGAGATTTGGCTGTTTCTGCTTGAAAAATGGCAAAGTGAAGATACAAATAGTGTTTGTAATCCAACCTCTTTGCAATCAGTTATAAGGAGTCAAACAATCAGAATGAATCCAGTTTGTTCCACTGAATGAAGAGGAGGAATATAAAACATTTGACCTAGTGGGTTTTTCAACAAGTGGGTGTTTTCATCCTAATGCAACCTTTACAACTGATTTCATTTTTTTATTAGCTGCTATGTCGATAAGTTTTTTAATAGCCTTGCGGATATTGTCTCGCCCTCTCCCTTGTTTACCCACTGTGTCTTTTCATTGCGAGGCCAGAAGTGAAATCAGTAACCTGATTGTCTAGGAGATGAACAAATGAATGTGCCAATACAAATACTGCAACCATGTGCATATCATAAAAGACGATATCAAATAATGCATTTGCTGAGCATAAAATAGGCCTCAGTCAGACCTTTACCCACCCATTGTTTGATAGATATTTAAAGATCTGTTCCAGTAGCACTTACCTTGACCATCCTTTCTACTGCTCTGGTGTGCTCTCAGTTCTTCTGACTTATAGAAATCAATACTGGCATAAGTGTTGAGGCTGGAGCCAGCACTGCTGCCCATAGCGCTTCCTCCGATGTTGTA
Organism: Lagodon rhomboides; assembly: GCA_039737535.1. Classification (NCBI taxonomy): domain Eukaryota; kingdom Metazoa; phylum Chordata; class Actinopteri; order Spariformes; family Sparidae; genus Lagodon; species Lagodon rhomboides. The sequence goes on along the minus strand of CM077795.1, from coordinate 8,434,841 downwards.
GGCGGCAGAGGCATGCTCCACTCCCGCTTGAGGGCTCTCCTTAATGGCCAAGTCAAGGTCAATATAGTTAAGGCCTTGTTCAGCTGATGAGGTGGAGGCTTGTGGTGGAGGTGTGGCAGATAAACTAGCTGCCTGCCTGTTCTCCCACAGTGAGCAATCCAAACCATGCCGATGGCTCGCTGCCTGGCTGCCCTCTGGGAAGAGGGAGGTAGAAGAGGGTAGGTGGCGTGGTAGGGAGGGAGGTGAGTTAAATGTCTCTGATCGGTGGCTCTGCCGTCCTTGCGGGTCACCTCGGACCAGTCTGCTGCTCCGCTCAGGGGACTGGAAGGACTTGACTGGGGAAAAGCCCAACCCGGTCTCCTGCTCCAGGGATAAGGGTTGACCAGGGTGGATGGCAGGTCTTGCTGAAATGCTGGGATCTGAACCTTTGCTGTCCACAAATGGAGTAGGGGCATCTGCTGGTATACCTGCCGTCTTTACCTTTGTTCTGTACACGGCATTGCCCTCTGCTGCCAGAGGAGAGGACGTGCCGTGTTCGTGGCGGGCCTTGGGGGCAACGGCTGGTGGGCCCTGTGGAGTGCTGAATGTGGTTCGGACTGGAGTCATGGGCATCGAGGTCTTCCCTAAATCCATGCTGACATATTCGGCAGAGGTGGACAAAGGAGCGGAGAAGCTGCGGGGAAGGTTGGCAGGGTTATCGTGGCAGAGGAGAGGTTGATTTACAGGCCGGAGGGTTCCATGGATGACAGGTTGTCCACGTTTAGACCCTGTGCGTCCACCTCCATCATACTTACTGTCCTCCTTGAACACAATACTGACATACTCACCAACGTTTTGAGACACTGATGGCATCAGATTCTCCTTCACCCTTGGAAGGGTGTTTGCTTTAGTAATGTCTGAGGACACGCTGAGGGGACGGCCCCTCCTTTGTTGCTTTGGGCTCTTACTACTTGATCCACGTTTTTGATGGTGACGCCCATCCTTTGTGCATGTTCCCGCACTCTTGTACTCCGCCCCAGTTCTTAATAAACTTAACCCTCTCCCTGCTGATATGGACTTGTCTTCCAGGCTTTCACTGCTGGCTGAGCTGGAGGAGAAAGAAGAGGAAGACATGGAGAGTTGACAGCCTCCTGCAGAGCCCACTGTAATTTTGTTCCTCTTGCTGTATCCTACTCCCCCTCCCCTTCCAGCACTATCATGCCCACTGCCTTCCTTTTTTCCTTCCCCTTTATTTAAGTCCTCCTCAAAGCGAGTATAGAGAGTGTGTTGATATGCTCGTGGCAGGGAGAAGTAGGAATTGAACATTTTTGGTTGCAGTTGGTGCTGCTCGGGATGGGAGGGTGGTGTGCTGCAGGCGGAGCGGCTGCAGACAGGTGAGATGTTCATGTAGTCGCTGGCAGCCCGGCTTTCCATGCTGCCCCTGCTATCCCACATGCCCAGTCTGTGCAGGTCTGTGGAGCTGCTGCTATTGGGAGACATGACCATGTAGCCCTCTGAGCTGGGCTGGTGGATGTGCTGAGGAGGGGACACACTGTTGTTGGGGGTCATGGCCATGTACTCATCATCTGTCCCAGGTTTAGCACTGGCTTCAGACATACCTATCGAGAGAGAGAGTGAAACAGGAGGAGACGTCACTCCAGGCAACATTGACATATAGCCGCTATCTAGAGCTGCTCCTGCGTCCACCTCTCCCCTGCTTTTGTCAGCCCTCTTCCTATTCTCCCCGACTACATCATGCTGCCCACCCCCAACTGCTCTCTCTCGGTTAGCACTCATGATGGCATATTCTTCATCATCTTCATCGTCTTCATCTTTTCTATGCGGGGCCAGTCGTTCATGGGCTGCCAAAGGAAGGGAGGCCCTCTTACTTAGCAGTCGGCGTTCGGCTTCAGATTCCCGACTGGATGCACGTCGTAGAATCCGCCGGCCTTTTGAGCGATGATGAGATCCAAGGAGCCCTTCTCGCTGCCCCATCACTATATAGCTGGAGGAGCCTTCTCCATGTACATGGTGTCCAGACAGACTGGGTACGAGCAGAGAGTGTTCCCCAGGACTGGAGCCATATTCATCTGATGAGCCGTAGTCGCTCGGTGAACCTGAAACTGAAACTCTCTGAGAAACACGAGGGTAGGAGCAGATTGTCATGCCTCCCACCGCCGCCCCCACCAGGCCACACTCTGAGCCATGCCCAGAGCTGGAGGACAGACTCGGCGCAGGAGAGGGAGCAGGGTTAGGCGTGTAACGTGCAAGGCTGAGGGTTATCTTCGCAGGAGTTGGGGCTCTGGTTGGTTTGGGCCTCAGTGTTGGCGTGGTTGAACAGGACCCATTAAGACTCGGGCTGGAGCTGGCCCATGTCCCTTTGGCACTCGCTCCGCTCTCCTCCGACCTGGCCCCGATGCTGGCAGTTCGCGCCCTCGGGAATCCGTGGCGTGACGTAGGTGAAGTGCTCGTGCTGCTCCCTCCAGTTCCAGGAGTCTCTGTGCGGGCTCGCCTGGAGAAGCCCACCTGGCTCGGTGGCAGATTAGGATGATGACGACGGCTAGGGACACTGATGGGGTTTGAAGCAGTACCACCTCCACACGACGTTCCCACAGACTGAGATTTACTGCGCTGACGGAACTCCTCGCTGAGGGCCTTCATGGCCTCTAGCAGTGTCTCGTGCATGTTCTGAGCCACCACGGAGTCGTCCACCTGCATCCAGAACTCTCCAGGGCCAGTAATTGCTGAGCGACCAACCTCGATGAAGAAAAAGTTCTCTGAATGGCCACACCTGCGAACATTCATCAGCTGCAACACCACAGCTGCCACGTCAGAGTTGATTTTGACAAAGTTGACTGTCTTGTCAGTTAGGCACAGCCGGTAGATGCCCACCAAGTTCCTGGCATGTCCAAGACCTTTAGGCCAAACCTTCACCTGCCACACTTCCTTGAAGGTTGGGACAGGAGACGGAGAGCTGCACTCTCCACTACTGCCGTAGTCTTCAGGTGTTTTACCTGGAAAAATACAGAATAAATAAAAACAATTAAAGCATCGACTGACTAAACATCATCATCATACTTATAAGGAAATATGCTAAAAAACAGAGACTCGAGTCAACGTGACTTGGACTTGAGTCGACTCGAGTCTCTGTTTTGATGACTTGTACACTTGACTTGCGCACAATAAAAACTTTAAATTCATTGATTTAATTTTTTAACAGGTTTGATAAATTGGTCAATAATGTCATTACTGTTGTTGTTATTATCTTTTTTCTTTATAAAGACCAGACCTCACCACTGCAGCCCATGGTTCAGTTTGAACCTGTGGCTCTTTGCTGCATGTCATCTCCCTTCTATCTGATCCCTGTTTCCTGTCACGCTTCAAGCTGTCCTATCCAATAAAGCCATCAAAAGGAATAAAAAATAAATAAAGGCTGGTTTCTGCAGGTAAGGCTGAATCTTTCTTGAATAGGGAAAAAGTGACTTGACTTCGGACTTGACTTGAATTGCCCAAGAAAAAATGACTTGGGAACAGGGACGCAGGAAGTCAGTCACAGTTGGGGGTGCTGAGAGGTAAGTCTATGTAATGACATCAAAATTGTGTTTTTTTTGTGTTAATTTGAATGGCCAGGATAACATGTATCTGATCGCTATTAACAAATCACTTACTCGTTGAGAACATTTTGCACTGCAGTGGACGCCAAACTTGAACACCAACATATTATAAGGTCAAAGCAGCCACAACAACTACAGTCAACAACAGCAAAACTTCCCAGACTCCATTATAAAATTGCTACATTTTGTGAGTTGTTGAGTTAGGAGAAACTTTATAAACTGTGTGAAGCACTGTTTCTGACAATATTTTAATTATTTGGGCCGTCTTGTTAATTCGGCATATGTTATTGCCTCCTTTAAGTAGGTGCTGTATCCCCCTCAGCACCCCTAGTTCTCCTATCCATGCTTGGACTTTACTTGAAACTTGGAATAATTGATTTGAGTCAAATGTCAAAATGTACAAAAAAACACATAACCCATCAGAACACTGATCAAAGGCAAAATGACAAACCAGTGTAGGCAACAATTAATAAATCACATTTTGTTTCTCTATCAGTGTTAAACTGCTACATGCAAGACTCTCCACTGTGTCTGCCAGGCAACTGTGCTGCAGCTAATTCATCACCATCACTTTTAAGCTGCGGCTATAATTAAGTCTTATGAGTTTTACAATACATCCTCTAAAAAGCACCATGCTCAGCTGTGAAATGATGCATCGTGGTCCAGTTCAATGCCAATCGCTTGACAAATTACAGAATTATACATTTTGATTTAAAAAAAAAAAAAAAAAATCCTCACTGAACGACTGACTGCTGATGGTTTGCTCCCATCCTCGTGAAAAAAATAATCTATTAGAGACGATTCTCATGAGAATCGCTTTAACGCATGTCATTAATGTGTTTCAATCTATTCCTTAATCTCTTACGAGCATGCACACCGTTACATTAGATTTAATTCTAAGAGCAGGGTTTTTTATTGTGAGATCTCAACAAAATGGGGGTCTGCGGTCTGATGATGTGACTCTATTTCGGGGTTCCACAACATGACAACATTAGAGCTGGGCAAGCCCATCAGTCTCAGCTCAAGTGAAATGCAAAGGATAACAGGGAGGGAGGGAGGGTGGTGGTGGTGGTGGTGGTTGCTCGGGCTCCAGCATAAAGATAACAACGTAAACACGAGGAGAACCAACAGAAACGCATTTTTCCAGTGAGGGCGCACTGACGATGCCATCTCCTCCCTACCACCAGCGCAAATGTAGGTTAGGCGAGCGGCAGTCGGATCTGTGCAGAAAAACAAAAACACAGGCAGGCTCCAGCGGAGTGCACGGCGATAGGCTACTACTATATGATGCATCCGTCGGATGGTTGCTATATGCCCACTGCGCCATGCAAAAACACACCGTCGCCTCAAACGCGCTGCATTTGCATCCACAAAAACGCGATCGATTCCTCTGAATGTGATCACACACACACAGATGCTGTTTGATGCATCGAATTAGATTTAGCTGAGGAGGGGGGGAAATGATCCGCAGGTTACAACTGTATTAAGGCTTATTGGAGATTGTGCAGCACAAACACGGCACATGCCGCCCATAGCGTGTCGGTCTACCCCCGTTCACTCGGATCCACCTGCCTCTCGGTTAAAAACACACCGTCCGAATCGCATCACTCGGGCTGATTTATTGAGAGTAGGTGGGTCAACACGCCAGACCTGCGGGGACATGCACATTAAACCCATCCGAGCCGAGCGATGTTGCAATGAACAATCAGGAATGGCCGAGCCAAATAGTGTATGGAGAACAAACAGCCTAGGGCAGGACGGGCCTGATGCAGAAACAGACAGTGGGAATCATGTCACACTTCTCATATCTTACAGTTGCACTGGAGGTCCAGCATCGCCTGGTACCACTCGTTCTGGATCTCCTCGCTGTCCGCAGCGATGGCAAAGCTCTCGCTGCGGGTATAAAGGACTATCATGTGCTTGTTCTTGGAATCTGCCCGCTTGTTGATGTTGAAGCAAGTCTCCAGGTTCAGGACTTTCTTGGGCACAGGTGATTTACTGCGGAATTTCTTCTCGTTCTCGTAATACTCGAGGCGAGCGGGACCATGCTCCGAGGCCGCCCTCAGCACGAAGAATCGCCGGTGCATTGATTTATGCTTGCGGAGATAGCCGCTCTTCTGTACATCTTCATAGTTGTGCGGCTCGGCTGCTGCTTGGTTCTCCATGGCCGAGGCAGGGTGATGAATATTACAAGCCGATGATCTCAGGGAAAAAATCGAAGCCCATGTGTACTCCTCCGACTACATCCCCATCGCCTCGTCCTCCCCGCGTCCACATTTAAGTGTCCAGCATGTGTGCGAGGGGGCTCAGGATGGGAAAATCAGCCAGACCATGTTTTGGATGCTGTAGTCGATCATGCTGTGGATCCAGCAGCTGCAGGAGGGTCCGCGCACCGAGCGCGCACAGCAGCGCCCTGCAGCCCAGCCCAGTCCTGCCCGATCAGGTCCGACCACGGTGCAGTTCAGCTGCTTGAGGACGTCTCCTCCACCTGTCTGAGGTTGCCCACAGTCGGTCGAAGCCCTCCACTGTCAAGTAGGGGCGAATGAAGGCAAAGCGTCCTGCGAGGATTTTCAAAATAAAGCGCGTATCGTCTTACCCAAGGCCTGCTATCCATCCGCTTATCCAGTTCTGCATTTTTTCCATCACTTATCCTGGTAAAGAGTGTCCACTGTCTTCCTGAAGTTGGACATGAGTCACCATTTAGTCACATTTCTGCTGGCCAGTGCTCAAAAAGACAGATAAGGCAAGGCGAGGCACATTTATTTGGTTCTTGACAGTGCTTCACAGGCAAAAAAATAATAACAAATAAACAGATAAGATAAATAAAAAATATAGACAAGTTTGATAAAAGTGCAGGCAAATTTAAAATCAATATAATAGAATAAATAAAAGCACTTTAAAACAGATATAATACATACCCAAAAAACAGCCTGTTCATCCTGCTGTCGTCTGGCAATCGATGCACAAGTATCCACTGCCGTACCACTAGACTATAGAGCAGCATTTCCTCTGCCGTGATTATTATTATTATTATTATTATTATTATTATCATTATTATTGGCCTTTGTATCACGCAGCAAAGGGCCCCAGGCGGAGACTCGAACCTGGGGCTGCTGCAGCGAGGACAAAGCCTCTGGACATGGGACAACAGCTCTACCAACTGAGCTAACGGGTGTCCCAATAATAAGTTCTTATTCAAGTTTTATTCACTGTATTTTTCAATCATTTACACAACTTTGTTATTTTGTGTAGCATGCTACCATCATAAATATGTATAATTCAGGTTGTATGGTGATATTTCACTTGAATCTTGACTCTTTAATCTTGAACAGAGTTATGATAAGTTATGATAATTAGGCTATAATCAACCCTAACAGTGTCCACTTATCACCTACAGGTTCACGAGGTCATGATCTCTGTGGGTTGTTGAGACTACAATCTATGCTTTTAATTTTGAAAGCCAGCCTCCCCCAGTTTCCGGTCTTCCTCCGGGTCTCTCGGGCTGACTTGACGCAGCCTCCGCTAGACTGGCACTTCCAAGCCGGTGCCAGTCAAATGCCAGGGGGTGGTGGAGGACTGATGAGGTGCACCGAGGAACACGGTGTTCAGCCGAGGAGCACTTTGCTTCTGATCATGTGGACGATCACACAGTTCATGTCGCGCGATTCATCATTGGTTGGTGGGATTTTCACCCCACCGGCTGCACGCAGGCTGGAGGAAAAACAACTGCAGAACATGCTCATGTCTGAGAGGTCAGGGCTTGTGTATGCAGCTGCAGAAAAAAAAAAGAAAAAAAAAACGCATAGGCACAGCGTGCATACGATAAAATAACTCCCTATAGAGACACTACTGCAGAGATTCAGGCAATTAGTGAAATGTTATAGTGAGGAGAATTCCAGGCTGAGGTCATGATAACATGCTTAATCCAATTAAATGTGTGATAATGAATGTAAAAGTAAGAGTATGCTCAACAGTGGAATATCCTTTCACATTTTAAATTATTTCCCCTGTTGCCATTTAATGGGCGTCAGAGCACCAAAGATAACAAAAGGACCAAAGGTGGCAAACGTTATCGCCACTTTTAATGTGGACTGAGGTATTTTTATGATTATATTTATTGTGACACACACATGCAGACAGAATATTATCTGAATAATGCCACATACCATAGCGTTCATATGGTAATGATTGACTAACAGGAGTTTAGAGGCAAAGTCTCTCACACTGTAGATGATGCAGTCTGTGGTAAAATAACGGGGGTGTGATTGTGCCACAAAAGTGCCAACAAAAAAAAAGAAAGGTTTGGCATAGCAACCTGTCAAACTGATTAAATTGTCCTCACAGCAACCCCTGTTAGTGGCAGAAATAAGAATTGCTTCAGAGCTGACGTCGTCCCTCAGGGCGCTGATATCATGATATGACAGTCCAGACACGATCGGTTCCTGTCCTGATGTGAACGATAACGTTTTAATCATTTCAATCCAGTCACATTCAAAAGTAGGACCTTGTTGTGTTTGGTAGCAGTAAAGGTTTGTGAACGTAAAGATCACATGAGCTAAAGCAACAAACATACTCATAAGGAGATTTTGTCTCTGGATTTCTTTGAGAGGTACCTTCATTTTGATCAGAATGTAAGCAAATTGACGTTTCAAGTTATTGTAAGGTGCAGCTTCAGCTCCATGGAGGTTGTGTTTCAGCAGGAAAATCCACTCAGTAAACATCCTGAATCAGATGTTCAGGATGGAACTGTGACACTTCAGAGGGTTTGTTTATGATGTGCAGCATATTGCACAGAAGTTGCATTATGTAAAGCCATCCTTTCATTTTCATTGGATTGTTCCACTGCAGAAAAAAACAGAGTCACACCAGCCTAAGTTAAGTAAAAATCAAAATCCAAAGCTTGTTAGCTTTGCTGTAACTCGGATTTATGGCGAAATGGTGAGGTAAGACTTCCTGTGAGGTACTGTCGCTTCTTTTAAAGGGATAAGCTAACCCAAAAATGAAAATCCAGTCAGCATCTTCTCACCCCCATGCAGGTGGAACGTTGTAGTCCACAAAACATTTCTGGAGTTTTTCCACAGCAAAACAGTGTTGCAGCATTCTGCTAAACAACTGAAGTAGATGGGGACTTGTTTAAAACAAACCACAAAAGTGAAGAAAAAACATAAAATGGCTCCGTACAACTCGTCCCAGTATCTTAAAGCCCTAAGATCCTAAACTGGGGTGTAATCTCTGGGCTTCCGGAGACTTTTTTGGGTTTTTTTGTACATTTTGAAACAAGTCCCCATCTACTTCAGTTGCTTAGCAGAATGCTGAAACACTGTTTTTGCTGTGAAGCTCCAGAAAATGTTTTGTGCACTACAAAACTTTACATGACTTCTCATCAGCATGGGGGTGAGTAGTTAACGATCTAATTTTCATTTTTGAGTGAACTTATCCTTTAACGTAGCTGATACTTTAGTGTGGCTAAGGCCTTTTCTAGTGCCCTGCCTGTTTACAACACTGCCTAAAACATTAACTTGGAAAATACCAAGCCTTAAATGCTTCACCTGTTGTTTACAGTGTGATTTACTGACCTTTATTGAACTTGCGATTTATTGTTCCACTTCCTCCGAATCATAATTTAATGTGCTGTCAGGTCACCGCCAACACATAGAGACTCAAGAGTAGGCAATAAGACAAACACATGAAGACACAATCGTCACTAGAACCATAATTTATTTACAGAATCACGGTGAGATCACTTTTCATGATGAACAATACAGTCCATTCAGTTTTGATGGGATCTATCTATTTGGCAAATCGATTAAAGATCTAGAATAATTAGCTCCTACCTTTGCAATAGAATAACTCATTTTGTTCCTCAGATACCCATCAAAGAAACATTCAGACAGCTTCCCCTCATTCTTCACTCTGATGAAGAAGAATCCTGTGTTTTTCCTCTTCGTCAGGGGCTCAAATCAAGCTTTTTTTTTGAGCCGGGGCTAAACACTTAATGGTGTGAAAGACTTCACCAAAGGCCCTGACAACCTGATAATCAAGTCATCAGATGTCCATTTGGTTTGTCAATACGCGGGGGCTACTGTGACAAGTCGGCGCGTGCTAGAAGTGGTCAGCAGTGAGATCCGAAATGAAAAAAAATGTCCACAGACTGAAAGTGTTGTCAGGGGGAAATCACACCCTGACACTGCCTGCCTATTGTTGCTTCAATATCAGTGCTGCGGCAGACAATTAGCGAGCCGACGGAGAGTGAGCGAACAATGCGGCTGCTTGCTTTTTGTGTGCACTGTGATTAAACCCTTGTGTTTTGTTGATATCTCCTTTTGTGTCAGGGGTTTAGGGAACCCAAGCAGAAAAAAAAAAAACTCCCTAACCCTGCACAGGACACAAAGACAAACTAAATATGTACAAATATACAGTATATACACACCCTCAGGTTGAAGAGAAATGACTCAGAAGACTCTATCCTCCCTTTTTTGAATGCACACTCCCCCCCCATAGGTTGTGTAAAATTCAACATTTGTTTGTTTCTCAGAGGGCGTTCAGACACAGCTGCTGTCTTGGGGTCCTGGAGAGCCCAAAGAAATGAAGATAATGGCTGAAAAACTCAGACACAGCCAGACATTCTCGTCTAAAAAGATGGCGATACACATGAAAAGGCTCAATCTGCTGAAGCACGTTATCGGAGATGTTCATTTTCCAGTCGATTGTATCAGACGTTCTGCAGATATACAGCAATCAGGTCTTCCTATTGCTGTCCTATTAAAAACACATTCAGCCATGCATGCAGCATGTTTCAGTAATGGGCTTCGGTAGGAATGTACTGTGGGTGAAGCCGCGCTGCTGTTAGTGAGCAATAATCTGGGTCTCGTTTGTATGTTGGGTATGTCAGCATGCTGTAAAAAGCAATACACACATCGTTAAAAACAATACATACTGCATGTAGTATCTCTGCCACGATCAGGGAGAGAAACATACTGCGGATGCACATCAATCTTTCAAAAACTATTACTGTGTTTTGTGCTGATTTGTCGCTACATGTTGGATTTTTTTTTAGTTTCAGTCTTGTTTTTTTTTATCATCATCTTCAGAACAAGTCACCTTAACTAAACTTTAAAGCACATTCTTGTCTTGAGATCCGCTTAATTGAGTCGATAAGTTAATATGAGACAGTCATATCAGTCACATCAACACTCCTATCATAGTAATGGAAGTGTTAATAAAAGTAGATATTTTTTATTTTACATTAATAATTAAATCTAACATTTAATGAATAAAACAGATGTTTTGTTTGACATAGTTTGACTGTTTTTCTGTAAAATACAGCTGCATTAGTTCAGTTTGACCTGAGCTCTCAACCATAAACTGACCTGCCTGCTGCTCTCCAGCTTTAATTACAATGGAGATTGTTAAAAAAAAAAGGCTAACGCACCTAAAGTGAGAGCAGCATTGACTTTCTCATACCCAAGATGAATAGTGGCGCAGCGTGGGGAGTGTTCATGAAGAAATCTCTCTATTATCTCTACGAAGCACAAAGATCAGTACAAATACATACAGTACATGGAACCGACTTCAATCACAGGTGATTACTGTCCTCTAAACCAACACCTGTCATTCAGACTTAGTATGCATATTGTGTTGTGTGATTACTTTTCAGTATAAAAACAATTGTTCTTATTTTTTGCATCTTGGCGCCAGGTTTTATATCGTGGAACCAATGTGCTAAAACTATGAACGGAGAGAATCTCCGAGATTATTTTGGTATATATATAAAAAAAAAAAATTTAAACATTTGGAAAAAGTGTGAATTCTCATGTCGTTGCTGCTGGATTTCATGTTGAGCGTTGCACAAAATGTAGTAGATTGTAGATCTTTGTATGTTTCATTCTGGGACACCAGTAAAAAAAAACAACAAAAACAACAAAAACATGAGGCTAGCCCATCTTCTTCTGTCGATCCAGGAATTTCTGTCTTCTGTCGGGAGGTACCTCCTCTAATGAAATGCCGTGATTGCTTCCCCTGTAATAAGAAATGCAGCTTTTTATATTTTGTCATTCGGACACAGAGCACAACACCAACACAAAAATGGGTCATTTGATAACATTAGGGGTCCAGTGAGTAGGATTTAGCGCCACTTAGTGGTGCGATTGCAGATTTGCAACCAAACGAACACTCCTCGTCGCAGAAACCGCAAAAAATACAGAAACACGAGAGGCCTTCTCTAGAACCAGAGTAAGTTTTGTCCTTTTGGTGCTGTGGAAGAAGACCCTCTCCCTCTGTAGATACAAAGGCTCATTCAAAGGTAACAAAAACACAGTGATTCTTACTTTCAGGTGATTATTCACTAATGAAAACCTAACTATGAATATCACATTCCCCTTCTGGCCAAAATCCCCCCTGAATCCTACACATCGGACCTTTACCTTCTGCTATAATAATCTCAAATCATACAGTTCAAATGCAAAGATTCAACCAGGCAAATCACATTTATGTGCATGTGGAGGAGATATGAAAACAGTCCCTTACCCTTGAAGGTCTGGAGGAATAGGCAGAGGCTTGGTGAAGTCCGACCTCCCGACCAACCAATATGTGTTCTCAATGCCTTTTCCCTGAAAGAATAATCATTAGCATTCATTAGCAAGTGTTACGATGCTGTGCCACAGTAGGTACATATTTTTTTTTTTTGCTGCATTATAACAATTATATAATTATTTTTTTTTACCTTCAACTCGGTCATGCCTCTTGTATCAATCTTGTATCCCAGCTTCAAGCTGTTCAGGACATCAACTGTGCTTTGGTTGACATGGATTCTGTAAGCTGTGGAAGCAAATTAAAGAAACATCCTCAGCATGTGCACACTGACGTCGCTTTGACATCAGGTATACTTGACAAATCTGTTCTGGCTGTGGTACTTTTCCAAGGTTTAAAGTGATTCTAACTGAGAAATGTGTAAGTCAGGCTGTCATTCTGTAAGAAGCCACTGGGTGGTAGTAGACTACTCATCATTGCTTTATCACTAATAACCAGTATTGTCATGCAGAAAATGCATAATTGTTATTTTAAAAAGCTTAGTTAAATAAAAAATAGTTTATTTTTTACAGTATGTTCTTCTGGGAGCTACACTAGTATCCAACAGTTTGTTTCTCTTCATTCCTTCATTAATGGCTATTTTAGCATGAAAATAACAGAATAATTCAGACACCAAATGTATTATTTAAACTTGAAATAGGAAGAATAATTAAGTTAAGAAAGCCACAGTCCCACAGTGTAACGTGCCAGGGGAAAACGATGCTATAACCATTGTTTGATTGATTCTGAATATGTTTTGCTGCGAAAAGTGAATCAATTATTGAACCTCAATGATGCATTTTGGTCTCTCAGTGTTTTGAGACGCTATGTTTCTTTGGGCCCTCTGCAGTCTGCTCAGTTTTTAGACTGAAAGGGTTTAGAGTAATTTGTCAGTATATAGTGTGTCCGCTTATATTCTGTGATCCAGTTCCAATAGTGCTAACCCTAGACTGATGCCAATTTCTATTATTAAAGGATAAGTTCAGGAAATACTTGAATGTTCAGCCTGTATCTGCTCAGGCAGATAGAAAGTCAGGTGAAGTTCCGTAGTCCACAAAACATTTCTGGAGCTTCACAGCAAAACAGAGTTGCAGCATTTCTCCTTAACAGCTGAAGTAGATGGGGACTTGTTTTAAAATGTAAAGAAAAAAACATTACAATAACTCCATACAGCTCGCCCTGAGTAACCCAAGTCCCCGGAAGCCCTGAGATCCAGGCATGAGCTCAGGACATGAGGAGTACATAATGTCTTTTTGAATCAATTCTGGATCTCTGGGCTTCTGGAGACTTGGATTACGCTGGAAGATTTGTATGGAGCTGTTTTATGTTTTTTTCAATAGTTTCTTATGTTATCCAACAGGTTTGAACAGGACTTTTTTTTATCTGTTGAAAGAAGTGCAGTCATCTCAGCCATCTGACTGTAATGGCTTAGGCTTTTGTGTCAGTAACGTACATCAAATGTGAGAGTTTTATGTTTCAAACCTAAATAAAGAGTTCATAGAATACTTGATTTAGGCCAAATGCAGAGGGCAGCTGAGGCAAACTTGGTTCTGACGACATTTACAAGGAAAGTTCCAATTGGCCTCTAATTCTGCTGATAGTCTTAAAGGATTAGTAGGGACTGCTCTCTCAAAGCCCTGTTTAGCCTCAAGCAGCATGCACACCAGCTACACCGGTGTCCTCACTTAGTCCAAATGTTAAAAAAAAAAAGACAGAAGGAACAGGAACAGCAACAACTCTGATGTAAAGAATGATATTCGAGACACTCACGCAACCCCGTGGACTCCATTCGAGATGCTGTGTTGACAGTGTCTCCAAACAGACAGTACCGAGGCATCGTAAGACCCACGACTCCTGCCACCACTGGGCCTGCAAACAGAGCGTGAAAGATGGCTTGAACTGGACACCTCTCTTTGGCAAGCAATGTGTTACATTATAAACCATTTTGTGTGTCAATTTTTTTTTTACGTAACCCAGTCGACTCATTTTTCTAAATCTGTTAGCATCGCGATAAAACTGAACAATACTGAATTGAATTTACTGAGCACATGACAGTGCACCACCACTTCTGTGTGCATGAAGAAAATCATAGAATTATATAAATCCAGCGTATGCAGTGTTTTAATTGGATGACAGCGCTCTAAGTGGATAGTGTTTCACTGTTCCAGGAATAAGTTCCAGACAAGGATAAAGGAAGTAAAAATACCTTCGCCTCACGTTGCCTGTGTCTCAGCCAAAAAGCTGCACTTGAATAAAAAGCAACGACTACAGTCGGTGGCCAGAAAGCTAGTACAAAGCAATGCTTTCACCATACCACTGTCACTAATATAGCCACTTCTAGTCGATAATATGTCTGAAAAACACTAACAAACGGCACTGGCAAATAGAGCCAGAATTAAGGAGAAACTGCTCTAAATGGGTGAAAACAGTGACTGGCTCGAAGGCCTTTGGTCACTGGATCATATTTTACGTATTTTAAATATTTTCATGTTATCCCTCTGATGTTCTCTGGCTGCTCGGCCGGGGATTTAAGAGATTTCCTGGTGGACAGATAGATTTTACTTGTTGCCTAGGTGACGGCTAATGGTGCAGTTCGCAGTCCTATAAGGTGACTCTCCTTGTCGAACTGCTCCCCGCCAAGCACCCAATCCAAGCAGAGTCTGCTAGTAGAACCACTAGCTGCACAGCTAACTAAGCTAACTAGCTAAAGGGCAGCTACAGTTAGCCACAGTCAGTGGTTACTTCAGCAAAAAGTAAAGGCTTTCGGTCCATCACGTAAGTCACACAGTTATTTTCTGTATAAAACATGATCCAGTTTCACGAAAATCAGTGAAAAAAGTTACATTTTATTTTTTATTCTTTAAGTAATGAGTGAGGCTTGGCCCACAGAAACATACTGAGAATACTGAGCTAGTCCTTCTCAGCTGCATACCCATAGTTAGTGGTATGTGACCGCGTGCCGTAAAGTTCTACACACTTCTCGCAGGAGTTAAAGACTCCCTTAACCCAAGTTACATGGTGCAAGAACAGCTGCTCATTGGCACGGTGTGATAATGAAAAACATGGGTTAGGGGTAGAGTTAGGGTTAGCTTTACATATGCAGCATGCTGGTGTGGATCATGATGATTCGAGCAAAGTTTATCGCAGCACAGAAAGAATGAACATATTGCTCACCGGAGTGCAGACCAATACGGATTCTGACTTTGAGATCAGGCATGTGCCTCATCTTGAAGGTCCCAATGCAATGGAGGATGTCCAGAGACATGTTGGCCATCTCAGCTGCATGACGGGTGCCGTTCCTATTGGGAACTCCTGAGGCTACCATGTAGGCATCTCCAATAGTTTCCACCTAAATACAGAAGGGTTCAATACACACAAGGTGGGTTTTTTCTCTCAGTAGTCCAACACTGCAAATTTTGAAAGTACTGGCCACCACAAAAAAAAGGGAATTCAATAAATGTTTAGTGTATTGCATTGATTAAAGAATTTTGTTAAAAAAACTGAAACAAGAACTTATTTATTTATAGAATTAACAATTTATTATATTCAATCAACTGAAAAATATTTAAAGATACCAAAAACACCCAAAAATAACAATCACCTTGTAGACATCATGCAGTCCAATGATAGCATCAAAGAGTGTGTAGAGGTCGTTCAGTAAGTCGACCACCTCGATGGGTTCGCTGAGAGCTGAGATGGTGGTGAAGCCCACGATGTCACTGAAGTACAGCGTGACCTCGCTGAAATGCTCGGGTTTGACGGGCTTGCCTGTCTTCAGTGCCTGGGCCACAGACCTGAAGGAGGAAGATGATGAGTGGAGGACGGTGAATAGACATTCAATCTAATTATGGTTTTTACTATTATTATTGATTGCAATGACTCTCTCCTCCCAATATGCAGTTAATGGTGTAATACAGGGAAGTATTTTAAATTAGATCTGATTCAACTAAATTCACAGTTAATGTAAACACAATGGTCTTTTAGATGAGGACAATTCTGATCTGAGACAGGAACAGTTTTATTGATCAGTTGCTCATACTGACACATATTACTGTAAATTTATATTTTATTTAGGACATAAATTAGTTACTGATTCATTATAAAAATTAAATGTGAGCAATCTTATAGGATAAAATCTAAAAACAGGACACAGTTGATTGATTTAATATGGTGATTTTATACTGAGCATTTGAGGTTAAACATCACTTCAAGTATATTTAGTTATTTTTTGTTATTTGTAAAATAGAATATAACCAATATGAGCCAGAAAATATTCCAGCAGTTGCTTAATGCAGCAGAACAACAGCTATATTGAGACAAAAACATAAAGAAAACTTAATTTAATAACAATCTTACAAGGATTTCTCTGTGGCCTCGACTCTGCTGCATTTAGCACAGCTGGTCTGATCTACACAGTTCATGAGAATTATTGTTAACTTTCTGCAGAAGGCCTCAGTACCACTCCTATATGTCAAGGAGCAGCCTCCATGATGCATATATGCTGTCTCTGAACTTTGACCTCCCTGAGGAACTGAAAGGAGCATCATGTATTTATTCTAGTGTAATTGTGCTGATGCTTGATGAATCAGAGCCTGACGCCACAGTTTTATTATCTCTGTTATGTGACAATTTACGTTGCTGGACACTCACTTGGGCAACATCTGAGCCAACAGTTTGTCTGTCTTCTGTCTCTCCACCTCCAGCTCCTCGGTCCTCTCTCTAATCAGATCCTCCAAGTTGGATGAGTACTGCTCCAACATGCGCAGCATAGAGTCGATGATGTTGGTCTTCTTTCCCTTGGTGATGCTCTTGAACTGTCACACGAGAAGGACAAAACAGAGACGTCATCTCAACATACAGTATAAGGAGGAGTAGATCCGGATCAAAGTGTGTTTTCAGTGTTTTTACCTGTTTGAAAATCTCCTCAAAGGTCGGCCTCTTCTCCTGCTCTTCGCTCCAGCACTGTTTCAAGACTTGTATCACGTCTATCGGGGCCTCGTCCACTGACAAAACAGGCCGACACAATGGTGGAGGATCTTTGACCTTGCTGACGATCTCTGTCAACACACACAAACAATCATGACGATACAGACAGGAACACACACACACACACAAGGCACAAACAGAAAATGTTAAACTAAAAATTAAACTCAATTGTTTATAATGTGACTTTGTGCAATTTTGTCATTTGGAATAAAAAGCTCTCAAGTGGGGAGCATGAAGTCCAGGGCAAACACATCAATTAGCGCCACAGATATTCCAAAAGTGTTCAGAAAACTGACACGGCTCCAGCACCTTCTACTACTTTCATGTGACCATCTTTGGGGTTATTGGAGCCACATCACTCACCCTTGGGTGGCATATCCAGCATGCAGAAAGGTGAAGAGCGGCAGATGACCTCCTGGGAGACGATGGAAAAGCTGTAGACATCTCCCGCGTGAGTGCCCCTCCTCCTCTGACCAGGATTCCGCAGCAGCTCAGGAGCCGTCCAAAGCAGATCTTTATTGAGAAAAAGGTGCACAGTAGACCATAGTCACACAGTGGCCATTTTCCTCTGACTCCATGCTCAGGGTGGGAAGCTCAGATGTCTGTCAAATTGCTGTTCCATGTTGTAAGTTGGAAAAGAATAAAGAATCTGACAAATTATTATCATTTCACTGTGACTGAAACAAGATTGGATAGTGAAAATCTGGAAGGACTTATATTCAAGCCATATTTCAAGGTAAAACCACATATTTTATTACCTATTAGCTTCTGGCTAAAGTTAACATTCAGCCAGTACCTAGCTAACATTCGTTTTTGATAGTGTTACATGATACAATAGTAAAGGCTAAATTAATTCTAAAATATCAACACACATCTTGTACACATTAATTTAAGTCTTGAAGTAAGGCGCATTAGATGTATTCAAATGGTTAGGAGGTGATTGATGCTAATGTTAGCTAATGGGTCCCTCCAGATTTTAACTATGACTAACCCTTAATCTTAAGTAAAGTGATATTGATTTGTCAGATTATCTACATTACCTTTACTTGCAACCTAAAAAAACAGCGGTACGACATTTTAACTTTCCACCCTGAACGTGACATCAAAAATGACACTGAAAAATGGCTAAATTCGGTTTGTGGGTGTGCATGAACTCACCTTCAGGCTTTTCCTCTTCTGTGTCAATGCTCTGGACAATCAAGATTTCACTGTACCCATAATCCGTCACCTTCAATACAAAGCGCCCATCTACCACACAGTTACGGGATTTGAGCCGACCATGGATGACGTCGCGGTTGTGCAGATACTTCATTCCCTGATGATAGATTGTGGAAAATGTGTGAGTGAAGAAAAACATGATAAGATGGGAAATTAAACAACAGTAGGTTGTTTTGTCTGTCTTTACCCGAATCAGATCCATTAACAGGGAAGACTTGAACATCCAGTCAAGACGCACTTCCTCATTGCCCAGCAGATCCTCCAAGCTGCCCCTGCTGCAGTGCTCGGTCACAATACCAAAGATCCCAGAGTCGAAGAACAGCCCCAAGAACAGATTGATGTTTTCGTGCCTCATGTCTCTGAGCTGATGGGAAGACAATCAAAACATAGAGGCTGTGTCAGGTTTGTGTCATGGATATTACTACATGTTGCAAAAGGAATATCACACAGTTTGCTATGTTTTTCAACATCTCTTTAGCTTCAAATTCAGATGGTAGTTCATCAATGTGTGATTACAGAGCATAAACTTTTGGTACACTGTGTCAGTTGTTGTTTTTTCACTTACCTTGACAAAGAGGTTCTCTGTGTTGCTGCTAACACTTGATACAACTCCAGCGGGGCATTTCTTCAACCAAACCCAGTCACCCTGAGATGTTCACAACACAACACAGTCTTTGTGAGACCAACAGCATCCAAAGGCTCAAGCGCCAAAGTGGCAAAACAGCATATCATTGAATGTGTCAAGACAAACTCGCCTCACCTCAAACACAGCAACATTCGAGCTGTCTGGTGTGGAGGCCAAGTAGCTGCGGCCGGACACTGAATGGTGAGGCGTCTTCAAATCCAGCTGGCTTCTCAAGATACTTTCGTCAGTGAGCTTCTGCTCACACACATAGTTCAAAAGAGGAAAGGTCAGCCTCAATCAGACAAAGTTCAGTAAACAAGTAAAGAATACTGTCAGTATTTTAGGAGACTCAGCACAGAACTGACCCGTTTACTGATCTGAGTGTTGATGAAGACCAGGTCATCCAGGGTCAGGACTACTTTCGATGATCCATCACCACCACCTCCAAAGCTGAACCCAATTCTGCCGCCTCTCCTGGACCAACAACAAGAAAACAATCACAATATTTTCTAAAAATCTGAGAAAATCAGAAAGATTGAACCGGATGAGATAGATCGTTCTTTGGTATTCTGCTGTACATACCTGAGACCACCAAAGAAATTCACCCCAAATCCAAGCAATGAGATGAACAAAAGGGAAAAAAATAAAAGGGTCACCGAATCCATGCCTTTAGGAAGAGAAGAAAACAACAGAGATTTTAATCGATTTGCATGAACTAAATCCAGCAACGTACAGAGCAAGAGCTCATACCAATATCTGTTGCACTCACCTCCAGTACAGGCAAAGTATGGGCTGAACCAGCAGCCTGAGTCTGAGTAGGGTGTGCTGCCTGCAAAATGGATCGAACGTATGTATTTCAAGCTCCCAGTCTTTCCATCTGTATGAATAGCCTGCAGAGAATGAGTGGAATAGAGTGTGCTGCCCATGCCGCTGTAGTCGAGCACTACATAGGGAGCTTGCATGCCTTCACCGTTCCTGCCACTCTTCAAGGGCTGATTGAAGCCTTCAAAATCAAAGCCGCCCTTGCTGTCAGCAAGAATCTGACCAGTTACCCAACGGCCTCCATCAGAACGGGCCTGCTCAACTGCCATAGCTGTGTAGTATATCATGTTGTAGATGGTGCCAAAGAATGGGGAAACCTGACAGACAAGATAGTGATGTGATGTTTGTATTAGTTTGTTTTAGATCTTTTTCTATTATCACTTAATCATCACAATATTCAGTAGAGAGTCTCACCTGCTCTGGTGGGGTGCTGCTGCGGATTTCATAGCTGTCTTGAGCATCTCTAAAGGCTTCCTGGAAATTGCGTTCTCCAGAATCCATAGTGATGGTGAGGACCCCGTCAAAGGCTTTCCGCAGCTTGGTGTCATTGCCTAACGTATAGTAATGTGCATCGTTGTAGGGTAGTGCGTAGAGTAGGGTGTCATAGGGGATGAACACATAGCCACGGTCAATCATACGCATGTCCAGGGCTGTTGTCAGAAGTTGGTACTGGGACTGACCACCAATCAGGACAGAAGGCATGCACATAATGATCACTGTTGGAGAGAAGAATGATATAAAGCTCATTAATTTGTTTGATCCATGTGGAATAAAACTTTCAAGTCTTTAAATCATCATTACATCTTCAACTCACCTCTAACCCGGTCTGTTTCTCGCACCCTTGTCAGGGCTCTCCGAGGCCCCTCCTTGTCGTCCCCCATAGTGACCACAGGGTTGACAGGTAGACCAAGGCCCCTCAAGGATGAGGCCAGCTCCTGTCCTGTGGCTTCCCACAGGTCTGTCTCCTCTGAGATTATAGCCACATGGGCCCAATGAAAGTACCGCAACACAGAGAAGAGCACACGGGATGAAAGTGGCAGTGGCCGCAGAAATGTCGGATACATCCCTCCTTTGTCCATGTTGGGTTTGAGGCAACCCCAGGAAAGAATCCCAGCGTCCCACTCCTTTGTGTACAGAGCAGCTGATGAGCAGTAGCCTGGGTTTGCGGGGCCCAGGAAAGCAGAGCCATAACCTTCCAGCTCCGCAAAGCGGGCAAGGGCACGGGAGGACTTGCAGTCCTCATTGATCAGCGTGTAGTCATACCAGTAGCCTTTGTTGAGGTAAGGGTCCTTGTTGATGCGGCTGGTGGCAAGGCGGGCTGCCAAGTCAGGGAGGGCTTTGGAGTATAACAGGTCACACGTCCAGGGTCCAACCAGGGCCACCTTGAAAGTGGTCGCCCAAGCTTGACAGGGCAGAATTAAGAATAGGACTAAGGGCAAAAGAAGCCAGTACCCCCCGCAGCTCCGAAAGCATTGGGATGATGGCAACTGTGGTTTAGATGACAAAGATCCTGATGACAATGATGATGAAGCTGCTATTGATTTAGACTGACTACATTCACTGGAACTGTTCGTATCCACTGTCCGCATATGTCTTTTTCTCTTCACTTTAATTGAGTCGTGCTGCCATCGTGGATGGTAGGACAGGTTGTGCAGAAAGCGAGGGTCTCTGTGACTTGCCATCTCCTCACACAGCTATTCTGATGCTTTAGACACAGAAGAGGAGTGCAGAGTTTATGGTGATTGGTGTGGCAGTGAGTGTGTCTTTGTGGATGGGATTGTCTCCCTTGGCACTCAGCAGGCTTCTAGTCCAAAACTGGACAGCTGATGAGACGACCCCAAGCCATCACTACCTCCAGAAAATAAGAAGTAAAGGGGGAGAGAATGAGAAAATTAGTAGCGTGACAACTCAGTGTGTTCTGTTTCTGTGAAGTCTCAGGGTTGTCTCCAGGACACAAACACGATCCCTGACCTCAGCTTGCTTTTCTCTGATCTGTTTTGTTTAACAGAATGTGATGTTGAATCTTATCAACCTCCATCTGTCACCTAGGACAGGGTTGCCAGAGCACCCGGTGCTCTTGCAAAGGGAATTAATGGCATGTGTGTGGCAAGCTGATTAGCTCTGCCGGGACCACAGAGTTTATAAAATCAAGTGCCAGGTAACGTGTGGCTAAATCTGGTCCCGGTGTCTCTATTTGGTCTTATTTCCCTTCTAAAGTCAATCTCTTGAGATCTTCTCAGTCGACCATTTCTGGATGATTCTTCTTCTTCAAGTCAAGTCACCCCTAGGATTCTTGAAAACAGCATCTTTATTTGTGTTACCTGCTGGAAATGTCTCAAGATTAAATCAAAGTATGATTAAGCTAACACTGGTGTTCAGTTCAGATTAGAAAGATAGTCAGTCCCTATCAATGTTCAAAAATTAACAGAATTTAGACTTTATTGCTGAAAGGCAAGAACAAAACAAATGTTTTTGCTGCTTTTATTGCATGTAAATAAATGATAACTACTGGACTAGACCACTAGAACAACAATATTGTGCATTTCTTACTGTTACCACACAGTAACAGGTGGTCACTGACATGGTCACTGACATGATTTTATGCTTGAAAACCTACTTTTAAATCCTGTTTGTGACTAACAAAAAGACATAGCCGATGCTTCAGTCTGTGTTCAGAGATACGCTTTTTAAAAATGGCTGCCCATGTCAAAAGTATTGACATGACAGCTTGGCAAAAAACCTGACCAACCTGCCAGTGGTGAGGGGGATTTCTATTGTAGCTGATTCTAAAATTCTGATCATTGCAAGCGCAGCTTGATTGGAATAAAATTCTCCCACCAATACAATGTTGGTTTATAAAGACAACTCCAAATGTAACACTTTGATTTATTTTCAATTGTCTAAGCCTGTCACCATGACTGAGGGCATGGCCTGGGCATTGGACCAAAATATAAGGTTGTTTTGAAATATTTTGATGGTATGATCACAGTTATTTAATATGACAAGGTAATCGTGCCATGGAATTTTTACATCATCCCATGTCTATAAACCATCTTGTTACTTTTCTAAAAGAGTTTCATGATATATACTAACTTACCATACATACATAGTGGGACCACTGTGGTGGTCTGGTGTGATAATGTTCCTAAATGACCTCAATCATTGTGGCATTTTCGTCCTGCAACTTCTCTTTCCTTGTGAGCTGACACACACACTTATACCGATGTACAGTATATAGATCTGCATAAGCTGATATTGGCCCGTGTAAGGCCTGGATGATTTAATGGTCTAGCTCTTGTAAACCACTTGTGGTTCAGATATGACATATTAACTGCACTAAATACGACCTGGCCTGATTTCTTTCCTTATCGTCAAGCTGAGATGTAGCAAGACAGTGACGACTGACAAGCCACCTAAAGTGGCTAATACTCACCTTGGCTTATTGGTTGCTAATAGGTTAAGAGGAGCACTGACGAAAATTCTAGCCTCACACTAACTGCTGCTCTGAAAATAATAAATAGGTCAAATTATAATCCCTCAAAGCCCCTTTTACTTTAAATGTACAGAGCAATGGGTCTATAAGACTTGTATGAAGGGATAAGGCATAAAGGGACATTCCAACAGTTTCTGGAGTGGATAGGTCGGCTGCAACAGATTTAAACAAGCTTACAGTGACACAGAATGATGGATGAATTATCTATTATCGATTATCTATTATCTATTACCCACAATACTGAAAAAATCACAGTGAATATATATTTGATAAGAAGCAATTCAGACCTGAAGTAGCTTTTCTACATGGGAGCCATGTCAGTGTTGGAGCCTGTTGTCGTATAGCACCATTCAATTTCCAGGTGGAATAGCAGGAGCAGTTATCTTTGTTCGTCCATTGGGAAAAAATATCGTAGGTAATCCGAATGGCATAACAAGTACAAATAATAAAAATGAAAATAGAATAAGATTATCTCCCCTTGCATCCAAGTTCCTCAATGACAAAACTGAAAGATCTCCTCATTCCAGTGGTTTGGTCTTCAGTTCTTGCTGTCCCTGTTTTGGACTGGGACCTACCCCAAACCACAGAGCGTGGGACGGTGTGTGTGAAGAGGCGCAAGCCTGAACCAGAGTTCGGATTGGTAAAAAATAGCTTGGCAGAGAGCTGGGGAGAGGTAACAGGTAAAAAGAAAGGGAGGAGTGGGAAGGACTGGTAAGCTTTGACTTCTCAGCCCTCTTTAGCCTTTAATCCATACTAGTGTGGGAAGAGTGTGTAGGGGGGGAGGGCCGGAGGAGATGTTAAAGAAGGTGAAAGTAGAGACCCTGGTGCTGATGTAGCCGAGAACATCTCTAAATCTTCACAACTATTTTTACAAACAATCTGAGCTGTAATTGGCAAAATAATGAGACAAACAAACCATTTTATTGGTGTTTGAGCCATGCTGAATTTCAGTCAGCATCAATAGCATCTCTACTGTAAGATTAGGGGAACAGAAAAGAGCGTGAGTGAGGGTCTACTGAGCAATTAAAGTGCTACAGCAGAGTTATATGAGGCGACAGGTGCCTTAATCACTGCACCTGCCTGGGTTCTTACATGCAATCCTGCAATTCAAAGTAGCCATCAGCGACAGTCGGCTTTGTGTGAGGAGGTTTATTAGATTAATTATATTCTTTGCTGTGGGTACATTTAAAGCTGAGAGAAATAAAGTAGGGAGTTTGGTGAATGATGGAAGACGATAAGGAGCGTGAACCCAAACTGAAGACAAAGTTCATAGATTTTGAAAATTGAAGTTCTGGAAGTCTTAGGTTCTAGAAATGAATGACGAGTTTCACACAAGATGAACCTTTTTGTAGTCCTTTTTCCATAATGGATAGGAGAGCAGGTATCTGAGGAGCTCTCTTTCATCAAATAGTAGTTCTGGGTATGTAGAGGAGGGACTGTAAATTATACTGCGGCCTTTTTTCCGTAGTTGTTCGCAGCTCTGACTACAACAATAGCAGTTCAATGCATCAATCAAATAAATCTGCCGATCCTCAAAATTTGTTTTAGGTTGCATAAATAATTTCCTCACTAATCTGAACCTCACACCAGATAAAATACCAGAAAATGTTAACGGTGAATGAAGCTTTTGTCACATTCAATAAAATATGTCACAGTATCTTTAACATGTCCAGATTTCTTTCACATCATCCGAGGCGTCATGACCCTGCTGACATCTCCACAGCCTCCCTCCCTTCTCGAGGTCAAGCTTCAAACTCTGGGTAAGATAAGAGTCACAGAGCAAAGATCAACATGAGCATCTCGCATACGGGGAGCGGTGCTAATAAAAGCAAAATAACTATGTGAGCCGGAGCCGAGGGCCGAAAATATCTCGTGGTAAGCCACTGAAAGTCTGCTGTTGCTCTGTTGACCTGCAGCTCTACAGCTGGAATTTAAGCTTATCAAGGGACAAGAAAACTGAGAAAACATTCAAATATGAAGATGATACAGCACAAACATCCCTCTGACGTCACCTCTGCCGAGCTTAATAAGCACGAAGATGGTCTCTGTTAAATGTGACGGTGTGTGTGTTCTTGTTTGCCCTGTCTTGCGCATTGTTTGCACCCTTGTTGAAGTAATCAGATTAGACAGGTGAGGCTGTACTAAACTGATCTGCTGCCTACAAGCCTCTTAGCGACATGGCTAACGGCACTGACAGAGATCACTTCAAAGCAAGGTCAGATGTACAGCTGGCCAAGTTGAGAAAAAAGCTAGTTTGCTACAGTAATGTTGGACAATACTGACAGGAGGAGACCAACACAGCTGATCTGTCATTTTCTTTTTATTGTTGTTATTAATCTGTAGCCTAAACTACTGAAACACAGCCATATCGCCGTGTAAAGAGACGGGGCGCTCGGTATTTGTTGAAAGATGTGACAAAATGTGTCTGTAGACTTGCTGCATCCGTCCAAATGCACTCGATCTACATTTGAATGAAATCCGTCCTCAGCAGACAGTGTGAGACTGGCAGGTGTTGGTCACATGACTTTTTAGTACATCTCTCCTGGAATTCTCTATTTTCTTCTGTGAAGCTAGTTGTCAACGTCAATCAATCACATAACAGGAACTGTGGGAGGGAAAAGGCAGGAGCTTAGACACTTGACTCCTCCTTGACCCCATGTAAGCGATGGAGCAAATTAATTGGCTGCCTCCCTCGTGTGACATCACTTAATCGTTCAAGGATCACCGGCTTCCCTGGAACGTCCCTGAAAAGCATTTGATAGTTATTTAACTGTGCAAGTAGGTAACAAGGAAACCTCCTGTCTGTGTTCGTCATCACGGGGGCGGACGGCTTATTCTCCTCAAGTTCCATCCTGTATACCTGTAACTCCACACCTTCCAGACATCATTATGTTCTGTGGCAAACTGTCTTGTCCAGTGAGTTTAACTTTATCTTAGAGGTTATGTTGCACTTTCTACTTGTCTGTCGTATTTGTATACACTCTAACACCGCTGTGTTGTGGATTTTCTTTAACACCTTATAATAGATGAGGGAAACTATCAAGTAACTATACCGTTACATTCGCACACATCAAGTCTCAAGTGAGCAGGTGTCTCACTGTAGATGTCTGTGTCTCAGTGTCATCCAGGTGTCGTTGTGGACTGTTGGGGAGCTGCAGCACCCTCTGCTGGTTCACAGCTATTTGACTGCAGACATCATCAGTTTAAAGGGGATTCATGTAATAATTTGTAGCCATTTACGCGCATCAATCAATTTTATGTGAGCAAATTGTGACATTATATGAAAGATGAGACCTTCCCCGTCTCACTCCGTTGCCTTTACAAACCTGCGGACGATGTGCTTAAGTTGTTTCATGCTGAAATGTGGATTTCTTGGTCAAGGACTCGGGTGACAACAGTCCAAAAGATGTGACAGAGAGCAACAGTAGCTAACGTTACTTTAGAAATGGAGTCTGATAACATAAACTAACGACCTGCTTCAAGAACAACACAGAAGTTACGCAGAACCCCTTTAAACAGGCCTCTCTCTTTGACATTAGACATTGAAAGACATTTCTGTAAAGCAGTTTTTACCATATTTTATGTTCGCTCTTCTGTCTATTCTAAGAGCACAGGTGCAGCTGGCTGTGAAAGGAAGAACAAATTCATGTATTGATAGTCATGCGATAGTCATATTAGTGTGAATGCTAACAAGCATTCTGGAATTTATTAAAGTTATTATCATTCCAGCTTCCGTACGTTTTTCGTCTCGCTTCTTTTTAAGAGTTATCATCACAGTTTTAGTTTTAAGGATTTTTAGCTCGCCTTCTGAGTTTATAATGGGTGTGTATTGCGTGAGCTAGAGTGCGTGACATCATCACTAGAGTGGAGAGCAGCTGGAAAAACTGGAGAAAAAATTATCTTCAGCTTGATGTGGATCCCACATCTTTTACTTCACATAGACAATATATACATAGATATGTAGAGAATCTTGTTTGCTTTCAGTTGATGGTCTTATTTCAGATGTAGGACTTACACTTCTGGCTGTAGAAACCCTAGAGCGACAAGCACACCAGCAGCTCCCCCATAAGCCGCAATGTTAATTTTGAGCCTACATTTCTGGAGGAGAGCAGATGGTACTAGTTTTGTCTCTCGCTCTGGCGCCCTCAATTTTCATTCTACAGAAATAAAAAAGACATCACAGGATTCAGCAATGTCTCCTGTTACTCCCCATATAAATATTTTTGGCGAGAACCATTACACTTTTTTCAAAACCCGCAGGAGTTTGGGAGACATTTTCCCATTCATTTTTACGGGGGACATCTTCAACTTTAGCTCTGCTGCTGCTCCAGCACATGTTCAGCTAGAGAAACTGTTCAGCTATCAAACTGTTTACCTTTTTAAGCTCTTTCAGCCTCTCTTACTTTTCAGCTTTTCAGCCTTTTCAGCTTTTTACAAAAACTCATCTTTCTGCGTTTTCAGCTTTTTCAAACATTCAGCTTTACGTTCAGCTAGAGAAACCGTTCAGCTATCAAAATGTTCAACTTTTTTTTAAGCCCATTCAGCCTATTACTTTTCAGCCTTTCTGCCATTTCAGCTTTTGAAAAATTTCAGCTTTTTCTGCAAATTCTTGACCATTCATTCTTATAGTTTTATGCCTTTCCGGCGAGTGTTTTCCAGTACATTCAGCAGATTTTTCGACATCACTTCAGCCGTCAGCATTCACACTGTATTTTCGCAGGAAATGCAAATGTTTCTAGTTCACATTCAGATTTTTAGTCTGTGAGTGCTGCTACTTTTTTTTCTGTTAAACTTGCATCAGAAAAACACCAGATTAACCAGTTTGTTAAAATAAATTACCGTATTAGTTAGTAATTAGAGGGTTTAGTGGGCACAACCTGCTTGAAAATAGTGAAGGCATTTAAGGACGAGCTCAGCTGAGGCAAGACCACTGAAGTAGATAGGGATTTGTGCTGGAATGTAAAAAAAACACAAAAAAAAAACAGCTAAAAAAAACAAATAATTGACCTAAATGGCTTAATCTCCGGAAGCACAGAGACCAAGCTCAAGCACCAGTTTCGGCTCTTTTAACTTGACAGCTTCAGTGAAGATTTAGGCTTTAAGAAAATGGTGTAAATTATATCTTTCCAAATCAGAATTCCAATCTTGGGGCTCCTGGAGGCTTGGACTTCACTGGACAAACTGTATGGAGCCATTTTATTTGATTTTTCAAGCATTTTTTTAAGTAGATAGTGACTGAAATGTCATTTTTGGATGAACTGGTCCTTTAACACAGTGCACGACATGCTGCTCACATAATAACCATAGGAGTGAGAGACTGTGCTCACTTGGTCACTTCATCTAAGTGCTAAATGCACACGTTAAGATCATATTTGTGCGTAAGATACGAAGGGATATTAGGCCACAGTACTCCCTTGTGTCACACATATTATCCAAAATATAACAACACAATTACTTCCATCATCTTCCATCACCATTCATCAGCTGCTGACATCAGAGCCTGGGAAAATGTCTTGTGATTTCATTTTATTTACGTTGTTCAGTGTTCAAGGTTAAGAAAATCACACATCCGAGACGAACTAAAACACGCAACGGAAATGACTGAATGGTTCACGTACTGCTGGAATCCGTGGACTATCGCAAACATTATCACTCGGGCGTATAATCAAGAGCATTTTCAGTTTATCAAAGTACAGACTCTGTTTTGCATGAAAAGGTTAGGACTGTTTCTGCGGATGTTAAACCCTGACAGATTGTGACGCGGTAAAGACTTATCAGCTGACAGAGTGACTGTGTCATGTTCACAACTATGTTATCATCTCCACTGCAGCTGCTGGAGGAGTCACGGTTTTGTCTTGGGGTTTAGTGATTAGATGCGAGTAATGACGATGGGTAATTTGAGTGAATGTGCTCTAGTGGCCTAACGTGACCCCCATGCTGCATCCTATAGCGTGTTAAAGGAGCGCCCCTCTAGTTGTACACCCCGAGTTCAGCTTACTGAGTGTCGCACAGCCTCTGGAAACAGTTGCATCATGTTTTCAGTTGCCCTTGCTTTGGTGATGACTTCCAGTATTCTGTTTTCTAAATGTTGCTTTCTGTGAGTTGTCCAACTGGACTGACTGGAGTGTTCTGTTAAGGTAAACATCCTCTTAAGTTCAGCTTAGTCTGGTGTTTGAGACTTGCGGGACTCAGGTGCAGCATGTGGCTCCAGGGGTGTTGCTCAAGTTTTACCCTCACGACAGCAGCACACACACAGGGAGGGGGGTGGAGCGATGAAGGAGGAGCACTATATGAATAAGTTGTCATTTCCTCTGACATAAAATTAGGATTGACCACCTTTTTAAACGCGTTTCACACAGCAGTCCTGCTCAGTCCGGAGCTCTGCTGCAAAATGCAACTCACCGACGCACTGACCATTGTTGGGGGATTCGCTGTTGTTTTCCACCTGCTGAGGCTGGCCTGGAAATGTTGGTGTGGATTCAGAGAGTTTATTCTGTCAGCGCGTTGGCAAGTGGATTTAAGGACATATGGGAAATGGGCAGGTAACGTCAAAGAAAATGTTTTTTAACGCATTATGCCTTCATAGCTACTCAATCTCTCTCTCGCTCTCTGTGTGTGTGTGTGAAGGGCCAAGTGCGAACGAGAGCACAGGTGCATGATGGTAATCTTATTAAAAGACTGTTATTGAATGACAGAGGGCAGAAAAAGCCAACAGCACAAATTGGGCTTCCTGCCTGTAAAGGAGCTGTTCACATTCCAGCTTGATGGGACATTTCCGTCTCATTGCCTGCAAGCATTTTAATTCTCTGCAGATACACATCAACGTCGGTTTAAATTTAGAGTCAATTTTTATTTATTTCTGACATTTTTGCTGTTGGAAAAACTAATTTGGGGTCCAAACAGTACACACAGAAGAAGATGTGTCTCTGGTGTCTGAACGAGCAGGATCTTATTCAAATACTGCAGAAGAGAGTGTTTTTCCTCTGGCGAAACGACAGGGGATGTTTTCCTCTCACTTTTCCTCTCCCCTGTGCCTCTTTTAGAAGCCTGAACACTTAGAGTGCAGTTGGCTCTGGTTTACACTTGGAATATTTCGCAACCAGTATTTGTACCTGAGACAGTGTGGCTCACATTTGACATCAGCATTTTGACGGGCAGGATTTAAGCCGCGCAGATTGTTTGAGATTAAAGAGTCGTACGGAATATTTTTCGCTAAAATGGAAGATTTAGAACTGCAAACTGAGTGAGAGACATGTGGAAAATCTGTCTCATATTTTGTGGTCAAAGAGCTTGTGGTCGCTGTGTCAAAAGTTCTAGATTACACATTTTCTTACGCCAGAGGAAATATTACACTGGCCCTAGACGGCTGCGTAAGAACGTGGCAGCAAAAATGTGTCTTGGTAATGAAGTACACATCTTGTAAACTTCCATCATGACAAATGTAAATAATGTAGGTTTTTATAATTGTAAAATGAATGTAAAATGGATTCCTCTGACATGTGCCTTCTCCCTTGTGCAGTTGTCACTGGTGCCACGTCTGGCATAGGTAAAGCTTATGCCACAGAGGTGAGTCTCAAATTTCCTTTTTTTGATGTAATCCATTATTTGGTCCAAGTTTCATGCTAGGATGGGAAGAGTTTGTTAAAACTTGTTTAGAAGAGCTTTGCAGAGTCTTGAATGCCACCAACCCTGTTCGTCTGCATGTCATCTTCCAGCTGGCACGTAGAGGCCTGGATGTTGTTTTGGTGAGCAGATCTCATGATAAGCTTCAGATGGTCGCCAAAGAGATAGGTGAGTCAAACGTAAAAAATACCGGTGCGCTACAGCAATGTTCCCATCACAATAAACGCCTTTGTCATTTCTTGTGTTTCTTGTAATCCAAAGTGCTCTTTGTCTCCTTCAGAGGATCAGTATGGACGAAAGACTCGCACCATCCAAGTTGACTTCACAGACGGCCACAGTATCTACCCTGCTATAGCCAAAGGACTGCAAGGACTAGAGATTGGAATTCTGGGTAATGGGAAATAAAAAGCTTATGAAGTTATTCAGATGCTTTGTAAGTTTAGAAATAGTTGAAAAAAAAAAGACGTGACAGCCTCAAACTAACCAATTAATAAAGTTCCCATGGTTGAACGTACTTAGGGTTCTATGTTCCGAAGTTCCTTTGTTCCCAGCGTGCTATGTTCCCCAAACTCCTAAGTATGTTCTGAGGGTTTTATGTTCCCCAAAACCTATGTTCCCAGTGTCCTACATCCTTAAGGTCCTATGTTTCCAGTGTCATATGTTCCCAAGGGCCTTTACAACCACGGTTATGTGTTCCTAAAATTCTACGTTCCCTGAGCCCTATGCTCACAAGGCCTTAATTTCCCAAGGTCCCATGTACCCAAGGTCCTATGTTCCCATATGTTCCCAAGATGCACCCATGGTTATGTGTTCCCACGATTCTAATGAGCCAAATGTTCACTAACAAAGGTTCTTGTTGTTTGTGTCTTTGTCACCACACAGTCAACAACGTAGGGATGATCTCTTCTGATGATTTTGCCTATTTCCTGGAAACGCCAAATATTGAACAAGTAAGTTTTGCATCTTCAAATGTCCTTTTTCTGAAGACAGTACACTGCAGGATTTATTTCTCCTGACTGAGGCTGTTCACGTTTGTGTCTGATTTGTAACTCACAGTTTCCCCTCGTGTGTTTTCTACTCGCCAGAAAATCACTCAGGTTATCAACTGTAACGTGCTGTCTGTCCCTCAGGTGAGACATCTCTGAATATTTACTTTGTGTGTTTGTTCATTCACCTTCTCTTCTTGTATCTGAACACAGTTTTGTCTTTTCGACTGCATAAAAAAAAAAGATAATTATTTATATTGTCTTCCCTTAGATGACCAGACTGGTTCTCCCGGGCATGGTTGAAAGGTATCGCCACAAAGCTCCAGATGTTAACCATTGATATGAAGTAATGAGAACAGGATGTATTTACTGATTGTTGTCTTCCATCTCCTTGCCAGAGGGACAGGGCTGATCATTAATATCTCATCTGAAGTGGGCGTCCATCCACAGCCTTTGTTGTCCCTTTATTCGGCCACGAAGGTACTTTCTCATCCAGATATCCTGTGAATCACACGCATACATTCATTTAAACACATGCCGACCGGATCACTCCTACACCTTCACTGATCCGTGCACAGGTTCATGACAACACTCGGCCGCTGGTTCTGCTTGTTCTTCTGACTGACTCTCTTCTATATTTCAGGTTTTTGTGACACATCTCTCTCGCTGTCTGCACGCTGAGTACAAGTCGAAGGGGATTACGGTTCAGGTAAAGTATCTGACACTCAACGGAATTCTAAAACTTACAAAGATCATTCACAGGTACTACGAAAATACTACGAAATCATCATGTACTGAAGTAATCATTTAACCTTAAAACAGATGATTTCAACCTACCAAAGCAAAACAACCTGTTACAAGATTTCTTCACAAATAAATGTCAGTGTCATGAATAAAGGAAGAACAATGCAGATCACTCAACTAGACATCGAAAACTTTTGAACACTTGATTGTAGAAAAATGTTGTTTTGTTTGTACCTATTTTACAGTAAGAAAGACCAAATAGTAGACAATAATGGCTTTTTAAAGCTCAGATTTCAGAGTGTGCATGGTATTATTTTACCAAAGCCTTGTTCTCAGCCACATTTCAAAGATGACTCACTGACATTTTTTTAGGCCAATCAATTCTGGAGTTAAAATAAATAAATAATTAAATTATTTTGTGCGTAAACACTTTTGATTGGGATCAATTTGTTTATAAAAAAAACTAAAAAAAAACAAACTTGTCAGCACTCTCTGGTGGACAAACCGTGTAATGGAGACAGTTTCTAAAAATAACCAAACATGTCTTATGGCTTTTTTTTTTTTGTGGCTTTGTGTTTTTATTGGTTGAACAATCATGGAGGTTATTAAATGAACCTTTGCCCCCTGCTGCTGCTGCTCTCACTGACTCAGTTTGTCTGAATGTCTATCTGAATAAACTGGGAAACTTTCATGGCAATACATTTTTTTACTGTATCCACCTGTGTCTTACCTTGAAATGATGATTTAAAGGGAGGTTCAAACTGTCCAACCGTCTTTCCCCAGTGTGTCAGCCCTCTCCTGGTGTCCACCAACATGACGCAAAACATGCCAGTTAACAGCTTCGTGAAGAGCGCTCCAGGATTCGCCCGTGACGCCTTGAACACTGTGGGTTACTCCAGCCACACCAGCGGCTGCCTGTCCCACGCGCTCCAGGTCAGAGATACCAGGGACTGCTGCATGATGTTACACATTAAACACATCAACATTAGTTAGTGACACATTAAATAAAGTTGTCTAAGTCTAAGATTATCAGCTGCTGCAGCCTCTTAATGCCTCCCTCTTCTTCTTCCCCATCAATCCACAGGATGCAGTGATCGCAATCCTCCTGCCTGACTGGCTGCGTATGTCGACGGCCGTCATCAAAAAGCTTAGCAGGTTTGCAGAGGTCAACAAACATAAAAGAATAATGGAGAGGAAAAGTGAAAAGGGGGAGTAGTCGTCCGCCTCCTTCTGCACGGAACGAAGCTTACTGACACGATTGTGACTTTTAGAGCTCAACACAGGCATTATTCACTTTTCACATCCATAAAATGTAATACCACAGCAAGGTTTCTGTAATAAATAGGATATATTATACCAGTAAAAACTGTAAAATTGTATTTATTTATTCTCAGTTATTGTATCAGTAGGGCAGCATACCAGAGTGTCTTTTTTCTATTACAAACGCAATCTCTGTTTCCATTAAAGCCATCTTTTAAATACACATTTTCTGTTTATTTTACATTATTACAGTTACAAAGATAACAATGCACAGTACATTTGGCATTTCCCCTGTGACACACAGCGATTTAATATGTACAACTACGGACCGTTAGTAGATATGTGTCAGTCTTTTAAGGCTTTCTCAGTGACCCATTAACCACAGCTCGACATGGAACATGTCAAAAGGGCAAAGCAAAGTCCTGCAAATGGCTTTTTTTAGCAACTTCTGACCTGTTTTTGTTTAAAGGTGTATGATCAACCACGTATAACTAAACAGGATAAGACTGCAGTAACAGATTATTCCGTATTTTGTAAATATGGCAAATTAAGGCAACATTATGTAACTTTTTCTACCTTAAAATAACAGTTTTGATGGTACAGTGTCTGTCTCAGCCACTCCGCTTCTTTACCACTTGTTTCTGCACTATGTATCTTCAGTGAGAGCGCAGGATCACAGCGATACATACAGGTTTACCTCAACGTACAAGTTTTCAACACATAACATTGTTATGTCTGGCAAATTTGTACAGACCTGTGATTTGTACTTACGACAGTGGTGCTGCACTCAGAAACTGGGGGAAATTGCACAATTTGTACATCACATGGCTTTAAATGTTGTAAAAATGTGACAACTCTTGACCGAATCATCATCGGTACCCTTTTAACAAAAATCCAACAGTCTTTTTTTAAGTAAGCACATACAACAGCAACAAATGCTGTTCATCATGAGGTGAAACGCACTAAACGGCTCCCTTTGTGAAGACATGATACACAGGTAACAGTAAAAACAAACATGTTTGAAGTGCGTGGAAGACGAAGAAAGAAAATCAGAACTCAGTTCAGCTCAGAAACAAAAACTCTTTGGATCGATTGGTCCGGCAACCAGCAGAAATGTGGGGAAAAGGAAGCAGCAAAACCAAAACACATAATTGTCAGGCATTGACACATTAAGATTTAGAAACTGAACCACAAAGGTAAGTTGTAACTATGGTCAATCGTTATTACAAAACACCACAAATTCATCATTTCATCCCTGAAATTATATATAGGTATTTCTATATTCATGTCAACAACCCGTATTACTCAAAACAAACTGTTTCTATGTTCCGAGGCGTCTTTGACACGTTTTGACTTCTGTCTTACTTCAAAAGACAGGCGTAAAGCTAATGCAAACAAGTGGTTATATCAACATTAATCATATCTGCAAACGTTAGTATTCTCCCATTTGCTGGCTCGAGCCAGTTCAAGTATATGAAAAAAGGAAAATATCCTATTTGAATGCAAAAACCTCACGTGGCCTATTTTAAAAACACCTGTAACTTTTCTAAGCTTGCATTACGTGAAGGTCTAGTCACTGGTGCTACATACTGTACCTTGGATCCACTTTTCATTACATTATGTGTTAATTTAACATGGAACTAGAGGTTTAACTTATGTTACTGCATGACACAATATGAACGAAACTCGTGCTCACAGGTCAGTGTAAGTGACAGGTGTGACACCGTGAATCAGGAGCGTCGGCCCTAAATTATTGGTGACTGCTTCCATCTGAGCCAGGTACTGCTGCGCCTGGCTGTGATGGGCGGGAGGTCGGGGCAGATACAGGAAGCGAACGGCGGCCGGCGAGCTGTGCTCCATCAACATAGAGTTCACTGCCGACAGGAAGTCCTCGGACAGAGCTCGCGTTGGCTCCTCCTCCGCCTGACTGTGGTGCTGCACCACGGAGTCCCACGGCACGATCTTTATCGACGCCCTGATCCTCAGCTTCTTCAGCAGCTCTCGGAACGTCTCTTCGTTCACCACCCAGCCCTGGTCGCTGGACTCGGTCTCCACGTTCAGGAAGATTCTCATCCTCGCGTTGCGCCACTTGCTGGACATGTTGAGCACGCAGGCCATCTGCAGCAGGAAGAGGCTGCACACGTCCTCGTAGTCGCGGCTGCCTGGCTGGAGCAGGTTGAGAGGCCACACATCCAGAGTCCGCTCTGAACCGTCCACCTTGCTGTCTTTACCCTCTCCCTCTAACTGGAAGAAATATCGGGCGAGGCACACGTTCTTGTTCATTTTAAGGGCGTCAGAAATAATCCCTACGTACTCCTCCGGGGATAGCCACCGTGGGCTCTCCACATGCCGCACAGGAGGGAAATGCGCCTGCAATGAAGGCAAGTCGACCCCGAAATTGTATTCTCCCTCACTCGTTCGTCCAAGGGAGGAGTCGCAGAAGGCGGTGTCTTGCAGGAAGAAGTCCTCAGGAGTGCAGCTGTCGTAGAAACCCAAAACCAGTGTGTTTGGCTTCATGCCACCTTAAGGAGAGGAGCACAAGAGTCAGAGGGTGCAGACGAAGCAACATCATAATCTGTGCTGACTGCGAGCGCGCAGAGTTTACCGAGGCCTGTGATGCGCAGCAGATGCTGCGTTCCCTGTCTGACGGAGGGAGACAGCGTCAGGTCCACAAAGGCCTTCACCCCGAGTTTATCGACGAGGCTCAGCCAGAAGTTGTACTGCTGCTGGACCGGGTCAGCTGGCAGGGAGTCTGAAACACGGGACGGGCAGAAATCAGTTTA
Organism: Lagodon rhomboides; assembly: GCA_039737535.1. Taxonomy (NCBI): domain Eukaryota; kingdom Metazoa; phylum Chordata; class Actinopteri; order Spariformes; family Sparidae; genus Lagodon; species Lagodon rhomboides. The sequence goes on along the minus strand of CM077795.1, from coordinate 8,398,140 downwards.
CTGCATAGATCTGAGTAATACAAAGAGTCATTCAACGCAGGGCTTCATTTAAGAGACGCAACACTACAGGACACATTTCAGCAGAACTGTAGGAAGGACGCAAGTAAACAGTGGTAGATGAAATACTACTGAATGTAACAATATTCAGTCTGTAGTAAAATGTTCCCAGATCTGATCTATTATGATATATCACATTATGAGGTCACTAGCACTAATGCATCGTTGCATAAGTAGCATTTCACTGTGGTTGCTTGTTTAGGTGGAACCAGTTCTGATGACTTTTTTGTACAGTTTGTGGAGCTGTTGGCACGTTATAACGTTTCGTTTCGATACATAATGCAGTTTTATTTTGGCGGTCATTAGGCACACAGGGTTGCACATGTTGGGGGCACGGCTGAAAGGAAGGGGGACCATACATTTCTCATCAGACCGGTAATCTAAAAGAAGAGGGAAAAGTCATTACGACACAAGATTGGTGACAGATGTAATGAAATCAACGGGAGATGTATGGCAAAACACACTAAACCCAATGAAACCAACAAATGTCGTATGACTTCTGGTGAAGAAATGCCTCCAGGAAATGAAAGAACACACCTCAGAAAGTAGGTAAAAGATAGATTAGAGCCAAAAGCTAACAAGCTTAACTACAGCTATAAAAAACCGTTTGGTCAGCGTCAGACCGTTCCAACTTTACCTCTGTATAGTGTCTCAAAAGGCTCACAAGATAAATCTGAGTGAGTGTGAGATGATTCATGTTGTAAGAAAGAAGAATTAAAACAGAAATGCTGATTTGTTTTTGGAAATACTGGATAATTTGACCTCTTTTCAACCTGTCCTGAGCCAAAAAGGAGAATTAGGAACCCCTGATTGGATCTTTAATAATGTAATGAATTTTGCTATTAAAGGAAATAAACTGTTATCATAATTTTTCAGGATCATTTGTCTTGTCTCTTTTTTTTAACTTAATCTGAAATGTAAGTAGTAATGTAATGTAGTGGAGTAGAAGGTAGCATAAAACGCAAATACTCAAAGTTCCTCAAATTTATAATTAACAACAGTACTTGAGTAGATGTTCTTAGTCACATCCCACCACTGCAAGTAAATGATCTATTCATTAGGAACTTGATGACTTTGTAATGTGTCCTAACGGTCACCAGGGGGCAGATAGGCAAACTGTGAGTTAGTGAATGAGTCTCTCTGTGTACTTCGGGTGATTCACATAATTTATTTTCATAACGTTTGGAAAGAATGTGTGTCTCTTTAGCAAAATAATCACTGGTTTAACTCCCAGGTGTGACGCAACAGTGGTGTAGAGAAAACGTGTTCTTTGATTAATAATGCAAGAGAGGCAGCAGATGGAAAGTGAAAGCCCAACAGGTTGCCCGTCTATGATGGCGCCAGTGGACTTCAGGTAAAAGAGAGTTCAGCTTCGGTGGCGGTGATGAAACCATAGAGGAAAATGATTCAAAGATAAGAATAATTCAATACTGCGAGCTGCAGATGGCCATCGCAGGCAGAGAATTACCCAGGTCTCCCAGCTGCACGTGGCCCAACACAAACAGCCCTCCCTTCTTCAGCTGGTTGACAAACAGGATGAGCTGACAGGAGGAGCGAGGATTGGCCACCATCAGCAACACCTGCGGCCTCCAGAACTTCACGTGGTCTTTCCTCACATCCAGCATCAACAGATACTTACGCACCTAAACCGCAAAAAAAGGGAAACGGCACTGTTGTCAAACTGCGTGTCTGATAACGTGAGTGTGAGTGTGTGTCTGCAGGAGTCCAGATACCTGATGGAAAATGAGAGCCTGGCTGATGTAGCCCCAGCTGCTGGTGGGCGATCTGAAGTGGAGGAAAAGCAGCAGCACCAACAGGAGGACGATGCTGCCTGAGGAGTACACGGGGTTGATGACGAACATCATCACTAAACAGCTCAGAATCCCCAGCAGGCAGGTGTGCCAGGAGAAGAGCTGGAAAGTCGGTCTGTTAAACACACAGAGACGAGAAAAAACGGAAGCGGCAGAGAGGCAATAAATATCACGTTTATTGTCCCGTGAAATATACGACAGCGAGATACCGAAGTCAGGCTGAGAAGGTTATAAATCTATATGATGTGACGACTAGTGCCAACATTATTGGCTTAGTTTGAAATCTCATGTACTGATCACTAGGAAACAGCTTGTGTTTTTAGCTAGTTTTCAAATATGCAAGTACAGTATAACTTATTCCCACTGATTACTTACTAATACAATGCACAAGCAACATGTGCAGTAGGTGATACCTCAGTTTTACACCTGGATGTTAGCATCAGGATACATTACAGCCAGTTCAAATGTTAAAGGGAGTCCGCAGTTGATCAAGTTAACATTCCCAATGCTTTCAATAAGAGGCTACCAGATCTTTAAAATACATCACACCCTTTATTACACCCTGTTATTTCTGATATCTTTGGTGTTATAGAGCTTCTGGGTTAATGCAAAACACTTTCAAGAGCTATGTCTAGATTTTCTAATGAGATTGTCATATCCATGATCTTTAGTGTTACATAAATAACACCAACATCTTGAGACTTGAGCACATTTCCATGTGCAGTAGTACACTTTAAACACATATTTCAGATGATAAAATGTGTCCAAAGTAGGATTAGACTTGACTAAGCGTGCGTAAAAGCAAGAAGGGGGCACACAGTTTCTGCTGCTGGAGGATCGCCGCAGGTAATGTAGGAGTCTATGAATGAATATTTCTTATATTTAATATTCCTTATATTACCTGAAATTTGGAGCCGACGCCCACTCAAGAGCCAAACAGGCCAGGTCGACCGCAGCGTAGGCAAGCAAGTAGAAAACAGTCACCAAACTTGCGATAGAATTGAGCTGGCCTGCAAACACTACACACTGAAACACAAAACACACCACAAACCACAGCTTAGGACATGTTGTAATTCTAAAAACACACAACCACACACACCACAGAAACCCACCTGGGCCAGACCCCAGGTGTACAGCACCGCCACCCATGGATTCCCCGAGCTCGATGTGACAGCTGCTGGGGCTAACGGCAAACCTGTGAAGAAAACCAACGTCTCTTAGAAAAACAACTCGTGCACCAAAAAAGGCCCTGATATGAGAATAAAAACTACCAAAGAGGTCGTCCAGAGCGAGAGCGTGGAGGATGCGGGAAGCTCCGATCATGGCGCACATCGCAGCTGACAGAGAGGCGCAGTATATCCCGATGGTGATGAACGGAGGCCAGATGTTTATTTTCTGGAGGAACCCGTAATCCTGAATCAACAGGGTCCTGAAGAAAAAGACACAAAAGACGACTAAATTGTATCATGACGTCAACTGCTTATTTGCTTGTTAACTCCTCTTTAAAGGCTAACTCCGCCAATTTTATGTGGATTTTGTGTGTGATAAATAACCTCTAGTGATGTCACTCAGTGGCAAAGTTGCATTGAGGGTAATGTAGGCGCCAGGTTTTCGAAAAGGAAGAAGAATGCGTGGAATAACAAAGGCAATATCTCTGTTTCTGCTGTTTAGGTTTTGGTCATTTGTTTTTAAAATGTCCATAATGAGTCCCACAGCGAACTGCTTTACAAAACATGGTGCCTCATTACCCACAATGCAACAGCCAGTGAGTGACATCTCTGGAGGCAATTTATCAGATTACATGCAGCTTCTTCTGGAGCCACCAAAGTCTTTAAACTATATTTTTTTCAGATATGCAGCAGTACTCCCCGAGACCTGTAAACACACTTTAATGAGTAAAATTGGCGGCGTTACCCTTTAAGTATTAATATCAAACACTATTATGAAGCATTTCACACCTGTCACAGGTGGCGCTGACCAGGATGAAGAGGAGGACGTAGACGGTGAAAGTGTAAAAAACGGCTGCGATGGTGCCTTTGGGGATGGAAACACTCGGAGTCCTCAGCTCGCCTTCAGAGACACGTGGAGGAAGAACAAACATCAGGGTGTATCTCATGTTTGTGCGACACACACAATGATTTAGTGAGCTGTGACGTGTATAAACAGAGCTTGTGTTTGAAACAATACTGCTCGAGTAAAGTGGCAATTCAATAAGGCAAAAATACAAAAGTCTTTAACCTGACATGTTGGCCCCGGCCATGATCCCCGTGCAGCTGGTGAACATGACGGCGAACACGGTGGCAAAAGACATGACAGAGTTGGTGCTGTAGTCCAAAGAGTAACCAGCTGCAACGACGAAAAAAAAAAAAAAAAGAGGAACAACAGCGAGACAATTAAAAGACGCTCCTAAATTTACGAGCATCATGCAGCTTTATGTGTAAACTGTACTTTCACATCCTCTCGCCGCAGCACTCACAGCCCAGGTTGTGCCTCAGCGTGGTGGCATTGTAGCCCGTGTAGCTGGCGTTGTAGTGGACCGTCTGGTTGCCCGCTCCCTTGTGCGTGATGACAAAATCGCGGGGTTTGACCGCCACCGAGCTGATGAAGACGGACAGCAAGGAGACGGTGACCACCAGCAGGATGACGAAGGCGGTGCGGGCGTAGATGTGGGCGCCCACCAGGCACACAAGCAGACACAGCAGGAGGACGACTGAGGAGTACAGCACCGTGTACCAGTAGCCCTGAGGGAGCGCACGTATCCCCCCAGAGACAGACGACTCTGTGACAGGAGGACAGCAGGCCGGAAACTGAGGAAGTGCAGCAGTTCAGTCAGCTAGAAAACTTCACGTGAGAAACAGAAGCAGAAACTCACCAGGATCTGAACCGAACACGTCAAGAATGGCCTCCACGAGACCGAGAACGTACTCTCCACACGCGCACACTTTGGCCAGGAAGAACATCAGACCAATGCTTCCTCCAAACTCTGGGCCCAGAGAGCGACTTATCATGTCTGGGTCGGGGGTTAAGGTCGATGTCTCAACTGAAACCAGTCAAACTGTAACACTGGCACACGAGGCTCATCGGGTTGAAATAAAAAATAAAACAAACAACATTGTGACCATTTGTTTTGTCTGTAAGGATACAGTAGGCTCCACCTCCTTGTATAGCCCCGTTGGTGGAGATGGCACAGATGGAGAGTATAGTGAGAGCTATGATGGTGTAGGCTACAATCAGCATCAACAGACCCTGCAACAGTCCCGCGTGACCCACCACAAACCCTGCAGGGGAGATGACGTCAGCGTTAGTCACCACAGCACAATGACTCAGTTATACTGTAAGCCTCCACTGTCTGCAAACCCTCAACAGCTTTTTTAGTTTCCTCACGTCTTCACACGCGTACACGGCTCACCTGTTCTCAGGAACAGGATGATGCTGAACATGGAGAGGATGGTCGGCACCATCACCCCGAAAAAGGTGTTCAGTTTTCGGGGGTCTTTGCTCGGCGACCCGGGGCCGGACTCGGGGGCGGCGTCCGAGTCGCCGCCGCACGCCACCGCGTTCACGGTCAGGCCGCATACCCCGGAGGTGATCAGAGGGGTGCGTTCGTTCGACATGGTTGGGGGAGAGAGGAGCTGGTCTGCTGGTCCTGTGGGAAAAGAAATCAATAAAGGCCGGGTTTCAAACAGACCCACGGGCAGCTATCTTTTAATTTATCTCTAATGCACAGCTCTCCTGCTTCACCCCGAGGCGCCGACTATAATAAATATGAACACAGTCGTCCTGGTCTGAAGAGTGAGGCCCATGTGAAAGTGATCTGCATTCTCTCTAAGGGGGCCAGCAGGTCCGCTTGTATAGAAGTCTATGTGACAATGGACCTGCTTCTCACTTTAAAAGCCGTCTTCAACACAACATGATGTTTATTTCATACATGACGGTTCCATTGAGCGTACAATAGATGATAAAGTGGGGTATGTTTCAGGTGTGGCTTGATTAATGTCCATCCTCACTTCAGGTCGTTGTGCCCATTTGGATGCATTGTTCTCCTTTTCAAACGTAGAAACAAGCCAAACACACACACACAGACACACACACATACACACATTTGCTGTCTCACACTCACGCACACACAACACCTCCTGGCGCTTCCTTAAAATGAGCATTATCATGTGCCCAGCAGCATTCTGTGCATGTATTGCATTGCCTTGTGAATGCTTCGTGCGTCAGATACACAAAGCAGGTGTCACATGATCACCTGGTGCTACAGTGCTGGATGATGTTTTTGACATGTTTATGCTATTTTTAACCACGTGACAGTGATTTCTCTTTGTTGCACACCCTCATGACAGGAAAAAGAGATTTCTTAACTACACCATCGACCAAAGATCAAGCACTGAAACACCACCAAAGAGAATAGGGGAGTGAAGTTTGGGACTCTTAATGAAAGCTTCTGGCTGCTCACACCTCAGGTTGGTATTTGCAGTCAGCTGATTCGCAGCTGCTTGTCTGTTTTTACACGAAACTCAAACCAAAGAGCGGACAACAAATCTCAGCTGAGCAGCCGGAGCATGACTCCCAGCGTGCCGTTGACCTTGGTTGTTTTCTGTCTCTCGGGGTGCCGGCGATCACCTTCTGTCTCCGCAAGCACTTTCACTCACTGAGACCGTTCAAGTGTTGCCTCAAGACTCCCCCTCTCCGCCCGCTGTTGGATCATCTACAGGAATTACATAATCTGAAACTAGCACATGAGGTTGACTCAACAAAACCTGATGAGACATGAAGGACAAAAAGCTCCCAATAATCACAGCGACCACACCCTGTAACTGCTGTTACGTAATATCTTACACATTGTTTTGACTGAAATAATGAAGCAATGTTTGTTTGTCTTTTTTGATAAATGGTTTATCATGAAGGTCCGGTGTGTTGTCATTAGTATACCGTATAATCACCTGAAACTGAGAATCGTTGTGTTTTTGAATGAGCCTTTTATGAGCCCCGTTCATTGATGACTTGGATCTTCCACACTGTAAATTGTAAATCTGTAAAACAGATCAGCTGAGAAGTTAACTTCCGGTTCAGCCTTCCGCTAACTTGAAAGGGGATTAAGCAGTTCAATCATGTGGCTCTTCCGGATTTTCAAAATGTTATCGGACTGAATGGCTCAAATTCTGATCGTGAAAAAGGTCAATTTCACAGTCACTTTTTTTCCACAATGTAAGAATGATTTTGGGACGAGTGTGCATCTCGTGACATTGTAACTACACGGTTTGGCCCCTATGTCAAATTGGTTTCAAAGCGTGGAGCACTTCCTGGGGGCTTGATTGGCGCTCCTCCATGGAGTCCACCATCTTTCACTGCCATATTTCAACAGTAACCAAACGCTGACTCTAAAGAGCACCGAAACACTTCATGTTTTGGGGTTTTTTTTGCATTTTCTTAGTCGCAGCTGCAGGGAAGGGTAAGGCGAGGGGTATTCAGTTGGTTGCAATCTGCAACCACACTGTTTGCTGTTGAATCTTACACATTGGACCTTTAACTTGTGTAGAGTTTTAGTAGGACAAGCCATCTGAAGCAGGCCTCTGGAAAATTGCAAAATACAAAACAATCTGAATAAGGAAATTAATCAATCATGTAAAATAATCACATGGGCAATATATACGATATGTATTGTTATCATAATATGAGACAATATATTGTCTAAATATTGGACATTGATATATATCAAGTGTTGTCTCGTCCTGGTTTCAAAGGCTGCATTAGAGTAAGGTGATGTCATCTTCTGAACTTACCAGACTGTTCTACTTACATCATTATATTTACATTAATGATGATTATTGCTCAGAAATCTCGTTGTGTTAGTATTTTGTTAAAGTCTCAATAATCATAACTACCATATTGTGGCAGTATCGGTATCGATGTAGGGGCCTATTGAGCCAAAAATACTGTGATATTTGACTTTTTTGCACAGTCCCAACATTTATGAAGTGCTTTTGAGAGGATTTCCTAAAAATACTGCAATGTTATTTTAAGGCCAGCTCTTGTGCAGGCCGATCTGACTGATTGATGCATCTCTCTGATGCAGTACTGTAAAGGCTTTCTGATCCACCACCGGCTGAATAGAAGCACTTTTACAGCAGATGGTGAGTTAGCTATTTTAATTATAGTTGCACAACATTTAGTTATCTTGAGTAAAATACGCCTGATGAAATATACTCTCAACCGCATCACGGTGAGTTGACTGACTGGTTATGAGGAAGTTGAACAGTTCAGTGGGAACTGAGCCCAGACACAGACCCGCATCAGGTAATGAAAGGTTCTGCAGATGGTGCTGAAAGATCCATTCAGCACGATGCTGTTAAGGAAGCACTAAGCTGATGTGCAGCCTCATCACAGCACCTTTAAAAAAGGCCCTCTCGGGGTCCGCGGACCTTACTTTTGAAACAAATCGGATACCAAAATAAATCCCCGTTTCCGTCACATGTACGTAGCAGGAGGGTGGAGCAGCTGCGGCATTAAAACTTTAGGTGTTTTCGGGGCCATGAAAGGTAAAAGACTGGATGCATAATGCGCCACATTTTCCGCTGCATCCTGGGTAAATGTCTGTTTAGTGTCTCGGGGCAGGAAGTGGCCACGCCGGCTGTCATGAAGCAAACACAGCCCGGGGTCAGGTTCCTCTGCACGGTGTCATTCAAACAAGCAAAAACATCCTGGACCTTCAGAGCCAGAACCTGAGACACAAACCCCCCCACCCCGACAACACCGAGGGGGCAAGTCAAACTCACCCAGCTGAGTCTCCTCCAGACAGCTTCACCCACTTCCTGCTTCTGAACCCCTTCTTCTTCACCGACTCCTCCTGTCTCTGGTTAAAACACAAACGCCCCGGGTGAGATGCGCTGGACGGTGAACCGTGACCGGTGGAGGACCGGAGCCGAGCCGAGCTGTCCCGTCCCGAGAGCTGGATGCTGCTGTGAGAAAGATGTGCTGCCCAATAACAACACGGCAGCCATGGCACGCCTCGTTCCCCTATTATTTGTTCAAAAGTGTCACGGGAGCTCAGAAGGAGGCCATGTGACTGTCAGAGGGGGAGGGCAGAGGCAGAAACACCACGAATATGAGCAAAGGTGGTGCCTGTCCCAAAATAACCACGCCCCTGATGTGTAACCACCGAAACCTCAGCAGGGAGCGATGCATCACTTCAGATTAGAGGAAATATCGGGTTGTTTGTGTCTGTTGAAGGAACCAGGAGGAAACTTTGATGCACACACAGACTGTAAATGAGCATCTTGGTGTAAAGTTGCGCTGCAGGCTGGAGTGTAGTGACATGTCCGTCCACCAGGGGTCACTGCTGCGAAGGAGATCATCATCATGCTGCAGGAAACATCTCCATCCATATTATTAGATGATATCACCAATGTAATGCCTTGATCTATTTTTATTTTACGTTTTATTCTGATGATAAGCTTGTTTTACCTGTTCCCCATGTTTTTACCATGTGTTATTGTGTCTGTGTCACTGTTTTTAATGTCTTGTTTTGTGTTAAGAAGTGTCCGTTCACTCTAAAACTGTCATTAACTGTTGCCTTACCGCCAGTAAATAAGAATTTTGTAAATATAAAAAAGTTTTAGAATTTAAATAATGACATTTTTCCACATAAGAGCTATAATCAAAGCATACATAATGAACCAGCAGTAAAAAAACAAAAAACAAAACAAGTGGGTTGATGTAATCATATTAATAATAATACATTTTATCTGTATAGTGCTTTTCATGACACTTAAAGACACTTTACATGTGAACATAAAGACAATACATTAGAAACAAATATCATAAAAGCAACACACAACAGCAAATGTAAAAATGACATCATACAACATGAATCACATGTTAAAAGTAGAGATTATTAGAGAAAAAAAGCAGGGCAAGGTCTGAAATGTTAGTCAACCACTTGTCGGACGAGCAGCATATCTTCCAGGAGACTTTACTTCAACAAATGGTTCCTAATACTGTAGCTACATCTAAGTAAACAAAAATGTAACAACAAAAGTCACCTATAAAGAAATACAGACGCATTAGTATGGAAGCCCACAGGAGACTTTTTTTAAAATATGGATGTAAGCTTGACATTAGCACTGTTATAATACACCTGCTGGACTGTTAGATGAACACCCATCACAGGATTAAGAACTGTCATTTTTACTCAATTTGTAAAAAAAAGTAGTCGTTTCAAAATGTGCCCAAGAGCAAATGTAAATGTTAAAATGAATTTACATTAGAGACAGACATACAGATATGGTAGATGTCAAATTCTAAGAAACATACAACAGTCAGTGTAAAAACTATTAATCCAAAGTAAAATACATTTTAAAATTACATCTACTTCTTCTCCCTCACTGAATTATTAATTTCTAGAAGTTTGACTGCTTCCACTGCAGGTTGCAGATTTAAGATGAGCGGCAAAACTCTCCCCCTTCAGCGAATGAGCGTAGTGCAAACATACTGTTCGTTATCCTGCACAGTGAAGGTCGAACTGTCATGTGAGGTAACAAAAAGCTGAACACATGTTGAGGGGGAGGACTTTGAAACGTTGTGACACATCCTATAGTTTGTCCAGAGACAGACCAATGGCAGAACTCAGGACACGGTCGCAGCGATGTTGGATTTTAATACAATTTTGGGGGGAATTCTGAGTCACAAGTTATTTTTAACACCCTGTACTAAATCTCTATGAGTCCTCAGTCTCACTAACTCAATCAGTCTCAGCGGACAAATGTGAAAATGTCACATGAGCCATCCTTCAGTTCAGCTCCTGATGCTCTGATGTCTCGTTCAGGGAGATGTGCAGCTTATCTGTCGGCCTATGGAAATGTCCCATTCAAAGCAGAGAGGATGAACGTGCATGCGCCAGGCTTTCCAGTAAGTACTTTTACTCAAGTACTGTACTTAACGTTGAGGTACTCAAGTAATTCCTTTTCCTGCTACTTTGTACTGCCACTTCACTACATTATGGAGTAATACTGTTCTTTTTTAATGCTCTTACTTCATTGGCAATAAATAAATAAATAAATAAAACACTGCTAATCAGTCAAATGCTGAATAAAATAAACCTTTTGTCGTTATCTACTCAGCCCCATGCAGATCAAAAAGTCAGATAAAGTTTGGTGAAACCAGGAAACAAACAGCACGGCAGCATTTTCCTAAACAACTGAAGTAGATGGGGACTTGTTTCAAAACGTAACCTGGTCTCGTCTGGTGTAATCGGAGTATCTGGAGGCTCTGAGATCCCAAACTGATCTGAGGTTCGGTGCTCGAGCAGAACCATAGATGGAAGGTTTTGGGAATATGGGGATCTTGGGAGACTTGGATTATAAACCAGTCCCCACATACTTCATCTGTTTAGGAGAATACTGCAACACTGCCGCTCCTGAAAATGTGTTTGTGGCCTACGAAACTTCACCCAACTTTCCGTCAACACTGCTGAGATCGTGACTGAATTTTCATATTTGGGCGAACTCCCCCTTTAATATCTGACAGGCCCACTTTACCACATTTAACTCCAGCAGGTGACGCCTTCAACAAATTCATATTTAGACACTAAATCTACACTTTTACCCAGGTTTGACTTAAGACGCTGATGCTTTCACACACTGTTCTCCCCTCATCGTGCTGCATCGCTCAAATCATGAAATAATCATAAATGAACACACTTTTATCTGAAAAGGCCCAACCTCCAGGATCAACTCGTGTGTGTGTGTGTGTGTGTGTGTGTGTGTGTGTGTGTGTGAGCCTGGCTGCAGAGTGGTCTGATCAGAGGGGGGTCATGGGATTTAGCAGTATTTAAGAGATGGGTGTGGCTGAAACATGCTCCATGCCCGGATTTTGAGGATCCTGCGCTCGCACAGCGCGCACCGCGTGATCCGGCAGCCCGTTTCTGAATGATGATATTCAGAAGAGAAGAGAAGAGAAAAAAAAGAAAAATAAATAAAGAAACAGGAACCGTGTGGATGGGTCTGAAACCAACACGTCTACTAATAGCTCCATTTCTTTGCAGCCAGGAGACTTTTTTTTTCTTTTCTTTTTTTAAAAAAAAAAAAAATCTAATTCTATAAACGAGACGAGACTTCGCAGATTTTTCTCGCAGCAGCCTAATTCAGTGCTGACTGTGTCCTGATGAAGTGTCGGCGGCAGAAGAGGGAGGAGGAAACCAGAGAGAGAGAGAGAGAGAGAGAGAGAGAGAGAGAGAGAGAGAGAGAGAGAGAGAGAGAGAGAGAGAGAGAGAGAGAGAGAGAGAGAGGAAGGAAACGGGGATAACGTCACGAGAAGCAGAGTCGGAGTAAAAAAAAAAAAAAAAAACGGACCGAGCGGTGTTTTAATGGACAGTCCTTGATGCGGGCCGGGGCACCGAGCTGGGCTCAACCATCGTGTTTGTTTACGCGGACAAATATGTTTTTGTTGACTCGCCGGGTGTGAAAAGAGAAACAGAAAGGAAAGGGACGAGCCGAAGAGACAGAGAGGAGAAGAGAAGAGACGAGAAGAGAAGAGGGGAGACGGCAGCAGCAGCAGCAGCAGCAGCAGATCTCATCTTTTTTCAGGAGCTCCGCTAAAGCAGAGAAATGGAAATGTGCGGAGCCCTCCTCCTCCTCCTCCTCCTCCGTTCGCCTGTTTGCTGAAGGATTTTTTGGAGGCAAGCCTTCATCGTGACACACGGAGCCTGAAGTGGATCTCCTCCTGCTGCATCTCTTCCCTTTGTGTGTGTGTGTGTGTGTGTTTTTTTTTCCTTTTCGCGTTCTGATGCGTGAAAAAGACACATAGTGGGATTTTCTTTTTCTTTTTTTTTTTTTGGTTCTTTTTTTTTTTTTTTTGGTGTGTGTGTGTGGGTGATTTTTGGGAGACGTTGCCTTCGGGAGGACAAAAAAAAAAGGAGGACAAAAAAAAAAGGAAGCAGCCAAAATCATCGGGAGAATTAACAGGTAGCCGCCCATTATCAATGCTGTGACAGCCGCGGTAGGCCGGCCCTCAATGAGCGTAAGATGGCTGGGTGATGATGCGCCTATTCATGGCATCATTTTCGACTAAATTAACTTAGCTACATCCGCATTCTAGGAGCCGATCTCTGAAACGAGATGTGGCCAGGGCCTTCAGCAGCAGCCCTCTCCGTGCTGCTGCTGCTGCTGATCAATATGTGATGTAGCCTGCATTGGCAGGGGCCTGTGTGCCTGTCTCAATCCTGCACACAGTGGTGTTAGAAAAAAAAAAAAAAAAAAAAAAAAAATCCTGCATCTTTGTTTCCTCTACTGCGGCTTTTTTATTTTCAGTCCTGGCCTGCTGCATGTGTTAACCAGAGCCTCTCGTTGTTTCCATTAACACTGTACCCCCCCTCCCTCCTCCCCTCCTAACGTGCACAGGCTCCGCTCTCCTCCTCCAGATGCAGATGTAGCCATGCCATGTTGGTGGAGCTGCACATCAGATGTGCATCCAGAGGGGTGGGGCCCCACTCACACTTGGCATCCTGTTTCTTTTTGAGTTTTTCTCTTGTCTTGCTCGTGCTATGTAACACATGCTCTCAGGCGCTGTTGTTAACCTCGCTCGCTGCCCGGTGGAGTGTGTGTGTGCCTGGTGTGTGGTGATATGCGAGTCTTTTTTTTTTGACACCCCTTCCCCTTTGCACGCCCTCCCGGTTGATGCTCGCAGGCGACGAAATAACATCCACATCCGAGCATCTGGCTGGACCCATCCAGGCCTGATGTCTCTGATGCATCGCCCCCCCCCTCCACACCCCCCCAACCCCCAACCAACCACCCCCACCTCCCTCCCTTCAGCATTTCTCCTCCTCATTGGCTAAATGAGCAGCTGTGCCAGGAGACTGAGACCCATGATGCACCCCTTTTGGCTTCCATTAGCGCCGTGTGATCCATCTGGTCGCAGGTCCCTCCAGGGAACAGTGACCTACTGTAGCTAATTGCTCTTCCTCTGCAGCCTGCACTGTATGCATGTTTGCTGCAGAGCGTCGGATTTGAATCTTCTCAAAAATGCAAATAAAAAGCTCCCTGTGGCGGGGAGGCTGTTTGCATGTGTAACTGTGCTCCTGTCGGGAGCAGGAAATGCTGCTTCCTACTGAAAGCGTGATGTGATGTACTGTACAGTGTGTGTGTGTGTGTGTGTGTGTGTGTGTGTGTGTGACCCCAGTTGGCCCACAGCTGAAGGATACATCTCCTGCCAGTGTTGGAACCACAGTGCAGCCTCAGATGACAGGAAATAAAGATGACTGTGTCTAGCATTAGCACAAGTTCTGACTTGATACACGACCTGTAAGTGCACAGTGTGAGAAGTCGACCCCCACCCCCGGCTTTAAAGGGAGTGTTCGCGCAGTATCTGCGGTGCTGGCTGCTCGATGGCAGCTTAGTCATTTCAGATTATTCTCCCCAATTAAACCAGGCGTAAACAGATTACAAGGTTTTTTCGCACTGTGCGGGTCCGGTAAACCTCAGAGATTAAAATGTGTGTTATTATTATCTCTTTCCTGCCACGAACAGTATTTCAAGTAAATTATTTTGCCTAATTGATTCATTTTTTAGATGAGAGCGGATTCCTGGATTACTGGATTATGAAAGCGCAAAACTATGTTAATCTCAGCGGGCGGGCCTCCCTAATATACACACGGGCGGTCATTTGTATGAATTTTTTCAGATGATACTTTATGTAAATCAGAGTTTTATGTTTGAACAGGCTTGGACAAATCCAAAATGAGTGAGCTGGAGCAGCTTCGTCAGGAGGCAGAGCAGCTAAGGAACCAGATTAGAGTAAGTCAAATGTTCTCGTAGTTCACCTTTTAGCAGAATGATGCTGATATTTTTAGCTGTTGTGTCATGACTTCATTTTTTATGTCCATTAGGATGCCAGGAAAGCATGCGGGGATTCAACCCTGACACAGGTACGTGCCGCCAAATGTTCCAGGAAAGTGAGACGCGTAGATGTGACTAGAGTGGGACCAGGTAGAGCGCATACCTCCGCCAAGGCCCGACAGTTCCCTTTAATTCAGTCACGCCTAATCCACTATCAGATAAAACATTTAAATCTGCCTGATTTTCATTTGGAGGCACATCAAATTGTACTCACTCATAGATACCAGCCATCTGAATATGCCAGACTTTTTGTCTTTCAACACGATCCATGCATTATACCCGGACAAATTAGTATAAATGTTGAAAAACAACCCCACCTCGCAATGTTAAAGGGAGTGAGAACATTTTTTTCCTGAATCCGTTCCTGTATCCGGATCCACGGCAAAAGTTGGTGGGGACTATTGTGGGCCAAAACGCAGTCACCATCCATGTTTTATGGAGATCTGTCAAGTAGTTTTTGTGTAATCCTGCTGACAAACCAACCAACCAACAAAGGCAGAGGTAATAAATGTCTATGAATCTTTTTAGGGGTCTCGATTTTGGTGGTTTGGTGGCCGTCAGTTCACGGGAGAAACTTGGCAGGTTTGAAGACCTGGGAGTTTTAAAAATAAAGCAGAGCAACTACTTAACATCTCTTTTAATCAAATATTAGATGATGAATTGATGTTTGCTACCAATTTTCCACCAGAAGTGAAAACATCTTCTCCAAATTCCCCAATAATATGAGGTTTTAGATACATTTTCGTCGTTTTCGTCTTAGCTTCCATACTTTTCACATGTAAAGGAACTTCCCTGTGGAACCTCCCGTATCACACACGGTTATTATTAGCAAAAAAAAGGGTGGATGTCATTAGAACTAATTGAACTTTGATTAACCTCTCCTCTCTAACCCAGATTACTGCTGGCTTGGATCCTGTGGGGAGGATTCAGATGAGGACAAGACGCACCCTCCGGGGCCACCTCGCTAAGATCTACGCCATGCACTGGGGTACAGACTCAAGGTGAGCCCACGCTGCACCAAACGTTTCATATCGTTGACTTTGATTGCGGTTGAGGCATTTGACCGTTTTGATTGACGAATGATTGTCCATCGATGTTTGAACGTTTGTCTCTGCAGGCTTCTGGTTAGCGCCTCTCAAGATGGAAAACTGATCGTCTGGGACAGCTACACCACCAACAAGGTAGAGTTAGCTGAATAGTTACCCTCCTCGGTTGGTCAGCTGGATAAATAGTAACACTTGGCCTCCGTCTGAACTGGAAGTGAAAGTGGAGGAAAGTCTTTCTCTTGTAGTGTGAGGGTGGTTGACTCATAACTGCTTCCTTTACCGTAACGTTGACAGTGGCATCAGCATCAGAGTTTTAGTGTTGGAACTAACCCACTTTTATGCTCTTACGAAGGGTTCACATCGGGTTTCTACTCCAAAATGTTAATGACTGCCGCCTAAAATATCTCTCCCTTCAAAGATACACGCCATCCCCCTGCGCTCCTCCTGGGTGATGACCTGTGCATACGCCCCCTCTGGGAACTACGTCGCCTGCGGAGGCCTCGATAATATCTGCTCCATCTACTGCTTGAAGACTCGCGAGGGCAACGTCAGGGTCAGCAGGGAACTACCTGGCCACACAGGTGAGAGAACTCGACGCTCTCAGCTATTTCTGTGCGACTCTTTCCTGCGAGCAGAGCTGATGAGACATTTCAAACGAGCTCGTACCAGTCCCCGCGCCTCGTGGGAAAGCTCCGCTCCCAAACCGCTAAACAATGAAGATTTCATTTACATGGTTAATTAATCGCAGGGCAACACTGTCTTAATGAGCTGAGACATCAACTCTTGCCTGTGAGACTCTGATTTGTGACACAGTAGCTGCTGTGCTGCTGCACGTTATTAGATTGAACAAAATTCTGTGCTAAATTAATTTATTCATGTGACTTGGAAGTTTTATTTTTTCTTTCTGCGAATGAGCACGTCATTTACAATCTCCCCGCTATGATTTAAGACATGGAAGCCCTTTTCTGCCAATCTGATAAAACCTAAGAACCAGAAAGTCATTGGAACGAGGAGCCTTCTGGAAATAATGACGTAGTATCTCTCAATTTTATTAATTTTATGTTTCTCAACATTTTACGGTACATTTTGTGATACTAAGTGGCTTCTTTGGGAGTCATTATTTTGAGTCAAGTGACTATTTTTGGAAGGTTTCTCATTATTTTGGGACACTAAGTCCTGAGTTTGAGATACTAAATCATGATTTTGGGATACGTAGTCATTATTTTGGGATACGTAGTCATGATTTTGGAATACAAAGTCATGATTTTGAGATACTAAGAGATTATTTTGGGACACTAAGTCATGATTTTGAAATAGGTGAGTAGTTATTTTGGGATACGTAGTCATGATTTTGGGATACGTAGTCATGAATTTGGGATACGTAGTCATTATTTTGGGATACTAAGTCATTATTTTGGGATACTAAGTCATTCATTTGGGATACGTAGTCATGATTTTGGGATACGTAGTCATGATTTTGAGATACTAAGTCATGATTTTGAGATACTAAGTCATGATTTTGGGATACGTAGTCATGTTTTTGAGATATTAAGTCATGATTTTGAGATAGTAAGTCATGATTTTGAGATAGTAAGTCATGATTTTGAGATAGTAAGTCATGATTTTGGGATACGTAGTCATGTTTTTGAGATATTAAGTCATGATTTTGAGATAGTAAGTCATGATTTTGAGATAGTAAGTCATGATTTTGGAGATAGTAAGTCATGATTTTGGGATAGTAAGTCATGATTTTGAGATACGTAGTCATTATTTTGAGATACTAAGACATTAATTTGGGATACTGAGTCATGATTTTGAGATAGTAAGTCATTATTCTGGGATACTAAGTCATGATTTTGAGATATTAAGTCATGATTTTGAGATACTAAGTCATGATTTTGAGATACTAAATCATGATTTTGGGATACGTAGTCATGATTTTGGGATACGTAGTCATGATTTTGAGATACTAAGTCATAATTTTGGGATACGTAGTCATGAATTTGGGATACGTAGTCATGATTTTGGGATACGTAGTCATGATTTTGAGATACTAAGCACATTTTGGGATACGTAGTCATTATTTTGAGATACTAAGTCATGATTTTGAGATACGTAAGTCATGATTTTGAGATATTAAGTCATGATTTTGAGATAGTAAGTCATGATTTTGAGATAGTAAGTCATGATTTTGAGATAGTAAGTCATGATTTTGGGATACGTAAGTCATGATTTTGAGATATTAAGTCATGATTTTGAGATAGTAAGTCATGATTTTGAGATAGTAAGTCATGATTTTGGGATACGTAGTCATGATTTTGAGAGATTAAGTCATGATTTTGGGATATGTAGTCATTATTTTGAGATACTAAGACGTTAATTTGGGATACGTAGTAGTCATTATTTTGAGATACTAAGTCATGATATTGAGATAGTAAGTCATGATTTTGGGATACGTAGTCATGATTTTGGGATATGTAGTCATGATTTTGGGATATGTAGTCATGATTTTGGGATAGGTAGTCATTATTTTGAGATACTAAGTCATGATTTTGAGATACTAAGTCATTATTTGGGGATACGTAGTCATGATTTTGAGATACTAAGTCATGATTTTGAGATACGTAAGTCATGATTTTGGGATACGTAGTCATTATTTTGAGATACTAAGTCATGATTTTGGGATACGTAAGTCATGATTTTGAGATATTAAGTCATGATTTTGGGATACATAGTCATGATTTTGGGATATGTAGTCATTATTTTGGGATACTAAGTCATTATTTCTGGGATACTAAGTCATGATTTTGAGATACGTAAGTCATTATTTTGAGATACTAAGTCATGATTTTGGGATACTAAGTCATTATTTTGGGATACTAAGACATTATTTTGGGATACTAAGTTTATAGTATCTCAGTAACATTAATTATTAAAGAATCTTTATTTTTCTCGCCACATTGGCAGCAGTGAGCCTCCATAAGTACCAACAAAGATGATGAGCCAATTACGATGTCAATTTTTCCAAATGAGACACAGATTAATATAAAGATGTCTCTTATGTCAGACTGTAATTTCCACTGTGGATGGAGAGAACACATCCAACCTCACATTAAAATCCCTCTTAACAAAGTCGTTGTACTGATCAGCTGTTAGATTCAACCTTAGTTATTATTGTGCATTCACATGAATGAGACTTCCATACATGGGTTTTTATTGGTGGGTGTATCACAGTGCTCTTTGTTGGAAAGATAAACACAACATTTAAATAAATAAAAAGTTAACTTTCACAAAAATGATTCCTTTTTTGTCCCTATTGTATTACAGTAGATGTTAGTAATACCGCTCCACCATCACCTGCTCTAAAAAAGACAGCTCATCACCTTTAATATTCAAGTTTCATCCGGCTCCGCAGCAGAAACTCAACACCTGTGCTTTCTCTTCTCTCAGGTTACCTGTCATGTTGCCGCTTCATCGATGACAATCAAATCATCACGAGTTCAGGAGACACCACATGGTGAGCCACGCAGATCCAGACACAGACGTGCAGACGTGTTTTTCCCTGAGCTGATCAGTGTCTTAACCCTGCGCTCTCTGCCCCCAGTGCACTGTGGGACATCGAGACGAGTCAGCAGACTACGGTTTTCTCGGGCCACAGCGGCGACGTCATGAGTCTGTCCCTGTCGCCCGACCTCCGCACCTTTGTGTCAGGTGCCTGCGACGCTTCGGTCAAACTGTGGGACATCAGGGACAGCATGTGCCGGCAGACCTTCACAGGCCACGAGTCGGACATCAACGCCATCTGTGTGAGTGTGCTCAGGGCAACGGCAAGGTGTCGAATATGTAGCTCTGTTCATACTGTTTTATTGAATGGAATCACAGTTTAAAGGGGCGCTCCGTCCATTTTTACTTTTACTATTTTATTTGTGCCACTTCAGGCGCGTCCAGTCACTTTACTGGAACCGGCATTTTCGAGGAAAACCGGACGCTTATTCCTTCTCCTTAGAGCGATTAGTACGGCGTATCATTCATTCATGAAGATCTAGGTTAGCGACTTCATTGAGCGAATACCACAAGCACTAATTTTTATTGCTTAGCCCACTTAGCTAATGCTTCCGAAACCTTGAAAGTGCTGCTGGTGAGTCAGTTATTAAGGCCGGATGCAGCGGCCATTATCTTCTCCCCAGAAACGTCGCCAGGAAACTTGTGGATTGACATATTTTGATAACAACGTACGAACCACACAATGCTCTCATCTGTGTAAATACAAATTATTGCAAACTAGTTTATAAAGAAAGTGGATGGTGAAGCGTGCATCTTGAAAGGAAATAAATAAACACTCAAGACATGGTTTGTAATCCCAGTAATAAATCTGACAGTCAACATGAACCCAGTGATGATGATGTGCTGTCCGCTAACAGACCTATTAGAAATTTAAATTCCATATAGCTCACTAGTTGTCAACCCAGCTGGCATCTTAAGTGGCGGTCTGCCCCCCCCGCGTGCCGTCTAATACACTCTCCACAGAGCAGCTCTGGGATTTGTCTGGGTGACGTCACGCGCTGTCTTGTCTCCAGCTTTGGGAGGGGATTTAAAAACCGGGAGCGAGCCAGAGGATTAACAAGATTATCAATTAACGCCATATCTGAGCATCCTGCATCAGTCCGGACTCCGACCGAGACGGTCCTCCAGGTGGAGTCTGGACCGATGCAGCCGCACAGGTTATCTGACGGTGCTCCAGGTGGGACGCATTCAGTATGTAGACGTGGGGAGCATCACTCGAGACCGATCAGTCCAAGAGCAGAGCCAATAGGAGTCATTTCTGCTCTGTTAGTTTCTGTTTCTCGGTATCGTTGGAACTTCCTGCCTCTCATCCATCTTCCTCTCGCTCCTCCCCAGTTCTTCCCCAACGGCAGCGCCTTCGCCACAGGCTCCGACGACGCCACCTGCAGGCTGTTCGACCTGCGTGCAGACCAGGAGCTCAGCCTCTACTGCCATGACAACATCATCTGTGGCATCACCTCCGTGGCTTTCTCACGCTCCGGCCGCCTGCTGCTGGCCGGCTACGACGACTTCAACTGCAACATCTGGGATGCCATGAAGGGAGACAGAGCAGGTGGGTGGAACAGGAAACAGCCGTGCGCCGGTGTGATGTTAAAAAATAAAAAATGGATTTTGAGGCGAATGCACACCAGGACAGCAACAAAAATGTGGGATTTTGTTATAATAAAGTATAAAGAAGCGAGATCGTTCAAGCAGTACCAATGAAATTCTAAGAAACTACGCAGATTTGTAAATAAAATATAATTGTAATGATAATGATAAACCGTAAAATGTTGACACAACATAACAGAATAATTAATAATGATGACAGAATCAGAATCTGAAACCAAAACTATAAAACGGTACATTAACAGGCAGACTGGATATCTGTATTTCCACACAGAACAGTATTTGTCTCCGCAAAGTGAGACTGACTCCTGTCTGACCTTCAGCCGCTGAATTCTGCTCAAAAACCAAGTTGCAAAATAAGTGACTGAATAAAACCATGATTTGCTTTTCTCAGATTTGTTACATAGTTCACGCAATTCAGCCGACAGGTGCTGCTGATGTCGTTTTGTTGTTGTTCATTTGCCTTTTGTGCCGGAGAAGCAAAGAAATCTTCATAGTAGAAATCATAACTGAACTGGCCAGCCGGCCATTCATCCCACCATCTTTCAAAGATTTGATCATGCAAATTATGAAACCTTTAATATAATCGTCTTTCATATGAAAGATTCTTTTTTTTTTTTAAAGCGACTGCTTCAAAAGCCTTTTCAGCCTGCGAAAAAGCCTTTGTCTCAATAGCTCATAAATGTGTCAGCACAAAAACGATGTGCCACCTCAGATAAACATCTGTTGAAGTCACTGTTGAATGTCATCTTATTTGCTGAATATCGGCTGATGCTGATGTCCAGCTGATATATCAGTTGATCCACGTAAGAAGTGTAGTTATTTATTTTCAAATTCATCTCTGGGTAATGTCGACAACTGCGATATGGTTAAACTGCTGAAGATGGAGGTGATACGAAAATACTGAGCACTGCGGCGCTCAGCTTTCCTGCAAATGAACTAATCAGTGTAAGCCGTACGGATTTATGTATCAAAGAAGGGAAATGTATTTGGAAGCAAAAAGACATTTAACTGTCGGAGCAGAAGAAAAACTAAACGCAGGCCTTTAATCAGAGCGTAAGAATCGTTTAATGTCACTGAAAACGTTACAATAAGTCACAGTTAGAAAGGAAGCAGTTACGAGTCAAACACACTCCTACGAGAGAAAGACAAAAACGCACAATCATCCTCGTAGTGGTTCAATTTCAATTTTATTTGTAAGGGACAATGTGCAATTAAAACATGAATGTAACCATATAATGCATTGCACCAGAGTTGGCCTCAGGCTAATTTACATCTGCAGTCCCATTGGCAGGAAACACAAGTACAAATACAACATATATGAAAACATCAAACATCTTCATATTGCATATGAAATGTCCTGTACACAGTGGCATACACAACACTCACACACACTCACACACACCTTGTCAGCTGTAGTGGGGAGATGCAAAGTGAGACTAAAAGTTATGAGGACTGATTAACTAACAGTGTGAGCGCACTGTTGAGAGATTTTTAAGTGCTTTTTTTTAGATTAGCTTTAAAGCTACCAAACAAACCACAGTTTTTTCCAGAGTTGTCTGGTGGTACGCAAAAAAAAACTTCGATATTGTAACTGGGAGACGTGCTGACAAAATACAACATAAAACAACCATAACTATTTCATCATGATTTATTTTGGGGGGGGGGATTTTTAGCTGGACTTAGCGATGAATCCACTCGCCTCATGCCTTATTCTGTTGCGAGTTGAAGCGGTGATCAACACTGGGTCGCTGTGTTCCGTGTGGTTTTAAAAAAAAACTTCTCCTCGCAGCCCGGAGAGCAAAACATTTGACAGTAACAAGTCTTCTTTTGTTCGTCCCCGTCCCTCCTGCAGGAGTCCTGGCCGGCCATGACAATCGTGTGAGCTGTCTGGGCGTGACGGATGACGGCATGGCGGTGTCCACCGGGTCCTGGGATAGCTTCCTTAAGATCTGGAACTGAGCCATGCACATAAAACCGCAAACACACACACACACACACACACACACACACACACACACACACACACACACACAAACACGCGCGTCCGACAGACAGACACCGCTCCCATCTTGGGCCACAGTTTGCACCCTGTATTCACTGTATGTAAGATTCAACAGACAAACTGCAACATTGTACTGTACATAATATATATGACTTAGGTATGAGTTCACACACACACACACACACACACACACACACACGCACACACACACGCTGTATGCAGGACAAGACGACACAAGCTGAACACACGCACACACTACCTACAGCTGATTTAAGTGCACAGCAGCGAGCCTACAGTACACACACGCACACACACACGCACACACACACACGATCTGTAAAATGTAAAAATGTGACCAAATACAGTTGGATCGTCAGCTGCTCAAATAAAAAAAAAACACACACACAAACGCCACTATAACCTAAAGCCTTTTAACACGTCTAACACACACGCACGCACGCACATACACACACACACACACACACACACACACTTTTTCCTGAGAGACACTGCTCCTCGAGTTAAAACAGGGGAGGGAAGACGTTATTGGACAATTCTGTCTTTGTTTACAATGAAGTCCAAAATGCACTTCAGACAAATATTTCTGTACTATTTTTGTCTCGGTACCACACATATCTCAGTGATGCTAATGTGAAAGGAAGAGCGGCCGCTGAAGAGAATCATGTGAGTCCATTAATACTGAAAAACAAATAACCACTGACAGGCAGGATGGACCGGTGATGGACAGAGTCGGAGGAAAATATCAGCTCTTATTTTCATCTGGCTCCACACATCATGCAGTCACTGTTTTTATAGATACGTACCCCCGCATACAGTTCAGTACATCTGTTCTTAAGCTTTGGTTTGATTCAGTTTTTTACACTTATTTTATTCATGTTTCTCCCTGTGTGCCTCAGATACACTTTAAGGATTATTAATAGAGAATATTGATGAAGTTAAATTAACAAAAAAAAAAAAAAAACATCAACAAAAAAAACAAACAATTAAAATGAAGAATCTGAGATTCAGGAGGTCGGGTGGAAAATAAAAGCATTATAAGACACATCTTAACGAAGCAGGAGCCAGTATTCATACTTTGACTCTGTCAATGTATTATCTGGACATTACGACGGTATAATTGTACATAATATTAATAAATAATAGCCTCTCCTGCCAGTGATTGTGGTTTCTTTTTTTTAAAGCACTGTTGAAGACGATGGGACATTTATTTGTACACTTGGTATATGACTTAACACAATGTCTTTTCAGGTACTGAGCGGCAACACATACACGGACCTACACTGTTCAATTATAAACGGTATAGTTCTTAATGGCTTAGGTGCATTTTTAGCAGAAAATCTACTTTATTATTCTAATTTTACTATCGAACATTAAGCAATCATTGAAAAGAGGGATGCTTTCAAGAGTCAAGTGAGATTTGGTTCAGTGGCTGATGTTTAATGGTTCCAAGAGTTAAAGGAGCACTATGTGGTTTAGGAAAAGACAATTAGAAACTAAGAATATTTACAATATTAATGAGGTAATATTACAAACTCAGAACTATTTATGATTTACATAACTGAATAAACAAGCTGTTCTCAGAGGAAAACAAGGTCCCCAGAACACTGTTAAAAGCTAGAAAGGTGGCAGGGTCCGCCACATATAAACAAAGTAAAAGAGTATGACATTGCGATTCTTCATTAGATTTATTCAGTCATGAAAACAAATATATATATTTTTTTTATTTAGCTTGTTTAGGCATGAAAACCAGTCAAAGAAGTTTTTTCTGTTCTGATTAAAGGTGCTTCCACATACACCTTTACCTTAAATTGGTTTCTGATGAAGGCCCCAAAAAAGCAAAGGTTTGCTTTGAAGACGGTCCTTTAACGATCTAAAAAAACATCCTATTTATGACCAGTATATCCTTAAACACAAAGTTAAAGGTTCATCATCACCAGTGAAATGTTATTTTGAATTTATGAATCAGTGCTGATCTGTGTTTCTTGTGAGTGAGTGGTAAAGAAACACGTCCTTATTGTTCAAAGCAATGTCATTTCATATATTTTACCATCATCACCAAGTCTTTTTTAACAGACTCACAGTTCAGCACATTTAAGTGTCAGTGTTCATTTGCGTCAGGTGTGTTGGAACAGGGAAACATCGAACACATGACACTGACAGGCACAGGACTGTCAAACACTGCCTTACATGAAGAGATGTTCCCTGTGTGTTTCCGCCTTCAGCCACCAGGGGGTGCAGCTCAGCCAGCATCTCAGGTTCTCAAAATAAGGAAGAGAGGATCATCCCAAAAGATTATCTTTTGGTAAATCCATTTATTTATGAAAATTTAACTGTGCTTCATGTGAAGTAACAATTGTGACTTTTAAACGAAAGCAAAGTAGTGTCACATACGGGACATGAAACCAGGGACAGGGACAACCAGATTTTAGCACCATCATGTGGTCGAACACAGTCTTATATTTAATGTGTTAAATGTTTTATATTCAGGTGATTTTAATTAGTCTCCTTTTACTTTTACCAAATACACCTTTATCATTCATCATATTAGTACATGGGAGTCCAGCGACCTCACTTAATCCCAGCAGCTCAGCCCACCTTCAGTCTGAGCAAAGATCTGATTAGAAGGAGAACCTGGGGGTTTCCTGCATGTCCTTTAAAAAGTATGGAGGCAATTATTTCGGAGTGTTGAGCTTAGACCCCCCAGTAACAACATGTTCAAGAAATGTAGTAAAATCGGTCATTTAATAGTCACTTGTCAGAGCACAAAGAAATGAAACAGACTAAACTGAGATCAACGTATTTTATTTTTCAAACAATTCTGTATTAAGACATGAATTCATCCAACACAATCTTTTGAAAGTTTAAAGTTTATCAGTCTATGAAATACAATCTGGAGTTAACCTCTCACAAGTAACACAGACGCGCGCACACACACTAAAACATTGCAAAGATGTTTACCGTCTTTAAAAAAAAAAGTTATTGAAAAAGAATAATAGATATTGTAGTTCTGTCCAAAGATTCCACGTCGCTTCAGAGCTCCCCAAGTTTGATCTGCCTCACTCCCAGCTACAGCTGCTAATCCATTCATACGTCAGTGATTAGAAATGTAAGCTATGAGAGAGGAGCGCCTCGTCAGATATCTACTATCTGTATGTCGATAGTTCAGAAAGGCAGATTCTGGGATTTCACTACAGCAAAACAAGAAGAAGCTTCCCCACAGGTGATCGTGTTAAACCGACAGAGAGAAGCAGTTATTTCTTGCGATTACAAATTGAAGAAGTACAGAACGATTTCTGTAGCGAGCGACACGAAAACCTGCCGACATTCAGTCTGCCAAAGGCCACTGAAGAATCGCCTCCTGCAAGTCCCGCTGAGAAGATTTGTTCAAATGCTTGTATTGCTTCTAAAAAAAACTAAACGTCATCGTGTTGCAGGACAGCTGTCTCTCAGGACGATGCTCTGCACCTTCAGCAATCCACCTGCGACTCAGTGGCGCCTCCTTTTGTCTGATAAACTTTGTGTTACTCGACTTATATAAATTCAGCTATCCAATGTGTTCATGACACAAAGTTTCCCTCATGAGTTGTGAGGTTCAGGTCTTTTAATGGCTCTTGGCAAAAGAAAGTAAAAAATGAAATAGCACTTTTACACCTTAAGGTGCTTTTAGAGAAATAACCACCCATAGCGGCTCTACTGCGATACAAAGAACCCATTATCAGAGTTTCTGCTGCATAACATCAAACAAAAAGCTTAATATTTGGAAGTGACCGATGTCGACCTCACCCAGAAACTAGAGGCGGAGACTCATCACAAGGCTCTGAGATCAATATTTATTACATAAGTAAAATGAGTGTTCTTAAAATAAACATGTCTGATTTAACTAAATCAAATAATCTGCTTTCAGTGCCATTCAACTGTTCACACAAATCAATAAAAGCCAATAAAGATGATTCAATTAATTCTGATGTCCTGCTATTTATTATGTAATTTCGTATCTTCTTTAACTGCAAATGTAGTAGTCTGATGGGCCACACTAAGCCTGTGCAGCACAGCTGAGGTAGAAATACATTTAAGTATTCCAAGTAAATTTGATATTATGCAACTTATTATGCAAGTGTGTGTGTTAAAGGAGAACTCCACTGATTTATACACATTCAAAGTCTCTTTTCAGGAAGCACTACTGTACACATTAAGCCTTTTGTGGCTCCAGACGGAGCTGCTTGAAGTCTGCCTCATGTGATGTCACTTAAGGCAGTGTCGTTCGGAGCTGATGGCCACCGGTTTGGAAAAAACATCTGGAGGTTTACAGGACCACTGTAGGTCGTTTCTCATCTCTGGGGCTACTACAGCCGCTACTCGCATAACACAGCCAAAACGCTGAAGTCAGCAGTCAAGTTGCATTGTGGGTAATGTAGACGCCATTTTTTTTCTTTCAAACTACTCGAGAATCCGACCATGTTGTACAAGTGCAGTTCTAAATCGGTGGAGTTCCCCTTTACAGACTTTTATACCTGGTGACAAAAATGTATAAAACTTGTAAAGAAATGATGACCGACTTATTGTCTTCATATTCTGGAATTACCACTAATCGATCAATGCACTTTTCACTTTCATAACGCCGTCTTTGATTAGAGCCCGACACATACTTGATGTCTGAGGGCCGATGCTAATACCGACATTAGGGAGCAAAAAGTTCTGATATCAATATATGAGCCGATATGAACACATTTTTTGCAATAATCCCTTAAAATGTGGTTATTAAACAACTTACTTTATCAATACACTGAGATAATTAACTTTTCTCGTTAGTTTATGATTATATATTACCCCAGGCGTCTTTTTTCTGCATTATAATTAAAAAATAAAATTAAAAAAAGTTTCTTATCAGCGCAAATCGCACAATATATCGGCCAATAGTTATACATCTGAGATAGCCCAATATTGGCCCATAATATCGACCAACTGATACATCGGTCGGACTCTATTTTTGATACCAAAGCCAAGAGCCAATGACCTCACATCACCACTGCATCACCTGCCATCACCTGAGCATATTAGCAGCCTGTCAAACCCCACATAGGCAATTTACACCCGAGGCGAGATCAAACACCAATCTGTGAGTCACCGCGCGTGTCTGAATCACAGCCGCAGTCGACTCTTCTTACGAGAAGCCAGTCTGTCTACTTTACTGGAACGTTGCGGTAATGTTTGCACCGTCCACGTACAGGCAGCTGTCTCAGCGGACGACTCGATTCACCACAGCCTACTACTTGGACTGATTACATACCGAGTGAATGAGGAAAAAGAAACTCCACCTCTCTGTTACGCTCACTTATTACTCTGATCTCTCTGCCCTAAAATACATTGTGCTTTGATTAATAGAGCGGTACACGTTTTTATATAAATACAAATCTGTCTTATAGATGTACATTCACTTTTTATTTCTCAATATAGACTAATTTACATATTTTATAAAATAGGCTTCTCAGAATATGTCAAGCTAATTTCCTCACTACTAAGATCACACAATCAACATTGTTAAAGAAGAAGCGCTTACCTCATCTTTGCTGCAAGAACCTACATTTTTCTGAGCAGACGTCACACACAAGATTTGATCTGTACTAAGTTTTCTCTACAAACACGTTTTATACGTATGGCTTTTCTCTATGCTGGCTCCCACTGTCAGTACACCCTTTACATGTCACTCTGGATTAGTCGGACACGTATTAACTTCTCTGTTATTGCAACTTTCTAGATGAGATTATCGTCTGTTGATCATTTGCGGTTATTTATGTGGTGCCAAAAAAGCATTTCAAGTCCAACAACAGGGATATTCTGGATTTGACTTAAGTGCACTTAACTGGCACAGGACATAAATCATATGATCAGAATGAGGGAGCAAAATATAGTCGTGCCTCTTCTTTGTGAGATTTCAAGTAAGAGACGTGTGTGTGGATCTGTGTGTGTGTGTATATGTATATGTATATGTGTGCGTGTGTGTGTGTGTGTGTGTGTGTGTGTGCGGGGGGGGCTCATAACCCATCCTCAAAACTTTCGCCTTCCCAACTCCAAGGCACTGCTTAAACTGTAAACATGGCAGATTGATAAAAAATGATGATTTGACCATAAAAAGCATGAGTGCCAGAGCTCCCGGTGGATTGTAACTGTGACGTCATGGCACATAACAGATATCTAAGCATAAAAACACATTCGCTAAAGGGGAGAAACAACTTTGATACAGTACTATATACTCTATTTCAATGGCTTACATGCACACCAAAAGGATCTGCTCGAGATCTATCTGTAAATGTATGTTTACTGACGTGAAAGTGCTCTCCATGCCCATTTACAGCATTTTTTTTATAATCTCACCATAAAATTAGCCATCTGTTTATATAATCTTTGATTAATCGCTCTCTGCCCTGACTATATATACGGCTTTCTTAATAGCTTTCCTTTGAACTTTATAAAATATACCTCCTTAGCTCAAAAAGCGTCTTTCAGCAGACTATCCCACTGATCACCAACCAAGATTCCTTTCAGAAATACAAAGGCTTGTCATACTCGCAGTTTCACCGGATTACCACTGAGGCATTCTCAACATCAACATGTCGGCATTTATTTATAAGCAGATGAACTAACTTCAAACTGATATGAGTGAAGAAAAACCATCATGACTGTTAATATCAAAGTGCTGTGGCAGCATGTTGTTGTTGTAGCCAAGTGAATCATGTGTTGACCTTCCCACTGCTGACAGAAGCCCTTTCCTGATAACGCTGCCTCATACTTCTACCGTACTGCCGAGTGTATGTGGACACACCAAAATTCCCCTTAAAAAAAAGGGGGGAAACCTACAAACTACTCAAACAACTCACTCACAACAAAGACTGGTGATCTATAGGAAATCCAAAGAAGCTAAAAAAAAAAAAAGCAGTCATTCGGCTCAATTTCGGATGTATACATCGAAAGGATCATTGGTTGGCGATCTGTAGGAAGAGTTCTCAAATCTCTTTTGTCCCCTTTGGCCTACACTAATACTCCCCGCTGCAGAAGAATGCTGTGAACTTTGGCAGAATGTATAGATACAAAATATATTAAGTCTCGTGTTTCCAGCCGTGTTCTCCAAAGTGCCTGATGAGATGGAGCCCTCTGTGGTATTGCAGAGTCACTGTACTGACTGTACATTAAAATCTTTCCACTGGCCCAAGACAAATATGAACTGTTCCACGCTTAGAGCTGTTCTACTGTAATCCCCTGGACAAACACGTCTCACAGAAATATCCACACCAGCGAAATAGTCTAAGAACTGAAATATGATACAGTAGAGTAGATCACTGTGGTAAGA
Organism: Lagodon rhomboides; assembly: GCA_039737535.1. Taxonomy (NCBI): domain Eukaryota; kingdom Metazoa; phylum Chordata; class Actinopteri; order Spariformes; family Sparidae; genus Lagodon; species Lagodon rhomboides. The sequence goes on along the minus strand of CM077795.1, from coordinate 8,367,787 downwards.
GGGTGAAAGGCCCCCTGAAAGTGATCCCCCTTAATCACTATAATCTCAGAGACAACTTTCATGTTTTCCTTACGTCCCCAAACGTCATCACTACCAGCCGAAAACATGAACTCCCCTCCTCAAACAAAGACTCCACAAGAATAGCGTATATTGCAATATAATAGCAATATAATTACAGTTAAATTAAGGATAGCAGTAGGCTAATACCAATACAGAATCACTACATATAAATAACAAATTTTTGTATTCTGTAAATCTATGAAAACAAAGTTTAGATACAAGCCTGATGGTTTTCACTTGAACCATAGAAAAAAAGGCAAAGCAGAAGATTTCACAGTACTGATTATGCGTACTGCAAATGTATGAGACGTCTGATTGTTTCTTTTTTTTTCATTATTTATTCATTTTCAATTTTTTATTTTGAAGCATTCACTTGCCGTGATTAAGAGTTGCAACATCATTTGCCATTCAGGTCAGGAAAAGTTAGCAAAAAGCAGGACTTCAGGTTACTGTCTAGATAACTAAAAATATTTAAACAAGCTACTTTGTCCTGACTTCAGTGTCCCTTTGTAATGTTTTTTAGTGTTTTCCTTAAAGCCTCCCTGAAACAAAACAGTAAGGGGGTCTACAAGCCACTGCCGATGGATGTTCCAGCATTTCCTTATTTGACGTCCATGTGTCAGGTGGCAACACGCTGAATGGAGGCCATATAAGAGGCCTGCAAATGATTCAGATCTAAGTGTAAGGTGCTACCTATTTACAGCTTCATTTCAACATACAGTATTGGTAAATAATGCCTTCTTCAAAACCTACTGTAGAACCATCACGGAATGTTTTTAACGTACTTCACAATTAGGAACTAAATAGTCACAACTAAACACAGGTCCACCAAGTAAAGTAAATCAAGACAAGGATATATACAGTACAAATAGAGATGGTATTAACATGTGAAGCTAATCAGGGATTTTTCATGATGATTCAGGGGAGAATGTTATCAGAGGGGCCTCAGTAGAAACTGTATCTTTACGGAGTGCCGGCTGGAATGGATTTAGACATTGTTTGTGTTTGCGTATGTGTGTGTTTGTCTATGAGAGTTTGCGTAAGTAAGGGGGGGAGCTGGAGAGAAAGATAAGAGAGCTGTTCACATTTGTGTGCATGCGTTTTGTGAGAATTTCGGATGCACTTCGTTCTCCAAACCGTGCGGGGTTCCACACACTGACCAGAGCAGCTGTTCCTTCACCAGTTCATGATGCAGTTTCTGTTCAAGGTCATGAAGTACACCTGGCTGCTGCCTCCGGACCGAACCGAGGCAAAGAACACCTGAGGAACAGCACGGACACCAAGGACATATGCGTCAGTAACATTTCTAAATCCACCTGCTATTGCTGACCTGACTGTCCTGCAACTCTCTTACCTTGTCATTTCTCTCACAGAGGAACTTCAGCCTCTGAGCCCTTTTGTGCATGAAGACACCGTCCAGGTGGCCGGTCTCCACAGAACGGATCTCAATGGCCTTTTCTCCCCATCCCATGATCTGATTTGAGCAGATATGAGCTGCAAGGCAAAACAGTATTATTAATATTAGCATTCGGCAAGCTGATTACAGTTCATTAGAGATGCACTGACTGTGAGATTCAGGGCCGATACCCAGATTTATGAAACAATTTGACCTTTAGCCAATGCGGATACCAATGTTTTTTGTTGTTGTTGATTACATTGTTTATCTCAGTTATTCCCCGATTTGTGCCAGTGAAACAAAGACACGTTTTCATTATAAACAAAATAAGCAAGCTGTTTAAACTCATTCAGGCCTTCATTACACCATCAAATAACTTCTGATACCGATGTCGGCTGATAAATTAGTGCATCCCTACAGCTTCTCTACATAACACATCCACTTTTATGTATTATTTGTTTTTGGATTAGATCCCCACCAACAGATGTGGGCATCTCGCCCCACTGCAGGACCACATCCTTGATGATGCGTCCATAGGTGTTGACGTAGACACCCTCGTCCTCGTAGCACAGCAGCATCTCCATGCCGTCTGAGCTGGGCAGGAACACAATTGCGTGCGGTGTCACGTGGCTCTGGATCTGTTTGATACAAAAACAGAAGGGATGAGCTCCTGTAGGCTTCACATCACACAAAACACTGCCATCTGACAGCTGCACAACTTACATGAACGGGGATATAAATGTCATAGTTGTTTCCAGAGTCCACGTCAATGGCATGGAAGCCGGCACAAGAGCCGTAGATGACCTTCAACCTCTGACCTTCCTCCACTGTCAGGTCGACAAGCACAGGCCTGTGTGGCAGGTCTGCAAAAGACTGGTTTCAAAGAAGGGGAGGGGGGTGCGAGCCGAAAGTGAGCGTGAGAAGACAATCGACTTGAATGCTCGTCTGGTTGACTGATCTTGCATACGTAATCCAGCTCGCAGGAAAGGGGAGACTTACCTTGAAGGCCATGAATTTGTGATAAGGCTTAGGCGCCCAAGCATACACTTCCACCGCATTCTTCAAAGCAATCACCAGGAACTTTATCCTCTCATATTTCACTAGAGAGAACAACCACAAGGCCATCTGACATCAGATACTTGTAATCAATAATTCACTGGGCCAGATGCATTTATGAGAGTTGATCTGTCATGGAATAGACAGCGGCAATAAATAGCCATCATCTGTCACTCACCAACTTTGTAGTGCACGCAGCCCTCCATCTCCCCCACAGTGGTCCAGCCTTGCTTCTTCTCCACCTCGGGGTCATTGTGGAGGATCTTGTTCCTCAGCCAGGCCAGGTAGTAGACACGCACCTTGTTTTTCTTGCCTTAATAGACGCAGTGGATAATCAATTACAAAGGAGATTCAGTTCAATAATTATTTAAATACATCTAAACTGGTTTAGACCATCATTTATATGGTTCATCCTTGTGGGTTTAACCATAATAAATATATAATATGCAGGATTTTCCTAAGAAAAAAATCAATGTATATACTTTAAATTCTGTTATATGTGAATATCTGACAATAGCATCCAATAATCATCTGTGGTAATACAGTGTATTGCAATTGATATTTTGTTCCATTTTTAGAGCTCAATTGGCTTGAAACCCTGATGAAAAGGAGGTATTTAAAGTCCAAAGTCAAAATACGATGCAAAGTAATCCCTCTAAAGGCATGAGCATAGTTTGGCATCTAGTGTTTGGCATCCCATTAAAGACAGTAGTTTTTTGTGCCAAAAGCAGAGACAGCTTTAACCAACTGTAGTAGTGAGAGCAGACTGGCAACGAGCAGCAGTAATGACCTGATATGGTGATGAGCAGGTTGAGGCCCTCTAGGACGTCCATCTGTTGGAACCTGCGAGAGTTGATGAGGGGGTAAACCTTGCCCTGACCACTGCGGTCCAGCAGCTTCAAACCGTTCTCTGTGCCCACCAACAGGTTCACACCTAGGGCACACATATGCACAATTAAATGTTATATTTTTCATTTTGCGTAAAATTTATGGTATTATCGCATTTCCTTGAGCCACAGCTATATATTTATGTAGTATACGTGCTTTCATTTTCCAGTATTTTTTCCACATTAGAACTCTAACGGCATGACATTTTATTTTCTTTGGGAGGAGAAAAAAAGGTAAATTTCATGAACGTGAGTTGTAATTGTGTGATGTCACCCACTGACTCAAAGATGCTGTTTGGAACATGAAAACACAACTTTCAAATAACTTTTTCCCTCATTAACGATGCAAAGACACCTTGTGAGAAAAGACTGAAAGAGCAGCAATTGATTTGACAAAAATAGTTTTAATAATGAAAGCAGAGACACGGTGTTCTCTCGTGAAGAGTTATTAATGTCACACGTTAAGACTAATTGAAGGTACAGCAGGGGCCTCAAATCTAATTTCCATGTGACAGGTTTTCAGTTTTGGTGATATTTGCAACCAGAGCCCTGCTGGAGCGGACATTTGTCAGGATGTCGAACCACAGACAAGAAGGGTTAAGAAACTAGGCTCTAACACAGCACCAGGAATCTGACTGATTTCTCTGTACTCTTAGTTTTCAACCCAAGTCTGGCAACTCCAAACATAAATCATATTTTGAGTAATAAGTTACTTTCAGGTATCTAATCTTACATGGTGTTTCTTATTTTTTGCATTTACACTCAAGTATCGAATCTGTTCTCACCCCAGAGCGCAGCACACAGGATCTCAGAGTTGAACCTCTTCTTGTACTTGCGGATCTCAGGTGTGTCAGTGGGAGGACGTGTGTTGGTGGGATTGACATTCACCATGGATCCTTTCCTCACCTCCATCTTCAGCTGTTCAAACCTGGAGCCTACATAGAGAGGTAGGAATAGAAATGGCTTGAGTAGGAAGGAATGCACAAAGTTGATGAAAGCACACACACCCAAAAATGTAAACACTCGGTGCTAGACAGAAGCAAGAGTAAAAAACATAAATACAGAGTCTGCACACTAAATAATGCTCCTATGAATATTTATTACATTCACGTGTGACGATTTGGGCTCAAGCCCTTCTGAAGTTTAGTGTTTAGAAATAGTGTCAAAGGTTAAGATTCTGAATACTTTTGCAGTCACACGTAGCTCTCTTGTTAAATGTTTAAGAACGTTGCAGATGCGGCTGCAAGTCGGAAAAAGATTCTGACTCACCAGTGATGGACATGTTATCCCCTGTACTTCCTGGTGACTGGTACATGCCCAGATCCACAAAGGTGGTGAAGGAGGACTTGCCAGATGCTTTAACCAAACCTCTGGACTGATACTGGTGGAGCAGAGAGGGTGTATGAGTTGTACAGTGTAGTTTAAGTCAACATCATGTCTATGGAGTTTTTAGTTTATCAGAAAAAATGTTAAATACTGATATTTTCTCTGCTTATGTGGCATTTAGCAGTTCTAAAATCTGTGTTTTTTCTTATGGTGTTATAGAGTGCTGTTACTGGACTGTTCGACTGGAAAGATGGCAGATAGGGAACACATAAAAATAAACCAGGAATTCAGGACTGATATACTTAGCATCAGTAAAACTCACATCATAAACAGAGTCCTTCCCAGGGGAGGAGTGAGTGGCTGAATCAGTGGGGGAGTGGGAGGGCTGAACCACATCTGGCAAGTTAGTGTACCCATTATGGCTCCTCTTCTCTGGGGTCTTTCAGGTAAAAGACAAACACACACAAACACGTATTACATAACGTCAATGACGTACTTGGATCTAGGCCAATCTGCTGCACCAATTACCAGGATATGACCTCTTTGGTTAAAATGCCACAGTAACCACAAGAAGTAAAGTGACAGTTGTGACCAAACTTGTTTTAAAAAGTCAAGCTTGTGTTGTTAAAGGGATAGTTTGGGTGTTCTGAAGTAGGGTTGTATTAGGTATCCACAGTTGGTGTATCAAAACGCCCGCAGTTTGGAGAAGCAGACATAAGCACCGCTGTTGACTCTAGGTGATGTACTGCTGTCGATAGGGGCAGCAGCAAAATGTGTTTCAGCCACCTTAAAAAAGGCCCACGTAAAAACACATCAGTATCAGGTTAAGTGTACGCTATATTTAGAATATATTCACCACTTTAACTTGCCATTGGACAGCCCTTCGTGATTAGCCTTTAGCCATTAGCCTTTATGATGGGAACCTGAAGGCGTTGTATCCATCTATTGTCTCTCCAGAGCCACATTTGACTCATTTGACATTTTACCTTGGAAAACACAGGAATTACTTATCTACCACTGCTTTGATCAGTTAGTTTGTGTTATTATTTCAATTTGGTGTTTTAAAGGGCTAGTTCAAGTTTTGCCAAAGTCGCATTATTACATAAACAAACTAATTGAGGCAGCAGCAGACCTACAACTCCCATGTTCTGCAAGGTAAAATTAATGGTTTTAACAAAAAAGTCTGATAGCTTTGGAGAGAGCGATATAAAGGCTCAGTTTCCCATCGGAGAGGGCCGTCTGACGGTAAGGTAAAATGGTGAAAATATTCTAGATATAGTGTACACTTGATAATATTTTTTTAAGACCTTTTTTAGGTGGCTAAATTTGGTTTTATTGCGGACCTTGTCCACAGCAGTGCATCCCTTAAAAACCGGGACATTTTTGACATTCTGTAGACCAAAAACATCTGATTATGTGACAAAATAATCAGCAGATAAATCGACTATGAAAATAATCATTTGTTGCTGCACTACTCAGTGGTAAATGGCATGTATCTCATTTGTGCAGTGCTAATACACATGCCCTCCTGAGGATGATATTAATTTTCCTATTAAGTGGGTGACATAAATGTAGGACTGCCACTGTTCTAACGTCATGCAGCTGAATGTGTGTGCTGTCAGTGAGACATGTTTGAAGACTTGCTTGAAAGACAGATGGCATATTTACCGTATGTGTGAAAGTAATCAAAATTCCTCTTCTTTGAATGTACTGTATAATCATGGCAGATAAATTAATAACTCCATATCTTTCTGATATTCCATAATGTAACTTGGCACAAATATTTGACGCTTTTTGCATATTCAAAACACACACACACACGCACTATAGCATTTCAGTGAAGGTGACACTTCCCACATTCAACTAATCATGAGCCACCTGCAAGATGCATGCCGTCTGTCACTGAATCATATTACTGTCTCTCCGAAATCTCAAACATTTATGCCAACCCAGCACAGGGTGGTTTCAGGCAGTTCACAAAATAAAAACATTATTCAGCTGCAGCATTACTGACTCATACACATTTACAGTGCAACTATGTACGGCAAGCTTGCAAAAAGTTGTCATGGTCAACCTTGGGCCGAGTTCCTGTGATTTGCTAAGTCCTGTTTTCAGTCACACGGCCAAAATAGGAGGAAATACCAAACTCAGATCTTCATGTGAATGTTCCTTCAGCTATATTCTCACACAAAATGTCCCACTTTATTTATAAAATTATTCAAATTCCCAAAAACAGATTTGCAATACTGAACCTGTGGCTATTTAACATTATGGTCTGTCAATGGCAAACTTGGCACTGAATTTAATTTAATTAATTTCTTCCTGTGTGCTTGTTGAACATTGGTGCAAAGCGTTGTAATCTGCTCTGTGGCTTTCGGTGGAGTTACAGTGCAATCTGACAGTCATTGTTGATGTTTTTGACATCTTGGTTTCATTGAGCATGCATGGAAATTGGCGCCACATAATGCCAAGCAAATGCTTCCTCATTTGGTCACTTATGTGTGGAAAAGACCAAAAAACAAAATGGACCCAGTGCCTGGTGTCTTTCTGCTCTCACATGTGTTGCGTTGATTTCCCCATCAAGTCACAATGCATTTTAAGCATCATTATGTATACAGATGACTCACCCTCTGCACCAGCATGGTCTGATCCCCATAGCCTCCAGCTTGTTCTGCCTCTCCCCCTTCGCCTTCATCTTCATGAACCACCATGGTGTTGACCGAGTCAGTGTCTGCATCCCTGTGACTGAGATCAAAAGACATCAAGGATGACATACAGTAGGACCCCTCAAGAATCATAATGGTGTTACAGGAAGTATTGAATATACCAATTTAAAGTAGAGTTCATATATAAAAAATATATCTTTTCTTCCTGAATTGTTAGTGTTTGTAGACGTTAATGTTACCGATCTGTGGGGCTTTCTTCCTCCTCTGCGCCCTCGCCACTCTCGCTCTCCTCACTGCTCTCGCTGCTCTCCGAAGAGGAGGAGTAATCATTTGCCTTGACTGGGGGCCTTGGCTGCTCCTCAGCACGTTCTTTGGCAAAGAGGCCATGGTCCTACACACAAACACACCACCATTTACATTAAGAAAGAGTTCCCAAAAAGTTGTAAACATCATCTAATCTACTTCAGAAAGTAGTCATTTTAAAAACAATCCAAACACAACTGAAGACGAGGGATGGATGGGCTCAGAAACTGAATACTGACAGAATTCAGAGCCTGTTGCTTGATGATATTCTGGGATGATTTTGAGGCATGGTTAAAAGGCCTGTGTTGGGTGTAGGATGTCTACATTGTAATAGTACCGATGTAAATGCATTCAAAAGGATTTTATGTAAAGAGTGGAATTTCATTCAAAGACAAAGCATAATTAACCCAAAAGATGTAAATGGAAAGTGTAGAGCATGCAGTTCAGTCGAAAGTCATGCATAAGTCAAAGAGGAAGACACACTGATACTAACCTCCCCTATAGCTCTCTTGTAACTCTGCATTTTTTGAGGTAAGTCAACAAACAGGGATTTGAGAAGAGTAGAAACATGAAGGGAAACAGTGAATGTGTGGAGTACATATAGTATAAAGGAAAGGTAACGTCAGGAGAAAACCTTCAGTTAGTAACAGGTGGGTTTGAGCACAGTAAGTTAGTGTTTTTCATTGTGTAACTTCTTATATCTAAGCAATATTATGTATTGCATGCAGCCCTTGAGCAATGTTAAGGCTAGTTGTTTTTTTGTGAGAGACACAGCCAACATGTCTGTTTTAAAGAACCACTTACAGCAGGGCGCCCAGGGCGTGAGGACGTGCGAGACTCCCCTGGCTTATGACGACTATCATGGGATAGAATGGGTGAATCCATTTTGGAGGAACCTGCAAATAGCAATATTGTAGAGTGTAGTTATAATTCTGAAATCAGACTTACTGCAACAGCAGTCTGCAGAGAAATAGCACTGGGGAAACAGGGACTCACTGATGATGCGATGCCTCTCTAGAGAGCCAGTCTGGGGCAGATTGGATATGATGCTCATACTGTCTCCTCTCTCCCAGCGATCATTGCGGCTGAGATCTGGATTGCTGAAATGAGGATACATTGAGGAATTAGCCCAGGTTGTCATTAAAACCTACTGCCATTTAGGAGGCACCAATTTAAGGAAATATCTGATCAAATCATTCAGCTCTCTCTTTAATACCTGGCTCTTACTGGATGCCTTATGCCCGAGGACAGGTTGGTGTTGAGAGCTGTGGCAATGGACGCTGTCCTCTGTGGAATCTAAAAGACAGCAATGTCATAGTCTTACAGTTGCCAGTATTTTGTAAAAACAGTATCTCACAGTGACGAAACATTTGTTTTGCTTCAAATAGACAGGCACTGAAATTGGGCTTTTTCGACAGGGGCTGAATAAAGGTGCTGCAGCAACAGGCGGTATTATACAAAATATTGTGAACAATGTTTTGAACATTAAAGCATGTCAACATTTTCTAGTAGACACCGAAAATAAAAGTAGGAACCTGTAAATGACCGGAACATGGGACCTATAAAATGAGACCTCTATCAATTTACTTACTGTAGTTCAGCTATCTTTGTATCTGTGTGAAGATATGGGAGTACTGTTTAAAACACACGTGCACTTACTACCAATTCAAAACCAGTCACTAGATCTCACCTTGGGTGGGAGTTCCACATCTGGCAGGCGGATCCAGGGGCCGCGATCCTCTCTGATTTGGTGTGCCTGTGGTGCAGGGGTTTCAGAAGTAGGGTCTGAGTTTTGACGAACCAGCTCTCTAGAGTGGATGGGGCGGGGTGTGGGGGTAAGCGAGGGGTCCTGGGTGGGGAATGCGGACATGGTCTTAGTGGGCTGGTCACAGAGGGACTGGGAGCGAGGGACAGGGGCAGCGTAAGGCTTCAGTGGAACCAAGTGAGCCATCTGGAACTGCAGAGGACAGCAGCAGCAGCACACCAGGAGGGAGGAGCAGCCGAGCAGAATGGAGAAGGCGCAAGACAGTTGGAGGAACAGGCCAAAGTGGAGAAGAATGCAAGGTTGTTTTTGTATTCCAAGGTGATGTTTGTGGGGTTTTTTTTTAAGCGATTTCAAATGGGAGAAGAGGGAAAGGAGACACAGTAGGAGGACAGAAAAGAAAAAGGAAATCTTTAAATTAGGTGCGAATAAGGTAGCATAGACAATAAAGGGTAAAGCAGCTTAAGAAGTAGGGGCAGAAAGGCACAAGCTGTTGTGTCTTCTTTCCTATATTTAGGGGGTTTTACTAAACAGAATTTTAAACACTTGTTAACACCCACCTTGCCCTGCCCTCCTTGGGGTTCAACAGGCCTCTGCATCGGTGGGGTCTGAGCAGACTGGACCACTCCTGATTGGCTGATTGAGTCAGAGCGTGACTGGATGGCAGTGTCAGAGACAGTGGTGCAGATCTTGGGTGAGCCCTGTCTGTTGAGCTTACTTCGCTCCTCCACCTGAAATAAGGACGACAGTGAAAGAGGGTTTACTCTGTGGGCTGGTGCACAGAGGCTTCACTGTGGTGTGCGTGCTTCAACTGTAGGCAGCATCGTTACCTCGCGGGCCCAAGTCGGTTTGTTGTTGGGCTCCAGGTTTTTGTTATAGTGGTAGAGCTGGGGCTTCTTTTCTTGCTGCTGTTGCTGCAGAGACACCAGGTAGGCATGCTCCTGCTGCAGCTGCCTCTGCAGCCGCTCTGACTGACGTTGTTCCTCTAACTGCTTCCGCTTATATTCCTGAGAAAAGCAAGACAGTGCTGTGAAGACTGGACAACAGCAGGTCAGGCTGGTCATAAATGAACCATTACATCTGAAAAACAATAAGTCTGCATTCAGTGAAAATCGAGGCAGAGGTTTGCATATTTAGCTGACCTAACACCGATTTCATCCAGTGAGATAATAACTGTTTTGGGAAGATTTTATCATCTCTCGTGTACTCCTATTTTGAGTGCAGCAGCCAATTACCAACCCACATAAAAGAATATTGATCGTGTCTACCATATTGTGCTGTATATTAAACAGTGTAAAAGTGAGTCAGTTGACATATAAACTTGTTTTATTGTTAGACGTAGGCACACTGCACTTGTAAGGAGACAAGACATTTAATAAAAATGAAAACAGCTTCAACCATGAGTCCCTAACATGTAGACTCATTTCACATTGTTTTTTCTAACAGCAGAGATTGGTTTTACAGAAAGCAAAATACTTGTTGTCATTTGCTCTTCTTCGCTGCTTAGATTGCAAATCACTGTGGGCCACAAAGCAAGCACTAGATTTCAAAGTCAAATCTTCGTGTTGATGCTCACATATGGCCCACATGGTCTGGGTGGAGAGCGAAAGCAAACGACTGTGGATACAAACTATATACAAAATATGTCTGTGTTTTTTTTTTTTTTTTTAAAGGATCTTTTTCGAGAAACCACTGTGGTGTTCCTCCACAGTGAGAGAGCACCGTCTGGCACCTGCTGAGGATACCTCAACCAGGTGCTTCCCTGTGTAGGAGGAGACTTAAGACTCGACCGAGGATACAATTGACGGATTACAGTACAGTATATCTCTCAGAGGGACACTGAATAAGCTCCTGTGGAAGAGGAGATAAAAGCTTGCTGCCCTGCTGTACAACACTGATATATTCAATTTCAAGGAAAGTTTCAGAGACAGGCCAGTGATTGTATTAAACTATTTTCATGTACAAATAAGTCAATCAAAAGAAAGGCCCAAATTCTCCTTTTTTGTTGAACTCCAAGGTTTCTGTTGAAAGATTATGGCCATAAAGTAGCCTCATTGTCTTGAAATGTACTTCTTGCCTCACAGACAGCAATACCAGAAAATGTCAGAATTTAGATAGAAACCAACTTCTATCAGCGATGAATTGTGTGTGACTTCACACTTCCTGCTGTTGCCCATCAAAGAAATCCAGCAGTTCCTTTGTCATTATGTCTTTTGTTAGATGTCCTCAGATTTTCAGAGGTGGTTAAGTTCAATCTTATTCACATTTTGCTTCTCACCCTCTACTTAACATCTAATGAAAGGCACTACAAGAAGGCTTTAATTGTGAACCAGCTGCTGGAAGTGTTGAGTTTGCATGAAAATATTTGATTAAAACAACAGGAGGAATGGAGTTCATTATTACAGTTAGACATATTTGACAAATTGAAAGACTCATTTTGGAGTGTTTGTGACTGTCAAAAAATGTTGAAATAGCTTTTGTCCATTTTCACAAGACCCTGCAATACCAACCTAGGCCACAATGCCAACATTTTCTCATCTTGGGGAGTTTGCTGCACATTTAATCTCTGCCAATTACCCCTTGAGCATGGCACTGAACCCGATAAACTACTCCAGGGATACTGCCTTGTGAGTGTGCTCTTGTCTTAATGAAGATATGCATATACACAGAGATTATGTGTATGTGTTACCAACCTCTAGTAAGCATAAGTGAAAAACTTTTGGAATTGTCTCATGTATACAGTAGCGAGGATTCTCCCTCCCTCTTCCAATAAACAGGAACAAAAAACTAATACTACGGCTCACTTCTAATGATGGCAACTTCTATGCTCCACAGGAGCTAGCTCGAACATAGATGACTGGAGTGTGGAAATTCCTCTGAAGTCAGCCCAAAACTGCCCCATAAATCTAGGTCAGCGCATGCCTTTTCAAGATATGCAATATTGTGGGACATGCACCCACACTGCAAAATGTAGAACATATCTACATCAGAAGGCTGCACATCTACAACCTGAATCTGCTTTATTTCGTAACGATACTATTAAGAGCTGTAAAAGTATTTATCTCGTTGCCTCATACCTTCTGTTTTGATGTAAACAGAAACAAGCACATTGTTGTGAGTACACACACAGTGTTCTTCTTTACTGAAGAGTTATAATAACCTACAGGACATGGAAGTTTCTGCAGTCAAAGCAAGAAATGATAAAGGAGTAGTTAGGACTAGTTACCATAAGCAGTGCTTGCTCCTGAAGCAGCTGCTGCTGGAGGATTTCTAACTGCCGCTGCTCTTCTTCTAACTTATGTCTGATAAACTCCTGTGGAAAGGTAAGAAGGCAGGAATGATACATATGAAGCTGGAAAAAAGGAAATGAAAATATACAGCGGAGGGGTAGATAAGGGTAGTTGTGTACAGTTATGTAAGGTCATTCCAGTGAACAACAGAAACTATGCGTTGCCCTGATAACAATCAGCACTCTAACACTGAAATTTCCTGACAAGACATGCACCGTCCCTGTTTAGACGTACAGAAGAGACGAATAAAAGTACCATTATGAACAACATTACTGCGCAACACTACATAGAAATTGTGAGACATTACTATATTAAGAATAATCAAATTGTGTAGCTGTACATTGTGATTATAATAAGCTAATATACTAACATAGAATCAGTATTTGGCACTGCAGGTAATGGTGCTCTGACGCCAGACTCTTGTGTTACTGAGGGGAGACTGGAAACAGAGCATAAGAGACGCAGAGAGCTCACCCACAGAAAAACTCATCTCTGAATAAATACACTAATTTAGACCCTTGCTGCTATGGCAACCTACTCGTGGAATTTCACCACCAGAGCAACTTGCACAGTGTTGCCGGTGGACACGCCCACACTTCACACTGATAGGCTGATTGTAGCCCCACGTTTCCTGTGGTTGGTTACCTGCTCCCTCTCAGCCAACCTTCTATCTTCCTCCCGTCTCATATCGTCGAGTCTCCGATGGGGACCCTTTTCTTGCTGCCTCACCATCTCTCGCTCTTTTCTCTGTTGCTGGGAGAGAAGGGTGACAGGAAAAAGAGAAATGAGCACAGAGGCTATGTTGCACTGGGGAATTTATAATGGATAGCCTGCTTATAAGCAAACCTTCCCCTGTTTTCTGTGCAAAGAGCTGTAAAAAAAATACAAAATAAAGGAAGGAAGCAGGGTTGCAGGGCTGTGAGTCATTCTCTCCCTCTCACACTCTCACACACACACACACACACCACACACACTAATTATCTTCTGACTGTGCTGCTTTGATTAATACACAAACTGATCACAGTTTTTCACTTTGGGAATCGAGCAGTCTGCCGTTTTAAGGGACATGGAAAAAACACAGTTTCTTCTTAGTGGTGAAATGAGAACGTCCCACTTGGTAGTGACACCAAAACACACAGAGCTCTATTGAGTTCACTCAACTGCTGTTGGCACTTTACAGTTGAGCAGGAGCCAGAAAACATCGAAGAGGAGGTGGAGGTATATTAGGGGAGTTCAGTCTCACTGCAGTAAAATACCTTACCGATACTGCACAATACTTTTCAATAGTATGCGCTTCACTCAAATTACCTACAACTCCTCAAACACTTCACAGCTGCACCAATGAACTGAGTTATATAGGTACTGTATGTCTTTCAAAATCTTCAGCATCTGTCTATAAGCAAGTTTTGACCTGTTACCTCAATCCTAACAATTCAATCACAGCACAAACGCAAAATCTTTATTTATTTTCTGCATCAATATAAACTAAAATTTGGAGAGTGACAGTGTTGTAAAGTTTGTTTGTTTGACGCATGTAGTAATATAATCAGAATCATGGCACTCCACAGGGAAATCACTATCATAACCATAACCTTATCACAAATACATCAGTATTGGTGTATATGTTGCCCGATATTTGCTGATATGAATGCTGTCTTTTTATTTTACAGATTCGAATGCAGAAAAAATGCTTTAGGTTGTGAATAATAATTAAATTTCCAGGAAGTTAACTGTTTCTGGTGCTATTTTAAGTTCATTGCAAAATATCCTTGTGTTGAGAAGCACCTTTGAATGACCTGTACAGCAGAGCTTTCAACAAGGCTGTTTTTCTTCACTATTTGTCACTATGATGAGACATTTCTTGTCACCTCTATATTAGATACAACTTCAAAGCAGGTTCAGTTTCCTTCTGGGCAGAGAGTATGACATGTTGATACACATCCAGGGGTGGTGAAATATTAGCAACATTTCAAGTATACATTAAGACTTCATGTCACCTGTTATAATATTCCACCAATAATTGTACTTTGCAAGCATTTTACTCACTAAAGTCAGTGGGAATTTGTATTCATCTATACAGTGGGGTGCAAACACTGTTAACTGTGTTACACATTGTACATACTACCTTAAAACCATTACTTAGATGTTATTATATTATAAAACAAAGCATGTGTATAGCTGTTATGCATTATGTTAGTCAAATTATTACATGGAGTCTCCAGTGCTGGTTCACAGCCTCAGAACAAAAAGATTAGTGGTCTTAGTTTGGAGAAAGTAGGAATCTTGAGCCACTAATACAACTCACTAATCCCTGTACTCCTTAAAAGGTAAAACTACATTTATATAGTTTCCATGCATTTTACAAACGTCAAACTCACAAAACATCTCATTCTGGGTGAATGTTTGCAGAATTAATTATTCATACTGGAGTTGCAAGGAGCCGGACTTCCTTTCACTTTGAATGTTCTCACTCTATTCCCCACTGTTTACATATTTGGGCTGACAACTGGGTTTTACATGCCCTGCACAGGCTTCTTTACCAAATTTCACAATCTAAGCTATGTAAACATTGTGACTTCTACATGCTAGCGTTTTTTTTCTCCTTTTAATTATTACTATTACTTGAATATTTACAGTCATAGTTATAACATTCACATTATCTTATATCAAAAAGGTTACTAGAGCACACAATAGAATCATAGATGCTGTGCACAAAACTGACATGAAGACTAGAGACTTGATGAAGGTCAAACTTAAAGGGCAAGAGTAAACAGTTTAGTGGCTGAAGGTAGGACAACAGCAGACACATTACAGACAAGGAACCTAAGATTTTGGTTGCTTGGTACAGCTTTGCTTTGAACTAAAAATGTACGGTCGTGTTGCATTATGTAGTAGTATCATGAGCCTCTGGCAAAATGTGCAGGATTATAGTTAATTACAAAAACAAGGTCAACGATGGGAATAAGGTCGACGACACCACTGATCTATCTGGCAAAATCACATACTCTTGCTTTAACTAGGTGAATGAAAACCAACATCAGAAAACAAAAAGATGAACCAAGACAATAAGCTTTGAGAAATCTGGGGTAAATGTAGAATCTGATATGACTATGAGGTGTGCATGCGCTCTAGCTTGATAATTAGTACACGGATATGATATGAATTCCCTGGTTGATTCATACCTCTTCCAGTCGACGACGCTGTTCCTTCTGCTCTTCAATGCGTTTCTGTCGGTCATGCAACAGTTGCCTCTTGTGTTCCTCGGGGTCCCTACGCTGGGCAGCCAGTTGGGCCTGCTGCCTCTTGTGAGCCTCCGAGCGCTCTTTGTTCTCCTGCTGCAGACGCTGGAAGTCCCGCCTCAGGGTGGACTCACCAGGTACATTGAGGATTGAACTGATGAGGGAGAGCATTTTGGGGACATTGATTGGCACAGAGAACACAAGTCAAAGATGGACACTTCTGTGATAGAGACAATAAATTGTACTTACCTCGACTCTCGGTCATCTCCGCGATTTTCATCCTCTTCATCACTACCGCTGTACTCATACTCTGTCTCTTCTATGAGAAATAAATGACAATATGCTCCAGTTGATCACTGTCCATGACAAGAAAACATAAGATGGCTTTTAATCTCATTTACTTACCTTTCTCTCCTCTTTTCTTGCGTGTACGGTCAATATGGTCTTTGAGCTGGATTCGGACTTGGCGCTCAGTGGGCTGATCCCTGATGAAGGAGTGCTTGAGCAGCTGCTCTGTGGATGGTCGGCTGGGATATGTCTTCACGAGACAGCCCTCTATAAAGTCAATGAATTTCTTGGACCTGGGATGAAGGGGGAGTTTAGAGGATGATAAACTAGTGAGGGAGAGTTGGAGGGTGGGGAGGCATGGAACAGTTGGCAGCTGGGCTGTGATTGCCCAGAATCCTGATCCAACAACAACAACCAGAGAGATTCAAGTGGGACCATGTCTGTCTTTAGCCCCTCTCACATGAGGAATGTTGTGTGTGAGATTTGTAGGAAATACAGGTGTGAACTAAAGTCATTAAGGTTCCCAGTTCTTGCTCAAAGTCTTGTGTTCGAACTGAGAAATCAAATCACAACATTCTGCACTGACCCATTTTATACGGTAATGTCTTTATGGAAACTATTTGATTGACAGGGGAGCTTGAAGCTGCCAGCAGACACAAGTAAACTGAGTGAACAGTACATTAACAATCTGAAGTACTTTACTCCTATCTGTTACTTTCTTCTCACTCTGAAACTGGAACTAAAATGTGAGCACATCATCACCATCATATACAATTCAATGCATTACAATAATCATGCAAGAATATCACCTGTATGAGTTCAATAATGTTCTTTTATGTTCATGTTATTGTGTCCATCTCTTACTTAGACTTATGTATTTGAATAATTGTTCATTTTGGGTCACACCATATTGACTAAAAGCTTCTTGAGGATTAGAATTATATAAAACATTGTGAAAGAAACAATGCATTCTTAATGCAGTGGGAGCATAAACTGTACTAAGTGGGTCCATTAACGAGTAGCAGGGAGAGTAATAGGAGCAACAACACAGGGTAGGAGAAAGAATATGACAAATTAGTTTAAATGTCTACATCTTCTTGTCTTTCTCACAATCATATTTGTCGCCATACTGGAACAAAGCACATGACCTCTCATACCAAGTGAGGGACAGCAAACTCATAATGTCTTTCCTAATCAAGGGACAAATACAACCAAAGTAACCCGTCACACTTCTGTAGTTCTGCATTGGTTCTTGTTGACGCAGCATTCTTTCCATTCAGTGCTACTCTCATTAAGCGTCTTTTTTTATACGCACATAACCTGGTTGTTGTTGCTCTGCAGTAACCTGTTTTCTCAAACATCAAGTAAACACAGGAAGCAAGTTACTACACGGCTTGTAAATGTGCTCTCCAGCCATGACCTGATTTTTTTCCACTTTGGTATACAGCATGTTTTTGATAGATTTAGCTAACTGATTATTGCAGAACATGTGTTATTTCAAGACAAAGAATCATATTGTTCAAATATCTGTCTGATGCACCGCATGCAAATGTTTCCATGTGATGTGACAGAGATAAACACTGGATCAGAACTTATCTACTAATGTATGTAATGTACTTCACAGTACCAGACAGGGAAAATTATACATTCATCACTGAATGAAAGTCCTACTTATCACATTTAGTCAAATCTGTTTGTAATCAAAACTAATGTCAATGTGTTATAAAATGTGTACTTGATATTTTTTATTATGAAAGGAAGAAAAAGTCTTCTGGGAAATATCATTAATGTTTCTGCAAACCACTGATACATTCACATTTGTACTTGTCGTAGGCCAATGGACCATACTAGCATTTTTACAAAACATGCCATATCACATTGACATTACATGTGTATGACTTGAATTTCATATCGGGAGGTGGAGGGGATGGCGAGAAGTGATTGCAGTTCAAGGCTGCACTTCAACATTTGTAAGCTTGACACCATTGAATAATTTTAAGGGGTTTTGTTTGTGGCAATGAAACCAGATCATTTTGACAAAAAGTTGATACATCTCCAGCAGTGTTGCTGGTGACAAAATGTGAACTTGTTTTTTGCAAGACCTCGGGAATGCTCTTTTTTCTCTCGGCCACCTTGAGGGGCGTGTTGCAGTCTGTGTTTTATTGACAGAGGCTGGCAGGCGGCCAATCTAGATCTGCTACACTGTAGGAAACAAGTGACAAAGTGAACAAGCTTGTGTTGCAGCTACATGTCATGGGCAGACAGCCTGTTTTTGTATTGAAGAGTACTAGGAGTATAAAGTGGCGTTAACTTTAAATGTTTGCTTATCTGTATGTTGCAACAAGCTAAGGTGCAGGGCAAGACGTGCGTTGATGGTTGAAGGTGGACAATACTGTTGCGTGCAAGATTTGATTGGCTGAATCAAAATAAGGTCTCGATGTGCAGCGTGCATGGATAATTAATGGTATTCGCTTGAATTAATGCATAACTAGGGGATGCCATCAGAAAACCAAAGTATTTAAAATAGAAATTGCTCCCACAGGATGTGTAATTTGGAGAGCAGATATGTATGAACACATTTAATATCATGTGAAGGAAGCCTGTTACGTGTCTAGGTTATACATGTAAATAAGACTTTGGGCCCAACGAGACAGCAGGTTGGTTGATAACTCACCATTTTTTCGATTTAAGTTTGGGAGGGGGATTCCTGGGAATCAGGAAGAGGGCTCTCATCGGGTGCATGTCACACAAGGCTACAGAGATAAAGAGACAGTGAGAGCTGTTAGGTATTATTGAATCCACCTACCCATGCTTAGAGCTACAGCACTAAGAAGAAAAAACAGGAACATCAAAATAAATGATATGTTAGACAGAATACGATATATACCCACACATGGCAGTTTGTAATACTATCCACCATTATACATATTCTTTGTATCAAACATGCTGTTACCCAATATTTCCTGGTGCCCCAGGCTTATGTTGCACTGAATGTAAGAGCAAGGCCTGTGAGTCACTGTGTTCCCAGCGTAGGTAGCTAAACCTGACTGGTTAGCTTTACACTTTGACAGTGAATAGGCTTTTATAACGCAGTCTTTAGGCCATATGCAACGTGACTGAAGAGAGCCAAAGACAAGAGGAAATTTCATTTCAGCATTTTAAAAAGGGCCACATTAAAACAGAGGGCTGATTTAATTTAGCTGAACTGACAAAGTGTGCTTCAAATAACATGCATGTGCAACATACATGACACATAATACTAATGTTCATGCAGAATTCAGATTTATTTTGTGTGTTGTCAACATCATATCACTGGAAAGGTACAAGTACACAGAGACACAGTCAGTACAAGATTGTACTGCCGTTTCATTTAATGTATCATTAAACGGTGAATTATTCAGTTTGTTTAGATTTTAGCAGTTCAACTGTACAGAGTCCAAAAGCTTTGTTTTACTGTACTGATAGCTATTTGTTTTTTCTTTTTGAAAGGATTCATGCACCTTAGCTGAATAAACAGACGAGGTATGGACAGCATGTGCTAGCACTGCAAGTGAACAGAAATATCAAAAGCGTGTGAAAAAAACACTAATAATTCATATGTTCCAAAATGCTTCCAAATGTTTTTTTGTGAGCTTGTTGTATAAATGATACGTGGCTCGGTAGGAAACATGTGTCCTCATACTGAGATCTGAGCATTAAACTGATTAACTAATTTAAAAAAGTCAAAACATACATGTACGTATTTTTATGTAGTTTATGACAAATACTCTTAAGCTTAAGTGTCTAACACAAATGTGGTGTCTGGACATTGCTTATTTAATTGGACAGAACTGTTTTCCATTGTTTTCTGTTAATAGTTGGCAACTATCTATAATCGATTGGCAAATAGTTTCAGCATTACCAATGGGGGGAAAAAAGCATGTCCAAAAACAACAAACATTGTGACTTAGCAGAAACATACTTTAGTAATGAGACTGATAGCGTGAGTAACTAACACTGCATAATTTATAATGACACATCAACAACAGCTTGACAGTTGGCCTGTATGCCTTATGTCATTTACAGCAGCCTTAAGAATTCTTAAAAATACATCTACCCTCTCTCACTCAATGAGAAATCTATATTAATTTAACTACTAAACAGAAGTGTCTCAGTGTATGTTACGTTAAGGCAACAAGTTTCAGCATCACACTTGTATATTGGACCATGGTTGGCTTCCAAACCAGTTTATCATAGCTGTAGGCTGATGCCTTAAACTCACGACGAAAGTGAACTTTCTCCTTCAACAGATTAATGTGAAAACAGTCTTTTATTCTTAAATCCCGCAAATATATCATTCTACACTGTAAAGTATCAAAAAGCAAAGGTTTTGAAAGATTTAAGTGGAGGAGGAATATCAATTTGACTTTAGTTTAGTTTCTGTTCAAAAAAGCTCATCATGTCCCCAACGCTACAATTAGCTGCAGGCGTCTGTAAAATTCAGACAGAGTGAAGACACATTTTGTAACAATGCAGAGCTCATAAACGTCAGCTGCCTATTGCAAGTGTTTTTCCACTATTACTTTAAACTCAAATGCAATACTTCAGTAAACCAATAGGTAAAGAGTGTAAGTCGTATCTTGCTGCAGGGAGGGTTATAATAGTCTTATTATAACAACCACCAGCTGGTCAAATGTAGCAGTATACAAAGCATGGTAAGTCACTGATGGTGAACCATACATTTTCTTTACCACAGCTGAGGTAATGTATTTTGCCTCTACTCTTAAGTGAGATTTTCTGTTTTCTGTCTAAGTCAGGTTTGACACTGAATCCCAAGGCAGACAGACCAGGGAGAGATCTGTGCAATCAGCCTCCACACACCAACTGCCAGCTCACGACTACACTACCTTGATTACAGTGAGTCAGCTGTCCATCTGAAGGCACAGACAACAAGGCTGCATATGCAAGACAAGACTCATTCATGAGGTCTTTCAGAATGAATTTTGAAAGGATGATACATGATATGTAGCCGAGTACATAGAAATGCATGGTATAACCAAGAACAAGTGAAACAGGCGCACTTACGAGGAGCTCCCTCAGCCATCTCAATGGCTGTTATCCCCAAGGACCAGATATCACTCTGTAACACACACAAGGAACCAGGTCAGTCTGTCTTTCATATGTTCTCACAGCATAGTGCTCTCATACACAAACACAGTGCTGCTGTTACCCTGTAGTCATAGGTGGAGTCAGGGTTCTCATCACAGGCAATAACCTCAGGTGCCATCCAGTACGGTGTGCCGATGAAGGTGTTCCTACGTCCAACGGTTCTGTCCAACTGAGCACTCACCCCAAAATCAACTGATTGTTGACAAAGGACAAAGTAATCAGACGAAAGGAAAGGGTGTGAGACAGTGAGGGATAGCATGCATTTTGCAACAAAATGACACAAAACCTTCTACATACCAAGTTTGACCTCTGCATTCTCTGTTAGTAGCACGTTCTGGCCCTTGATGTCTCTGTGGATAACTTTATGGGCATGGAGGTGAGAAAGGCCCTGTGAGACAAAAAATTGGTCAGTAAAAGGCAACCTTTTCTTCAGATTTAATCTGACTGATGATTTCTCACCCTTAGGATCTCTCTGCAGATGTAAGCAATCCAGTCCTCCTTTAGAGAACTGCCCTTAGTGTTTTTCACAAGGTCGGTCACTGATCCCGCCCCACAGAACTCCATCACCAGCTACATGCAGACAAACGCAAACTTGGTGAGCACAATCAATCAGGCATATTGTTTTAAAATGATCAGACCAGGCATAAGGGTAGACAGACCCAAAGTTGGTCATCATGTCCTGGTGGACTCTTCTTGACAAAGGCACCGTAGTATGTGGCTATGTTGCGGTGGTGGCTGTATTTTTTCAGCATGTTGATTTCTGCTTTGATCTCCTCTTCTTCCTCCTCTGTAACATCCATCACCTTGATGGCCGCAAGCTGGCCTGTCTTCACGTGACGGCCCTGATTCAACAACAATTTGGATCATGGTTACAGTGGTCAGCAGTTTAAAACTAAGCTGGGACCGTTTCTGAAACTCTTTACATTTTGCCTGTTAAGTGTGGCTAATTGCTTTATCACCACATTTCACCCTTCATATATTACACTTTATTCAACTGCAGTCTCTTATCTTTCTGACACAGCCTCGTTAGACTTTTCAGTCTGACACCTGAAAAATGCACTGACATAGCAGGGAGATAAATCCGCTGTAATCTGAGAAATTCATGCACAGAACATTTAACAAAAGAGTAGGCACTACAGTGGGCTTTATAGCCACACTGCAGCCTTCTCAGTTTTACAGCAACACATGGCACAAGTGAAAACTTCTGTGTTTGATGCTTCAATCTCTAATAAAAATCCTACATCATCCAGATGTGACACAGACATCAGGTCTCACCTTGTACACCTGCCCATATGTCCCATTGCCGACAACCTCGACCAGCTCAAAGATTCCTGCTGGATCCTTTGAGAGAGAGAGAGACAGAGGATACAGAAGAGGTTCAAATACACAAGGACATTGATGTTTTCTACCTTGTTGTGCCACATCAACTAAACATTTCCAAGAAACAAAATGCTGCATACAAAAACAGCATTTCATTTTGCCTTTTTTTGCCGATTTGGGGGTAAAATTAAAAAGACTACACTCAAAAGCACACCATATTTATTTTTGTTTTCAAGTGGGTGATGACGCTTTGTTCTTTTATGAAACCTACACATCTACACTTCAATGCCAACCCTAAGTGGAGGTCGTATTTCATGTTGTTACACTCATGTTTCTTCAGTTAAGAGTGGTCCCTGACTACTAAAATCCTACTGAACTGCACCTGTTCTGGTAATTGCTGCAATCTGGCTTCCGTAATGTTGGCACAAAGGCTCAATTAAAACATGTCTGAATCGAAAAACACTGTTGAGGACACAAACACACACAAAAACAGGTCAACATAATTTGAGTAATTTTTCTGTCATTTTATTTTTAAGTTGTAACAGAAACCTTTTAATTATCTTTTTTTATTTGTATCTAATACAGTATTTAGTAAGACAAACTGTTGCATTTAGAATTATTCTGTGCAACAGATGTGTACGTCCATTACAAAAAGAGGATAGCTGCTCTAAATATCTATAGACTCCCTCAAGAACACTGTCACATAAATACAAAAAGATAAACATCAGCCTCAGTAGAATATAAATCATACATACTAACAAGAAATAGCAACCGTTCCTAAGCAAATTTATATCTAATACTACAATTCTGAATTTCCATACAAATCATCTGAACTGAATCTTCCTTGCCGCCCACCTACTCGCACACTCACCGCCCACCCTCAAGACAAGAAACAGACAAGCAGATACACTAAACATTGATAGTAGATTAGATATACAAAGATGAATTCTGACAATATTGACAGGACATCTGGCCTTTTCCAGATTTGTTCATTTGACGTGTCAATGCACTGAACACATATTACTTTAATAATGAGCAGGTTGCTTTGACATAATTATGCAACCCCCTCCCCCAAGAAACGAGGGAAAATAACAGGCAGTTCCACTTTCATGCAATTTCAATATGGCTTTAAGAAGATGTGTGGGTGGTGAGACTGCAGCTTTAGGTTTAGAATGTACAGCATGACCTATCCTGCTTTCATCTGTTTCCAATGATGGGTTTTCTGCCTTCAAAAAGGAGGGGAAACATTCCTTTGAGACAAGGAAAACGTATGGGAAAAAAAGCACATATATATTTGTGTAAAGTCCGGCAGTAAAAGTGGGAAACAACCACACTTTTGCTCATATGATGACATAAACACACTGGCCACATTTTGAAGCATGTTCATGTAGAAGGACAAAAAAGAGGGGGGGGGGGGCGTGACGTCAAGTAGGAGGCAGGAGAATGATGGTATGAAGAGAATAATGTAATGATAGTGTGGGTGGCGAGGCAGGGGCGGTAGCTTCACCCACGTCCAGCGCATAGAGTGGGATGAGAGGAATGAAGTGAGAGAAGGGGAAGGGTACAGTTATGTTACAGGAGTAATACAGCATCAGCAGTCAAACCAATCGTCAGTGATGATTGCAGAAAACGCGAGGAAGCAGTAAAAAACTACTGGAGGAGAAATCCACAGGCAGCCTGCCTAAATTATCAAAGTGGCAGCTCTGACACTTCTTGTGGATATCATGCTGCTGTGTTAATGTGTAAACTCAATATATTAGAGAACATCAGGGAATAATGCTATGAACGTTCAAAAAATGTCCAACGTGCCTGTCAGTTCAACGAGGTATGAACTCTAAAAGACACTGGCAATAGTCCACGGGGACGCTGACCACACATTTCCTGCAGGGGTGTCAACTTAGCTAACAGAGGAAGTCTTTTCAAAAAAGCCTGCCCTATCTGTGGTTACACAGCTGCAACAATCGTCAAAATCAAAACTCAAACACAGCATTCCCTGTATATCATCAGAGAACAATTTTCTATGGACCTTTCTTTTATGCCTCCATAAATAATGAAAGTATTTTACTAACAATAAAACGTAGGCTAATGTTGGGGAAGAGGTCAGAAGTCGAATTCAACAAACTAACCCCAACAGTATGTCAGTTTCCCAGCAACCTGATACATTTTACATTTTTAAATTCATCAAGACTGCCATAGTTGAATTATGCTACCATCATGGGCCTTGTGTCAGCAAATGGCCTACATTTCAACCATCCAAACAGTTTGGGCCTACATGATAACAATCACAATTCATCAATGTGAAATAAAGCTAACATGGAAGAAAGGTAGTTGTAGGCAATTAATATCCAATTTTTTAATGGTATCAACAGTGAAGCTTTGTAAATCCTAGTCAGAGCTTCTCTTAATAATACACCATTCAGTTTTCTCACACTTATGTAAGGTAAGTTATGCCAAACAGCAAGGATAGGCTGTTTCACTGCAATAAAACAAAATCACAAGACTCAATTTCTCATGAGGTTTATTTCCAGAGGGCTAGTGTCTGCTAAGCAGCATCCAAAATTCATCACACTCTCAAAGTCTCCATTTTAAACTGAAAATAATCAAAGAAGTAACTTTCCACTTATTGTAAATTTACAACAACACTGTGAAATTCAGCAGACATTTTTATAGGACTATGACCTTGTGACTTGTGTTTTAGTCCTAGGGAGCTTATTAAGCCATCTGTAATCAATACAATTGTGCAGGTGGTTTGGTGTTATCCAATTCTACTGGCGTAAGAACAAAGTGTCTGCACAAATGATTTGTTGCTGCCTGTGTTCAGTGGACTGTCGTTATGTAATGCTGAGTCCTTCTGCACTCTTTAGCAAACTTGAGAAATGCTGTGATTGAGCTACTTAAAGGTTCCCTGAGGAGTTTTTGTGCTCTATTAGTGCTATGGAATTGTTTTTCTCTGGTGGGTCTCCATTTTGTTTATCTCATGTGCGCGCACAAGGACGCACATGCATGCACGCACACGTAGGTGACATGGTGCACAGTCCTGCAAATGGTTTCACACTATTCCATTGATCAACAGGTGGCAGTAACAGCCAAGATATGCACCTACAAAGACAGAGAAGAAGAAGACTGCTCGCTCATGGATGTAAACACAGGATTTAGATTTAGAAAATTGCCATTGCAAATGTTTTATTAGGAGGGAAATTAATTCAACACATTTGTTAGTGCTCAATACGATACGATGCATTTTTTTGAGTAACACTTAATATAAACATACGTTTCGTTTGTTTTACAAGAAAACTCCATAGAGCACCTTTAAATGGTCAGTTCACACACATCACAAAGGCAGTTTCACACTTATCTCTAGCAGTTGCTGGCCATGCATATTTTGGCATGGAAACGTTTGCCACCTCAATATAAAAGGAGGTAAAAGGATTTCTTTAACTCAACAGTAATTTCACTTTCTAACAACAGTGCCTTGACTGATCAGGAGTCGCCAGTGTAGCGATGAGGACAAGATCCCTAACCTGTTTCACAGAGACAGTCAATTGTGTTCAGTGGACTGTCCAGCCAAGCTGCACCTAACACTATCGAGTATCTAACCCCATACCACTGCAGGGGTGGGCAGTAACTACCATGTCATCTACTGCATCAAACTGCCCTTATAGGCATACTGTTAACCAATAGAAATTATATTCAAACATTACTCCTAGTTAATGTACAATACAGCAGTACATGAACTGCAATGCCATTTGACAAAAGTCACTAAAAAATGCAGTCACTTCGGCCAAAATATCCAAAACAAGTGAGACTCCAGACTGATAATCCAATTTCCAAATTGAATCAAGTGCATGTACTTCCATTGGAGATAAACAAACTCACACAATGTGGGCTAATTCACAACTTGCCACTTTTTATTTAATATAAAGAACTGGGATTTTAAAAATTGAGGGATTCTCAGGTGAGCCCTCCTTTGAGTCAAGGTAACACCAACCCAACAAACTAGGATTTGGATAAACTACCCCTGATCTCCTGTTAAGCCTCACAAATCTGTTAAGGCTGCACCAAAGTGCTGCCAAGTTGCCTGATACTCTCGAAGGGTACGGGGAATTTCACTTTTCCTCTGGTATATTTCTTGGAATAGCTTGTATTTTCTGATATGTTCTTAATTTCAACAGCACAATTTCTACCTGCGATTTCCTCATTTTGGTGATTCTGTCACAGCTATAAACTCATATTCTTAGTTCTTACATTAGAGTTTTAATGGTGCCAGATGCACATTTTCAGAAACATTTTGGTCTCTTTAATTCTAGACAAGAGATTTATAAAGGCCCTCTAATATAACAGTGAATGCTATGGTTATGTTTAAAAGCTGTACCTAAGAGGAAAGAGACAGGGCTGTAATCCATGCAAAAAACAGTGACTGAATGCATAAAATATGTCTTTATAATGCTAATACGGGTCTGTCTTAAGGGAACTGACTGCTGCTGCAATTTTTTTTTTTTCGACACCTGCCTTTGAGATGTCGAGATACATCAAAAGGGAGTAAAAGATCTATGGTCTTGATTCAGAAACTCTACCCTTTTTCAACAATTGGGAATAGTGGCATCATGTTTGTTTTTTTCCACCTGACTTCATTTCTTGCCAGGCAAAGCGGCTCTAATGTTAAAGGAAGGTGGTCAAAAGAGCCAGGTAGATTTTTTTTAGACAGAGGCCTTCAAGGTGGATCACTGAAATCACAGGGAACAAAGTCCAAGACCTTTTTGTTCTATCCTTGACAAAGTTTGATTTGTTCTTATTATGAACATACAGCATGAGAATGCTGCCAATAATCCAAACCAAACTCAACTAAACCTGAAAGACCAGATCCAGTTTTCCAAAGGGATATTTACAGGATCTGTCATTCAAGTTGGGATCTGTTAGGTCCCCATATGAAAAAGCACTTCCAAAACAACAACCATTTAAACAAAGGAGACAGTGTTTGTGCATTGCCATTTATAAAAATAGAAAAAAATACAGCCAAAATCAAACATAAAATGTTCAGCATGTTTGTGTACATAATAAAAAATAACTACATGGCAATCACACAGTGTTATCGCCCTGCAGACAGGAGCAGCCATGATTTGATTCATTTATTATGACATTAACACACGAATCACGAAAAGTTGGTAATACTGGAGAATTTGGCTCCTTGTTAGATGGAGGAATCAGACAATATCGTTGATGGGAATCTGTGCTAAGGCCAGGCCAAGGGATGTTTATCCCACCTCAACTTTGTTGCGTGGGTGTAATGTGGTCGTGCTTGTATCAGAGACAAACTGACACTCTGGTTCATATGACATAACATCTACTGCGTCTGTCTGCCATAATTTTACATGAATAGAGCGCAGCACACTTATCTTGTAATAACAATACTCACCCTGAGAGCTGCGAGGTCTATGTCATCCAGGCTTCGTGTGGGGGCGTTTTCAGACATAGCTGGCGAAACTTGGAACGTTAGCTAACAAGTTAGCCCGTGATTTGATAAGAAGTACTTGGGCTGAGTGGCTGCTAAAACGAGCCTGTGCGGGCTTATCTATAGAGAAAAATATAGCAAGCGGGCAGTCCAGTATGATGAAACTGTTGCGGAACAACACGGTAGCACTTAGATTAGCAAACACATCGCAGATAGAGCTGCCACAGACGCACCCAGCTGACTAGCTCACGTCAACTCCGGCCGAGAGCTATGTTATCCGCAGTTGATTTACAGAAAAGCCGGCTGCAATGAGCATAACACATTCAACTTAAAAATAAAAAGATTTCAGCAAACAGTTAACGTCACCGTTAGCCGGTCGTCGGTGCTGTTCTAACAGCTGGCAGGTTTTCAATGCGATGCACCTCCACTGTTGTTGAACACCTTGCTGCGTTCATTTTGACAAGACGCCGCGGATATGCTGCTGAACAACATCCCAGCTAATCTTATATTGATAAAAAAAAAAGATGCGTGTCGCGGGGAAAAAAAACTACCACATACGTCTGGTGTGCCACTGGAAAAAATCCTTGTTGGACTGATGTAAAATATAATTTACAGCTCAGCAACGCAGCGGTTGTTTTTAAGGAGAACGCAACGTCTGATGTGATGGCGTCCGGGTCCGTCCGCACCGCACCAGAACCGACCGTCAGGCTCTCATTACTCGCCTTTAATTAAGTCCAACCTCAATATTACTCTGGGGTAAGTGCGGAAAATGAAATAATGGCCTCGTTTGAAATATATTTCTTCGCGGCCTCAGTTGTCAAACTTGTTAACACGACTTAAATATTCCCCAATTTTTTTGGCTCGAGCGCGCTGTAATCCGAATTCCGAGTCAGGTGCGCGTGATCGATCCAACGGTAACTGGCTAGCTAACGCAGCTAAGCTAGCAGGCTAAATTGTCTTTTCCAGAATAAACTTTCCGTCTTCATCCATTTTCTGTTGACAGTCGCGCCTAGCACTGCCAACCTTCCGGGGAAAACACAGGCAGACAGGCAGGGACTATGTTCTCTCCGGCCACCGTAATACTTGTAAACTGTGGCCCTCGACTATTTAAAGATAAACGTTGTTTTCGTTCCCCAGCGTCCAGATTTGTATGAACTTGTAGTTGTAGTTCCAGCCCGACAGATAAGGTGCAATTTCAAACTGCAGCTAACAGCCAAACTTGTTATTTCGCCATGTTTTGCTTCCCAAGTCCTCCCTCCCACTCCCAGCCTTGTTGTAGTCTTGCGGGGTTGGTACTGACGATTGGCTGCACGGAACACTCCTCAAGTGGTTTCGCCTCTTGGAGGGCTACGGTGCTTCATATGGGACAAACTACCTGAAAAAATTACAGTGGACTCAACCTACGCAACTGCCTGTCTGCTCTGAGCAGCTCCGCTGAGGTCATCCTCGGACATACCTGTCCTGCATTAACCTACGTGATCAGTCAAAGCGCGCCATCATAAAGTTCAATCGAAAAAAATCACTGCAATATAAGATTACTCATGTGTCTTTTGTCACCTTATCTCATCTTAGAGTACTTCCTGTTACTGTTTTTTGCCCTGATGTGTCTTCCACCCTTACAGCTTTAACAATGCTATGCTCATTTTTTCCATTAAGGCAGGCCTACCTTATCTCCAACAGATCATGATGCTTGTCAATAATGCATGATTCACTTCCAAAGCTATTCACCGGGCGTTCAAGAGGACAATGTACAAGTGTATGTCCTAAGAAAACTGAAGCTACCATATGGTAATAACCTGGGAGTTGTGATAAACATTTCAGTAGATGTAAAAATTTTTGTGTTCTGTGTTTTCCAATTTGTTCTCTGAAAGAATTTTTTTAATTATTATTAACCAGGAATATACAAACAGCAAAAGACGTTGCAGTAATTTACAAGAATAGCGATAGTAGTAGGTTTACAGAGGATATTCACCTCATGATTTAGTACAATAACACAGAGACTTGTTTTTCTCTTGCAGATTCTCCCCAGATGATATCAGTGTTTTCTGGCAGTGAGGAATTTTTATAGATAAAAAAAAAGAAAAAGAAAAACACCTAAACAGATGCTACTGTCAAGATCTTAGGAACAACATGAATATCATTATAACTATCTGTGTAATGATTTAAGTAGACATACCATTACATAAAATTCATCCTTATTTTCATACTTGATATTTAATTGTTCTTGAACATGTTTATATATTTACCCACAATCATTACAATTACAATTAAACTGTAGTTTTATAGAAACACTGCATAGGAAGTTTGATATTTTGACTCATTAACCTTTGTTAAATCAAAGCTAATTTGAAACTCTATTTAAAAAAACAAGTTTATTGAGGAAACAAGAGAAGTGACATGCATTTAAGTACAAGTTGTTCACAACTGTTCTCAAGCAGTTCAGCAAGAATATTCATGATCTCTCTGCCCCTGAGTGTTAGTAACTTATTCATCAGCAACTTTAAGCTAATGACCTACATCTGTGGATTTGCATACACACAGGCTTTCACACGGTGAATGTTAGGGATTATAGGGATGAGTTAAAAACACAAAATTAGAATATTAATAATATATACATACAAATATACTGGTAATGCTGTTCATTGGTCTCATAAAAATAGAATTCATGATAGAAACAGTATAAGGTCACTTCTCAGTACATCACAGACAATTCAGCAGAGTCTTTAAAAAAGAATATCACCCAAGGCGACCATTTTGTGCTGTATTCCCAGCTTCTAGTGTGCAAGGGCTCATAGTGGTTTTTTTTATATCTTCCAAAGCAAAGTCTGGATCATTCTGAAGTCAGCAATGCATAATTTCTAAACACAGATGGTTTTACTAGCTCCTCGTCAAAAGGTGCTGCATGTAGGGCGAGGTGCTGATCATGTGGGACACTCATCGTCTGTCACGTTCACAGACAAGTTTGCAAAGAAACAACTTATGAGGCAGTCTGTACAATTTTACTGGCTCTATCACAGTTTGAGCCAATTCGTCAACACGCAGGTCTCTTTTTTTCTCCAACTTGCATCATCCAATGGGAACACCTCCGAAAAGACTCGGTCCAGAAGCATCACATGATGCCTATTGATGCTTCTCTGCTGGTTGCTTTCTGAAAGCTTTGGCACGACACCGGCGATTTACAAAGGCACTGATAAAAACTTGTGCAATGTGAGAAACCTTCAAAGATGTAAAAATGCTTTTAGTAAAATTGGTTAGCTCAAGTGTCGGGTTAAATAATTAATATTTTCCCCTCATCTAAGTCAAACTCCATTCCTGCCACCCATTCTCTTACAACTAAGGATCTAAGAACATTTTCTTCCTGCATAAAAATAAAAAAAAGTCAATTTTTTCTACCCAAGACTGTTGCATCTTCTTTGACACTCTTTTGAATTATTACATGATATTTCCAAATCAGTAGTTGCCAATCTACATCCACCACCTATGCTACATATTTTGTCTAATGCAAGACTTTTTCAGATTGCTCAATAGTAGTCACTCAGTTCCTTCTGGCTCAGTAAAGGGAATTAACAGGTGTCAAGAGAGTAACTGATGTGGGTTTATATCAAACTATACCTAAAATTATTTGCATCTTATGCTCAAGATATGACTTGATTATGGGAACTGCAGCATGAACAAAAGCCACATTATATCACTTCTCAGTCACATTGTTATGGCTGAATGTAATGTGTCTGAGGAACAACTGCCAAGGACGTCAACATAGTATAGATATGGAAAACGTTCATGGCACCTGGATACAGAATTGTAAAGCCCACATGGAAATATGCAATGGTCAAACAGTCTGTGTCTCTGCTTCACGCAGCTTTTTCCGAAGCCAAGTGGATAGTCGGATGTTCTGTTCTCGACTGCTGACAAATAATAATTCACTTGGTTGTCATGGTGACTTTAAAAAAAAAAGCAACAATTAACGGTAAATCAACATAACACCCCTGAATTATCTTGTCCTCCTTTTTTCTTTCCCTCCCACACTTTTCCCACCTGATCATTTATCCGAAACTATTAAAAATGACTGACTTCCGGAGAACGAAAACTGCCAGTCCTCTTTCAGCATATCATTCTGTCTCCCGCTTCACAATCCTGATTTAGTAACTTATCCCTCTTATCAGTCCTCTCCCTTCTCTGCCCCATCCAGTCTTTATTTCAGCTACGATCCAGTCATCTCTTTATATCCCGTCACCATAACAACCACAATGTTCTGACAGATTTGCTGGCACTGCAGTGAGAGGTGAAGCCTCAGAGGGAGAGAGTGAGAGCGAGCGTGAGAGAGAGAGAGACAGAGAGAGCCACCCACCCACCCAAAAACCTTGCACCAATAACTGTACACTATGTTCCCAGATCATGTGAGATGCTTGATTTCCAATACAACATCGCAATCCTCTCCTGACTCATACATTCACGTCGTGTTGCAGACTCTCGCTATTGTGAATAAACTGGCCTGTGCTGGTTCATGTACTGTTCTGACAGATAGTCATCATAAAAATCTAGATTTCAGTGGTAATGCTTCCACTATTCCATTGTCAGTCAAAAAAGACAATATAAAAACATCAATAAGTAGCAAATTAATTGTGTTAAAATTATGTCTTTCCCTCACCAATGGAGCGCCAGGGCTTTAACTGTGCTGAACATTAGGTGAACTGGAACTACAGGAAGGAGAAGGTGGTGCAGCAGCCCTTCAGCTGTTACGCAGTGGTCTGATCTGCGGTTATGTCCACAGCCCCACAGGAGCCATGCCTTCTTTAGTGGCCAGCGGGGGCAGGAGGTTTTCCTCACACAGGAACTTCAGGGGGAAGTAGACCAGCAGACCTCGGACGGCCTTGAGCTCCTCTGTGGCCTGCTCTGGGTTTGTGTCACAGAGGCGTTCCTCGGCAGTGTACTCCTTCAGCTCTCGCATGTTGTGCACAGAGTCGAAGGGCAGACATTTGAAGACCTGCATCGAGAACACAGGAGGGGTGAGAAGACTGAAACAACACATTTCAGCTGTCGGGGATAAGCTCTAAATGTCACGAGTAACTGTCTGACACACCATTTCTGGTTTAGATTATACCTTGTCATAAATGGTGGCATTCAGTTTAGCAGCTGCGTTCCAGCACAAGAAGAAGAATTCGTCGCTGATTGGATCATCAACACTGATACTGGGGTCTGAAGAAGCTCCAACAAGAACACTGGAAGGGAAAATAAGTAACGGCCATAAGTTTAGCAGTAACAGTGTATTCAAACAACACAAAGGCTCTGTTCTTGTACACCGCCACGATATGGTTCTTATCAGTTCTTAAGAGTTGCATATTTTGTCCTGACCTGAAACACTCTTTGCGCAGAGCGAGTGTGAGAGGTCCTGCCTGGTACTCCTCCCCTCCCATGACGGATGGTACCCGCTCTTCATCTTCCACAAACACTGCCATCTCGCTGTCTCTGTTGCCCAGCATGCTGCGGTCGTTGATGTTGGCCGATCCTGGAGCACACGTGGAAAGCACAAGCGTTTACGATCTGTCCTTTTTTAGAGGCATCGTTCTTGTCAAACCAGAACTCATGGAGCAATTATCAGAATGAAAGAACGAATGATATTGAAAGTATTCTATAGAGGAAACTCAACCTTGGCACACAGAACATTTCAATCTAGTTTAGCTTTAGATCCTTCAGCTGTGAGTCCCGGCTGCATTTATGATGAACAATCGCCATCATCCCTTATTAGTTTACATTTCCTGTCATTGCCTCAGAATAAAACCCACCCTATGTTTTACCCATTAAATGAGCAGCAGTTAAAAAAGTATGATTTGCATTAGCAGTAACTTAAAGCAGCTACATTACGGCATCCTGAGAGTAAACAGTGAGACTTATGTCAATAAAGTAAAATTGCAAACTTGTAAATAACAAACGTCATCCTCTTAATGATACATTTTTATAAATTAATGTCCATGCATTTGTTGACTTGCATATATTTCATTTGACCACAGGTATACTGTCGGTTTTTAATGGTGCTTAAATGTACTGACGTAATTTCCGAGTTTCATTAGGAGCATAGATTATAATAGAATAGATTAAAATATTTCAACAGGAGTCTGCACTCCTGTCAAGCAAGTCTGAGTGTTGCGGAGGGGGATGAGCTATTTTGCCATGGCGCTCGATGATGATTCAAGGTGACTCACCGATGATGTAGCAGCGGTCGTCAGCAATTAGGGTCTTGCTGTGAACATAGATGAGCTCCGTGACAAGCGACTGGGAGAGCTGAGAGTGTGTTCTGAGACCGCAGAGCGTGATGTATTCCGTCCACTTGTCCTCAACTGGGGAGGAAAACCCGAATCACATTATTCACGAGAGACAACATAGAAACAGAGTGAAGGTTTATTGAAAATCTCACACTGACATGTAGCCTCTCAAAATAGATGTGAAAAGAATATGGACGAGTAAAGGATGAAAAGGGAGGCTGGGCAGATACCTAGTACCAGTGGCTTCAGTTTAAAGGAGCAAAATGAGGAGAAAGAAAGACACACATGTCAGAGAGGAAACAGGTGAAAAAAATGTGACTACAGATGGATTTTTTTGTTGAAATGCGAGAGATGCCGAAAACTCACGTTCACGAAGTCTTGACAGGATGGAGTGCTCTCCTCGGCACATGGTCCTTAGACATTAAAATTACATTTACAATGAGGACAACGACATAACAATAAATTATAGAAAGAATGAAACATTAATGATGGTAAACAGAGTGTCTTCAGTGACATTACATCTGGAAATCTGGAGAAACATCTGTGTACTTGTATAACAAAGTAATGGAAAAAACCCTCAACTTTTGTTTTTAGTACTTAAATAGAATATACAGGTCTCTCAGGACTATGTTGGCAACATGCACTGACAAAAACAACAAAATAAAAATGTATTAACAGTCTCTGAAAGGGTCTCAAGGACACAAAACATGTCATCCAAATAATTTTAGCACAAACGTAAGTCAGTGACAGAGCTGAAGAAAATCCACATGATTGGAAACATGCCTGAGCCTGATGAAAGTTAAGTGGTTGAGTTTTCCCATGGCTGTCATCAGTTATTGTGTTTGTTCTGGTCTGTGGGCTGAGTCAAGAGTGATAAATGGACGAAAAAAGCTCTCACCTGTAAGTGAAGTGCAGAATTGCTTGGATGGCATTTCCACCTCCTGCGCTGATGTCTCCCTCAAACCCAGGAAGCAGAGGAATCACCACAAACACCCTGTACTTCTTCTGCTCCCTGCAATAAGACACAATGTCAACATGCACATTGTCTACACGTGGACTATTCCTTTCACTCACATTTCCATTCATTTTCATATTCTGTTTCAATCAAAAATGGACATAGTTTGAGCACAGGTTTCATGAATGGGTGCTTTGTAGCTTCAAGGTTAAAGAATGTGTGTATGAAAAAATGAAGAGCCACATAAATCTGGCTGCTACGCTGAAACCAGACCTGTGTGCACGCAGGATTCGATTCACAATTGCATCACCGATCCCATTGTGGACAGTCTTTTCATCAGCACAGCTGATGAAGAACTGGTTCTGAGGGCAGAGAGAAGGCAGATGGTGGCTCGGCATGAGGCGAGGGCTAAAACAGGTTAGGTAGGTAGCTGGCAAGGAAGGGACAGAGCTGGGGTTGCATTCAGACTCATGATTCCTCATGATTAGACAATTTCTTAGTGAAATATGAAATTAATGATCAAATGGTGCGTAAGTAAGAAGGAATCACATGCTGAAACATCAGAAATTAAGGAAGAGGACGGTATACTGCTATTAAACAAAATAGAGTCCCATCTTAGGTGTTGCTACTAAAACGTTTCAAGGTTACAATGAGAGTTTTTGCTATGTCTGGCCCCTTAATGTATCAGCTCTATCACAAGAAAAACTATGGGGACTAACACACGGCAGCCTGAAATGGTTTAAACGGGATTTGACTGTTAAGTTGTTGAAATGTAAATTAAATCATTAAAAGCATAAATATATGTTATAACTAAGCTCATTTTACACTAAAAAGGTGCATATTTGTCTTCAACCAGCGATGGCATTCCTGTGTTACCTCGATGTAGATGTAATGCTCGCTGTTCTCAATGGTGTGGACGTAGGCGTTATGGATCGAGCTTTCACACGTTCCGGTGGACCAACGATCAGCAGAGCGCAACACCTGGAAAAAAAATGTAATTTATGGTGAATCATTTCACCACATTTCAAATTAAATATCCTTCAGTTTTACCTTTCCTACAGTTTCTGCCCAGTGTTGGGGAGGCTAATTCTGAAGAACTACAGCAAAGCTAACCAAAGGAGAAATCTAATTTGGATAACTTAAGCTACTTAAATGGACTAAATAGTTAAATGCAACCATTAGCAACCATGCCACTGCTCAGCAAGAGCGATAACCATTCCTACGCACTCACACACCGATGGAAGAGCCCCTGGAAGCAATTTAGGGTTCAGAATCTTGCCCAACAACATCATTCAACCACCAGCCTTCCGATTGGTGGACTGCTCCACCTGCTGAGCCACAGGCGGTCCTCAGAAAAAGCATTTCAAACTACTGCACGGTTAGCGTAGTTACACTACTACAGTTTTGAAGTGTCTTTCAACGCTTAATTGTTTCTTGAAGTAAATCTTGAATCCGTCTCTGTAATATTCATGGCTAATTAAGCAACAATCGAAGTGAAATGGAGAAAAACATTTTATGATATTTTTTTGTGAAGGGTTTAACACTTAAAAATTAATTCTATTAACTAAACTATGTGAATCCGCTCATTAACTCTTCTTGCCTGACACAACGTCTTAACTTGCTGCTAAACGTTATCACTTCATATAAAAACAGTTTATTATTAGTAATTCATTTTATACTTGCAACAAAAAAGAAACTTGAAAATGCTGCCATCATTTTTGCAATAATTTAAGTCTTTTTAACTTCTACTTCACTTACACTCCGTAAGCTCTATCACAGTGTGACAACTGAGGCACTGTCCCTGAAACCTAAACAAGGGATCAGCAACACCTGATAGGAAAGCTACGGCATAATAGAGAGCGAGGGCTGGTTAGGGTTACGGGCCACCGCCCCTGATAGAATAAGAAAACAGGCAAAGCAAAAGCTGTTGTTATCCAACACTCACTGTCGGAACACTTCAGAGCTGCAGCATATGACATTCAAAGAGAATGGACCACATTTCCCATGAAGCCTGTTGCAAATAAGATGCTCCCACTTCATCCTCCCTCCTTGTCTTTGGCAGGGCTTTTGTTTTCTCTGGCTTTACTAAACAGGACAAACATGTTGGAAGTGATTTTTTTCTCCACAGGCTTCACTCTTGTTCCACCATCTGCCATTGCGAAAAAACTCGATTTCAAAAGCCAGAACAGTGTCTCTTTGTTGTACTGGAGAGAAATCCATCTGATTTCCTGCTGCATCTGACTTGGTGTCACACAATGTAAAGCGCAGTGCAGGAGCCAGTGGGACTTTCAGTCGTCCTGGCAATGGTCTTGTTTGTTTACAGTAATTACATCTCATTAATTCCTCTAAATTAACACGGAGGTGACCAGCAGTGTGATTTCTTTTATGAATGCAGTTGCAGTGTGAGTATACTGAGCGGCCACTTTGAAGGTCCATAAATACTTCTGTGTTGTCGTCATGTGTGTAAAAGGTTGATTTCTGTATGCAGCACAGGTATGTGGCTGTCTCTAGTGTGAAGCCTGTCTCTGGCGTTCTCTTTAATGTTTGCAGAGCTTGTTTCACAACTGGTCACTGTTCTCTGGCAAAGCTGCCGCCCACGGTGAGTAGAGAAAGAGAGTCTGATTTATCCGGAACACTAACATCACGTGGGAACAGCCTTTGTATCAGAGACGGTACGTTCTGTATGTGTGAAGGCTAAAAAGCACGTTATCCCAAATAATAGTATTATCAGATCACTGACACTAACTCCCATTTGTGCTAAAATGATATAGATCACAGATTTCATGTCCTTGAAACCTTTTCACAGACTGTTTATACCTATATATTTCTCAAATTATTGAGGCTTTTAAGGGACAGTTCACCCCAAAATCAAAATAACATCTTCTTCCTCTTACCTGTAGTGCTATGTATGCATTTAGATTGTCTTGGTGTTAGTTGCCGAATTTTGGAGGTATCGACCGTGAAGATGTCGTCCTCTCTCTAATATAATGGAACTAGATGACACTCACCTTGCAGTGCCCAAAGGAGCCAAAAAAACAAACAAACAATGAACCGGTTACTCCAGATAATACACAGACCTTGTTGTGAGCAGTTTCATGTGAAACTATCTTCTTTCCATATCGCTGCGCAGAAGGAAGCACCTACTCACGGACGAAAGGCTAACTTGTCTAATTTAGCTAGCTAACTTTACACCTTGCCAAGGAGGACGAACATGACAGCCTCTCATCCTTGAGTAAATGCATTTCCCTACTGTACAGTGATACAGTCTGCGGGTGTAGCTTGGTGGAAAGAAAAAAGTTCCCACATGGAATTGCTCACAACAAGGTCAACGAAATCCATCCAAGGAAAATCAAGATAATCCATCTTGAGTAACCGGTCATGATTTCTGGAAAGAGACACTGCTGTAGAATTTTTAAAAATGTATTTGTGAGTGTGGCTTGGTTCTAATGTGACTGAGAGAGGGCAGTAATCTCTGAAGTTTGGCAACTCACACCAAAACAATCTAGCTGGATTAACAGCACAACAGGTAAGAGGAAGAAATATGTGTTTTTGATTTTGGGTGAACTGTCCCTTTAAATAGCATTACTTAGCATGCACATTGTCCAGTTTTAACTCATTGTAAGATTCACATCACTGTTTTTTTCTGTTTTCCGTATGACATAAAGCATTTTGCACAGATAGTAACTTGATCTTTCGTGAACGTGTGAGCATAAATACCTGCACTTTAGCCTTCGTGGACCCAGGAACAGTGAATGACAGCGAGTCAGCAGTGCAGTGAGACTTGGGGAGAAGGTAAGGGTAGAACTCGTCCTTGTACTTGTTTTTGAAGATCTGGAGAAGACAAAACAAATGAATGACCTTCCTTTAACTCATGTTTCCTACAGAAGCCTCGTCTAAAAGTTAAAATAAGATTATCTTACTACTTACTACCTGAGACATATTGTTGTAGTTGTGGCTAGTTAACAAAACAGGTTAGCATAACATAACATAACAGAGAATATGGACAAAGGACTACAAATTCAAACAGGGCCACAGCAACACAAGTCTCAGAAGATTCATTTGTGAAGCTGATTTCAGCTGAGCACTCATGCTCCGGTCTCTAAAGTGACGAGGAACACCAGGCTAACAAAACCATGAAAATAAAACTCGGGTACAGTGGCTTTAAAAAGACACAGCAGTCGAGTCTTACCTTGGTGAAGTTCCAGCGCTGGATAAAGTGGCGGGCTACATCTCTGGCAGCAGGGCCATGAACGGCTGCAGACAGATCACGCCACGGCATGCGAGGGACTCGAGTACGGTCGATGTTATCTGAAACAGTATAAGAAGCGATCCGTTCAGCTCTGCATACACAGCCTCTCTGTGTATCTGCATGTGAGTGTGTGTGATGCTGAAGGAGATGTAGATAACATACCTTCAAACGGTTTGTCCAGCTGGGTCCAGTCTTTCCTGATAAAGTTGCTGTAGTCTTTGCCAAGCCACAGTTTAGTGTTGCCAGTCAGATTATCAGGATCCTGCTCTGCTCGTGTGTCTGGATCTGACTGTTTGGGACCATCAGCCACACCATTGTCCTGCTCGACAGAGACATCTGTTAGCTTCTGCAGGCAGTGTGACATGTTCAAAGCACACTGGTTCATGACCTCCTGTAAAACGCTTTTTAAGAGTCAAATTCAAGCACTTTCAAGGCACCTAAATCAAAAGCCAAAGCCTTTATCATCAAATCTAAACTGTTACTGTAGACGGCTAGTTAATTCCAAGTATATTCCTGACATAATTGTTAAAACTTGTACGAACCCTATAAACATGTTCATGCTTCATTGGTGGCAATCGAAAGACTAAAAGGAACTTATTCTTACCACTGTATCTCCTTTGGGCTCCTCCTCGGTTAAACCGTTGGCCATCTCTTTCAAACCCAGATCAGTTAGCTGGTAGTTGCTGTCATCCCACCTCCCAAAGGCCAGGTCGATCCCCCCCACAAAGGCTACGGTTTGGTCAATGGCCACCATCTTTTCATGGTGGGCCCACAGGAACACCACAGACGACACGTGGTCAGGGTGTCGCATCACCTGATGGCCAAAGGGGAGCGAGTCAATGTTAAAACATGAGACAAGGCCTCTGTTAATTGCGTAGTCGTAGGTTGTACATCAAATCACACACAGACCTTGATGTTTGGGTGCATGTCCATAAGAGTCCTCTTGCTGTGCTCACTATTGATGCCGAGTGCCATCTCTACCTCTTTGTACAGCAGAATGCACACTTTGACTCCCTGTTCCTGCAGGAAAAGGTTCAAAGAGACAAAAATGATCAGCAATGATAATGTGACATTTAAGTTTTAATTTATTTAAAGTGCCTGACAGAAAAGAACAAGACAGAGAGAATCATTACTGCTTTGCGTTTGAGTATCTGATCCAGGCGCCAGTAGCTCTCAGTCGCTGGTCTCTTTAGGAACACTTCAGGGCTGAGCCTACGAGGAAGGACAAATATTCCTTTATATCTTTTTTTATTGACATTATCAATACACATTATATGTAGCTTGAATATGTCAATGGAGCAACCCTCTGTTTGCTAAAATTAAGCTTCTTCATCACCACATTACACTTACCACCAATCTGTGATGAGGATTTCCTCCCTGGCTTGTTCGAGAGCATCAGCCAGGTCTGCAAAGTAGCCTTTTCCATTCACATACCTTCGAAACAACAAGCACGAACCATACAATGTTAGTAAACGAGAATGAAACCTGTAGACAGAAAGCTGTAACTCTCAGTTAGACTGCATATCGTACCATTTGGTGAGTGTGTTCTCACGTGGTGGTGCGAAACCCTCAAAGCGTTGAACTTTGAGAAAGTCAGAGGTTTC
This sequence comes from Lagodon rhomboides, assembly GCA_039737535.1. NCBI lineage: Eukaryota > Metazoa > Chordata > Actinopteri > Spariformes > Sparidae > Lagodon > Lagodon rhomboides. The sequence goes on along the minus strand of CM077795.1, from coordinate 8,326,529 downwards.
TGCAAGTCGGTTGATTTCATGGCTCCACCAATGAGCCTGTCTGTAGCTGCTGCACTTGATGATCAGACTCCTGAACAAAGTAAACCAAACAGACCACGCATGCATCACAAACACAAAATAACCCCAGGCATAAATCACACTCCGGAGCTGTCAGTGCGTAGGCAAGCACACAGCTGACCTACCGAGTGAAGTTCTCGATGCAGACTCCATATCTGGTGTCGGTGTAAGCGCGGCCCACTTTCACTCTGAACTCCGGGTCGAACAGCAGCACAAAGTTGATCCTGCCGTTGTCTCGGTTCATGTACAACAGGAAGGAGTCTTTCACGACCAACCAGCGCCGTGACCAGCGGAAACAGAACTGATGATGGCCAATGCAATTCAGGCCTTGGATCCGATGGCCCCCGGACCTCTTGAAGATCGGTCCCTCCCTGAGACAAGTTGACACAATTAAAATCTATCACACGCCTTGTGGTTTACTTTTCCTCGTGTCTCACACACTGTTAAAAGGTTTGCTTACAGTCCTTTGGGTCCCAGGTCGGTGATGAAGGAGAGAGCGCCGACAGAGAGGAATTCCAGCTGAAAGAGAAGGAGATGAGAAAGTGTTATTATGCCTCATGACGTCCACTTTGTGCGTGTCTTTGTTTCAAAGCTGTTACCATGCTGTGATCATTCCTGCAGAACACATTCTCCAGCAGGCCGTTCAGGTACTCCTCGAGGTATTTCTGCAGTAGAAAAGCAATTTATAGTTTTAAATTTTTCATCACAAAACAGCCAGTTACGTCATGTGCAAGTCAGTGGGATCGCCTTGAAACTGTATGAATCATTTTGGGCCATTGTTTCGCTGTGTAGAGCTGATTTGTTACAATATATTTATGATATAATTCAAAACTATTATTATTTACACTAAACATCCCTTTTTTAAAATACTTTTTTCTTTAAACATTGTTCTGAAAGTACACCAATCCTCTTGAAATAAAATACATGATATAATTTAAAAATAAAAGTGTGTACTGTATATACTTTATATTTATTGGACTGGTTTGTTTTATACCATTTTGCTGGAGGTCCTTCTGGTCCGTTCGGTCCCGTGCAGGCTGGGCATTTCCTCCGACATGGCTCTCAGCTGCTGCCTCTCCTTTGAAAACCTTTGGAGAGAACATTTGAATATTCAAACAACTGAATACTGACCGTGAACAACTCAACGCAACCTGAGAGACGCACGGAGTGTATCACGCATCCCTGAGAGAGATTGAGAGGTTTATCTGCACGATTACGACAAACAGGCCTGTACACCGACCTTCCCAGAGGCAGCAGGTGAATCATCATCTTGTGCTTGTAAAGGTCGCGATGCAGCTCCTGGAAGTGCTTGTACTTCCTCTTCACTATCCAGTGGAAGGGCCCGTGTGTCAGCCGCACTGTGTACAGGGTACCTACATGGACCTGGAGGGGTGTTATTGAAAGGATGTGAAATAAAACTAGTTTTAATGAAAATCAAAGGACAGAATAACATTCACAGGATTTTAAATTGTTATTTCAACCTGGGTATTATTTTCATATTATTTTCTTATCAGTTATGGACACATTTTTCTGAAATGTTTGGTTGGGTAACATCACCAACCACAGCTTTGCCTCAACGCCTGATAAGTGAACAGGTCAGAAAGCCAGACAGTTTTATCTCTAAAAAACTTTTTTAAGAGTTAGAAATGAAAGTTAACACACCCAAAGAGTCAGTTATACTGTAGTTGTAGTCCACTGCACTGTCAACCTTCATATAGTGAGTGCAGTGGATCAGGGTCGAACAGTCATGAGCTGTAGTTCTTCCAGAGCTAATGGGCACTTACACTGAACAGTTTCAGTAACAATTTCTTTACAGTAGTCGTTTAGACAATATTGTTAGCATGCAGATTGGTTAAGAACATAATCACATGGGGATATTTCTAGGTTTCGATTCCCCTGACATGCCTTTGGTCTTTGGACTGCGGGTGAAACAAATGGAGAACAAAGACGGAGGACGGGCATAAAAACCGACTGAGCTACTGCATATTTATCTCAGCTGGTACCAATTAGCGCACATTCTTTTGTGAGAGATGTAAAAAGCGCAAGGTGTGGTGCTTCTCTGGTTCCATGCTGGATACCATGATAGCATCATCTTGTTTGTTTATGTAAATACCCATGTATACATGTAGCATGGAAGGGTAAGGAGAGAGACTCTGTGAATGCAGATGTCTCAGGAGGTTGTCACAATACTAGAATTTTTGAACTTGGATACAATACTGGAATAATAGTCTTTCGATAGCAAAAACAAGCACTAGGCACACATAATAAGATGATCCTTTTAGTAAGAACACACAGCACACATTGCTGGTTAGGTAAATATCACTGAATACACACCAACACATGTTTAATCGTGTAAAATGTCAGTGGTTACTGCAGCCATAAGTTGAAAGCATTTGTTTCTTTCAATACTATAGAATGTGCATTTCACATCGATTCAAATCCCACTGTATTGAGAAAGGATCTAAAGTATCGATAGTTTTGACAGTCTTAATGTGTCTTAGTTATAAAGTGGGCTCCTGATAACTCACAGACTTTGTGAAATGAAGCCCCGACCTTCAGAGGTCCCTGCAGTAAAGCCTGGCATCCCTGAAACACCCCTTTCCTCAGATGCTCTGAACACTATACTCACTCAGTTTAAACTTAAACTGAACGCAAAGAATCTTACCGTGTCCTTTTCAGCCTACTTCTCTATCTGAACTACAACAGGCTGATAGAGCAGTTGAGCCTAGTAGTAGTTCAATATGAAAAATCATCACAATAAAAACCACAATAATGCTGAGTAAAGTGTGACGTGCATATTTCAGTACTTCCACACTTTCAATATGACAAAGTGTCATCATGGGAGAGGGCAGTCAAGTTTAACCTCAATCACATGAAATCACAAGTCTGACGCTAAACTGCAGAAACCATTTTGACATGATCATAAAGAGTGACTAATAAATTTAATGTGTCCTCTGAAGCTTTCTATTAATATCACAATCCTCTAGAAGCACCAAGAGACTGAATGTAATTGATTTTCTATATACATAATAAAAATATACATAAGTACCTTTGAGCGCGTAGTGTATTTCTCTGTGTTGTCCACTCTGCATGTAACGGGAACGCCAGGTATCAGGTAAGGTACACCCTTCTCCTTTAGTTCAGGGAGATGATGCACCACAAGGAAAGGACGGCCATCTGTGATTTGGGAGATTTAAACATTCCAGTTACATTTTTATGATACAGTTATTACAGTTTCAATGGGCAGCCCATAACTTTAAGTTAATGTATTTACAAAAGGGACTGCTTTCTTACCGCTGCTGGACATGAGCCCATCCAGCTCGTCTGGAGTCAGATCGTGGAGGTCTTTCGTAAAACGCCGTCTGCCCAGGTTTTGAGACTGTTGAGCTTAGAGCCACTGGCTCAATCACATCCTCTGGACTGGCCATTGCACGGCTGTTACAAATGCCACTCTGCCCTGCTGCAAAGACAAAAGATAAGGGGGGGTTTACACTTACAGCCCAGAGTTTGCACACCTCGTCACCACTAAGCATACATTATGTGCACCACAGTGGTATGCATGAGAAAAGTAGTGACTGAACAAAAGTGAAACTGGGACCAATCTCTTCATAAACACCACAGCAGATCGACATTTTAGAGCACTAAGTTCACAGTATTCCATCACCTCAGCAAACATCAGACAAACAAGAAAGTGCTTTATTGTTCCAGTAAAGGCAAACGTGCCAGAGTCTGCAGGCAGCAGGGCCACTTATAACAACCGCTCAATAGACTGAACGTTTAAGGTAGCAGCTGCATTAAATAATAAGATCATATTTCCTCTAGTGGTTTCACAATGCCTGACTGAAGATTATGTTTACAATATATTAATACAGGGCTCAAAAGTAGCACCAGCCAAAACCAGTGAGGATGTATTGTATGGCTGGCAACATTTGACCGTTCACCAGCCATTCAGTCAGTGGACAAAAAGTAAATTTTGCACTGTCCTTCTATACTGGCGGCGCCTGTCAGCGTGTATGCTAATGTGGCTAAAGTTCAGAGGGCTGCTATCTCAAGGAAATTGAATCGAAAGCAACTGGATTTGGTTTTTGTCTTGAAAGAGGGCTGCTAGCAATTTTTATCCACGTATCAATTCCACTGCAGCCAATACAGTGTATGACACATATCTTTGGGTCATGTGCAGGTCCTGACTTAAACCCCATCGAGAACATGTGGATATGAAACAAGTCAATGACGGAAAGAAAATGTGGTTGAACTTCTCCAATTCTGTCAAAAGGAGCTGTTCCAAATTCAGCCAGAGGCCTTCCAGAACCAAATATTAGAATTACTGATGCATATTTTTGAGTCAGCAGGTTTTGTCACATTATCAGAGGACCAATAATAAATTCTGATTTGAAGCAAACTTCATGAATGTTTTTGTGTGTTCCTCTCATTTCATCACAGAAAAATGAGAGCTGTAGGAATCAGTGGAGGTGAAGACGGCCATGATATACATTTTCTTCAGTGTATGTAAACTGTTGACTGATAAGTTGATAAGACATGCACAATAAGTCGATGATCTTGTCGGCGTGATTATCATGACATGCCGAGTGGTACTTTGTGCAGATGCAGGTGAGTCAATTCTTGCAAATAGGGATGTGAAGACGTTCAAAAGATGTGTGTCCTATCTGTGATGCAGTGAAGAGGTGTTTCTTCATTCCAGTATGTTTTAGTGCCATAGTTGATGATTACCAGGATAATCGTGACATCAAATCTTCACACCATCTCATGCCTACTTGCATAATCAGCAGCCACAGCAGTACTTGCATTAGTTGTGTTAGTATCAGCAGCAGCAGCTGCAGCATCAGCTGCATCAGCTGTACTGAGTAGCATTAGCGACAGTAACACCTGTAGGAGTACCAGTAGTTGTAAAAGCAGCAGTGGTGCAATCATTAAGACAATACAAGCAAGAATCAGATTTAATAATAATGATACAGCACAGTCTGGAGGTACAGTTAAAGTGTCTGAGGAAGCCGAAGTGTTTGAAACAAACAGCAGACAAGCAGGTTTCTGCTAATCCTTGAGGAAAGCGACATATTACGGCCCTCAACAACAGACTATGAAATGTCAGAAGTGTCGCTGATAAAATGCCACAAACAGAGCGCTTTCATACACTGCAGGCGTCTTGTGCTGTTTACCTGTTGATCAGATCATCGACATTGCAACATACGAGAAGTCTGGGAGACGGCGACCGGTAAGGGAAAAGGGTGTGTGTGTCTGTGTGTGTGTGTGTGTGTGTAAACACTTTTGTATAGTGCGCTGGTAGGCATTTGAATGAATTGCTGAATGTCTCCAGGGAAACGAGTAAAAGGAGGAGGGTGTGTGCATGTATGTGTAGTAAAAAAGAGAGGGAGAGAAAGAGAGAGGGACAGATATTGAAAATTGAAAGGCAGTAATAGTAATAGTTTCAGAAAACAATAAGCCAATAAGCATTGAAACAATTCAATTTCAATGCTTAAACGTTTAAAAAATAACTGTTACAACTATTTGCACTTTATAACACCTTTTGTTTAACGTCAGCATTATCACTGAACTTGCCTCGTTGCACTTCTGCTAACACGTTTGACTGAAACTTTCTAATATTAGTGGCGGAGCTCTGGGTCGAGATGTTTGACACTTGTCAGCACTACACTGAATAACCGTAAAACAGTTAGAAAGAAATGAGAAGTGCTTGCCAAAATCATGTCACATGGATTATACAGAAAACAAACGTGTCAACACACCGAGACTTCACAGAAGCTGAAACCGACTTTAATTTTGTGCATATAGGCGCATGTTAAATCTAACTTTATGTTGCCTTTCCAGAGTGTTTCCCAGCTGCACACAGCATGCAGGATTAACTACCCCACAGCCTGAATGATGGGTGGGTACTTCACCTGTACTGTACGAGCTAAAGGCTGTTGGCAACATCGTAAGACTCAAGGAGTGGCAATAAAAACAGACGGCAATGAAACAATTACCAGTCATTGTAAACACATAAATCTCACTACGAATGTTTCTTGTTTTTCTTTGTTATAGCACCCTATGGTGACCACAGATCCCAAATGTTTCCTCCCAGCTCCTTGCTGATGTACTGCAACTTATCACAGCCTGGAGCCGAGTTTGAAAACACACATTTGGGGGAAACTTCTGAATCTTTTGAGAAACCACAAGGTACTAAAACTAGAGAAAGATAGGTGACTGTTGAGTCTCATTCCCAGGTCGTCAAATATTGATGCTGTGTGTAGATCGTGCCAGCCACCATATAAAAATGTCGCTATGTGACATCCTGGAGACGAGACAATTAACTATCTCACGTATCACACTTTTAATCAATTAGCTGTGAACTATCAAATATATTGGCAACTATTTTGATAGTCGATGGATCGATTTGAGCAATTTCTCAAGAGTATTTTCTAAGTATTTTGCTGTGTGCAGGGTCTTTCTGGACACCAGGGATTTTGGAGAAAGATTATTGAGTCTCATTTCCAGGTTGTCAAATACCAGGAAACAGGACGCTCTCCCTTAGACTTTGTACATTCAGATGATATCATTCCATAGAATGATGTACTAGTGAATACACTGCTCATAATCAAGCTTTGAACTTAGGACCTGTACAGCTATAAGTTCACCGCTGTGTGTTTTTGTTGCAGCTTCCGCTTATAATGCTCGATCTTTTCAGGCCATCCAGCCATGTGAGTTGACCTTTAACCCCTCATTTAAAGTCACTTTGCAGCTTTTGTTGGGACAGATATGTTGGCAAAACAGTATTTTTGCAAATAGGCTCCTTTGTCTGTAAAATGCAATTAAGACTTTTTCCTGATCCATCTTTACTGTCAGATGAAAGGCTACACTGAGCAGAGATAATGTGCGGTACCCTGGCATGCATGAGAAAACCGAATACAACCAAATAAAAAGATGACGCCAATGTGTTCATACGGACCACAGCCAACTGAGATTATCCGGAGATAAGATACTTTTTCTCTCTGACCTGACAAGATGTTCTTTTTCTTTCCTTTTTGGTGTGAATCTCCTTTGTCCTCACTATTTACTCAGGTGTCCTAACTGTGTAATACTGCACTACATACACCCAGGGTCCTCCACAACAGAGGCCAAGCCGCCAAGAGGGAGTTCTATCACTGCAAGCCACACCTTACACACCAAATGGTCACATGAGTGCAAATCTGTGTGTGTGGATCAGTTACCGCTTTAAACAGATACAACACAGATGGCGACATTTACAGAGATACTGAAAATGATCAAGCAACGCACAGACTGACACGTTGTTTTCACTGTGATTGTCTATTTTTTCAACAAACAAAAAGCGACACCACCGTGACAATTAAAAGTTGCTATAATAACATGAAAGTACAACACATGGGGGCGTTCAAGAGCACCTTGACACCAGCTGAAAATGTTGTCATTACTGCTGATTAGATCTCTAATGGTTGTTCTCAGTGATGTAGATGTGCACTCGGGGCGTGGTTACACCTTTACATCATTGCTGGGTTACAGGTGAAACTGAGCACCTCTGACAATTCATCACACAGGATGTCACTAAGACTGCTGCATAGAGGATTGTGTTTCTGTGGGTCTGACCATCACAAAACATGCTTCATTTAACAAGTTACCATGTCAAAGATCTGTATATGATCTAATTCATTCATTGTTCAAACTGATCTGAGTTATAAAATGGTAATAAACTTAAGTGATCGCTCTGTTTGCACATTCTTGTAGGGGCAACATGGTACGAGCAGTGCAACACAGATTAAAAGGATTATCTTGACCTAGACTTGAGTTTATGTTCCCAGCTGTAAGGGGGAAGTTATGATCTTTAACTGAACAACATAACAATCCTTCACAGTGGGGGCTTTTAAACACAGCAGAACATTTGGCACCAGACTCTGAAACGTGCGAAGTGACAGGATCTGAGTGTGTCATAAATTCCTACATGACTAAAACAACAGTGCTGCTGACTCAACTCCTGCCTGAGCTGGTCTCCTGCGGATTTCCCCAAATGTGCACAAAATTGTCGCCCAAAATAAGGAATTCTCCCTCACTGACTCAACGTGTCGAGACATTATTAACCCCTTCAAGTAAAACAGACACTGGTGGAGACACATTTGGAGACTTAACACGCACGTTTTTTTCAGAGTTGGTGGAAGTTTGAATAACGTGGTGGTGGATTGTGCGGCACGCTGCTCCACCAGGACACGTTATCTATATAATGTAATGCACGAGCTAGGCTACTTTCTTAAATGTAGTTTTAAAACACATTGAATGTCAAGGTTTAACTCGCTGTGGAGGCTGAAAAATGCTGAAGGCTGAGTTCAGTCGTCTCCACCCATCTTCTGGTTTCTTAAAGCGGCGCATGTCACAACGAAAACTACACCTGAATTTAAAAAAAGAAGAAAAAAAAAAGAGGCACCTACGCCACAAATGGTGACAACGTAACTTAACGTACACACGTTGGTGGTGTCCGTGCCTCAGGGATGTTAAAATCTGCTGATGGGCAGGTCTTCGGTCGGCAGGGCTGCGACATTGAGAGAAATAAGCGTCAAAGTTCGGCCTTAAAAATACTTACTTTCAGTTGAACTAGCTCCGAGGCTCAGCACACACAGCTATTCCACCCGTAGGACAGGAAGATAACGCATAAATCCGGGTTAAAAGTACTGTTTCATCGTATTCCAGCCGGAGGAGCTCATTTGTATTCCCCGTAGGTGATGTGCACTTAAGTCCCTCCCACCGAGTGTCCAGTGGGACAGTATGGAGGAAAAGAGAAAGTCAGGAAATGTCGCAGTTTTGTCGCTAGAGGCAGGTCCTGCCCGGCATGTGTTCAATTCTCGTCTTTTTAAACCACATTGTGTTTTTATTTTTTACTAAAGCAAGAGGTTTAATAGTCAGTAATGCCGTTTTTCAAAATAGTGCAACTGTATATCAGAAAGCCGATAAACAGGTGCTGTGAGGTTAATGGCTGTTTGTGCTGAAATGGTCTGCCACGACACGAAAACATCAACTTTTGTTTTCAAGGGGACAAGACAAGTCCAGACCGGGCGCCATCCGGTTCATCACACTCACAGGAATGTGGACACGCTGGGGAGCAGCGAGGGCCGGGGTGGTGGCAGAGCAGCGCGAATCACGCAACGTATCACGAGATCTCCGGTCAGCGATTTCAAAATAAAAGTCGTGTGCGCGAAGATGTCACGGGATGTTTGTCCAAACACCAAACTCACCTCTGGTGTATGTTTATAGAAGCATACAAATGTCTTGTGGCGAGGAATCTGTCATAAACGTTACCCACAATTCTTGAATAACAATAAGCGACACCGCCATCGGAGGCTTTTAAAGTTGTAAGAAGTGGATACACCGGAAGTACATATCGCGCCGGCTACAGTGTGGTCAACTGTAAAGATACAATGAATAGATATGTAGAAAGGACTGTAGCAATTCTTATGATGTACGATACGTATATCAGTGAGAGTATTGATGTAATCACCACGCACAGACAGGAGAGAGCAGACTGATAAGTGGCCTGTCATGGTGACACATGCAAACTGGCCTAAATCTGGGTCGTGATTTGCATGTCACCGGTCATACCAAACCACATCCAACCACACCCTTATCAAGACCAGTGCAGAGCATAGTTAGAAAGGATTTAGGAACCTTTGACTAAATAGGATTTGTTTCACAGGTTACAAGTGAAATACTGTGACTCTTACATGTTTGATCTTTGATTGCATTAGTACAACTATTTTCTGGGACTCTCCTTCTTATTTGATTGAACATTATATTTATTATCTAATCCTCCTGGCTGGATCTTTCTGTTAGCATCATGTTAGCTACAACATTGAATATATTTATGTTTTTGTAATTACCAATTTTCTTCATACATAGGACTATTCCAGGTCCAGAAGTCGGGTGTCCCATTTTCCCTCTCCAGATTTCTCACATTATTTCCTTATTCCCTCTTCCTCTTAATTATTTTTTATTTGTATTTTTTTCATATTTGCATAATTTTAGACTATACTATATATTTGGTGACAATTAAGACCTTCAGACAATTTACAATTACTCAGGTTATGAAATAAGGAAGTAAGCCCTACTGTGGTGCAGTACCTTCTCACACCACATGGGGATGCTCAACCACCACAACACTTTACACAAAAGGTCTAACTATGGACTTGAATATAAACCCTTAGGAGAAAAATAAATGTTTTCTTAGTTTTATCTACCTTTTACGTGACCAGTGTGTCTTTTTGTGAGGATATATTGTTATGTTGCACTTACAATGAAATATATTTGTGAAGTATCTATTTTATATACACATCATAACAAATGATATAACCTGGTTACAAATCCAAGCTCATACGGGGCATGTAAGCTTATGATTCTCACATGCACAGACTGTAAATAGCATTTTCCAAGAATGTCCCTCTCAAGTTCCCACTGATGTAGCTTTGTCAGTGAAGATGATGAACTTGAAAAAGTTCTTCATCGAAGAACCAGCAGATGATTATTTTCTCTCTTTGAAAACATTTCTGAGGTGCGTATGGTGCCAATCAGATGTAAGACGTGTTCTCTAACACTCAACAAACACATTTTCCTAGTTTTGTGTGGGGGTTTCCCCACAACTCACACCTGAAATAAATTGATTAAGCAAGTCTCAATGCACAAAATAAAATATTTATTTAAAAAACATGGCACAATGAATCCAGACAATATGCCTCTGAGCCATCTAACCATAACAAGACTTCCTAATAAATAAGTCATAGTAAGAAGAATAAGGCTTTGATTCAGAGTCACTGGCTCAAGTTGCATGCACAGTTTCTTCACATAAGACATAGTACATGCAGGGAAACCTATCCAGACATCAGCAGATGTGTTTGTCAGTGTGATACATGGACGATTCTCTTGTGAGTCCATGAAAGATGAACAAGTTTTGCAGACCACGTGTAAATCAAATCAGATCATCAGTTTATTCTTCTTTGCTATTCATGAATACACACAGTGTATGTGTGCTTATGGCATAATGATGCTGCAGTAGTTTTAATCTGAAAAGTTCTTCAGTGCGACAGCAATAACTTTCTCAGCACAGTGGGGACTCGCCTTGACCTGAACATCGTTTTATATCCCAAAATAGACAAATATAACTAAACTTGGTGTTATTTAAATGATGATGATGACAATGATGGCAATGATTCAAAACATAAGTTTGTTAACTACACCTGGTCCACCCATTCAATGCACACACCCAAAGAACATACATTAACACAGAGGACTCAGAACTAACTTGCAAGTTTGAATGAAAACCCTCGGCTGCTTGACGAGTGCTCACAAAGACAAGTCTGAGCCTCGAGTCTGAACACAGATAGATTTGTTGTTACATCTCTGTCAACTCTACCTGGAATCTGAGCCTTGGACTCAATGAGCAAGACCGCTCAGCTGTAGGGACAGCATGAGGCACAGTGACCCTTGGTAATGTTTCCTTACAACGAAAAGATTTTGTTTAACTAGGGGCATATTTTTTGTTCTCCCCAGGAAATGGAAAATCAGGTGCCCGGTTGAAGTGTCCTGTTAAGAAGATCCACACTGTGCCAATGATGAAGAGGAGAATGGCAGCCCAGAAGCAAACCTTGTCAATCATCTTCCCGATCAGGACCCAGCTTTCAATTTCCTTTAGACAGAAATGAAGTGAAAATATGTAATAAGTAGACACATCCAAAACATTAAAAATACCTACAAATTATTGGCTAGGCAGATAAATGTTTAACACTCACGGATCCAAAATCATTTTGTTGTCTTGTGCTCTCGGCAATGAAGTTGCAGGCATCCACACATTGCTTGATCTCAGGTGCAGCTTGGGCCAAACTCTTATACAAGTTGGCAGTGCTGCTGACATCTATGTTATCCACTAGGGGGGAGGAAACACAGACAATTAGACGACAGTATGCCATTGCATTACCTAACACAGGCAAACACAGGCACCATAAAAGGTGCTGGACGACAAGTAATGTGCATGTACTATGCACATGAATGGCTAATATAGAGATGTGACTCACAGTAATGTGACACAAGCTACACATAAAGGGTTAACTATGTCTATACAGTATATAGTATATATAGTCTATAACTATGTATAACAAGAGATGGCTAAGTAATGCTTACATAACATGATGTATAGGTGAGGCTTTAAGTTAAGGAACGTCTACAATGGAACAAGTGAACATGAAGACCATGGAGCATCTCCACTGATCTCAACCTTGTCCAAACATAAGTTGGAGGACAAATAAGTACGTGGATAATCATTACCCTTAACTAAGCATCTATAAAAACAGTTTTCACTCACCGATAATGAAACGTCTCGCTGTGAACATCTTCATCAACCATATGCTTTTATTAGTTTGTACCTAATTAACATTTAAACCCTCAAAGCTGTTAGAAAGGCACAGAATTAAAGTATCTCTTTTACTTTTACTTACAAACTTTATTATCATTGTTATTCAATAATTTTATAAAGTTTGTCAACTTCAAAATTATTATTATTTTTTTTTATCTTGATGTATCGGGACAGCTGGTTCTAGCCTTTTCAGAGGTTTGTGTGCCAATAGTATCAAGCTCTTGGTATCACTTGGTATCTGTGTTTTGTCGGTGGAAGTTGCCAGTTTGTGGCAACAAAATGTAAAAATGGTTCTACAGCCAACTGTGCTGACCAAACATTAGCCAGCCAGCCGCCTATTATTGTATAGACTGCAGTTAATTAATGTGCAAAGTGGAAAAAAATATATGTCTTACCGACTGATCTGGTGAGACCATGCCTCTCTCTCTGTTTGTCAAACATCATCTCACTGCGAGGTTGTTTCAGTACATATTCCTCTGCTCTCTGCATGAGGCCAAAGGAGCTGCGCCGCCGCTCCCTCACTCCATTTACCTCTGCTGTCACCTCACCCTCTTCCACCAGAGGGGACATGCCCAGGAAGCGAGGTACCATTTCCAGGAACAACTGGAACACATGGCAGAGAAGATAGCAGTAGTTAGTTCACGTCAAGTAACTCCTGAATACACATATTTGACTCAACTGAACGTGATTCACTTACATGTTTGATGGTGTAGGACATGGTATGAGTGTTTGGGCTGCGCAGGGAGAAGTTCAGCACCACAATTTGATTAGTGGCAATGAGAGTAGTGACACTCATGACAAAGATCAGGTACCTGAGGAGGACATCAGAGAAGATCTGTGTTGGACAGAGGGCTAAAGCTGTAATGATTAAAAAGGACCAGACACCCCCAGCAGAGGTCAGCACAGAACACACACTGACTCACTTGCCGATGAGAGGAACAGAGAGAGATGTCTCAGGGATCTTCTGAGCAATAAGAAAGAGGAAGACAGTCTGAGCCAGCAAGACAGAGATGGACACAGTCAGCTTTTGTCCCCCGGCTGTGAAGACGACATTAGAGACTTAGGAGAAGGACCAGACCAAATGCAATACTCTTACCAGTTTAAGGACCAGATACTTTCAGTACATTCCCTGTGTTCAGTCACTATACAGTATGTGGTAAATAAGGTTATGTAGTACAATTAAAAAGGCCGTTTATATGTAACATAATGACATTTGGCTTTAGTCAAGGATAGGGGGATAAAACAGCGCACTGAAAACAGATTTGGTCTTAGAGCTCCCTCAACTGAGCTCCATTTGAAAGGAGCTATATTATGCTCGTTCTCAGGTGCATCATTTTATGTTGGGTTACTACTAGAATACGTTCACATGCTTTAATGCTCAAAAAACACATCTGTTTACTCACACTGTCCAGTGCAGCAATACTGTATTCCCTCCTCCATTTGAAACGCTCTGTTTTAGCTCCTGTCTCTTTAAGCCACCCCCCTTCTTGAATACCCAGTCTGCTCTGATTGGTCAGCTCACACATGCCTGAGCCAGTACGGCCACCAGCAACAGAGCAGCTGTCAAAATCAATTCTTACATGCCAAACTATCAGCTAGGCACAAATTATGCAAATGAGTGACATATTGTGATGTCACGAAGACACGGAATGAAAGGCGGGGCTAGTGACAAGGCATTTCAGACACTTCTGGAACAGTGTTGTCTGCATAATAGGTCTCCCTTCATACTTTTAAAACATCTCTGAATTCTCTTTTTTTATATAAATGAGTGGTATAAGAGTAACTCATATATTATGTTTTATATTTCATTATGAGTCTAATTCAATAATAATGCTCTTGTTGAAACAATACTCTATGAACAAAGGCTGCAGGGTGTTAAACAACTGCTGAAGACCTTGTGCAGGTAGAAAGTAGGCCAGTACGACCAGTGAAGAGATGAGGGAGCAGGGCAGGATGATGTTGATGACATAGAAGAGGGGCTTCCTTTGGATGACCAGATTGAACAGGATCTCCTGGTACTCTAGGTCATCCGGGGAATACCGCTTGTTGATCATTTTCCTGCCTGGACGATGGACGATGGCCCACTCACCGTTCTCTGAAGGGTGAGAACATAAGAAGCTGGAGATGACTTGCGTGCTTGAATATTGGAGTATAATGATTGTGGATGAACTGTACCTGTGAAAGCCTCCGGATCGATGTCCACCCACTCAATAGTCTCTCCTGTCTCTCCGACAGCCAAGATGAGGTCAACCTCATTGGCACTATACGTCTGGGATCTGGAGGTCGTAGCGATGAGGATGGATTAGAACAGAAAAAAGTGGCAACTTGGATGTAACTCCAGTTCTATGAGCAGGTGTCCTGCCTTCAAACAGGGCAAATCACTAGAGAAGCCCAATACATCAGCAATATATATAGTTCATATATTTTGAAATGATGTAATTGTACCACACCTGAAAGCTAGTGTGCAGTTCTGATAATCGAATGGGAAGTAGGTGATCTCTATGGCACAAGTACTGCGATAGATAGCAGGTGGCAGCCAGTACATCCAACCAGTGTTGCTTATCAACACGTTGGCATAATAAGCCACATCAAACTTGCCATCAATGCTGCAGAGAAGGGGATAGGGAACAGAAACTGTGAATGCCAGACAACAAGAAACAGTATAATGGCTCTTTGTTACGGCCTTACTTGTTCTCAAGGACAATGTCAGGAAGCCAAACAGTGTTGCATGGGACACGAATGATCTCAATTCCGTAAAAATCGGATGCGTTCCAGGCGAGACGATAATCGGTCCATTGCTGTAGATGACATTTGAGAAAAAGGTCACCAGTGTCATGAAAACTAGACACAACTGAGGGCTGAAAAAGTGAGTCATGTGGACAAAATTGTCTTTAAAGGAGACATATTACGCTCATATTCGAGTTCATAATATATTTTATATCAGTTTTCTCATGCTGTCCAGTGCTGCAGCTATGTATTCCCTCTCCCTCTGAAACGCTCTGTTTTAGCTCCTGTCTCTTTAAGGCCCCCCTCCCATTTAACCCAGTCTGCTATGATTGGTCAGCTTACACACACCTGACCCAACATTGCTTACTGTGTCTCCGGTCGGCTCTGCCCTGTTTTCAGCTTCCAGTTGGCTTCACTTCTACAGTGAATATATTATATTATGCAATATATGCCTTTGACACAATGTGTGACAAAGTGACAAAGTTTGATGTCACAAAGTCTTGGAATTAAAGGCGGGACTTCTGATGAGGCGTTTCAGGCACTTTTCAGGCTTTTTTAACTTTCAAAACCTTTTACTTCCATAGGAACCAATGTAAAAAAAACAGGAGGAAAGGGAAATAAACAAAAAAGCATAATAGGTCTCCATTAATACCAAAAGTCAGAATTTGTACACACAAAAACCAAATATGAAGAGAGGAAAAACTCACAATCTCAATCCACACATTGGTCGTAAGCGTCTCCTCCTTTTCATTCTGTGGTATAAGTTAAGAAGAAGCATTGGTAAATTAATCCTGCAGTGAGCTAACAGCATTATCATGTTCATATCCAAACCCACAAAGAATCACGATTAACGCTATCGTCCTGTGGGAATAATGGTTAACTTGCGGTCGTGCACCTATCTTAAAATTGTGTGTATTTGCTGTTCGGAGCCGTTCCAGCCAAGCCTTGGTGGGAACAAGTACGAGTGAGCCCTCACCAGAGAGATAAGGTTAGTGAGGGTCAGCTTGATCTGAACCTCCACCCTGTCTTCAGGATGAACCACCGGGCGAATATTCTTGTTGTAGCCTGTGAACAAGTGTTTGAGCAGCTGTTTCTCCTCATTACACCGCACTGCATGGAAAAACAGATAAGAAATGGGGTTAGTTAGGAATTATGCCTTATTGATATTTCACAACAGGAGCGGGAGAAACATTGGAAATAGGCTAAACTGTGCCAACTACCACAACTACTGCCTCATGGCTGTATCTGGTTGTATAAATAATTTGACCTTATTAAGTTTTGTTGATCTTGGTCGGCTGTATCTCTATTCTTGTGTAATCGGCGTATCAGCGTCCTCAAGTTATGTGAGGTCAGAGTGACTTGTGACCTTTGACCTTTAATCACCAAATTCTAATCGGTTCATCCTTAAGTCCAAGTGGACGTTGTGCCAGATGTAATTAAATTCCCTCGAGGCATTCCATGAGGGATAACGAGCTTTGCAACATTTTAGCTCTTTTCTTTTTTCTTTAACTATTGGTTAATCTTTCCTGAGACGGTGTAGCATTTTCTGTCTTAAACATTTCATTTAATTTTATTGCAAACATGACTTGTATGTATCTATGTGTGCATCTAGGAAGTTTTTCCAGTTGTCCAAAAAAAAACTAATAACCAACCCAAAATGTCATTTTCACAGCCTGTTACCATCACGCTGTCCTCCTCGGTCGCTCTTTGTGTCAGTATAAACTTCAAGAGCGACAAAGAGAGAGAAAGGCAGCGGTTATTTCCGAACTTGTTGCCTCTTCCCTCCCCAGCTGTCACGATCCGTAGCTCAGATTACACAGCAACTGGGAAACTCCAAGCCCGCACTTTAAGTCACAGTCAGGTCATCTACAATAATCATCAATATCACCATTATGCAAAAAGGATGACAGTAGCATGAACCACAAAGCAGTAAAGACGTCGTCTCCCATGATCGATTCATATTCAGGTCTGCCGGGTCCAATATGACACACGGATATCAGCTGTAATCATAATTCTCCCACGGGACAGTACCTGTTGTAGGCTGTGTAATGACAGGGCTGCTGATGTCAATTGTTAATCAATTGTTCTCAAATATTACACTGAACACACGGATGAGAAAAACTGATGACCGTCATTGAAATTTGAAATGTGAGAGTGCAGCGGTATGCTGTGTGTCATCCCCTTCTGATGTGTTTGTAAACAGATCGGTAGTACTTTCTCCAGTTTCATCACAGAGGAAAACAAAGGCTTATAATGAGGCGATTACACCAGGAGAGTATAAATAGATCCTATAGAATATAAATCTCGAAATGGACACTGCATACTGACAGCATGCCCTACTGAAATAAACTATGAAAAATCACCATAAGGCTCGTAACATTGCAGTTGCTGTCCTCATGACACCCTGCACACTGTGTCACTTCACCTATACTACAATTATATGCAAATATATCAGTACACTTAATATAAGACACAATCACCATTTTTTTTGTAACAAGCCAGAAATTCCCAATATCATTTTTTTTAAAACTTACTTTTGAAATGGCAAATTATTTGCAGTGTGTCATGTTATTCTAAATAAAGTTTGTGGTAGTTTCATTATCATGTAGATACAAAGTGCAGATAATGTTTGGAGGGGAACAGGAGAGTGATGATTGGAGACTAGCAGCAGAGCTACAAGTGACCACTGAGGGCCTGTGGACTCTGATCTTTAACTCATTAGATAATACTGGCCAAAAGAAAATAAATGTTTTTTTTTGTGATACAGTTGAGCTGACCCTTTAAGGTGACCAGACGGCAGTTGGCATTACGGGTCAGAACGTCATGGTCACAACGGTAAACGTTGCACCATCTCTGTTTGACCAGGGTGAGAGCAAGCCAAGCTTAAACTAGCTGACCGTGCCCCTTCCTCCAGCTCACTCCGGCCAACGTCACCACTCTGAACATGAGATGCATCCTTTTTCTTTCAGCCCCACAACACAGTCCTATTATCAGTCATTTGCATTCCAGTTTACATTCTGACCATCATAACTCGATGATGATGATGACAGACATAATGTCAAACGAAATTGTTAAAGGCAGCAATTGTGGAGTGATTGTTTCTTGCTCTGACTTTGTATAATTGTCCTGCGTATGTGTGTAACTTATATCTTCACACAGACTCTGTGTTTAGCAGGGAGTGTTTGTCTGTTCCTCTTGGAAACTCCGTATGATATTCAAGTGAAGTGGTAATGCTTAAGACCTGAGCGATTTTAATCTACCCCACAGTGACCTCTACCAAGGAGATGGAATGAAGAAGTATTTTCCCCACAACTGTTGAGATCGACCGTCTTACAGGGAGAGGAGAGGTATCAGTGGCCAAATGGGTTTGCAGACTCGTTTAAGCACACACAGATCATATTTTCATAATCTTATCACAAGCTTTTTACTTCTTCTT
Organism: Lagodon rhomboides; assembly: GCA_039737535.1. NCBI lineage: Eukaryota > Metazoa > Chordata > Actinopteri > Spariformes > Sparidae > Lagodon > Lagodon rhomboides. The sequence goes on along the minus strand of CM077795.1, from coordinate 8,307,897 downwards.
CCACTGCAGTTGTAGCCTTCCTGCCCACCAGAACAGCTTTACACGCGCCAGAAGTACTGCTGCTGTCGTGACGAAGCACAGACGACCTTCTGCCTTGCTTCATGCCGACTTACACTTATGCGCCCATCTGATAAAACACATCACTATACTCTGAGTACTAGTGCTAAATCATGTGACAGTCTGGGGAACAGGTGATCTTCCTCAGCATCGACAAGTGCGCTTAATACGTACAAGCAGACAAAACCACAGAAGGCTTTGTAATGGGTTTAATGCCAAATTGAAAAAACGTGGAAGTGAAGCAGCGTGAACTGCACATGTATGCTACATATCGAACCTACTCAACTGGCTGCCTGTGGGAAGGATGCGGCCCTTTAACAGCCTCTTTCTGGCCCACCGATCAATAATGGCTGTCGTTGCCAAGCGCAGAAAATTTCACCACGAAAAATCAAACCCAGTCAAACTGACATCCTACTTCTAAGATTTAAAAGGTGCACTGATTTTTTTTCCCCTCCTGCACTTACATATAAACATAACAATTGTGATAATGCTACTTAGTACTTAGTCTGTCATATGAAAAGTATAATAATTGTGAGAACTAATGAAGTGGAGAAAAAATAAGAATTGTTTGCGTTGTTTTGACACATTTATTTCCTATCTTTAGAGGTCAGACAGGGAATATCACTGCCCGGCCCTGCTATACATATACATATATATACACATACACATATACATACATACTAGATACACTGTTTCTAAATTTGTAGATATGCTGTCAACAGTTGTAGGAAAGAAAATAAGCTTTTCAAAATAGGTTCAAATCCAAATAATCTACGTCAATTTGATAATTTACTACTATATGTTTGTGCAAGTCTTTGCAGGTCTAAAGTACATTAAGTTCTGTCTGGCATGGCCCTCACTGTAGTGTTTTTTCGAGCTGCCCTTGCACATGACATGCATAAGATCATTTTGACGGATAAGAAGGCGTTCAGCCAGTCGACGAGGGTGTGCCAAAAGTTTGCCACTGCGCCACTTACCCCGCACCGCTAAAGTCCCGAGAATAGCCACAACTCCAAGAAATATCCCAAAACCGTGCGCTGCCATCCTGTTCCAAGACCTCTCCGCTGCACAGCACTGCACTATATTTAAATATTAAGTCTGAGAGAAAGAGAGAGAGTAAAGACAGAGAGGAAGAGCCCTAAATCCCTCCACCAAACACCCCGACTGTCGCCCACCCCGGCTGTCGCTATCCATGGCTCAGATTACACAGCAGCTGGGAAGCTACTAAAAACCAGGACGTCAAGTCACACTCCGGTCACCCACAATAACCATCATCATGATCATTAGGCCACAAATATCTGCGGTGATGCCAGGTACGTATATGAAGGTATTTTTTGCATACATGCAGGCAACAATGAGACCTTGTGCTGTTTTTCTTCCATACATCTCCAACACACATGCAAAAAACATATTACAGATAGTAATAGATGATATAAAGGCAAAAATGTCAAACATTTTGCTCTGAAATGTAAGGATTTTGCTGCTTGTCCTTGTCATTTGATTGTTGGGTGGACAAAGGAAGCAATTTGAAGAGTCGACTTTGAGCTTTAGGAAATTGTGAAGAGCAATTTTCACATTTTTCTTGACACTTTATAGACTGAACTGTCTGCAGATGAATCGATAATGAAAGTAATCGTTAGCTGCGGCCCTGGTGTGCAGTTCTGTGCGTCCAGGGTTTTAAAAACATAGAGTGGAGCCTTGCCACCTCAACAGCTGGAAAGCGTGAGAGCGTCTGCAGACCAGAGTTTATGCAGACAGAGACTTGTATCTGCATCACGATAAATCTTCCGGTGCTTCAAAGAAAACTCTAAAAAGCACAAACCAGATCGCAGATAGGACATTTCACACGTTTAAACACAGAGACTAAATTTCACATCATAATTAGTGTTGCGAGTAATACAAGTCGTGTCAGCGTGCATCGACAAGGGCAACAGACTGATTTTTGGAATGTGCCATGTGAGTTGCACAGTATGTGATGTACTTCTAAATATACATTTAGGGAAACAGAGATGAGCTTCTTTAAGGTAACTGGAGCCTCCAGAAGGCAGATTATGTGTTTCACACTCGGGCAGAGCTCAGAGACAGAAGGAGGGCCGGATCTGTCCTCCTGACACTCAGAGACACAGAGCAGAGGTGAAAAGTATTTGGGGGACATTTTTAAGGTAATGGAACCATTGGTGTTTCCTCAGGACATCCAGTCGGGGCAAAGTCCAGGGTTTGCCTTTCTAGCATCTTCCCCGAAAGCTGGATCTTCGTCTCTCTCAGCTCCACCCGCTTAAATTTGCCAATCCATTTCAATAACTCGCACGGAGGTCTGTCGGTGCGAAATGACCAACAGACACGCGTGACTGTTTTTATTACAAGCGCTATAAATAAAGCCACAGTGAAGCAGGTGGGTTCAGACCAGCGTGGAGTTCATTCAGCTGGACCAAGAACTGAATTGGATAACGTGATGACAACATGGGTTTTTAAATCAGCAGTGCCTGTCACTGCAAGTAGAGGAAATTTCATACCAAGGGTGTACTTCAGCCCCTAAACCACCAGGGGTCACAACCACAAGAATCAAACACAGCACACAACTTTCATTCTTGCTAAAATCTGAAATGCTTACATCTTTTTTCTTATTATTTCTAAACTGATGGTCATTAACTTTTTCTATCTAATGACTTTGAACTATTTTCCCTATCAAACGAACAAAGACACAAACAATTGCGTACATGTTTTCTGGTTTTCACAAACGTCTGTGAAATATTTCCAATATCAAGACCTCAGCTAGGCACATCCATATTTTGACACACACACATATACATGTATATCGTGGATGCATTTGTCATATAAGAGTGGACTACTGGTCTTGGTGGAGGTCTGTGCTCTCTGAAGGCCCTTCATTTGCCTCTGCACCACTGCCATTTCATTAAAAATATCTAGCTGTGCAGAAATCTGTTCTACTTAAATTTGAGCTTTAGACTTTCAGACAATTTTACTATGTGACCAAACTGGATTACAGAAGTGTAATCCTGGTTCTGTGGTTTGTAATCTCCAGATGGAAATTCCAGTGTGACAGTGACAAAATACCTCTTTCCCGCTCCGCTGAGCTTCTATACATAAACATGCTCAGACAGCGTGAAGTGATGCCATGTGTTTTGGTGTGCGAGTGTTGAGCATTTGCGCATCACGGCAAGAATCAAATGGGGGTTTTTTGGGCCACAAACATACATTTCTAAGATTTATTCCTATTTTAAAAAGAGTTTGTGTTATTTCATCAGAACGTTTAGTTGTGGGCCACCAGCTGTGTGGAGTCAATCACTCGGAGCCGTCTGAAAGGGTCACATGTTTTCAGAGGCATTCAGTCTCCCCTTGTCAGCCTGTTTCAGATGGGATCATCCATTGGTCGCACAGGCTAAAGGCCTCATGACTGGCCCCTCCCAGTCCAGGCTTTCACTATTTTCCCGCTCCTTCACTGCAGAATAGCATTGTTAAGCCCCTCTTCACGAGCACACATGTGGATCGGCTTGAGTGCTGAGTTCAATGTCTGTTCAGCTCCCCCCACAGCAGCACTGGCGAACCCGGTGATCGTGACTTATCACCGTGTTTTCCCTGATAGTGATAATCACATCAACGCCCTGCTGCATCACTCCTGTTGCTTTACTCTCAGACTTTAGACTTTCAGATAATCCAGTGAAGTCATGGAATAATTAGCATTTAGAAATCCAAATTGATATTAGTTGGAGAATATCAATACATCTTTAAAAAAATAATGACAAGAGCGAGGAAATTATATTTTTTAATACAAAATACATTAATTATTTTGTAGAGCTATGGATGTCTTTGTCATATCTAGAATTAGATTACCACGAATTGGCTTTCTGTTCCTTTCGCAGTCTCAGCGAGGATAAGCTTTGTTAGACTTTGTTATTCATTGACAAACATGGATTTGGTATCTCTGTTCGGCCATCAAAATAAGATTGTGTAATCAATACAGAGATTTATTCTGGTTCATCACGACTTCAGCAAAGCAGTAAATCAATTTCACGCGGACGAAAATGACAGGTGTTTCTTCGGAACAACGTGTTTGGCAGAAATGTGTGCGAGCAGCACTGCTGTAGTGGCGGCGGTGGGGCTTTTAATGGTGTGTGTGAATGAGAAGGGGGAGGTGGGAGGTGGGTGGTGGGAGGAGAGGAAGGGAGAGGAGAGGGAGCATGTGTTTACTCGAGCTGACCAGGAATACGGCGCAAAATCTAGAAGATGAATCTGGAGGAAGGGGGTTACTGGAGGACATGCTGCACTGGCTCTGCTTTATCAGCCACCCGGCTGATCTCTGGACCCTCAGATTGAGCAACACAACAGGAGGCAGGCAGCTCCCAAATCAGTCAGAAACAAAGGAGGGATAGAGGAGAGACGTGAAGCTAGGAAAGTCCAAGGAAGACAAACAGGAAGGAGCCACAACAGCCTGGGCAGTAGTAGTAGTAGTAGTGTGACAGGGGAGAGCAGCAGCTGTAAAACAGAGTTAAACATTGATAGGGGCTCCGCAGGGTGTAATGGCTGAGGGAACTTTCCATTTAGGGTTTTTGGGGCGATTATGAGAGATTTAAGAGGACAAGGAGGGGTCAGAGGCAAGGGGTTTGGTGGTGAGTAATTGTGGTGGCAGCTGGTGCAAGGGGACAAGGACTCATGTGAGACACAGGAATTAAAATATAAGGACAAAGAGAAGGGAAAGGCGAGGGACCGGCAGACCCAGCGCTGGACATCAGAATGGGTGTGAAGAGCAAAGCGGCTGCTGCTATCGTAGTCCTGCTGCTGTTCCTCGGCTCCCTGTGGCTGCGTGAGTATTTCTGCGTATGTGTGTGTATGAGAGCATGTGTGTGTGTGTGTGTGTGTGTGTGTGTGTGTGTGCAGTTTCTACGTTGTCCTAACAATCTATACAATCCCTCCCTTGTTTGAAATGTATATGCTTCCAGATCAGGAATGTGTCACATGGTGAGGTGGCCGAGGAAGCAAGCATGTTGGTCAGACCACTTTCTGCATGCTCATAAAGGGTTTTTAACAGCATGACAGAAACATGTCTGTGTGATCTGACTTGTATGACTGAATGTGAGAATAACAGCATGACTCTTGTTTTTTTCATCTAAGCTATTCTGAGTCAAATCAGATAAACTATTCCCTAAAAGAGACTTTTGTTGCAAATGGTTTTGTGTTTTAGACAAAGGAATCTTTGTCCATTTGAATAAGCCTCCCCAAAATATTTAACTCTGTCTTTGCTTGCCTTATAAATATAATTCAGCAATCTAAAACACAGCACATAAGAAAAAGTAAGGAAGTGATTTAGTATTATAACTTTAATGGTTAATTGCCATTTAAATCCAATCATATCCAATCCATCATATTTTTATGAGGGGGGAAATTGCTGGTAAGCAGTGTAACAATTTTCAGCTGTGACCATGTGATCTTTTCCTCAAGCTTGGATTAAATTCAGAGATTTGAGATGTGAGTCAGAGTGCAAACTGAGCAGAAACGCTCTCACATGGAAACATGAACAGCGAGCTCTGCCTCCTCATGCAGAAGGAACTCAGATAAGAGACTTAAATTTAGTCTTGTCATGGCAAGACTTCATATCCGCCTTGGCATTTTTGGCAACATCCACATTGGATCACTGTCAAGTTAAAAATTCACTTGTGACAGCTGTTGGACAAGCTTTCTGTCTGACGTGAATTGAGGGAGTCTGGTGGCTCAGTGAGACCACTTGACAGTAAGTGTAGTGGTTCGGGAAAGTCTTCCAGGATCATTCAGGGTCTTTCTGGGACTCATTTGTGACTCACTGCTGCACTCTTTGGTTGCAAGGTGCTATGGACCACCTTGTGTGGTCTAGAGACCTGCAGGGGCCCCTGAGGGAATGTCAGGAGGACCAAAATAATATATACAAAGAAATAGTTTGACTTCAGTAAGATGGATTGATGAAACAAAGCATTCTGGGAATTTTTAGTAAAACTTAAGTTGCTAAATAGTATAATAATGGGTGGCATGTTATTCGTCACGGCACAAAATGCAACATGATGTGTGCTGAGGAAGTTAGTGTATTGAAAACACAGGGTTTGCTTTGTCACAGGCCGGATTGAGTTCATAAAGGATTAACACTCATCATCACAGTCTGCTGTCATAGGAATGTGACTTTCTGCCTTATTAATACTCGTCTTTGTGTTATATGCTGCACAGAATGATCTTTAAAGTAACTGGAAATAATCAGGAATGTAGGACAAATAGAGTCAGTGTTTCATAATCAGTTTCTCATGATGACAGATAACATGTGCTTGTTAATAAGCCATTATAACCTAAAGGATACTCTCATATGATCAAAACGGCTGTAATTGTTATCTTCATAATAGCAATGTATCAAATAACAAAGGGAAAACTAGTGAAAGTGTTAAACGCACACAGAACAATCACAAGTTAGCAAACAAAGATAGCATACAAAGATAGTGTCGAGTGAGCAAACGTTAGCGGCCAGTTAGCAAAAAAAGCTGTTGAACAAAGTGTCAAGTTAGCAAATGTTAAGAACAAATAAGTGAACAGTTTTCAAACAAAGATAGCGAACAAAAATAGTGTCATGTTAGCAAATCTTAGTGGCAAAGATAGTGTCAAGTTAGCAAACCGTACATTAGCAACAAGTTAGCAACCAGTTAGCAAACAAAGATGTGTTATGTTAGCAAACTTTAGGAACATGTAAGAGAACAAAGATAGTGTCAAGTTAGTAAACGTTAGTGACCAATTAGCAAACATGGTGGTGAACAAAGATAATGTCACGTTAGCGAACGTTAGCAACAAGTTAGTGAACAGCTGAAAGTTAGCAAACAATGATAGCGTACAGAGATATTGTCAAGCGAGCAAACGTTAGCGATCAGATACCAAACAAAGATGGTGAAAAAAGCTAGTGTTAAGTTAGAAAAGTTAGTGACAAGTTAGCGAAGAAATGATGGCGTACAAAGATAGTGTCAAGCAAGCAAACGTCAGTGAACAGTTAGCAAACAAAGATAGTGTCAATTTATCAAACATTAGCGACAATTTGTGTAATGTGCTTGTTAGTCCCATCAACCCAGCTTCTTTGTAAATAATATGGAGATGAAAACCTATAGATATACCTAACAGACATTTTATTTCTCTGTGTTAAACAGCTCAGAATGTCCTTGTGTTTGAAACAAGCATAAACTAATTGTTTTCTTTTTTCTCTCTACAATGTTTCGCTGCAGAGGGAGGTTTGGATTACCACTGGGATGCCTGTTTAAAAGGTTATAATCGGGAGAATAAGGTAAGAGCACGTGCAAATTACAAAACTGGTCATCACATGCTATTTCCTCTGTAGGGCCCAGTCTGTGAAGCAGATGGCCAATTTGAATGTGGCGAATCACTTCCGCGTTCTCTCTTTCTTTGTCCCCCTGTCAATGGCCCCCCCACCACTCACGCACCTCCCACTCTTTCCTCCGTCAGCTTCACCAGCTGTACAACAGCAGTGGGGTCGGTGGGGCTGAGGGTCCGCATGTCCTGGAGGGGTGCCCTGGTCAGACCTTCCAGGTGTCGCTGCTGCTTTCCCACCTGCTGGCTGCTCCAGTCTACGACTCCGACGTGCTGCTGAAGCCGTATCTGGCCAGCTGGGACGAGCTTCTGAAGTAAGAGCATCGGCTAAAGTAAAGGTTCAGTGAGAGAGATAGATTAAAGGAAAGCTTCACCCGAAAATTATAATTCTGTCATTGTCCACTTGCGCTTAAGTCGATGGAAAGTTGGGTGAAGTTTTGTAGTCCATAAAGTATTTCTGGAGTTTCATAGCGAAACAGCGGTGCAGCATTCTCCTAAACAACTAGAGTATATGAGGACTTGTTTTAAAATTGAAGTGGCTCCGTATAGCGTAAGTCTCTGGAGGCACCGATATCCAAAACTGATTGGGAAAGATTTAATTTATAGCTGTTTTTAAACTGAAACCTTCACTGTAGCTGCTGAGCTAAAAGCTTTCGCATCGTCGTAAGTGGGTGCACAAGGTGTAATTAACGTCTTTTCAAATCAATTTGGGATCTTAGGGCTTCTAGAGGCTGGGTTTACGCTTGACGGGTTGTATGGAGCCATTTATGTGTTTTCTTCTCCATTGTAGTTGTTCAGGGGAATGCTACAATGCTATTTTGCTGTGAAGCTAAATGTTTTGTGGACTATAAAATCCAGTAGCTCTAATTTAAAGCCAATAAAAAGAAGGGAGTCATTTATGGTTTATGACATAATCTGGACTCTGTAATGTGACTCATCCTGTTTTATGTTACTCCTCCAGGTTTATGGAAGCTCTGGGCCCGATGGTGGGACTGATATCGAAAGAGATAGAATCCAAGACATCTATAATCCGACAACTGGCCCTGCTGTCTGAAAAGAACTCTGAAGCAGAGATAGGCCCAGATGAAAACTTGGCAAACACAGACGCTGGGACAGAGAATGATCCTGAGGCCTCAGAGCACATTGGTCCCTACTACTCTCTACGCTCCATGATCTGGATGGAGATGAACAAAGGTATTGTGGACTTCCACCATCAGACAGACTCTGGATGCCGGACTATTCTGCGTCTGCACCGCGCTCTGCTTTGGCTGAAGCTCTTCCTGCAGAAGCTGGCCGAGACGCCGGTTGCCGGCCGGCTCCGGAGCCCCTCAGAGCTGTGTCGTGAGTCCTACCAGAACACCCTGGCGAACCACCACAACTGGTTCATCCGCAGGGGCGCCGAGCTGGCCTTCATCGCCTTGCCGGAGCGGGGTTTCTTCTACAGGCTGGTGTGTGTGCAGGGCCAGGAGGATCTAAGCATATTGCTGAACAAAGTAGTTGAGGCTATTGGAGAGGTTTATAACAGGACGCAGAAAGCTCTGGACGAAAATGGCATGCTGGACTTGCCATAGAAAAGACTGGACGTACAGCCTCTACTTTCTTTTTTCGTTTTCCTCATGATGTCCTTGACAACGCACAGAAACGTCTCGCTAAACTTCTCAAGGAAACATGAATGGACTTAAATTCACCTGTGCCATCTCCTCCTAACCAAAGTGCTTTGTCAATCAACTAACACTGAAAGCCAATCCGTAGACATTCCGCCTTAGATTTAATGAGATCGTGTCTCACTTCAGAGGCATTTATAAGGCAGCTGATAATGCATTTAGGCTGGCTGAACACACACTGTGAATTATTTAAGCAGGTTGACACAACAACATGAACGCCACACCTCTAAAGCAACCCATTGCTAACGGTAAATACAGCGTTATTGAAGCTCATAATGTTCTTTGTAATGGATTGCATCAGATTACACAGTTCATGTTTTTGTGCCAAACCCTCACCCACATGTTATTGTCTTTTTTGTTCAAAATGTCGAAAATCCTTTTTTTAATTGTAGTTTGTGCTCGGTGATTCAGTACACTACCTCAGAACTGATGCCTTGTAACCCTGAAATCTGGGACCAATCTACCCTGCCTATAAAAGACTGACTGTTTCTCAGAAAAATCAATATGTGCTGAACAAAGGGCAACACGGTGCTCCACAGTAACTGTGGTGAGAGATTGTCCGGAGTATTAATTGCTCAGTTTTACACTGTGCGCCTTTGTATCATGTTCAGAATGATTAAATATCTGTAAAAGAAAGAAGACAAGAGAATCTAGCAGCATATTTTCCCGACGTCGCCCCGGCCAGTAATGTGAGAACTCTGACATTTAAATGCCACTGTTGTGTAATGTTATCCACCATCCAGCAGAGCCAGGGGTCCACTTTCCTGACATCATAATGTGTCTCTGTGTCACTCTCGCCTGGACACATTATTCGGGATGATGATACCCAGAATGTCTGTGTGTGACGGTGAGAATAGCATGTTCAAGCATCCGACGCCGGCGCTACTCTTGATCAGACTATTTTAAACCCGCAAATACCTCTAATGCTACGTAATCCTGGCTTTCTCTCTTTTCCTGCGCTGCACTGTCTCTATCTGGGGAGGAGACAGTGGAGAACAGAGCGATAAGGACAGAGCCCGAGGCCACGGCGAGAACAGGAGACAGGAGAGCTGGCTGAAGGTCAGTCAGCGGAAGTACACTTCGGCTGTAATCTTGTCAAGCAGTTGGCAGCAGACCGTATTAAAGCATCTCCTGCAGGGGAAAGAACTAAAACGACATCCTGACATTTCTGAACTTGGACCGATCCATATTTATGATTACGCTTGACCTCGACCTGTTCTGTTATACATGACGGAGCCGAGGCGTTAATCTGAGACCTCTGACCTGTGATTCGTTAAAGAGGATGACGTGTTGCTGCTGGTATTTTACACTACTTCCTCTTGATACTGTTGAGATTCTCACTAGCTCACCTCTGACGATCATGTAAGATGGATCCCATCTCTTCTTGCGCTGTTTTTTCCTTTCACCTGTTCCCATGTTCCTGGTACGAGTGCACAGGTTAACGCTGACGTCCACTGCAGGCTGTGAGGATTACAGAGAATGAGATTACACATATCCACCTAATGCTACTTTTCACAATGGCTGCCCTCTGCCTTCCTGTCCACCGCAAAGGTCGAATCACGTTTAACTGCATTCATAATTAGCCGTAAGAACAGGAGCTACATTGAATAATAAATCCCTTCTCTCATCCAATGATGACACCAAACAAACAGATTAAAGGAAGAGTGCACTCAAAACATAATGTTCCCTGACTTTGTGACTTTAAGTCAGGCACGTCCACACTATACCACAAAGGGCCGTGTGGCTGCAGGTTTTTGTTCCAACCAGTCAAGATCGAGCACACAGTTTGACCAATCAACTTTCTGAAGACTGAGATCAGTTGATTAAGTGAGTCAGGTCTGGTGTGCTGCTGCTTGGTTGGAACAAAAGCCTGCAGCCACACGGCCCTTTGTGGAATAGTTTGGACGTGCCTGCTTGAAGTAGTTTAATGCAAATTTTCCATCTAAGTTCAGTGTAAAGAGTCAAATTTAATACAAAGGTATTCTATCATGTTGAGTCAGTATGTATGAATAAATAAATAAAGAATGTGTGATTTATAACAATATGTTACTTTTATGTGTAATACTTGACGCACATTGTGTTTGTGTAGAAGTTTCCTTTAACTTTCTAAGTAACAGCCTAAATGAATGAACACAGAAGGTTTATTTGTAAGTCTGCATTTAAAGCTAGGGTCTACAATCCTGGAGAGCTAGCAAGACTTCAAAGTGACTTCTCCTCTAAATTCCACCCCCCATCCCGTCAGTGCTCCGTCCAAAGCCACGCCCCCACAAACATGAACGCAGCACCGATGTTGACTCGGGTCCAACTTCTTACTTTATGCAGAGCCTTTGTCGTTGCACCCTTTTCTGCCTCAGGCTTTCTTTTCCTTGCCTTTTTAGCGGGGTGAGTTGGTAAAAGTAACGGTGGCTGCATTTTCTCTGCCATTGTAACCAAATGAGCTCCGTATTCCTGCAGAGGAGTGTGCTGAATATTTCCGGCATCAGTGAAACCGGACGTGTGCACGCGCGGAGGAGGGCGGGACATAAAGGCATCTGACCAATCCGTGCTATTCAGGCCGGATAGCACTGATTGGTCAGCTTTTTCTCAGTCATGCAGCTGCCACAGAGCTCTGATTATTTTCGCTCCTTTTTCTGAATACATAATGTATTGACTACTCTCAGGACAGAAGGACCATTTCACCCAGTATAACAAAATGTGTTTCTGAACAACATTGTAGACCCTAGCTTTAAGGTACAGCGAGTAAGAATTTAAAAAAAGACGTCTATGTATTCTGTTGCAGAGATATCTACTTAAGTTAGCATGCTAACCAGTTAGCCCTGGTCCATCCAGTGTCATAATACCAGTCTGAGCTCCCAGTCTGTTAGCTAGTTAGCTCAGTTAGCTGTGGTAATATGCTGCCTCATATTAGCTTGGAGTATGAATTCAAAAGGTGGCCAATTCTTACATATTGCACATTTAATTTAACCAGTTTTACTTTACATTCAACTCATGTGATTAAAATTAGATGGATGGAACTAAAATAAAGACACTCTTGGAGGCAAATTATGTTTTGAGTGAGAGCGGTACAAACACAGTGTGAGTCTGAGTTCCCTTAAATGACATTTATTTATTTCTCTATCTTGGTTTGCAGTAAACATGAGCAAAAATATACATACAGTAAGAGCATAAAATAAAGATCCAGAACAAATTTATCATCCTTTGGGGCGAGAGTCATCCCAACAAATTCCATGAGTTTCATTCTTCAACTATCCTTGCACCACGGTCTTAGGCAATAGTACGATTTAAGACGAGGGGGGTTAGGTGGGGGGTAAAATATCCCTTATTTAGAACATGAATATGTGACTCTCTCCAACGTTTGCTTTGGGATCTGTTGAAGTATTGATTCTGAAAAGTTTCCGAAAGTTGAAAGTTCTCTGAAGGCATCTCTCGTTCTGATGCGTTCACTGCACATTTGATTTCCTTTCACGGCTCAATTCTGATACGGTAGACCTTCAGAGAACTTTCACTGCAAGCTTCAAGTTTTGGAAAAGCAAAAAGGACTCAAACGATGACACAAAAAAAAACGTTTTGACGTTAAAAAAAAACAAAAACAACTTCTCCAATCAAGCTGTTAACAATTTGTCATTCATTGAATTCAAGTGATAAAAACCCGTCAGATATCTCCCTGATACAATCCAAGCTTATACATTCTTTCCTCTTTACAACAAAAATAGCGATAAAAATACTCTTTTATAAACAAAACAAAAAAAAACACACTACTTTTTATACTCTTGCATCATGATAATGCACGCCGGCATAACTGCCTGAGAACAATATCCGTACCTTCCCTTCTTCTTCATCCTCGATGACACACTGATTTCATTACAGCCTTTCCAGTAAATACATCATACAGCCACAGAAGAAATAAATATATTGCTTTTTGAGGACATCTCCAAATTATCAGAGCAAGGGGAGGAAAAAAAACAAAAAAAAACCCAACAGATAATAGGAAAAAACATTCTGTGACACTGGGGGAAACAACACTGTCTGTCCACCAGGAGGCACTGTCATGTTGTAGTGAAACATGTTCCTATTTGTGCGTATTATTCTTATATAAGAGAGCAGGCCTTTTAATAACACCGGGTGTTTCGCATGAGATCCTTACTCTGCCGAGGATGTTTCAGTGCAGCACAGACGAATAAAACTGTCATGAAGATCTTTGGTTGAAGAACTGCGCTTCACATGCACATGAGTAAAACAAGGATGTCCAATTGAGCGATGGAGCAACACGTTTCTATTTAGCCGTGTTGAGATTTAAAAAGGGCTTCGATTGATTTTAATGACAATTAGGGGAGGAAAAAAAGGGAAACGAATGAAGCTTGCTTTATCCATTTTGAGCACGCTGACAGTGAATCAGGCGTCTGACACGAGGAGGAGGAGGAGGAGGGACAAAGTAGGGTAAAGAAGTTCAGCGTGCCTGCTCTGGATTAGCCAACCAGATTAAGGGATTACAGCGAAATTAAGTAACTGTTGCAGGAATGGCCAGAGGAGAAACGCATGTGAACTGTCAGTGGACTGTCTCAAAAAAGCAAAAAAAAGGAAAGAGGCTTGGGATGCCTGTTGGAGCACATCCTTCATAATGAATAACCCCTCTGATAGAGATCAGATAATCACATTAAATCCAATTGTCTTTCCTTCTTTCTGGATCAGATATCCTATTAAGACCGGCGTGAGATATTTGCGAGCACACTCTCTGAGAGAAATTAAGTGGTGGAAACGAGCCAGGTCTTAATGCGAGCGAACGGATGCTCGTGTTCCACATTCGCTGAGATTTGTACAATTTCTGTGGAAGTGCCAAATAAACATGCCTGAGTTTAAAAAGTGTGACTCTGCCTACGTCTGCAAGCGTTTCGTACAATTTTGTGAAGTAAAACGGCTCCAGCACCAAGTTCAGACCTACTGCATGATCGTTTTAAAGACGCGTGTTTGTCAAACTGGTTGTCTAGTTATTGCGGTGACTTTGCCTTCAGACTGATTTAGTGGAGAACACTACAACAATAATACGAAAGTTATTCTGTTTTTATTTACTTATGTGCTCCAGGACGCAAATCTCCAGTTTTGTTCATTTCCTACCATCCTATAAAACAAAACCCTAACAACTCACATTCTCAAAAACTCTATTAACCTTTGAAAGAATATGTAAAAGATACATTTTGATACCCTGGGTGAACATTAAAGAGGATGATAAAAGGTTTGAATGAAACAAAAGGAAAAAAAAACTAGTGTTCTACATCCTTTTCTCCCAAAAATGTACAGTATTCACCCAAAAAGAAAGAGGGAAAAAAAGCACACTTCCAGTGCAAATCAATACAAAATGTGACAACGGCATCTATTTCTGATACATGAAATAGATGCAATACACGCAATAAAAACCCACCTCTAAATATTTAAGTTTAAATTACTTACAAATCGAGACACAAGAAAATGGCTGTTGGTTTTGGAACAAGGTGACGGACACAGTGATGGAGGGTGTTACTGCGCAGCACGAGGATCACTTCTGCTGTTTTTCATTTGATATTCAGATGGTTGTTTGGGAGCCCGGGAGCTATAAAGTCACTGACTGACCTAAAAATAATCGCGTTTCACTCATTTGACATCCCAAATATGAAGCCCATCTGTCTGATAAGCTGTTCCGAGGTCAAACAACCAGCGTGAATATCAAATCATCCTAAATAATAATCATTTAATAAAGTCTTCCGATCCGAAGACTGGACTCAAGCATTCATAAAGTACGCCACTTAATGAATATTGCACTTTGCATGCAATTTCCCGACCTACAGTATGAAAATGGGATCTGTGAATGGAATACACGCGCCAACGCACGCACACACGCACACACACACACGTGCACACACACACACACACACGCTCTTAAAGGTTTTTGACCTCTACCGTCACTTTGGAGATTGATTGTTGTTGTCGACACACACACACTTGCTGTGCGCGAGGTGTAGTAGATTACAGTGGGGTCCCTCCTGGTGGTCAGCGGTTTAACACAACCTTATTTCACACTCAGCAGAGAGGCGGGACACGAGGGGGGCCTCCTGCGCCCTCACAGCACACTAAAGACAATAAAACACATGCAAAATGGCTTCATCTCTGCATCCATCCGTCAAAGATATACGCGAGTCTGTTGGATTATTCTTTTAAGTGCAACAAAATAGACGTACTGATATAAGGTTATGATACCATATAAATACTGTAGATATACACATCTTGTATTTGTAACTCGTGTATATTCATATATAGAGGGATACTCTATAAGGAGGCAGCAGGAGGGAGAGCAGCAATAACGTGGTAATGTTGCTGATCCTTGCGATCTCTGAAAACACATGTTCACATCCTTTTACATCCCCTAGTTTGTCATCATGCAGTATAAATAGACGTCACCTCAAACTAATTTACAGAAAAGAACTTGTCCCAAAGCTCACAGACAGAAATAATGACAGGATCACCACCCTTTTGTGTTTCTCGCCTCGTCTCGTCACACGGCTAGACTAACGTTTTCCCCAAAAATCCGGGGGGGTTGTAAACAAATTGTACAAAGGGTGTGAATACTGAGATTTGTTTCTGTGTGTGTGCGATGTTGCGGAGAATGGAGTTTTCAGGAGAGGGAAGAGGGTCAACCTAGTTGGTGTTGACCCTCAGCTTGAAGGACACTCGTCCGGCAAACTTGTCCCTCTCGCTTCCGGGGGGAAGGTTGTTGCCGGTGATCTTGCACTCGATGTTGACATCCTGATTGGTAGTGATGTTGAGGAACTTGACGGCAACCAAAGGCTGAGAGTAGTTCACCTGCGAGGAACAGACCCAGGGACATCTTTAAGCACAGGAGCCAATGCATTCTGTCTGGTGCATAATTAATGAACTGACTGCAGATGCATTACACAAACTGCTCAGTTATTAACAGCCATGTTTACCAAATGATGTCTCGTATATTTGGATTTAAAGGAGACCTATCATGCTTCTTGTGTAAAATATCTTGAAAGTTAAAAAGTGTACTGAAGCTCCTCTCTCCCGCAGAAAACACTGCCCCTGAAACGCCTCGTCAGTAGTCCCGCCTTTAATTCCGTGACTCTGTGACATCACACTACGTCAACATGTCACGCATTTGTATAATTTATGCCAAGCCGCTAGTTCGGCACCTAAGAACAAATTTAGGGAAACTGCTCTGTTGTTGTTAGCAGTGCTGGCTCAGGCGTGTGTGAGCTGACCAATCAGACTAGACTGGGTATTCGGGAGGCGGGCCTTAAAGAGACAGGAGGGGGAATACAGTGCTGCAGTAAACTGATGTGTTTTTTGAGCATTGCAGTATATAAAACTATTCTAGAAGTAACCCAAAATGAAATTATGAACCTGAATATGAGCACAACATGTCTCCTTTACGATAAAGTCTTACCTGAGCTTTCTTGCCATAGTAAGGGTAGTACATGAGGTTGAAAGTGCCATTTGGAGGGTAGTACACCAATTCTCCAATCTTTTCGGCGTCTTCTCTCTGAGGGGGCGAGACAGCTTCGTCAGAGACCACTTCATATACGTAGGAGAAGAGGATTAATCTCTTTGCTCTAAATCTCATGCCTACACACTACCTCAGCAGCCTAATTAAAGCAAAACACCTCATCTTGCATATAGATGTATACACACAACTACAATCTACAGTACGACTTTTAATCTAAAGCCTAAAAACACAGATCCAGACCCGTTCTTACCCATTCATCTTTGCCAACTCTGTATCTCTGAGAGTGGACAAATTAACGGAACACGATGGGGTGGAAAAAAAACAGACGAGCAACAAAGACAAGTGGTGTGAATGACAAAGAGGCATGCGATACAGATATAAGAAGATGAAAGAATATAAGCACAGACATGAAAGGGGAATGGAGGTGAGTGGTAGGGTGGCATACTGCAGATGAGAGCGAGGGACAATAGCTTTGAATGGGCTGAAATACAAATCGTTATGTTAAGCCTTTCATTATGATAGACGAAAGGGGATTACCTTTGCTCCACAGGTGACAAACGGAGCTTGTCCATTAATTCCTGGCAGCATCCCAATCACCTGGTGAGATAGATAATTCACTCTTACTTCAGACACGCTTATTCAAGAACAGAGGGGATTGGAAATTGTGTTTTAAATGGCAGAAAATCAACGATAACCGATGTAATCTTGATACTTTATTTCCTCGACCGGGATAATCCTTTCCTCATTCCCAACCAGTTTCATTTTCTCAGCCACTCCATGTCTCCTAGCAACAGCATCCCTTTCCCTTTCCCTCTTTCATACCCGATTCAGCTTGATGATGATGCATGGCTTGCCCTCCTGGTATCCATAGTAACGGTCATTGATGCCAGAGCAATCCTCCAGAAAGGTGCGGTTGAACTGACAGGAGCGCTTTGGGTTGTTCTTGACGTCGCCGCTGTCCTCCTGCAGGTAGTGCTTGTCTGGGGTGCACTCGTCATTTTTCTGGGCCTGTATGGAGTTGTTGTAGGCTGCAGGGGGAAAGGGCGAGAGCGAGGGTGGGGGTTTAGCTTGTATCTAAGGGCTTATGACTCAACTGAAACCCCAGGCAATTTGCTACCCGCTGACTTAAAGGAATTATCTCTTATTAGGTGAAAAAAAAAAAACAATTTGGTCTGGATGGTTGGATAATCCACAGCAGTAAGCTTTTTTTGAGTACGAGAGAGTCAGACTTACGTGCCAGGAACCTGTCCAGGGCCTGAGCGTACAAGTCCCAGCTCTCAGTTTTGTGGATGTTGTAGACAATCTCAAAGGTCTCATCTGCTTTGGGTCTAATCACCATGCCTGTGAGTGACAGAGAGACAGCAGAGGTCAAGACACTGTGGCACGGATCGTGAGCTGTCACCGGCTTGTGTCATTAGTTGCCGCACCTGGTGTGGAGAGCCGGTCTTGCCAGGTTGGTTTGTGGTCGTCCAAAGTCTGCAGCATGACATACATGGTGAGTGCAAACAAGCCGGCCAGGAAGATGTAGAAAACTACATAGAAGAGAAGAATAAGACCTGCGGACAGAAAGAGAAAGAAGAGTTGTATCAACTGTATGCAAACTCGGCAAGAAACTGAGCACTGTCACTGAATTATCAGATTAAATTATTCAGTTTAAAGGTGCAATATGTAAGAAATCTGGTTGAAAACATTCAACACTTCAGTAAAATCATATACAGAATGTGAAGAATAACAGTTTTGACGTCATGACGCCTGTGTATTGTGTCGCAAAGCATGTTTAGCATGCTAACCAGCTAGCCCTAGCCCGTCTCAGTCAAAAGCTGTCGCGTAAAAACACCAGCATTTCCACTCCAGGCTGCTAGCTGCACCGCTGACAAAGCTAATTAGCTAACGGCAGCTGCAGTTGACAGCCTTTAGCGGCTACTCCGGTGATAAACCGAACCCCCACTTGTATTTTGCGTATAAATAAAACACGTAGCCAATTCTGACAATTCCTTCCACCACATTAGCATTTTTAAACTTGTACCTCATTCTGGATTAAATAAGTACGCTTCACCTTATCTTACACAGCCAATGTAATTGCAATGTATGTAATGTAATGTAACATGTTTTTGAGGTTATATTTGACTATGCCCATGTGGCTAGTTGGAAGCTAGTTAAACAGCTTCACTAACTATTGTCCATGCTAAATTCAAATAGTCGGCTAATGGTTTGATTTTATAAATGTTACTTTGGATGAAATACAATTATGAAACTATGACGCACTCCCTCAAATATTAACACACTATGGGTTTGTAATCTGTATTTATGTCTGTAGCGTAGAGTTACTCAGCTCTGTTAGTGTGTAAACATAATGTAATATTGCCTGTGTTAACATGTTACTTGCTTGAAAGAGCCATGTGCCACATACAATCCCAGCCTCGACTGTTTCATTGAAAAACTACAACACACGCGACATTTTCGCCCATTTACTCCTTCGCTGAGCTGTGCATTACAGTGGAAGCTTTCTGATTTATGCATGAAGGCTGCATTAGACTGACAGCTGCAACTTTAAGTGCAGCCCATTTCATAATTACCGTAATGCGCAAACACATTTTGAAGCATGAATAATCATGCGTCTGAATTGATAATGGCTGGGTTTTAATAAAACCGCTGCAGCTGTGCTGTGTTGTGTCTGTGTGGTCACTTTCTGACCAAACATGTTCACAGGAGGCCGGTTAATCCTCATTAAACTAGGACCGCAACATCTGCCTCCTTATTCTCACTCACACATGAACGTCAACGTCCCTTAGATGTTTAAAATACAATAAATTATGATCTAAAATGGGGTTATTTTTATCACTTCATGGCCAAAACAGGAACTGTGTGCTTGCTTTCCCACATTCTCGTACTCATGACTCAGACGGGACCGTGGTCAGTCCCCAAGCATGAAAGCGTTTGAATTAGACCAGGATTGAATGGCCGGTCGGACCATTTTGAGTATAGAGGGGGGAGGAACGATGACAGAGGGGGATATAGGAGGAGGGAGAACAAGAACCCCCTGGAGACTGGGCTACAGGGTCAGGAGATTACACGCCATCATAGACTATTCCCAACAGCGTAGCAAGATAATGTAGCCACATCTACTTATTAGTTTGTTGTGAATATTTCTAATGTATTGATATTAATATTTTGACATCACAACTCCCCATCGCTGTTTGTGACGTCTTCTGATTGCTTGTTCTGTCCAAACCCAATAAAAATTTAAAATGTATAAAATACGAATCACAAAAACAGGAAATCCTTTTGAGAAGCCGGAGCTTTCGTGCAATTAACAGCAACAAAGTACCCTCTATGAACGAGTGTCAGTCAACCCAACCGCACAATGATGCGCTGTTTCCGTCTCGGAAATATCAAATAGTTTTGAAGCAGCTGTTTTGTTCTCAGCCATTCCCGGCTGCATAGAGAGCAGGAAAAACAGAAATAGCAGTGACACATCCCTCATTTCAAGCATCAACACCTGAGGCCAGCACTGGGTAGCAACTGAGTGCCCTGACCCTGTGCCTCTGCTGGATGGCCCCCAGCGTGGCGCTCCTCCGCCCTGTCAGCGCTGCATCTGCCTCCCCACACGGCCAGGCTTACAGGAATCCATAACAAAATGTCAAGGGGAAGCTGCTCCACAGGGGGTAATTAGAGAGGGGCATCTCGATGATTTAGAGCTTTCTCCCCCCCACCATCCAACTGTTCCTAGAATTATTGTAATCCGAGGTGAACCGAATGAATGGTTGAGTGAGATGGCAGAGAGCATCCCGTCTGTCGCATGGAAAAGACCCAAACTGAGTCATTAAATATATACAGAGTCAGCTCTCCGGGCGCCGGACCAAGCCGGAGGCACTACAGCAAGAGACGCATCAGAGATGAGATGCGACAAAACAAAGTGTTTAAGCGTTTTTCTCTGTCATCCAGAGGGGGGTGTCGCGCTAACCGCAAATATGACACCGCCCAGGGGAGACTGGGCGATCACACGTGCATGCGGGGTCGTGTGTGCAGGCGGGCAGGGTGGCTTCCCCCCTGGCAAAGAGGGTGTTGGGTTTACAGTCTAACCCTCTCCGGCCGCGCTGATGATGGACAGCGGAGCATCTCTCTTTCACCCTGGTTTTGTTTGCGTACGGCGGCTGACAGCGAAGAACAAAAGGCCGGTGCGGGCTGGTCCGGCATCCTGTTCTAGCTTCAGATATAATGGCAGGAGGTGTCTCTTTTCTTTCAGAATTAATTAGGAGGACATGCTGCGCAATTGCTTTGTAAATCGGTGATCAAACAGACACTCTAGAAATTAAAAATGCTCTGGAGGAAGAATCAATAGCTGCGAGCTGTGGTTCTTTTAATCTAACCGTTTATTATCATCTTGTATATGATCCGAGCTCTTCCAGCGAAACCAGCACCATGGTGCTGTCGTGGCCCTTTGAGGCTCTTTTCTGCGAGAGCCCTTTGTTGTTTTTTGGAAGTGGGAGGTGCAGAACACTTAATTAGACCTATTTTAAATAGAGGTGGTTGTTTGACCGTGTTTGCCTGGTGTCAGCTGGTGGCGATGTAACATCAAAATTGCAGGACTGCTCTACTTTATCAGGGCTATTTCAATATCATTACAGCTCTTCACACAAAGCAGAACACACAAAGACGTGTTCTGTGTTTCATCCTCAAAGGAGCCTTTGATCTGACGCTCTGAACGTACGTTATACAACGTAATTATAAGTGCGAACAACAAATTTGTTTTCTAAAAAGCGACTGAACCCGCCGACTGGGCTGTTTTCTCAGTGCATGTAGAGATAAGTGGCTATAGACAATGGATGCGTAGGTAAAGCCCAGTGTTGGAGAGACTTAAACTACATGTAGTTGAACTACATAGCTTAACTACAATTTGAATGAATAACTATATTCATATTTTGTGCTGCGTCAAGTATTTCAACTACTTTTTGGGTCATTTTTTATAGTTTAACTACTCAATTTACAAACTACGATTTTGGCCAATAACATGAAATTTTTTGTTTTAATTTAAAAAAAAAGACCTATATACGTAATATACATTTTATTTTCTTTTTCTTTGAAAAAAGGCATGAAGCATGTCATGACATGCTAAGCCAACGCTGCCTCTGATTGGCTTGCCCTGGCAGCACTCAAATGCTTCACAGAGTGGGTGGGTCTTTGTGCCAAGGAAGGCAGTGCTCATATGGCACAAGCACGTCATGGACAACCCTCCCGCTACCCCCGATGCGCCCTCGAACGCGCCGGCTCAACCATCGCCCATATCTGAAGCGTGGACATGTTGGAACCGGCCGTCTGATAAAAACTTTGAGAGACTGCTCGTGTGTCGGGTGAACAAGCGATTCTGCCCTGGCATCTAGTTCCAGTGCTTCAGTGTCAGTGCCTCTGAGGTTCCTGTGATGTTGACCAAAAATGTCAGCTTTTGTCCTTTAAAAAATAAAACGTGAGTTGAGAGGCATATTTCTGCTGGCATGTGAATTTTTCGTAGGCTATCATATTTTGTTTCATATACACCATATGTTGATTTATTTAACACTGAGTTAAATGAGTATAATGAGTATAAGTAGTTGCTAAAGCAGCTTTTTTAGCAGTAGTTCTACAAACTACATTTCTCCAGGGGTAGAAATGTAGTTTGTTCAAACTACTGCCAAGCTGAACTACATGTAGTTTTATAAGATATGCTTGCAAAGTAGCTTCCCCAACACTGGTAAAGCCACACACTCAGACAACTGGAAGCTAATGCATAGAGTGTGTGTGTCATTGGGAGAATGAGAAAGTGCGAAGGTGAAATGCCAAGTTTAGCAGACCCACATGTAGTGACAAACTACAAAAATAGCCTAATTAACAAGCCTTAGAGAGCACAGCTTAAAAAGGCCACCAGACCTTAAAGCACCTGGGACGCACTGAGCTGGATTAAGTCGTACACTGCGGGCGGATTCCAGCAAAGGAAGCTACAGTCAATGATTCCCAGCCCTGCATGAACGGTGATGTCCATTCATGAGAGATAATCATAAGAAAAAGCACTGCAAGAAGGATCAATTTCAATATTATTCCAAACAGACGCACTGTTCCCACTGAGAGACGAGAGGAGAGGAGAAAAGATACAAAAAATTAATCAAAGTTCCTGAAAGTGATTCCACTTCCTGAATTGATACCTTCCCCAACAGCCAATGAAGTCATTAGATTAGGATTAAAGCCCTCAGTGATTTACACTCACTGGGAGGGGCCGGGTTGGAGGTGATACAAATAGCATTTGGCTCCCGGCTTTACCCAGATTAAAGCGCTCCAATGTCATTAGAACAGAGCCATATGCGCCCTATCATTTCATGAATCTTTGAAATAGTTGCAGGGCTGGTTATCTGGCGGAAAACACAGTAACGGTGCGTTACAGAGAGGCTGGGATTGGATCTTCCTTCAAAATCTCCGGGGGGGATGGGGGGGAAATGCCTGAAAATGAATGACATCATGTTGAACCTCATTAGATAAAGCTGCAGGCGGACAAAACCTATTCCTGCTTAACTTCAGCAGCCCTTCAGCTCTGCCTGCGAAGAGATAAAATGAAAAAAAAAGTCCCCTCTGCAGCAGAATTCACGTTCCAGCTCACTACAGCACTCCACTGACAGGAGGCTGATGATATGCACTTTCTGAGAGGACCCTGTCTCAGCACTGCTGCAGTAATCTGCCTAATTCAAGATGTAAAATAAGACCATATGCCTCCACCCTTATGTTTGAGCGCACTGCGCAAGGAAAGCTGTGCCATAAATTAATAAATAAATAAAGATACAAGGCAGGAGGAGGATTTTTTTTTTTTTTTGCATCCATTTTTTCTTCTTTCAAATTTTTTTTTTCCCCCCAGGCCGGCTCCTTACAGAACAGGAGCGCTGACGCATTCAGGTTCCAGGTAAAGCAGATATTCACCGTGGATATTTACCGAATTTACCCTCAGGGATCTAATCTATCTATCTATCTATCTATCTATCTATCTATCTATCTATCTATCTATCTATCTGTGTCTCATCTCATCACCTAAACAATGAGGGGAAAAGATCTCAGTCAACGGACATTCACATGACAGTCAAACACACTCATCCCTCCTCTCTTTGGAGCAATCTTTGACTATGACAGAGACCTGTTACAGAGCCCAGAGCCCAGGGACCAGGGACCGGGGACCGGTGGGGGGGGTTTTGCTGCATTGCTGTAGCTGGACCCTTCACTAACAGTACTCACCCCAGCTGCTCGCCGTCCTGCCCAGAAACTCCCTCGTCCTCGGGTTCCATATAAATTCCTTCCAATCGCCTTTTTCTCCATCCTTTGCCATTTTGTCATACAAGTTCGGACCCCTCGAAGCCTCTGACAATGCAAACACGCACCGGACTGACACAATTAGCCAGACAGCAGAGAGAGAGGGAGAGAGAGAGAAGAGAGAGAGAGAGGGAGGGAGGAGAGAGAGAGAGAGAGAGAGAGAGAGAGAGAGAGAGCGCTACTGTACCTCCGTGGATGTGTGAAGAAGAAGAAGAAGATGAAGAAGAGGAGCAATTAAACACTCAGATGAATATATAAAGTTGAAAGCAGCACTGCAGCCGGTCTGGCAGCTGCGGAGCGGACAGTAACAGTGAGAGGAAGCGACCCTACGCTCAGCTCGGACCTAGTAAAGTGCCCTCCCCCCAAGCTCTCGTCTGCATGCCGCAGAGTTTTGATGAGTGGTGCAGAAATCTAGTGATACTGCGGTAAAGCACTCCCTCCGCCTCTCTCTGCATGCACCCCCTCCTCCTCCTCCTCCTCCTCCACCCCACATCCTCATCCATCCTCCATCCCCCCCCCCTCCTCCCCCTGGCAGAGATGCTTCCCTCCTCCCTCCTCCTCCTCCTTCTTCCTCCAATCATCCGCGCCGCATCCCACCTCCCGACGCGTGAGGGACAGCCCTCGTGGCGAATCGCGTGCTGGCTGAGGGCACCGTTTTATTGGCTCTCGGGCCCGGATCGTCACCGAGACAGACCAATTAATATCCCTCTGATGTTCCTGGAGGACCCTCTCAAGTGGCAGTGATGGATGCGTTTAATGATCCGTCTGTAAAAATCCACATGGTATTCAGAGTAATAAGCGCACAGGGGCGTCATTATTTGTGTCATGTTTTGTGATTTGATCATATGTTTTTCTTTCTTTCAGCCGCATTAAATGAGCGTGGCACTTCAGATAAAATGTAGATATGAAGGCTATATAGAACATAAACTTTCACCTCAGTATGTTGTACTTTCAAGTGATTTTGTTTTAGTCATACTTGGGAAAGTGTGAGACAAATACTGTATGTACATAATCTAGCCAATATTGCAGTTTAGGATTGGTTGAATATTCTGAAGCCACAGATAACAAAACATTTTGCTAAAGATGGCTTATGGTGGTTGCTGTTAGATTCCCATTTGTTCACCATTCAGCTGAACTTTTCCCCCAGAATAATAACTAACCCTAACCCTGACTATAACTTGGATAAAGTAACCCTAACCCAACCCTAACCCTGACGACCATTTCTGGTTAAAGTAACCCTAACCCTGACGATGAATGGTGGATAAAGTAACCCTAACTCTGACGATGAATGCTGGATATAGTAACCCTAACCCTGACGATGAATGCTGGATATAGTAACCCCAACCCAACCATAACCCTGATGATGAATGCTGGATAAAGTAACCCTAACTCTGACAAGAAATGCTGGATAAAGTAACCCTAACCCTGACAAGAAATGCTGGATAAAGTAACCCTAACCCTGACAATAAATGCTGGATAAAGTAACCCTAACCCTGACAATAATTTCTGGATAAAGTAACCCTAACCCTGACAATGAATGCTGGATAAAGTAACCCTAACCCAACCCTAACCCTGATGATGAATGGTAGATAAAGTAACCTTAACTCTGACGATGAATGGTGGATAGAACATAACCCTGACAATAAATGCTGGATGAAGTAACCCTAACCCTGACAATAAATGCTGGATAAAGTAACCCTAACCCTGACGATGAATGGTGGATAAAGTAACCCTAACCCTGACGATAAATGCTGGATAAAGTAACCCTAACCCTGATGATGAATGCTGGATAAAGTAACCCTAACCCTGACAATAAATGCTGGATAAAGTAACCCTAACCCTGACAATGAATGCTGAATAAAGTAACCCTAACCCTGACTTACCAACCACACGTCTAACCCTAACCAATTCCTACATCATTATTTTACTGATCTAACCTGTACAGTCTAAACATCACCATTGGGTGTTGGGCAGTACGTCCCCTAACCCAACCCTAACTATGTATGTTGGATAAAGTAACCCTAACCCAACCTTAAATATGTATGTTGGATAAAGTATGATGGACTATCTGAGTCTGTATACAGGTTGAAGCAGTGCCTGTATTATTCTGTATGCAGCCACACCAGCAGTAGCAGCTGCAGCAGCAGCAGCAGTAGCAGTGTGGAGTGATGCTATCGCCCCCACATGGACACTGAGGGTGCTGCAACACCTGCTGCAGAAGCGCAGATGGAACATGATGTCCACTTCCCCACCACCTCCTCTGTACAACCACAGGAGGCATGAAAACATGCAACAGCTCTGTTTGTTGTGTAAAGTTCATTATATAAAATTTATTTTTAATGACAATATCAATGCAAATATAGCACTACAGTGATTTCCAAGGTACACCGTATCTTACCATATCAATATAGTATGGCACTCATATAATGGCCACTGTTTCAGAAGACACACAAAACCAACAGCTTCTGTAAACTAGTTTGGAGATGATACCTAGGGTTCCACATCAGTCTGTGAAAGGATTAAGGTGATGACTCGGTATCTGAAATTAAAACTGGGCACGATAGTCAGTATCATTGGAACATTTTTCAGTGTAAGGAATCTCTGCATGCATTGCACTTGCCCATTTCCTTCACCCTGATCTGTGTTTGTTTGAAAATGGACTCAGTGAGCTCGAAAAAACTTCATCCCCCAAACACGAGCAGGTGGAGCTTAAAAAAGAAAAAAAGAAAAAAAAACAGGAACCAAAAAAAGGCCAAGCAGTGACTCTCAAACATTTAAGATAGGTCGTCTTTTCACTGAGTGTACTGTACTGTACAGCTTGGTGCTAACTATCATAAAAACAACAACAACCAAGAGACATTCAAGTGCCTTATAATACTATTACAGGAGGGCTCACTCTTCAAGGTACAAACTTCATTTCACGTGGCTTTCAGAAAGAAAACAAATATGTAACAATAACCACTATATTAATCATGTTCGTCATGTAGTTGAATGAACAACACCAGTAGTTCAGGATAGCAGCAAAGTATTCAAAATGTCAAGACGACGAGCTGTCGAAATCTGTACACGAAATCAGAGTGAATGTAGAAAAACAAAAAGGCGTGGAATTAAAACGATAACACAGCTTAAAGGGAGTCTTGCATAAATTTAAATAAACAACTGTTGGACTGTGCCTTTCTTTAGAGGGCTTACCATTTATTAGTAGAACTATAAGTAATGCATGGACTGGCTGCAGCAGATAAAGTACTTAATTCTTTTAGAAAAAACAAGTGAACAAAGTTATGTTTATACAGTATATGCTACATAATATGTATTGATTACAAGTATGAAAATGGAAATAATTGCTACATTTTCAATACAGTTGTACATATCTATTTACAGTACATTAGGGTTTTTTAATTTCTCCTAAGCATATACCATGTTTTTTGTGCAGATTGTTCCAGCATTCTGTTTGAGGTGATCAATACTCACAGTCTTATCAGTTGCACCATATTGTACAGTCTGTGTTGATGGGTGTCAGTGCTTGTTTTTCTGTGTGGTGGAACAATCACTAATGTGCAACTGTGGATAAGCATGAGCGATGAAGTCTTTTTGTACCATTGATCTTTATCTATATTTGGCTGGATCTGTCACACCACCTTTAACTAATGACGCCCCCCGCCCCCCCTCCCCGAAGCGATATATTCATCTTTTTGTACAACCACGTGTTATCATAGTGAAGATCTGCTGTATGTAAAAGTCGGACATGATCATCTCTACACATATTCTTTTACAATACTGTATGTCTATCGTGACATGCAGAGAATGACACAGTAAATATGACTTATTCAAGTCTTAGATATGTATGTTAGGCTAGTTGACACAAGTTTTAATTATGTTGCTCCGCCATCTGGGAGCATATTGCTATAAAACTGCAGAAACGTTGAGAAAGTAAATAGATTTACATTACAAATATGCAAACAGATACAGTAGGTAGCTTTAACTCCTCAGTGATGATTATTTGCATCCACAATGACAATCTATTGATACCAAGACATCTCATATGCATTCACGATTTCAAGAAACACTTCGATAACTTATCAAATGAGCCTCGACCTTCGGAGAAGTTTCTACGCGTTGGACAACTGTGTGTTGGAGAAAATACATGGTTCTGTTTTTATGTCTCAAGTAGTCAGGAGGAAATTTGGCAACACCAATCTCAGAAAAACATCCCACCCATTATTATTGTCTTCGTTTTTGTGGCAATAACACTGGTGTTTTTGTGGCAAAAAGATCATTGGCAATTAGAACACATCAAAAAAGGACGTAGTACAGAGCAAGTACAAATCACCCAGGTGAGAGATTAATTTAGTCTGATTGGAACATTCCCTCTTCTTCACTTCTTTTTTTTTTGTTTTTCCCAAACAAGTTCAGTCCTCAGTCACCTTCTTTACTGTTCTCAGATCAGTTTATCACACAGGTAGAGCACATTTCACTCTATTAAACCTTCTTGTTTATTGTCCAACCAGCTCCAGCTCCTCTGTGTGACCATTCTCTCTTCAGTGCAGTACTTGCTAGCCTGTCTTTCCACCTCAGATGGCCGTGTCCCACACCACGGCCTGCGGCCTCTGGCAGGGTGGCGTGCCAGTCTTACGGGGCTCAGGTGTCCGTCTCCAGCTAGGGAGGATGGGCATGCTGTCCTGCTTGCACAGGCTTTTGTCAGGGCGCCTGTGGGCCTTGATCTCTTTGCACAGGCAGCGTTTACGCTCGATGACTTCCAGCAGCTTGCCGTCTCTCTGGGTCTGCGTTGCGGACGGGGTGGTGCCCCCGCTGACAGCAGGCTGTCCCTGTGCCAGCTGGGCGAGCTGCTGGAACTGCAACTGCAGGTGGTGCTGTTGCTGGAGCTGCTGGAGCTGCTGCTTTAGCTGGAGCTGCTGCTGGTGGAGCTGAAGCTGCTGCTGCTGCCGGGACACGCTGGGACTGCTGGGACTGCAGGGCGCTTGAGACTGGGCCAGACCATGCAGCTGAACAAAGTGGAAAAAAGGGAAGTCAGTGAATTGATGCAGTGTTTATGATGTGATTTAAAGAACCTGCGTGATCACTGCAGTGCTCAGCAGCAGACACAGCACATGTTGAATAAAACTGTAGTTCTCGCGGACAGCCACCAGGATGCAGCGCTGCTTCATGTATTACAGGTTGAGGGAGGGTCAACCAGCCGCATGGAGACAGTCTCTGCAGCACACTCAAACTGCGTCAGCACTTGCTATGCAGCCAGAATCTGGGCAAAATGTGCTGCTAGAAGACTGCAGCTCATCACTCCAAAACACAGAACAGCATGTTCCCTCATCCACTATTCTGTCTCATTTCCTGATTACATATTAGCCTACGTCATACACCTTTGTGGCTCTTATTCTTTTGAGGCAGGCCAGAACCTTATTCTGCTCAGTGGGCATATCTAGCAGCTATAAATAGATGTGCTGGAGCTCTGTCTCTAGCAGAAGGGGAAGGAATAATGAGAACAATATTAATGTTCACTCCCAAATCTACCATGAATGAAGTTAATAGAGTGTAGTTATGAGGCTGGGTGTTAGTTATTCACCTGATTCAGGGCTTCTCGTGCTGGTAGGCTGCTCTGTCTCTGGACATCTCCTCCACCCACCTGTCTCACTCCAGCAGCAGAGGAGGAGCGGCCCAGCCGCCCCACTTCTGGAAGGAAACAAACATTACACTGTGTGCCTGCTAATGAGAGCAGAACTTTTCATTTTAACACACAGAGTCACACTCATGCGAGTCCAGACAGAGCTTTTGTACATTATGTGCTCGTTATATTTTTAACCTACGAGACAATTATAATTAAAGCGTATTCTTCTGAACAGTGGATGTTGAAGAAACACATTTTTATCAGTAATAAGGTGCACTTAGAAATCTACTCTTTGTCTTTGTCAGCTGGATATCTTATATCAGCTTGTAACCAGATTTTTTATAAAACTTACTGACTGGAACACGCAATTTAATGTTGGTAGCGATCCCAATCTGTAGCTTCCAGTATGCAACAATTAGTTTATCCAAACTTAACCAGAATAAGATCTTGATTCAGTTTTCTACGGAAATATTTGCACAGTTAAAAAATAAGTTAAACACTGAAGTGACAGAAGTGAGTGAAATTAAATCTCACTGTTTAGCATCGGTGGGGCCGTGCACGCCGAATATCACGTCATAAACTGCACCCTGTCTGTGTATGTACTTGGCTTAACTAAATTCAATTATAAAGTGTTATACAACCAGGTTGGTCACGACGTTCATTGTAAACATCACAGAATGGGACCAGGGCTTATGTGCACCTTCTGTTACTGGCTCTGCTTCAAGGAAAGTATTGCACATTCTCAAGATAAGCTGGGTCTCTGTGTTTCTGGGGAAAGGCCCTGAGTGTCGATGCAAAGAGACTGACAAAGAGACAAAGAGCTTCAAGGCTAATTTCAGTAGAAAGGATGTAATGGAGGAGAGGAGGTCGTCTGAATAGGAACTTTAATGCGGGTAACTGTCTTTTCACTAACTTCTGAGGGTTTACAGTCACATTTGAAGTCAAACAAGGGCAAAAAAAGTAAGCTGTCCATGTTTAAGATACAACAGCAGCACCAGCAGACGGATCCCCGTGTAAATGCAATGCTATGGTTCCTTTCGAAATAGGATGTTGTGGTTCTGAACACTACGTGTTTGCCTACCTCCATTGCGACAGGCAGGGAAGGTCTGGCAGGGAAGAGGCAGACCAACTCTGGGCAGAGCTCTGAAACCCGGGCTATCCACACCGGCCAACGACTCGCTGTGGGCCCTGCTGCTGGCACTGCTGAAGTGGACCGGGATGCCTGAGTGGCCTCCTCGTGACCCCATGCCGAGGTCCTCCTTATCCATCCTTAACAGGGCGTCAGCGCTGCCATTCCACGCACGCCCTTCGTCCTCTGAGACAGGAGAAGGAACAGAATGAATATTTCAAAAAATATTTCACTTAAAAGAGTTTGAACTTTGTATTCAACATGACCTCTGACTTACTCTCTGTCTCTCTGCTCCCATGACTGAAGGACAATTTCCTCTGCATAGGCCAGTAAGATCCCTCATCTGCAGCTAAGCTGGCACTGCTGTCCCAGGGCATGAAGCCAACCTTGGACTGGAGGGACGCAGCAGACCCTCCGTTACTCTTGGATGCCCCCTCACCTACGCCGGTGAGACTCGAGGGCTGTTGCAGCGATGGCGTCTGAGAGCTCCCTCTCAGGCTCTCGTAAGCCGGCGGTCTCCGGAAACCGCCGGAGGGGTAGGTCCACAGCAAGGGGCTGTCTGAGGAGGGAGGCTTATACGCCGGCAGGCCGTGTGGTGTGTGAGAGCGGAGATGGGGACGAGAATGAGGACGCTGGGACGAGGATAATGGCGTGGGGGTTGAGCTGGTGCTGCTTTGAGATGCGGAGACGTGATCCAACTGTAAGGAGTACGGCCCTCCATCCCTGTCCCTGTCCCTGTCCCTGTCTCTTTCTCTGTCTCGGTCCCGATCTCTTTCCCTGTCCCGATCTCTGTCCCTATCCCGATCTCTTTCCCTGTCCCTGTCTCTTTCTCTGTCCCTGTCCTTATCCCTATGTCTGTCACTGTCCCGGTCCCTGTCTCTGTCTCTGTCTCTGTCTCTGTCTCTATCTCTGTCTCTGTCTCTATCTCGATCTCTGTCCTTGTCCTTCTCTTTGTCTCTCTCCCTGTCCCTGTCTCTACCTCTATCCCTATCCCTTTCTCTGTCTCGGTCCCTGTCCTTATCCCTGTCCTTGTCTCTGTCTCTGTCTCTGTCCCTATCCTTGTCCCTCTCTCCTTTATCAGACTTCAAGAGGAAGCTCACAGACTTCCCTTCCTTTCCTGTACTCGAGGTTTGCGTCTGGACCGTGGACGTCTGAGAGCTGCTCTTGGTTGGGACGGGCGAGTCTCCTCTCTCCGGCTTACGATAGTGATGGTAGTGCGAGGGGCGGTGGTGAGGGTGGTGGTGGTGATGGGAGAAAGGGGAGGTGGATTTGGAGGAGGGGGGCAGAGGCGTGGAGTGGCTCCTGGCCCTCAGTCCGGGAGCAGGACATATCTGTGAATCTCTGCTGTGTTTGTCCTGCTGGGACGCGCTTCCTCCCGACGACTCCTTGGAGCCGGACAGGGACGTGGGAACGTTAGAAGAAGTCGAGGAGGAGGTGCTGGCTTGAGTCGTCACGCTGGATGTTTGAGTTCCCATCTTAGCAGACGATCCCTTGTTTTGCACGCCGACCCCGCTGGAGGCTGCCGCCGGCTGGGGGAAGGCCAGCAGCGGGGGTCGATGCTGGAGAAGGTTGGGGAAAGGGGCCGGGATCTTTGTGTTGGACTCCGGCTCGGATTTACTCCCCTGCAGCAGGTAGGGAGTGGGAGCTCGAGGAGTGTGCGGACTGGCGGAGAGGACCTGGGGGACGGGGGTGGAGGACGCGGAGGACGGCAGAGGAGACGAATGGGATATCGACACGGTAGCTTTGGGTTTGGAGTAGGAGGGCGAGGAAGAGGAGGGGCGTGGCAGAGAGGAGGAGCTACTCGAGGAGGAAGGGGTGACGTGAAAGTGTTTAGAGTTTCTCAGTTTCTCGTGTTTCGCGGGGAGGTGTCTCTGCGACTCTCTGTCCTCTTGCAGCGGGTACTTCATCTCCTCGTAGATGGCCTCGCTCTGGTCCGAGTCAGAGTCAGGCGTGGTGGCCACAGGGGTGACGGGGTGGGGGGTGGCCGTCTGGCTGTCTCTGGTGAACACTTGGCCCACCATCTCTATATAGACCGGCTCGTCCTCCCCGTCTCCTGTCTGGATCTGAGAGTCTGCTGCCTGGAAAGGCAAGGATGCGGCAGAGGGAGGCACACGTGGAGGAACGGGGTCAAAGGAGAGCTGGGTGCTGGGGCTTCTCTTGGGCTTTAAAGGAGGCACCTTCTTTGATCCGATCTCTCCAGAGTCAGACTTCTTCATGGCTGTTCAAGAGAACAAATGCAGTTCAAGAGAAAGATCATTTTAGTCTGTAGAACACGCAGCTGAGAACAAATGTCTTACCGTTTTTCTTCTCTGAGTGTTTAGATTGTGAGTGACTGGACTGAGGAGGCGGCGTCTCGGGAAGTCCTCTGCTGTCGGCGGATGAGGAGCTGAGGCGCGTGCTGGGGTGACGTTTGGGTTTGGCCGGCGGGCAGCGGCCACCATGTTGGGACTGGGTGTCAGAGTAATCTCCGTTCTCCAGACTCGCGTCTCCGGCGCCGACAGCGTGGCAGGACTGCGAGCGCGGCGCCATGGCGGAGGCACAAGAGTGAGGGGACAGGTCCTGGGACGCCGGCATGGTCATGAAACCCATCCGGAAGTGCCGGCGGAAAGAAGCCAAATCTCTGACTTTGCCGACAGTGGCGGAGGGGTCGTTTTGGGTGGAGCTGCAGTTCAGGAACAGGGTTGGGAAGGGAAATATTAAAGCATGAAGGAATCGTAGTTAAGTGCAAAACATTCATGTACTCGCCTTTATATTGACCCCCCTCTTTCCTCACTCTGTCTTTGCTCTTCAAACACGGCCCGTGCAATAAAGAAATGCCTGCAGGGTTTTTTCACCGCAAAAGTGAAAGCCCTGGAGGCTCCTCCATCTTTTCGCATTCGCATATCTTTCCATCTGAATTCCTCCACATCTGCTTCCACCTCAAACACATTCAATTAGGAAATCAATTCCCCTGTCAGAAACACTCTGTGTGTACTCTGTGCTGCTGGAATTCCCCGATTCTTTATATCTTTATATCCTCAACCCACATCTGTAGTCTGCTCTCATGATCGCCAGAAGCCTTTAATCCGTTGCCATGGGAACAGTTGTGATTTTCACGTATTTGATAGTTTTTTTCCTTTGAAAATCATCAATGATATGAGCTCCCACAACAATAAATAAAACTGTCAAAGAGGAAAATCTGACAAAGTGTTACAAACTGAAACCGAACAGTAGTCGGAAGCTCGTCTGTTATATTCTCACTGGGCATGTTAAATGTACTTTATACATGTTATTCCATTTATGCTATTGGATCCAGATCCTTATTATTATCTAATGATACTAGACACTCTGTGCTCTGTTCTGTGCATGCTGGATTAATGCTGGATTAATGCTGGAAAGCATCGTATTTATACACCCCAGACCCTCAAACGTGGTGAAATAATTATTTTAAAATGATGAACAGGAAATCGGACTAAAAGCAGACAACACATTTGAGGCGTCAGTGTCAGCTTTCCAAGCTGTTGACATAAAACTGTGAGGGTTGATGGCCTGCTGAGCTCACCAAAGCCTTACAAAATAGCCTCTGATAACCCTCTGCTTGCCCCTCTGCTTCAGAGATACGCGCTGCAATGGCGTGATGTCCTCTCCAGGGGTGTTATGTTGCTTCACCCCCCCCACAGCAACACAAGACCAGCTCCTGGCCTTTGAGCTAACTTCGATTGAGTAGGGCTGACTTACCGCCCCTGTACTTTTCAACAACAAGGCTACTGTGAAGCGACTGTACTGTGAATTGTCACGTCTGTGTTGGAAAAAGCCATTAAACAGATTAAAAAAAGATATGAGGATTCACTGCAGCGATTAGGTGAGTATCCACATTTCATCAGGGTGATTCCTGTTCCACGTTTGTGTTGCTCATATCTCAGCCACAGGGACTCAGGGAGCACATCTGGATGCCCACATCTGTGTCTGCACGTTCGCAGGCCGCAAGAAATTGTGTTTCTGAGTGTGTAATTAAATAGCTCAAACGCACGGTGACTCGGTGTGTAAAAGATTCATCGCGGCGACATATGACTACGGGTCATGCGGCGCTCTCTTTTAGATCGGTTGCGGCCCCCGTGAGGCGGCGAAGCACAGAAGGAGACAATTGGAGCTTACAATTCGCAGTCAACATGGCAGGCGGCAGAAGCAGGGCAGAGGCCGCTCGTCACTGGGAGCACGGAGGCTGCGATTGGCTCCCTTGTCAAATCGCTGTGTGCGAGGCAGCGGCCTGTGTGCGCCCGTGTACGTGTTTTTAATGCGTGCGGTATGGCAACAGAACATGCTTGCATCTGCACAAGCATGTGCCCTTGAACGTCTGTGGAGATGCGCTTGTGTCTCCCTCACAATCGACATAGTTACTACAGGGCCAAATTTAGCCCAGCACAGAGGCTCAGCAGCTCCTTGAAGTGCTCTGTTTGTTTTTTTTTTTCTCCTCATTTCTTATAGGGCAGAAGAAGCTCTCAACATCTGAAAGCAAAGACCGAAGACTCTGAGAGTATCTGGACTCTTACCCTTTTATCTGCGTCTCTTTCTTGCTACTCTACATTCGTATGCCCAGTTTATAGCAATGGGCAGTAAAAGCAGTATTTTGACATTTTGGGAAATACGCTTCTCTTCCTGAAGGTAAATTAGAAGACTGAAAACAGGGCGAAACTGATCCAGTCGACAGCATTGGTGGAGCTAACTCGTTAAGAGGTTGTGTCGCTTTTGTTCAAACCTTGGGGGAAAAAAAAATAGTCCCGCAAATGCAAAAAAACATTGATTGGGAGTGAGTTAGTGTTGCGTTTCTACCAATTACTTGACCAATGCACAACAACCTTTATAATATGACATGCCCGCTATAGTCAGCACTTTAGGCCAAGGGAAGCCTGTTATTTGGTTGCAGCCGAGAGCCAACTTTGTTTATTTTTTGGTCGAAGTGTTTCAGACGTTTCAGAACTAACCAGAACAGAACTGGTTCCCTGTCGGTGGAAAAGGAGATTCCGCTTCATCCTCCTGCCACATTTCCACGTCACCAGGCCCCGTTATTGCCATTTTCTGCCTGTCCGTAAAATGCCCTTTAAACTTTTCCCACCTGTCCCAGTCACATGACTCTCTCTCGATTTCGAACTGAAGCAACATGGCGGCTCGTTTGGAAACTTCTTATATTACGAAAATAGTTCACTGGAATTGGAATTCAGAAGACATTTTAGGTGAGAAATAAGCCATGCAGTTGCTCAATCTGTCTTCAGCAACTTAGTAGGTCATTCTCATCGCTTTTCAGGAGCTTCCGAAGGTGCCGAGTCGTGCTGGACGCTTGTAAATTACATACGGAAGCACAGTGGACCCTGTGGATCCCGTGGACACGTACCACCAATCACCTGCTCACCTGTTTATTCCCCTCATCAGCCCTGTCAGTACATCTACCAGCCCCCTTTCCCCAATCAGTTGACTGATTATTGCTTTGAGTCACTTGCTTTCCAGCCTCTGAAACCAAATTGTCTTGCCTGTCCTCGGCTGTTTCCGTACCTCTTTCCTGCCATCCTGTGAATCCAGTGCTTTCTTCTGTTGGGACTTTTCATCAGGTGTATGTACCCTCACCTGTCTAACAAACCGAGCTGTTGCTAAACTGTGGTTGTCTGCATTTGGGTCGACTATCCCTCGGCCTGACAGCTCCTCAAGTTCTGCCTTTTCTCCAGTGTTTCATGGTCCTCGTGCGCTGCTTGAATAATAATGTGAAGAAGCCGAGCCTTGATAATTCATGACAGCGTAAAAGCTCTTGTTAATTACTTGTATGATCTGATTCCTGCGCAAAATATCCACCGTCACATGATCCGATGTGCTGTTTTATTCATGAATAGAGCCTAATCAGTAACAATTAATCAACCAGAGTTAATCAATGAGAAAAAGTTCAAGGAATTTTCCTCTCCGCCTCTCAGTGCAAAGTTCAAGCCTGGAACTTACTTATCTGCATACAGAGACACACATACACTCGAGAACAAAAACAATCTTTGTGCCGTAATAAAACCTTCTGTCTTTAATATCTTCATAATCACAAGACTGGCGGCAGATGAAGGTTCCATATTCATTGGAACGAGCAGCAGAAACAAGCGGGGAGGACGGCACATCATTGTCGCTGCCAATCAAACCATATGAGGTCACCCGCTGCTCCTTGGTAGCCTTCCGAACAACACCTTTGGTATATTTATCTTTGGGCAGACTCTTGAATACCACCTCTCCCTCAGAGTGCCAGATATTCTCAAGAGCTTGTAAGACTGTGGTGATAAAGGTTTTTCCGCAAAAAAAATCCAGTTTAGTAGATAATTCTGCCCCAAGCAGCTACCGTCCTATTTCTAATTTACCTTTGTGGGGCAAAGTTTAAGAGTGGGTTATGTTTAAACAGTGAAGAAGTATTATCTTTGGGAACATCCATCCTGGTTTAAGGGCAATTAAGAGCAGTTAAGTCATCTCTTGTTAAAGTCGGAGATGGGTTAAGGTTGAGCAGCCGACGTTGGGTGTGCAGCTGCCCTCATTCTGTTGGACCTTACTGACATATCTGACACAAGACATGACACTTTAATTGATTGCCTTAAGTTATGGGTTGGCTCTAGCATGGGTTTTTAAATGGATCTGGGAGAGTCAGGAAGAAAATTACATAAAAAAAAAAAAAATCAAAACCGCCTGGTGGTTTGACTCAAAGCAAGGAGGCACTATTGATTTTTCTAACAGTATTACTGTAGTACTGTTCACCAGCATGTGAGTCACATGTATGTAGGTGCCCTTTAAGAAACCAACATACATGACTACATCTCCACAATGAATACTTTGTCTTTGTCTGCCTGAAATTCAAGTGTAGATTTTACTTCGATTTTGAAGGTTTATATTAACGTGACATAGACTATTCTTCTTTATTCATACCGTAACTGAATGGATTTTACAGTAGAATGGGTTTTGGGCAGTGCTCTGAATAATGATGAAATACCTCTCATCTGTGGGTTTAATGGATGCTTAAAAGGGACAAAACAGCAGTGTGAATCTTGGACTGACTCCCAATTTATTTAAATATATAGCTGGCAATTCAACAATGATTCAGAGTATCAGGTCAATGATTTAGACCTGATCGGAATTTGGACAAATTTGATGGAACAAATGTTACGTCCCAAGCTTGTTTTAGAACAGCAACATGACTAAAGATCACACTCAGACAGTGCTATCCAATCATGGAATCAATTAAATGGAAAAATACACATCATGACTAACTTTGACATTTTTGGGTGAACTCATCCTTGTTCCTCCAGCTGTTAGCCTCCTCGCCAGTGGGTTCTCATCACCGAAAAGTGTGCTGATGACACTGTATATCTGATATATCATTATGTATTTACTGAACAGAGACCTCCCGATGGACACCCGACTGCCAGGCTGAATATAACTCAGCTTCTCAAAGAGCTACGATTATAGTAAATAGCTCATTGGAAAGCTCTGGCTGTTAGCCTCATTGCTAGTCGGGTCTAATCACCGACAAGAGGACAGATGACACTGTATATTGGATTTATTATTATGGATTCACTGTACAAAGACCCTCAAAAGACACTTGAATTCCTGGCTGCATGATTGAACTGCTGTAAGAGTCACATCAGAGATCTTGCTGGAACGGCACCGCTGTCAGCTTCAGGGAGCAAAAAAGACAATAAGGAGCGACGACTTATGGTTCAAAAGCCATAAAATCATTCCTCAATGATGCCAAGTATGGTCGTAGACGTCTCATAGCGGTAATTGTGACTTAAGCACAAACCTTTAGTTTGAAATTTAAATGATCTTATTTCTGAAGTCTAGACTTCACACAAGTGATCCTCCTGCTGGCTGTGTAGGGTTACTGCAGTTTGGGATGCATGTGGCATTCTTTGTCAGCCCGCCATTTAATCCACCAAATGAATATGTTTCCTTGCTTCGATCTACCCTAGCTGTGATCTTGTCCTCCAAAAAGAAGCAGAGTTTATCTTTTCCTCCATGCCAACATGTTCAAATCCTCTTTTATGCTTGCAAAATAGGGGAAATCACAAGGCAGGTTTCCATCCATTAAAGTTTAGTTGAGATCTATTTATTTTCCTTTATGAATTCATTGTAAGCACGCTTCTTGAAACTATCCAGAGTTTAAGCCTTTCCATATCTGCATTGTTCTTTCCTTTTAAATATCAATACAAAACTCAGACACAGTGTCGAATACATTTGAACACTTCACCGCTGTAAAGCCAACATGGCCTCTTTTTAAACCCTGAACAGATCGCAAGTTGTTTCTCCAAACCTCCCTGCTTGGCTTCTGACTTGATTAACTATGGAGGACCAAGAGAGACTAAATAATTGTCATTAAAACAATTTGTAAACATTGATAAATTGCATTCATGACATGGTTAAAAAAACAAACAAATTGCAAGTATTTTGACAGATATTATCGTTGTGATATAATTCATGTTTAGTGGAAATTTTTGTATTTTTACCAAAAAAACTATTAAAATCATAATGATGAGACATTTGTTGGGTCTGTGTGAATATTTTACCTTTATCAAAAAATACAGCTTCTTGCACTTGGCCATATTGCATTTTAATAATATTTTGATTAATTGTGCAGCCCTGTACAAAAAAAATAAATTTATAAATCAGCAAAAATGTTGCCCTAAAAAAAGCTTTAAGTTACTGATAACAGAGTTGAAATGTAAATTTAAAATCAAAACTGAAAAATAATCCCCTTTTAATTATGTTTACTTGTGGATTCCAACATTTATTTACCTTTAATTAGCTGTACGGTCTTTTTTCAGAATTAACTGATTGGATTTGATTTGTTTTCTTAATCCTTTTGCAATTTCCACACTTATAATGATCTCTTTCTTTTTGAAATTGTCAATCTGATTATCAGTTACTGAACTGCTTCCAACGGATTTAATTTGCAGGTCTTTTTTAGTCCTCCATACATCTTTACATACGCTGGAGGTGCCAGGCTCCACCCATGGCAGCCCATTCACTCCGCTCTCATAATTCTCTGTAAGAAATAATAAAAAACCTCAGCTGGCAGCAGGGTTTTCTGCCACCAGTCATCACTACTGGGAATAGTCTGTCTGCCCGTGTTAGCGCCACAAAAAACAGTCTCTATTTTTAAGAACTCATATTGAAACTCACCTATTTACCATTCTGTATCTCCACGGCCGTCTCTGCTTTTTAAATGTGATTTCTCTCCTGAGGGCCTTCGAGATCTCAAACTGTCTGCCGGTGCCCTTCATACCTCTTCCTCTGTCCCTCCACCCTCCCTCAGCTCTGCGGTCGCTGTCGGTCCTGCCTCGAAAGTCTGTTTGGTTTCCATCCCCTTCATCCCCGCGCGCTCTCCTCCCTGACCCTGCCCTGTTCGTAATCATCGCCGGTCATGTCCTGCTTCTCACCTCTGCTGCTCTGACTCCGCTTTCATCGCTCATCATGTCCCGCTGTCCCACTTGCTGCCCTACACCTCCACTGGCTTGAAGCTGCCATGACGTTGATCTCTGCTGCCAACACGAGTGCCTCCAATTACTGCCGTGAGTCACAAAGCAGCGGACGGCGCTTCTAAACAAACTGAACTGTTGTCTTTGATGCTCTCCTCCTCCTCTGCGGCACAGATAGGCCTGTACACAGCGTGGAGTTTGGTGAATTATAGGTGACTCACTTTTTGAACGGCACGTCTCTCCTCTGTCCCTGAAACACTCGCTCGGATGCACGAAATCACGGGCTTGCACACACTTAACATCAAAAAAGCTGTCACCAAACTGTGATGATTTATCCTGCTGACACATGTTTTAAAGAGTGACTGAATTACCTCTATAATGAATAGTTTTTTCTTTCCGTATGTCAGTTTGAATAAATTAGATTTCAATCTCAAATCACATTAAATGTTTATCCGAGACTTAATTGCTATTATCCTTATTATCATTATTAATATTATTGACCAGCACTTAGTCTGCGTTGTGATTTATTATGATTACTTTTCCCCTCCGCTGGAAGACGTCCAAAGAGAGAAGCTGGAGCTGATGCATCAGCAGCTAACTGTGGTGTAATGGTGGAGAAATTAGAGCCCTGAACACACACTGCACCCTGTTTAACAACATCTCCTCAATCCTACTGAAACAGTGCTGGCAGGGTGTGGTAGGAGGAAGTATTCACATTATTTTACTTACGTAAAAGTACCAATACATCTAAACCATTATATGTGAAAGTCCTAACCAATGGTTGGTTAGTTGTTGTGGGGTAGTTTAGTCCAGTGGTTCCCAGCCTGCAGGTCAGCCCCCCCTTCAAATGGTCACACGATAAAATAAATGGGCTGATGAGATGATTAACTGGATTGGACAAAACTAAGTTACGTTCATATTCATTTATTTTTGGGGAATATTGGATAATTCTAATTCATTTGGGCATCAACCAGTCATTTAAATGAAACTCTCTAAAAAGTTTACAGGGTAATTAAATATTTGGTGGAACATCTGAAACATGACAAGGAGCCCCAACTAACTTTTTAGGTGTCACAAAGCCAAAAAGGTTGGGAAACACTGGTTTAATACTCAATATTCTCAAACAACGTATTGTATTCTTTGAGCATTTTAATGTAAAATCTTAAAGAATAACGAGTAGGAGTACTACTGCATATGTGTTAGTATAAAGTAGTAGTATAAAGCCTTTTGTGGCTCCAGAGGAAACTGCATGGAAGCTTATTATTTGCCTCCAGTGATGTCACTCAGTGGGTAAGCATGCATTGTGGGTAATGTAGGCAACAGTTTTTTAAAAAAAGAAGAATGTGTGGAATAAAAAGGTGAAAGCTCTGGAACTACTGTATCAACAGTCCACAACGCGTCCAACAGTTAAAGGAGTCAAAAAAGCCAAACCTGGCACCTACATTACCCACAATGCAATTTAACCATTCAGTGGTTTATGGCGATTTATCAGATTACATGCAGCTTCCTCTGGAATCACAAAAGGCTTCATACTAATTTTCAAGATGAGAAGGACTCCCCAAGACCTGCAAACTTGTATGTGAAAATTGGCGGAGATACCCTTTAAGTGGCATAAATTAAGTAAAATACATCAAAAATGTATGTAAGTATAGTACTTGAGCAAATGTATTTGCTTTCCACCATTGATGGCAGGCTGATCTTTAGACCTACCACTTCCTGTTGTTACTAAATATCCCATGAAGAGGTTTCTTAATCCACTTCTTGTTGACAGAAAACACTTTGTATGCGCTCGAAATAAACTTTTTGGCAACCTACACACCGCCTCTGTCTTCACCGTTACAACCGAACTTTCATTTTCTTGAATTCTTCTCACTTCACAGGACAACTTGGATTTTCAAAGGAGAAGTGTTAAAGGAGCAGCTGACCCACATTCCTCCTCCTGTTCCGCGCTGTATTCAGAACAAACTGCCTCGCTGAAGCTTAAAGGTACGACCCTCCGACGAAAATACACGATGTAAGGCAAAATAATCACACGTGTACCCGGATACATTTCTCTCCAGTGTGTGCCCTCTGACATTTCGCCTTGCATTATAGTAGTTTATCTCATCTACAGAACATATTAACTTCATTATGGAGCCCTTCTATGCAAATGTGCCCAAGGCGCGAACCCTTCCGGCTTCATGAACTGTGCTCGGAATTAAGATTTTGAAATTAAACTCATTCACGCCGGCTAAGAGGTTTATATCCCCAGTGAACTGAACCCTAATGTAATCCCATACATGCAGAGCTCCTGTGAGCTGATCCTCTCACCTCTTTTTACTGCCCTCTTGGTCCCTCTGCCTCCAGTCCAAACGGCTCTTACGATACAGCAGGTTCATGTCGCTGCGGGGTCGCTCCTCCTCGCAGCCTATCACAGCGCAGTGCAGCCGCTTGCTTCGCCTCTCTATGTCACGCAGGAAATGCTCGACTGCCACATCCTGGGCAGAGCCAGAGCTCATGGTATAGAAGAAGACCCGGGAGAAGGGGACGTATGTCACAGGCAGCCTCCTCCAACTCACCTAAACGGGAAGAAACAAGGGCAACGTTTGAGCTCATTAATCTTTAAAAAAAAAATGTGTTCAACAGCTTCCCAGCCTACTCGCAAGCTGACGAGATTGACAGTGATTGCTTTGTGACGTGGAGACGCACCGTGAAAACCCAAATAATCAAACCCAAATTACTGGCAGAACTTTAGGGGAGTCATTGCTTATCATGCCCGCTGTGTCAGAGCGAACAATCCTGCCCATTACTCCAACTGGCAGCCTTCAGAGCACAGACACGGTGATGCATGATGATGGAGCTCGCAGTTTTGTTTACCCCAACCTCTAGCGTATCACATGAAAACTATTTATATTTTCATTATCCCGTTATGAATATTTGAGTAAGCATGGTAACTCAGCTGCAGAGCGTCTCTGGCTGCAGGCCCCGGGATGGCCTAGCTAAGCCTGTCTGCTAGCCAGACAGTAATGTGGTTTGTCATATGTAGCGCATGCACAGCTTCCTACTCACGCTCAGCCCCATGAGAAGTCAGGCTTGTTGTGG
This sequence comes from Lagodon rhomboides, assembly GCA_039737535.1. Taxonomy (NCBI): domain Eukaryota; kingdom Metazoa; phylum Chordata; class Actinopteri; order Spariformes; family Sparidae; genus Lagodon; species Lagodon rhomboides. Next base: position 8,264,720 of record CM077795.1, on the reverse strand, counting down.
GGCAGATATCAGAGGGCCCAACTGTGTTTCCACGTTGGAGAATGCGAGTGTGCGGCGCAATTGGCTAAGAAAAGCGCAGCTGTCAGCTGATGCACGTTTCCAGTGTTTTTCCGACATAAATAGAAACAGATTGAACGTTTTTTATTGGTGGACACTGGAGCTTTGTCATTGGTGCTTTTGGCAACTGTTTGTTTTGAGTCGAGCAGCAGTGTTGGTGACCAAAACTGAATCAGTGGCTTCATATGAGATGCATTAAGCCTCATAGTTTCATATATTGTGTTGGAGGAAGTAATCAGATCTGTTACTTTAGTAAAAGTACAGATACAACACTGTGAAAATACACTGTTACAAGTAAAAGTCCTGCATTGAAAATGTTATTTAGGTAAAGTATGTTAAGTATAATCATGAAAATCTACATGAAGTATTAAAAGTGAAAGAACTTGATGCCGAAAAATGTCAACTGTGACTGTTATATATTATATAATTAGATTATTATTACTCATGCATTAATGTCAAAGCAGGACTTTACTCCTGTAGTTAGTTGAGTTAACTTTTTACTATTTTGTTTAGGACTGCAACTCATAATTTTCGCCATTAGTCAGCTGTTTGATTGATAAATATTTTCAGAAACATCTTCACAATGAAAACAGTCCAAACCTCAAAATGATTAAGAATAAATTAAACTGATTCAAATCGAGAGGCTGGAAAGTAACAAGGTACAAATACTGTCAATGTACTTGAGTGGATTTTTCTTTGCTTGGGTATTTCATTCTCTGACAGCTTTTTACTTTTACTGCTCACAGTTAAACACAAATATCTGCACTTTCTACTCCTGACATTTTCAAAACAGCTCTGTTATTTTAGTTTGAATGCATCTGAGGGATTATTTACAACAGTTAATCGAGCCCAAACTGTCGGTATTAGATGTCCAGGGACGAGACTGAACTATAAAGTATCTTTCTGGTGCATTAATGAACAACTGGGGCAAATCCCATTGATTCTAGCTTGAAGTTTAATAGTCTTTAAATTATATTAATATGAGAGGTGAGGTGGTTCAGTTAACTTTGCACAGAAATGGCCGGTAGAAATGTCATTCAGAGGGGATACTTTATACTTTGAGTACCCTTCAGAGTCTGTACTTTGTTACACTCACTTGAGTAAAGAATGCATATTGCCACCTCTGTTAAAATCACTCAAATAAAAAGCAGCAATTGGCAAACAACTTTCTGTCAGTCGAATAATTGATCAATCGACTGAATATTTCTTGTATAAAATGTTTGGTTGTTTATGGAAAACATCATATTTTATAATCCCATCATCTGTTTTGTGTGTACTTGTGTAGCTACAGCAGGTAAACTTAAAGTAAAATTTGTACTTGTTATTTAAATAGTCTTCTGTCTCACAAAAGCAGAACATCCAAACTAAAATGAAATATATTGCAAAACTAATCACGCTCTCCACTTGATACATTTTTAAAACCACAACATGTTCCAATGAAACAGCCCATGAATCCGGTTTAATGAGCTCTACATTATGCTTTTATACTCCTTGACTAAGGATGCGAGCGGCATAAAAGGGCCATAAAAAATACATGACATTTACACATTCCAGCAGCGTAATAGCTCTCCTAATTCTGTACATATTCAGGACCATTTAAACCACATTTACCACCGACTGCACGGCAGCCTTACTGTTAGAACAATATCTCAACCGCATCTCACCATAAAACAAACTAGGATTTACCGCCTGGTGGATTTTATGCCTCTTCATCGTCAAGTTTATATCCATGTCTGACCAGCCTTGTATAACATACGTAGGGAAGACTTTGAAGAAAGAAGTGTAATTCTTGGCGAAATAGAAGTTATCACTATACACACATGTATGATTTCAAAGGATAATTTCTTCCATTAGAGAGTAGAGAGTCACATTCATCAAACCCGTGAGCTTAATGTTGATTTATTCTGCAAAGATCCCTCCTCTGTTGCTCTTCCCGAGCTTTCTTCCATTTTGCCCATAAATGGAAGATATTCCTCATCCAGGTCAAGGGTCTAAGATAGATGATGTCATCTGCTGTAAAGATTATAAAACCCCCCTTTGTGATTTGTCATCGAGAATTTGACTCGATTTTATTAAGCTCTGTTGTTCTCGTTCGGCTGCATGTGTAAGTTCTTCCTTCTGCAGTATGTGTTCACATGCTTGGCCAATAAAGTTGAATCTGTTGGAGCACAAAGCTGCAGCCATGACAGTAGACGATCCTTCAAACGTTGATGTTGCTGCAAAGAAGCTACAAATTCTAGAGAACGTAGGTAAGTCATTTGGATCAAGTCCTAAGTCAGTTTTTCCTCAAAACGGTGACTTGACTCGAGCCGACATCCCCTCTTCACACACACATCTTCACATTTTGACTGTGTAGCTCTTCCTGCAGCACAAGACCTTTGACCTTTCGCATAGAGAATGTCATCACTTCATCATTTCATCCTATTATAAATGTATGTGAAATGTTGTCACAATAAGCGCAGAAAATCTTGAGTCATGGCCAAAAACATGCTTTGTGACTTCACAGCGACCTTGACCTTTGAGTCCGAGCGGACGTATGAGCCAACTCTGAAGACACTTCATCGTTCATTAGGGATTCTTGAGAGATTGAATCCACGAGAACGGGATGGACCGACAACCGAAAAACATAATGCCTCCGGCCATGACTGCTGCCAGCGCGGAGGCACAAAAAGCCACAGTGGGAGCATCAGGCGCTGTCACCTGGACGAGGCGGCATGTCGAGCTGTGTATCTGTGTGTGATTCTTTTGTCACGGCCCAGTGTGTCATCCAGTGTGTGTCAGCGTGGCGACTGCTATTCTTGTATCCCACAGCCCTGACCACAACCTCGACCGCCGCCGCTGCCGCCATGCTTGCTGACTCAATGTTAATTAGGTTAGGGAGCTGCGACTGTAGGTTGGGCTTTTGTTAACTGGAGCTTTGATTTGGGTTTCTAGGATCTGGCAGCTGAGCAGGCAGCCCTGCAATTGCCGCATTACAGGCCGTGGGTTGGTGTGCAATTAGCCGAGCGAAAGAACCAGGAGACCTTCGCGTTCCATCTACGGGCAGGTTTGTCTCATCAGACCGAGCCCGGATCATTCTCACAGGCCGACACAAAACATGTGGCGCTCTCATATAGGTTGGCTGTGATCAATCCCCGGAGTCACTTTAAATCTTAAATAAATTCAGAGCGTTTAGCGCGTCGTTTCAGGAGCATCTGCAGGGTCAGGAGCCGCTCGAATCCCTCTCATTAGAACCGGGAGGCAGATGGAGCCATGATTCATGTCGCTGGATCTGCATGCAACGCTGCAGACTACTCACTCATGCACATAAGCAAACAGATCACACACACACACGCACACTCATATCCGCCGCACATGCTAAGCACACACACACACGGGTGTGTGCGGCGCGTAACTGCAAATGCACAGCAGCTGATTTGTTCGCGGGTTACTGATGACGGAGAATCTAGATCATAATCGACAGGAAAAAAAAATGGAAATGCTCTAAACATTTGAGGGAGCCGAGTTATGAGTGAAATATTATGCAGTCAGAGGACTCGCTTCCCCTTGTCTGAAACGGTCTTCCACTGCCATTTATTTAACACTTCTGGAACGCTGTGTGCTGCAGCCCGCTGCCATTCAGCCTCCACCTCAGCAAGTGGTACTGTGGTGTTGCTGCACCTCACTGTGAGTGAGGCAGTAACGCTGCAGAGCGGAGGCACACATCACAGCGCTGGCCGGGCCTCGGTGTAGGGGCAATATTTCTCCGAGACATTTTCAAAATACACATTCGGTTACTTCGGAGGATATAATCCCTTTGTGTTCCGGACAGACATCCACAAAAACTGTGATTTGAAACAAGATATCGTCACCAGAACCTGCCGGCCTCCTTCTCCTTTTAATGACAAAAGGGGAAAAAAAAGCATTCATAAGATGTATTTGCCTTTTCAAAGCGGCTTGAACAGAAGTAATTAGATCTAGAAGGCAGATAGAACATCTTGTTCATTACACACATCTTCTTATTTCTTCTGCACAGCCAGTCCTCGGACCGACGTGCTCTCATATGTAACAGGATGTTCAGATGTGAATCCCCTTCAAGGCTGAATTAAATAGAAAGTAGGCACAATTCAACTTTGTGCTCAGTGTGCAACTGTAAGTGGGAAAAGAAATCAGTAGAATGCGTGTTTACGTCTCGTTCAGTGAATGGTGTAGGTTCAAGAGCGGCACAGCGGAACTATTCTGATCGACGATTAATCTGAGTAAACTTTTAAGACAAAAAAGTCAAAATGCTTTTCAAACTTTTAAACTTAAAGGGGCACTATGTAGTTTTGGAGAAGACATTAAGACTCAGAGGTAAAAATACAAACTCGGAAAATATTTGTTTTTTCCATAACTGAATAAATGAGGTTAAAAGGTGGCGGGGTCTGCCGAATATAAACAAAAAACGTATGAAATTGTGGTTATTTTGTTTGACAACTAACCGATTAATCGAGAAATAATAAACTAGCAGCTTCCATACATTTGAAGACACAGGGTAACCTACATATGCGACATAACCTACATGAGTTTATTCAATTTTCTCCCGAACACCGCAGCAGATTCCTGCCCACTGCTGTACAAGTGTCATATATTGAACCCACTGACACGCGGTACAACACACAGCGATGCAGTTTCAGCCGGAGAAACAAACAGAGAGAAGGAAGCGGTGGACGGAGTGAAAGCGTTGAGGAGGAGAAGAAAACGAGCAGCTTGAGACGCACACAGCTCGAGAGGAGGAGGCAGCAGGAGGGAGACAGAAGGAGGGAGGGGGGTGCACGGTGAAAAACGGGGGAAGCCAATAAATGGAGAGTCACAGAGGGATCAACGGGGCTGAAGATAAATATGATTAGGCGGAAAACTGGAGGCAGACTGATGGAGGAGGAATATCGAGGAGGGCAATATGAGAGTGGAGGGAATAAGCAAATGGAGGCGAGCACGAGGAGGAGAGAGGATAGAAAAACAGTGAAAGGCAGCCAGACTACAGAATGGGGGAGGGAGGTGAAATCAAGCCTCTCTCTCTCACACTAGTCGCTGTGTGTGGTCTCCTAGCAACACTGTCAGCCATGCATCTCTTCCTTCAGCTACTGAATATGCACAAAGCAGGACGTCAGCCTCGTCATACGCGATGATCCCGGGGTTGAACTCCACCGCGGCTTCATTTGTACCTGATCCCCTCAGAAAAAAAAACGACGCATCTCATGTATGTTAAAGGGAGACAGCATCTGTTTGCCGCCACGCACCGCGCTGTCTCCAGAGCCGCCGCCGTGCCATAAGCAGTCCACTCCACATAAATCTGACTAATACACTCAGAGGAATAGCATGACATGTTTTTAATGATTGCTTTCAAGGTGGATGTGAGTTATTTTTCTTTGAATCCCTCCTCTCACTCCAGCCACACGTCTGGATAGAAGAAGCCAAATACGCAAGCGAGAAAATCAGGTGTGTAAATCTTTGCGGCGGTGACGTTTTATCACCTGTCAGTCGGGAAAAAATGAGCATTTGAAGGGAAATAAATATTAACATTAGCCTGGAGAGTGTATTCACCGGCTGGAATACTAAAACAGGAGAACTATGAAATCGACAATCCTTATTTTCTGACCTCAGGATACAGATAATTCAGAGGCTCACTATCCTTTCTGAGACCTTGTATCTTGACTTAAGAAAACCCAACTAAAACTGTCAGCTTCTTTTGTTTCCTAATCCAAATCTGTGTTTAAAATGTTCATGAGGCTGCCTGTATCCATGACGACCGCTGTCCCACTTCACTTGTCACTGGCTAGCTAGCTTGCTGTAACGGACAAATAAAGACAGATGTCCAATTTTAGCCTCATCATGTGGGTGCAGGAAATGATATATAAGCCAACCATTATAATACATGGGAAATTTTAAGGCTACCATCAGTGTTAGCTTCTACTACAGACAAAAGTCAGTGTTAGCTTCTCCTAAAGGCTAATGTCAGTGTTAGCTTCTCCTAAAGGCTAATGTCAGTGTTAGCTTCTCCTAAAGGCTAATGTCAGTGTTAGCTTCTCCTCAAGGCTAATGTCAGTGTTAGCTTCTCCTCAAGGCTAATGTCAGTGTTAGCTTCTCCTCAAGGCTAATGTCAGTGTTAGCTTCTCCTCAAGGCTAATGTCAGTGTAAGCTCGTCTTAGAGGCTATCAGCATTAGCTTCCCCAACACTTTCTGTTTGAGTAGACCTCCAATCATAAAAGTTTGGTGTTCATGTTGTTCCTCATCTTCACTGTCATTGCAATACAGACCAAACAACAGACCTGCTGCTATGTTATGTTATTTTGAAGTTTAGGACAGGGGTCTTTGCCAATGCTAAGTTACGATTCCTCACAAAATTCTTCAGCTCGGGCGACTCTGTAACAGCTAAATCCTGTCGTAAAACAAGAGGATTTTTTCCTAAATGGAGCTACCGACAGCATTTAAATGCGATTCTAAAATAAAAGGACTCATAGCTTCTTTCAGGTCAACCCAAATCAGTCGTCTGGATGAGATGGCCACATACTTCAAGAGCGGGAGCCTGTGTGACGTGGCTAAAACGTGTCATTTCATCACTGTTGAACAGTTGGCGAAGGAAAACCAGCTTTCAGAAGATTCCCAGAAGGACCCACAGAGGATTCATTTAATTCCTTCTTATGACCTTCATCAGAACATCTGGTTTAAATCGACTTCTTCGCATCCAAATACACAACTAGCATGTTGTCAGACTCTTGAAGGGGACTGACTGACTGTGATTATGTCTTATAATAGCATCCATCCAATGAAATCATTCATAACTAAGGTATAATAAGAGCAAGTTTGTGAGCTGCATTACAAAAGAGGGAAACTGAAAAATAATGTCCAGATTAACAAACATTTTATGCAATTTTAAAGCATACTTTGGTATTTTGGGAAATACACTTCGTTGCCAATAATAAGATGAGAAGATTGGAACCACTCTAATGTGGATACAGTGAATATGAAGCTGTAGCCAGCAGACTGTTAGCTTAGCTTAGCACAAAGACAGGAGACAGGGTGACACAGCCGGCCTGGCTCTGTCCAGAAATGGAAACTGTACCTACCAACACTTGGTTTTATGTATAGTTTAAACAAACTGTCTGTCCTCTCATCTCACTCTCAGCAAGGAAGAGAACAAGTGCATTTCACAAAATTTCAAAATATTCCTTTCGACATTTTATTGACTACTGTAGTTTTAATATTTCAACCAATCAAGATAAAATAACGGAGAGACTGGTGCGCTCTGACAAAAGTGAAAAAAGACTAGTTCGTACTTTGTGCTGACACGGTACAAACGCGCTCACAGAACACTAACGGCCAGATGTCGCACACTTTCTGTGCACAGAAGCTCAAGTGACAATGAGAGAAACTATCCGAAACATTTAGTCAGTCAGATCATTTACGCCGCATCACATCATTAACCATTAATGTGTTCAATTTGGACAAGAAATCCCCTCGCTGCTGAGCAGAGGGAACACTGATGCACTCGAACCTTTCATAACATCCACATCGTTATCACCACAAGTGAAGTGAAGAGTTCACCTGCTGTCTGTACGCTGTCATGATCCATGTAAAGGACACTGTCTGAATTATAGAGAGGAAATTATAATAAGGGACCGGTTCATTGTTTAAATCTCCAGTTTTCAGGGTTTTCTTTCTTCAGATACTGAGTTTGATGATTATGATTGTCTGTTTTGTGGTTTAAACGAGTGCCTGACGGTGGGAAAAATGACCAAACGCCTCAACATAAAGGTATAAATTGCATTATCCTCTGACTGCTTTATTGCATGTGTGCTGCGTAGAAACGGTCCGCTGCTGTGTCAGACTGAAGAGATGCTGTACGTCCGCCTTGAAACCGAAATCCTTGGAAAAGCTTGAACTCTTCCAGGCTGACCTGCAGGTCGGAAGCCCTCTCAAGCAACAGCTACGGCGCTTTGAGAGCTTTTTTACGCACAAGTTCAAACTGAATTAACTGCAGTCTTCCTCGCGACAGAGCAGTCACCTGAGGTAAACCCTGCTGCTGCTGCTGCTGCTGCTGCTCGAGCCCACCGCGCTGTAGTGTGCTCGACAATCAAAGCAACCAGACAGTTAGTTGACCTGAGTCGTCCTTTCCCTCGCGTGCCTTCTCCCCTCCCAAAAATTGTGAATACGCCGAATATTCTGATCTGCTCGTGACGCTCAAAGGCGCCGTGTGGATTTTTAAAATATGGATGGCAAAAGAAAAAATCCTGGGAGCAGATTTTCTTTTCTTGCACACTGAGCCTAATTAATATGTATTTTGAAGTGTGTCTGCGGTAAGAGGAAAAGGAGATTATTCAAATAATTCCCCCATTGTGCATCACTAAACCAGAAGCCACCATTTTCACCTTTGGGTCACACAGAGGGGCTTCTGCGCTGCTGCTCCAGCATGCCCCAACTTCTCCTCGTGTGCTGCCGTTGTGTGCTGCTGAATGCTCGACAATATTGCATTGTGCAGTGAAATGCCTGTGGCTGATGAGAATGGACAGGAGGAGGAGGAGGAGGAGGAGGAGGTGGTGGTGGAAGAGGAGGAAGATGTAGAGGCTGATGTATCACTCCGGGCCAGGGATGGAAGGCACATGAGAGGCGGTAGAGGAATTTTTGCTGGATTTTTTTTCTCTCGTGACCTCTTTTTCTGATGTTTTGGACACAAAACAAATAATAACCTCGGTAATTTATAAGTAAGGTCACTTATAGGGACACTTATACAGGGAATAAAGCAAAATCCAAACGGCATGTTGCATCATTCCTTTTTTTTTTTTTTAAAAAAAGGTCAAAAACCCAAATGCATTCACTTAAATATACATCCACGAGACACTTTGCCCTCTCCGGATTCTCCTCCTTCGCGTTGTAAGAACTGAGTGACCGCTGAATTTTTCATGGACTCCGACCAAAAATAACCTACCAAAAAAAAAAAGAAAAAAAAGCTTTGCGTGTTCCCCGTCACCCCGCGCTGCCAGGACACAAGCCTTGAGCCACAACAAAACTCGCAGAGATGCCTCGATGTTTGCCTCACCTACGGTGCGCACCTTTCCTGCCAACAAATTACTCCCATTATCGGCGATGGTGTGTGTGTGTGCATAAGCAAACACGAGCACCGATGAGCGGGGTCATGAATAGTTGAAAATGTGGAGAGCTGTGTTACCTGCGATGAGGTGGGTAAAGAAAAAAAACACTTGTCATGAGCTCTCTGGTCAAAAAGAGGCGACCGGTGAATGACCTCTCAATCCTCGGCTCGCCCTTGTCCTCATTTTCTTCTGCTGGAATCTGCAGTAACCAAGGTGACCCAGTGCACTTAGCATACGCGGACACTTAGCGGGCTCGCAGGACCACCGGCCCCTTACACAACACTGGATGCGCTTTCATTCAGTTTTCATGCTGTTTGCCTCCTCTGGCACGCTCTCAAAATGTGGAAATACCACATCATATCGCGGACAAAAGAGGCACCCGAGGCGGACCTCGCCCCGGGGATGACATGTGGAGAGAGATGAGGGGAAGGAACGATTCCGAATGTTGGGATGGCTCACGGTATGTTTTTTGTATGAGAGCTGTCACTAGACGTGGTAGATTTCTTTTCTGCAGGGTTCCTTCAAGATAACCTGCCTTTCAGACACATTATTCAGCGCCGTGCGTATGTAAACTCTCTCGTCCATCACGTGAAAATGAAAAAAAAGAGGGAGATCACATCATATACGGAGAGGAAGTCTCTATTTTGTTTGCTTTTTGTATTTGGCTACTGAATCCCAGACTGTGAGGTATAGCGCTGCAGGGGAAAAGAGTGAAGAATTAAAAAAAAAGGAATGAAAAAACCTCCATGCTCACGCTCGTGCACGAGGGGAAGAGCTCCACTCTGCAGCTGCACACGCTTCACTGAGCCAGCATCCCTCTCTAACCGAGATCGGACTTTTTTCCTTTTTTTTTTTTTCAGATGTGGATTACCCGGCAATATTGCCTGCCTCCCTGTTTGTTTGTTCACTTTGAAGTCTTTTTGATCGTGAAAAGAATAAAGAAAAAGTCTGTCCGTCAAGTCGAAGCGATGGCGCTCTGCTGAACTATTAAGCAGGACTGCGTGTTTAACATTAAATCTTTACACAGTACATGATGTCCTTTCCTCTTACAGGAGTGAGAAATGTCTTATCAACGCCGACGATGCTGTGGACAACATGCATGATCCCTCTGAGCCGAGTCAAACCCGGTTCAGCCTGTTTTCATAATCCAGAACAGAACTACAGCCCACGTGCTCGGCGACTGCTGATTCCGTTCCCGGGGTTTTTTTCATTTATTTGATTCACCTTTTAAAAGAACAAACCTAAAAAACATCATCGCCTGCAGCACTTTGGGCTGTCCCTGCCCCAACATGACAAAACCTCATAAACTATTCAGCAACAATTAAGCAAAGCGCGCTCGCCCAAAGCAAAACAGGGATCAGCTGAACATCACTGTAAACTAGACATCTGATTTGCCTCGCAGCGGCTTGCAGTGGGCTTTACTCATTTCCGTGCCGAGCGAGTGTGTTTTAAATTGCCTTTGTCTGCAGAGGCTGAAGAAAGAAAAGCAATGGGCTCAGATAACCTCTAAAAAAATTGCGGGGGAAATCCAAGGCGCTTTCTTTTAAACAGTTCAACTGTCTTTATTGTCAAAACAAACTCCAACACATTTTGGCATCGAGCTTTCGTCAGGGAGTCACACGGTGTCGAGGCCATGTCGAGACAATAAAGGCATTTTAATAGATTTAAGGAGCTATATGTACGAATTTTAGTTTAAAAGGAGACCTGTTCTTTTCCTTCAGGGTGTGGGTGAAAGTTAAAAACATTTCCACACCAACAGAAGCTCGTCTCTCCGACAGAAGACACGGCTCCTGAAATACCTCGTCAGTTCCCTCGCCTTTAGTTCTGTGATTTTGTGACATCACGCTACATAATTTACATATTTCATGCCTAGCAGCTGGTTTGGCACAAAATAATTGATGCAGCACAACTGCTCTGTTGTTGTTAGCGGCGCTGGTCTCAGGTGTGTGTGAGCTGACCAATCACGGCAGACTGCGGGGCCTTAAAGAGACAGGAGCTAAAACACAGTATACACCGCTGCAGCAGTGGATAATATGAGAAATCTGATGTGTTTTTTGAGCATTAAAGCATGTAAACATTCAAGTAGTGAGCTAAAGCGGAAACGACAAGCCTGAGAATGAGCGTATGTCTCCTTCAGAACGTTTAAAAATTCAGAAACATTATCAACAGAATGTGGAGAAACATTTTATCAAAAAGTCTATGTAATGTTTTGCAAAGATACCTACTGAAGTCAGCATCCTAACTAGCTGTATAGTCTCTGCCCATCCTGTATCGTAATGCCACTTTGTACCTCAAGAGGTGACAGTGAGTCGCTGTAGTGTCCTGTCTGACCTCAGTCCAGCATGAGGGGATGAAGGAGTAGCACCCCGCAGAGCGATTCAAGTGATTGAAGTGTAGGTAAATCGAGACTTAACGATGCTCTCGGCTGCTGGAGACGGCCGCTGGTGAGTTAACGTACATCGAGCACCTTTTAAAACGGAGCGCCTTGGCATTTTCTAGAGATCTTTAATGTCTACATCCAAAGAACACCTCTAACAAACCCACATTTGAGTCAAGGATATGCTCCTACGCTTACATATATTTTCTTATTAACTTAGATAACTCAAAAATCAATTAAGTCATTTTGGAAAGACACACAAAAGAAAGTACTATAACAAATACGCTGCATTTGCTGAGCTGCCTTTTCTTCTGACTGTAAGATGGAGAAGCATCAGCAGCGTTGGTGTGATTAGCAAAAGCCAGGTAGGCCACAAGTGGTCTTCCAACGTTCGAATCATCCTACTCCTTGTGCACAAAATCCCCCGATAAGCCAGTCATAGCGTAGGCTGCGTAGGATAAGCACACACACGCACACACACACATGCCCACACAGAGCTCTCCCACTCATTCATCTCATTACATACAAATCATGTCTCTCATGGCTCGGCTGTTTGCGCCCCACAGTGTTTCAAGTTTCTGGTAAAACACACACATACTGCCACCTCGAAAGGTTGTTTTTTTTTTTTTTTTTTCCATACCAGGCACTTTAGAGAGTTGTTGAAAATCAGTAAGTCAGACGTGTCTAAGAGCATTTCAAGGGTCTGCAAGCTGAAAACAGAGAGACGTGGTGAAAATGTACAGGCTCGTCGGGCTTACAGGTGTTATTGGCAGGTTTTCAGCTCAGGGTCTCAGTCGAGCGGCTCCCGTTCCTGTCAATCCTGCTGTTCGCCGCACTCGCGGTTATGAAATGAAAAGGCACTAACTGGGGCAAATGGCAGGTGATGGCAGATAAGGCGCCGTAGGGTGTCCGATTCGGGCAGTGTTTTCTTACGCTGTGCTTCTTGCTCAGGACACACGGCCAAAATAGCAGATGGAGAAAATATCGCTGACTTTAACGGGATGATTACGAGTGGCTTGTGCGGAGACCTGCTCTGGCCCCGAGTGGCTCCCGTCCAAAAACGAGTGGAACATTTGTACAGTCTCACCTCTGATACATCAGCTGCGACCGTGTCATTGTTTGTGACGAACCAGCGTCTTGTTCTCCGCTCTGAAACAGCTTCATTAATTTACCCTGTAATTGTGCGCAAAGATTGCAATTTTGGAACCTTTCAGTCAGATTTTCAACCTAATTCACCCAATATTGATAGTAATGTACAGTCTTATGATAAAAACATGGCGTTGAACAGGCCCAGGGAGGATGAACAATTTTTAGATGCATCACGACTTTCTCTTAGAGGAAGAAGTTTGCAAGACGTGCACGTTCCCTCCAGATGGTGAACCATAACATTCGCGCTGTAAGCTCGGCTGCTTCTTGAGTTTTGATGAAGATTAGCAGAAGGAGCAGAGATAATGGAGGCGAAGTGTCTGTTTATTTTAAAGTTCTAGTGCGCAAGGATTCAGAAAAACTACGAATTGTTTCTGTTTGTTACCTTAAAAAAAGACATTTGTATCTACAGAGGGAGTGGGTCCTATTCCAGAGTCGGCCATGTTGCTACAGTGGCCTAGAAGGGACAAACCAAGCACCACCTCTGGAGAAGGCTTTTCAAGCTAAATCCTGTTTTTAGCAGCGACCACATCATCAATCATGTATAGAAATTAAAGATTTTGATGGATCATGTTGCATTGACTAGAGATTCATCTAAATAAATACATAGGCAGCCTTTTTTCTTTAATGATATTATAAGTGGAATAAGCTTATAGTGACACCACTTTAATAACTTTTAATTCAGTAGTGTTGTGTTGTGTATTTAATGCTGGGGAAGCTTTTTTTTAGGGCTGTCATGCATCAGGCAGATACATTATTGGCTTTATCCATGAAATAACTGTCCCGATATCGGGAAATTTATATACTCATTGGCTACAGTATGTCTTGAAATCTGTGAAATGATAAGCTGATGAATATCAAAGATAACACAAAGTCAAATTGTGTTCATGGACTTCACAAGCACTGTGTGTTGTTGTGTGATCCGCCACTAAACGCAGGAAAAAAAAGATGAAGATCGACCGCAGCACACGACACGTGTTCGGCAAGTTGGGGAGGAAAAGGCAAATCTAGTCTAACAAATCTCAGACCGATTATCCATCTTTGCTCACTACATCTCAGCCTTAATTACCCTCAGGTGCATAAACTACAGGCTGGGAACTTCTTTTTAAAACACGCTGGCCAGGAGAAGCATGTAATTATAAGTAATCTGTATCGGCTGAAGTAAAAATCCATCTCGTGCTCCTGATGTATAATCATTTTACGATCGTGCCTGGAGATTCCCACCGCTACATGAGCTGCGTGAGGTTCGTCCCCAACATCCCGCCGACCCGGTGCCTTACAAACCTCCCGCATCTCTGTGGATCGAGTCAGAAGGTAAAAAAAACGCGTTCCCTCTGCCGCCGCCCGAGCAGCTGGGATTCTTATCAGCACAAATGAAGATTGCTCTGACATTTACAACACGTACTTAAGCCGCCCTGCGTTCACATTTGCATTTCTAAAGTCACTGTGTACACTCACCTATTCCACACGCTGACGCTGAACCCGGAGTTTTTTGCTGGATTGCTGTGACCTTTAGGAGCGTGGCACACGACGAATTACCACTGCGAGGTACTCCTGCGACCACCGCGCTCCACATCAGTTCTCAGACCCATGTGCGGGGAGGACACAGTGACATGTGAGGGCAGCAATATTTGTGGAACGTATACTTTCACTGTTTGTGCCGGAGAAACGGCGCGTTACGGCCTCCTGACGATTATCGACGACACCCAAGGTCCTTTGAAGGTCTTTTACGCAAAATGTTGCACATTAATGAGAAAAGGGAACATTAACAGACTATTCTGGCACACTTTGGTCCATTTATGCATGCCTCAACATGTATAATTCAAAACAGATCCACATTGTGCTCCTCTGGTGATTGCAGATCTCGCCAATTACTGTTCTCACATAATGACGCTGAAAATGACTCTGCTACGGGGCTTCTCGAGACGAGACAAAAAAGATAAATGGCGCGCAAACGTATGTAAACATATTTGCTCTCTGTCCCCAAATCGCATGTTTACCCATGTGGAACATCCAGCACGGATGCAGATAAATAGTTGGTGATTAACATGGCTTGAGACCGCGCTCTCTCTGCCAACAAGAGAGGAGTAACTGTTTGGCTCCTGACTTTATTTATTTTTCACGGTACCATGCAAATGGCTTTGAAAGGTTCAATGAGAAGAAAACAGAAGGGAAATGAACAAAGATGAGTTGCCCCAAGGAAATCATTACCACACATCATTACTCTTGACTACACACTGCAGCGAGGACTGGATGCTGTAAGACGCTTACAGTCCAGAAGGGAAGCTTTCAGAGGGAGCGTTTGATTCGAGGTTTTTTTTTTTTCTGCTTAATCTGGCCGCGGACATCCCAGACATCCTTCGGTCAGACGGGGGGGGGGACACGCATGTTATGACCCTTTAAAGTGTGGAGCGCCCAGCGAGACGACGGCGTCTGACAGCGAGGCTGCAGCAGAGGGAGCTCCCGAATAAAGCGCCGGGGAGCCGACGGTCGTTTTCCAGAGCAAAATAATCTGCTCTTTCCTCGGCGGGTGCAGGGGATGTCGGTCTGTTGACATTTCTGCCTCTGCATCAAGTGCATCACGTGAAAAAAGCAGAAAGTTTCGATGAGACAAAATAAAGCAGACACATCCGAAGAAGAGCGGGAAATCTGCATGCCTTTATGGTATCTATTTAGAAAGAGTGTGAGCTGAGGAAGTCTAATGGGATTCAAGTCTGTTTTTTTCCTCCCTCCCTCCCTCTCTCTGCTGGTCCAGCCTACGAGCAGAGAGCCAGAGAAGACGGAAGACAAAGGGGGATGACATCTAACAATGTCCAAGGGAGGATTTGTACCCGGGACATCGCTGGTAAATGGCGTGCCCTTTAATCAAGGAGCCACCCGAGAGAACCGCTACACCTTTCAACCCGTTTATAACTCAACACTGTGACTGACTCGAGCGCACGGAAAAGTTGATTTGACGTGTGAGAAACGCAGAGTTTTGAAATTGAACCGACAAAATGATGAATTCCTGTGAATGTGCAGCACAGAAGAGGTCGTTCACGTCGTTAAATCAATTTGACCTACATTAGTGGGGGACGCTTTAAAGGATCCTAAATGACTCATAAATGAAAATTCACTAATTTTCTACTCACCCTCAAACGTTTCTGGAGCTTCAAAGCATTCTCCTAATCAACTGACGTAGATGGGGATTTGTTATAAAACATAGAAAACAATGAATGGCTCCATACTCTGTCCGGCGTGATCAAGGCCTCCTGAAGCTTGAGATCCCAAACTGATTTGAAAAGATTGTTATTTACATCCTCGATGTGCCGTCGTTGTGCACCCAGTTCGGCCCTTCAGGGTGCTCGGTAACGCTTTTAGCCTAGCTGCTAGTGACGGTTCGGATTTAAAAGGGGTGTAAATAACGTCTTTTCAAATCAATTTGGGATCTCGGGGGGCATCGGGGGACTTGGATTACACCGGATGAGCCGTGCGGAGCCATTTCATGTTCATTTGATTTGGTTGTTTTTCCCCGTCCACCTCGGTCGTTTAGGAGAACGCTGCGCTGTGAAGCTACCAGAAATGTTTTGTGCACTACGAAACTTCCCCTCACTTTCCATCTGCATGAAGAGAGGTAGATCATGACTGGAACTTATCCCTTAAGATTGAAAGGAGAACACCACACATGTCCACAGTTTCTGTGAAAACAACTGTGCGACGACGTCTGTCGCTCTCTGAGGAGCTTTGTCGAGTCTCAGAAAATAACCCGGATGATGTCAGACTGATGTCACCGATACAAACTAGGAGAAAGACGTTTACAAGAAAGGGAGAGTCTACATCACAAGATCACTGATGACATTTTGAGCAGTCTTCTGTGATCTGTCTCTTGAAAGTCCTCCAATGTTGTGGAGGTGTAGGAAAATACAGGATTCTCAGCTCGTACTAAAGAGTCCCTTCCTAAAGAGTGTTATACATTTTGTTCACAAGGATTTTTTTTAAAAGCGAGATACAACAAAGGAAATACCAAAGAGCCATCTGGCACTTTATCAATAGATTTAACAGCCTGCTGATTTTAACATAATGTCATAACACTCAACCGACGCCTCCACAACATATACAATATCAAGATACCAGCTTCCAACTTCTACACGCATGAAAAAGAAGTAGTACAAACTTTACTCGGAGTCACAGAGGGTCGTCTGGACGGTTTCCTGGCGCGTCACAGATGTAAACAGACACACACGTGATCCAGCATGATTGGCAGCACGGATTTTAAAGTGCAGACCAGTTGTGTTGTTGTTGTTTAAGAGACAACACAGATGTCGGGCCGAAACTAACACCTGATGATTGTTCTTTATTCGGTCTACGAAAGGTCAATCGCAACTTTGCAAAAGCCTGACGTGACGTCCTCAAATGTCTTGTCTTGTCTGACCAAAAGTCCAAAACACAAGTTCTTCATTTTACAATCATGTTTTAAATAAAGAGAAGCAGCAAATCGTCCCATTCCAGAGGCTGGGACATTAGAATCGCTTGCACCTTTTTCTCTATTTCTGCTTCAAAACTGAATGAAACTAACATTTGAGTATCAAAATAGTTGCTGATTAACTGTCTCAATTAATTGACTAATCCATTCAGCTTGAGTGCGGCCGTTCAATCACTTTTATTAGAGTGTTATTTACTCAGCATGAGAGCACAGGAGGAAGTGAAGCAGAGTGATGGGAGGGAAAACTGTGGCGAGATTCAATCCAAAAGCAACAAGAGACAAACTTTAACCGCCTCTGAGCTAAAGAAATGTCATCTTTTCCTACCCAGAGTAAACAAAGCCGACTACTCCTTCGACCGAATAACCTGGAATTTCTCCACTGTGATGATCAGGATCCAGACGTGAACCGAATATACACAAAGGCAGAAGCAGAGTTCATAAATCCTTCATTTCTCTTCTGATAGCAGTCACTCACGCCGCTCATGTGCTGCGGCAGAAAACAGTCTTCCCTCCATCATTTCTGATGCCATCTCTCTACTGACAGAGCTGCGAGATTCAAGATGGTGAAACCACAGATGGAGGAAGCACATGCTCTCCCTTTAAGAAGAAATAACAATGCCCACTAAAGCCAGCTGAACACAACCACGGCAGTATTGATTTAGAAATACCTGCGCCGCTGGCCGGTGGCAGCCGCTTATATTACTTTTACTAACCTATTGACCCGCTGCTGCTCAAACTCGAGGGAAACGACCTGTTCGGCTGCTCCGTGAAATCCGCAGAAAAAAGAAAAAGAAATCCATTACTGCTCACCCAGACAGGGGTATCCACTCGACTAGAGAAATGGGCTTAAAATGTCAGCATCTGCCACGTCTGTCGCACATCCATCAGTCCCTTTCTCCTCTGTGGCCCTGTGTGGGCCTTCCCTCGCCCTCTCAGCGCATTTGTGTATTCAATCCTCCCTTCTGGAATCAGACACTGCCGGTCAGAGCGTCTGAATCATCCACTTCCTGGAGAAAAGCTCAGATTTAGTCAGAATCCTTTTTTCTCTTTTGCTGAAAAAACACTCAGTCAATACATCTCAGCCACGAGCTCTGCCCCGTTTCTTTAACTCCTAACCAAAAAGTGTGCATTCTGATTCATTCTCGAGCATTAAAGGTTTGCAATGAAGCATGTTCCATTCATTTCCCCGCCGCCACACGCGTCACGTTCCCGCTCCGAAGCCGGGATGGCCAGGTGAGCGCCGGCAGTCAGCGCCAGCTTGTGCGAGCCCCTGGTTTCCTTCTGCATTCGAGGCACGCTGCGCGGTATGTGTGGCTCACAGCCTGCACTCAATGACCCCCAAGTCACAGCTGCTCTCACCCATCCCTGCTCTGCCTCTATCTGTACCAACGCAAAACCAAAACAGCACAAGGGGTGCATCCGATCAGGTTTATCTTTATCTTTATAGCCTGAGGAGGAGTTAAAGCCACGCACGGGAAGGTTTTTGTCATGTTCAGCTCCAAGGTCAAGCAAAGCCGGCCGGTGATTAGTTTCAGTTTTGATTTCAGCTCAGTTTCGGGCGGACGGTGAAGTCAAATCACTGTGTCTCTACACTTGTAATATTCAGCAGGATGTGCAGTTTCCCGATCCTTCGCCACGCTCCTGCTGTATTTGTTTTGTAACAGATAGCCTCGCAACTGACATGACTGCTTCTGTCAAAATAAAATGTCCACTCCAGCATTGATGGAACGTCTCCTGCCAAGTCAAACAGCCTCCCCATCCGATTCATCCAAGTCCTATTGGAAGAGGCATTAAAGCCGGCCGGGTGGAGCGACAACCAACATTTTCAGCAGCTTAATAAGGAGTGCTTATTGAAAATGCCATAAGCATGTGGCGGAGAGGTGAGGGAGAAATCTGTGGTGTGAGTGATGCTCGTTTTTGAGTGGCTGTCACGCCCGGAAAAAAAGGGAGTGGAGGTGGAGGAGGAGGAGGGTAAAAATCAGTGTTGACTACCTTTAATTTCACAACCTCTGGGCCCTTATGGATGAGCTCGTAAACGATGGGATACTGCGGCAGTTTATTGGGTCTGATCTGATGGGTTTTCCTTTAAAAGCACACACACACACACACACAAACACACATCGGATGAACCGGCTCCCCTCATCCAGACGCGCCTGCCTCTCCCGCACCTCAAAGACGCGCCAACACATCCTCACCTGGCTGCGCGCACGCACACACGCACACACCACCAGTCTATTCACCGCCCATTCACACACACGCACGCACGCACACACACTGCTGCACACTTATTATCCGTAAACATGCAGATGTTTTCCATCACGGCCTTGCGAAGAAGGAGGCTGACTCCGCCGCTCGTGGATGCGATGCTGACGGTGTAGGCATTTGATTAACAGCGCCGTGCATGCTCGGGTCCGGCAGCATCACCAGTCAGCTGATGGAGGCTTGTTTTTTTTTTTTTTTGCTTTGGGTGAAATATTTATAAGCTCTTGTCACGACTGAACTCAAACACGGGCTCTTGTTTTGGGGGGGGGTGGTGGTGGTGGTGGGTTGGGTTGGATGGGTTCACGCCGCGCGTCCTGCCTCCATATCTTCCCCACATCTCCCTTTTGTGTTTTGCGGGCTAAAAACGCAGGCCCCTCCGCTCACCGTCACGGGCTGCGAGGCTTCAAGGTTGAACGATTTGGCGTGTGGACGCGCGGCGGCTCGCTGTCAACCTCGCATTTCTTGAGATTCGGACGCGTAAAGAGAAAAAAAAAAAAAAAAAAAAAATGCCACCAGGCCGACCCCGACGTCTCCCTCCGCAGTACAGCACCATATTTTCCTGCTGCTAATTAGGCAGACAGTGGCTCTTTTTTAACGGCTGTGACAGCTGGGTGATGTAAGCGACTGATGCGGGTGATTTATGGAGCAGAAACACAACATTCGGCTGGTATGAAGGTGTGAAACCTACCTTGGTAACCGGGTAGCCTATGGCTGGCGCAGAGGCAGACTGTGCCGATATCCAGTTGCCCAGGCTCGTAAAAAATCAGACAACAACAACACCACGCCGGTTGTTGATGACACAGCTGTCTTGGTAGACGGCAGCGGAGAGGGGGGAAAAAAACAAAACACACACACACACATACAAAAAAAAAAAAAACCGCTTTCCCAGATGTGTCAATTGACGTGGAGACGGACAGTCAGATATTCAGACGCATTTCACCGGGATGACGCCTTTTCTCGACGCGAAAGGTCTTCCATTTTTATGATAAACAGCGCACTGTACTACCGAGGCTCGGTGCGCGGAGCTGGCCGGGCTGAGATCTGATTGAAAACCATGATGCAATTCAATGCGACGTTACAAAAATGCTCCTCTGCAAACACTCAGGTGAAACGCCATCCTCGCGCGCGGGCGCGTGTGTGCGTGTATGTGTGTGTGTGTCCAGATAAAAAAGCCTCCCACACGACCCCCGCGAAGAGACAAACATGCTCTCGGTTCAGTTGAGGCATGAGGCGGGAGGGAGAGGAGAGGAGAGGAGAGGAGAGAAAAAAAACGTCAACAGAGAAAATGCGCAGATATCGGCGCGCTGGGCATCCTGAACTGTGCGTTTGCATCCATATTAATATTCAGACAGGACTTCCTGAGAGCAGAGCGGCGGCTGTTTTTAGGAGAGGGGTGAAAAAAAAAAAAAAAAAAAACGCATCCGAGGTGGTTTTGAGTCCAGCTGCGACGAGAGGCTGTGTTTTTTGGGGGTGTTATTATGAGATTTCCCTCATCAGAGCAGAAGATTCAGCGCCAGGCTCGCTAAACGTCCTGGATGGCTTCTTCATAAAGTGGCGGGCGATTTTTTTTTTTCTTCCATTCATTTATTTATTTATTTTACAACTTTAATAACCCGAGACTAGCGTGTTTGATTTAATGGACAAAGACAAAACTGTACGGGGGATATTATAGGCGCGTTACGGTGATGTAATAGGGGATGAAATACTATTAAGTATAAAATGCGCTCGAAATAAAACCCGCGATGAGCACCACAGACACAAAGTAGGCTAAGCCCTCATAGGGATATTGGTATGACATCTAGTTTGGAGTCTATCTGGATGTCATTTCAGTTAAACACAATCAGATCTGAATGATGAGTGTTCACTGTCTGTGCGGGGAAAGAAACGCTGCCTAGAATAATGTATTTTATTTTGAAAATGGTAAATTATAACTAAACTGAACTTGTTTTTTTTAAGGGGGGGATGTGTCACATGACCAATAGCCAACACATGGCCTGTGTGAAGCTGACACGCCCCCTGAGGTCTATATGGGAGATAGGTGATGTATAGGTGAGGACAGCTGAGAGAGTGAAACCTTGACTTTAAAGGGGCACTCCGACAATTTGACACATTAAAGTGTGTTGACAGGTCTCCGGGAGTTCGAATGCATATGTGAAAAAGAGCAGTATAAAGCCTATCCGAAGCTGCATGGATTGTGACTGATAGCCCTCTGGTGATGTCACTCAGCGGGCTAAGCTGCATCTATGTAGTTGCCAGGTTTTTGAAATGCATCCAATTGGACTCTTCCTCTGTACTGTTGGAGTCATTATGGGCAGTTTAAAGAAACGAATGATCAAAATCAATACAGCAGAATCAGAGATGTTGCAGTTTTAGCCCCTGGTGCCTACATTACCCATAATGCAACCCTGACTGACATCACTGAAGGCATTTAAAAGATACATTCACCCATAAATGAAATTGGAAAAAAAATTACTTTAAAAGACATTATTTACACTCTGTTTTTAAGTCTAAATCTTATGGCATGCACGCTAATGCTTTTAGCTCAGCAGCTACAGTGAAGATTTAGATTTGGCTAAAGTTTTGTAGTCCACATTTAAGAAACATTTATTAAAAACATGGCTACAGAACAATAACACACAGAAAATCTTTATCAGGGTACAAAGTGGTGATTTTTTTTTTAATACTCATTTTGCCCCTATAGAAGACTTTCAAGGTCGAAACCGGGTCTGCCATAAGATGGCATGTATGCTAATGCTTTTAGCTCAGCAGCTACAGTCAAAACCTGTGAAAAAGAGGTAGTGGTGGAGGCTCCAGAAAACACAGACCGGTTTTGACCTTGAAAGTCTTCTATGGGGGCGAAAATGAGCTTTAAAAAAAAGGAAAAAAATCACCACTTTGTACCGTGATAAAGACTTTCTGTGTGTTATTGTTCTGTAGCCATGTTTTTAATAAACGCCTCTAAACCTGATTCAAGTGTTTTTTGTTCCTGCTCTACGTACGAGTGCCTGAAGTTTGTGATTTCCTTTAAAAATCAATTTAGCATTATGGCAGACGAACTATATGGAGCCATTTTATATATTTTTTCCGCTGTGTTTTAAAGTTTAAAGAACAAGTCCATAGCTACTTCATTTTTGGGTGAATTTATCCTTTAATCGAATTACACACAGCGTCATCTGGAGGCACAAGTGGCTTTAAACTACTCACGTATGCAGCAGTACTCCCCGAGACCTGTAAACACTCTTTAATCTGTAAAATCGGAGGCGCTGCCCTTTCAGGAGGAGATCACCTCTCGAGATAAAAAGGCCTCTAATTATGCAGGTTATTATCAGAGGAATCTTTGGACTGAAACTGCCACAAGTAGAGAACGCATGAAGCCGTGTGCAGAGGTCAATGACAGTTGAATCCAAAGTCTACATCTAAATGTTTCAGTGATTGATTCACCTTCTCCACAGATGGGTCAAAGTAATTAAGAGCAGATAACTGAGTTTATTGTGTTTGACCACTACTGCAGACGTGCTGCAGCGAGTCCTTCAACACTGGTCGGACCCACCTGGTGAAAGAAGCCACTGGGAAATATGAAATACATAATAATCAACTAATGAACATGCATTTCATCATGCATTAAAAGTTACTTAAAGTGACAAAGATGGCAGAGATCTACTGATTATTTCCACTTGATTTCATTTCCAATTAAGATTTTGCATTTTAAATTTCACTTTTTCCTTCCATTCTCTTTACATTTTCAAATGATCATTCTAAATGTGAACTATGGCCTGAGTATTAAAAGTTTACTTACTGCTGTTGGTTTCGTTTTCCCTTGTTAAGGTAGGTATCCTTACGCTAAGATTCATATTGGTTCACAAAGTTCAGTGACGTCACATTACTCCCAGCAAAGCTCCGCCCAAATTGAACCTGACTAGAGAGCTAATTAACAGAGTAAATGAAAACACATGTGCAGGTGTGCGGGCCCTTGAACAAAATAGGCCCCCTCTCTTTCTTTTGACCTGTCAAGCACAGGTGATGATAATAACATTGAGAACAGGCTCCAGTAAGCTGAGTCAGTCAGCATGCACAATACCAAAACTACCATGCAGCTGCTGCTGTTTCCTCGCTCTGTTTTACATTAAAAGCCCTCCGTTGGTTCAGGCTGCAGATTTCACTTCCAGGATGGATAAAATTGTGAAACATCTGCAGGAAGTGGTGAGTTTCGCTAACAGCAGCTTAACATAGAGAAGCATATAGAAGTGATTGAGATCAGATTGACTGAAACTGATCAGTGGGCAAGAACAATGTCACTGTTGTGAAACATTTTGTTCTGTTGAAACTGGAGTGAGTATAATATCAGCACAGTTTAAACAACTTATAGAAAAAGCTCGTCACATGGTTGCCATGTGGTTCCAGGTCCCTTTAAGCTGAACAACATGAGCAGGACAGAGTGACACGTAACCTTTTCCACCACTAGAGTGACCAAAAGCAAAAGAGACACCACGCGTTACAGTGATCCGATCATGACATCATGACATCTCCTCCAGAGGACGCTACGGAGAGCCAATACACAACGGATCTATCTATACAACTTTGTCATGTTTATCTCTGACATCGCTTGCTTGTGTGTCAAAGTATCTGGGGGTGTGGATTTGTTATCAGTAGCTTTACATGATCTGGTCAAAGTGCATCCTGCATTTCGGGCTTTTCCTACACTGGTGAATCTACATCCTTTTAATTTAACTGTGGAATAAACTCTAACAAGGTAAAGTATTATGCTTTTATGCTCGGGAGTATAACCATAAACCTCGTCTTATGTTGTTTTAATGACTTTTAGCCAAAGGTGTTCTTTGGTCGTACAAACTTGATGGGTAACTTTTTATACTGAGCGAATTAAAAATCCTCTTGTCTTGGTTTGCCTGTGAGCCTGTTCACGAGTAAGTCATTTCATCATGCTGCCGCTGCATGCTTTGCAAGTTTCTAAGTTTATTACTGCCCTAAAGGAAGATTAACATAACAAGCTGTAGTGCTGATTATTCGGGGAATCCGATCTCTATCATAAAGACGCAGCTAAAGATAAAGCAACTTTTGTCATTTCTCGGGGCATTAAGTACATAACCTTTATACCCATGACCTTTTACTGAATGAAAGCACAGTTTAAAATGTAATGGATTGCCAAGAACTGATCGTATGGCCTCCAGGTTGCAGGAATGACTAAAGAGAAAACTCAGTGGAAGGAGTTTTTAGAGACAATAAGCGTTCTGCAATGGGCGCTAACCTTTCTCCTCTTAGGTAAGATCCCACTACACTCACCCGTCAAACTTGTATTTCAGATACGGCTACGGTTGCATTAGTTAGTTAGAAACAACACTGATATCTGAGCTAATCTAAGGATCTCCTCTTCCCCCAACATGTGGACACACCCAACCTCAGGACTGTTTTGTGTCATCTTGATGGTGTATCTTATGTTTACCTCGCTGTGGCCGCTCCCCACTCTCTACTTCATATGGATGGTGATGGACTGGGAAACCCCTGAGAGAGGTAAAGGAAGTGACGTCATTCAAGTATCCGTGAAAATAGAAGAGTCTTGTACATATGCAGGACATGAAGGTTTCATATTGTGGGACAATAGTGCCAATCAACAGCACACTCGAGGGTTTTTTTGGTGCAGATACTGATTGTCACTTCAAACACAAAGCCTGATCAGGGTTAGTTGTGTAGAGCAGAGTTGGGACACAGTAAACTAATATTAGAACGGTATACTGTGACAGTCCTACAGTGTATACAGTTAGTATAGGTAAACACTCTGTCTGTAATATGTATAATGTCTCCATCAGGGCGCAGGAGGACAGCATTTGTGAGGAAGTGGAGAGTATGGGAGCACTTGAGAGATTTTTTTCCAATCAAAGTGAGTTTAACCTTTTCTTATCTTCAATGTCTGGATGACGTGTGGTGTTCTGATCATCATCTGATCTGATAGAAATTAGGTTGGAGTTCACTGATGTGAGTGATTCAATGTGGCTGGACGGTAACGGAACAAATTAAAAAAAAAAACTAAATGGTTTGTGTGGAATGATAAGTACCAACTCAAAAATCACACGGCAATTATTTGGACAGATATTACGATTTCAGTATGAGTCACAATTAGTGGGAATCATCATTTTCGCATCACACTTTTAATTTTCACTGAAAAACTGTTACAATCATGATGATGTGACATTTTTCCTCAAACACGTTTTCTTAAATCCTTAAATTTTCTTGCTCAGTTGGTGAAGACAGCCGAGCTGAGTCCAAACAAGAACTACATCTTGGGTTGTCATCCACATGGCATCATGAGCGCCGGAGCCTTCACCTGCTTCAGCACAGAGAGCTGTGGCTTCACTGACTTGTTTCCTGGGATGCGATGCACCCTGGCGATACTGGCAGGATTGTTCAGGGTGCCATTATTTAGGGAATACGTAATGGCTGCAGGTATTTATAACATGCTCATCTATTGACACCAACCATATCTGACACATCTGACACGCCATCCTGTTCTTCCTGTGCCTTTTTAAGAAAATACTCCTTCAGACAAACTAAACTGTTGTTGCTGTCTTACTCTGTCTGATCAGGTCTTCTCCCAGTCAGTAAACCGAGCCTTGTCCACCTCCTCTCAAAGAGTGGCAAGGGCAACGCAGTGGTGATCGTGATAGGGGGCGCTGCTGAGTCTCTGTCGTCCTCTCCTGGAGCCAACACGGTGTTCGTGAAGCACAGAAAGGGATTTGTCAGGATGGCCCTTGAGTTTGGGTGAGAATACTCTTAAAAAAACACAGATAAAATAACAGTTATCAGTGGCTATCGTTGTTCTCACGTCTGGCCAGACGCCCACGACTGCACACACTGATACTAACCTCTGATGATCCTCCACAGGGCTGACCTGGTGCCTGTTTACTCGTTCGGGGAGAATGAGCTCTTCCAGCAGGTGATTTTCTCAGATGGCAGTCTGGGTAGGAGGTTACAGGACCTGTTCAAAAAGATTGTGGGTTTCGCCCCGTGTCTGTTTGTTGGCGAGCGCCTGGCAGTCATTCCCTACAGGGCTCCCGTCACCACCGTCGGTGAGTATTTCACTCTCCTCTATAGGAGCCTAACTTATCGCACTGAGCCCATTTCATTCAAACACTCTGCTTCTTCTAGTGGGAAGTCCAATCTCAGTGCCAAAGAGTGTTACACCCACCGAGGAGGAGGTGGACCACTACCATAGACTTTACATGGACGGCCTGTCCAAGTTATTCCATGAACACAAAGTCAGCTGTGGACTTCCTGAAAGTCACGAGCTTCGGATTATTTAGACATTTTTTTTTGTCATATCCACATGAACTGTGTAGCTGAATGAATATGAACATGAATATGTGCCTTTTTTTAAAGGGATAGTTCACCCCCAAATCAAAAATACTCATTTATCCTCTTGCCTGCAGTGTTAATTATTCATCTTTTGTATCACAGCGAAGATGGAAACGAGAACCTACACCTGGATGAGAGATACATTCTGTGCTGTTATTAGCCTCTTGGCCAATAGTAGATGCTGCCTCCTTCTGCACAATGATACGGTTGGCAGGTGTATTCAGTGGAAAGAAAATAGTTCCTCCAGGAAACTGCTCATAAAAAGGTCTGTGGATTATCTTGAGTATCCTGGTCATGATTTCTGGAAAGAGACATAACTGTTGAGTTTTTAAATTTCATTTTCTTGGTGTTTTGAGCACTAGAAGCTGAAAGAAGGCTGATGTCTCCATGTTGGATATTTTTAAAACTCAGCAACTCACAACAAAACAATCTAGATGAAAGAAATAGCACAACAGGTTAGCTGAAACACATGAATAATTAAAGTTTTTTTGGGGGGGGTGAACTGTCCCTTTAAAATGATCATTAAAGTGCGATGTGCTTTATGTGGGAATGTTGTGTTTTCAAAGACGTGTATACACTATTTTCTTGGTACGTTCTTTGTCTTGAACCCACCTAAAGATATGCATTTCTAACATGATCACACTGCACATAAAGAAGTGTGTCAAAAATGCAGCTGCATATAAGAATAAATTATTGGTTGTCAAAATGTGTTTGCATTTTCATGAATTGCATAAATATCTCTGATAACACAGTTGTCAGGAACAACTTCAAAATGGGTGCTTTTATATTCTGTTTGTTAGTTTTAGTCCTTTGGGGATAGATATTTTTTACTTAAAACATATTAAATAGGCTTTTTCTGATCCCTGTGTAAAATGAAATGACCAGCAGACAGTCATGTAATTCTATGGTTTACCCACTAGAGGGTGAGCAATCTTCACATCTGCTTCAATTCCCTCACAGGAAGGGGAGGGGGTCCTGACACATGTGCAAGACAGAATCAAGAGCATAAATACATGTCTCAATATCTTGTTCTAAATAAAAAAACTAATGTGTCTTTTAACAACTTGTAGTGAGTATCAGACTGTCTCTGGCTGCTGTGTTTGATGCCAACCTTGATCCAAAGCTCTTAAATGCTGACCTGACCACAGACCACATGAGGAGGCATCTGGGATGAATTCCCTCATCTGCATCTCGGCCTTCAAAGTCTGACTGGCTGCTTTTCTGCATCATTTGGCTGCTCTGATCTGCCTCAAGGCACACACAATTAGATTGTACTTAATAAATCATTAAATACATGTGAATGAAGTTAGATCACACCTTTATTGAGGAACCAGT
The DNA here is from genome assembly GCA_039737535.1 of Lagodon rhomboides. Classification (NCBI taxonomy): domain Eukaryota; kingdom Metazoa; phylum Chordata; class Actinopteri; order Spariformes; family Sparidae; genus Lagodon; species Lagodon rhomboides. The sequence continues at coordinate 8,236,609 of CM077795.1, read as the reverse complement.
TTACAACAGAAATTTGTTCTAGTTGCACAATAATTACAAAAAAATTGTTTAGGGAAAAAAAAAAATTCTATTTACTACAGAGAGCAAGCAGAACACGACACAGGCAAAGAGCGGAGATGGAAAGGACTGAGTGAACTTTCTAAAAGAAGTCCATATCATCCGGAGCATCCAGGTCACGATACTCAATGATGTTGCGTGGGTCACCGCGTGACATTCTGAGATGGTGACAGGTGCCAAGAGAAAAACAGGGAAAGAAGAATACAGCAGTTCATAACGAGGTCCAGAACTCTCCATTAGCAAAAAAAATGAGACGAAAAGAGATCACACGTACAGTGGTCTCACCTGATGTTGCGTGGCTTCCCCAGGTAGCCACCTTGTCCGCGGAAGTTGTCATAGTTGCCTCTGCCTCCTCCGTATTGGTTGGGGGGGTAAGGAGGCGCACCTGTTGAAAAGGAGTTGCCGCAGTTAACACGAGAGTAGTTTTTTTTGGCTGACAAACATGTTTCAAAGTGCGGTCGGAGAACATACCACCATAGCCCATCAGGGGAGGACGAGGCTGTCCGAAGTTCATGGGACCCTGAGGGCCCTGAGGAGGAAACGGCATGGTGGGAGAAAGCAAACCTGTAGGACAACAATGTTCATATGATTCCATTAGTTAAGCCTCAGGGCAGCACAGTGAACGATTCATTCAGCCTTTGTCTGAGAATCCTTTATTATGATTATCTGTGTCGATTAGATAGAAATTTTGTCTCGACCTTGACCTGGGACCGGAAGAGGAGGGAGCTTCATCTCTGGCAGCGACGGCCTCTTGGCGTCCATCAGGAAATTGTTAAAGAACGCCACTTCCTTTTTCACCTCTTCAATTTTGTCCCCGTGTTTGTTCAGGATGTGTTTCCGTACAAATTCTGGTCCCTTGAAATTAATTTGAAATGCAGAAGGTCTTAGCATCACAATATGAATCCAGTAGCGAAACAGTGAACGACAATGCAGAAATGCAGCTAATGGACGTTGGAAAATCACATTACAACATCTCTAAGTGTTGTACAATCCTGAATCATTTGTTTTACGAGTCCTCACCTTAAATTTCTTGCCACTCAGAGGGCAGAGCCACTTGTCCTTTCCCAGCTCTTGAGTGTTGGCTGACACAAACTTCTCCACCTCCTCCTCAGGGTCCTTGCGTCCCATCTTCCCTGCCTCTTCCTCAGACAGGACTTCTTTTAAACTAAACAAAGGACTCAGCTTCTCCTCGATCATCTTCTGCCATTGTTGCACTGTTTAAAGTGACAGATGTGACGATGGTTATAAGAATGATTTACAGCCATAGTTTACAAAGAACCACAGATGTTCCATATACTTTTTTAGATAAACAGAAATTAGACAAAACTACATCAAAATACATTATCAAAAATCATATGTGCAAGTGTAACAAACAAACATTCACGTTTAACTAGAAGAGATAACAGGGTTAAAAGATGCTTTTAAAGTCCAGCACACAATGGAAATAAATATATATACATTTCTCTCATCCACTCCTCGATGTTACACAGCACAAACAAGACGCACTGACCTTCTCCTTGTGTGATGCGGTTTGGAGGGATGGGTCCTCGTACATGGATCATGCCACAGCGATTGGGCATTTCATCCTCACTGGGGTATTCACAGGTGTTGTAATAGTCGATTGAATGCACGATACGTAAATACAGGACAAGACGATCCAAAACCTGGAATAAGGGGGACAGCAAAAAAAAACAAAGAGTTTATTTACTAAACTAGCAGGTTTAAGAAAGCCATCTCAATGACAGACAGTACATCAAGGATAGAAATCACCAAATCATATCTTCTTTCAAATGAGGGCAGAGAATAAAGGGATGAAATACAAAACATTGTTTTAAAAGGGGATTGTGCAGTATCTGTACTTATAACTAACCTTGGCTAGTTTGTCATCCCTCTCCACAGTTGTCTCCGCAGGGTTTCCCTCCTTCACTGTGTCCTCAGCTTCCATCCCACTCCCAGAGCCCAGGAGCTCCTCCTCCTCAGCACTCACCTCTTCTATCAGGTAATCTGTGATGTTCTTCAAGATGGGGTTCTGAGCTGGCAACTTTTGAAATCACACACAACACATCAATGAATAAATCATATGATAGCGAGACCATCTGAGAACAACCTGTTTCAAATTGTACACACGCATGCAAATGCATGAACTTGGCGATCGGCGCTGTACCTCTGTGCTCTGCCTCTCTTCCTGGAACTTGTTGCTCCACAGGTCTCCTTTGTCGTCCAAGGCATGAATGAGCTTGGCAGCCAGCTTGATGTCATTGCGGAGCACCTGCTTGTGCTGAGTGATGCCATTAACGTTACGCACCCTCCGGGCCAAGTCCCTGTTCACCCCTGGTGCCAGTTCACAGTCTCGCAGCTGTGAGGGGTAGAGAGTAAAACAGGGTTTTAATGGCCTCAGCTGCCATTTAGGAGATTATACAAGTAATAAAAACAGATGCAAAGGACCATCCAAGGTTCCCCCAAGTCCAACATGTTCAGATGAGTTTGGATGTTTTTCAGCTCGTGACAAGAACAGTGACCATATTATAATAAAATTAAACACAGGAGAAATACAAAATGAGTGTAAAGCCATGCATCTTGTCTGAAAACAGAGTCTAATGCCAGCAACACATTATGCAGTACACTTGGACTGCACCTAACGACTATTTTGATGATTGATTCATCATGATTCATTGTTTAAATCTATGAAATGTGTTACACATTCTTTGCTACATATAACAATCGCTGTAAACAGGAGTGGCAATAGACTGAGACTGGCACACTTACTCGAATATTCTGAAGGTTCCAGCAAACTTCTTTGATGTTGACGCTGCGGTCAAACGTCACCCAGCAACGTCTGAAAAACCTGCAGCAGCACAGTGTTCATTACAATGTGAATCCAACAAACATTTTCAGAGTGAACGTTTTTGGTTTTTTTATACTAACCTGCGCTCTGGATGGGGGTCAGACAAGCAAACACGCAGGAAGCCAGGGTATCTCCGGCAAAGCTGAGAAAGAAAAACAGATAAGGAAGCTGAGTTTAAGCAAAGATACAAATGAATCAGAGGCCTCAGTGAGTCTACATCTGCTGGTCCATTTACACTGCCATGTGTGCTCAACTTACAGCAATAATCTCCGCCTTGGAAATGGTAGGAGCGATGCTCCGCATGAACAGAGAGCAGGTCCGGTGGAGAGGCCGCGGCCTGGGGGAGTCGTCTTTGGGCTTCTTTTCTTCTTTCTTTTCCTCTTCAACATTCTCCTTTGGCTTCTCGTCTTCATCATTAGAAGAAAGAGAGATCAGAGTGGAGGGAACAACTCTTTCAGTTATCAATACTGGGAACATTATTTTCGTCTTTTTGATCATAAAAACCAGATGCTATGACTGAGATTCCATACCTTCGCCTTCCTCTTCCTCCTCATCCTTGTCTTCCTCTTCTTCCTTCTTCACAGGCTTATCAGAGCAGTTGGAATTTGAGTCTGAATCGGAGTCAGAGTCGCTCTCCGAGGCGCTGCCTTCATCGTCGCTGTCTCCGCTGCGCTTCCTCTTTCTTCTCGGCTAATAAACGAGAACAATGAGGGCTGTTTGGATCGTTTCTGTCTCTCGTTGGCAAATCATTTAAATAATGAAAGCAACACTTACTTTCTTGGGTTCAGGCATTTCTTCTTTGGCAGCCTCTTTCTCTGCCTCCTCTTTCACAACCTCCCCTTCAGTCGCAGCCGCTCTCTCTGCGTTGGCAGCGTCGCTCTCCTCCTGTGGCACAGTTTACTTTCATCAACACGGCACTGCGAAATCTCTAATAAACACTGACAGACAAGAAAACATACCTTCTCATTCTTGTCTTTCTCCACTGAAGGTTTGCGGTCACCGTCCAAGGCTTTGAGCTCTTCCCTCTTGGGAGGTTCAGCGCCTCCTGAAACAGATGCAGACTTCTCCCTGTCTTCCTCCTCTTCAGACGGTAGGTCCAAGATACGGAGATCATGATCCGTCCCTCCCTCCATCTTGATCACAGCTGGGGGCAAGCAAAAGGGAATATGGTTCAAGCTACAGCTGATGACAGTGTCTTTTCTTTGGGTACTAACCACTGTAAATAAATAAATAAATCCCCTTATCATCATTACTCTTTAAATTGTTTTTGAGGCCTCACCTGCATCCAGAACCTTGATGATCGCTGGTGTCTGTTCAATGTCCAGGGAGACATTATCAAACCAGCTGTTCTCCATCAGGAACATGAAGACATTCAGACGGTTGTGCAGGGCACCCTGGGCCTCTGCCTTTAGTCGGCTGGCCTCGTCTGGGTGATACTTGGACCTGAACCTGTTTCCAGAATTGGGGTCCACAAAAAAGTGGGCAGGGAATGACGGGGGCAGGGATGAACGGGATGTAAAAGTTAGAGAACAAATACGTATCACATGTTTATGTTGAAACTGTGGGGTCATACAATGGCGCCAAGAAATGTGATTTAATTGCACATTACAATTTAACATATTTAAAACAAAATATTTTTTGATCTTGATGGATGAGTTGCTTGTTGGTAAACGTTAAAAATGCCAAATTAAGTCAGTGGAATTAACGTATCTATACAGACATTTATAATTCAGATTGTGATTTCTGTGTTGTGGATAGCTTGGTCCTTGTGTTAGTGTGTGCGTGTTCTCATTCTGTGATTACTGTAGCCAATTACTGCACATTATTAAAAAAGTTTGAGGTCAACTCACCAAAAAAAGAAAAAAACACAACAGAGAGATTATAAAATTAAGCATTCACATATTCAGAATTTCACATTAGAAATGTTGATCATTGAGTGGACTACAGTTACCTTTTGTTCTGCCAGTTTATTAACAAATAAATACAGAGAGGGGGGGGTCTCTTCTGTGAAAGTGCGCTCCACTTCACCCCAATGGTGTGTCTGTATACACACAAATTCGGTTTTGGGATTGGATTTGATCCGAATATAAAAAGAAAATCGTGTAGAAAAAGCATAAAACAAGAAAAAAAAAATCTCCGCGCGCAGACGACTGCTTGACTGTCTATCTAAGCTCCCTGATACTGTGTCTCTAAGAGCAACTGCATTGTGCGCAGTGCATGCCCTTGCTGTCTAAAACCGATTGTTGCTGATGAGCTCCACTTTTTCTCATCTTCGATAAAAGCGTTGTCAACGTAGTAGTGGGAGTGAAGGAGGGAAAAAATTGGTTATGGCAAAACATAACAATTTTGCATGATACCTGTGAAATAAGTGTAATAAACATTAGCAGGCATTATATAACTGTGAATCTTGGAAAGGTTAAAATGCCAAAAAGGAAAAAGAAAATCAACCCAAACAGTAAGTTTGACATTTTGCCAAATCTACATGAAACTAAACAAAAAACATTGAATCTGTCTGTTCTGCAATTGTGAATAGAATTTAAAGACAAATGCTTTTACTGATTTACTGAACATTATAGAGAAGACAGGGTTTATTAACACCTGTCCCTCTGCCCAACACATTTATAATCAAACAAAACAATCTAAATGCAAACTAAGGTTGCATTTGGGTTGATTTTCTTGTTTAATAAACTTAAACTACTGTAACAAAAATAATGAATAACAAACTCTGATTGTGGGCCTGGTTCTATGGGAGGAACTGCCCGTGGGATATTTGGCAAGAAATTGAATATGTTGTCTTAAATTATGTTATATAGCAATAAAAAAAAATGACTAACTTACTGCCCCATGAAACACCCACCATAGGACCAGACCCAACCTATTAGATTGTTATTAAAAAAAGCAACTGTAACTAAAATAATAATGATAAAGAAATTAGAGCCAAAGCCTGATAACAATCACAGATTAAATGACTATTCTAGTTCAATGAACAGAATGACTATAGTGCAACTACAATAAAAACTACTAATATTCATGATTAGGGCTTCTGCGATAAAGGCAACTGAGATCGTACCACTCTTCATCTTTATGAGCCAAAAAGAAGTCCTGCATCTGCTGTCGGCGGAAGTCGATCTTGTACTCATTGTAGCGTTTCACCGCCTCAGTCTCATCCACAGAATCATCCAAAGACAGCAGGAACTCCTTAAAGGTCTTCATTATGGGAGGGGGTGGACCCAAGTCCATGTCATGGATGTTGCCGAGCCTAACGGAAGAAAGATGAGTTGGATGGAGTTTAAGAAGGGGCTACATAACTAGTATCTTTTAAAATCCTTCAAAATGTAACACTCTTTCAACCCTGATTCCATCTCTCACCTTGCCTGAATGGGGATGCCATGATGAGGCTGCATGAGATGCATGTCAGGATGGCCCCAGTGCTGCGGAGGGCCATAGCTGGGCCCTCCTCCACCACCATAACCCAAGTCATATCCTCCACGGTAAGGGTCTCCGCCATGGTCATCCCTGCCAGGACAGACAATATTGAGCAACAGCAGACACCAGCTGCGAAGATCTCATATTAGTGTTGCTTCTGATCTCACCAGTCTCTTCTCATGCGCTTCTGTTGGGGACTCATGTCATGCCTTGGCGGGGTGAATCTCTCCCTACGACCTCTGTCATAATCCCGGTACTCTCCACGGTTTCGCCGTTCCCTGCCCCTGTCCCACTCCCTGGATAAGTGATCATAGGAAACAACATGAAATAGGAAAGGAACACTCAAATAAAACAAACACTGATCTCCAGAAAACCAAAGAGCCACCATTTAGTTGGATAGGAGGTGGCTAAATGGGGTTTTAACTGAATCCTCTTTGTGTCTTTTGTTTTACCTGTCGTTCCAGTCATCTCTGCGTCTGTCTTCTCTCTCTCTTGAACGGTCATAGTCACTTCTCTCCCGTCTGAATTTGTCCCTTCTCCTGCGATCGTACTCGTCATCACTGTCTCCCATCTTCATAACGAAAATAAAACAAAAACTTTTAGGTCACGATGTGTGCCTGCCTCTGAGTCCAGTCATTGTGCAACTAACTTGTGCCAGGCTAAACTTGCTGATTTCACTGACATAACATTGGTCTACGTGGAGGCTGCTTGAGGACACGCAAGCACACAACAGGAAGAAATTACATGGCTAAAATGGTGCTTTAATGGACTCTTGTGCCTCTTGATCAGATAATTCAAACGCTTGAGGGGAGGGGAGAAGAACAGAAGAGGATAAAAGAGTACTGACGTAAAATGCAAGATAAATTCGGCTAGCGCAGACTGTGGCGAGGTAGCTAGGTCAAGCACTGATAGCGTAGGACCTCTAAATTCAAATTACCAAATAACCTGAGATCAAAATGTAGCATTATAAAATGTTAATGTGTGGCTTCTCAAGTCGAAACAAAGGGCACACGTTGTTGTTGTGGTGTGAGTTATCTTGCCAGTGCTAGCTAGCGCTTAGCTAAGAGGCTAGCTACATTAGCAAGCAAGGAAATAAACGATCAAATCCCACGTATGCAGGTGGCCATTCGTTTTCTACAGAAAAACACGATAGTTTTCTTTCTAGCTGAACGACCAACGATACTGTATTTTACAACCCAGCACTATGATACCTTAGTGATTAACTAGTGGCTTGGGAGATGTTCTCCTCCTCGCTTCCTCCGCCTTCCGCTCCCCTGTCTTCTTCTTGGTGTGTTACGCGGCGGTAGGCAAACAACAAAAATGGCGCATTACCGCCACCAATCGGTCTGAGGCGGAAGTGCGGGTCACAATTCCCCCAGTGTTGCCCTCTGCCTTCCACAAACTGTCTGCCAAATAAAACCCAAGACTTAATCAGCAATTAAGATACTGAAGCTAAAGCAACCTTGATTTAGATTTGTTTTTTTCAATTTACATTTTAACTTATTTAGACAAAGATCTTGCAGCAGCCTGTGTAATACATTGACCTGCAGCAACATGTGGTTATTAAGGGATCACTTTTCATGAAAATTGTTAATAAATGGTCTTGACAGTGATTTTAAAAAAAAACTCTACTAGGATAATGAAGCCAGAATACAATATTTAAATATGACATTTCAATTTTAATGTTTTTGCAATTTAATATCATTTAAAAATAGCATATTTTATTAAAAATTTAGCTTTTTAAAAATCAAGTCATTGCTCATTTAAAGCGTTATTATTGGTCCATACTGGCCCTTCTTCAAGTGCTATGAATGAAGATTATATGAGGCTTCAGCAGTCTGAGTTAGACAAATGATGTGGGTACTCTCCGGAAAACTATCATCATAATCATATTTTCCTTTACTATCCTTTCAAGTTATTTTTAGTATTAAAATCCCTCTTTGTATTTCTCCAGACAGTGTTTCTTTGCTGAGCTGGTGCTGCAACAGAAAGACCTAATATTGTACCAAAAACACTATCTTTGGAGGTTGATTTGTGAAAAAAAGCTATTTATTGATGACATTTGTGATAATCTAATATTAACCTAATATTGCCTTAAAAAACAGGTTTTAATTGTATAAAATGTATTAAAAACAACCAATTAAGGTCATTAAGGCTATTTTGAACGCCTTGTTTTAAGTGTGTACACAGCATTCATATCTCCCAAATTACTTGTTAACAGCAGATGAGAGGAAAATAAAGTAAATAAAGTCACAGCGACAGGGTTTGATATTCCAACAATATTTTTAATAGATATATAAGCGCTTGTACTATTTCATTTTACTTTCATCACCCAATTAAAATCTAGGCATGTCCTATTTTTGAGCTTTTCTTTGTCCTTCCTCTGAACCTTAACTGGTGTGTCAAATAGTCCTGGACCACACGTGGCCAAACTTTAGTAGTCTGTGTTTCATCCTCAATGATAAATGCAGATTCCACTTGTTGTTGGAGGGAACGACCATCCCGGGATCCAAATGCAAAGTCTCCTCCGGGTCCCCCGTCGGCTGCCAAAGGACTGGAGAAGAGGTGCCGAGGGTAGAAACTATGTGGGAAACCCTATGAACATGCAAACAAATTAATATCTATAATTACTATTTATTATGAATGGTGATGAAAATCCTCCTTAATCTGTGTATTATTATCATTGTAGGAGGTGATTTGATTTGATTTTTTTTAAAAAAAACATCATGACTCCTCCATAAATATGCTTTGAGACCAGTTACATTTCAAATGTTTGTAAGACAAAGAAAGAAAGAAAGAAAGAAAGAACAAGAAAAAATGTTGACAAATATGGAAAATGTGTTGTTATGGTAGATAATAATAAATCACAATGATTTATTTTTTCAGTGATGAAGGTAGAAAAATGAAAAATAAACTGATAAGAAAAGAAGATTGTACCGTACCTCGTCGTGGTCTTGACGAGTATCTCTTGAATCCAGCAGCATAAATAAAGACAAAGTCAAGAACAGCAAGAAAGACGATCTCAGCACAGAGGAGCTGAGGGACGGTGATACTGACATCTTCTCTCAGAACTGCATTGGTCACTATCCCAGAGAAATTTCAAGCTCAAGCTGGAGTTTCCTTATGAAAACAATTTTTTTACAGGTGCCATTATATGTATATCTCAGCTTGCATGGAACAAACTAGCCAATGATAGTCCCTCACACGCCATAATCCAGATAATGGTAAGCCTAAGTAAAGCTACCCTCTATTTAGTTAGTTCAAAGAGGTTATTTCAGCTTGAATATGAATTGTCTTTTCTTCCAAGCAGCAGGTTTTGTGATTAAAGGCACAAGTAATGGAGAAACTGAAAAGACACGGAGCTCGTTAGGAACGCTTGAAAGGAAGTCATCGTCTGCAGGAAGTCTTAATGAATCAACATCAGACCTAAAGGCAGGACGCTGTTTAAAGGCCTTCTCAGTTGAACAGGAAAAATGGATTAATTAGTGATATATAATGAATACATACATACATAAGGGTTTTTTGTCCATTGATCTAAAGGGCCTACATGTAAAAGAAGTCTCACTCCCAATTAGTTTTTTGTGTTTATACGAATAGGACCTTTTTTTCGCGTTTCAGACTGGTAAAACAGAAAACTCATTAAATGGGGAAAACAATGACTATACCATACTATAAATTATAAATGCTGCCATTGTACCAGTTACATTTAAATGCTACAAGTAGATACCACCACCGATTTTCCAATGGCGTATTCACTGATGAAAACAAAGGGCTAAACTCAGCAGGGTGGCCCTGTTTTCTGCCTAATTAGTTACTCATGCCAATAGGATTAAAGACCATGCGTTAATTCCCACACCTTCTTACGTGAGACATGCTTTTACAGAAGCTAAATCCATTCGCTTTTTTTTTTTTTTAAATAGAAGCACCTGTAACCTGTTAAGGCTCAGCACACTGTGGGCAGAAGGTGAAGGAGGAAGTGAAACGACATCTGAAAACTTCAGATGAGTCTTTAATCCTCTTCATGGCAAACTTTCAAAACATCACGGCCCGTTGACTCATCAGCTCACACACTTTACTGTGGGATTGATGGAGGCGTTTAAGATGCAGTTGATTCTGTTATAGAATGAACAAAATGCAATGGGTTTAAAGGGTAACTCCACCAATTATTGTGTGTTAATAGGTCTCGGGAAGTTAGGAGTGGTAAAATTGGTGGAGTTACCCTTTAAGAATTTATACAGGCAAGTTTTCAGGGGGTAAACAAAATCCTTTGATTAAAAAAAAAGATATTTAATAATTGTATTAGTAATTTCTATGAACAATTCTGCTATTTCATCAACATTCTGTATAATAATCATTTGATATTAATTTAAGCTTTGATATGTATCTATACATATTAAAAAAAATAACAGATCATATGCCAATACTTTCTTTAGATTGGCTTATTGTATACAGGCCATTGTGAGGAAGTGTCTGTCTTAATCTAAACAAAAAAAAGTGGCACCACAGTCCCGTTTCAGTATCATTTAATCTTCCACAAATCACACATTAAATGCATCTTTCCACAGACTGTGTTGAGACATCCTAAGGATTCCCAAACCTGCTTTATACATGGAAATTACACTTGACACTGTACATTTATTTTAGTATTTAGTATTTAAATGTGATAAACTAGGCACATTCTAAAAGAAGGAGGGAAAAGAATCAATGAATCTGGGGATTATATTTTTTCCATTCATTTCAGTTAACAGTCTCTAAAATCGAGACATAGAGAGCAAAAAACAAAAAAAGGTACAGTACAAAAAGACATTTGAAGCATACTGTAAATAGGAAAACAGCTGTGCTATTTTACAAGACAGACTATTGCCAACAAGTCCCAATCAGACCTTGATAGTGTGGAGTCTTTTCATCGATCATCAGTCAGATATAAAGATGGAATGTATTGATTTCAGTCCTACTGCCCTCCTCTCCAAATCTTCAGACAAACAAGACATGTATTGTTTCTTTCCTCTGTTATCATACGTAGTTATGGTGTTTGGGGGGGGATAAGTTTGGTCCCCTCTCTGATGTGGTACAGATATGGGTTTATAATCGAGGTTATACAGTAGGACGTATTATTTCCATCGATGAAGCAATTTTTTAAAACATCTGGAACACTTGTTTTTGTTATAGAGGACAGTGACTTTAAAGTTCCACACCTCGTAAGATTATAAGCTATACATTAAAAACAAAAATTCCAGTTTTGAATTTCATGATAAAGGTAAAAACTGTGCATTTATTTATGTGGAGCAGTGAAACAGTTTGGCTAAGACAACTTTTTTTAAGTTTTCTATTTTTACTGCTCTTTATACAAATCAACAGCATGGACCTCGCAAAGGTCATCTTATAAAGTAGAGAAACAATCTTGTTCCTCAGCCGTCGAGCAAAAGGTGCAAATCAAGCAATGTGTTGGCTGGCTATCTGTATCATCACTAGCACTAAACATGTGGAAACACAGGCGTTCTCTTTCTTGTTCGTCAAAACAAATCTGGAGCACAGTTTCAGACATGGAACTAGATCAGCAGTTTCATCTACAGCTAGACAAGAGGAAAACAAAAGGAGTGTGAATCCTGTCCCTTCAATTTCCCACATTTAATTTAACATACACATGTACATAAAGGCCAGTGTAAGGCCAATGTAAGGCAATGCTCTTTTATTCCTAAAAACAACATGTTGTCATTCTGTTGTGTATAAAAATGGAAAAAAAACGCCTATTAAATATTCATAAACCTATATTTTTACTGATTTAAAAAATGGTATAACAATTCATAAAACCAAAACCCATAATAATTTTGCTATGTTATTCACTTTCAATACCGACTGACCTTTACTTAGTTGCTATGAACCTGAGTTTGTTCAACTTGACAAACTGGATAAAGCTAAAAATATATTTCTTAAACTGACCACACAGTATTTTTTGATAACAATGTGAAAGCAGCAGAAATGTATAACATCTTTGCGATATTCTATGATAGCGTTATTAACTGTGGATTTGAGAACAATCTGATATTTCAAAGAACTGAAATATAGCTATTAAAAAATGTGAAAAGAGAGCCAGGGGGGATTTAAAAAAATAAAATGAAGACAAGCATTTCCTCTCGACTTGCACATCGTTGTTAGGGAACGAGTCGAAGCTGGGAAAAAGCACTGTCAGATGTAAAACAATTATCATAAAGACAACAGAGAGTCTTCAGACTGCACTAACCTTACTTAAAACCTCACATGGACAACCTAGAAGATCCACTTTTTCTGCGAGCACAGAATTTGTTCTGTTTTAGCAACACAGGCTTCATCTACTAGCCACACTCTTACTCTACAGCACATCATGTTACTGAGATATTTAAGTGGCCCATTTATTGTGTGCAGCACTAGTGGTTAGGTCAAGTTATGAATTAAAACATGCATTAAAAAAAGAGGTCCAAGGACAAATATTGGAGTGAATGTGTGTAGAAGTCATTCACAATGTTGGATTTTGGTAAAAACTGATCAATGCATGTGCTGCATGTGCTTTGACACCAACAAGTAGACCTCCTCTGGTTACTGGGTAAAAGATTCTGTTACTATAAATGTCTAGCTAACCACAAATCTGAGTTTATCAGTGTGATAACAGTACGTCCGATGACAAAGACCCTTTTAAGTAAAACTTTGTAATCTCTTTCCAGTCATCAGACCTCCACTCTATCCCTACCAATGAGCTGAGCAGTGTCGTCGTCGGTGTGGTGCCTGTCCTCTCCTGCATCATCGCTTTCTGAGTCTGTGTCCTCCATGGGGGAGTGGTAGCCCTCAAAGCCCAGGATGGGCGAGTCGCAGTGTGCAGGGGAGGCGAGGCACTGGGCAGTGGTGGTGGTGGTGGCTGAATAGGCCCCTGGACTTCCTATGGGGGACCCCGGGTTGGAGGGCCGGAGCAGAGGAGTGCGTTCTGAGTCTGCTTCGCCCTCTGTCCCTTCTTCCTCCCCACGACCTCCGGATTCGTCCTCAGACTCGGACTCGGAGTGCTCCGTGTTGTTCCGGGTGACGCGCTGTTTGCACACAGGACACGTCTTCTTGGTCAGTGTGAGCCACGGGTCTACACACTTGCAGTGGTAGGCTGAAATCAGAAAATAAGAATTTAGAGGGGTTTTGTTTGTTATGTAGAGTGAATAAACAAATATCAAACATTTACGGATTTGGTTATTGGAAGGGCCTCACATGATCTTTAAATTCAGCCTCAAGCTAAAGTACACAGTTGAAAAGCTTGTTGCTGAATGTGTGGTGAAGTATTTTTCAAATGAGCCCTAACATGCAAATCTGATAACAGCATTTAAACATTTACCATGTGAACAAGGTAGAACTCGCAGCTTGTCTCCCTCTTCATACTCATCCAGGCAGATTGCACACACATCATAGTGATCCCCTGAAATAAAGGAGAAAAGATATCATTTTAAACCATTCAAAATTAAGAGAACCATTATAAACGTAATTATTATAACAAAGTAGTACAGTTCAGTAAAAAGGATACAATATTTTTACCTTTACGGAACCGGTGTGTTGGAATCCGCTTCAGTTGCTCCTTAGACAATCGATTTTTCCTCATCCTCTTCCTGTACTGTACGCATCGAATAATCTGAGCAATACAAAAAGACAATGTTACTGACGGCATCAGAATTACATTCACACTCAACATGGTTGAATAGGCCCTGGACCCCAGGGAAGTAAGTTAGAAGCTGATTCAGGGCTTAAATTCAAAAGTATGTGTCTAGTGAGTAAATTTAACATGTAAAGGGGAATATTAGCAGCCTCTAGCCTTTTCTGAAATACCATTAGGATATTATTTTACAAGGTAAAGAGGCATATTCAAGGCTATTGCCTCTGCTACCTTTGGGCCAGGCAGTCTGAAGTCTTGAACAGCCTGTTCAAGTTAGACTGTTGCACCGCTGGTCCACCTTTTCTTTATAAAAAGGTACAAAGGCAGGATGGGCATTGTTGTTCCACCTCCAAGTTGACAGTGGAGGTAGTAACGGTTCTGAATCAACGTCAGAGTTGAGGTGTGATGTTTGGATGAGGTGTAATGTGCAGGACCCACAACAGGGCCATTTAAAAAGCAGCTAGCGGCAGTTAGCAGCTAAGTCAAGAAGAACACCAGCGTGCAAACAGGGGACACGTTACAAGGTCAGTGAGCCTTTTACCCTCTCAGCAGAGGACCAGATCAACCACCATATAACAGGGAGAGTAGGTCATCGTTATTGATTAGAAAGCCTATACATACACATCATGTGTTACGAATGTGTTATGAACGTCATGCCTCTTGTGCTTGCCAACACTTGCACGCTGTTTTATATCACGGACCGGAATAAACACAAAGCCAGCACAAATAAGGGTAAACCTTTTTCCATGGTAACAGGATGCTAATCGTCCTTCGCAGAGCCAGAGGTACTTTGTATCATTCATTAATGAAGATCTAGGTTAAAGAATTTCTCAGTGAGTAGTACTAACACTGATGTTTATTGCTTTTCCTCGTTAGCTAACGCTCAGCGCCCCTGGTACTTATACTTGCTTCCCCAAAAACCTCCCCAGGAAACTCATGGAGGAAAGAAATGATTGCTAAACTTCCCTTTCAATTCCAACAAGCGTAAACGTATTTTATTTTTTTAAAGGTGGGTATATTAAAGTTGGGCAACATTCAGCGTAATAAAACTCCCAAGGAGGAACTGCATCATGTGCATACTTACCAGAACGACACACATGACAATAATGATCATTCCGACAACTCCAGTGAAGGGGATAAGGTAGTACGAGAGTGGAAAAGCAAACTCCGGCTTGAGGATCACATAAGCCCTGCAGGCCAAGAAGACAAACAGTGAAATAGTCAATATGTATTAGTCCATGCAAATCGAATGCTGACTGTTAAAGGTGGGTTTGGTCTTGATTACTGTTCAGTTTGAAAAGTTTTTCAGAAATCAAACTTTTAAAAAATGGCAAAATGTTTCACTCACCCTTGTTCTGGAATTATGAACTTCCTGAGAATTTGGGAGGCGTAGTAGCTGGTGAATACTGAGGGGATCTCAATCTCATCAGCAATAGTTTCTGGAAAATAAAGGGTCAACAACAACAAGATTTTAATTTAAGGTATTTGAGTAAGATTGTATGAATATGTATTGTTTGAAGTGGTGCACATAAAAAAAAAAGAAGAATTACCGTTGCTGTAGTTCATATTGAGCAGAGTGTCTGCATACATGTTGTGAACTATTGCAGCACTGAATCCAGCTTGCTGTGCGTGCAACACCTGAAAAACAGTTCCTCACGTTAGACCAGTTTGCCTCACAGACACAACAACATACGCAATATCAGTCAGACATTACTGACCTTTAAATCAAAATTGCAGTCATAGCGTCGGATGAGAGCGATGAATTTGGTGGTGTTGGCATCGTAAGATGGTGGCAACGGAGGAGGAGGGTCCATTGTTGTACAACCATTAAGTGGACGGGACACCACCAAAACTCCCTTTCACACACACAAACATAAAACATCATTATAAAGCATTTAGACTGGTATTTTTCTGTATGCACTGCATCCTCCATTTATCTCACCATTAGTCCATCCTTTGGAAGTGGGGCGCCAAACAAGGCTGGCAGGTCCTCAAATAACATGGAGGTCATATTGCTATAATGCTGCCAATACAAAACATACATTAGGACTGACATAATCTCTCAGAAGAATCATATTACAGCTGAAGTTTTCAAAGTACGTGATCGAATGCTCCAAGGTTACTTACAGCATAGATATAGGCATGTGTGGGTGAGGGAAGCAGTACGCTGCAATATAACACTATAAGGACACTCCATCGAGCTCCCACGCACCACACACCAGTGTGAACCATCCTCAGTCACTTACAGTTGCACTAAACTGTGGAAAAGACAAGACAGAAGCACATAACAATCAAGACGGAGTAGTCAGATTTTAGTCGGTTGCAGCCTTGCATTAGCATACTAATGCTAAACAGACAATTCAGGTGTGAAGACTGTGTAAATGTGAACATGAATATGCAAATAAAGGGCTGCAAACAGGCTGGTCGGCATGTACTGACGAGAAAACCTATGCAAAGTAGTTTTAGGAGTGATTGTTATTCTGTTACACTGTGAGAATGTAAATGGCCTCTCAAGACAAGGTTTTTACAAACAACAGGGGATAATAAAGCATAAAACAATTAATGCATCGTATTGACATTTGACTGTAGTCACCACATATTTGCTTTTAGAAATTTTGTGCAAAGTATCCCTCTAATGTTGTTATCTAAACATGGTTAAAAATACCCCTTAAATGTTTTTCAAGTCTTTAATCGATCACCTGGTCTGCAAATCCTTGTATTTCTTTAGCTGGATTTGGTTTGCTTACTTTGTTATTTTATTGTTGTTGTTGTTGTTACCAATATTTCTACAATGATATCCTCTTTACATATTGATGTTGCTACATTTATGTTGAGTTCAACTCAAACAAACCAAAAAGAGCTGCAGCCAATACACATGTGTATGTCCAGCAAGGTCTTCAGCTCTGTTTGTCTGGATTACTTTTCTGTTGTTGTCATTTTTCTACTTTCAACAATCAGGAAACATTTTCCCACATAAAGCATACAGGATTTTGCTGCCATTCTTCTTGTTCAAAATGAAAACAACTTCCAAGCGCATTGTATTTATTAGCCTTATTCCAGCAGCAGTGTGAGGAAAGTGTTAACAAAAAACCTCCATTCACATTCCAGTGCATCTCATGCTTTGCAGGGGTATTTACAGGTTTTACTACAAGACCTGACTACAACCCTGTTGGCCATTTTGCTTACAAATACAGGCAAACGAATGTGCAATTAAAGTTGATAAGATAATTCAGTTCAGCAATCGAGCATTACTCTCCTCCCATGTAAAGAGGTCTCAGGAGCACCAGGGGTCTAAACTGAGAGTCTGCTATTACATTGACTTAAAACATCAATTAAAAATGTGTTATATGATGTGATAAAAAAAAAAAAATGTCTTACCCCAGATCTGGTTAACGCTGCAGTTTTTGTTTGTCCAAGTAACTAACTTATTTATGTAACGTTACATATAATCAGGGTTAAGAAGCTCACTGCATTAGGACGACATGAGGTAAAATAAGCGCAGCGCTCAGGTTCTTTGTGCTTGGAGGCAAGATGTTATCACAACAATGAAGGACAAGTTCACATGCCACGAGGACTGTAACTTACTTTATGGCATTGCTTATCAAGTCGTTCCACGAACTCTGCTTCCTGTTTTTACTATGTCCCGATCACTAGCCTTTCTAGGCCAGGTCACCCTTGTGAAAGAGCTCTTGATCTCAATGGGTTCTTTATCTGGTTAAATAAAGGTTATAATATAATAATAAAAAACTATCATAGACACACGGATTTTAAGCGGCCCACAGAAAGTTAGCGGACAACGAATCTGTTTAGGGATGTGTTGCTTCTGTCTCAATGCTAAACCCGGTAAATATGTAGCTAAAGCTGTTTCCACACCACATCCCGAGGAACATTACTAAGCTAGCTAGCGATATTACCTCTATTCCCGACAGGCGATTAAGTAGTTAGATAACTTACATTAAAGTACCCTGACTAGCTGGACTGCCATCCGTATTTTACTAAATTATTTACAACCTCCGACTGTATTCTGTGTGAGAGAAAAAACATAACGAAAGCATATCACAAGTCATCGGGGCAATGTTATTGTGTGTTGTTAGCTAGCTACATACCGTAGTACGTGCTAAAATAGGCACCTCGAAGGTTTGTAATCTTATCGACGATTCTCACGCGTGTCATTTCAGTTTCTCACATGTCGCCTTTTCTTTTCTTCGTAGCGAGATTCATTCAACATCTCGCTATGTTCTCGACAATCCTTTAAATGCACCACAAAACGACGAAAACAGGAAGGATTAACGTCAGCTAAGCTAGCTGACGTTTAGCTACTGTTAGCAGATGTTACGTACCAGTTAAGCAGCCTCAGTGACAGATTCCTATACGTCTTCTTTGTGGTCCGTTTACATCATATTATACACGGTTAGTAGTGTGTAAGCAATGAATGTGTTTTTCCAGTAAAGGACACACTTTTCCTGTATGCTGGGCTTCCAAAAGTTGCGCTAGTTCGCTGCTAGGTTTGTTTGTTATTGCTTCTTGCTCTCTGGTTCTTCTTGCTGTTGTGGTGGAGGATTGACTCACCAGCATCGTGACCCACAGCGCCACCAGCGAGCAAAAGGAGGTACTGCAAGGAACAAAATGTCCTGACCTGCAGGCCTCATGATCTCCACGCAAATCCATGCGCATTGCAAGCTCTTGGCTTCCCTTTGCTCACCTGTGGTTTACTTAAATCTGAAATGGCAAACCTAAGAGACACAAATTAACTTTTAAAATTGTGTAATTGTGTTATCTTGTAGAGTATGTCTGAAAAAGAGAATGCAGATGATTAGGATTGCCATCTGCATTTCATAGAAACAGAAGGTGGCAGGCACAGACCGGTTTCCCTGCATTCAGAGACCCAGATTACAATCAGTCAGTTCCCTAGAGGGGCATCCAAAGGTCTCGTGGATGAAGTTCCTGTTATTCATGCATGACAGTTGCAAAAGATAGGCCTCCTGCTCACAATCATTTAGAGGGCAACATTGCTGTCTGGAAAGACAGAGAACGCACAGTCATCAGGCCACAACTTCATCAACACTGCCCTCAAGTGGTAGTTTCACTGTACTCTCACACCATTTCCTGTCATTAGACTGTCTGTCTGATTTCAACAAATGACAACTAAGGTACAAATGAAAAAAATATTATATCAAATTGTGTAGTGGCGCTAGTCTATCAACATATAGCAGTTGTAGTGTCAAGATAGTGAACAATTTATGAAACCATTTGTGCCAGTGCTTCTTATCATTTTAATAGTAGTAGCAGTAAGAGAGTCATCAAGAAGATGGTCAGGTGATGGAGATGAAGGGCAATGACATTACTGAGTAAAGCGAATAAAACTAGAGGATGCTGATGTTTTTTTTTTCTTCCTGTGATGCGACCACACACTGATCTCTCTTGTCATGAAGGTCAGATAGCCGGTGGAGTTATCACTCTACTGCCAATGTCAAAGACCAACCCTCACTGCAGGGCGTCTGTGATGTCCGCTGCTGCAGTTATTGTTTCATGAGCAATACAAAATCTGCGTGGACCTGTAGCCTTTCGTTTAAGAGACAAAGGCGCTTCACAAAGAGAATAGACCACCCACATGTTTGCTGTTGACCTGTCGTATCTATATTGGCCTATGAATAAAGTCTCATAAACATGATTAAATGTTTTAGGGCACCGAGGTTGCAATAGCCATTATATCCTGGAACACAAAACTGTATAGGATGGATCATACGACAGTGACAAGTTTCCGGGTCAATGTTTTTTCCTGCTCTCAAACTTCCCATCAAGGAACCACCTGTATTTTGGAATGATTATGACTTCATCAGAGAGTCAGAACATTGTAACAGTAGCTGCAGTAGGCTCCCAGAGCTGGATATACACACCCTGAACCCACAGCATCTCTCTGCACCGTCACATGAACACGTCTAATTGATGGAAGGAGGATTATGTAAACGCAATGAAAATGAATGTAACACCTGGATTTGATGTCAAGCAATTAATTCTCCAGCATACAGTGAGATATGGTGCACACTGCCTAACGAATCAAAAGGAGGATTAAAGGATCTAAAGGTGAAGATCTCCACCATGTATGCTGCACATAACAGTGTTGTTTTTATTATGAATATGGATTTAATGAATGACATAAAACTGATGTGATTACTTAAAAAAAATAGAAATGTAATCTCAACTTTTTCTTCTTCTCTTGTCGGCATTTCTGTAGCGGTCTGCTGCAGCCGTCTGACCCAATATGACTCAACATACAGCTCACACTGTCTAGATGGTTTCGGTTGCTCTAAGGTTGGCTCTTTTGAAGAAGCAGTTACAATATCTTATGATGCACAGCAACATCATAACTGGGCTATAAATTAAGTTTGAGAGAAGCGATAAACATTGGTCTTTTAATATCGCTCCGTTTTCAATAAAGCTGTGTCCCTCATGTTTGTTATTTGCTGATCTAATGGAGGCAAAATGGACATTAGGTTATAAAAACAGAAAAGAGTCAAGCCGGCCCTCCTTTTGTGTTGTTGTTCTTACTCATTTGCATTTTCTGAGAAACCCAAAATTTAGTTATGATATAAGACACAGTCACATAGTAAGTAGCACTGGCAGATATTATTTTACTCATTATAAGCATATGCATTGTTTTGTTTTTTTGCTTACTTTTGTACTTGCATTTGTAACAAAAAAGGCTCTTATGAGCATCAGGGACTGTACACTTTGTGGCATGCAGCGCCCACATATATACAGCTCCAGAGCAGACAAACAAAATCCATATGCTTCTTCTTCACCTTATGATTTTTTACATTTTTAATGCAAAAATCTTAAACCAGAGATGCAAAATGTGCCCATTCTAAAGTTACAGCTCGGAGCAATGGAACATAAGTTTATTTCAAGGTGAATATTCAGAGTGAACTTAACTTAAGTCAGTCTGAAGGGGCTCTGTGGAAGCCAGTTGTTAGCTTATGTTAGCAAGCTGCATTTCTGGAATAACGTTAGCTACTAACTCTGTTAGCAGAGCAGAGAGAGGCACCTCGGCGACTGGATTAAGAATGTAAATGTATTTACTGATGGTGAATCGAGAGGATCAAACATTGGTCCTTTCGAACAGGGGGATTGTAGTCTTTCTGCCCAGCAAAATGAAAGAAACCAAAAGGATCCATGATTGTAGATGAAAAGTTACATGTAAATAAAATACAAACAAGCAAAGAGGTTAGATGTATTTTTTTTACTCCACCTCAGCCATTTCAGCTGCAATAAATCATTAAAGAAAAACCTACAGGTAGTTAATTTAATGCTCCACCATGTCCAGTCCACCGTGTCACGTCAGATTAAAAAAGCCAAATATGATCCTCCGCAACAGCGTCTTCTGTCCGCTTCATCTTCAGCAAGTCTTCCAGTGTGGCTGACCAGACATGCATTCCCATCTCATGGCATTCAGCTCTCATAGAAAATGAGACACGCAGCACCTGGGAAGTAAAAACAAACCGTTTTGTTATACATTACGAGTGGATAAATGTAGAAAATATATCCATATACTGTATCTGAACATCAAAACTTACAGGAAGCCTTTTCCACAGCCCAGAGGTCCGAAGAACAGCTCTGTTGGGAGGCAGACCTTTCTACACACTCCACTCAGACTGGGGCATGACCAAGGAAAGGATGCAGCCTCATTCTCCACAACTGTGCAGGATGAAAAATATTGCAGCAATGTTCAGTACCAAAATACCAAAATATACTATCCATGGAAGCAAAGAAATGTACATGTAGAGATATAAAATCAAGACTTACCGTTAAGCGCCAGGACGACCAAGAGCGCCAACACAACCACTCGATAACAGGACATTCTTGCGTTTGATACCGTCGCTCCACAATGAGGACTTGGCCCGGTCTGTTAGTATTTTGGTCAGAGGGGAGGAGTGAGGATAATATGAAGCAGCATACTGGTCACTGGGTTTTATATTATGGAATTATAAACATCCTAAAGAGAACATGCTTCTCTTAATCTCATTTAGGGAACGTTAATCACTGTGCCCAACTCGTGACGTGAGTGTTGTCATGAGACAAGAGACAAACATTCCCAACCAACTGCCTGTTTTTCAGCTGATTTAAAACACATGCACATCCTTAAGCCTCATTGCTGTCTGAGATTGAGAACATGAGCCCAGGGGCCGGCTTTCTGAGCATCAGAGAAGAGGCATTTTCTCACAAATCGTTTCTGTCGAGGAGAAAACATTCGCAGCGGTGAGCATTTTGTAAACAACATTAGCATTGCCATTTTGAGATTCAGCATGTTCGCTTCATAAATAAATCAGGACCATATTTTTTTTAAAACAAATGATGGCAGGATCGAACAATTGATCTGATAATCAGTTTGATCTCCTTTAGTGGATGAAAAATGTGAGACTGTCACATTGTTGTCATTTTCCAATGAAGTGGTTGCCAAATGTCATACAGGAGCTTCTCTAATGTGAGCCTGGCAGAGGTAAAACATGGAGGAAGACGGGAAAACAAATTCATGATAGTTGAAACTATTGCTGAGATTCTGTCTGCACCTACATGTGACCCAAATGAAATGAAATGATACAGAGCTATGACAACTGCACTACCTGTGACGTACTCCTG
This sequence comes from Lagodon rhomboides, assembly GCA_039737535.1. NCBI lineage: Eukaryota > Metazoa > Chordata > Actinopteri > Spariformes > Sparidae > Lagodon > Lagodon rhomboides. Next base: position 8,213,984 of record CM077795.1, on the reverse strand, counting down.
GTACGACCCAGAGCCAAATTTACTGGGGTTCAGGTAAGACATGCACCCTTTCTTTGGAGACAGCATCCAATGGCACTTACAGTGTATGCTGCATCCTGTAGCCGTCAATATCTTCGCCTTAGCGGCCACTTAACACTTCATTAACACTTAACATTCGTAACCATTTCCTACCATATAAGCTTTGGTTCTTGAAATGGTTCCATTCACGATTCTTGGAACCACATAATCTGATGAACTAGATAGCGATCATCAGTTTCCCCATTTATTTTATTGTTTGGCCTCTGCATGGCTTTATTGCATCCGCAATAAAGGCAAGCTTCAGAGATGACAGGAAACAGGATGAGAAAGAGAGGGGGTGACACGCAGCAAAGGGCCCCAGGCTGGGACTCGAACCCGACGACAAAGCCTCTTTACATAGGACGCCCGCTCTACCAACTGAGCGAATCGGCGCCCCCAGTTTCACCAGTTTTGAGCACAACCAGTGTAAATAAAGACATGTGATCAGCGGAAGGCGCTACACAATGTGCGTTGGTAGAACTTCTCCAATCAGTTCAGAATTAGGTGCACCAGCGCCTCCATAACACAAAAAAGACCATCACCTCCCTGGTCAGTGGATTATTCCTGCTACCGGCCGGATGTACATGAGCCCACTAGCATCTTGATTAAGTGCGGCACAACTGTCGACATCGCCGGAGTAGTACTCAACACTGGCCTCTTGAGTCCACCCACTTGTGGACTATGGCCAGGGGTTAGAAGCAGCACACCCAGAAGCAGACATCCAACAGAGAGGGATGTCAGGATGCCAACAACCACTGCTGGAGGTGTTTCATATCGATGAGAAAAACCATAGCCAGGTACCTGCAGTGGCTCATCATCATACAGACATCAGCCAGACTATGTGGCTGAGACCTGTTGTTGGAGAGACATTGATGAGAGAGAGGGGTTGTCACTCTCCAAACTTCGATTACAATTAAAATACTTGTGCAACTGAATATATTCAGTGCAGTACGTCGTGACAAAATCTCATTTTGAGCAACATTCAGTGCCTCAGTGTTGGGAGACTAGAATATTCAGTATTTAAGGGTAGAAACACATCGAAAGGTGGTACAGTCATCGGAAATCACATTCACCTCCTACTCTAACACTTCAGGGCAGATGAATTGCATTAATGATAAAAAATGTTTTATTTATATCGCACCTTCACAGAGTGCTTTGACAGACAAAGCAAAATCAGGACACTCGGGAGGCAATATAACAACAGAAAGCCAAATAGAAGCAAGACCGGATGAAGGAAAAGAACAACGCAGGATGTCATTCGGAATACATACAAATGTGAATAATTCTGGACAGAATTCAGCGAAACTTGGGTGGTGGATTGTGGATGGGTCTCGCCCCAGAATGGACCTCATCGACTGTTGGTGCTGATTTAGGAATCTTTCTCTCACTTCTCTGTAACCTTCATACTGTTTGGGGTCACCAGTAAAGTAGAGGAGCTGTATCTGAGCAGAGTCGTGTATCACACATTCAACGTTGGTCTACAATTTACATTTATTCACAATAGATGCTGGTCCCAGATGTGATTGCTACCTTGCCAATCTATCCCACCTCTTCCAGATCACGGTTCATCTATTTTAACTTTGCCCTCCACACTATTTGCTCCTAACCCACCACAGGCCATCCCCACTGCCACTCCTCATGACGGACTGAATGTGTGAATTAATAAATTAGATCGGTGGGTAGATTTGATGAGATATGCCTGAACAAATTATTGCTGTGATTTGCTTTTTGAGCTCAAAGGTCACAACCCCTCGGACACAGTTTCGTCGGTGTTGCATCAGTGCTCTCCAAAGGGACGTCATTACTGCTTATGTCTCAGTCCTCAGTCCGAAGAGGTCTCAACAGTGGCATAACAGTGGCGTCTAATTGCTTTCTAGAGGAATGGAAAAACAAAGTGGACTAATGACCTCTAATGAGTGTGTTTATGGCTTGCATCATCGGTGCTGAAAACTTTTTCTTTCACGTGTGGATACAACCAGCAGAACACATCAACACATTTTTTTAAGCCAATTCCGTGTAATTTAAATTAACGGTGCATCATTTTCTGATGTCTGATAGAGGTCAAAGAGAAAATCAAATCAAATCCAAGATAAATTGTAACATTTGGAACAATGTAGAGTAAAAGTACGACAAATTTAGCAGTTTTGAACACAAGCTAGTGATGTTACGAACGCCAACTAAACAATTTATCATCACTTTTCACATCATTCTTTTCTTTTCTGCTACAGAGAGGCAGGCGTGTCTGTCATTTGACGCTTACAGACACACAACCAATGTTGTAATATGCGGTGCAGTGCACAGTCTGACAGCACAACTGACTTGGTCAATGTAGTCTAGGGGAGGCCTCGTCTCTGCCGAATGAGCAGATGGACCAGATATCAGTTCTTGTGCAGGGCCACGTGAACTGAATTCTGAAAGGCATCAATGGAAGAGTCCCCCACCTTCGATATATTTGTGAGTGCAGAATTGCACCACCCTTTAACTTACTCACTACTTGTCCCTAACAAACTTCTAATGCGACTTGATGCTTACTGGCGTCCCTCTCTCATATAGGTGAGATGCTGTGTACAGTTTCCACAGTGGCCTTCAAGTATTATCAAAGAATTATCATAGGGCCTGCTCATGCACATGTGAATGAATATGAAAAGATGAAAATAAGTTTTGCACAGTCCTTGAGCCCCGATCACACCACACTTTTTAGTTTGTCACCTGACACTTTGAGGCCTCTCTGCCAGAAAAGGCTTTATAATGTGGTTAAAGTTGTGAAAGGGGTCTATTTTAACCCAAACCCTGAACCTAATCAAATCTCGAGGTAACCTAATTGAGCAGTTTCCTTGCTTAAACCTAAGAATATAGTTTTGTCGCTGAAGCTTGCAAGAGAAAAATGAAAAATGCCTCGGCCTCCACAGTGAGAGTCATGTGTTAAGCCACCAGGACCTGTTGGTTTTCTTTTTCACCTGAAGCCTTTTCCCCCCAAAAGGTCAGCTATATCATGCTCTATCTATCTGAAAAAGATCTTACGAGGAGAGGTTTGCTTTCAAGGCTTTACAAAGTCAGGAGGTGTAATGAAAAGTAATTGGCTGAATGGGTCAAATACGATAATTTAAATACAAAACATGCTCACAATTATTTTGCATTTTGTTAGTTGCCTTTATATTCCCAACATCTTGCACTCATACAAACACTTCAGTGTGAAAGCATTGAGGAACTTCTTCATGTTAGTCATTCATATGTGCTTTGTGTGAAGAATCTGTTTAAATCAGGATCGGCAAAATTGTCCTTTCTTCACCAAACACTGACATGTTCTGTACTGTGATGGAGCTCAGTAGACGTGACACACTGAGGTTACCATGGGAACACCACTAGTCCGCCTCGAGCAATGTTAAAGAAGGCTCCTCAAGCTCCGGCGGCGTGCAAACTCTGCTGTGCTGGGAGGAGCACGACCACTCAGGTAACTGTACACACATGAGATCTCAGTGAGTCTGTCTGTACTCTGATCCGGTGACATTGTCAGATAAAGATTGGTATGAATTCAAGATGATGTTTGAATCCAATCAGTAATAATATTTCTAAAGCATTGTATTCCTATTTCTGTTTGATTCCCTGAAAATGTTTGTCATATAACGCATTTATCTGTCCATAGAATTGTGTGACAATCTGATGTCTTTTCCTTTTCAGAGCCGCATTCATAAACATGGACAACACAACAGCACTGACATTCACAATGACTGCATACGCCGTCATGGAAAACAGCAAACACGGGCTGTTTACCGTGTTCCTCCTGCTCTATCTTATTCATATCACTTTGAATGTGCTGCTCGTTGCTGTCATACAACAAAACCCCGAGCTGCACCAACCTATGAATGTGTTCACATGTATGTTATCCATCAATGAACTCTATGGCAGCACTGCACTGTTGCCTTCAATAATGTCTGTGCTCATGTCGGAGAGATATGAGGTGTCTGTGAGGTGGTGCATGGCTCAGGTCTACTTCCTTCACACATATGCAAGTGCAGAGTTTTGTATTTTAGCTGTTATGGGATATGACAGATATGTCGCCATCTGCTACCCACTCCATTACCACTGCATCATGTCTTATTCAAAGATAATCAAGCTCATTGCATTAGCAGCTCTATACCCAGTCATTCTGTTTGGAAGTTATTACTCACTGACCTTACGTCTGAGCTTCTGTGGAAAGGTCATACCAAAATTATACTGTGTGAACATGGAGCTGGTCAAGAATTCATGTTCAGATGCATCCTACATAAGCATTCTGGGACTGCCGCTTCTTCTGTTTTTTGTTGTGCCTCAGGTAGTGATGATTGTTTTCTCTTATGTGCAAATTTCAAGAGTGTGTTGGAAACTATCCAGAGAGTCCCAGAACAATGCTCTTAAAACATGTATCCCACATTTACTGTCTGTGCTAAACTACACAATCGGCTCCCTTTTTGAAATTATCCAAACTAGATTTGACATGAGTTATGTGGCTGCTGAACTACGGGTCTTCCTGTCTTTATACTTTATCGTCATTCCACCTATTGCCAACCCGGTGCTGTACGGACTCGGCACTCACATCGTAAGAGCTCATATGCTGAGACTGATTTTCAGACACAAGATCCTGCCAACAAAGTTAGCAAAGGCAGTGTTTGCAGTTTAAATCTATTTTACATTGCAGTGACATAATAATGTTTTGTGTTTCAGACAAACTAAGGGGTAAAACCCCCTTTTCTAAAAATCTCTCTCCCTGATCATATAGGATAGTATTTAAATTATATTCAAGTTTATTTCGCCTGGGTCCTCTCAAGTTTTGCTGCCCTTTCTTTCCCCTGCAATTGAGTCTTTGTAATTATTTTTGAATGGTGCTAAGGATAAAACAGATTAAACTGCAGATTCAAAATCGTGATTCAAATTTGACAGTGAAAAACAAAAGTGCACATCTTTAAACACTTGAATATGGCTGAATTTGATACTGATTTTGTGTTAACTGGTATTTATTGCAGGCAAAACTTGTATGAACATGCAATATGTGATATATCTCTGCACAGGATGATAATGTTTATAATAATAATAATAATAATAATAATAATAATAATAATAATGATGATGATGATGATGATGATGATGATGATGTAATAATGTAACAGCAATAATGTTTTGTCGTATTTATAAATAAGACATGATTGTGCATTTTAAGCCATTACCGACATTTCTCCATGTTTGCATATATTTTTTGTTACTGTAAATGCTGCTTGCCTTCAAATATCAGAAATTAGGATGCATGGCAAAAGTTATTAAAATGTTTTACCCTCATTTAAATACACAAGTGGCAAAATGTATTTTAGTAGTACAATAGTAAAGGTGCTTTGAAATGTTGTCAGAATTTAACATTTGCATATAATGTTTGGAGGACCCTTGTTAGATTATATCCATCTTCTCAGTTAAATTCAAATAAGCTTTATTGACATGAATATTTGAGTTGATCACAAGATTAAAACAAAACAAACAAAACATAACCATACTCTGAGATATAAAGTGTAAGAACTTGTTTCTCTTGGTTCAGGAACACATATTTTGCAGCTAACACTGCACACTGTGTTTTCTTCACACACAGACAAGGCAGTTTTCTGAGGATCCAGGAGATCGATAAGCCTCTGTGACTCCCCCTGCACCTTTCACTTCTATAAAAATCAAAATTATAATGTGGGAAAAGGTTTTTAGATAGTTGAACATGAACATAAGATGTGGACTTTCAGCTGTAAGCACCAACACATCACTTGTCCTCTTAACTTCTTAACGTCATTCCACCTGACATTTTTAATGTATTCTAATTTTGTGACGTCTTTTTATTATCATTAAAGCCAACACATGTATGAATAAAAGGATTTTAATGAGGCAATATGTGTAAATGAATATTTATATAATACCCTTTTCCACAAATACATCTAATACTTTTTTCTTTTTTTAATATTTTTGTAATCATTATTAAGTTGTTGTAGTGTCACTCTGGCCGTAAACCTTCAACCCTCCTGCTGCCCATCAGTCTGATAATTTTTATTTATGCAGCACCAAACTTAATATTTAGGCTCAAGCACGTAGTTTATATATGCTGTTTCTATACATAATTAGTATTGAACTGTTGCCACACAATCAATCCCAGAGTTGCATCATAAAACCTAATTTTCATTATTTGAAAAACTGAAAACAACTGCTGCTCAAGCATTATGGTACACGAAGCTTTTTTATTAATTTTTATATGTAAATATTAGCATTTTAGCTCAATAGCTTCCAGGTCATGTGATCAATTGACTCAAAATCAGTGTGTGATCATAGTACTCCACTGGCTGCATGAGATACACCTCTTATTTTTACATTTTACATCTCTAAATATTTTTTAAATTAATTTTTATATGTAAATATTAGCATTTTAGCTCAATAGCTTCCAGGTCATGTGATCAATTGACTCAAAATCAGTGTGGGATCATAGTACTCCACTGGCTGCATGAGATACACCTCTTGTTTTTGCATTTTTAATCTGTTCATATTCTTTATTAATTTTTATATGTAAATATTAGCATTTTAGCTCAATAGCTTCTCAATAGCTTTAAACACAATATCTCTGCTTTAAATAGCCCACATTTTTATTTTGAAAACAGGAAGTTGGTACACGCTGTAGCCGTCTTCTATCGCCGTGTGTTTACTGTAAAGTCTGCAATATGAGAGCAGTTGAAATGTTGGAGCGGCTTGCTCGGATCGCAGTGTACCTGGAGCGAAGAAGAGGTTTAACCGGAGCGAATGTCTGTTGAATATCCAACTTAAAACTAACTTCACTGCAGTAGCTAATGTTACTACACAGACACAAACAAACCGTTAGCCTGTGGCTACAGCCCGCTGCTAACGCCACCTCCCGTTTAACAGGTTGGGCTTTCGGTCCCATATATAAAGGGACATATTTCTAACTATTTGGTTTCAGACTAAAGGACCGTGGAAAATGCGCAGTCTGTAACTATTCAGTGTTACACAGCAGTGGACTAAGCTACATGTTAGCAGCTAACGCTAATTTGCATGTTAGTTCACTCCGAGTCCTCTGTGATCTCATATGATTTTCAAATAAAGCTCTAACATGACCTGTAATGTTTTCTTACCTGGTTACTAGGAAATGAGCCATGTCAGCATCTGTTTTCAGTCCCAATTCAAGTTGAAGCTGCCTCCATGAGCCGAACGCATATCCGATGATTATTCTGGTTCCTGTCCGGCTTTGGTCGTAATTTCATTTTTAGTGGACTTTGTGTGGTGGTGGGTCGTTTTCTGGCCGTAGCAGAATCCATTACTACACAAACACTAGTTTGGGTCCACTGTGCTTGTCTTCTTCCTGTTTCCAAGCCGTTGAGGACGCGCATTCAGCGTCATCTGATGTCACGTCCGCAGGACTGCACGGGAGATTCGGACCCCAAATTGCAGTACATTATGTAGCACACAGCCGGATCTTAGTTTTAAGGGGCACTGTGTAGTTTTGGAGAAGAAAGTTAAACTCACAATTTTATTCTCCAATATTAATGAGGTAATAATACAAACTCAGAAAATACATTTTAGTTAACATCTTATTATGGTTATTAAAATTCAGCTGACTTTCCCTACATATGTATTTGTTTTAGAGCATTTTCTGCACAAGAAGTAATTTAAAGTGGTACCTAAATTACAAATAACACATATTTTAATTTGCAGATATTTTCTGTCTGGTACAACCAAGAAATCTGAGTCAGTTGTTCTACATCTGAGCGATTCTATTTAATGCAATTCAGACAGAAATACTGTACTTTTCTATGTCTATGTCTATATCTATGATTACTAGTTACTCAATCAATTAGGAATTTGCAAAACATATGAAGAGGTTATAAAATGTGATGCATTGCTTTATGTGAATTCTTCTTCAGTCTTGGTCCTCGGGGCCTCCTGACTACCTGTTTCAGATGTTCTCCCTGCTGCTCCAACACACCTGATTCCAATGAACGCGTCGTTATCAGCCGTCAGCTGAGCTTGATGACGAGCTGATCATTTGTCTAAAACAGGCAGGACAGGAGGCCCTGAGGACCAAGAGTGAAGCACACTGGATCAAACTACCAAATAGGTGTAGAAAAAAACGATTTAATGGTAATAGTTGAAACTTAATACTGCAATAAAATAAAAGAATAAAATACTGCGTACACTTTAATGAATGAGTAATAATAATGTAAGGCTTAAAAGTCACAGGGTCCATATTTCTGCGTTGATCATTATAAAGTTGTCTCTTTATGATTATGTTTTTTTTTTATCATAGCAATCATTATGAAATGGTGAATTTGTAGTTAATTAAATCTTAAGTTAATTGTTATTTCACTAAAATGCTTTTGCTTGATGTTTTGTTTACCGTTAAAAGGTTTATAGATATCAGTTGCAACTTTACATTAAATGAAAATGAGGTTTTATGATGCAACTCTGGGATTGATTGTGTGGCAAGAGGTCAATAATAATTATGTATGAAAACAGCATGCAAACTATGTGCTTGAGCCTAAATATTAAGTTTGGTGCTGCATAAATTAAAATTATGGACTGACAGGCAGCAGGAGGGTTGAAGGTTTACAGCCAGAGTGACACTACGACAACTAAACTATTAAATTGCCTTTAATAATGATAAAAAAATATATAAAAAGAGAAAAAGCATTAGATGTTTTTGTTGAACAACTGGCTGCTCAAAAGGGTATTATATGAATATTCATATACACATATTGCCTCATTAAAACCCTTTTATTCAGACATGTGTTGGCTTTAATAATAACAAAAAGACGTCACAAAATTAGAATATATTGAAAATGTCAGGTGGAATGACTCACGAAGTTAAGAGGACAAGTGATGTGTTGGTGCTTACAGCTGAAAGTCCACATCTTATTATCATGTTCAACTATCTAAAAACCTTTTCCCACATTATAATTTTGATTTTTGTAGAAGTGAAAGGTGCAGGGGGAGTCACAGAGGCTTATCGATCTCCTGGATCCTCAGAAAACTGCCTTGTCTGTGTGTGAAGAAAACACAGTGTGCAGTGTTGGCTGCAAAATATGTGTTCATGAACCAAGAGAAACAAGTTCTTACACTTTATGTCTCAGAGTATGGTTACACTTTTTGTTTGTTTTTTGTTATAATCTTGTGATCAACTCAAATATTCATGTCAATAAAGCTTATTTGAATTTAACTGAGAAGATGGATATAATCTAACAAGGGTCCTCCAAACATTATATGCAAATGTTAAATTCTGACAACATTTCAAAGCACCTTTACTATTGTACTACTAAAATACATTTTGCCACTTGTGTATTTAAATGAGGTTAAAACATTTTAATAACTTTTGCCATGCATCCTAATTTCTGATATTTGAAGGCAAGCAGCATTTACAGTAACAAAAAATATATGCAAACATGGAGAAATGTCAGTAATGGCTAAAAATGCACAATCATGTCTTATTTATAAATACGACAAAACATTATCGCTGTTACATTATTACATCATCATCATTATTATTATTATTATTATTATAAACATTATCATCCTGTGCAGAGATATATCACATATTGCATGTTCATACAAGTTTTGCCTGCAATAAATACCAGTTAACACAAAATCAGTATCAAATTCAGCCATATTCAAGTGTTTAAAGATATGCACTTTTGTTTTTCACTGTCAAATTTGAATCACGATTTTGAATCTGCAGTTTAATCTGTTTTATCCTTAGCACCATTCAAAAATAATAACAAAGACTCAATTGCAGGGGAAAGAAAGGGCAGCAAAACTTGAGAGGACCCAGGCGAAATAAACTTGAATATAATTTGAATACTATCCTATATGATCAGGGAGAAAGATAAAAAAGGGGGTTTTACTCATTAGTTTAGTGTCTGAAACACAAAACATTATTGTGTCACTGCAATGTAAAATAGATTTAAACTGCAAACACTGCCTTTGCTAACTTTGTTGGGAGGATCTTGTGTCTGAAAATCAGTCTCAGCATATGAGCTCTTATGATGTGAGTGCCGAGTCCGTACAGCACCGGGCTGGCAATAGGTTGAATGACGATAAAGTATAAAGACAGGAAGATCCTCAGTTCAGCAGCCACTTGACTCATGTCAAATCTAGTTTGGATAATTTCAAAAAGGGAGCCGATTGTGTAGTTTAGCACAGACAGTAAATGTGGGATACATGTTTTAAGAGCATTCCTCCGGGACGCTCTTGATAGTTTCCAACACACTCTTGAAATTTGCACATAAGAGAAAACAATCATCACTACCTGAGGCACAACCAAAGCCAGAATAAGCAGCAGTCCCACAATGCTTATGTAGGATGCATCTGAACATGAATTCTTGACCAGCTCCATGTTCACACAGTATAATTTTGGTATGACCTTTCCACAGAAGCTCAGACGTAAGGTCAGTGAGTAAAAACATCCAAACACAATGGCTGGGTATAGAGCTGCTAATGCAATGAGCTTGATTGTCTTTGAATAAGACATGATGCAGTGGTAATGGAGTGGGTAGCAGATGGCGACATATCTGTCATATCCCATAAGAGCTAAAATACAAAACTCTGCACTTGCATATGAGTGAAGGAAGTAGACCTGAGCCATGCACCACCTCACAGACATCTTATATCTCTCTGATATGAGCACAGACATTATTGAAGGAAACAGTGCAGTGCTGCCATAGAGTTCATTGATGGATAACATACATGTGAACACATTCATAGGTTGGTGCAGCTCGGGGTTTTGTTGTATGACAGCAACGAGCAGTACATTCAAAGTGATATGAATAAGATAGAGCAGGAGGAACACGGTAAACAGCCCGTGTTTGCTGTTTTCCATGACGGCGTATGCAGTCATTGTGAATGTCAGCGCTGTTGTGTTGTCCATGTTTATGAATGCGGCTCTGAAAAGGAAAAGACATCAGATTGTCACACAATTTTATGGACAGATAAATGCGTTATATGACAAACATTTTCAGGGAATCAAACAGAAACAGGAATACAATGCTTTAGAAATATCATTACTGATTGGATTCAAACATCATCTTGAATTCATACCAATCTTTATCTGACAATGTCACCGGATCAGAGTACAGACAGACTCACTGAGATCTCATGTGTGTACAGTTACCTGAGTGGTCGTGCTCCTCCCAGCACAGCAGAGTTTGCACGCCGCCGGAGCTTGAGGAGCCTTCTTTAACATTGCTCGAGGCGGACTAGTGGTGTTCCCATGGTAACCTCAGTGTGTCACGTCTACTGAGCTCCATCACAGTACAGAACATGTCAGTGTTTGGTGAAGAAAGGACAATTTGCTGATCCTGATTCAAACAGATTCTTCACACAGAGCACATATGAATGACTAACATGAAGAAGTTCCTCAATGCTTTCACACTGAAGTGTTTGTATGAGTGCAAGATGTTGGGAATATAAAGGCAACTAACAAAATGCAAAATAATTGTGAGCATGTTTTGTATTTAAATTATCGTATTTGACCCATTCAGCCAATTACTTTTCATTACACCTCCTGACTTTGTAAAGCCTCGAAAGCAAACCTCTCCTCGTAAGATCTTTTTCAGATAGATAGAGCATGATATAGCTGACCTTTTGGGGGGAAAAGGCTTCAGGTGAACAAAAAACAACAGGTCCTGGTGGCTTAACACATGACTCTCACTCTGGAGGCTGGGGTGTTTTTCAGTTTTCGCTTGCAAGCTTCAGCGACAAAACTACTTTCTCAGGTTTAAGCAAGAAAACTGCTCAATTAGGTTACCTCAAGATTTGATTAGGTTCAGGGTTTGGGTTAAGATAGACCCCTTTCACAACTTTAACCACATTATAAAGCCTTTTCTGGCAGAGAGGCCTCAAAGTGTCAGGTGACAAACTAAAAAGTGTGGTGTGATCGGGGCCCAAGGACTGTGCAAAACTTATTTCAATCTTATTATATTCATTCACATGTGCATGAGCAGGCCCTATGATAATTCTTTGATGATACTTGAAGGCCATTGTGGAAACTGTACACAGCATCTCACCTATATGAGAGAGGGACGCCAGTAAGCATCAACGAATAATCTTAATCTTAATGTAGATAAAGATAGGATTCTAGAGGATTTAAAGGATATTTGCTCCTGGTCACCCAATGAATATTACTGTTGTCTGGCATGTGAATTTTGTGATCACCTTTCTAGAGACAGCTGCGCCCTCAGCTGATTGGCTGTCAGGTAGGTGCTGTGGTTATTTATAATGCATAAAGATTCACCAGAATGCAGAAAATGTATCGTCTAATAGAGCTTGTCTTATGGCAACCCAACTTCACAATACTGGGGCCTTCCAGTGCTCCTTTAAATGTTCCACATCTGCAGAGTTTCACACACACATCTGTTTAAAACTCATTGCTGCTCTGTTATATGGCTATGGTTAGGTTTGACAGATCAATATTGATTTCTACAAATTTCCTCGGAGCTGTTAAAAAATGTATCTTTGACCTGAAACATGATTGTCAGAGGTCATACATTAAATAGAATTAAACCCTAATTGTTAATCACTTGAAAATCCCCTCATAAAAAAAAAAACAGTTCTTTTTTTTAATCAATGTCATCAGCCAACGATATTGATAATGACCTGTTTCTACACTTGTTTCATCACGACAACAAGGTAGGTCTCATTATGAAGTAGTTCCTAATTGCTTCCAAAGGGATTTTACACACTGACCACTAATGAGCATGTTGATCCACGTAGCTGCTTCCTGGTGTCCCTCACTGATTCATGAAAAACAGTGTGAAGAATTCCAAATAGTGATAGACAAGTTCAAAAGTGTCAAAACAATGTTTTAATTTAAACTGAACACAACTTGACGAGGACACTTTATTCACATGTGTGAGACCAAAATAAATCCTGGTGTTATTTCAGGTATTGATAATAATGTTCCTCAACTCTTGGTTCCCTCGTCTTCTGCTGTACAGAGTAGCACAAGAGGCGAAGATGAGCTTTAAAGGAACTCAATTCTACTTTTCAACTTACATCCACTCTTGTAAACATTTCATTTTACGTATACTGTCACAGGGAACATGCACCATAAATTCCCGTTCCCATTTCTCGGCATACCCGTCTTTCACATGTAGACTTACCAAACTAAACTAAAAAAAATAATAAGATAAGCTGAGCTATACTGAACCAAACTTAACTAAACTAAACTAAACTGAAACATGACAAGATGATATAAATTAAAGGTGCACTGTGTAGTTTTGGGGAAGACAGTTTAATCAGAACAGAAAGATCTTCATCGACTGTTTTTTGTAAGCCTAATCAAACTAAATAAACAAACTCTCACAGTTTCACATTGTTTTACTTTGTTTATATGTGGCGGACCCTGCCACCTTTCTAGCTTCAAAAACGGTTCTGGGGACCCTGTTTTCCTCCAAGAACAGCTTGTTTATTCTGTTATAGAGAAAGTTAGTATATCTGAGTTTGTATTATTACCTCATTAATATTGGAAATATCGAAATTGTGAGTTTAACTTTCTTCTCCAAAAGCCTGTGAATATTCTCATTCATCCAGGTCATAGTTATCTCAAGGAAATTGAATCGAATGCAACTGGATTTGGTTTTTGTCTTGAAGACGTTTCACCTCTCATCCAAGAGGCTTCATCAGTTCCTGCTCGCTGACTAGGCTGGGACTAGTCCCAGAAACGTCTTCAAGACAAAAACCAAATCCAGTTGCATTCTTCTCCAAAACTACTCAGTTTAAGTAGCTTAAGAAGCTTTAGTAAGGCAAGCCTAAACGTGATTTGATATTTGCTTGTGGTTGGAGGGAGAGGGATTCTGTGGGTACAATACTGTTAATTTTGCGAAGGTTTAACCTACGTTTTCTTTTATTATTTTATCTTCTTAAATTTAAAAAATATTTTATATCAGAATGAGAATCAGAATCAGAATATGGGTGTGAAAATTGTCCAGTTAGTGCAAAAAAAAAAAAATGAAGAAATGGGTCATATGTTGAGTTTTTCTATGACATAGTGCACATGTGAGGTCTGTTGGGAGCAGTGCTGGTTGTACAGTCTGACAGCAGCAGGAAGGAAGGACCTGCGATACCTCTCCTTCACACACTTGGGGTGTATTAGTCTGTCAGTGAAGGAGCTGCCCAGTGCTGAGATAGTGACCTGCAGAGGGTGGGACTCCTCCACCAGCAGCGATGACAGCTTATCCATCATCCTGCTCTCTCCCACCACCTGCACTGGGTCAAGAGGGCAACCCAGGATGGAGTGTATTACCCATAATCACACCACATTCAACTACAACATGTCAAAAGTCAAAAAGCACAAACTGTGTCCAGCTTTGTTAAACATGTTTAAATGCACACACGTGTCTGTCTACATTAATCTGTCCCTCCACTTGACTCTGAATGATGTTTCGTTTTTTCACTGCTTGTTGTTGCTTCATCTATTATCTAAAAATGAGAGCAATGTTTAGTAATAGTCAGGAAATGGACATGTGTGTTAGCGTTACGTGTCATCTGCTTTAGAGACAACGCTAAACTTCCTGTACCTGTAAAACATTGTTTTGACACTTTTGAACTTGTCTATCACTATTTGGAATTCTTCACACTGTTTTTCATGAATCAGTGAGGGACACCAGGAAGCAGCTACGTGGATCAACATGCTCATTAGTGGTCAGTGTGTAAAATCCCTTTGGAAGCAATTAGGAGCTACTTCATAATGAGACCTACCTTGTTGTCGTGATGAAACAAGTGTAGAAACAGGTCATTATCAATAATCGTTGGCTGATGACATTGATTAAAAAAAGAATAGTTTTCTTTTACGAAGGGATTTTCAAGTGATTAACAATTAGGGTTTAATTCTGTTTAATGTATGACCTCTGACAATCATGTTTCAAATACAAATGAAATACAAACGCCTTTTATGCCATGTATTCAGGAAGGTAGGTACATTTTTTAACAGCTCTGAAGAAATTTGTAGAAACCAACATTGATCTGTCAAACCTAACCATAGCCATATAACAGACCAGCAATGAGTTTTAAACAGATGTGCAACAGATGTGTGTGTGAAACTCTGCAGATGGGGAACATTTAAAGGAGCACTGGAAGGCCCCAGTGTTGTGAAGTTGAGTTGCCATAAGAAAAGCGGTATTAGACGATACATTTTCTGCATTCTGGTGAATTTAACAACCACAGCGCCGACCTGACAGCCAATCAGCTGAGGGCGCAGTTGTGTCTGAAAAGGCGAACACAAAATTCACATGCCAGACAACAGTATTATTCATTGGGTGAACAGGAGCAAATGTCCTCTAAATCCTCTAAAATCCTATCTTTATCTACATTAAGATTAATATTAAGATTAAGATGTACCTTTATTGATACCTCTTGGGAGAAATTCGCAGGTAACACAGACAGTACGGAGGGAAATAAGTAGCAGCACAAGAGTAAGTCTCAAAACAGAGGCAATAATAGAAAGATATTGGAAAGAATAAAATAACAATTTGAATAAAAAATATAATTAAAAAAAACTATTAGAATAAAGATAAACACACTAATACAGTTACTGTCCTTGTATGTACATGCCAAAGTGTTTGATGGCCTGACTGGAGCCTGTAGTTATAATACCTGACCCCTGATTAGGCATCTGTGTTTTACAGTCATTATTTTTTTTATATATATATATACAAATAATTTGAATTTTTTATCTGAAACATGATTGTAATTTCCTGAGCCATCACAAAAAAAACGCCCGAATTGTGTATTTTTCCGTCATATATCTTCTGAGCCAAACATGATAACAGAGAAAACATTATGTCTGCATTCAGGCTTTGAGAATGACACCAAATACAACATCGTAAACTGCACAAAGTCTCAACGTTTCACCTCAAATGTCACCTGGGCTATTAAGCAAACCTTAATGTTTCTGGTAGAATGAAAAAATATGTTGTTTTTTTTGTTTGTTTGAGTGTGAATTGTGGGATTTTACATACTATTCCTGTGAAATCACTGGCCTGTAGGTGTGACCACGTGACTTCATCTAACAGTATTAAAGGTGCTTGGTGCAGTTAAATGCAGGTGGGGGGGTGGGGGCTCTGCACACACAGGTAAAACCTATTCCATCCTTGACTGTTGTGTAAAGTGCATCACTGTAGACTACAATTTGGATTATTCAGCTGCTTTAAGATACAACTGTGACAGCATGACAAATTTCTCTGAAGTGACTCATTTGCACCTGTCTGTTTACAATGGAATGGGGGATCTGAAGCCAATGTACTTCGGCATTTTCCTGATCATATACATCACCACTGTTGCTGAAAATGTGGCACTAATCGGAGTGGTCTATCGCGAGAAGAGCCTGCACGAGCCGATGTATCTGCTGCTGTGCAACCTGGCTGTGAACGGTCTGTATGGGAGCACCGCTCTGCTGCCGGCTTTACTGAGCAACATACTGTCACACTCACATGAGATATCCTTACCGCTCTGCCTGACGCAGATCTATGCTATACACACGTATGCCATCACTGAATTCACAATTTTGGCAGCGATGAGTTATGACAGGTACGTGGCTGTTTGTAACCCGTTGCATTACTACACAATCATGTCACAGAGACTTGTTAAACTTATCGTTTTTACGTGGCTTTATCCCTTGTTGGCGTTTCTCATTGTTTTAATTTTCACTGTTCGGCTGAGGATCTGTGGGAGAACCATAGAGCAGGTGTACTGTTTGAATTACCTGCTGGTGAAACTTGCCTGCTCTGATTCGTCTGTTGCGAGCTTGGTTGGCTTACTATCTGTGCCTCTGTATACAGTTCCACAGATCATCATGATCTTTTATTCATATGCACACATCCTGAGGATATGTGTTTTGTCATTCACCAAATCCAAGCTCAAAGCCCTCCGGACTTGCACCCCCCACCTGCTTGCAATCATCAACTACTCCATCGGGTGTTTCTTTGAAATCGCACAAAGTCGATTCAATCTAAATCACTTGTCTTACCAAACCAGGCTGTTTTTATCTCTGTACTTTCTGATATTCCCACCGATTCTTAATCCAGCAATCTATGGTTTGAGTATTCAGCTCATAAGGGAGCAACTGTTGAGGCTTTTCAGCAGGAAAAGCAGGCAAGTGACGAACGCTGGAGCAAAGAGGGCCGCTGTTGCCGCACACTGAAAGTGATGCCTCTGGCGACACATGACATACAGGATCTCCCGTCTTTCCACGTCGCTTAATCGCATTTGCTGTCCCGTTTTACTGAAGCACGACCGAACCGGGCAGCATCGAGACAGACATGTGTAGTGTTGAATCCGTGCCTTTACAAATGTGAGATTCCTGGAGAACCAGCAGGCTGCAGCTCAGGTTTTGTGCATATTGAGTTTCAGTCAGTTAATCTGCGCCTCGCTGCACGCGAGATTGTACTGCAGGAGTGCTGTTAAGACATGTTTTTAATGTCTTTTATTCTTTTTATTTGGTTTGGTGCAGTAAATATACCAGTGGAAGTTGTACACATTTGTCTGATGCACTTTGTCCTGACTTCAGTTTCAAATAAATGCAAACATTTGTTAAATTATTTTGTTTGGTGATGGCAATCTGACATTTTAAACTTGAAGTTTTTGAATAATACATGTGTAGTAATGGGTTTTGGAAAAGCGTTTGTTATCCTCGTTGACTTAGGCAGGGTCTGTGTTTGTGTACATGTAAGTGTAATTATGTAATGCTGCAATTAATATAAAGCGTAAATATTTGAGTCACTACTTGACACTTTGCTTTCATTATTCCATTCCTCTGTTTTGCCTCTTGCCTCGTGTTGTTGTATTGAAAATAGTAATTTGAATAATTCACTGAAATGATTTGACCAAACATTTGAATCTGTGTGAAATGTGTAAATGTTTACTTCAAGGGAAAAGAGATTACTTTACTTATCAATAACTGAACAGTTTTAAATGACAATCTTCCAGACAAACAATCAAAAACATATATTTATGTGCCCAATCCTGATTCCTTATAAATATAATATTCAGTATATTACTGAACATTTGTTGTGTAGATGTATTTGTGGAGCCTCGACTGCTTTATTTTCAAAAGGCCTCCAGATCTGCACTTTAATATAATTCTTCCATCAGCCCTCGTTCATACGGGACAACTGGGTAAAGAATGTGACTCTAAAATCACCTGAGGAGAGCGAACATGCAGAAGAACTCACACACGTACAATATATATATATTAAAAAAAACATAAAGATCATCAATATTGTGTCACAGTTTAAGAGAAATGAGGCTGTGGCAGTGAAAGCTGGCCAATTCAATGTCCAGTCTCTCAGTTGGCTGGCCTTAACATTTCAATAACACGATTTATTTTTTTTAATCGAGCAAGTGTATTTCTAGAAACAAGTTTTTGTTTTTTTTACAAAATAACACAGAGGCTTAAAAAGTCATATGGCCTGTCAAAGGAAAAACCTTGTTCCAATTGAGATAAGACTCGATACAATGCTCATGTTTTTTAACATGACAGGATATTCGAGACAAATAAGCCCTCAGCTGTTTGTTTATTGTGTCTTATATTAAATGTAATGACATATTTTGCCAAGAATTCAGACAAATATACTTGGCTGCCAGATTGTGCACAGACTTAAAGCTTCGACCAAAACAATAAACTGGCTACATGAGAAACTAAAGACATCATAGGATGCATGATGTGACACACTTGTAATAATCACAATACTGTTCCAGAATTACTGCAGGTGGCAGCAAAATGAAAGGAATCTGTACTTCATGCAAGTCAAATACTTTTGGTCTAAAAGTAATGTCTAAAAACAGAGGTGATGCTTCCACGAAGAGTATGACTTGGCATAAAATCCGTCACCATCCTCTCTCACTGAATCCTTCCTGCCAAATATTTCTTGTGATCAGAACCACAACAGTTTCCTGCCTAATATATTGAGTAAGTGCTAATTCCGAGGCAGGATTTACAGGCCGTTGCGAGGCCATCATGCTACGCAATTAAACCAGCTCGTGAGCAGGGAAGGTGAAATGTATTAATAACATGTGTGGGCCTCACACGGTGCAGGTGTGCTCTCATTATTTTTGTATCCGGAGTGAACCTCGCCTTTCAGGACTGCAGCAAACTCTCCAGTTTTTCCTCTCACCTCGCTGCATCTCAAACCGGCAGTGAAAGGATGTATTCCTGTTCACTGTTCACACTAATACGAGATATTTGTTTACATACTTACACCGCAGAGAGGGCACTAGATTCCCGTGCTCCTCCTCTTCTGTGTTATTCTTAATTACCATATCCTACAGACTCGCGACGCCGGAGGCCTTCTTATACACTCGCCGCATGTATTTGCATGTGATTATCATCCTCTGAGTCAACCTTTGTTGTGCCTATAAATAGGCATGTGAATCTAAAATGTGAAAAAACAACAAAAAACAAAAAACATTTACCAACATCTCTTTGCGTGTGCCCATGCCATACTTTATTCAATAAAAAAAAAAAGAAAGTAAAGTAGCTACAACGCGGCACACCTGTGCAATGTCAGTCAAATTTCCAGTGGCATGGTAATGTGTTTTAGTTATACAAAGCATGCTTGTACATTAAACACTTAATAATAAATACAGTTATTACTCATTATGTTGGCGAACGATTAAAAAAAAAAAAAATCCGGCAACTTGCTGGGGCGGATTGTAAAATAAGTCTTAAAAGCAAAATGTAGTAGGGGCGAGGGGGCGGGGGGGCGACACCAGTAGTCTCCAGACCAAACGTACTTAGAAATACAAAACTGTTTTACAAACAATTAGGTAGACGGCATGCATACAAAAATAGACAACTATTCTCATCGTTCCTTTGTAATTTACAATACTAGTTCATTATTGCCAACATTTATTTTTGTGCCCCCGTCTTGAGGAGTAGCTCACTTTCTTATATCTTCTCTCGTCTCTCTCGGAAAAGTACAATGTACATTCACAATCACTGAGGCACAGCACTTGATTTACAATTTGTATAAGTACCCCAAAACGTTGTGTAGTCACTGTAGTAATGTAATATTAAATATATATATATATATGTATATGTATATGCTTAACACCCTGTACACTCATAAAACAAACACACCCTTGAATCATACACACATGCATAACAAAATGTCGTGTACATCCAAAATAGCTTCTCTGTCCGAGCGGCTGTACACAACTCCAGCATAATGTTCAAAAACGGAAGCGAGGGGGGAGGCGGCCATGCATGTGAGCGATGACTTACACAGCTCTCCAGCGAGTCTCGGACACAAAGTGCTAAAAACCCTGTCATAAAACCCTGTTACTTCAGCAGGCCACGCGTCTCTTTTGCAGCAGCCCTTGTCTTTAAAAGAGAGAGCGATCGAGTGGAGAGGGACACCGAGTCTTTGTGCTCCCGCACGGTGAGCGAGGTTTGAAAGAGCAGATAAAGGAAAAGGGAGAGCAGAGCAGGTAAAGGAAGGTGCCTTATATCTCCAGCAGGAGGATGCCGGCTGTGTGAGGCACAGGCAGAGGCGATACGTTCGAGGTTCCATCAACACACTCGTCCTCACCCTAAAAAGCCCAGCGACCGGTTTGTGTCTTGCAGAGGGACATTCTGTAACAAAGGCAAAGGCATCAGTTAGTGATGAAACAATAAACAACACGCTTATGCAAAGATGTGAACGCTCAGAGCGTGTCGGCGCACCTTAAGCGAGCTGTGGAGGACCCGGAGGCGATGAAGCTTGTCGTTGAGCAGGGGGTCGTTGACTCGGCGGACGAACGAGCGCTTGTATTCCAGGCGGCTGGACGATCTGTGGTCAGCCGAGGTGGACAGACTGGTCTGCTCCAGAGCCCGGTACAAGTCTCCCAGAGAGTCCGCCTGCAGCCTGCAGTCACGTCCGTGGCCTGGCAAGAAGGACGAGCAGAAAACGGATGAGAATTCACACCTTTTTTTTTTTCACAACAAAATACAAGTTAAAAGCCTTCAGAGATTGACAACATCATTTTAGCAGTGAATGTCTCACCGCCCCACCGTATGAAACTGCGGGCAGCCTCTCTCTGCCCACACGTTCACACAGACCCATCGTATGCTGCCTGCCCAGCACGGATGGCAGTGAGCCGAAGCTGCAGCAACACGTGGCCGAGGAAGGGAACTGAAAGTTTTGCAGGTTTGAGCGAGGTCAGCGTATTATGTTGAGCAACCAGGACATTTTCCTGGAAAGAAATGTTGCTGTTGCAGTTTTTTCATTTTAACCACAGTTTTAGTGATTTGGGAGCCGCAGCTAAAGACTGAGCTGTGGCTCCGTCTGTGTGCCACAACATCAGAATAGTTTATCACAAGTAGAAGTCCTACATTGAAAATGACACTGAAGTAAAAGTATGTTAAGATTGATTTAATATATAAACCTATGGAAACATCTACTATAAATACTATAAATGGCAAATAAAGCATCAAGCAAAAGCATTTCAGTGAAATAACAATTAACTAAAGTTTTAATTAACTACAAATTTACCATTTAGTAATGATGGCTATGATAAAAAAAAACATAATCAGGAAAAGATAACTTTATAATGATCAACGCAGAAATATTATTCTTGTAGTTGTTGAGGTGCTAATTTGTTGTACTATTTATAACAGGACTGCACCTAGTGACAGTTTCCATTCTGAATTAATCTGCTGATTATATTCGCAATCAATTGAATGATTGTTTGGTTTGTAATGCTTCAGAAAATCACGAGTGACACCTTCAGACTGACTTTGTTTTGTGTTTTAACATTTCACTGTAATTCAAAATGAGGAGAAAAAGAAAAACAGCCGATTGTCAGTTTTGGTGGAAGTTTAAACCATTAAATCTTTTTTTTTCTACACCTATTTGGTAGTTTGATCCAGTGTGCTTCACTCTTGGTCCTCAGGGCCTCCTGTCCTGCCTGTTTTAGACGTTTCCCTGCTCCAACACACCTGATTCAAATGATCAGCTCGTCATCAAGCTCAGCTGACGGCTGATAACGACGCGTTCATTGGAATCAGGTGTGTTGGAGCAGCAGGGAGAACATCTGAAACAGGAAGTCAGGAGGCCCCGAGGACCAAGACTGAAGAAGAATTCACATAAAGCAATGCATCACATTTTATAACCTCTTCATATGTTTTACAAATTCCTAATTGATTGAGTAACTAGTAATCATTAGAAAAGTACAGTATTTCTGTCTGAATTGCATTAAATAGAATCACTCAGATGTAGAACAAGTGACTCAGATTTCTTGGTTGTATCAGACAGAAAATATCTGCAAATTAAAATATGTGTTATTTGTAATTTAGGTACCAATTTAATTTACTTCTCGTGCAGAAAATGCTCTAAAACAAATACATATGTAAGGAAAGTGAGCTGAATTTGAATAACCATAATAAAACTTTCACTAAAATGTATTTTCTGACATTCCTGTTCTTTCTGACCCATCATCCTGTGGCTCGTCTCTTCATTGCGGTCTTTTATTTTAGGAAAAACTGACCTTATACTCCCAACCCCGAGTGCGCAGCTCATACGTCATCCTGATTAACTCCCAGGAGCCTCTCTCGTCTCCTGTTTACATGCACTGCCCTCTGTTGGCATGATCCAAACACTACACTGGATCCTCTGAATCTGTTAGTTGCCACTCTGTTTTGTGTTTTGGAGGCAGGGTGGCTCATCCTGAAGCTTTGGGGCTGTGCTCTGAAATGTATCACGCTTTATTTGCCGCCTGTTTTCCGTGTCTTTCCCCTCTTTACAGGCCGCGGCGGAGAGAGGGAACGGTGGAGCAATAGATAAACGAGGACAAGAGCAGAGGACCCTTAGGCGTGTTTTCTTTATCCTGCTCTGGATTCAGCGCTAACGCGGGCTGAAAGGATTCCTCCTCGCTTCGCCATTCAAACACTCGCCGAGAGGCACGATGACATCTCGATCGGGCACGAGAGGGAGCGGGAGAAGAAAAGGGAGAGAGAAAAGGGGCGAGTGTGTGAGGGAGAGAGAGTGGACTGCCAGGATAAATCACTATCAGACAAGACACTAAATTTCATCTCACTTAGACAACTGCTCTGGAGGTCTGCGAGGGACGGCGAATGGCTCTGACTTCAGATCTAATCAAATAAAGCAATAATTGCGAGCGTTCAACCTCTGACATTTGCCCGCTCCGACTGCCTGTTAGCAGCTTTGATGAAATAACTGACGACAAAAGCGCTCCTGCTGAACATTATGAGGATTTATCTGCATGTAAGGTGGACACGGGAGGTCCCTTTATCTGGTATGATTTGGACCTTGATCTCCTGCAGTCGTTTCCAACCTTTTTCGTCCAACGTTCCTCCCACAGCCCTGTCAGATCAGCCCGAGAACTCTTTCATTTATTATGTAAAAGTGGATATTATTACACTTTTTTTTTTATACAAGACATAGCAATCCTGGATTTGATCTATATTTAGACTCTAAAAATCTATTTTGACTCCTCTGATCACTTTGAAATCTAGTTTTTACGCAGTCTCAATCGCAGCAGCATGTGGTGTTACAGGGACAGGTCGGCCCTAAATGAAAAAATACATATTTTTCCTCTATATCAGCCGTAGAGATGTCTGTCTACACTCAAATATAACCAAATTAGATAGCACTAAAGCTAAATACATTACAATAACTCAACAGTAATGTGTTTTTACCAGAAATCATGACCCGGTTACTCCAGAATAATCCACAGACCTTCCTATTTTCTTTTCATATCGCCACTCAGGAGGAAGCATGCATCTACTCATGGACAAGAGGCTAGCTAGTAAAGATTACTAACCTAGCTAATGTTACATCTAAGCCGGGTAGGATGACAGTAATGTTAACGTAAGAGGAAAAATATGTATTTTTGATTTTGGGGTGGACTGTCCCTTTAAGGTGCAACATGTCCTGTGCAGCTGGTTTATACTAAATATCAGTCGATTTGTAATCCGATTTGTGTGTTTATTTTCCTCCTAAACACAAATATGTTGGTGTTTTTTCACCAAATTATAATTTTCAGGTATTTCACATCATTTTAAAGTACAACCTGTCAACAGCAGGAGCACGTCCCTGGGTACACGTGAACAGTGTGATCACATTTCTGGTGTACGAAAGAAAAAAGCTCCATCATTGCGTCAGTGATCGGGTTGCAACTAATAGTTACTTATATCTTTTTTCTTTTGGTTATTTTTTTTGCAATGAATCAACATATCCTGTAGTTCAAACGTTTCCCACAGTGACCATATTTTTTGATTAAACGTATAATTGATTAATGTTAATGTTCAACTAATTGATTAGCCAACTGATGTTTTAGTTTTGGTCTAGTGTGATCCTAAATATACTGTATGCATGAAATGTCTGTGCTTGAGTTGCGAGTGAATAAAACGTGTCTGACCAGTGTCTCTGGGCCGGTCCAGGTGGTAGTGATGGGGCTCCCTCTGGTCCGACGCAGCTGCAGTGGCGGCCAGGATAGCGTGCAGCCCGCTGTCCCTGGGTAGCGTGAAGCTGCGGGGTTTCCCTCCCGCGTCTGAATCGATGCTGGCCCTGAGCGGCAGCGGCAGGGCCCTGTACTGTTCCTGCAGCAGGCTGCGCTGAGCGGGCAGGGTGGACTGACGGCGGTACTCCATCGCCAGCTGGTCCCTGTCCTCGGATAGCATGGTTTCCTCCACGGGAAACGTCTGGAGGTAGTGCATCCTCGCATTGCTCTCCATCTGGTCCTGCCATGAGTTCCTGTGGCTGCTCGTCTTCTGCTGCCCGGGGGAGATGCCGTTGTTGCTGCCGCCGCCGCCGTCCAGGGGCTCCGAGTGGAACTCCTCGTGCGAGGAGCGGGACTGGAACGTGTCGGAGGAGGAGAGATGGCCACGTTTCGGCTCCAGGTACGGACTCACCTAAACACAACACACATACGTTTGCCTCTTATGGTGACATCTTGCTGGTAAACGACAGGCTGACAGACTCACTGAGGATGCTCTGGGATAGGTGTCGTAAGGTGGCGGCGGACTGTCCTGTTTGGATATCGAGGTCATCTCCATGTCCTCGTGATCACTCTCACTCCAGTAATCTGTCACGAACGAACAGACTGTGTCATGTTCTCAGTCAAAACCAAACCGTTTACTTTACATAAAAAATGGAGGCAATCACACTGCAATCAGAATCTTCCCACCTGGATTACAGACAGACTGAGGCTTGACATGTTTTTTCTGCTGGTTAAAATCATGCACATGTACAAATTATGATAGATTCAGCTTCTGAACTGCTGCGTCAGGTCAGAAACATCCGGCTGTGCCCATGTATGAGCGCTTTGAAAGGTGTAGCTGCAGTGTAGGTGTGGTGTGATGTAACTCCAGGTCTGACTACTGCAGAGTGCGAAGAAGGATGAATCTTAAGATGTGAGAACTTCCTGTTAAGTCGTCTGGAGGTGTTAAGGGGTCCAATTTAGCAACTTGCCGGTGAAGGATGAAGCCCCCTCTTCATCAAACCAATGACAAACCCGACTCTCACCCGCCCACCGTTGCGAGGTTTCTACGTAAGCGCCTGGAAATAGCTCAAGGGCTGGTTACTTTATTTCCTGTCCATTTGTAAGGAGGCTAAGAACGCCAGAAAACGGAAATAACAAGCCAGCCTTCAGCCCCTAAGATTAGCATTAATAAGAAGAAGCACGAAGAGGAGATGCTTGAATCAACTGAGAGAGGTGCTGAGAAGCCTCTGCCACTGATCTGGAAATAAGATCTATTTACTGAATTCTCTCTATCAGGACTTGTTTTTCCAGGTAATTGCATCACATCCCAAACTCATATTTATTTTCTTATAACCCTTTTAACTCTGACGGTCAAAGTAACAGCAAAGAGGAGACGGTACTGATGAAACCTGAAGTCGAAAAAACTGTGACAGTCTATCTAGCAACATAGAGATTCAGGACAAAAAAATGATTTTTCCAAACTGTTCTTCCCCCATTTTTTAAGTTAAAACGGCCATTTACATTAAGTTTACACTAGCTAACGGTGCATTTCAATCGTGCCTTGCCGCCACTACTTCCATGAATGGTAAGTTGTCGAAAGCTACTAAGTCTAAGGTGAATAAAGCGTCCTCATTCTCCCAAGCACACACATTCGCTCATGCAGGCAGTGTTTTTGGCATGTTACAGTACATAAAACACCCGAACATACAGTTCAGTTTCAGTTTCTCTGCAAGCACCTTTTGTTTTTTTTGGCGGCAGAAGTTAAATATGGTATGTTTAAGCACCGTATTTGAGTAAATTGTACTGGTTGGTCTAAATTTGGACACCCAGACTTGAAATTTCTACTGCAAATGCTTATTGGTCTCCTTGATTACTAATAATCGGTATCTGTTCGGTCCTGAAGAAAAAAAAAACATGGGTAGATCTCTTGACAAGATATTAAAGCTGCTGAAGGATATTAATTTTTTTTTTTAAATAAGTGTTAAATAACTCTATAATCCAACAGTAATGAGAGTGTTTGGTCTGTAGCCCATGTCTCTCCTCCTCCCTTCGCTCATGCAGTGAAAGAGAAGATACATTTTCCTGTACCTAAAGCGACGACACGCACAGCAGCTTTAAATATCAGCAAACATTTTCATATACTACATTTAATATCCATATAGCAATCATTATTTAGGGAACAGCAGTTCTCGAGACGTATTAGTTATCGTGAGCTGATGAGCTGATTCCCTTCTGTGTTAAACTCCTCGCCTTGCAGCAGGTAATAAGACGGAGCCGAGGAGCAGATAAAACGTCGCTGGAAACGCACGGCTGTGATGCTGTGATAGCAAATTAACACCTCGCCTAGGCAAAAAATAATCATGCATACATTCGTCATTATTCAGTTACATATGAGGCCTCAGTCTGAGAGCAACGAGCGTGAAGTCCGACTGTTTATATAACCGGCGACCTGCAACAGATGATGAATCCTTCGCGGCGGCGTGAACAGAGCCGGTGACTAATCTCACCTTGGTCCTGGCGAATTTTCTCCTGCTCCGAGTAGCCCGCCACCGCCATGCTGAGACGACTCAGCCACCTGTGGGGGTGAGTAACAGTCATGACGCACAGCAGCTTGACAGCCAATACAACTCTGTGTGCTTTTCTGTGTGTATGTGGTTTCCCCCTGTTTGACCGATCACCTTGCAAAACTGCTCTGTTTCAAGGAGAGTGGGCAGTCTGGCAGGGGAATTCAATTTCCGGCCAGCAGGAGTTAAAATGCGGCGGCAGATGTAGGATTGAGGGGGGGGGGGGGTTTACGGCATGACTATCACTGCCTCATTTACTCACCGGGACATGTCGTCTACATTTTCCGCTGCGAAGTAGAAGGTCTTTATCTTCGGATGGCAAGCCTTAAAGGCGCTGAAAGGGAACCGGGGGTATATTTAATCACATGTAAGCACGACAACAGGCACGTATAGCGCACATTTACATGTGAATGCAGAGGGCTGCCGAGATAAACGGGCCCCGATCGCACATATAGTCATTCAGGGTGACGACAGAACGGCGAGAATTTGCATCATAAAATAAACCGCTCTGCTTATTATGTGGAGTTGTATGCGAGTCTGAGTCACTTCATTTAAACGCGCTCGCAAACACAATCCTGCAACCAGGAGATGAGTTGCTGTTGTTGAAGGGGAAGCCGCGTTTATGAAACACAACAGTCTCTCAGTCGTTTTCGACGTCGTTGGTCAACCAGCGAACAACAAACCCTTCGAAGCACATTCAGTATCTGAGCCGTGCCGAACCGTCTGCGAGGGATTTGCAAGAACCTTCGTTGGTCTTTCTGAATTTGAATCTTTAAAAGCAAGCAGGCGAACGATTAGGCTTCCTTTAGCAAGATCAGAATAAAATTAAGTGTTTATAAGAAAACTCCACAGGGGCCCTTTAGTTCAGCCTGCAGGCCAACACACCAGCACGCAGCCTGAGAAAGTAGCTCTGCACTGTTTTCCCACAAATTCATCTTAAGTAGCGAAGGAGTTCCTGTCAAGCTGTTGTTCTTTAGCTGGAAAATAGAAAAATGAACCACACACGGTCGTGTTTTCATGTTTTTTACCGCTCTCTATGTCTTCATGAAGTTACATGTCTTTATCAACACCCGTACTAAACAAATTATCCCCCATTCTTACATATATATATTTAGATATTTAGATATATATATAAATTATCAATTTTGCATCGTCTGTTAATCTCAATAAAAATATATATATATTTATTTACAAGAACCAACATAGTAACTCTGCACTGATAGCACATTGTAGGGTTGTATCTTAACATGCAACTTTAAGTCTCTGCTGTTGATTTTGTACATTTTGTGAAGGAATCTGCATCAGGATGTGTCTAATTTTGAGTCCAAATGGATCTAAGCAGCTTGGTCCTTAAAAAGGTGAAAGTCAGTACTCACTACTTCCTTCTGCATTCAGTGGCGCGATCAATCTTGAACTCCGGGAGGCTGACGAACCCCTCTGCCTTCTCATCCTGCGACGAGCAAGAGCGGAGTTAAATCAAAGTGCCACATCATAAATAAAGGCTTTACGACTTTGTACGCTGTGAATCGCTCTTCTGTAAAATCACCATATTCACCTCCTCATTCATGTACCAGTACAGGCAAGTGTCCTTCAGGATGAACCAGTACTTCTTCCACTTCTGCGAAAAATAGGTTTTAGCGTCCTTCTTCTTCCACAGCCAGCCCTCGCAGTCCCCCTGACCCAGGTCCCTGCAGGAAATCCGCCTCTTGCTGATAGAGGACATGGGGCTTCCAGCTGCAGGCGCCAGCGAGGGAGCAGAACAGACGAGCGGCTCAGAAAAAAAACACTCCTCGCCAAACACCTGCTCGATTTTTTGGGTTTGAGCACATGTGAGCGCTCAAGCAGAACTCCTTAAACAGATGCTCTTACCTTTACTCTTCTTCTTTGACCTTGACAGCAGCGAGGATCGTTCGAACACCTGCACGGAAAGAAAAGAGAATGAAGTTAACTCTTTATATTAAGTTCCTTGTTTAAAGCGTTAGTTAACAAGGTAACAGGTCTATATATGTTTATTTAATAGCTTATAAGAGATTTCTAAGCAGTTGTAAGAAAATTGCAATAAAAAGTAAATAGACGAATGAGAAACTTGTTAACAGGTTACAGCCTTATGAGTTTCTTATAAATGTTTTAATAAATACATATATTGACATTCTTAAACTATGCTATTAATAACACTTATAAGATGCTTATTAACATTAATAAGACTATAATTTATGATTAATTACATAGACTATATAATTGTTAATAAAAGCACAATAAACACATTTATTTTTTAAATAACAAGGCCCTTATAAGTCCTTATACTTGTGCTTATCAATATCAATAAGACTATGTGTGTTTAAATAATAGCATAATAAACATGTTTATGGTTAGATTATAAGACATTTAAGTGCTTATAAGAAAATTGCAAACAGACAATAGACACGTCAATAAATGTATTTGTAATTCTATTATGAACATTTATAAGAAACTCATTAGTTTGACAGTAATGTCAATATGTCGTTAATATGACTATAGTGTTAACAATAGCAGATTAAACATAACATTCTTTTAACAGATATGCTTCAGAAAGAACATTAATAATTGTTTTTTTGTGTTCTTAAAGGAGGCCTGTTATTCTTTCTTGTTTTTTCCTTCCATTCAGTGTTTTATATTCTTGTGAAAGTCAAAACACTGCTCCTGAAACGCCTCGTCAGTAGTCCCACCTTTAACTCTGTGACTTTGTGACATCATATTATGTCACCATGTCACACATTTGCACAATTAATGCTTAGCAGCTAATTCTGCACGTTAAAATTGATTCAGACATCACATTGCATTTCAGACAGAAGGGGAACACAGTGGACAGGATGAGAAAACTGATGTGTGTTTTGAGCACTAAAGCATGTAAACATATTCTAGTAGTAACCCGAAATAAAATGATGGACCTGAACCTGAGCATAATATGTCTCCTTTAAGTGTCTATAAATGTTTAACAAGACTCTTTTAAGTGCTTGTAAATAAATATATTTAAGTAAGTAAATAAATGTGATAATTATGCTATTATTTACCCGTACATAGTCTTATTAAGGGTAATAAGCATCTTATGAAGACTTATAGAGGCCTTGTTACCTGATAACTAACTAACCCTTTTTGCCACGCCTTTAATTATTACCAGAATGACAACATCCCAGTGCTGCTTCATACTCTTACAACGAACACTTCAAACTACTACAGACTATCACAAGGGACTAACGTGGTAGAGGGAAGCGGAGTCGGAGCTGGATGTGGACAGGGAGACTTCCATCTGGAGGGCGGGGACGAGCGTGTAATGGGTGGGGCTGGCCCCTCGCTCCGTCTTCCTCCTGTTCTGACTCAGGCTGCGTCCCAGCAGGAAGTCCTCCCCCGGGGCTTTGTCCTCACTCGCAAAACGCAAGAGGGAATTCTCTGCAGGGACAGAACGGAGGCACACTCAGCGCTGCGCACACACACACATTAAACTTTTGAAAAAAAAGGTATCATTTACATACTAATCACTCTGCATAATCCCACACAATGTATGTAAATGTGAGGATGCTGCATCATTTCAGTAAGCGTATTATGCGAGTCACTTTCCCTCTAGATTCTGGACTGTTGAGCACATATCAGTCGCTACAATGGCGACAACAATGATCAGACTTTTTTGTAATCTACTGTACGTCGGTTGCCTGCGATTGAACTCTCTCTCTCTGAGATAAGTGAACGCCGACGTGTCAAAGGACGATCAATTTGAAAGGCAATAAGAATCTACAGAGGGAGGCTGTTGTCAGGCAGGAAGCCCTCAAAACTTCCAAATACCGTCTCATGTTGATAAATATAGCACGATCGCTTTTTCCCGAAGAAGCCCAAAGGAGCAACGTATCACCACCGTTCCCGGAGGAGACAAACGCATCACTCAAGTCTTTCTTTGAGACTGAAATAAAGCGACTCGGTCTCCTCCCACTCCATTTTACCACCTAACTCAACAGTCACCAACAAAATGTGAAAAAAAATCTCTGGATATATTTCTACGGTTGCCAAAGCAACAGTGTACTTTTTATATCCAAACAGAGAGAAACGGCACAGCTGAGAGCGAGGGAAGAGAGAGACACATGGAGAGAGGGATGAAGGGGGAAAAAAAAGGAGCAGTGATAGATTATGAACATATGGAGGAGATCGAGGCAGGAACTGATATCCAGCATGTTATCGGTTCTGACAGGCCAGCTCATCCTTCTACTTTTTGGCTCGGAGATCTAAGAGGGTGAGGATATTATGAGATATCCGCCCACTCACCTCAGCTCCCTCTGTCCCTCTCTGTCCCCCTCCCTTCCCTGCCTCCCTTTTTCTTTTTGCTCTCTCCCACTGCCTCCCACTCACCTCTCCTGCTCTCTCTCTTCAGCTTGGCCAGGTCTTCGTTGTCTCCCACCCAGTTGTATTCCACCGGCATTGAGATGGGCCTGAGCCTGCCTGGAGCAAGGAGGCGCAGGGAACGTCAATATTACACGGCTGCCTCCCTCCTCCCCCCCCACACACACATAAATACACACAGCTGCAGACATCTCATAAACACCTTGAGAGCCTGCAGACGTCACTTTGAGCCCTCACGATTACAGCAGCGGGGCTTCAGGCGAGGATGAGGTCTTACCATAGGTGGGAGTGCTCCCCCTGCGGACTGATGACACCTCCTGGTTCTGGTCGTACTCGTAACAGTAGAGTATAGCATCTTCCTCCACCAGAGGAAATCGGCCCCGACACTCCTGGTCCAGGTAGGAGTTTGGCGACTCGGATCCCTCGGCGACATGGACGTCCGTCTGGGGATCGTCGCCCGGCAGGTTTCCCTTGTCGTCTCTGCAGGAGAACGGGGAAAAGCAGGAAGTAACTTTAATGTCAGCGAAGATGTGGACGAATATTAGAAAAAAGAAGAAGAAAACATTACATCGTCAGCATATTATGTGTCAGAAAGCCACAGCATAAGGCTTGTGAAATTCGATAATCCCACAAAAAGACCAACGCATTAGTCAGTACTGTCACATGTCCAGCCTATCTGTGGCTTGTAGCCCCGAGCCCACTTGTTCCTATTAAAGACAGAAGTAAAAAGAGACTAAAATACAGACAGTTTGCCAAACAGAGGTTAATAGAGGTTACCCAATTTTCAGCTGCAATTTAATATATATATGCATTTGGTACTAGTGAGTCTAGACAGTGTGTGTGATGTCTGTACATTAAGTCCAAAAAAAATGCAATGTCCATGTTCAGGGTAAAGAGGGAGAACGCCATCCAGTGCAATAGTGTGACTCTTTGATGCATTTATAATAATTAATCAACAAAAATAGATCTCTGTGGAAAAGAGGAATAAGTCAACATCAGGCTTTGGCTACTGAGGGAATACCTGTTGAGAGGGTGATAGTTTCAGTCCTCATCTAAAAATTTACAACAAGACCAAGAGTCTACGGCCATGCTAGCGGCACAGCTGAGCTAAACGCTAACATCAGCGTGCTAACATGCTGACAGTAAAGTATTAGTTGAGCATGTTAGCATGCTATTCGTTATCCTGGAGGTAGGACTGAACATATGAAGTGTAGCTGAGGCTGATGGGAATGTCATTAGTTTTGGACAAACTGAAATGTTTGCGCTCGACGAAAAAGTCAGGGGATGACAAGTAACTGTTTACATTCAGTGTTGCTCATCTGAATTGCACCATGAGTCAAATAAATGTGTTAACTGAATTTGTCTCCCTATAAACACCTAGATCAACTATCCTTTAAATATTTCACATCCTGCATTATTTACGTCCCTGTTTTCTCGCTACGGTGGCTGTTTTCTTCTTTCCTGCTTTCGTTGGTGCATTGCTACACCTCTTTATGTGTTACCACTATCAACTGTCTATAAGTGGAGCTACATGAAACCTTCAGTTACCATCTTTACAACAGAATTTGCCTGTATATGCAGTCTGATTGACACCTTTCACATTGCCGGTGGACGACTACATCTTTCTGTCTTGTGTGTGTTGCGTTTGTTCTCACAAATGCACCGAAAAAACAGGGAACAGTGGAAAAGAAACATATCGTACACCTCATCAGAATCCATCCGGAAGACTTCAAAAGTCTCAATCGTGGTTGCTAATTTTCCCAGAGTTGATAACAGGAGTTTATAAGGAGTAAGACGTCTCACTTGGTGGTCATAACCTCCGAGGGGTACCTTTAATGTCTGGCATTGCAAGTGAACCTCGTGTGAATTCATGCGCAGGTTTGTGTTCACCTGGGGGTGTAGGGCTCTGCCGGAGGAGGGGGGATGTACAGGTCCTGCAGGGCGCAGCTACTCCTCCTGGACGGAGTGCTTAAAGTGCTGGTGGGCGTGGCGACGCTGCTGCTGGGGCTCTGAGGGAAGATTGGCTGCGTGAATGGGTATGTGTGTGTGAGCAATGTGTGAAAGAGAGAGGGACAGGCAGACAGAGAGGAAGAGAGAGAGAGAGAGAGAGAGGAACAGTTACAGGGAGTGACACATTGAAAATTTGGAGTTTGCAGCAGTTCAGTCAGTCAGTCAGACAGTCGGCGAGCATTTGTTCGGTTCAGACTGTGCCGCTGAGCTTCTCGACCGTGAAATGAGCAGTGTACTGTACGTTTCTGATGCTCCAGTTCTAGCTGGTGCACACAGGAAGACGGGCCGGTGTGCAGTCTAGTCATCCCTCTCATTCAGGTCAAGGAAAAATCTGGTCGTAG
Organism: Lagodon rhomboides; assembly: GCA_039737535.1. Classification (NCBI taxonomy): domain Eukaryota; kingdom Metazoa; phylum Chordata; class Actinopteri; order Spariformes; family Sparidae; genus Lagodon; species Lagodon rhomboides. The sequence continues at coordinate 8,180,170 of CM077795.1, read as the reverse complement.
CCTACATAGTCTCTTAAACGCGGTACACGAAGATAGATCGCCTCTTGTTTATTCATGATACCTCTATATCAAATGATATCTCTCTTAATTAGTTCTTGTCAAATGTATGATATCAGAATAGTGGCGTCGACTTAACTTGAACAGTCAGAGAGATGTTATCCAATCACAACAGGCCTGTTTTTCGGTGACAAAACTGCCAAAAAAACACTTGTTAAATGAGTAAGAGCTGAAATTATGAATTAATCAACAATATAATACTAATTTGTCACTTCTCAAACTATGCTAATGCGTTGCATAACTCACAGCTGACTAATATCAGCGATGTGCTCCATCATCGGACCCTTTATCTGTGTCAGGGCTGCTGCGGCACAATGTTCTTTTCAATAACTTAACAGACGACCATGACATTCTTAATCTCAGTCACATCTTGTGAGCACGAAACATTACAGCTCCTGTGTCCCTTTTCCCCCCTCCACTTTTCTGTCTTAAAAAAAACGCCAGCAGGAGAGCAAATTTGATTCAGGTGGACGAGAGGAAGGATGGGGATGTGATTTGAAGGGGGGGAGGAGGCTGAGCAGGACTGCGCTTCGGGGCCTCGAGGGGAAAGAAAACATTTTCTCTGGCCTGAGACTCAAAGAAAGGCTGGGCTACATTAATACGCATCCCTCTCGTTTCCACCCGTTCTGGCTCGGGAGAGCGGTCCCAATAATGTAACCGAGTTTGGCCGAAGTGGGACAACAGATGCCGCGACGGGCTGAAATGTCAGCCTGTGAATGAACGATGCTGGAACCTTCAACCAATTAATGGCGAATCGTGGTACATAAAGGAGTTGGACGCGATAAAATCACTACCTGTTCCACACAGAGAAAAAACCCTGCAGCTACAGAAACTCGCTGCCAAGAATTCCCTCTCTCTAAAAAATTGAGCATTATAATTTTTACAAAGCTAATGTTTGTTTCAGGGCTCTTGTATTATAAAAGTGCTACTTCAACGTACCCTGATCTCCTTTTTTGTCTTATATCTTGGCTACCTTCGGTGTCTTGCGGCGGCAGTCTGTGCAGTCTCATTTTTAGCACGAGCGAGGACAGAAGCACAGAGATATACACACACACATATCCGCACACGAACAGGACATGCACAAACATGTCTGTGGAGGATGAAGACGGCCAGCGTACTTGCAGAGCCAACGGTTTCCATCTCATGTTCTTGAGCAGAGCCGGGGTGGAGGTGAGCGTGCTCTGCGGGCGTTTCTTCAGCGTCAGGGTGACGCCCGCGGGGTCCCCACGCAGCAGATTCACCAAGTTCTTCAGCTGCCAGCCCACCTAGTGAACAACAATAGCGTGATGAAGGTTTCCTCAACACACAGGCATCCCCGTGACTCAGACTACAGAAATAATAAGCAGATATCGCAGTATGAACAAACAGTTAGTGACTGATTCAGGGATTCAACGTTCATTCCATTCACACATGATTTGGATTATTTTTTTCTTTATGCCTAATCGACTTTGTGCTGAAGTTTGCCAAATAGGGGGTTTTATTTTTATTCGAGGTGCTGTTGTGGTCGTTATCCTAATTCAACTCGTGGATCCTGATGGTTGGAAACGGCAGCCTGCGAGGTTCATGTTGATGAGGATGTTGATCGCAGAGACGGATGCCAGGGGGGCATCTTGTACACCTCCTGTTCTATCAATCTGCGGGTGCTGTCACGACGTGGTAAGCCCCGATGTTGTGCGCCGTGAACAGCTGCACGCCTTGTAAATAGTCTTTAACCCAGTTTTAATGACATTTGGCACTAAAAAAAAAATCCCGCCCAGAGAAACACGGTCGGCAGCTGAACCAAATATGCCAGGTCCAGTTTGGGGAGAAAATATCCTGCTCCCGCTCCGCCGGCTGCGCTGAATTCTAGAACATCTCGCGTATTTCCAGCAGCCTGAGAAAAACCGGGCATTTTTCAGGCACTGACCTAGCAATCACTTTGTTCCTTCCCAAGTCATTTTTCACCTTGACAGCCGCTACACAGAAATTCTTCACACGGAAAGTGCATTAAAGAGACAGACAGGCTGAAACAGACACTTTTATAATCCAAAGCCTGCTTTATTCCTTGATGAAAAGATTGTTCTGCTGCGTCTGGCCGAACTGAGATGTGTTTATTTAAAGCAGTCAGACACCAGGATTCTTCAGCTCGTTTTCAACTAGCTGCTGCTCTGCCTCGGCGTAGAAATGTTAGGCTTCAAGGTGTTTCTATTGAAGCATCGTGCCACTGGCTTCTTCTTCTTGTTCATTTCCTTTTGGGGATCCTGGTAAAACTCTCCGATGTTTACTGTCCTGCATAGAGCTCTGTTATGTGTATGACGTTGACCGTTCCTCCATCATTGCTGCCTTGAGTTACTTATTTCTTTCTTTGTGCATTGCACAATTACAAGTAAAAGTACTGGTATTAACATAATGCATAAAGCAACACTATGTAACTTTTTGCAGAAAGATAACTGATCGTTGAATCTCTTTCTATTCATCCATACATCCATTTCTGTAACCTCTTATCTTTTGCAGGGTTGCAGGCCGCTGGAATCAATCCAAGCTAAAATTGGGCAAGTGGCGGGGTACGCCAGCCTCATGCCCAGATCGTGAAATGCCAATCAAAATCAAATACCAAATTGGGTCTTTGGCGTTGGACCCGAACCATCAACCCAAAGCGTTGGTATCTGACAATCCGGGATGAAATCTCTCCCCAGAATTACTTTAAAAGTTACATAGTGTTCCTTTTCTGTTTTCAAACGAGTTTCTGTTTCTCCAAATTTTAAATCTAAATCAAGATTGATTGATTGCTGATTGCTTACTAATATTGATCTAAACTGTAGAAGGCACTCAATTCCGTTTTAAAAATAACTAAGTTTATCATATTGTATGATGCATACTTAAGTACGAGTAAAATTACAGAATTTTACTCGTACATAAGTATGCATCATACAATATAATCATCTTATGTACTAGTAAAATTCTGTAATTTTACTCGTACATAAGTATGCATCATACAATGCATACTTAAGTACGAGTAAAATTACAGAATTAAAAAATGTAGTCACAAAAGTACCAAAAGATGACTAATTACAGTAATTTAAGTAGCTGTAATTAGTTACTTCCGCCTCTGTAAAAAATATATAAAGAAAGAAAATATATACATATTCACATAACTCAATATTTGACTTAGAAATATAATTAAAATCTGTGGATTTTAGGTTAATTTAGCATCAGTTGTTATCACTACACTCAATGAACAGTCCCTGTCTTAATCTTTACAGCCTTTCATTCTCGTGCTCAATAGCCTGAATAATGTGCCGTTTTCTCTTCAGCTTACTTATTCCATGTGTTCAACATTTTCAAAGGCAACTTCTGCCTCAGAGGACTTTTCCTTCATTCACTTCCTTTGGTTGATGTAACTCCTTTTGCCTCGGCAGCCACTCTTACATCTGCTTCCCATGGAAAAGCAAATCCAGTGAACTTAGTCCGTGTCTTTACTGCCGGACTTCTCCCCGCTGCCTTAATTATAGATCCCTGAACTGTTTCAAGCATCTTTTCTTTCCTTAATGGTATTTTTTAAAACCTTGACATTTGCTCTACTGTTTCTCTGCAGTAAAAAAAAAAAAAAAAACCCTTTCAGCACTTCCCTCTTATCTTCTAGGAGAGATGCTGCAAAACACCCTGGGCCACCACGGGCACATCTCGTTCATCTTATCAAATGTGCCCCTAATGGGATGCTCACGAACAACCAGCCATCCATAATTTGTTCTTAACTAGAGGTCACGCTGAATTAAACATATTAACAGTGTTTCGGCTTGTTATAGCCGTCATTATGAGTGACAGTGCAGCTTTGGATCAGCAGACAGCTGAGTCAACTGACTTTACATACCACCATCACCCACTTAAGCTGTCAAACTCGTTCAGCTGCCGCTCGCTTCGACAGCAGCCGCAGCAGGACATCTCCCCGTCACCACCACCTACTCCTCCTGCTTCCACCTTTGTAACCGTGTTCCCGTTCCATAACACGTATAAAACATAACTGTTTCTTTTTTCTTCCCAGGAAGGATACAGGAAATGGACGTACTTCACTGTTTTGCGATTAAAATTAGATGTGCTGACGGGATGTCAATCAAGCTACAACTTTGAGAAGCTGCTGTCAGTCAGACTGTAAAAGAAAGCTGCACAGGTGAAATAACTCACCACAACTATAATCATAAATCATGGCTCTGCTACATTTAGTCGATTATTGGTAATTCATGCCATCATTAATTCCCCCCTGTGCTTCTCCTGCTGTTACAGGTTAAAATATCTGCCACAAAATAAAGCTCTGTGGGGATGCAGTGCACTCCTCTGTGCACTGACACCTCTGTGCTCCCACTTTTGGCAGCCTCTAACCTCCGCCTCACAATGAGACGAAAGAGTCTTGACACCGAAAAAATCGACTCCGTGTTTGCACTTATTCTCCACAAAAATGGCCGCATTCAGTGGGTGAGATGAGTGACTGAAATGAAGCTGACTTGAGCTGTGTAATTACCATACGTCTTGCTGTTGCACACACAGAAGTAGCAATTATTTCAGACAAAGGGTGCTATATTTAAATGGTGCACCACTTGGAAGTTTTTTTTTTTTGCTTTCATTTCCACCGAATTCATACTATGTTGTGCACACTTGTGCAGTTTTGTCTCTTTGCAAAAAAAAAACACAAAAAAAAAAACAGTGACAGGCCAATTATTTCGTCTGACTAGTCCTCTGCTCTGAAGATAAGTTGAAGTCGAGCACAGCTGAGAATCATGCGAGGTCACTAAATCCCTTTATCAATATAAGAAGGATAAACTTGGGCTGCTCTGATGGTTGAGGGCTTTAAGTTGGCAACCATGGCAACATCCCCATCTTGAGTCCCAATTTCCTTTGTCTCCTGTTGTCTTTCTGCTCCTCTGTGTTCAATAACTGCATAAATTACATCCCGAAAAATGGACATAAAAAAAAGAACAGTCTGTTTTGCTCCGACGGCAATGCAACAAATTGGAATATGTGGGAAATGTCAATCAAGCGCTGTCCTGAGGAGACACCTGTTCAATAAGTAGAAACTCCTGCATGTGCGGCGTGCATGAACAGAAATCACAATGAAAACGGTGCTTTTTCACCCACATTTTTTAAGAGCTCTAAGCAGGTACCTCCTGACCGACTGAAGTGCTCTCGTGAGCACAAGTTCAACGATTTCAGCTGATCGTCGGGCCGACACCGTGTCGAGCAACTTAACGCGCCCATCCAGACAGGGTAACACGTCCACATCCTCTAAAACTACCTACAAGAGGCTCTACATGCAGCCACTTATACAATAACAGATCCAGACAGTAGCGCTGCAGCGGCACCACTGTGGGTGTGTACAAAGGAACCGCACACACACTCACAGCATGTGCACAATCTGAGGCAGGTAGTTCTGTCTGTGTGGGAATTAAACACACATTTGCATACACAAAGAAACATTCAGACATCAAATATGAAAAAAAAAGCCTAAGAGGAAAAAACATGGGCTCACCACTGTCTGATGATTGACCTGAATGACTTCATCTCCGGCGTGGATTTTCTTACAGCGGTCCGCCAGGGACTGATGGGCAGACAGAGAGTCATTAACTGCTGCTCCGTTACACCGCCATGACACAGCTTCCTGTGATACAGCCACCTCACTCTGCATATCACGCGACAAGTGGATGAGCTGTGAGGCGGTAATCTACACAGGTGAACACAAAGAGGCTCGTACTTACACCCTCTGTCGTCCCGGTGATCACGTGCAAACCGTCGTATGTCGATTTGATGTACATGCCCTGTTGGAAAACAGCAGGAATACCAATTATTACATATTTTTTTAAATAAATAAGGCTCATGTGAAACTATGCAGCAACACAGCCACTTGCAGAGCAGACCAGGGTCAGTGCATGTTTGAGAATCTTAGCATTTGTTTTAATCTGCTTGTAGGTCAGAAATCAGAGGAATCTGGATTCATCTCAATTATTTTTAGCGGCAGCGAATACCACGAGTGTTTTTCATCTTGAGCTCGGATTTGCCAAAACAGACAAATAACGAAATAAAAACAGGATGTGCTTTTCAAAACGTGCGCACACGAGCACAGTCTGATTTAACGTTCGAGTCTCCTTCAAGCAGACTGAATCAAACATGGGGGATTATTTATCTGCAAATACTGTTTGGTCTGCTGCGGGAAAAGCTACGACTTCCACTAAAAGGGGTCTAAAGTGCACGAGACAAACACACAAACACACAAACACACGCCCAGACACACATCCACACGCGCAGATGTGCATGAGCGCACATGTGCCCTCCCACGTACGCGGATACACACAGAAGCAGCATGCCAGTCCTCAAGATGAGTGTAAGAGGTTTATTTTTAGGCCACTTGGCCCACTGTTGTGTTCAGGTTTCATTGAACGGATGAGAGAACTTCCATGCCCCCTCGGTAGCATTCATGTTGGGGGTGGGGCGTTCACTGTGGCCCCCGGCAGGGCGCTCGTGCCTGAGTGTAGGTCAGCGCGAAAGATGGAGTCCGACAAAGTGCTTATGGTGGCATAAATAAGTATTCTCTCTGCCGACAAACACTGACTGACTCTGCTGCTAAGTTTTCCCAGAAGTAAGCGTGCAGACGATCACTTTTGCAGCGTTTCAATCTGCATATCCGAGCGTCTTGTATTTTGTGCTAATCTCAACAAGGGCAACATGTTCTGTTCACGTTGCCCAGCTGACTCATTTGCCCACAAGCTCAGCAAAACCCAGTTTTTGCGACAGCTGCAGCGAGCTGCATGAGACACTGGACAGTACAGCAGCGCACACTGTTTGTTTCACCTCGGCGTTCTCATAATTTGGGCATGTGAAACGATGGCTCATGTTCAGAGTGCCAATTTAAAAATATGACGGCCACTTGTCTCGCCAGAAACAACGACTGAAAACGCTAACAGAAAGGTCTTCGTCTCTGGAAAGAAATCTTTGTGAATTTTTTATGCAATTTTTCCAATCCTCTGAGCACTGCAGATGAAATCTCCCTTCACCTACAAGTTGATACAAGGATATCTCAAAAACAAAACTATTTGCATCTGGGTCATCCAACCCCTTTTAGTAAACAGCCTTTGTGCTTGGTCCCAAAAAAAAGGTGTTGGAATCACAGGAGAAGGTTTGATATAACTGCAAGAAACAAACCAGGCAAAGTTAGTGTTAGTTACTGAGCAGCTGAATAAGCCATCTTTGCAGAGAGTGAGCTTCATGCTGCAAGATAAGTTGCACATGCCTTATTGGAATCAAACAGAAGTCAGAATCATGCCGTCTGTAATTAGTAGGCTTCTCCATCATTCAGCGTCATTAGTAGCTTTGTACTTTACTTTGTTCGGTAGCTTTTTCCTGTGTTCATTTCATGAAACCTGGAAAACAATTTCAAACCTTCATATTTTCAGGTATACTGGGCCGTTTTTCAAGCGCACTGAATACAAAGTGTATCGAAGGCCTGCTTGTGTGGTGGGTGATTGGGTTTGTGTGCGTCTGCCAGATGGTTGTGTTTACCGTGAAAGACTCTGTGCAGTGTGATGCTGCTGCTGAATAAAGAAAGAGAGTTCGGTCCACAGTAGCTACACAGAATCTGACTGGATGATCGACTCCATAGATTTAACATATCAGTCTTCATATTATCAGTTTGTTAGCTACAAGTAACCTTTTAATGGATTATGTACAGTTATCTCAAGGAAATTGAATCGAATGCAACTGGATTTGGTTTTTGTCTTGAAGATGTTTCACCTCTCATCCGAGAGGCTTCATCAGTTCCTGCTCCCTTGACTAGGCTAAGACTAGGACTAGTCTCAGCCTAGACAAAAGACAAGACAAAAGACAAGACAAAAACCAAATCCAGTAGCATTCGATTCAATTTCCTTGAGATAACTATGACCTGGATGAATGAGAATATTCACAAGCTCATTATGTACAGTTATGTTTCACTAAGCACCAGTTTATTTCAATTAAACAGTGCACGTTACATTCATTATTAAAAGTATTTGATGGGCGCATCATGTCAACCTTGTATTGGGCAGATAACATAACTAAGCTTTATAATACAACTGCTGAAAATATATACATATATTAGCTTCTCAAGTCTTAATTAAAGGGCCAGTGTGTAGGATTTAGGGAGATATCGGAGCAGAAATGGACTATAATATTCATAATTGTTAACTTTCATTGGTGTATAACCATTCGTTACCTTAGAATGAGCCTTTTATTTCTACAGAGTTCCCCATGTTGCACCAGAACGCACCAAGACAGGGCGTTTTTATTGGCCACGGTAGGGGAGGGTGAGACAAGCGTGGCAGCTTGTTGCAATCTGCAACCGCACTGCTGGATGCCACTAAATCCTGCACAATGGTCCTTTAATATCAATGCAATTACTTGCAACACCTCTTTCTCAACTATAATTTTAAGCTCCGACTATCAACTCATTATTGCACAACAACCTGTGTAACTTTTAGGGCATTGGGAAGGTTGACCATCATCATCAGAAACTCCCCAAAACTTAAGTGTGTTTCTTAACGTTCTTACCAGTCCTTCGGTGGATTTTATGTTGGCGAGCTGAACGACCTCCAAATGTGCCGCCTGGGACACCATGGGATCCGAGGACAGGGAGATAATGTGGTCGCACACTCCAGACAGAGTTTTGCACTGGGGAGGACACATCACGGATGAATACGGTCTTCGATTGTGCAAAATGACAGCTTCATTTACATCCGATGCGGCGTAATAAAGTCGGCGACTCACCACATGCAGGATTTTGTTTTCCGTCTCATACACGGAGCAGTCCTGGGGAACATTCAGAGAGCACTGTTACCTCAAGAGAACGTGTCAAAATGGAGTTATTATTGGCATTTCTGCTGTAGGTGGATATAAGCAAAAAAGCGAGCAGCTTGGCACCTATAACCCCCCAACACTCCCACACAGGCATGCACAAACACAAAACAAATGAATCACCAATGCGGAGGCATGTCTCTCTCTCTCTCTCTCTCTCTATCTCTGCCAGTCTTCCTCTCTCGGCCTTCAACTCTCTCTCGCTCTCGCCCTCGTTCACTCCCACCTCTCATTTTTCCCACTTACATTTTTCTCTTAACTGCATATAAACATTTTCCTCCAGAGACTGTCCGAAAAAAAAATCCAACCTGTTAAGCACCATTTCTCTGGTTACTTAGTAATCCTTAAGGGTCTTACAGGCCTGATTGTGACTGTCAGCAATAACGGATCAAAGACAAATACGCTGATATTAACAATGATTAATCACTGGCACTCATGTTTAAATATGGATGCAGTGTTTGCATGAATGTGAGCCGTGTTGGGGTAATAAAGTAGAGGCTCTCGATTGGATGTGTACACGAAGAATTGAGTGAAAAGCTGCTTTCATTTTTTGTCTGTATCAAGCATAGATCAAACTGTTTCTGAACTTTAATATAAAAAAAACATGTACAGATGTTTCTAAAACTCTCAGAACTACAAAAGCATTGTGGACGCTACAACCAAGGAAATGCAAATGCATCACCGTAATGCTCTCATGTGGAGATTTCAGGTTTCTAATGCTCATGTAATCAGGACAAAAAGCCTACCGGGCCTGAGCCGTATATCACAATATCATATAATGCAATTTTTTTTTTACCTGTTGTACAATCGTGGTGAGCTCGAGACACAGCTGGATCACGTTGTTTCTGGTCACGGAGTAATCTGCCACCGCGGCGAACGGAGACCTGAAAAAGAAGGAGCACCTGGAATGAACCATTAGATCATCCGTCCCTTGAGACTACATCATTGGTAAATCTGTGGGAACATTCAGAAAACACGGGACATCAGCACACACACACACATACACACAGATTATTTTATTTTCTACCTGTGTTTTAATTTTTAGGCGGACGTAAAGTCAGATTTCAGAGAATGATATTAAAGTTTCTTACATGTGCAGTGTGTCATGTCGTTTTTGGTTTAGCTATATTTTCTATAACAGTCAGTCACTTATAAAAGGGAGTATGTGGATTATCATAAGGTGGTTAATGTACATATATAAAAAATAAAATGTGTAAACAGCATCTTCATTCATGAGCCAACAGTCTATAAAAATTAGTCACTGTCAGCTTTTTTTTGTTTCTTTGTGACGACCAATACAAACTGTGCACAGCCTAAAACATCACAGTTTTATTCAAATATCCCCATTTTCTATACTCCAGAGCGTATTAAACGTGACTCTGGAGACATATTTAAGCTGCAAAAATGTGGTTGTGTCAACAACGATGCATTCAAACACTAAAATGAAACACGGGGAAATTGAATTTTAATTAGAACGGATGCTGCAGATAATGTGGATGATGATGTTGTGGGGAGAAGAAACAGAGATTCACTTTGTTATTTCTGTCGAACGCTGTCTGCTTTGAACTTCCAGATTCCTCAAACACACAAGCGCGCGCACACGCACACACACAAACAGACGCAACCACATTGGCACAATCCCACAGAGAAGAAGAGGATAAAGCAACATATAAATAGACTTGCTCGGTGCCTTTTTGGCCACCCTGTCAAAATCGACTTATATAAGGCCTTTACTCATCTTTTCTTGTCAGCTGATTGGTCACGGACAAAAGCTAAAAAAAAACAAAACTGGTCTGTGTTGTGGAAAGAAAACCACTAGATTCCTGGAAAACTCACAACATGAGAGTCTCATTCCTTTTTGAAGCCAGTCGTCATATCTTCAATCTGCTGCAGGTTATTTTTTGACCAATGTGTTTAATTCATCTCATCATATTAAATCCGGTTCATATTTTTGCTTGAAAACAGAATCATTAATATTGAGGGTTGAGCAAGAACACCACTGAAACTATATCCAGTACTTATCCAGTCCAATATCATCTGAGTAAAATACGTCTGTTTCCGTGCTCTTGATGAAGGAAAAGCCTCACTGAACGTAATCAAACAGCGGCTGTTTTCCTCTGACGTCGAGCTCAGGAAAGCTTGAATGCTGGGACGATGTTATGCCGCTGTGTTCCAGGTTGCAAAGCGTATTAGTGAATCTGATTAACTGTTATCACGTCACCACTTCCCAATTTGTTTAGCAACTAAAAAGACGACGCATAGTGAAAATCTGGAGGAGCACTGGGCCATATCTCAGAGTTAAACAGCATTATTCAATAGCCCATTAGCTAACGTCAACCTTGGCATTCAACCGCTTGCTAACATTACTGTTTGAATACATCTGGTGTGTTTAAGTTCCAGGCTTAAATGAATGTGTCCGAGATGTGTGTTCATATTTTAAAACTTATTGAATTTAACCAACAGAAGCTAACGGGTATCGAATATGTTGATATAACCTTGATATCGCCTTGATATCGCCTTTTCAGTTGCTGATCAATCACGTAGCAGCAAAATGACAGCAATTTGTAAGATTCCCGATGTTTATAGGACGTGATGTCAGAGAAGAACAGCTGCTGTGTGAATACGATCCATTGGGTAGCTGGCCAACATAAATTAATTAAAGTTTTTTAAAAACTTCTTTGGTAATAAGTTCTCTTAATCTTGTGATTAAAACATTAATCTGAAGCTCAGTTCTGAGGATGCAAGTTTTCTTATAAATAATAAATATACTAAACTTCTGATCACCCTCCAAATCAATTTCAGGCTTAAATTAACAAACACATATTATTCCTGCCCATTTTGGAACGAAGCAAATCCAGTTTGAATCCCACCCATTCAGAGTACGGAAACAGATAAAGATGATGATGTACTCGCTCATCCCTAATAAATATGCACCTATGATAAACTTCAGGGTTCCCACAAGGACCATGACCTTAATCAAAATGGTGCAAATTTGCACTTTGTGAATGACTACATCAGTGTGTGTGTGTACATGATTATGTTATTTATGGATGTTTATTGTCTACACATCAATCACAGGTGCACCTCTTTGCAAATCTCACCTGTCGAGCCACGCCAGAAGGCTTTTGGCCGCAGCGATCAGGTCCACCACGGAGGTGAGAAAGTCGTTGGGCAGCTTGCGGGTGGCTCGGCCGTCGTAATGGCCGCTGCGCCGCCGGCCCGTGATGAAGTTCTGCAGGTTCTTGGCGGACGCGTTCAGCTTGTGAGAGAGAGTCTTCAGATTCTCCGTCTCCAGCCCGTAATTCTGGAGGAGAGAGGGAAGTAAATGTCTCTCTGTTTGACCAGGTTGTCGCTGTTTGTTTTAGCTGTGACGCATCCCGAGCATTTCTACCACTGTGGAGGCCTCAGCCGACATTTCTCTGTGAAAACAAAGAGCGCTGGCGGAGGACGCCACCTCGTCGCACCACAGACACATGTAAGGAGCGAGGCCGCCGCTGACCCCTCCACCCTGCCCCGCTCAACCCCAGCTGTCACTTTGCATGTCGAGGGATTGCAGAACACTCATTATTACCCTGAACAGCGAACTGCACGTGCAGGCCTGTGGGCGTCTGTCACGTCACAGTTTCTTGGGAGGGGAGAGAGCGCGGCAGGAGGGCCACTAATCATATTTAATACAGCAGTGCCTGAGAGACTTAAAACTAAATCCCGGTTACGTAAAGAGCTTTGGGGCTGAAGCAGGGCCCCCCGTGCAGCGATGCAGGATGAGAGAGGACTTTAGATTCAGATTGCATCTGTGACCTCAGTCCACTAAATCTCCATCCAGCCTCTCTCCATGTGTCTCCTGGGCAAACACATCTACGTCTCTGTTCCAGCCTCTCTCTTCCATTCCTACTTCTCATTCATCTTCCGACGTCTCCTCCTTTTATGCTTCCTTAGTCAAGCTGTTCGCGTTTAGCGCCCACGTAGATGTGGATTGTTGGTATGGGAGCAGGAAAATGTAATGACAAACACCACCGATGTGTACTTTTTATGACTGTCTGACTCTCCCCTCAGTCTGCTCGGATACAGATCTGATTCATCGGGGAGCCACAGGTGGATGACACGCCTGCAACACATTCAAAAAATATGCCTTTATACATTTATTTTAACCATGATGGTGAAAATTCCTTCTCTCCTAAGTTAAATTCTAATGTCTACTAGTTCTAAATAGACAGAATATAGAGCAATAGAGCTGCAAAGATTGATCGATTAATTGATTAGTTGTATTATTATTATTATTTGAGGCCCTAATCTGAACTTTTGTGAGTTAATAGATGCCTAAATCAACTGAGAATGATCCCAGACTCTAAACAGGCGTAGGAATATAACACACCAGTGAGTAATGGAAAAAGTTTTCAAGTGATGCTGCAAATTTAAGGCAAAAAAAACAACTTGAAAGCATTTAAAAAATCTAATTCATGGACTAATGTATAAACATAGACTAGTGAAGAGACAGTGAGGACATTTGTTAAAGGCTCTCCTCTGGGAAAAGAAGTATATTCTTTGATTGAATCATTGGGTTTTTGACTAAATTGAGTGTGACTGCGTGTGTTTCGACTCTCCTGAACAGGAAGTTGCGCTGTCTTCGGTTTCATATGTCTCTGCGATCCTGCTGACCTGAAGGTAACACGAGGCTGAGGTCGCTGCAGTGACACGCGGACGCTTCGAGCCGTACAAACAGGAGGCTTTGACCGTTTGAGCGGCGGCACACGAGCCCAGTCGGACTACACATCGCGCTGACACACGCAAAACTTGTGTTTCTGAGACTAAGAGGAGAAATCACTTGAGGAGGAGGCTGTAATCCTTGTCGGCACTAATGACAGCTGTAAGATTTGCCTGTAGAGGATATTTCGTCCTGATTATCAGCTCTGGTAGATTTGTGGCGATGTTTGAAAACTGAGGCAAATTAAAGCTTTTTTCCCCTGTTGGGAAGTTTAAAGCCGTCATTTGCAAGAATATTGTGTTTAAGACTTTGTGTCGGATAACTTTTTCATTCAAAATCGTACAGAATGTCCAAAAAAAACAACTTCTTTTCTAGCTTTATTACACCACGTTTTTTGAGGTTAATCCAGTGAATTTTAAAAAGTACTCGATAGGACGAGGAGGAACCAAATGTGCTACAGAAACTTCGTCCAACAGCAGTGGTGTCTCTGAAGTGACAGTACAGAGTGGTGGGAAGAAGACAGCGTGGGAAGCTTGCACTCACCAGAGCGCAGAGAAGGTCCACAGCCTCCAGTATGAGCTCCTGGTGGCCGATTCGGGACACTCCCAAATCCTCCAGCTCCTGGTGGGTGATACGCAGCAGCTGGTCCCCCCCTACTTTCTCCCTCTCGAAGGTCTTGATGTACTGCTGCAGGCAGTCGTCCAGGCCTGAGGGAACCACGGGAAGACAGGGAAAACTTTCAGCAAGACAGCAAGACATGGTGGTGAGAATTTTTCGGTGTCGCTGTCGGTATCAGTATTTCTGATTTCCTGCGAAACCTGTCATTTGCATAATGTGTTCTGATCGGGCTCAATATCACTTTCCTTGCCAGGAATGTGCTGTAAATCTCTAAAAGTGTGAGCGCAGGTTGCAATTTTGTTCTGTCCAAAGTGTGAAAGAGTCTCTGTCAGATAAGAAATCTGACAGATTCCCCCCTCATCAGCTTTAAACTACAACGAGCTTTCAACTCGAAAAAAAAAAGGGGGTACGTGCGTCTGCTCGGCTCGGTTTAAATCTTCCTCTGCTGCAGCAGGTGTGAAGTCCTTTAGTGAGGCAGCTGATGAAGCGCAGCAGACTAGAACAAACAGACGGATTCTGCATCTCCTGTCTGCTCCGATGGTTTAGGTTTGAAACTGGAAATTATACTAAGGCAGGCATAAATCCATTACACACAGGAAAGGGCATAAAATTGTCTTACAAAAGAATCCGATCGAATGCAACAGCTTCACAAATTCAACACTTACATGTGATCTGCACACAGGTGCTACCTATTTCACAAGAATTGGAGGGGACGGCCTTTTCTATAGGTGTTAATGATATTGTGTCCCTCCTCTGTGCTCTTGCTTCCTATCACCGCCCTGACTATGTGTGCAGGCACGATGTCACATTTGTTGCTTCTAATCTGTCCACATCAGTGTCTTTCAAACTTTATGTGCCCGAGACACACCAAAGGGGCGAGCCAAAATCCAAATCCATCTTCATATCCTTGCCAAATAGCCTCTATAACACAACACATGTCATCTAATCACTCTGTACACATTTCATTTTTTTATCCAAACACGCCGGATAAGATTTGACAAACAGCTTCATCCCTCATGAAATATTCATCAACAAAATGACGCAAGAATTCATCTGAAACGTATAAAAAGCAGCAGCACACGCATTTAAACCAGACAGGTCAGGAAATTAAAAACGACGTGAACTGCTCCGCACAACAGAGCGATCCATTTCCCCCCTTGTTATCCTCCTTCACACTGGCTGTCAATCAGGGCCTTTGATGTGTCGCACGCTAAACATTCCCACCATGTTGCATGAACGCCAAAATCAAGGGGTTCTCAGGAGTCCATATTGAGGAAGTGAATGTACAAGGTGACTTAATCCTCATTGAAGTGTATAAACTACATAAAGTAAATATACATACAGTTTTCATAGATTTTTGTCTGTAGCTGTAAACAGTAGCAAAATGATGGCGATGATAATGTCGTCGGCACCTTCACATTAAAAGTTCGACATCAGGGAAACAACGTCCATCAACTTTGACTGTGTGTGAGCACCAAGTGTGTGTACAAAGTACCGATAGTAGTGGTAGTAATAGTAAATTCAAAACTCCTTCATTGATCTCAGAATATTAATGAGGTAATAATACAAACTCAGAAATATTTTTTGTTTTAAATTGTACCTGTTACTGCTTCCTGTTGGTTCTGCCTGTCTCTGTCCTTGATACTTGTAATGTGCATTTTAGCTGAATGTCGTCTGAGTGACAGCTTCACTTTTATTGTGCCTATTGTTGCGTGAAATGTCACACTTGAAAGGGGATTTTAATTTCAGTGAGGCTTTTATCTGGTTACATAAAGGTTATTTGTTACAAATAGCAAATTGATTTTATTCAAATTGTATTCACTTTCACATCGGGCAAACACAATATCTGAAAAACATGCTCCCATTTTAGGGCTTTTTATTCAGTGTCTTTTTCATTTTTCTTTTTTTTTTTTTTCATTTTTCTCGCAAATGTTTGAATATGGTGATTTGTTTTAACCAACCAACAGTCAGAAAACCAAAAAATATTCATGTCACGATCGCTGATGGGAAAGAAACCAGCATAAATTGACATCTGAGAGGCTGAAAGCTGTACGTTTTGGGGATTTTTTGTTTTTAAAAATGACTCAAACTATTTAAATAAGACAGTTAATTTGTATTAATTTGGCTGCCAATACATTTTCTCAGTTAATTACCTGATCATTTCAGCTCTCACTTATCTAGACGAGTATATATATTGTAGCTTAATGTCACTAGAAAGTGCTCTGCATGCTAACCGGCTATCCTTTTAGCACTGCAGACAGAGAGTAGCCTTTGTGGGGCTTTTTCTATACACTCGGTCTGTTTCCATCTTCTCAGAGAGCGAGAGGGACACACACACACACACACACACACACACACACTGACAACTCTTCCCTCATCTCGTCTTTTCATCGCCGTGGACCAATCATGTACATGTGACTCAGTGCTGAGCCTGAACCTGATCAAGCATTCAGACGAGGTTTAGCTGGCAGCTAAACGGTGGCGAGGAAACGTGGGGGGGGGTTTCATGGGTTTGCATCAAATTTAAAGGCTCGACTAATCGGCCTCCTTACCAACTTAATTGAGACTCATTATGTCAGCGAAGTATTCCCCCATGTTGCCATAGAAACCATGAAGCAGGGCTTCGGCAGGGATTCTCCCTGACCGCAGGAGCACATAAAGAAATGAGTGAAGAGAAGATGTGACCCTCAGACGTTTATCAAACGCTGATTCCATTTGTGATAATTCAAGAACTCTGATACGATTTTTGCGTTTTTAAAAAGACACTGTAAAACATTCTGTTGCTTTCTTGATGGGTGCTGAGGTGATAAGTTGGGACGCACATCGAAAAGTGGCAGAAAATGAATGCTTAACTTTGATATCTACCCCTTTCAAACTTGAAATGTCAGACCCAATCTCATACCTGTCCCTGTCTGACTGTAGTGGCGTGTAATGGTTTGCTGATTGCGCTTAGTAATCTCCACAACGTCAGTTTTCCCGTCCACTTCATGCACGGGTCAGATTATCAGGCACGCGGAGGGGAAATTAAAAGCACAGCGCTGACACATCCTGATCTCCATCCTGGATAATCCACTGGTAATGTGAGGCTAGACCAGACATTTATCTGTATATTATATTATATTCATTCAATCTGACTTGTGACTGATCACTGTCGGCGTCTCCTACAGAAGACGAGAGAGGAGAGCATGCATGTGCAAGACAGATAAAACTGATAAACTTCACAAAACATGAATTATGTTAATGCACGCTGTCAGGAAGAGATTACACTAAGCCTGCATGCGATCTGTGTGCCTCCTCGCATGCAATTCACGAAAACAACACTGAAAATGCACCTATCGCGCGTGTTTGCACGGCCACCGTGCACTTGTCAGGAGCAAAAATTTCCAGTCAGAGCCTGGATTCTTCTCCCTTTTGTGATCTCTTCTTTAAAGCGGCTTTGTCGCAGCTGGGAATAAGAGCGTCTTGCTCACACAAAACACTAACTGGGGGGGGGGTTGTGAGAGAGAGAGGGATTGTGGGAAGGTCACAGGGTGCCCCTATTTGGCCTCCAGTGACATCACGGAGCGGCTATGCTAATAATGGAACCTGTGAATGCTTGCGACAAAACGCTGCCAGTCCTCAGGAGCTGAGAATGGATGCGAAGACAAGAATGAACCCCCTCCTCCCCCTCTCCTCTCTCTCTCTCTCTCTCCTCTTGGTCTCTCAGTGCCACTCTGTCCCTCACTTTAAATTACCATTACTGGGCTCTGGGCACAGAATCGTCTCTGCTCCACTTGTCAGATGTGGGACACTGAAGAGCCCTCTCTCATATCCGATCTCCGCTTCTTGCTGCCCGAATCTCTCACTTTGTGTGACCGGCTTATTTACGGCTCGTCTTAGATCTCGTGTGAAACCGCTCCGGTCATTCCGTCCTCGCCTTTTTTCCCCCGCACAACACATACCATCCCCATCCTTCCATCCTTTGTCTCTACGAAGCCACACACTTGCCTTTTGTGTCTTAACTCAGCCGGCACACCCACAAAAATCAGCCCGTCGAACAGGCAGCGTCACATTTCAGGTGCAATTTGTCCACACACAACTCACGCTAAGAGAGGCCTGATCTTTGCAATCATAATACGTCTGAGCCAGCAGAAAAGGGCCTTCGGGCGCAGAATTATGACTAAGGCTGTGTGTTTGTGTGTGTGTGTCGGCGGTAAAGATGTATGTTTCATCCGGAGCGCCTCTCGTGGGCTGTGGCCTGACACGTGAGCACACGTGGCTCCGCAAAACAACACACAACACTGAAACAATCGGCGTGCTGACGGACAGGCCCGGGCAGCATCCTCCTCCCGCTGAGTGGAACATCCCTCCACTCACATTTTGTACATATTTGATGGCAGCAGACGGTGCCGGCGCTGATCACTTTTAATGCGGGCAGACAAAAAGCAGAAAGTGTAATGAGCTCTCTGTGCCCTGAGAGTCTCCTGACAGGCCTGTGTGGGCCCTTTATAGGTCCCGAGCAGACAGTTTCCCACCAGAGGAGCCTTTCATCCGAACACCAAATATACTTACGAGTGATTAATTCAGTGTAACAACCGAATATGAATCTCTCCAATTTAAACTGAATGTCCCAGCCGGGGTAGTTTTGTTTCAAACGCTTGGATCCTATCCGCTGAAAAAGATTTTGTGATTTTGCTCAAAGGCCTGACTATATCTGACTTAAATAAGGCTGCAACTAATGAGTATTTTTTATGAATCAATTCATTGTTTGGTCTATAAAATGTTAGAAAAATGGTGAGAAAGCAGCAAATCAGTGTTTCCCAAAAACCAAGATGACGTCATGAACTGGCTTGTTTTGTCCACAACCCAAATATATTCAGTTTAAAGTCATAGAGCAGCAAAATATTCTCATTTACAGGAGCACTGTGTAGCTTTTGGGAAGACAAACTGACCTTAAAGAACAACACAATGTAATACTGATTTACTTTGTTGATATGTGGCGGACCCTGCCACCTTTCTAGCTTCACACAGTGTTCTGGGGACCTAATTTACCTCTGAGAAAGATTATATTTCTATAATAGTTTGGATTATTGCCTCATTAATATTGTAAATGCTAAAATTCTGAGTTGGAATTCATTCTCCAAACCTACACAGCGCCCCTCAAAGAAGCTGGAGTCAGAGATCTTGACTTTTTTGTCAATTTGATCGTCAGATATCAGTGTCATAGTCGATGTCTAATCGATTGACTCCAGCAGCTCTGAACTTGGAGTCAGAGCTAATCTGCTCTTAAACACTGACGGATGTGTATTACCTTGGGCTTCGGTGCACTGTGAGGTGTTAGAGCTACTTAAGCCAGGCTTACACGATGCTTTTCCAAGTCAGCTGTGACTTCTTAATGACTTGGAACATCTGTGGATCAACATTTTCTGCACAGATGGCTGCACCAGCTCTGATGTACAGAGCTGCTCTGATTCTACACATTGCAGATGTAAACCTTGATGCTTTTCTCTTTTTTCTTTCTTTCTCTGGAAATACAGATTTCTGAGCCCAGATCCAGTGAGAAGGGTAATTATTCGTGTGTAATCACTGGATCTCCGCTGTGTTTCCCAGGCTTCCTGCGATAGGCAGCCCCGCGTTAACAATAACCACCTCGGGACACAATAGGAGGGTTTTTAAAAAAGGCGTTTTTGTGGCGTTTGAATGCGCGAGGCTGTGGAGAACACGTTGGATCTGAAAGGACAAGTCGTCTCCACGCTTAAAGTGCCCGCAAGATATATAAATATATATCGATCAATCGGTTTCGGGCTGTGATTTAAAGAGGAGGAGAGAGCCGAGGCTCAGCAGGTGTTTTTGTTCTCTTTGGGGATCTCGACTGGAAGCTGAGCTCAGATGCCCGTCGAGCTCTATATTCACGACTGTACGGCAGTTTGATGATGTGTGTGTCGCCCGAAGCCTCTTACCTTTCATCCAGTCCACCACCTGACTGGAGCTCCACTTGCTCACTGGCTCCATAACCAGTGCCATGGCAGAAGTTTGTCTTGGTCACGCGTGACAAAAGAAAAGAAAAAAAACACTCCCAACAAACCTACACTCCCGCCTGGAGAAAAAATGTAAAAAATGAATCTTATAATAAAGATCAGGCAGTTTTAAAACGGGCTCTCTCTCTCTATTCTTCTCTGCTGTGTTTACAAACAAAACGAGGTAGGTCCGAAAGGTCCAAAATGTCGCGCTGAGGAGCCTGAGAGCAGCCGCGCGCACTTGAGCACATTCCTGTGCTGTTCAGCTCGCTTGAATGAGCTTTTTTTACTTGTCATTCATGTCAGGCTCAGTGGCGGGGACGCTGGTGGTGGTGGAGGGTCGCTGCTGCCCCGATCCCCTCCTCTTCCAGAATACATCCCAGTACCATCCGGAGCCGAGGAGAACAACGCGCAGACTGTCACTTCCACGCTGCCGTCTGGGAGAGGCTGGGTTCGCTCTGAGCATCCTCCCCTCATACACAGACATGGAGTCACAGCCCTCGCCGTGCGGGCTGTTTGGTGTGTGTGTGTATGAGGGCTGATCAGTGCCACAGAGAGGCGGGCATCAGGAGTCTGAGCTGGATGTGTCTCAACCCCATGAAGACGCCCAGATTATGCTGGATGGTGATGAGAGTCCATGAACAGCAGACATTTAGAAAACACATCGGATGACGATGCTGAATGCCTCAAAAAAGAAAATACTTTAAAAAAAAAATCTTTACTATAAATTTAAAGAAGATTCATTTTTACATTTTGCATTTTAGGGCATTTAGCAGATGCTTTTGTCCAAGAGACTCACATGAATTCATACATACATTCATACACCGATGGCAGTGGCTGCCATGCAAGGCCGTCAGGAGCAGTTTGGAGTTCAGTATCTTCCCCCAAGGACACTTTAACACGCAGACCAGGGGAATCGAACCAGCAGCGACCTTCTGATAACAACACATTGGCTCTACGCCCTGCGTGCCCCAGATTCAGCCACTTACTGCAGTACAGGAAAGCAGTGGTGATAATTCGTTAATGTACTTTTACGTCATTTAAAAGGACCACTGTTGATCAGAGGGTGGACAGTTAAACGTCTCTTTCAGTACCTAGTCCAGCCTGGAAGGGTTGGAAAGGTTGGCAGTGTAGCCATGGTTTGACGGGCCCCTCTGTAGGCCCATCATGTTCTTCCAGACGAGGCCCTCCCCTTCTCTCAGAATGTATATCATTGTTGCTATCATTCACAATTCCTTTGCCTAGCATACGTTTTTTGATGTGAAGTATGCAGTTTTGACAGCCATGTACAAAAGGTAACACAATATTTTCATTGAGCAGTTTCTCTTTGTCGGTAATCAATTGCTCCACGAAGAAACTGCTGCAGACAATTATTCACATAATGCTCCTGTAGTTTTAATGCTGCCTGCCACACAGTCAAGAAGTCTCTCTGAACCAATATTCATTTCATTTTGGTTTATAACCGCTTTTCTAATTGATTTCTGTTCATTGAACCCTGTGACAGTCTAGTTTGAAACCACTCACATGTTTTAGAGCTTTAAACTGGTTTGTTATGAATAGATAGCTGCATACGAATGCAGAATCTGTAGGTTAGAAACAAGACTTTGGTGCCGGAAGCATTTTTCGTTTCCATTTGCAGTCTGTGTTCCAAGCAGTATTGACCAATGTTTCAGCAGGCTTAGTAGCCTACATGTGGAGAGCAACAGAGGCGAAACGCATTGGTCAAAATGCATTCTTGGAACCTCTCTGGTATCGTCTGACAATGACTGAGCTTCTTGTTAGCTGTTTTACTCAAATGCAGATATCTGTTAGAGATCAGTTAAACACAGACTGGTGCACAGAGGAAGTCTTGGCGCAGATACCTGTTATCTGGTGACTGTATGTGCCTGAGCTACACTGAAAGCCCTGAAACACAGTAGCCCCCAGAAGCTAAATCGGTCTCAGACTGTAGCTGAATACTACCAAGGTTGGTGACAGTCTGACTTCCAAAGCTTTCAGGTAACTGTGCTCATGGGACCATTGTCCAACCCTCCCAGATTCCATGTCCCTCCATTAAGGAGCCCCAACCCCACAAAAAAAGCCCAAATAAGTGAGTTGGAAGCAATGCAACATGGATTGAGTCCGGGTCTGAGTGGGTGTTGGTTCAATAGATTTTCACTTTAATTTTCATAATAAACACTGATGGCAGATATGCTATTTGAAAAAAGAACGGTCCGTTTATCCTCCGTACTGCATACATAAAACAACGTGTATACAACATAAGCCACCAATAAATCTATTCAACACAATGGCAGTTCTGATGCCCTCCTCCTCCTCTGAGGGCCCCGGGCACTGATCACCCCTCATACTGCCACTGTTTCCTCCTGCCGCCTTTGTCGCTGCTCACGCCTCCATCACACAAAGCTCAGTGTAGCGGTCACTAACGAGACAAGGATGCTGACATGCTCCTCGCTTTCTTTTTTTTTTTTTTATCATGTATTGGTAAACAGCTTCAGGGTCTGAGCCTATGTTCACAGCATGGCACACTCACTGTACTGCAAAGGCCACATTTGAACTGAATGTCACACCAATCAACACACCGATGAGTGCATGTTTGTGTTACTATATGTGAGAGGCAGCACTGTGATTGTGTTTCTTGGAGTAAATGTTCTTTTATTTATGTCCAACAACTCAAATGACTGGTGATTATTCTGCAGCATACATAAATGGTGAACAGTGCCATAAGAAAAAGGAGCAGATCATTTAATTCACACTTGATCAAGAGGCTGCGTTAAAGTTTGAAACAGGCAACAGCACAGCAAAGACATGCCTGAAAACAAACATGTTGCCAACACTATTAAACAGGCAGGTAAATAAGAACAATATATATATATATATATATATATATATATATATATATATATATATATATATATATATATATATATATATATATATATATATATATATATATATGTAACTCCCAACAGAGC